>OY751098.1:16274755-17524755 GCA_963564075.1 Eupithecia subfuscata
AAAAACTATACTACAGCGGCAAATGGTTTTTCGTCAATACTCAAAAAAGTGATATTTCGACTTAACGCTGTCTTGTTCTAGGGGTGCGTGTTGATGAGAGTAAGCTTGTATAAATCCCTATAAATTCCGTTCCTTTAGATATATTGATGCGTAGAATGAAACGGTCTCTGTGTTGCGCTTGTCCGTTTGTTCCATGTTTACGGTATAAAAAAGTACTCTGTGGTTCCATGTGTTTGTGTTTGTTTGTGTTGTGTTGTGTTGACGTTAATCGGCTGTTGCGTGGTTTGGCTTGGCAGATTCCTTCCAGTAAATAAAATAGCAAACTGTAATGTCTACCCAAGAGAAAACTATTCGATCTTCCATTGATAAGTCAATAAGAGTAATACGAATGTACGACTGGTTGCTTGATCTTTATGTTTTGGTAAGTACTGATCTTTCGTCTTTCTTGAACTTAAAGGTAGGTATATTCCCTTGGATAAATTTGTTCTATATATGTTTTGTTTTATAGGTAGTATTCCCTTGGATAAATTTGTTCTATATATGTTTTGTTTTCTAAGTAGTATTCCCTTGGATCAATTTGTTTATTTTTCAAATCTTGCTCCTCTTTGTAGGATTTTTTTGTAGATGATCACTGGAACAAGCTACCTACAAGCTGGAGGAATACATTTCAAGAAACTGATCCTCAACACCTGGGTCAAATTTTGAACGGAAAACCTACAAACCAAGTCTATCCTCTCTCATTTCTTGCCTTAATAAGCTCTGTGAGAGCCCTGAGCATTCCTAGGGAAAGCAGTTACTATGAAGGTTCGGAAACCAATAAAGAAAGTTTGATAGATAACTGCAGAAGTCATCCCAACTTAAAAAACCTGTTTTTAAAACATGTGAAAATAAAAAAAAGACACGAAATTTCATTAATGGCTAAATTGGTTGATGGTGTGGCAGCGGAAAGTGGTTGTGAAGCTGTTATTGACTTTGGCTCAGGCTTGGGACACTTTTTTTGGGTGTTGGCAACCCTAGCAACAGCTGTTCACTTTGTTGCTCCATATCATTATTTCATTATTTAATTGTTTTTACGTAGTTTTCTAGTACCGATTCCGATTTCATCGTTTAATTAGAAGATAAAACAAGTGTACAAATAGTTATAAGCGTAAAAAGTTGTATGACTAATGTGTTTGGCCCTCGGAAAACCGGCTCTTTTTCGGTTAGCATTCATTGCTGGTTTGTGTGTTCTGAAGAAGTTCGAGTTTACGTGAGTGCATTTCATAAACGTAGGAATACTATTTCCAACAAAGCTAACATCTTTAACTGACACGTAAGTACTTACAGCTTTTTCGGACACATAACCTATAGACATTGTATTCTCTGTCTCGAGCTCGCTACGGTATAAATCCCGTTCAAAATGAATACAAGAAGCGCCTTGTTGCGCCAAGCAGAAACAAATTTAAACCAGGCTTTACTAGAACTGAAGTCAGCGAAGAGACAGATTGCACAATTAGAATTAGAACGAGATGACAACGAAAACATTCTCTTAGAAGCGCTAGACAATAATAGAAAATTAAAAAATGAGATGGCCGCGTTATTTTGTGAGAACAATTCTATTGTTGAGGAACGGGATAGGCTTCAAACCATAATAGATAGGTTCGATGAACGATGTGGCATTGAGTTTGAAACGGCCCTGCACAGAACTTCAATCCTGCAGAAGGAATTGTGTGATGCACACCACCACATCGCCCAGCTAGAAGAAGCGGCCCAGAACTCTGCCACCGCGAAAACTCAAACTTTATTTGATGAGCTAGTATCGGCTAACTTATCATCGGGCCATGTTTCTGTTGCCGGCTGCAGCATGCACACATTGCAAAGTATTGACTTAACAAAAGATGACTCAGTGTGTAATGTGGAGGCTAGCAGCAAAAACAACAAACACAAACTAAGCAAAAATAAGTTTAAAAAAAATGTTAAATTAAGTAAGTTCATACAAAAAACACAAAATTTATTAAAAAATAAAAAACAAGAAGTATCTAAAATCAAATGTAATAGGAAACTGGTTAATGAATTAGAGCTTTGTACAATACAGCTAAATCAAAATCAGCTGCAATATGAGGCTGAATTGCAAGAGCTGAGATGCAAACTTGGCCAGGCCGAGCACTCCCTAGGGCACTACATCAGCCTTTATGAGCATACTACAGAACAGACAAGGGAACTCAACCTGGCCATGGATGCGCTTCTCAGTAGCCAGGTGAGTCTGGAGGGCAGGATTCTGGAGGGCTGCGGGTGCTGTGGACCCAATTTGGTCAGTCCCAACTCAAGTCCGGACAGTACTGTCTCAGCCGCATCCCACCTGGACCTCAGCACTTCATGCTCAGGTAATAAAACCATAATGTACTGCGATGAAATTGGAAAAAATATGGGCCAGTTTTTAAACATGAATATGGAGCACTCTATAAATAATTGCTTACCTAACTGCAATCTTCATGATATTATGCACAGAATTGAAAATGAAAGATTTCACAATAACTCAAACTTGATAATATTTCTTGGAAATAGGGGTAATGTGAACAAATTAGACTTGATTAAATATATGGACAAACTATGTTCCCTACAGTTAAATAAAATTGTAATGTTCACATTCCCCTACAGTGACAGCTTGCCAAATACAGAAAATAACATTAGATATAAGCTAAATATGACATTGCATACTATTTCATGCAATAATAATATACATGTGATTGACACTAACAGTATTGTTAGTAAAAAATATTGCTTGACTAAAAAAGGTAATTACTACCTTTCAAATTATTGCAAAAAACAAATAGCTGTTTCGCTATCATATTACTTTAATATCACAGCCAAAAATTTGGCTAAACAAAATGCTTCTTTTGAGCATTGTAATAAATTTACAACCAAGACCTTGGAAGTTCTTCCAAGCCATTTAAATTAAATTTAACGACAATAGAGGAAGTCTCTAGCCATAAACAGTCAAATAATATTGGTTACATAAAAAGTCAAAGAAACCAAACCTGTAAAACAAATGCAAAGTTTACCAACTTGGTGCATCAAAATATTCAAGGATTAAAAAGTAAATTACTAGAGTTGGAATTGTTCATGAACTCTTTTCATATTGACATCATCTGCTTAACAGAACATTGGCTGAAAAGCTATGAGCTCATGTTCAATTTCAGTAACCACCAGGTTGGCAGCTCTTTTTGCAGATCACATGCTATTCGTGGAGGCTCCTTAATATTACTAAACAAATTCATGAAATTCAAAGACCGTAAGGACATAACATGCTTATCCGTTGAAAGCCACATTGAAGTAGCATGTGTAGAGTTGGAGCAAATTATTGTAGTAAGTGTATACAGCCCACCATCAGCTTCTTTTGAAATATTTGAAAATGTTATGGAGAACATTTTATTTAAATTATCAAAATCAAATAAAACTATAATGGTATGCGGGGACTTCAATGTTGACCTTTTAGAAGTTTTCTCCCTCAGTACTAGATTGACTAATTTATTTAATTCTTATAATCTAAGGCCATTATTTATGGAACCTACTAGAATAACTGAAACCTCAGCAAAATGTATAGATAATGTATTTATTTGCCAAAGTGGAAAAATTGTAACCAAAAAAATAATAAGCTACTTAAAATCAGACCACTTAGGTCAACTAATAAAACTAGATATTCAACTAAAAAATAATAATTGTAAAAAGAAAATAACATACATACCTGTAACCACAAATCGATTTGAACGGCTGAAATTGGATTGGGAGTGTAAACCATCACCTTATCACTCACTTAACAACCCAAATGAGTCATATTGCAATTTTTTTAACACATTTACCAATGCATTCAATTCAATATTCACACCCAAATCGATTATGGTTTCAGAAAAACTTACCTTTAGTGAGTGGGCAACAGTGGGTATACATAAAAGTAGACAAAAGTTGTATGAACTGTATATTGAAAAACAATACAATTTTAGCCAGGAGTTCAAAGAAAAAGTAAAAAATTACTCAAAAATATTTAGAAAAGTTTGTCAAATTGCAAAATCAAATTATATTAGCTCGAAAATTAGAAATAGTGATAATGTAATAAAATCTACTTGGAATATAATAAAAAGTGAGACTGGAAAGGTCAGTACATACGTTAATGATTACAATTTAAAGATCAATGATTGCTCAGTTAAAAATGATGTCGAAGTGGCCCAAGCATTTGAAAACTTTTTTACTGAAATTCCAATCTCAACTACAAAGTGTTTAAACTCTTCTCAGGTAATTGCTGAGTCATTGCTTATAGAAAATGTATCTAAATGCAAAAATAAATTTAATTTCACCCATGTTGATGAAAAAGATATTAAAAAAGCCTTTAAACTTTTAAATATAAAGAAAACTGCAGATCTCTGGGGCATTTCCGTTACAATTATTAAACCATTGATTGATACCATTGCAACAGATCTAGCTTTTATATTTAATGAATCTATTGATTGTGGCGTATTTCCTGATCTAATGAAATGTAGTAAAATAATCCCACTGTTTAAATCGGGTAGTAGGTCTGACCCCACTAACTTTAGACCAATATCAGTACTGCCAACATTCAGCAAAGTTTTTGAAAAACTTATTCTACATCAATTGCTTAGGCATTTCAATGGCAATGACCTGCTGCATTGTAAGCAATTTGGGTTTACTCGCGGCAGGTCAACTACTGATGCTGGTGTAGAGTTAGTATCGCATATTTTTGATGCTTGGGAGAAGTCGCAAGACGCTTTAGGCGTTTTTTGCGACTTGTCAAAAGCGTTCGATTGCGTACACCATGAAACATTAATCAGGAAACTACATCACTATGGAATAAGAAACACCTCTTTGGATCTTCTTACATCTTATTTGAGTGATAGGATACAAAGAGTTGACATTAATGGGAAACGGTCTTCGGGGTCTGTAGTTACAATGGGTGTACCACAGGGTTCTATCCTCGGTCCTTTCCTATTCTTAGTTTATATTAACGACCTGCCTCATCTTGTCAAGAATAATCACGAGATTGTATTGTTTGCTGATGATACTTCATTAATTTTTAAAATGAAACGACAAAACACAAATTTCGACGATGTGAATAGTGCAATCTCAAAAGTAGTTCATTGGTTTAGTGTCAATAATCTTTTGTTAAATGAAACCAAAACAAAATGTATTAGATTTATTCTACCTAATGTTAAACAAGTGAAGGCTGATGTAAACGTTAAAGGAGAAACTTTAGAAATAGTAGAAAGCACCGTATTCTTAGGAATCACCTTAGATAATAAACTTCAATGGGGCCCACACATAGATAAGCTATCGAAGAGACTTAGTTCTGCAGCATATGCAGTCAAAAAAATCCGTCATCTTACAGACGTGGACACATCTAGACTTGTTTATTTCAGCTACTTCCATAGTATTATGTCTTATGGTATACTGCTGTGGGGGAACGCTGCAGATATTAACACCGTATTTGTGCTGCAGAAGAGGGCTGTTCGTGCAATCTATAATATGGGTCCCAGAGAATCCCTGCGTGATAAATTCAAAGAAATAAATATAATGACAGTACCATGTCAATATATTTATGAAAACTTATTGTACACTCATAAAAATATAAATCGGTTCCCTAAAAATAGCGATAAACATAATTTGAATACCAGAAACAAACATAAGATCGCTGTGCCCACAACTAGGCTACACAAAATTAATGTATCTTTTAAAGGGCAATGTATACGCTTCTACAACAAAACTCCTAGTGAGTTGCAAAAATTATCAGTAAATAAATTCAAACAAATTGTCAAAACCTTGCTGTGCAAAAAGGCTTACTATAAAATATCAGATTATCTAGAGGATAAAAAAGCTTGGGACGGGTTTTGCTCCAACTCGAAAAATAACAACTAACAGGCTAAAGGTTTCTTCGTCGCTTCTTTACTTTAGTCTACATACCGAAGCGACAGAAATCAAAAAATATCACTTTATTTCCGTGTCAGTGCTTAGTTTTATGATTTGACCTTTTCTAAGTGTACATTTATTGTATTTATGGAAATAAAGAGTTTTTTTTTGATTTTGAGTAAGGATGCTGGCATACAAATATGAGCTCTACACTGCAGGGATTGAGTGTCAAATGCAACTTACAGAAGAGGCTAGGTCTGTACTTTTGGTATGTATGTATTGATTGTAAAAATCATAACAAGAGCCACACTATTCCTTTAAACTCATTTTCAATTATAATTTTCAGAAAACTGGACAAGGAACTAGAGTACACAGCTAACAAATATCTCACACCAAAAGCCATGTCGAAGCTAAGGCACCCAATACACATAAACACTACATTGGAGTCTGACCAGCAGCTCCTCAAACTGGACCTTCCTGACACTATGAGATGCTATGGACTGATTGGCCTCCATCCTTGTGGAGACTTGGGGCCCTTACTCCTCAAGCATTTTGTAAACAACCCTGCAGTAAAGTTCATTTGTGTAGTGGGGTGTTGCTTCATGAAGCTTAGCTGTGGCAAAGCTGGGAAGGGCTACCCGATGAGTAAATATGTGAAGGGATTGGGAAGGGAAGGAAATCTGTCGTACACTAGTAGAGAGATAGCTTGCCATGCTATAGAGACTTATAGTGAAAGACTGTTGAAAGGCAATTATGAGGATCTGAAGGTGAGAACATAGTAAATAAATAAATAAATAGAATACATTTTGTGCAGTATTGTCTAGCTCCAAACTAAGCAAAGCTTTTTGACGTGACAACGTCTTATAATTCGATAGAGCCAGCTGCACGCACGAAAAAACATGACTCATGTGGGGTTACCTCGCTCTGAGGCGTTACCTCGCTCTGAGGCGTTACCTCGCTCTGAGGCGTTACCTCGCTCTGAGGCGTTACCTCGCTCTGAGGCGTTCCATGTAAGGCTTGAAGTGCAAGCGAGAGCGCTCGACATCTGTCTCTCTCCTACTTGAGTGAGCGATGCGTCTGCGCGGACAGCTGCTATACTATAGTACATTTACATGTTTTGATCGAGTATCAAATGCTACCATTCCATCAGTATTTTCTTAAGACGTTGTCACATTCAACTATCGTCAGTAAACCGACTTTACAGACAACCAATTTTTTATTGGTACCAGACGACAGTGTGCAAATACTTTTGTGTAAAACATAACAGCTTAATCAATCAAAGGGAGGCTTATGCCCAGCAGTGGGAAAAGGCTGATGATGAAATACGTAACACACCCAGAACAAAAAATAGTAGGTATGATATCTTATAGTGTTCCTGGAAAAAAAATACTAATTATGATTTTTTTTTTAACTCTGCTTGTATTGTATAAAACTACTCAATTTTATTAATATTGTTAGCCCTGGTCATCACACTGCTAGGCAAGGCCTCCCACATTCCCTCCAGAAATCACAATCTTTAGCTACCTCCTTCCTATCTGCCAGGACTTTGTCCAATAGGTACTCAATTGATTAATTCAGGTGATGATTTCAGGTCCATGCTTACAGAGCATCACTGGAGAAGATGCTAGTGGACTACAATCCTCAGCTGAAGCATGCTAAAGTCAGGAGCATTAAACATTCTAACAGTTTGACTTTTGAGAGGTAAGTAATCAATAAAGCTGGCCTGGACTTTTTCTACAGCACCAAAATAACCAAAGCTTGTACAGTAGAACTCAAAATTTGCTGTAATCTTATGAATTACCTTCTGCTCGTGGCTTCCCGGTTATTCCTGTGCTATTCCTCGTTAAAAAGAAGCCTAATTTGTAATTAGAATTAAGTTTCATGTACACCAAATTTATTTTGATCAAATCTGTAGTATTGGAATCAAGAATCAATAAAGATCCCAAGTAGCAAAAATATACTCATCTTTACAAACTTTAGGCAGAAGTAGAGGGTGACCCAATAGTGGGTGGATGGAGTCAGGTAGATAATGGATTTAGCGCTTTTGGCTTTAGCCATACATTAAATAAGTAAAAAAAATTTTTTTTTTAATTATGTTAGGATAATAATAATAATAAATAATGCTGGACAATTCACACAGCATTATCTAGCCCCGCAAGCTAAGCAGAGCTTGTGTTATGGGTACTAGATAATTGATATACATAATACAATACACAACATAGATAGATATTTTTTTATTATACGTAGAAAAACATCCAGAACGCCCTGAACAAATATCTGCAGATCGTACAAACATTTGTCCCGAGGCGTCCCGAGGCAACCTCCTGCGTCGGCGGACTTTCGCCCGCTGCGTCAGAGGTCGTCATCATTCATCGTTGTCAGGATTGTCACCATTTTCTATTTCCTTAACATAAACTTTCTTTTCCAGTTACTGCACCCTAGCTGCCCAGAAGCTCGCGGTCCCCCTCCCGCCGACCGCAGACGCCTGGTCCGAGGGCGAAGCTTTGCTGACTCTGTGGCATAGAGTGGTCACCGTGTACACACTGCGGCTGGCCCTCGCGCCGTTGGTCGAGACGGTGCTCTTGCTGGATAGAATGTTGTTTGTGCTTGAAAATGGTGAGATATAAGCTGGGGCCAGACAAGCGTTATTTTTTAGTTGCAAGTTGCGGAAAATACGTACTTTCAACAAAAACGACAAATTCATATTGCTACGCTGTATGGAACCTAATTAGAGACTCATTTTACGCAACTCATAACTTTAAATGAAACTCTTGTTTGGCGTAAGCCATAACGTGAAAGTCATCATTTCAGCCAAATGACCTCCACTGCTGGACATAGGCATCCTAGCATAGTTTTGGATCCTGCGCTGTCCCATCCAGCAGTTTACCTATTAGATTAACTGTGAAAAGAACACATAGTAAGCTCACACTATGAGAACAAGCTTTGGTAGCCTGTGTCGAGTAAGTAGAAATACGCGTGCGAATCCGACGGCAGACGCTAGTGAATGTATCATTATCATCATCTAGCCTATATTAGTCCACTGCTGGACATAGGTCTCCGGTAATGAGCGCCATAGCGCCCTGTGTTCAGTTGGCCGCATCCAGCATGTGCCTGCAATCTTTCGCTGTATTTTTCTCACACACATTCACTAAAAATCGTAAACGTTCGGCAAACGTAACGTAGGACGCCCTCCGCCCAGATGGGATGACGATCTGCGAAAGACTGCAGGCAGATGCTGGATGCTAAAATATAATAGAAACACTAGCCATAGAATTACTTTGTTTTTTCGGGTTTTTTCTTAGGTTAGTATAGTATTATAATATCTGTGCTTAGGTGATCCGAGATGATCTAAGCTTTGAAATCCCTTGCAGTTTTAGTAAAATTAATATGGCTGAACAACATAATTAGGAAATCGAGAAAAATAACTTAAATTTCAGTTTATCCCACATTTATTCACACAGTTTGTACAGACAGGAAGAAATATTAAAATTAATACATTGAAACTTAAGCAACACATAACACTGGAAACTTATGTTTACTTCCAATAAATATTTTGGCACTATACAAACAATCTTAAAAACTAGACAATACGTACTGCAAATCGATCCTTGTAAAAAAATACTTTACCTTGTAGAATTATAATTTAAAGTTGCCCGCTAAAGCCTATTGCATCACTTCAAATAGTTATAAATCAGAAGGTACAGTCATGGAGAGAAATTGCTTGGCATTAGAAATGTATAAAGCAAGCGTTTGTACCTCGTATACCTATTTCTATAAACACTTCTGGAAAATTTGACTCTTTTCAGCTATTTTTGTTTCTGCCATAAACGATAAACCGGGGTAGTGACCCCTAATTTAATTTACCCCAACTACACATTCGAAATATAACTTGTAAGTTGTTTGTGTAAGTAAGGTATACTCGTACCTTGCCTGCGCAGGAGCATACGAAGTAGGTAGGGGAACCTGGGCTGAAAGTGCCGATTTGACAAATCCCTAGATAAATAGGGTAAGGCGAATCCTATAGTCTATCGTAGTTAAAATTTGATCTAGATTTTAAATGTATACCCGGTTTGTGCTTTTTAAATTGTTTTATATACAGAATTATATTTTTAAACAGAGGTCGTAAAAGTCTCTGGGACTCTCTGGGGCAAGTTGTGCCGCAGCTGAGGTCGGTTGTGCCGTTTGGCCATATACACGGATTAAAATAGATTTTGGAACAAAAACTACAACATTTGGTAGCATTATATTTGTTCGAAAATTTGTAAAAGGAACCCAGCTATTTCTTTCTGTTTTTCAAATACATATTTGGCATCGGAACAACTTGCCCCCGGCACTTCTAGACCCACTCTCTTCACAGCGTTATAATTGGCACTTTCACTACTACCTACTTTTGTCCGCGTGCGGTTCGGGGATTTGAGTACTCCGTTACGGACAAAAGTCCCTCGCCTGATCAGGGTCAAACAAAACTACGAGTTCTACGAAAATCTTAGTTTCGTGTCCGTTATTGAACCAACTCTTATGTTGATTGCATACGATGACCGTTTTAAAAACTTCGATTTGATTAGAGTACGGGCCCAGGCCTTTATAAATAACTTTTGGGTCAATTACCTTACCGATATTATGGTATGAATACAAGATCACTTGCTTGATATAATATTGACATGTTTCTGTTCCAGGAATGTCTTGCGAAATAAGGCCCGTTTTTGACCCAAAGCTGTCGCCGAGAAACCACATCATTATCGCCAGAAGATGATTTTAACGAATTTATTAGAATAAGGTTATGTGCATCAAAATGTGCTTAAGTTAGAAGGCAGTGTGTAAAAGGGTTATTTCATTAAATATTTTGTACGAAAACTATTTTATCATTATTACTTAATTTGCTCTGGTTGGTTCGTATTGCAAAATTAGGCTAGAGAATCGACATCTTGTACATATCATCCGAAAAGATGTCCACTGCTGGACATAGGAGGTATCCCCTGATGATCGCTATAATAACCGGCGGTGCCAGCGGTTTCCTGCCATCTTCACCCAGGTCATCGGTCTACCTTGAGGGTGTCGGCCCACACTGGGTACGCGTTACGATATAGGGTTACGTGGTCATCACTCGAGATCCTGGTGGCCCCAGCGACCATCGGTTCTGCGAGCTATATTATGTTCTGCCCCATACTGAGAAATCTAGAATAATCTAAATAGTAACCCTTAGAATTGCAAAACTGAAGCGGCAACTTGTGTTTTTGTGTCTCCAAAGAGTGATTGGTTACCAAAATGGTGATTCTATAGTTTAGGCCGATATAGATAACTATATATAAAAACATGTTCCAGCCTGATTGTGCTACTACAAAATGCTAACATTTTTTACATAATAAGTTCTCAAAAATAAAGAAAATTATTTTGACGTGACAACGTCTTATAATTCGATAGAGCCGGCTGCACGCACGAAAAAACATGACGTCATGCGGCGTTACCTCTGAGGCGTTCCATGTAAGGCTTGAAGTGCAAGCGAGAGCGCTCGACATCCGTCTCTCTCCTACTTGAGTGAGCGATGCGTCTGCGTGGACAGCTGCTATACTATAGTACATTTACATGTTTTGATCGAGTATCAAATGCTACCATTCCATCAGTATTTTCTTAAGACGTTGTCACGTTCAACTATCGTCAGTAAACCGACTTTACAGACAACCAATTTTTTTCTTCAAAAAACGTATATTAGATATATAGATAATTTATAGCGTATAGTGTATAATCAATAATCTATAGTGGGTAGTGAAAAGTACAGAATCCGAAAAAAGGTAGCTTTTTTTGATCTCATACTCTTGTGTCTTGACACATTGCGAAGACTTATTTCTATGATAAATATTTAAATTATCAACCTAAATACCTTGGAATAGTGACTAGATTCGTTTCTAGCCCTTGTCAAAAGGCCTTGTTTTTCGTATGTTTGGTTATCACTTGATCTGCGAACTTCCACTGCGAGGGTTATACATAGGTATACTTTACTAAAAGTTTCTATGGCCAGAATCTTCATTGGGTTTCGTAGTAATATCATTGTTTTTAAAAAGCTACTGGATTTAGAACTATACAATCTACACCATATGAAATTCTCTCGAAAATTTGCTCGCTATGGAAGACAGGGCATCTATGAATTACGTCACTAGGATTCATAGTCCTTATAAACAAAACCACTACGATGATGTTCCAACATTTTGATATATTGTGTGCAGCAGACGAAAACATTGTAATTAATTCATTTTTGTCATTTGTGTGTCTTTGTGTGTATATCGCATTCATTGCCCAGCCTCGGCGGCGGCGTGACCGCCGCGGATGGACGACGTGGTTCTAGGCCATGGAAATATAAACCTATCTGACTTGAATGTCACACTCATCTATACCTACCCAAAAGTATGAAGTAAGCCGATCTAGTGATAGTTATAGTGGTCTTACACTGCAAGCCCGTTAGCTATCTTTCTGTCTCGCTCAGTTGGCATAGTGTAGAAAGAGATGCCCTCTATCTCGACGCAGAAAGACCGATGTTAGCCATTTAGCGCTCTGATGGAGAAGTATAATCTTAAATGAACTTTATTGCATTGCAATTAGAATCAAAACAGTATTTTTCCAGGCCCAGGAAGATAGGCCAGAAAACCTAATGTAGGTAGGTATAATGGCCATTTGATATGAATCTTGCCTGGTACCAAAATCCATTACACTTAACAAAGGTCAAGGTCAATTGCATCTAGCGACGTAATCCACAGCCGGCCTTCCATATACCGTATACCAATCCCATCAGGCGGTCGCAGGTGGTTCTCTGAGCATCGGACTGGGCTCCTCGTCAGAATCCTCGGAGTGCACGCGGGTGAAGCTCCTTCGCTCCAGCAGCCGGCGTAACTTGAACTCTCCTTGCTTGTACTCCCAGCGGCGGCGGGTCCCGCCTTTCCGACCTACGGAAGTTCTGGGGTCTGTACGCCAATCATGGGATTGTTGTCGAAAATCATCATCACATCATATCCAAACGTCATAAATTTGCGTACCTATATTATTGAAGTTGAAGGAATGAATTTCAAATATTATAGACATTTTATCTTCTCTTATATCCTCATTTGTATAATTTTATAAAGTCTACCATTGGTTTAATTTAATTTGTAACTTTGTTTTCTAAATATGTAGGTACTTACATATCAACAAACTGTATGTAAAATGTTAAATATATTAATTATTAAGTTTACAAACTGTATAACGAAAGACGAGGCAGTATGGTCTATATGTATTTAGCTTATTTGTCCAAAACAAAGATCCTATGACTACGTTTTGGTCCAAAAGATCTATTCTACCTTAGACAGCAATCCCTATGCTTGGCCAACTGGTTTTACGTGTATTCGTTGGTTCATCAACAACCGTTCAATAGTCTCCACCCCACAGCCGCGATTTTGAAGAGCGTCTTGTGTCGCGATTTGTTGCGACTGCTGGGATTTTGCATTTGGCGCGCGGCATCTAGAAATCGCGCTTACAAAAATGCAGCGGAATCGCGCTACAAAATCGCAACACAGGACGCGCTTCAAAATCGCGGCTGTGGGGCTTAAAACCTGCTGGATTTAGAACTTCCGGTAAGCTCGGCACAATAACCTGTTGCGCTGCCCGTATACAGCAGTCTCTTACGACCTTCACTAAGTCCACCTTTTGGGGGATCTGCCTACAGGTGGACTGCGGCTCCGGTAGGTTTGTGGTCGCCACTCTATTTTTTGGACTATGTTATAATAATCAACGAACTATGTTTGTGCATATTCCTATTCTAAACATTGAAGCTTAGCGGTGCAGATAAAGCCGAATAGCAATATCTCTGGTGTCTAGATGAATGAGGCGGACTTTAGTGCGAGAAATAAGCTATAATTGTTCACATCATTAACAAACAGGTACCTATAGAAATAGACCAATTTGTGCTGTGTAAAAGACACGAACTATTCTGTCATAATAGGATAGGTGCCAACTATACACTAGCCAAACTCGATGTGTAATGTTTCTATACAAACCATAACACAAAATAAGTACTAAAGCGCAGCTCACTTGGTTATGGCGTCTAATTTCAGATATAGGTAATTTTAAGCAATTTCTATTGAAAGGATCTCAAATCGACAAATAATGTAAATTACGTATAAAAAGACGCGGCTACAGAGCGAAATTTTAGGTTAATCATGGGCGGTTTGTTTACACACATACTACATCGAGTTTGGCTAGTATATATAAGTATCAATTTGTGCTGTGTAAAAGGTAAAGACACGAACTCTTCTGTCTTAGGATAAGAGGTGCCAACTAGGTTAAGATTTGGAGTAAAAGTGTAACATCTAGTTTTTGAGAGCATGCGTGTGGGGTGTCCAAGCTAGCTCAGGTGCAGGAATATGTAGGTGCATCAAAATAAAAATACCAAGCTGCTTCCAATAACTGTATTTAACAATCACAACACAAGCGCAAATAAAATTAATAAAACTTTTACAGTTTTTGTTTTACAATCATTCGTTACATTTTATAACAATAAATAAAAACGAGAAATCTATAACAATAAATAAAAGTCGTATCGGAGAGTCAAAAGGAACAATCTCAGGCAATAATCTAATAAATAAATATAAATACTTGTGCTAGAAACAAAATGGCAGCGATTTTCATGCCATCTCAATTAAACACAATACCACGTAATTGGAGCGAGATGAGATGAAATCTCAATTTTAAAGGGAACATAATTAAATAGGAACATAATAATAAGATCATAGTAAAAGTTTGTGCACCCTTGTAAGTAAAAATAAATGATTTTTATTATTGTGCACTAACAAAGTGTATGTACTAATAAATAAATAAGTAAAGCTTAGGAACGAAATGCAATTTTCACTAGGTTAAACTTGAATTCATAATAATGCAATATTATGTCTTCTAGGGATAATAAATATAATGCCGTAATAAATTACCTTAGCTAATATTAGACACATTATTTTCAGATCGATAAAGTCGGAATGTATGTTATTCTTAACAAAAAAAAAAACAATAATAAGCGCTACCATTATCTGGGTAGTTATTGAAATTTGAGACAATTATTTAAGTACTTACATTTAGGTTAAAATTTGAGCACTAATAAAATGCGATACCAATAGATAAATAAGTAAAGCTTAGGAGCGAAATGCAATTTTCTTTAAGTCAATTTATATTCATAATTATGCAATATTATGTGTTTTAGGGATGTCTTGTAATCTAGATTGTATAGACTAATATACCTTAGCTAATATTTGACAAATTATTTTCAGATCTTATTCCAGTTGGAATGTATGAGGTATTTCTTAAAAAAACATAATAAGCGCTACCATAATCTGGGTAGTTTTTGATATTTGAGACAATTATTTAAGTACTTACATTACTAACGCCAACATTTTTAGGGCAATCAAATTAGTTACTTTTTGCATCAACAGGAGTGCGATCACGGTTCTCGATAACGTTTGATAAGAACCGATTTTTTCTCTAGTGCCGATAAAATTCGGTAATATCCTTCCTTCCTATACCTTCAAATGAATTCGGTTTCTATCGAATTTTATCGAAACAAGAGACAAAATCGGTGCTCATCGATCCTTATTGAAAACTTTAATCGCGCACCTGTGCAAGTTTTAATAGTAAAAATAAAGTAGGTAGAACCTGCGTACTCAATGAATGGAATTGGGAATTACGTCATCTTTGAATCCCATTCTACAGGGTGCCACGTAACATGTGTTAGTCTAAAGAGGGTAATTCTGGACATCGAGTCTGGCTAGTGTATAGTTTGTGTTGGAGGAACTCCAACGTCTCATCGCTTATGGCGCTGTGAGTCGCTATCGTGCTATTCAGGTCAATAAGATTGGAAACGGCGCGGTGCGCCTAGCTTTTTGAATAAATTAATGATTTAATGTAAATATGAATCTTTATCAGAAAACTATCTTAATAAGAAACTAGATCAACATGTTACCTATCTTTAACAGTAAATCCCTCTTTAACAGTAAGTTGATATTCATAGTAGTTATCAAAATATTTCGATTTTAAATTCTAAAATGTATCATTTTGAAAAAATATCTATAACGATAAAAGTTTCTACTATTATGTTTATAGCTTAGCTAGAGTCTAGGAAGGAACCTGAACTAATATATAAAATAAAATTGGAGACGTGGCTTGTTCAGAAGTATTATTTTCCCGACGAAAAACGGTTCTCAAGTCATATATATATTTTTTATGTTTGACCACGCATAACTTTTTACAAAGTAGTACGATTTCGATAGTTCTTTTTTTATTGGAAACGGTATAGTCCCCGAAGGTGGTCCTATTTAAATTTGAAAAAAAATCCAACCCTAAGGGTAGGAAAACAGGGGATGATCGAGTGTTCACTCACTGAGAACTCTTTACAGAGTAGTCCAATTTTGATCATTCTTTTTTTATTGGATACGATGTGTCATCAAACTAAATTAGACTCGAATTTTAACTAGATGTCGCCACTAGAAGAATTTGAAGTCAGTTTATCGTTTTTTAAAACACGCCAAATTATTTCTACTTGAAAACGAGCAATTGTCGACATACAGCGCCTTAACGAGGCACTTCTTCGGGGCGGGTGCGTTCCTCGTTAAGTATGACGTTGATGTTCTTCCAACACAAACCAGGTTCGCAGTTAAGGTGGATCGTTTCATATTGGCGCGAGATAATTTTTTTTATGGTTTTTTATTTTTTTTCTGCTTTCTACGACGATAAACACTAACGGAAAAGTAATTTGCCGCAAATCGTTAAACATTTTCTATTAACCTATGAAATAACTTACTTCAATTCACTGTATTTTTAGAGAATTTGTAAAATATACGAGATTTTGGGCTAAAAATTAACAAACATATTTCTAAATGATTGATTCGATGTTGGTTTTATCATGGGTTTTTAGAAATTGTTTACGATTTGCGGCAAATTACTTGTCCGTTAGTTTCAATCCTTGCAGAACGCAGAAAAAACTAAAAACCACAAATAGTAAGGTAACGCATTGGAGAACTCGGTAATGTTAGGTCTGGCCTTAATAAACGAATGCTGATGCGCTGCGCCAGATACTCACCAGCTCTCGGGCCACGCGTCGCTTCGACCAGCGCATCAGCATTGCCATACAGCGGGGCAATGCAGCCAGCGTCTTGGGGACGCGACGACTGGTACTGATATTAATTAGTTGAGCCTGTAGATTGTTTGCAACAGTCTGCAGTTAGCTCAATTGTTTCAATTACTTATACTAGTTGCAATTTATTACTATTGACTGTAATTTACTTTCTGAATAAAAGATTTGAATTGTATCTCGCGCCAACATGAAACGTTGACCCGCTTACATCTTGATTTCTACCTATTTGATTTATTTCCCAACTAGTCTCTATGCCAAGTCATTTAATCAGTCGTGAATACGATCACCATTATTGTAACGCGGGTCATATTTATTGCACTAGCCGCTCGATCTCGTAGTCCTTACCTTGCGTGGAGGCCTGCCGCAGCGCGAGCGCCGCCAGGGCCAGCAGGGCGGCGCCGCCCGCGCCCGCCGCGCCGCCCCACCACCACGGCCACGAGGTGCCGCCCACCAGGGATGAACTTACCTCTGGAAGATATAGGCGAGATAAGGAATAGGTCCTAAATGGCTACAAACATAAACTTAATCCATACTAATCACACTAATATTATAAATGCGAAAGTTTGGATGTTGATGCATGGATGGGTGTTTGTTACTTCTTCACGCCAAAACTACTGAACGGATCGAACTAAAATTTTTGGATTTTCAAGTACATTTTTAACATGATGCCTTAGTGCTAAGCAAATGAAATTTGGTTTATCTATACTAATATTATAAAGAGGAAAGATTTATATTTATGTATTTTTGTATGTTTGTTACGAATAAACTCAAAAACTACTGGACCGATTTCAAAAATTCTTTCACCATTAGAATGCTACATTATTCCTGAGTAACATAGGCTATATTTAGTTCTTGAAAAAATTAGGGATCCCTACTAAAACTTCAATAATGTAACCCAAGGTGTAAAAAAATTCGCCATAAATTGTCTATCATCGCATGCGCTGCGGAAACTATTGATGATAGAACAAAAAAATGTTCTACAATATTAAAGACTATATAAATATCTACAAAAAACTCAGCGATACCATACGTCCAACTATTGTGGTTATGTCAGTATAACTATTTTTTTACTTTTTAAAAGTCGATAGAAATTCTGACCGAAGTCTGACCATGTTAGCCATACCTCTGTATTAATCCTTATCCAAATAAATCATTTCATAATTAAGACTGTTTCAATACCTGTAGATTACTTTTTGAATTATTCAAATCGGACATTCCATTCAAAAGATATTAAAAATTTAAAAATGTCGCTCTAAACAAAATACTATTAGAACAATAAATGACGCCGCACCCGAGCAACGCAGCGAGGGAGGTAGGTAAAAATAATAATAATCTCATCGGAGACTAGCCAGATGCGCAGGACATATTATAGTGCACAAGTGTGTGCGCTGCTGTGTGGTGCCGGCTTAGAATTTGCACAACCCCAACTCTTCCCGCGGGTGTCGTAAGAGGCGACTAAGGCATATCCACTGGGGGCGGGCACGACCGGGGAGAGGTCAAACGCTGGACCAACGTCTTAATGTGCTTTCTGAGGCACGCCCCCGTGCCTCGGAGAGCACGATATTTCCCTAGAGGATAAGCCATCTAACACCGCCAATTTCCTTACTCCGGGCTGCTACAGTGAATATTTCTTGCTAGAAAATACCCAATAACACAAATCTTGGGCCGACCCGGGATTTGAACCCGGGACCACATTATCAGCGGTTGAACACGCGACCACTATACCAACGGGGCAGTTGGATAGAAGTATAAAATGTCCTGCTACAGAAATATTAGAAACCTACGTTTATCCCAAATTTTTTAAAAATTAATATGCACCCGTGCGAAGCCGTGACAGGCCGCTAGTTCTTCAATAAGGCTAATAGTTTTTAAGATAGATTGTAGAAAAAATAATATGTGAAATAATTTTTTTAGAACCATAGAAAGCTAATGTAAACATTAGATTTTTAAAAATAAATTGAGTATACATGAGACCCGAGAGCTGTTGAGTATCTGGCACAGCGCATCAGCATTGCCATACAGCGTGGCAATGCAGCCAGCGTAGCGGGGACGCGACGACTGGTATTGATATGGATCAGGCGAGCTACCCGTAGATTGTTTGCAACAGTCAGCAGTTAGCTCAATTGTTTCAATACTAGTGTAAAATTTTCTTTGTGATTGAGTATAACTTTATTTTATTTTTATTTCTTAGGGATAACAAACAAACATAACATTCTTATTTGGATTTTTATAAATCTAAGATATATGTTATAGGGGTTGAAAAGGCCCACTATTGAGCTTATTAAAATAAAAAGACAGGGTCGCAGTCCTAATAGGCTGCAATTGCGAAGTTCAGGTTGAAATCTGATTTTGACTAAAATTTTACTAAACTCCAAATAACTTTTGAACCGCTAAATATCGGAGAACATACATGGGGGTTAAATCTGGGGTACTGAGGTCCCCCACCCCTTAGCCACCGATGATCCACTTCTCTAGTTACACCGTGTATAAGAAGTTTTCACATAGTAACTCATAAACACGGTTTTTGATCATTTTTTCCAATCAGAAATTTAAAAAAAAATTAAAATAATAATATAAAGAAGAAAAAACTTAATGTTAAAATATTATTGTAACAGGAACTTTATTTACGTGTACGCAAGTGTTGCCACCTGTGAGTTTTAAAAGCGCTAAACGCTGCGCGCCATACTTGAATATAGCTACAAAAAGCGCGATATTTCCCTAGAGGATATTGACTACGTGACGAAAACCTAAGAACAACCCCCTCCTCCCTGACCAAGCGTGGTATTTTGAAGACCTCCCTCCCCTCCCTGAGCAGGTCACGTTGGGTAGGTTCCCTTATCGCTGATGCAACTAACCTGGTTAATCTAAGCATTCAGACCAAAAAACACTACAAAAAATAAAAGAACAAAACATAACAGACCTACTCACCAATCGTCGCGGTAGGTTTCACGTGCGGAGTAACATTCGCTGTTTTAGCAGAAGGCTCTCTGAGGAGCATCGGCGCAGTGGCGTTCTGGAGGGACGAGTCCACGAACTTGTATACTCGGTACGGGTTCAGTTCTGCTACGTAAACCTGAAGTAAAGTAAAAGTCATTTATTTGCAAACACGTGTAAAAAGAAAAGATGACAAAAAGTTTTTTTTCCGAGCATTCTTTGAACGATACAACCGGCAATCGGAGTGAAAAGTTAGTGTACACCCGGGTGTTCGCTAAGCACGCGAAGGAATATACATTGATGTGCAAAATAATTAGAGAGTATGGCATGCAGGTCAAATGTTATTATTAATAATATAAATATAAATATGTTAATGTTATTGTTAAGTAAATATCAATAACAAATTTACAAGATTATATTTTTTTCTGAAAAAATATATTGGTTTTATCAGATCAGCTATACACTAGTCAAACTCGATGTAAATGTTTGTACACAAACCACGACACTAATAACTAAAACTCAGTTGATTGGCGTCGAGTTTCAGATATAATTGTTAGGAATATTTAAAGGCTTGGCCAAACCAACGCGTTCAATTCGCGTCCGCGGTGGCGTGCGCGGTGGCGATACTGCGCGTGCAAAAGTTGTATACACCGTCGCGTCCGCGGTGGCGTGCACGGTGGCGACTTTCCGAGCAGGTGTAGTATAAAATAGCTGCGTGCAGCGTCCTAACGTAACAAGCCCGATCTGATCGCCACCGCCGCGTGCAGACGCTGCACCGGACGCCGCGACCAATCAGAGGACGCATCGATGTGAACACGTCGCTACAAGTTCGTACACAACAACTGACCGCCACCGCGCACGCCACCGCGGACGCGAGCTGAACGCGTTGGTTTGGTCAAGCCTTAAGGCGAATAGTAGGGTGGACAGTGGCGCCACTACATATTTAATTTAATCATTAAGTTATACAAAGGAATTATCAAAAAATCGGACCGCTGGTAGACGATACCTATCACAAGCTTTTATTTAATGTATCTGTAATAGTTTTGTTTTGTGTTATTCAATCAAAAACCTTGTTTGGAGAGTATCTGCCTAAATAATACAGTACAAAACTATTAAAATTACATTTAAAAAAGGCTTATGATAGATATCGTCTACGCGCGGTCCGATTTTTTGATAATTCCTTTGTATAACGTAATTATAAAATTAAATATGTAGTGGAGCCACTATCCACCCTACTATTCGCCTTAATGAAGGAAAGATGCCATGCCTCCTGGACTATGTAGAGACTCTTCTAGTCTATTCTAGAATGATCGTACCTTAGAGCCGTCCGGGCTAGTGACGATGTCGTGCGGGTTGCTGAGTCCGCCCTGAGGCGCGAAGGTTCCCACGAGCCGGCCCGACGTGAAGTCGATCATGTAACCTTGGATAGGGACCATGCCCCCTGGACCTTTCACTATGTAGAGTCTCTACTCTTCTAGTCTATTCTAGAATGATCGTACCTTAGAGCCGTCCGGGCTAGTGACGATGTCGTGCGGGTTGCTGAGTCCGCCCTGAGGCGCGAAGGTTCCCACGAGCCGGCCCGACGTGAAGTCGATCATGTAACCTTGGATAGGGACCATGCCCCCTGGACCTTTCACTATGTAGAGTCTCTACTCTTCTAGTCTATTCTAGAATGATCGTACCTTAGAGCCGTCCGGGCTAGTGACGATGTCGTGCGGGTTGCTGAGTCCGCCCTGAGGCGCGAATGTTCCTACGAGCCAGCCCGACGTGAAGTCGATCATGTAACCTTGGATAGGGACCATGCCCCCTGGACCTTTCACTATGTAGAGTCTCTACTCTTCTAGTCTATTCTAGAATGATCGTACCTTAGAGCCGTCCGGGCTAGTGACGATGTCGTGCGGGTTGCTGAGTCCGCCCTGAGGCGCGAATGTTCCTACGAGCCAGCCCGACGTGAAGTCGATCATGTAACCTTGGATAGGGACCATGCCCCCTGGACCTTTCACTATGTAGAGTCTCTACTCTTCTAGTCTATTCTAGAATGATCGTACCTTAGAGCCGTCCGGGCTAGTGACGATGTCGTGCGGGTTGCTGAGTCCGCCCTGAGGCGCGAATGTTCCTACGAGCCAGCCCGACGTGAAGTCGATCATGTAACCTTGGATAGGGACCATGCCCCCTGGACCTTTCACTATGTAGAGTCTCTACTCTTCTAGTCTATTCTAGAATGATCGTACCTTAGAGCCGTCCGGGCTAGTGACGATGTCGTGCGGGTTGCTGAGTCCGCCCTGAGGCGCGAATGTTCCTACGAGCCAGCCCGACGTGAAGTCGATCATGTAACCTTGGATAGGGACCATGCCCCCTGGACCTTTCACTATGTAGAGTCTCTACTCTTCTAGTCTATTCTAGAATGATCGTACCTTAGAGCCGTCCGGGCTAGTGACGATGTCGTGCGGGTTGCTGAGTCCGCCCTGTGGCGCGAATGTTCCTACGAGCCAGCCCGACGTGAAGTCGATCATGTAACCTTGGATAGGGACCATGCCCCCTGGACCTTTCACTATGTAGAGTCTCTACTCTTCTAGTCTATTCTAGAATGATCGTACCTTAGAGCCGTCCGGGCTAGTGACGATGTCGTGCGGGTTGCTGAGTCCGCCCTGTGGCGCGAATGTTCCTACGAGCCAGCCCGACGTGAAGTCGATCATGTAACCTTGGATAGGGACCATGCCCCCTGGACCTTTCACTATGTAGAGTCTCTACTCTTCTAGTCTATTCTAGAATGATCGTACCTTAGAGCCGTCCGGGCTAGTGACGATGTCGTGCGGGTTGCTGAGTCCGCCCTGTGGCGCGAATGTTCCTACGAGCCAGCCCGACGTGAAGTCGATCATGTAACCTTGGATAGGGACCATGCCCCCTGGACCTTTCACTATGTAGAGTCTCTACTCTTCTAGTTTATTCTAGAATGATCGTACCTTAGAGCCGTCCGGGCTAGTGACGATATCGTGCGGGTTGCTGAGTCCGCCCTGAGGCGCGAAGGTTCCTACGAGCCGGCCCGACGTGAAGTCGATGATGTAGCCTCGGACCGGGACCATTCCGCCTGGACCGTTTACTATGTACAGACGACCGCCTGAAAAAAATAAGATTATTGTATTGAGGTAACAAGAGCAATCAGAGACAATAACATGGGCACATTTAGACAAAGAAGTATCATTTTTTTAACATAAAAATCATTTTTTGGACACAATTACAGTGTTTCAGTATAATTGAATCCGTAGGGTTTTAAAACTAGCCTAGGCTGTATTTCAGTATCCTGGGCTTATTATTTTAAAGTTTTGCATAAGTGCCTTTAAGAAAAAAAAAGATAGATAGATAGAAAACACTTTATTATACCACACAAATACAGGAAACAATACAGAGAAAAGCTTATAAAAAAAAGGAAGTATAAAGGGCGGCCTTATCGCTGAAAGCGATCTCTTCCAGGCAACCTTGGGATGGACTGGAAATTAAGGAACAAAAAAGACGGTGGCACTGAATAAATATATAGATATGTACCTATTTAAAGAAAACGAAACAAATACTTACACTAAATACCTACAAAGATTAATAATAAACTTACATAAACATAAAATAAGGTTGTCTAACTCTTTACAAGGATATATAATGCTGATGAAGCAGTTTTTTGAAAGTAGGAAGTGATTTTGCACGTCTGATGTCCAGGGGGAGATCATTCCATAGACGGGTAGCTTGTACAGTGAAAGATTTGTCATAGAAAGAGGTGGTGTGAGCAGGGACTTTTAAGATGAGGGTTTCAGAGGAACGCAAAGAGAGCGAGTGAGAGTTTGAGAGGAATTCGAAGCGCTCCTTGAGATAGGAAGGGCTCGGAGGATAGAACAAGATACTGTACAAGAGAGATAATATGTGAGTATTCCTGCGAAGTCGGATGGGCAACCACTTGAGTTTAGCGCGATATTCGGAAACGTGGTCATATTTGCGTAGGCCAAATATGAACCTGATGCTGAAATTTTGGAGGCGCTCAAGCTTGTTTAGTTGATCTTCAGTGAGGTCCGGATAGCAGGCGTCAGCGTAATCGAGAATGGGAAGCAAAAGGGACTGGGCAAGAGTAACCTTAGTGGAAATCGGGAGAAAATTGCGCAGTCGCCGCAGTGAGCCCGCGGATGCAAACATTTTTCTGCTGAGTTCGGCCAATTGCGGACCCCAAGACAACTCACTGTCTACAATCAGACCCAGGTTTTTGACAGATTTGAAAAAGAGAACAATAACTAAAAATAAAAATAGAAGGGAGAATAAAAATTAAAAACCTACTATTCAGATAGGTGTACAAAACAAAATTTGAATACAGTAATAAATTTGCATTTAGGTTTCAATTCTTATTTTATTTTATTCTCCAAAATACTCAATCGTTTGTTTAATTTTTTGGGCGAATTGGTACTCTAATTCGGTGGCGGCACGGCAGTATCTGTGGCAGAAATAAATGTTACTTCTGTTATCAGAAGCCAGTTGTAAATTGTATTAGGTTAGGTAGTGTATTCTTGAGAAGACGCAAAAAAAGTTGATCAAAATGTTTATAATTGGATCAAAATACACGCATTGAGAGTCGAAAAAATATAAAAAGGTAATCAGGGGACACCCGGGTTTGAACCGGGGACCTCTCGATCTGCAGTCGAATGCTCTACCACTGAGCTATATCCCCCATGACGCTGCGGTCAAAATCACGGCATACAATCTCAATGCGATGATAATGTGGGAGGGAATGACGTCATAACAGATAAAAGGTCACGCACAAACATTGATAAGAGCCTACATCATTTTTATTGATTTTGTTGATTGCTTTGTGCATTTTACGATGCATACCTAGTAAGTGGTAAATTTATTAATTTATTTGGTTTTCCTTGTTTATATAAGAGCAAGGCAAGCTGGATTTAAAACACTACTATTAACTACACTTCATGTTGCGAAACTATTAGCCATGAACATTTGTCCCAATTCATGCTAACTTCAAGGCAACATCAGTATGCGTTTATCGATTCGAACACGTAACTCGGTTGTAATACCTACTGTATTGTTTTGGCAGGTAGCTGCATAATTTATTTAGTTAATTTTTGAAAGCTGCCTTTGTTCGTCTGTGCCTGCCACTATCTTAAGGCGCTGCCCCGACCCAAATCAGCGCCACCACCTATTGTATCTTATTATTATGTTAAACGAAGGAATTTTCAAAAATCGATTGGGCAGTTTGTAATACTTAGCATAAGCTTTTTTTAATGCCTCTGTAAATGTTTTATTTTGTATACTCTTTTTGCCTCCATGGTGGCCAAAAAGAGCAACTTCGCATCTGTGCCTACACTATACAAACTAAACCCGTTCCTTGCCTAAATCTCAGTACTCACGGGATCCCCTTGGTAAAACACCATTTGAATTCGATTTCATCGAATTCAAATGGTTTTCTTTAGTTCCTTGAATGCGAGAACACGATTGAGAAAAAATAAAATGTCAAGTGCGAGTCGGACACGCGCACTAAAGGTTTTTTTTTTAGAATGTTGCAAACTAGTAAGCTCATCTGATCATTTGACCAGTGAGTGTGCTAGTCTGCTTTTGCTTTTTAAACCTTTGGTACCTGTTGCTATTAAATGCAACAACATTAAATTACCTGCTAAGGAATAAAACATTTTACATAAATAAATGTATATATGTATATTTTAATTAGACGACCTCTGTGGCGCAGCGGGCGAAGGTCTGCCTGCGATGCAGGAGGTTGCGGGTTCGATTCCCGCCACAGGACAAATGTTTGTACGATCTACAGACATTTGGCCAGGGCGTTCTGCATGTTTTCTATGTATAATAAAAATATCTATGTAGTGTATTGTATTAAGTATATCAGTCATCTAGTACCCATAACACAAGCTCTGCTTAGCTTGGGGCTAGATAATGCTGTGTGAATTGTCCAACATTATTATTATTATATCATTATTTATTGTTCAGCTCTGGACGTATGGGTACTGATGAGGAGTATCTGCAGTTACCTTTAACAGGTGCATACGCCACACTAAACAGCCTGGGTCCAATCAGCCAGCTGCTAAAGCTGCCTGCATACGTGCCGTTCGCCGCGCTGAAGCACCCTACGCGGCCGCGCTCGCGGTCCGCCACGCAGACCAACCCGCGGTCCGGCGCCAGTGTCAGCGCGTGTGGCACGTTGAACACGAAGGGAGAGTCGCCGTGGGCTGGGGTAGTCAGAGATTTTTATTAGTTAGTGGTCTAACAAGTAGATAGATAGACTTTTGATTAGGTTAACACACAAACAGCACAGGATAAATAGCAAAGGACACAGAGACAGTATTTTACATATTAGTGCTTCCTAAGCGGTGCATCATCATCATGGTCTACAGCCAGATATTCCCCACTGCTGGGTATGGACTCCCGAAGTTTGCGCCATCCACCACGGTTGTGTGCTAGCCGCCTCCAATAAAGACGCAGATACGTAATATTATTTATACTTAACTAATATTAATCGGGTAAAAAGTAAAACACGAATACGAAAAATTCATTTGAATAAAAATCGGAGTTTGTGGTGGTCTTTGCATCTTTTGCATGTTACATCTGTCACATTGATATTGATTGTAATGTGTTGTGTTATGTATCGTCCAAATAAATGTATTTTCTTTCTTTCTTTCTTTCATATTGATTTCGTATAAAATGTAGCATGTCGTCTAGTCACCTGAACGATTAAGACCAGTTCAGACCTACGCGGTACCGCGGTATCAGCTATACCGGTAAACATTCGTTTCGTTGGTGTTCGCGGTATTGGTATACCGCATACCCACTCAGATTCCGCTGGCGCAGTGGGTAGCGAATACCGCGTGGGTCTAAGCAAGCCATAATACATATACAAATTGATTGACACCTCATTAGTCAAAATCTAAAAAAGTTAGATGCTACAGTGGAAGGTGAAACATCCGAAAATTAAATACACGCATGGATTTACTACAATCGAAAATATTCACGACTCCTTTTTAGGTCAGGAAACTGAATATTTGACTTTGTTTTTATAGTACTTAATCAGGTCCGACTGGACTGAGGAGTCTACAATAACAATTGATCGGCTTACATCGCCCCCACCGCAGAATAATGTTGCCATCTGGTGCCATCTTCAATATCCTATGGTTGCAGTAACCATCAGCCACAAAGAAATCTCCAGTTGGCAGCACTGCCACCGCACTCGGCTTGCAGAAATGTTGGTCGTCGTTGCCGGGGACGAACCTAGCGAAATGAAAACAAATGAATCGTACCTATACTTCTGACTAAACAAAAGGTGGTGGATGTTTGAGAATGACGACTGATTTAACTCTACAAAGGCTGGTAGAGTCAACACAGTAACGATAGTTACTGATCCTAATATCACATCATCACACTAACATTATAAATGCGAAAGTTTGGATGGATGGATGGATGGATGTTTGTTACCTCTTCACGCTAAAACTACTGAACGGATCAGGCTGAAATTTTGCATACAGGTAAGTCTAACCCTGGAATCAAACATAGGCGACTTTTTTTTATCCCATAATCCCAGTTCCCATGGGATAGAAATAAGCTCAAAACGTTTCCATAGAACCAACGCGTGCGAAGCCGCGGGCAGAAGCTAGTAATGTAATATTGCCTTGGTATTTTAGGGCAAAGGAAACATATCTGATCATAATGTTAAGTAATGTATGTACCTGCACAAGATTTTTGTAACATTTTAAGTTATACGTTACAAAAGACGCGACGACTACCCGCTTCGTCAAATCCGTTCTGGGGCGAACTCAACGCGTTTGGTTGTCAAACTAGGCCTAGATCTCAGTAGGTACTCGTGGTACAAAAAATTCGAATCGCATAAAATTAAAAAAAATCTTTGGTTTCTTTAATGTGAAGACGATTGAGATACAAAAAAATACGATAAAAAAAATAATGAAAGTGCATTGTTTCGCACATAATTTGGTCGAGATCTCGGGACTTGCGGTCTATTGACCATTAACTAATGTTTTGATTCATAGGTTATTAGTTATTACTAATTGTTTCGGGATTGGTATTCGATTATTTACTGAAATCAAGTTATTACTTATATATATATAAATATTAATAGCGACTTTCGTTGCTGACTCTACTTTCAGTATTCTGAGTTCACGACACGCACAAATGTTTATATTATTTGCAAAGAAATGCTAATATTTATTAAAGACAGTGCATTACATAATCTTGAATGAATCTTGCAGATCCCTATGAGTTGAATCATGAAGCTGTTAATAATGCAAATGTTGATAAAATATCAATTAATTTTACAAGTACCTAACTAAAAATTTTGTGATATAACCTATTCCTTTTTATTACCCGCGAGATTATACCGTTTGCGCGTATCTATGTATGTATGTGGTTGGCTAATACACTTTATTACCACCTCGAAGCAGCAAAACAGCAAAAGCAATTTTAATAAATTATGTATTTAATCCATCGCCTGACTATCTGGACTGTTCTTTTACTTTTTATAGGATTTTCCCCCCGCATTTAGCAAAAAAAACATCAAAACGCGGGTATTGTCATAAGTCAGGTTTTTTTATAGTTTTCAAATAAGTAGATTTGTTCACAGATCTGTTAGAATAAAGCAATACTTCTTTGATTACTGCATTTAATTTTTTGTCTGTCTTGGCACAACTCTGCCAGTGTCCATGCCAAGAGAGTCATGAACTTGAGTGGAGACAATACACAGTAGGTACAAGGTATGGCTATGTAAGCAAAATAAATCTTACTTCTCTCCAAGCACCATGGATGGTTTCTGCCACTTGCCAGCGTCAAACTTGAACACCTGATGCATAGCCACATCAGTTACAAAAACATTGCCATCCTTGTCCATTGTAATGCCGTGGGGAATGTAGAAACTGGAAATAATTGTCATATCTCAAAGTAGCCATCACCAAGAAGAGGTGATTTGGTGATTGAAGAGTTTTTATTAAAGCTTGTTAGAAATCAACTTAAGAGAGTTTTTTTAATTTATATCAAGCTCCAATAAAAAGCTCTACCATGTTTATTCTCATTCAAACACAGTTCAACAGAAGAAAACCAATAACTTATTAGCTATTGTGGTTGAGAGAAGTTTATAAGTATGAGAGTAAATGTTTTGATAGAGCCACCACTAATCTTATATATAAAAATGAAACCCGTTTTCCGTTGTCATCGCATCACGCGTGAACGGCTGGACCGATTTCGCTAATTCTTTCTTTGTTGTGTTTGTTATTGTCAGGAGAAGGTTCTTATGAAAGAAAAAATTAAGAAAGTTGGAAACATAAATTTCCACGGGGGCGAAGCCGCGGGGCGCAGCTAGTAGGAATTAAAAGAGTAGAAACTTAGTAGGCCTTGCACACAAAAATCTTAAATGGGGTTAAAGTGCCTCAATATGAGTGAATTGTCAAAATAGTGGGCTCTCCTGAAAAACCTGAAAAATATTAATAAAAATTAGAGTGATTCATAGATATAAGACTTACAGATTCTGTCCCCACATATCAACCAGTTCCCCTGTATCATTGAACACCAGTACAGTTGGATGGGGTATCGGAGGCTCTCCAATCCCCGTGTACACCTCTCTGGGGGTAAAGGTACTTGCGTCCCAGACATTGGAGGCTCGGTGGAAGACCAGCAACCGACCATCGTTGTCCAGGGCCAGTCCGGAGACCTGACCTAGCTTCACGGAGCTGTCCGGCCAGTGGCTGTTCCACTGGGGTGCTGGGGATGAGGGTACCAGTCAGTTGATAGATAAGATGGATGATAGATAATGCTAAAAGTTAGCTTTTGAATAGAAATACACCTTAGGGTTGTGTAACTACCTTTATAGAAATGCATAAATAATCACTTCAATTTACGTCTGTCTGTCTTAGTTAATTTTTATTGATCATGGGTAGATCCGTACCTACATTACGCAATTAGGTTAAGAAAAGCTCTCAAAAGCTTATATTTATTTAGCCACTTACCATGTTCTAACTTCGATAGAGCTGCTTCTATTTTGTCGTATGGCTGTCCATTGTAATAACCTTCACGATAATACCCTGGTTCAGCAAACTGGAGGAAGATGAGAGACGAAGTTTGTGAGTAAATAACTAAATGAAGTCTAACTTACAAGTTTTACTTCAATGGAACTCACCCTTCGCCCACAAATACAACTAATTGCACATAAAAATACGACTAATATTTCTAACTTTGGAAATAAAATGTTCAACGGTAATTCCATTACTGATAGCTATATGCTTTTTGAAAATGTATTGATCGATTTTCGCGAATTAATCAAATCAACAAGTCTACACACCGCGCACACACGAACCAAAAACAAAAACCATTTATTGATAAGAAAATAACGAAACGAACGAACGGAAAGGAGCGCGCGATTGTTTTTTGTTGATTCGGTGATTTCGGTGACGTAGCTTAGGAGCTAGGGATGAGACCACGTAACGTAATACGTAAGATGGGGATGGTAATAAATAATGGTAGTGCAATAGCTTGGCGGCTTGGCGGCCCTGAAAGACTCTGCTATTTTTTGGATTTTTAAAGCTCTGTATGATTTCTACTATGACTTCATAATCTAATGCTACGGCTCCACCTGCGCTAGCGTTAATGTTCAGTAACGCGTTAATTAAGGCGCTAAAAATGCACCTTGGCTACATCTGCGTAACAACATCAAGCGTAACAACGCCGTCAAGAGGTAATTCCTATTGACGCGTTAAAAACACAATAATGGTTTTTTGTGCTTGTTTGATATATTTTTTGTACCTATTTGTTTAGACGGATAGGGTAGTATCACTTTATGGAATCTTTTTTCTTTTTCTATTTTTCGTATGTCACAGGAAATGATAAATACGATGATACGCCATCATGTACCCATCTCTAACTGCCGAGCGATTCTTGTGTGATTGAAGTTTTGAAAGATGATTCCATTTTCAGTAATTCCAGGAACTCCAACGCACGGAATTAAACTCCAACGCCTATTCAATGGATCATTCGATTGCCACCTTAATGTACCTAGTCCGCAAAACAAAACGCACGCACGACACATCCTTTACCTACGCATGCAGCCCGCGGAATAAGACGGCCATTGGTTAATGTAGCCAAAATCGCCTAGTGCCTAGTGCGCTAAACTCGGCGCTAAACGACGACGACGCGCTAAAACCTCGGAACAATATTATTGTTCCGAGGCTAAAACCCTTTGCTGTGTGGAAAAAACCGAAACGCTTAACCTGTGAAGGATTCTTACATAAAATAGCTTTCATCCCTCAAGGATTAAGCTAGGTTCACATTGCTGTGTCGGGGTGTGTCGTGGAGCGCCAGAGCGCAATCGGTTACGTTTATTATTATTACCTATGACCAACACAAACTACTAATGTGAATCTAGAATCTAGTCGCGCATGTAGACGGGCGAGTTTAGTACAGACCATTTAGTTTGTACACAGCGGCCGCGTACCTACTCTTGTTTTTAGTGTAAAAATGAAGTGGTCTGATAATACTACCTTTGCAATACTTTGCATTTGTATAGTTATACACAATACACACATTTCTATGAATATTTCATTTTCCAAATTGTGTACAAGTATAGACACTATTTCTCTTAATAAGTAGGTACATTATTATTATACATTATTGCACGTAAATTTTTGTTAAACAATTTAACGTCCATTTTCTGGATTCAAACAACTTTATCGGAGGAAGTCGAGTAAAACAACCGTTAACGCAGTCGCGTAGACTAGTCCGTCTTCTTCTCGGAACCGCAACTTCTGACTAGGTACTTGGACTAAACCCTGTTTGGACGCTACTTCCTATTTACTACTTATCTGACTAATTTCTTAACTCGCTACTGTACATAATGAAGTGTAAATCGACCTCGTCTAACTAATGTCAATTAATGCCGCATAAATATATGAACACAATGAAACCTTGGCCACATCTGCGTGACGAACAAAATAGCGCACTATGTAACGCGTTAGGGCGCTCTGGTGGAGCCGTAGCATAGGTTGCAACGGACTTTGAGTTACAGTTGTTTCTTTCATTCGAATGAGGGATCAAATTTTTGCCATCAACGCATCATCTCGCCCATAAGTACTACCTGTGTATGGGTATAGGTAAGTAGGAAGTGTTTTATAAAGAAACAGAAGGGTAGTCATTTAGGTAAATAAAAAATTTAATATACACTATGAAGTTTATTTAATTCACACGCACACTAGGTGCAATTATAGAAAACCGGCAAGTGGAAATAACAGACCCTAATGAGCAAGGGGCTGTGATAGGAGACCTTGCCGGTGCAAGACGATACCGCCTTTTGACGCTGATTGACGCCAAAACATGGTCTCCCCATTCCTCATGTATCTCGGTTTATAATTTAGCTGACAAGAAGTTCTGAGCTTCTTGTTGAGCTTTTTTCACTTTCTTCATTACTTTGGAAGTTAATTTTTCCTTCTGTGACAAAGATGCAATAAACCTATGTATTTTTCTTACTAGCTCCGCTTTTGCTTTCTTATGAACAGCTCCTGCAGATTTAGCATTCCTCAATCTCTGGTGGAAAAACTTAAGCTTTCTTATTTGAATATTTTTCTGTGTTTGATCCCCTGAACTTTTGTTCTGAAGATTTTCTTGTTGAGGTGGAATGCTATTTGTTTTCTTTATTTGGGTCGGAGACACGCTTGACTTATTCTTCCTCTTTCTTTTACCCGCCTTCACAGTAGGCATAGACGTTGACTGCTCGAACTTCTTCAATAGTTCTGAGTAATCATCCCTAGCATTCGGGGAAAATATAGTGTGGAAATGCTCCCCTATCTGATTACGGAGCGCCTTTGAAATATTATTTCCACGAATGGTACCTAGCTTTTCTTTGTATGAGTACAGCTGGTTCACACTGTCTGAGCCGTTAGCAAGTCCAGCTTGGCCGAGAAGTACGGTGTTGAGCTTCTTCAGCATATTGTTGATGTTTGTGCGACTGTGTGACAACACTGTCGGATTGATAACTTTCTGTTTAATAAGTTTATCATGACGATTTTGTAAAAACGTAAGCTCTTTATGAATCGCCTTTGGATTACCATAATTTTGCTTTAGCGTATCTAAAGCTTTAGTGAGGTGGCGTATAAGACTGTAACGGTTTTTAGGTAGATTTTCGAGGGCTTGAGTCTCACCTAAACCCTGGCAATTAACTTCATTTTTCGGAAGTTCATCTTCCGGATCATGCTCCCATTTTCTCTCTCTGAGTTGATGCTGAATCGTTTCCTGATCTGCGACTTTTCCTTTGATACTCAAAAAAGGATAGGCACCACCGCAGCATTGAACGGTTACATGCAAATTTTGAGCAGTATCTTTTAACCAATCTTGGTGTTCCTTGGTTTGGAGTTTGTCGTATATGTACTCAGTTATGTACATTCTCGCAGATGTTATTACCTCGCTCGTATCAGACACCTCATTATCTTGAATGACATGTCCGCTGTTGTCATGATTTGACGAGCCTATAGGAATAAAGTCAGGCGCATTTGAAGTGACTTCCTTGGTCGTGTCTGTATTAGTTTTGGATACCTTGTTGGTATCTTTATCAACTTCTTCGGCTTCTTTGAGTGGCGTATTGTGTCGCGAGATATTAATTGTAGGAGTTTTGGTGAAGCTTGTTTTAACTTCATCTCCTGCAGACAGGTTTCTCTTTTTATTCATATGATTTTCATGTGAAGGAGATTTTGATTGTCTTTTGTTCTTATCGCCATGGTTAGGAGTTACTGTAGCGGAGGATACAGTAGAGTCCTGAGAGAAGTTTTTGTTGTGGATCTGTCTGGATGGGCTGTTATTTTGTATACATTCCGATACTGAACCATATCTCTTATTCTCTTGCCATGTGTGGATCGGGCGGTAGACACATACGTAGGGGGTGTTGATAGGATGGCTCGCGAAAGGCACCGTGGTGCGACAAGTGTGAATGAGGTGGCCGCGCCTGCTACAGCCACTGCAGTATTGGTGAATCTGTTTCTTTGTCTGGAAACATTTTTCCATGGGCATGTTTATGTCAATCTGTAACAAGGAAAATTGTAATCTTCATTATCCATTTACAAGGATAAGATTATTAGGTATTCTGTAGCTCATGGCTAAGTTGTTTACAACAAATGTCGTCATCACATCACACTAATAGTAATAAATCTTTTATTCGGAACATTTTTACATAAATAATCTTAAATACATATTGAAACGATGACACTACCGAAGCTTTACAAACTGTGTTGTAGTGTCAACGCCCATTTCCTAGATTTCTGAAGAATAAAATTACGTTAATTACTATAATAAATAATAGACTTAATATCTAATATTATACATAAGAATGTTAGGATGTTTGTGACATCCTCACGACAAAAGTACTGAACGAAGATTCATTCATGAAAGTTGGGCTGAAAGTTAGATAAATGTAGTTTTAAACCTACAGAACATTTTGGCTACTTTTATCCCGGAAAAACGCGTAACCGGAAGTTAATTACTAAATTACATAATCCAAATATTTACCGTATTATGATATCGCCGCCACAGATCAGGACAATGGCTGGAGGGGTGTCCGAGCTGGTTGCACTCGGAGCACGTCACGTTCGACCACGTCGAGCAGTTGCGGCATATGTTCGTAAACATGTGGTTTGGTGAGCCACACTGGAAAACATATACACGATTATTAATGTTATAAAAATATATACAAATTATCTCGATAACTGGTTTACGTCTTAATACAATATAATTATAATATTTCTTATCATACAAATATAGTATGATATAAAGTGGCAAAAATAAAAGTAGTCCCCGAGGCGGGAAACCCGCAAACTCCAGCGTCGTCGCAGGCGGACCACAGAGGGCGTGGGAGATCCATATATTAATATACTAGCTTCTGCCCGCGGCTTCGCACGCGTTGTTTCTATGGAAACGCTTAAAGGTGATTTCTATCCCATGGGAACTGATTTATGGGATAAAAAGTAGCCTATGTTTTAGTCCAGGCCTAGAATTATCTATATATAAAAATCTATATAATCTATATTCGAAATTAACTCTGTCTGTCTGTTACCTTTTCACGCCTTAACGACTGAACGGATTTCGATGAAATTTGGCAGGGAGGTAAATGGTATTAAGGCGAAGAGGGATCGGTGTTGCCAGACAAGGACGAGCGAACGTCGCGCGGGGAAGGCGAGACAGGAAGGTGAGAGCCGAGAATGGCCAGCCCGCGCGCAATTTCACTGGTCGATTTGTTTTTTGCTCTAAAATAATACTCTTTCGCAAAAAAAAACCATAATCGTCTAAAGTATTTATTAGGGAACACGTAGACGAAATTTAATTGAATTATGATAAGTGACTAGCAAATGAAACTCCTTTTTCCGTAGAAGTACTTGTGCCAAAATGAAGATTTAGAGGAAACATTGCGATTTTTTTGTATCGAGTCAAGTTTTGTCAATCGTGTTTCGACTTATATAACTTACTAACTAGAATCCTAAACTTTTGATGCTTATCAAAAATTATAAAAATTTTAATGTTTTTTTGCCTTATGGCTGCACAAGTCGTCCGGTCCAACTCATCAGTGGGCGCGGCCTAAAAGTCGTAAACCAGCCGCGTAAAATGGGAACAGACTTTTAGCACAAGAAAAACTATTGAGAGTATCTTTTCAAAATAAAATTATTTTAACTTTTGAATAACTAAACTATGTCGGTACGGGTTTTATTTTAGAGTTTTCTTTCTGCGTGTTTTATTTATTTTCCCCCAAAGTTGGGCTAAAATCGGTGTTGAAATACGAAAGTTTAGAAGCTTGTTTTTTTAATTTATAGGTACTTTTTTACGGTTTCGGGTGTATACAGACATAGATAATGACGAGTTATATTGATATTATCCTTAGTTTTGGATTGTCAACATATGGATAGATGAGCGACTCGTTTAGCCTTAAAATTGATTTTCCGTACAGTCAAAACGTGGGTTTCGGGACTTACTTCACCTTAAAAAGCGCGCGCGAAGCCGCGGGCAGTAGCTAGTAGTGAACATCTTCTTGCACAATGAGTACTGGTATGCGTACAGCATTTGAAACGAGTTGTAGTGATAATTATTTCATCTTATCCACATCTATACTTACATTGACACAAATTTTACTTGGGCATCTCGATTCGTTATGCCCACTTATTCCACACATGTAGCAGACGGCAGGTTTCCGCATGCACATCTCGTCTCGATGCCCCGGACGATTACAGTAGTTACATCTGAAAACGAAAGATAACATGATTTTCGGTAATACACAATGATACATAGCCAGGCAAAAAAGGTTTCTTAGTCGCTTCTTTACTTTAGTCTACATACCGAAGCGACAGAAATAAAGAAATATCACATTATTTCCATGTCAGTGTTTAGTTTTATAATTTGACCTTTTGTAAATGTACATTTATTGTATTTATGGAAATAAAGAGTTTTTGATTTTTGCAACATGAAATAGCTGTTATTTTATCAATACCAGTTATTACTGGTACCTATTGGTAAAATAATAATAATACCTTAAAATAATATCTAATACCGGTAGTAACCGGTATTGGTAAAATAACAGGTACTTATACAGTAAATAATGAATAACGGTACCGGCAATAGCCAGACATATTGCATTAGCATGGCATTCGTTTTTTTAGCTCATTATATGTACTTTTACTGTACAGTGTGCATACGTTCCTCCCTACCTACCTACGTCATTTCATATCTGTTTACTTCATAGAAATTAACAACAACATGGTAAAAATGCCTCTTTTATTGTTACTGCGGCGCGACGCGGTTAGAGCCATTAGGTAATCATAAATACCATCTTGATGATGAAATTATATTGTAATAATACATAATAAATAATGCTGGACAATTCACACAGCATTATCTAGCCCCAAGCAAAGCAGAGCTTGTGTTATGGGTACTAGATAACCGATATCTATACTAATATTATAAAGAGGAAAGATTTGTATTTTTGTGTGTTTGTTACGAATAAACTCAAAAACTACTGAACCGATTTCAAAAATTATTTCACCATTAGAATGCTACATTATTCCTGAGTAACATAGGCTATATTTATTTCTTGAAAAAATTACCTTACTAAAACTTCAATAATGTAACCCAAGGTGTAAATTTTTTTACCATAAATTGTCTATTATCGCATGCGCTGCGGAAACTATTGATCATAGAACAAAAAAATGTTCGGCGAGGGCATCCTACAGTAAATTTGCCGATTCGTGGTCTTCACTCAAGACCCCAGCGGTTGTCGTTTCTTCGCAAGATATAGCAGGCCCACTGCCACTTCAGCTTGCCAATTCTTAAAGGATGTGCCCAACCCTACCGTGACTGTCTACGTCTCAGCTGATATACGATATAGCTCTGTAGATTATGACGGGTAGGACGCACTGATTGAAAACTTATTGTTACTACCTAAACCATATTGATACCAATTATTATTATTACACACACACAGTGGCCTAATTATAATGAGACCGCGCTACAATATTTTATAAAAATTTCGCGTTAATATCTCGTTATTTGCTAAATTATATTGCTAAATTCGCGTTATTTCGTGCTTTATTTTATGAGTAACGTCATAATGTGGCATGTGAGTTAATAACGTAGCGCTGTGTGTATAAAACAAGGTCACTGCAGTTGGTGTCGAAGGGTTGAGGTGATGATGATTGATAAAATATTAGAATAACCATACCTCACTTTTCTTTGTCCATAAGATGGCATTCTATCTTTTGGATCAATAGCCCACAGGTTTTTATCACCTGAAACAGATAAATCAATTCATAAAGCATCATCTTTAATGTCTGTGCATGTATAATGTGTTTATTGTGGATCTTAAACTGATCAGGGATTCTTATTTATAATAGCTTTCATCCCTCAAGGATTAGGGGTGGCGCGCGCACACCTTTTTGACTGTCAATGCATCATTTTTATTTCGTATTTACTCTAATTCCAGGGATTGTACACTTGTTTTTATTGCATAACTGGTGAGAAAACCAATAAAACTAAGTATAAGGTTTTTGTTATTATAGTGCGTAAGCCTCGCACTCTGGATAATTTCTAATTTCTAAGAAATCGAATTATATCGCAAAAATTTTCGACTTCGACGGGACTTGAGGGGAGGACGCGGGTTCAAGTCCCGTCGAAGTCGAAAATTTTTGCGATATAATTCGATTTCTTAGAAATTAAAAACTAAGTATATTCCGAATCAAATGAATTTTAGACTTCAAGCCATTGTGACCCTTATCATTTGATAATCAGGTTTATATTGGCCTGAGGGATGGGGCCGGAGCAGGCTGCATATTACCTGATGGTATAAAAAATGTTTCGGTCCGCTCCGGGCCTCATAATCCTTAAACGGTTATGTATATGGATATTGATGTAATGATGAGGCAGGAACATTTCTAAACCTCCTTTTGTACTTCCCATACCATAAGCTAACTATAGAACAAAACTTTTGAAATCATAGAACTAGCAAATAGTAATCACTTACGGGACATATTTTTCTGTATCTCTCTGTGATTAAAATCTTCACCGCCCCAGCTCTCATTGTAGAACTTTTCCATTTCCGCACGGAGAGTTGTCATTGAATAACGCCTCTTTTGACAAACTCTCTCTTTCCCTTTCAAGTTGTCAAAGTCAAGATCAGCATTCAGTATTGATGGTACTTTGCTGGAGACATACTTTGAAATATTAGCATTGCAAGGAATTTGGTTTTCGTCTCCATAGTCTTCCGATTCGGTGAAACCTGTCACATTTGCCATTACAAAGCTCTCGGTGATGCCTGTATTGTCAACTGTTATAAAACTATCATTTCCCGTTAGATCAACAATAGTCTCATTAGTTTTATTGTGCTGTGAATTAACTGTCTCGTTTGTTTTAGTTGCATTGTCTTTATCAACACTGCCACCAGAACTGGGTGTATTATTAACTTTTTTGAGGGTGATGTTAGTTTCTTTGACCCGAACCTGAGCTTCAGATTGGCTGGAGTCAGATTCATAGACATCTGCACTTGGCAAACTCTTTTCTGTCACCACATAAGCATTCTTGCCTTTAGTTATGTCTATGATGGACTGATTACTGTCAGAATCATAGAAATCTGGAGCAGGAATACTCTTTTGTATTGCAGTATTGGATTTAGTTTTTTTCTTATTCTTAGCTTTACTCTTTGGAGTAGCGAAACATTCCTCCGATTGGTTAGCAGATTTATCTGCAGCAATGGGCGTAGAGGATGCAGCTTCTTTATTTTTCCTCTTTTTCTTTTTCTTAGCTGGTGTGTCCTGGATAGTAAGGTCAGACCCGTGGAGGCTGAAGTCAAAGCTGGGATTGTTGGTCTGGCGGGACGAGATGTTCAACGCTATGCAGTCACCACGGATGAAATCATCAGAAACAGAAGACACCACTGATGGTACAGGACTTGTTGATATGGCTCTATCATTATTAGAAGTCGCAGCTGGCTGTATAGGTGCTTTAGAGGCGGAAACAGGTTTTATAATAGAAATTTCATCTTCATCAGAACTCTCAATAGTGATGGTAGGCTTCGGGGGCAGAGCCACTTCCACGACCTCATCCTCGTCACTTGATTCAAGCACAACTCTTTTGTTATCATCATTTTCAAGTATTTCTATCACCGTCTTGACATTGTGTGGCATCGGCGACTGGAACATGGACAAGTCGATGACATCCTTAGCAGGAGGAGAAGGAGACCTCCTCTTTTCTTCTTTGGGTTTAGTGTTGTTATCTGGCTTAGAAATAGATGTGTTTACAACGGGAGCTGGAGGTTTAGGTGTGTTTATATTGATGTGCGGATTATTTGTGTTTATTTTAACGTGCGGGTTATTAGGTGCGTTAATTTTCACGTGTGGGTTTGTTTCAGCACTTGTTCGCCAGTAACGGCGTATGGTGCTCCGGGCACCATTCTCAAAGAGATGAGCTGTATCGATCTGGTTAGACGACTGATTCACGTTATTCTGGCTCTCGTCCACATGGTGTAGCATAGCATAAAGCCTTTCCTCCAAATCATGCTCGTTAAGTTCCTGTAAAAATATCACATTTTCAGAAATAACCACACAAATGTGCGCTTGAGGTACCAATGTTTTTATTGTGACACAACAAAAAACAGTCTTGGATAACCTACCTCTTCCATGTTTTAGCAGCAAATTTGAACTAAAAAATAATTCACACGAACTAAACATAATCGTAAATGATTTTTGGAATAACTGCTAAAGTGCTGTGAGCATTACAAGTAAATAAAAAAGGAATTTGTTTTTACGGACACGTCCATTTCTCCATTGCTTTTGCGGTGACAGAAAGTTACAAGGGCTGCCAGTTAACAAATTAAATAAATATATTTTTCCTTGCAACACTAGATCATTAGTGATGCTGATTGCTGATGTTTGAAACCATCCATACCATAGACAAGAACACACTGAGCACTAAATATGCACAAAATATCTTCGCTCAATCTAAATCTGCCACAGTGCCAACAACGGGCATTAATAATGCAGGATAGGTATCAATATCGTAGTAAACCTTTCTGTGCCTCAAAGGTGCTTTTCACGAAAGAAGTCCCGCAATAAGTGGAACAAAATTTTTCAAAATTAATGATTTTATCGGGTATTTATTGCGTACCTACATCGATAAAATGTTAACAAATCGCGAAAATTTAAAAAGTTTTAGCAGACATAGGTATAATGTACTACTTAGGATAGAAGGCATGTCGTAGTCGACGATGCGTACAGTGGAACGGAACGTAGGCTACTAGAATCTTTGGCGTAATAGCCGTGGTAATAGCGTACCTACCCATTGAATCGATAGTACCTAATCACTAGAGATTTCCTAAATCAGTATTATGAAAATTTTAGATATTTTTTTTATGAATAATTTGTAAATAAAACAATTGGACTAATACAGACACATTTCTTTATTTTGTATACCTACTTACTAATTACGTACCTACCTACTAATGTTAGTTAGATTAAGTAGGTACACCTTAAATTATTATATGTCGTTAGATATTCCCCGACGACGAGACGACACGAAAAACTGTGGCATTGTCTTTGAATATCACAGATGTATGGCGTCGGCATTTTGATAAGGCACATATCCAACCGACGACGCTCGCACGCTAATGAGTAGGTACCTAGTTGAAAATCCAGATGGTTGAATAAACAGCAGTTTATGCGTTTGTTGACACAAGTTTTCATGCAGGTAAACGTCAAAGTTAACCGACGAAGCTGCTTAATTGTCCGTTAACTTTTTGGTAAACACAGACCTTAACGCATTCACTGCCCAGCCTTGGCGGTGCGACCAGCAGGGGCGCGTCGCCGCCGCGCCGCCGCCGTTACACGGTGGCGGAGATGGGCATCTGCGTCATGGGCCATAGATGTGTTAACCTAACTGATTATTACGATATACATTATTATGAGGTACACTAGGTAGGTACCTAAAGCAACGTAGATCATAAGGATCTATTCCTTTCTAATACCAAAAAAGTAATACCAAATGGTATTTGATTATTGTCCTCATTAAATTCTATTCCTAACGAATACCACTCACAAACGAATACCAAAACAAGATAAATGGTATGAGGTACAGTCAGTAATAAAAATGCTCAAGTGATTCAAAGTAGTGTTTATTTAAACAAAATCAGTCTTAGAGAAACATTTTTCTTCCAATTTTATTCTCTCTTCTTTTGTGTATTGGTAACCAGATTTTATAAAAAAAAAAACAATAAGGGGGAGGCTTGCGTCCAGTAGTGGACCACTACAGGCTGTTGATGATGATGATGATGATTGATGAACCAGATTTTAGTAGAACCAAGCCACTATTTCTTTTTATGAATGTTTATACTCCAGTGATTCCCGAACATGTGGATGGCCGAGCTTCATCAGACATTTCTAAGAAAAGAAATACATTAATAGGTATCTAAATCGGAGAATACTTGGACATGACAAATTAGTTAAGAATTTTATCTTTTAAAAAATTGAACTAAGTATATATAATACATATAAATGAAACAAACGATATTTTACGAATATATGAACATTTAGACTTACCAGATACCACTTTCACTGAGTTTCTAGTAACCTACTCCTCGCTTGCCACCTTACGGAATAGTACAGGAGGAATTGACAAAACATCCCTCAAAATTAGGGCAGGTAATACTATAATTTATGCAAGGACATAATTATTGTAAGAAAAAACAGACCTTATTTCATTGACTTAACGTTTATTCCACCAAAACATGAAACATTTTAAGGAGCTTCGTTTGCACGGCGGCGCTTGAGTTGATTGGTTGTTTCGGATTTTAAAGAGCAAGCTCACCCTTTTTTGCAGGTATATTTTTTGGCAAGTGATTCACTTATGGTACTCGTAGATAAAAATGCCGCAATGAAATGAATTTGTACAGGTTATAAATTATGATCATAATATTAAATTATTTGAAAGCAAAATAAATTGTTTCTGTGACTGTACCAAAAGTTCTGTTTTGGTATTCGTTGGGAATAGATTTTGTATTTCATTTAAAGATTTCAAATTTGGTATTCGTTAGGAATGGAATTTAATGAGGACAATAAACAAATACCATTGGTATTAGTTTTTTGGTATTAGAAAGGAATAGATCATCATAAGCAGCCCACCTATGCTGGCATCATTATTAGTGACATCCCCACCTACATAATTGTCATATTCAAAATTAATTAAAACTAGGTAATAGTCCTTAATTAAGTGATTGTTTTCAGCCATCGGTAGAGACTCTCTCCAACTTTCATTACAGCAATTCTGAAATCGGATAAGACAATTATTTAGTTAGGCAGGTATCCCTATTGTAATGTTTAGCTCCACTCAACCTAGACTACCAACCTGATAGAATATCCAGTAGCGTTAGGAAGCGTGTCTAGTGTCATAAGCGCAGCGACTATTCGCTCAGCCGTTTTCTCCGCGCCAGCACAGCGACCAACCCATATTGGCTCACAGGTGGCGCTGTAACAAACTTTTTTAATAGTTTATATAGCAAACAAAGCTCTGAGTTTGGCTTGACTATGATAATTATGATCAAGACATCGTGACGTGTCATCTCATTTTTCTATGGAATTAGGAACAGAGACCCTAGCGTGTGGACATGGAACTACGCAAATCCCATACAAAAATGAGATGTTACAATGACACTCTCCATATTGTCAAGCCGAACTCAGAGCTCGAAAGATATTGGTGGTTTATTCGGAAAAATTGTAGAGTTATGAAGAAAAAAATAGGTTGGGACTTCTGTAAGTAGAAACTGTTGTTTAGAGTCGGAGCCATGATAATTAAACAATTGACCCACACTTTAGCAACGTGCTGCAAGCTAGTGTGCACCACGGTGTCAAAAGCAGCAGCTGCACCGGAAAACGCGCCCGCCTGTGCCCCCGCCTCCGCTCCTGAGCAAGCCCACGCTATGCTCCCGCCGCGATGCACCCGGGATGACAGTGATTCTAATAACTGCAACCAAAGAAAATAGTGTTATGAAGGTAGTAAGTTGGTAGGTTGCGGTGGGTGACATAAGGACCTTGATGATGAGGAGGATTAAGTACGTACGCAGGTACATATCCAATTAATTGAACTGTTTGGTTTCGGAATCACCTTTATATTTTCGTAAACATCATCCATCACTAAATCGGAGATCCCATTCAGGCCGTTGCCCGCCTCTGCTCCTACAATTACTAGTGCGTCGACATCCGTCCCGCTATCCGCTTCGGTTATCGCGCCGCTTGTGAACGTCTTCACGGTACATCCATGCGACTCCAGTCGCCTTTTCAACGCCCTTCCTAACTCACATGTTGAGTTAGTTAACTGAAAATAAAATCGATTAAAAGGTCAATTAACAAGTTCTGTGATAATTTGTAATATAACTAGCTTCTGCCCGCGGTTTCGGACGCGTATTTTGGGTATAATAAGTAGCCTATTATCTAAGTTAGGCTTTGCTCTAAACGTACGCCAAATTTCATCTTGATCTGTACAGTAGTTTTGGAGATCCTAGGTAACAAAAATTCAGATTTCACAAACTTTCGGCTTTATAATAGTTCTAGCTTCTGCCCGCGGCTTCGCACGCGTTGTTTCTATGGAAACGTTTTGAGGTTATTTCTATCGCATGGGAACTGATTTATGGGATAAAAAGTCACCTATGTTTGATTCCAGGGTTAGACTTACCAGTCTGCAAATTTTCAGCCTGATCCGGTCAGTAGTTTTGGCGTGAAGAGGTAACAAACATCCATCCACCTATACATCCATCCATGCAAACTTTCGCATTTATAATATTAGTGTGATTAGTAGTGTTAGCTTGCAGGAAATTGAGCTCATTTTCCAAAGCATTTGACGTGATTTTTATAAAACCTTCACCAATATCAATAATTCGATGCAAATATCTGTATGTGCGATGGTGGCAACACTATCGAGAATAGCGTGACAAGGGGAAGAACGAAAAAAAAGTGGAGATGGCGCTCGTGTCGCGAGGGGACTGAAAAAAACTGCGAATACGCATGAGGAGATTATTTTAAGTTCTTCCATCATCAGTGTCTTTCAACCTATTCTCCAATCCCTTGGAGAATAGGTTGAAAGACATTGGTCATTGGTGGGAAACTACGTTCACGCTAGATAGAGTCCGGTTCAATTATGCAACCGAACTACTGAGTCGTCGAGCGACTCGTCCACTTAATTATAACCGGACTACTGAGTACCTTTTATTCATTGTAGCACATAGAAAATATTAAAAACCGCAAAAACATTTGAATTATTTTTCAATTTCTTTACACTTGCAGCTCTCAAGCTTTCCTCAACCTTACCAACACAGTCTTCACGGGTCTCCGTCGTCGCCGTCGCGTCCGCTCTACCCTCTTGCTGGCGGTGTAGGCGAGCAGAGCTGACGTGGCCAGCAACAGAGAGCCACCTTCGAGGGTCGCCAGCAGTCGCCATGCGATAGAGGCGCCACCTTCAGCTGAGTCTGACATTGTGCATTTGTCTCTGAAAAGCGGAGATAGAACCATAAAACAAAAACGTAGATAGGTACTTACCGCGCACCTTTAAATTCCACAAAGAACCAGAATTTACCTTAGATTAGAGGGTGGGTAAGTAAGAACCCGGACCTCGTTATTGTGTGAAGAGGATAGGCATAGGATTTCGCGTTCACAGGAGCGAGACAGAGCAAAGCGGCGTAAGCCCAAAAATCAAGTTTTAGTAGTTATTTGCTCCCCACAAACATTAGAATAGTTAATTGAAAAAAAGGCAACATATTATAAAATGTTCTTTATACTTAGCTCAATTACTATGCTTAATCTCAAGATCGTATCATCTGTATTTATTGAGAAATTAGGGTTTTAGTAAAAAATTAGAGGTAACTTTGCGATTTTTTTCTATCGAGAAAGTTTTATGGAATCGTGTTTTCGAAAGATATGATCGATAGAATAAGTCCTGAACTTTACCATATATAAATTTCAAAGTTAAATATTCAGTAGTTTGGAAGATATGGAGGTCCGACGGAGTTGAAAATAAGCAATTTGAGGGTAGGTACCCCCTTAAGTTAGGTAGAAATTAGAATCTTCGGTGTGGTCTGGTCTACATAAAGTTTCTACTACGCGCCCGCTACGGCCACAAAACAACATAAATAAGTAGGTAGTCGTAAACTTATAGCTCGACATCAATGCCGCGATCGCTTGTCTCGAGATTTCACGTTGTAGATAGTAGGTATCAGAGTACTTGTGGTTGCGGTCTCAAGAAGATAACATTTCAGTTTTATTGTGGTCAAAATGTTTTGTCACAATAAACTTGGTCCACAATGTTTTGTAACTTGCCATAAAGATCGAGATTTTCTAAGGTTTTTAATTCGGCTAAGCGTGACGAGGCCACATAAAAACTGCAAATGGAGTCTTTTATTTTTACCTTCAAGGAAACCTCTTTAAGTTTTATAGCACAAAACTTAATTGAATCTGACCTATTGTGTTTGCAGTGAATAAAAAAAAACCTCAATAATTGAGGGATCCCGGGTAGTATCTACTAAAACAATGGTAGAATAAAAACATTTTGTTTTTGGTACTAAATGTATTTGTAATTTATGGTACCTACATACTATTTAAACTACCAACTGTATTAGTACCTACTACTAAGGCTCTATCATTCTTTTTTGTAGGTATATCGATGACTCTACATTCTTTATGATTATTTTCTTTAAACGTAATCAGCGCTCCTAATAGGTCCCCCGACAGATGGGATGTTTTTAACAGAAGACTTAAGCAGTCCTCGCAACAGATTAAAGGGATTATTCTAATTTCGTTACACATTTACTTAACTACGATGCCTGATAGTGATACTGATAGTGATAAGGCATAAAGGTCGAGAAGACCTTTCTGCCCGAATCCAGTGTAGTCTTGAAAAGAACCAGATTCTAGTTGGCCGGAGAAACAGAAGCTGGCAGAGTTTCAAACCTTAGCGATAAGAATAATAATGGCGTTAATTTTTCTACACTAATATTATAAAGAGATTTGTATTTTTGGATGTTTGTAACGAATAAACTCAAAAACTACTAGACCGATTTCAAAAATTCCTTCACCATTAGAATGTTATATTATCCTCAAGTAACAGCTATATTTAAAATAAATGTCCACACGTGGGAGGCCGGGACGGGCCGCTAGTTTTATGAATAAAATAAATAATTCCATCCATTGGCCTCATAACATCTACGAAAGACGATGAAGGTGGCATCAGCTTGGTTGAGAAGCAGCCGCACATTTTCGTGTGTGGCTGAAAAGACCTATTTGGGAGCGACAGCTTTGTACCACCTACAGATAAAAGATCCCATAGGTGGCAACGGGTTGGCGGCACGTCTGTAACTGAGAGTCCACTTTTGGGCTAACATTTCTAGCCAAGCTTGGTCATGCACAACTACACCATCAGCGACGGTCAAAATAAAATAAATAATTACATAAATCAATATTATCAACCGGAGATGTTACGCGACGAAGTTTTATCTGGTGTATGGTACTTTTAAAACACCCTTCTCATTCTGAAAGCTACGGAGATGAAATCATATTGAAAGACGTTATGTTATTATTACCAGGCTTCGTTCAAATGTACTTTAAGTAATGTAATGTGTCTTATCGTATTTCTTTTGTTTCTAGCCTTTGCAAGCTTTTTGTTTTGATAAGTACTTACCTACGAGTACTTATCGAGACGTGCGATAGAGCGGCAACCTAATTCAGTCAGATCTATTCCTTTCTAATACCAAAAAACTAATACCAATGGTATTTGTTTATTGTCCTCATTAAATTCCATTCCTAACGAATACCAAATTTGAAATCTTTAAATGAAATACAAAATCTATTCCCAACGAATACCAAAACAGAACTTTTGGTACAGTCACAGAAACAATTTATTTTGCTTTCAAATAATTTAATATTATGATCATAATTTATAACCTGTACAAATTCATTTCATTGCGGCATTTTTATCTACGAGTACCATAAGTGAATCACTTGCCAAAAAATATACCTGCAAAAAAGGGTGAGCTTGCTCTTTAAAATCCGAAACAACCAATCAACTCAAGCGCCGCCGTGCAAACGAAGCTCCTTAAAATGTTTCATGTTTTGGTGGAATAAACGTTAAGTCAATGAAATAAGGTCTGTTTTTTCTTACAATAATTATGTCCTTGCATAAATTATAGTATTACCTGCCCTAATTTTGAGGGATGTTTTGTCAATTCCTCCTGTACTATTCCGTAAGGTGGCAAGCGAGGAGTAGGTTACTAGAAACTCAGTGAAAGTGGTATCTGGTAAGTCTAAATGTTCATATATTCGTAAAATATCGTTTGTTTCATTTATATGTATTATATATACTTAGTTCAATTTTTTAAAAGATAAAATTCTTAACTAATTTGTCATGTCCAAGTATTCTCCGATTTAGATACCTATTAATGTATTTCTTTTCTTAGAAATGTCTGATGAAGCTCGGCCATCCACATGTTCGGGAATCACTGGAGTATAAACATTCATAAAAAGAAATAGTGGCTTGGTTCTACTAAAATCTGGTTCATCAATCATCATCATCATCATCAACAGCCTGTAGTGGTCCACTACTGGACGCAAGCCTCCCCCTTATTGTTTTTTTTTTTATAAAATCTGGTTACCAATACACAAAAGAAGAGAGAATAAAATTGGAAGAAAAATGTTTCTCTAAGACTGATTTTGTTTAAATAAACACTACTTTGAATCACTTGAGCATTTTTATTACTGACTGTACCTCATACCATTTATCTTGTTTTGGTATTCGTTTGTGAGTGGTATTCGTTAGGAATAGAATTTAATGAGGACAATAATCAAATACCATTTGGTATTACTTTTTTGGTATTAGAAAGGAATAGATCTTCAGTCAGAACGAAATGAGCGACGCAATAGCAGGGTGTAGCCCAAAAATCTCAAAACACAAGACGCAGCTGAGTGTAAGATGGCATGCGTCCTAATACAAAATGTTCCGTGAACGATTTTCGCAAAATCGCAGGACGCGGAAACGCGTAGTCCAACTTTTATCGTGTCGATAAAAATCGCAGCAGTGTGTAAGATCGTACCTAATGCGTCTTTCATGGTACAAAATGTACTTACATCACCTCAACAGCCTGTAGTGGTTAGGTTAGGTTAGGGTTGCCACCTTATTTTTGAGCAAATAGAGTACATTTACCTTGCAAGGGGTAAAAAAAAAGGACAGCATGTAAATATATAGTACTATTTACTATATTTTTATATACCGACGACCTCTGTGGCGCAGCGGGCGAAGGTCCGCCTGCAACGCAGGAGGTTGCGGGTTCGATTCCCGCCTCGGGACAAATGTTTGTACGATCTGCAGATATTTGTTCAGGGGGTCTGGATGTTTTTCTATTTAAAATAAAAAGTATCTATCTATGTAGTCTATTGTATTATGTATATCAGTTATCTAGTACCCATAACACAAGCTCTGCTTAGCTTGGGGCTAGATAATGCTGTGTGAATTGTCCAGCATTTTTTTTTATATACATATTTTTTATTGCATTTTGCAATATGTATTTAGCTAATATTTATCAGTGCTGAATACTTTCAAAGCATCTGAGCAATCTGTTCGGCATTCATCAGAGAAAATACTCGCTCTGTAAATGCTGAAGTGGCAGGAACGGAAAGTAAAAATGAGACAATTTTATACACATTGGTAAACTCATTAGTACCATCGATTAGTACTAAGTATTTTTTGCCATTTCTGTGACGTTGACAATATAGAAAATTCGTTACAGTTTCTGAAATGTGCAAGTATCTCATTTACAGAATTTATTTCTTCATATAGGTTATTCATGTTTACATTTAGTTTCTGCAGTTTTAAATTTTCAACTATATGAACAAAATTATCATATTTAACACTGTCTTTTAAATTTATATTACTTAATGGATAGAGCCAATTGGTCTCACTGTAATCAAACCATTTATCCAAGTATGCTAAGGCCTTTTCCAGAAATAATGTGAAATTTCTATTAATTTTATTACATGTGCAGAAAGATCAATTTCTTTTAATTTTTTACATGTTTCATATCCAATGAAGAGATCTTCTTTTCGTTTAGTTAAATCGTTTTTGAAGTTATTCATAACACTGTATACATCCAAAACTGTTATTGTATTCCCTTCTAATAATTTAACCGTTTTATTGAAGACAGTCAAAATGTGGCGGCAACATTGTAAATAAATTTAAATTAAGTCATAGTTATTATCGCCATTGTTCAGCAATAACAGGTTTTTTAAAACTATCGGGCAGTCTTCTTCTGAGAAAATAACATTTTATGGCATTCCAATTAATCAGTATTGTATCAACACATGGCAACAGAGAGAGCCATCTAGTTCCTACATGGCGCTTGAGTTCATGAAAATGTCCATCAACTGATTCTATTTTTTTAAATTCTTCCCTCCGAACAGCTGAATGTGAAAAATGGGCGTAAATTTTGAGAATAACATTCTCAATATCATGTTTCATGCAATTATGCACTATATGAGCATGACAATTTCCCTTGATCATAAATCTAATATGTATTTGTAAATAAAGAATGGTTGATTCCAAAATTGGCATTAGTATTGTCAGCACTTAGCCCGGTTATTATATCAAAAGATAATTGGATTTGTTCAAAAAGTTGAAAAGCCAAATATAGTATTTTTGCGTACTTTATTGTGCTCATAAAGTATATAGTACGTTAGCCCGAAATATAGTACAATACTTTATTATATAGTACGGGTGGCAACCCTAGTAGTGGTCCACTACTGGACGCAGGCCTCCCCCTGATAAGCGCCTTATTGGCTTTTATCACAAAATGTAAGTACCTACTGCAAACATATATCGCAACGCAACACATCTCGCGACACAAGACGCGCTTCAAAATCGTGGCTATAAGCTGAATTTTGTGTAACGAAGGTGAAATTGAACCTAAGACGCGATTGTCTTTTTTCATTTCGAAAGAAGCGTTGCTTTAGTTTACTTGACAATCTTGACATAAAGCTTAACACTTTTTATGTTGCCACAGATAAGATTAGGTAAACGCATTTTAGTAAAGACCACTTAAGATACCTACACAATTATTTTGCGAAACAATACAGCACGACTGTTCGTAAATTATGTAACTAATTCTGGTGTTCACCAAAATTTAACGGACATTTATGCAGCTTCGTCGGTTAACTTTGACAATTAATGTATGACAACAACTGTTTAAAAACCGTTGGTGAACTCGCGTCTAAGTTGTCTTAACTAGTTAATATTAGTTTAACGGAATATTTCGTTTACGTCGGTTATTATGGGTAATCTTCTCAAATGTGTTGCATGCAGTTTACAGAAGTAATTCTAATGGGTAAGTATAGATAAGGTACGTCAAGTTAGCAGCCCCGCCATGGAATTTGGTGGTTTCTACTATGCCAATAAATGTGCATGAAATAGTGGATCCCGGTGCCCTATGTAAACTAAACAGTGCCCCAGTACTTTAGGAGATATTTAGGTCTTTCACTGTGGCTGCTATCTTGACGTCAAGCTGGCTACATATACTCTACATTTTATACAAACGAATACCTTAAATTATCACACTGATATTAGAAATGTGAGGGTTTGGATGTTTAGATAGATGAATGGATCGATGTTTGTTACTTCTTCACGCCAAAACTACTTAACGGATCGGGTTGAAATTTTGCATAGATGTAGTTCTAGGCTTAGAATGAAACATAGGCTACGTTTTATCCCATAAATCACTTCCCATGGGATAGAAATAACCTCTAAACGTTTCCAACGTGCATCTACGCGACTTATTAACTGTAGGTAGAAAAGGTATCTGTTGTCTTTAAATAGGTAGGTATTTGTTGTTGGGATAAAGTGCAGGCGAATAGTAGGGTGGATAGTGGCGCCACTACATATTTAATTTTATAATTAAGTTAAACAAAGGAATTATCAAAAAATCGGACCGCGCGTAGACGATATCTATACTTATAATAAAACTGTAACAGGTCCAATTCTGTACATTGAAGATATTTTAAATTTTTTCTATACTTATAATAAAACTGTAACAGGTCCAATTCTGTACATTGAAGATATTTTAAATTTTTTTTTGGAGGTCACTCTATTATCGATACTGAAGCCAAAACTGTAATTTTTTTCATTCATGTCTGTCTGTCTGTCTGTCTGTCTGTCTGTTTCTTAAACGCGCATCACGCCGAAACTACTGAAGGTATTGACATGAAACTCGGCATGATTTTCTATTAACGATACTGAAGCCAAAACTGTATTTTTTTTCGTTCATGTCTGTCTGTCTGTCTGTCTGTCTGTTTCTTAAACGCGCATCACGCCGAAACTACTGAACGTATTGAATTGAAACTCGGCATGATTTTAGGTCATACTTCGAGGAAGGACATAGGATATTTTTTATCCCGGAATTCCGTAAGATTCCCCTGGGAGAGGGGATGAAAGTAAAATTCTTACGACGCGCACCACACCGAAACTGCTGAATAAGTTGGAATGAAACCTGGCATGATTTGAGTTCATACTACAAGACAGGACATGGGATACCTTTTATCCTGGAATTCAGTAAGGTTCCCCTGGGAGAGAGGATGGAAATAAAATTCTTTAACCGCTCATCACGACGGAACTACCGAATGAATTTGAATGTAAGTCGGCACGATTAGAGTTCATACTACGAGGAAAGATAGATTTTATCCAGGAATTCAGTAAGGTTTTCCTGGGACAGGGGATAAAAGTAAAATTCATTCACCGCGCATCACGTGAAATTGCTGAATGAGTTGGAATGAAACTTGGCACGTTTTGAGTTCATAGAACAAAGAAGGACATGGGATACCTTTTACCCCAGAATTCAGTAAGGTTCCTCTGGGAGAGAGGATGGAAATAAAATTCTTTAACCGCTCATCACGACGGAACTACTGAATGAATTTGAATGGAAGTCGGCACGATTAGAGTTCATACTACGACAAAAGATAGATTTTATCCAGGAATTCAGTAAGGTTTTCCTGGGACAGGGGATAAAAGTAAAATTCATTCACCGCGCATCATGCCGAAATTGCTGAATGAGTTGGAATGAAACTTGGCACGTTTTGAGTTCATAGAACAAAGAAGGACATGGGATACCTTTTACCCCAGAATTCAGTAAGGTTCCTCTGGGAGAGAGGATGGAAATAAAATTCTTTAACCGCTCATCACGACGGAACTACTGAATGAATTTGAATGGAAGTCGGCACGATTAGAGTTCATACTACGAGAAAAGATAGATTTTATCCAGGAATTCAGTAAGGTTTTCCTGGGAGAGAGGATAAAAGTAAAATTCTTCTACCGCGCATCACGACGGAACTACCGAAAAACTGCTGAATGAGTTGGAATGAAACCTGGCGGTTATATTCCAACTCATTCACGTGGCACGTTTTGAGTTCCTCCTACGAGGAAAGATACATTGTATCCCGGAATTCATTAAGATTCCCCTGGAAGAGGGAATGAAACTAAAATTCCTTCACCACGCCTCACACCGAAACTGCTGAATGATTGGAATGAGACTTTGCAGTTCACACTACAAGGAAAGAAATGTCATACATTTTATCCCGGAATTCAGTACCTAAGGTTTCCCTGGGAGAGAGGATAAAAGTAAAATTCTTCAACCGCGCATCACGACGGATCTACCGAATGAATTCGAATAGAACTCTTCACGATTTAAGTTCATACTACGGGAAAGATAACTACACTTTATACCGGTATTCAGTAAGGTTCTCCGTGGAGAGGGGATGAAAGTCAAATTCTTTGGCCGCGCATCTCGCCGAAAGTACAGGATGAATTCAAATGAACAAAACTATTTATCCCGGAATCAGTACGGTTCCCTTGGGAGCGTGGATGAAAGTAAAAATATGCTACTGAATGAATTCAAATGAAACTTGGCATGATAATAGTCAAAATGTGTACTTAGGTGTAATTCATTAACGCGTCGTTCGATTTCATGCATTTTTTTTGTTAGAAACAGTGTTGCAAGATCGAATTTGACTAAATCAGTCGAAAGTCGAGTAGAAAATCAGTAGGTACATTGATGAAATAATCTGCAGATTGAAGAAAAAGATAACTCCAGGTAGTGCGTGTGAGATAAATTAATAGTTTCAAACTTGACACTTTGACGGGCGTCTCTCCATCTGCATCATCATAATTTCGTTCATCTAAGGTAGAATACTAAAACATGTCATTCTGTGACGATACCGCTGTCAGTTTAGTAGAATAGGGCCCCAGCTGACCGGAACTACGAGTAAGAAGTGAAACGAGTATGATACTTCTTGGGACTGACGCTGGCCGAGTCGTAGGTAAAAGTCGTGTAGATAAGGAATGGGATTAAAGATGACAACATGCTATCCCCCGTAGATTTATACGCAATTTAACTAGGTACCTAGATATCGATACTTACGAGTATACCTGTTAAAAGTGTAACAGGCCCCATTCTGCGCATCGAAGTTTTTTTGCACGGCGTTTCATAAATGAGAGAAACTGTGGTTAAATGTGAACTTAATTAGTCGGCAGGTATGGCAATCGCGAACGAAGTCGCGGGTACAGCTAGAAGACGAGGAAGGACATAGGATACTTTTTATCCCGGAATTCAGTCAGGTTCCCCTGGGAGAGAGGATGAAAGTAAAATTCTTTAACCGCTCATCACGACGGAACTGCTGAATGAGTTGGACTGAAACTTGGTATGATTTGAGTTCATACTACAAGGAATACATGGGATACATTTTATCCCGGAATTCGGTAAGGTTCCCCTGGGAGAGAGGATGAAAGTAAAATTCTTTAACCGCTCATCACGACGTAACGACTGAATGAATTCGAATGGAAGTCGGGACGATAGAAGTTCATACTACGAGGAGAGATATATTTTATCCTGGAATTCAGTAAGGTTCCCATGGGAGAAGGGATTAAAGTCAAACTCCTTCACCTCGCATCACGCCGAAACTGCTGAATGAGTTGGACTGAAATGGTACGATTTGAGTTCATTCATACTACAAGGAAGGACATGGGATACATTTTATCCTGGAATTGAGTGAGGTTCCCCCGGGAGAGCGGATGAAAGTAAAATCCTTTAATCGCGCATCACGACGGAACTACTGAATGAATTTGAATGGAATCGGCATATTTGAGTTCCTACTACGGGGAAAGATAGGTACATTTTATCCCGGAATTTAGTAAGGTTCCCCGTGGAGAGAGGATAAAAGTCATATTCCTGGGCCGCGCATCACGCCAAAAGTACAGTATGAATTCAAATGAAGAATATTTTTTATCCCGGAATCAGTACGGTTCCCTTAGGTTAGGAGAGTGGATGAAAGTAAAAATATGCTACTAAATGAATTCAAATGAAACTATGCATGATTTGATCTCATACTACGAGGAAAAACATAGGATACATTTTATCTGGGACAGTAGGCACGGTTCTCTCGGGAGAGGGGATAAAAGTCAAAATGTCTAAGTACTTAGTTGTAATTCATTAACGCGTCGTCCGATTTCATGCATTCTTTTTGGAACGAAGTTCCTTATCGCGCGTTGTGAAAGGGGGCTAGACGGCTATGACATTCATTAGGTTTGCACAAAAATTAGAATCGCTCTCCGAACAATCGTGTGTTCCGCTCTCTCGCGCAACGTGTCATTGGAGTGAGCGGGATATATATGCGACGACCGCAGCCGAGTTGAGCCGATGCATATTGACGAAGACAACCGAGGAGAACCGAATAGACGACCGCAGCCGAGTTGAGCCGAGGTGGGCTTCGATTCGAACAATCGTGTGTTAGGATAGTAGGATAGGATAGTAGGATAGGACAGTGGGATAGGACAGTAGGATAGGACAGTAGGATAGGATAGTAGGATAGGATAGTAGGATTGGATAGTAGGATAGGATAGTAGGATAGGATAATAGGATAGGATAGTTGGATAGGATAGTAGGATAGGATAGTAGGATAGGATAGTAGGATAGGATAGTAGGATAGGATAGTAGGATAGGATAGTAGGATATGATAGTAGGATAGGATAGTAGTATAGGATAGTAGGATAGGATAGTAGGATAGGATAGTAGGATAGGATAGTAGGATAGGATAGTAGGATAGGATAGTAGGATAGGATAGTAGGATAGGATAGTAGTATAGGATAGTAGTATAGGATAGTAGTATAGGATAGTAGGATGGGATAGTAGGATAGGATAGTAGGATAGGATAGTAGGATAGGATAGTAGTACAGGATAGTAGGATAGGATAGTAGGATAGGATAGTTGGATAGGACAGTAGGATAGGACAGTAGGATAGGACAGTAGGATAGGATAGTTGGATTGGATAGTAGGATAGGATAGTAGTATAGGATAGTAGGATAGGATAGTAGGATAGGATAGTAGGATAGGATAGTAGGATAGGATAGTAGGATAGGATAGTAGGATAGGATAGTAGGATAGGATAGTAGGATAGGATAGTAGGATAGGATAGTAGGATAGGATAGTAGGATATAATAGTAGGATAGGATAGTAGGATAGGATAGTAGGATAGGATAGTAGGATAGGATAGTAGGATAGGATAGTAGGATAGGATAGGAGGATAGGATAGTAGGATAGGATAGTAGGATAGGATAGGATAGTAGGACAGGATAGTAGGATAGGATAGTAGTTGTGACGACATATTTTGACGAAGAGAACCGAGGAGAACCGAAGCGACGACCGTAGCCGAGTTGAGCCGAGGTGCGCTTCGATTCGAACAATCGTGTGTTCCGCTCGCTCGCGCAACGTGTCATAATTGGAGTGAGCGGGATTATATCAGTTTTCTACGGCCTCAATGAAGATGACACGAGGACGCGCGATTAATCGAAAGGAACTTCGTTCCATCCGGGTGTCCCTTGACACCTCTCAAGTTTTTTTTGTTAGAAACAGTGTTGCAATATCGAATTTGACTATATCAGTAGAAAATCGAGTAGAAAATAGGTAGATTGATGAAATAATCTGTAGATTGAAGAAAAAATTAGTAGATAAAGGGTAGGTAAGTTCCTATCTATTTATTTTTTGAAGACGCCACCCATTAGTTAGGTAGAACCTAACTAATGGGTGCGTCAATGCCTATTTCAGGCAAAGTAAAATGTACAAATGGTCCATGCAATCTTCATGAACATGATATTTGATGGTTTAGCTGGTCCAGTTAACTGTACCACCGAAGTTTGGTTGGAGTAAGTGCTCTAATTAAACTAACTGGACCACAGAACATTTTTTTTTACTTTGATACTCAATCAAATTTATGTCAAATGGATCAAGAGCCCAATTCTACAATACAATTGCTTCACTATGACAATGGAATCGTCACAGAATTATGACGTAGAATTCCTAGATTAATAAAACTCCAGATAGTACGTGCGAGATAAATTAATGGTTTCAAACCTGTCGCGCGTCTCTCCATCTGCATTCATCATAATTTCTTTCATCTAAGGTAGAATACCAAAACGTGTCATTCTGTGACGACACCCCTATCATAGTGAAGCGATTAGTTTAGCAGAACAGGGCCCCAGCTGAACGGAACCATGAGTAAGAAGTGAAACGAATATGACACTTCTTAACACTGACGCTGGCCGAGTCGTAGCTAAAAGACGTGTGGATAAAGAATGCGATTGAAGATGACAACATGCTATCCCCCGTAGACCCTACTCGATTTATACACAATTTAACAAGGATCCAAATATAGATGCTTTTATTAAAAGTGTAATAGGTCCAATTCTGCGCATCGAAGTTTTTTTGCACGGCGGCGTTTCATATTTTGAGAGAAACTGTGGTTAAATGTGAACTTAATTAGTCGGCAGGTATGGCAATCGCGAACGAAGTCGCGGGTACAGCTAGTCTATCATAAGCTTTTTTTAAATGTATCTTTAATAGTTTTGTAGGTACTGTATTATTTAGGCAGATACTTGTTTCAAGAGTTTAGTTCCTATTGGTGGCCACCAAGCTCTCCAAACAAGGTTTTTGATTGAATAACACAAAACAAAACTATTACAGATACCTACATTTAAAAAAAGCTTAAGATAGATATCGTCTACGCGCGGTCCGATTTCTTGATAATTCCTTTGTATAACGTACCTATGTTTATGCCATTCACCTCGATCTTGTGCTAATCTGGGCCAGGTGTAGCCTACGGTTTTGCGTATGTCATCGACCCATCGCGCCGGTGGACATAAACATAGAGAGGCCTATGCCCAGCAGTGGGTCGACAAGGGCTGATATGATGATGATGATGATGATAACGTACCTAATTATAAAATTAAATATGTAGTGGCGCCACTATCCACCCTAGTATTCGCCATAAAGACAGTATTTCATTATCTACCAATTTAGACACAGTGACTTATATATTTTTACCTTTAGTGTAGCACGCTCGTCACCCATATTTAATAGGCCTAAGTTGAATTTTTGTAATTCTTACTAGAATAAAGTTTCTTAAACCGTACTTGGTACTCTACAATGTTGTCACTTCATCAAATATTCACTGAATAAGTCATTATACTTAATGGGAAAGAGAAACTGTCAGTTTTTGCAAAGCCATTTACGACTAAACAATAACGAGAATTTGTCTATTGTCCGTTACAAAGCGCTTTGTTGATGTTTTTCTATTATTTTACCTCCTACGCGACCATTGTTTTACGTAGGTACTTTACTTAAGTAGGTACTATACTACATAATGGTTGTCGCAAACATAACTTAATTATCAACTCCGAAACGCGTAGTCGCGCGTCGCCTGGGAAAGAGATGAGAGAGAGAGAGAAGAGAATTTGATATTTTTAAATTAAAAAAAAACCGACTGAAATTCAATAGGTACCTACTTACCAATTTACGAGTAGGCAAGTAACTTTTATCTAAGTGATTTAACACAGCCTCAGGTTTTCGGGAGAAATAGGTAGATTCTGTGAATGAAATGACCACCTTGGTATTTATTTATTACATTCTTTAAACAAAAGTCAAAGTGAAGCACAGCTTCAGTTTACGGATCGGAATCGGAGCGAACGCAGTGTAAGGATTTGTTGCTTTGTATTCTATGGAACATCGTCCTCTGGATCAGCATATCTGCCGATATCGATGCCAGAGACGGGTGTTTCTGCCAATGACTCCGTAATAATAACCTTGTTGCGGATGACGTCATCGGCAAATTCGAACGCTTTGAAAGTACCAGATTGCCGATGCAAAATTTCGAAAGCAGTGGACGCACCCTATCGGCATATTGTAAATAACTTACCTACCAACGCGACGACGACGCGTACACTGCGAACCTACGATCTGATTCAGATGCAGTAGATGCACAACTTTAGTAGGAAGGTATCGGAAATTATAATAAAAAAAATTATAAATAATATTTCGGAAGTAAGGCAATTTGGCGGTCATATCTCATTAGCTAGTGAAGGCCAACCGCTGCCGGTCTGATTCGTTCGGATACTTGGCCATGATTTTTGCACTTCCGTCTAGAAGATGCGAAATTTCGAATGTAAGTCCAGATCGAGACATAACATTTAGCAGCTTAGATATGCACAAAAGTTTTATGACAGCTACCAATCATAGTTTTGTAATCTAATCATAGTTTTGTAATCCGATAAAAAGATATTAAATGAGTTAATTATATAGATCTTCCTTTCGCCGTTGACCTTGGCTTTTGAATGAGTTTTGCATAGGTAGTTTACAAAAACTGTAAAAGTTCAAGAAAATAAAGTCTTGCACCGCCTCTACCGGACACTGAGAAGAACTAATATTCGTTCGTGACGGCAACATTAGCGAATAGGTCATTTTCGTAAAAAAAAAACCGTTTTACAAACTCACCTCAACCTCAACAACCTGTATTGATCCACTGGCTGTACACAGGCCTCCCCCTGATAAGTGCCTTATTGGCTTTTATCTCATGGGGGTAATGCCCACAATCTCCACGCTGGACATGCGGGTTGGGGATCGCAGTTCGGTGGTAGAATTGATGTTGAAGTGCTGCTGCCCGCCCGCGGTGGATGTCCCCTGTCGCTTCTTACGACACCCGCTGGAAGGGTTGGGGTGGTGCTAATTCTAAACCGGCACACGGCCTACAAACTCACACTAGAGTCTAATGACGTAGAAAAAGCTGGGCGTATATTGGATTGGAATCGGAGCGTGCGCAGCGTACGCGGCCACGGTATTTGCCAACATGCCTGGCATCGGTATCGGCAGATATGCCATCATCAATCATTATGAGCAAATCAACAACTAAAAAAAAATATAGACGTGAATACGTTTGTGCATAGCTAAGAAATCAGGGGTGAAGCGAGTCCCAAATCCCACGTTTTGACTTGTTTTGAAACTTGTTTTGAAAAAACATTGAATTTTGTATAATTTTTTGATAAATAAATAAATAATAAATAAAAATAAAAAGATTTTATTTCAGACAATGAAGTCCATAGATTCACGAGATACAAAGACGAGAAAAAATAAAATAAAACAACAATCAGACACGACAAATATGAGAGAGGAACCAGCTGAGCTGAGGATGATCAATGCGGGAAGTATTTTACTTCATTGATCACCCTCCCCACAAAGTACTTCCAGAGTGGAGAAGATAGTCCCTCTGCCACAGTCCTTAGGATGCTGTTGCGACTGTCCCGTATTCTGCGCATCAGGGATGCAGTTTTTTTGCGCACGATGGCATGAAAACCATCAGTGTGGTACTGCGCAAACATTTCCGATGCGCTGCAGAATCGGGGCAGTCGCAGCATCATCCTAAAAATATTATTATATTGGACTCGTAGGGCGTCCATCGATCTTTTGGTGTGCCGGACCCACAGACTTCCCGTGTAAAAGCTCTGACAGTATGCTTTAAAAAGCGTGACTTTAACTTCTTCAGTACAACGGGAAAATCTGCGAGCCAGCATGTTACCTCTGACCGATAGAGCCCTACGCTCCCTTTCAATATCTTCATCATCTTTAAGGTCGTCGGCAACTATGTGTCCCAGATATTTAAACTTGGACACGCGATTGATGTCCAGGCCATTCAGAGTAATTTTAAGTTTATTATCGGGACATTTACCGGCGGCCTTAAAGACCATGTACTCAGATTTTTTGGCATTGTATATGAGCCCATGCTGAGCAGCATAGGCTTCACATACTTTTAAAAGCTCTCTTATTCCACCTACCGTCGGGCTCAACAGCACCATATCATCGGCATAACTGATATTATTTATAATAACTGATATTATTTATGATAAGCATCAAAATATTCTAGTTGGTAAGTTATGGGAGTCAAAACACGATTGATGAAACTTGACTCGATACAAAAAAATCGGAAAGTTTCCACTATATCCATACTATATCTTAATTTTTACACAGATACTTCCAGAGAAAAAGCAGTTTCACTTGCTAGTTATTTATCATATTTCAATGAAATTTCGTCTACAACTTCCTAAATAAATACTTCCGACGATTATGGTTTTATTTTATTGCGAAAGAGTACCTATTATTTTAGAGCAAACCACAAGTTTATAAATAACGACCGGTGAAATTGCGAGCGGGCTGGTCATTCCGCAGCTCTCGCCTTCCTTTCTTGCCTTCGACGCGACGTTCGCTCGTCCGATCCCACTTCGCCTTAACTAGGTTTTTCTAACTCACAAGCCAATACCTAGTATTTACCAAGCATCTAGATAAATGCGAAGTTTATGGGCATCGGATATCCGAGGTAGAACCGGTAAGTCAACTACGATAGACATGGCAGTAGCGAAAGGGCAAGTCAAATCGTGAGCTAACTGAATTAAGGAACGAAAATCGACGTATTGTAGAGGCAATTTAATAAAGTTGCTTTTGTTTTTTCTCCTTCTAAAAATAATAGACAGGGTTTTTTCAATTAAAATAGAAACAGCGTCTTTTTGAGTGATTTTTAGGTGCTACGAAAAAAATCTGCGAAAAAATTCTCATACAAAAAACATCAACGCGCACGTTCCATTTTCTTTTCGTTCCCAATTTTTCTTGTCATTTTAAATTCATTCTTTTTACATAATACACGTTCCATAAAATGATTCATAAAAAACAGAAACCGCGCCTTTTACAAAATTGGAATTTAGAACTTTCGTGATGTGCTACGTACGATACGAGCACTTTAATATCGATGGTTCGGTGTTACGAGTAAAATATTTTCAATACCTAACTAAAGTGGTTAATAAATGATACCTACTCTGAACAGGTTGTTTTCACAACAGAACAACTATATTAGGTACCTACTAGGTATATTTTTAATTCCGACCTCTGTAGCGGGCGAAAGTCCGCCTGCGACGCTGGATGTTGCGGATTCGATTCCCGCCTCGAGAAAAATGTTTGTACGATCTGCAGATATTTGTTCAGGGTGTTCTAGGTGTTTTCTATGTATAATAAAAAATACCTATCTATGTGGTATAATATATTAAGCACATAAATGAGTTATCTGGTACCCATAACACAAGCTCTGCGTAGCATATGGCTAGATGATGCTGTGGGAATTGTCCAGCATTATTTATTTATATAAATATAATAAATAAGACAGAGATACCCCTCTACGAAGTCAAAATTAGCCGATTGTCTCTTTTCAAAGGTCAATGTGCAATATTTATCGCCGGGTACTGTAATAGGTACGTACCGATTAATTACTTTCAGTTTATACGCCCATAAAACATCTGATGACTCGAAGCATAATGATTGTTATGGTAATTTGTACTTACTGCGTGATAAAACCACTTTTAATAAGTACCTAGTATACAACAGTATTTTCCAACCGTACCTACTCTTTATCAAAAGAAGAATCTAGCGATATTTTTACTTGAAAAGATTATTATTTCGGAGGATGGATAATTATAGGAGTTTCTTGTGTATTTATACTTAAGTGTATATCAAGGTTATACGCACTTAGAGATAAAGAGGCATGCATTAGCTGTTGGAGAAGCATAGGTAATTTAGTATTATTATGCTTGAATACATCTAGGCATCAGGCCTTTGGCTTAGACGGGTGTAGTTTTGGTACATAAAGTAATACCGGTTGCTTGAATGGAACCTAGGACTAGGTCCCAAGGTTACAGGACTATGCCTATGTTTTAAAAAAATATAATTACTGAATTAAAATTAACGAAAAGTACTGTAAGAGTAAAAGAAATTCAAATTATAATTTTGTTCTAATTATGTCCCTACTACTCTATGCATTATCCATATAGGTGTCTTTCGAAAGCATTTATTACCTCTAACAGTAGAAGCTCAGAAACATTAAGGTTTCCTCGTTCTAATTTGTAAAAATATTGGTACAACCGAATTAAGAACCTCCTCCTTTTTTGAAGTCGGTAAAAAAAACCCACTCAAGTTGCCGCGGTACGCGGTACAGTTTTTACTCAAAGATCATTATCATGGACTGATCTTTGCTCCTAGTAATTTGTCACTGTTGTCAGTTTTTGTTCTTAATAGTTGAATCACGTCAGAATACAATGCTAGAGTGAAGAGAGGTCAAAGTCATTATCTCAGTGAAGAGAAAAACGTATTTCTTAGCGATGTCATGACAAGTGTCGTGAAGGACGATTATGATTATCTTGTCTTCCTATTCTTCTTATCATCATTATCTTGAAAACGTAGGAATAAGTAACAAAATTTAAGGATTTTAGTATAATTTTAATAAGCTGCAATATTCCAAGATTGAGTATCTTGGAATATTACAGCTACTTACCTAAAATTTTGTTGTTTATTTATTTTCTCTTTTTATATTTTATGTGCTTTTGATATGAAGTTAATCTCAGTACGTAGGTACTACTGTTATTTGATTTGACTAAGTATTACCTGTAGCCCACGGTATGAATTTACACTGAAATTGAGAGAGAATAAAATAGGTACAATAGAAGTAGAAAAGTGGGTGGTACCCACGCGGCAACTAGTCAGTTAACATTTAAGTTTCAGATAATAATCAGTTTCACAAAATACCAGTGGCACTTTAAATCAACACACCTGCAGCTGCATCAAAATCCCTTTCCAGTATTCGGAATCACACACTGACCAGTATCTGAACAATTTTGCTGTAAATAGTCATTTTTATCGATAAAAATTATGAAGCAGTCCAACACTATTCTGGAAAAAATACAACTCGTTCTATTTTTTAAAGCCGGTCGCGGTTCCGGTGCGTTCCGTTTCACGTTCGAGGCGCGAATGCACGAGGGATCGACGTTTTCTCTGCATTCGTGCAGCTGTTTACCTTGATTTTCCAGCGCTGATAAAATTTAGGTCGGCTGCTTTTAATCAAACTTTGATTAAACGTTTGGACCGAGAAAATTAACTTATTCAATGAGAGAAACTTATGCATTTTAAAGGAGGTCTTCATCTCGACTAGTAGGATTTTTTAAAAAATTAGATTGTCTTTGTTGGCCATTCGATATTTGCAAGAATAATAAGTAAGTTTTTTAGTATTAAGTGCTTTCAATTTTCAATGTTTGGATTTATTGTGGCTTAAGAGAAATAAACAAATTTCATTTTCATTTTCATTTTTACCTACTTACTTGATTTATGAACCGAATTCCTAACCTGCCATAAGTATACAAGGAAACACCCCTGTATACTACTGTGCTCCCTGTACACCATGTTTTCCGTCCGACCGACATAAATTTTTGAGGAGTTGAGTGGGTCATGGGCTACATTTCTCGGATAGAATCAATGTTCTAAGTGTCGCAGTTGCTGATTTTTTAAGATTTTGTAAAGTTAACCTAATATTGAGATATAAGGTGATTAAAAAAAAAATTAAAGGTGAGCCTTTAAATCGTCATATCTTTTTTGTTTCTAGTTGTATTGCCAAAAAGTAACTTGCGCTGTATTCTTCAATGAATATTTATTTTAAATAATATTAAGTTATTACTTGATACAATTCACTTTAAAAAAAAGTTACGAGCATTCAAAGTCATAAATCTGTGTAAAAATTATATATCGTGACAACTTTTTAGTTTATTTAAAAAAAAAACTAAAAGTGGTATCGAATTTAGTTTTCTTTAGCCTTCCCAACCACATGCTACATTATATGACGAGAAAAATGGAGTTTTTTAGTTCCTTTTAGCCTTCCCAACCACATGCTACATTATATGACGAGAAAAATGGTGTGCAATACAGCACAAATTGTTTTGTGGCATTGTAAAAACAAAAAAAATATGACGATTTAAGGGTGAGATTTTGGGTAGGTAAGTAATTAAAAAAAAATTCTAAATTAGGTAATTATATCTCAGCAACCGAGACACTTAGGACATTGATTCAACCGAAGAAATGTAGCCCATGACCCCCCCAACTCCTCAAAAAATTATGTCGGTCGCACTACCTATATACCAAACTTTTACTTTTTATACCAAACACCCTAAATAAATTAGAAGATACAAAAATCTATGAATTTGAGGCTCGTATTATCTTTAGCATTCTACCTTAAAATCCTTACCAGCAAACAGGTTGTATACCTGTAGATGTAATCGAAGCAGGAAGCCTAGCCTTACGTAATATCTTCTAGACCAGGGACAGTTGAGAAAGTCCAGCAAAGGCGGCTGGTCAGGAATTCAGTTTGTAAATCGAACAGGTGTTGCCGCTTAGAGCAAGTGTTGCAGTTTCACAGAATTATGTGCAAAGTCCGAATGAACATAAATTATTCTAATAATATATAGATTTTATATTAGTAGTTGGCGTTTTGGAATGTGTGTAATTCTGTAAGTCAAGTTTGAATAAATAAATAAAATAATTACAAAGTGAAGTAGTTTCATTTACAACATTATGCAAGTAGAAAAGTTGAATAATGAGTACCTATTTAATACTGAGTTTAATCTTAATACTAGGTACGTACCTACCTATAGTAGCTTTCAGCGATGAGTAGAAAAAACCCCCGGACAGGTTCCAAATTCATTTGATTTGATAACACGTGACCGACACGGTAATATTAGGATAATATTACCGTGGTACCGATTATAGGTACTCCGTACACGGGTTTATTTTCTTTGACTTACAATTGAAACAATTGAGCTAACTGCAGACTACTGTAAACAATCTAGGTAGGTACAGGTAAGTACCTCAATTAGATATCGAATTCGAATTCAATCGATGTCGATGTGGAAACCTTTAACCGAAGATTTATAGATGCACTTCATAGACGGTAGTGATATACCTAATCTGAGTTTCAAATCAACAGGGTTTAAATCAAAGATTTATATCGTTTGAATCTAATATCAGTCAAGCTGTCATGGCTATTTTATTTTTAAGATATTTTACTTTTTGTAATTTACTTAGCTCAGTGTTTTTCCAAGGACCGCACCGGAACTTCTAAATATGGCACAGTTATCAGATGGTACGTACGTGCTTGAGACAACCGTATTTATTTTACCTTGACAACGTCTGTGACGCAGCGAGCAAAGGTTCGCCTGCGACGCAGGAGGTTGCTTGCAGACTGCAGGTGCCTCGGCACAAATATTTGCACGATCTGCAGATATTTGTTCTGGGAGTTTTCTATGTAGGTTAGGTATAATAAAAAATATGTAATCTTTGTAATGTGCCTATAGCAGAGATAAACCATTCTAAAAATGCACGCCCGCTTGACGAAACGTCATACACTCTACTCAGCGTGCATTTTTAGAATGGTAGTTTTCCCCCTCAAGGGGGATTTCAAGGGGGAAAACTAGAATAACCCTTTATCTCTACCTACATATAACATAAGCTCTGCTTAGCTTGCGGCTAAATGATGCTGACTGAATTGCGCAGCATTAATTATTCAATGATTTCAGTTTATTAATTTATTATTGTGAGTATCTGGCGCAGCGCATCAGCATTGCCATACAGCGGGGCAATGCAGCCAGCGTCTTGGGGACGCGACGACTGGTATTGATATGGATCAATACAGCTACCGTAGATTGTTTGCTGTCTGCAGTTAGCTCAAGCGTTTCAATTGTAAATATGTACTAGTTCTAATTTGTTTCTATTACATATTTGATAGTAATTTTCTCTATTATTTTTTTATCTACAATTGCCGAATCTTTAACCTTGACGAGTGATAGTGACCCTATGCAAGGTGGCACTATGCAATTGACACTGCGCAATCATAGAGGTCGATTTATATTGTTTTTTTTTGGCACGTTACTCACGTAATAAGTTGCAAGGAATGCAAGTAGATTGCGAAATGGATGTGTCTGTATAACATACTAAAAGCATAAGTAATACCTTTTTTTTTATTTATTTAACAATTTTAGGGAAACTAACAGCTTGGTAATTATAATAACAGAAATGGTAGGTAACTAACGGCTAATTAAAAGATTCTACAAAAAATAACAAATTAAATTAAATGTTAGTACCTATCTGTCAAAAAAAATAATAAATAGACGGCGAGTTCATCATATTTTTTATTTTATTTTAGGCAATATATAGGTACCTTTGGAGACCTTGGAGGAAATAGGGCAAGGGGAGGTGGGGTGGAAATACATTAATCTAATGGCTCAGGCATATAAATATAAGCCAGGTAATCTTATAAAACCACAAACACGCTTTTATTTTGAATACCGGTCAATTTGTATCCTGTAGGTACCATAGAAATCAATACAAAACAACAAATCCTTACGCTAGATACGCTCCGATTCCGATGCAGTGGACGCAATGTAAAGGCACAGATATTTTAATGATATGGTAAAGGACACTTAAACTAGCTTCTGCCCGCGGCTTCGCGTATTTTCGATATAATAAGTAGCAGTAGTAGTATAGGTAGGTAATAAGTAGTACGTAGTAGTATAGGTAGGGAATAAGCAGTAGGTACGTACCTATATAAGTTAAGCTATGTTCTAAATGTACGCCAAATTTCATCAATACCTGTTCTCGGTAATTATGGATCATCATAGCAGTCAGACGTAAATAGTTTTATTATGGCAATTAAGCGATTGTAGAATAGTTTCATAAAACCTACTAAGTAGAGTAGATAATTTATTTATTAGTAAGATTATTATTAAATAAATTATATTTTATTTAAAAATAACTGGTTACGTAGACCAGTTTTTTAAAATAAAACTAATATTCACACTAATATTATAAATGCGAAAGTTTGGATGGATGTATAGATGGATGGATGTTTGTTAAATCTTAAGCACAAACATTCCAGGACATTTCACATTGACGAACACAGCCGCTGAGTCACTCTTTTAAAAATTTTGGGACTCCAAAATTGTGAGTACAATTTTTGTTGTTTTTGAATAGCTGATTCGGCATTTAAGGCTGACAATGGAATATCAGCTGTTTGCGTGACACATCCGTATGAACCGTCAAATAGAGTTTCGTTCAGAAACTGACAACAACGTGTGGACGGAGGAAATCGCCCAGTAACCTACTGCCGACCGCTTGGATGCGTTGATGGAAGAGTGTTACCAGCTCTAGGCAAATTGCGCTACATATGACCAACTATGAACAATAGCATCTTCACAGTTATTAAAAAATCATTATCTACTCGCACAAATAAATATTGTTTGAATATTGTTTAAATATAGAATAGGACACGAAACGAATAAACTAAGATCATATCAAAGATGACGACAAGGAAACAACAAAGGCTCATCAATCTACAAAAACAAAATACGGAGGATTCATCTTCTATTAAATTTGACCTTAACAAATCACTCAGACTAAACGAACAACTTCTAAAGGAACAACAACAAGGTGAAGAAGAATTCACCTATATTCTAAAACAAAACCAGAAATTAAAAAAAGAATTACAAGTCTTAGAATGTCGAAGTGAAGAGCTGAAATCGAAACTCAAGGCAAGCCAAGAGTGTATAGAACAACAATCAATAGATCGAAATGAGTATGAATACATGATACAAGAAAAGATGAACTTGGAGAAATTAGTACAAGAACTAGAAAAGGAACTAACGCAAATAAAAGCATGCGGCCACAGTTATGATGAAGACCTACCTATTAAATACAAAGAAATTGAAAAAACCAATACACAACTTCAAGAAGAAAATACAGAATTAAGAAAAAACATAGTACAGAAGGAGATCATAGTCAAAAACCTGAGAAAACTAGATGTTGATTATGATGTAGAAGATGTTAAAAAAGAACTTATAAAACTGAGACAAGAAATCAAATTCAAAAATGCCGAGTTAAAAGTTCTTAAGAAGAAGAGATGCATAGTCGAAAAAACTAGCACTAGTAGAAATGAGAAGCAAAGCACGGTTTTGGAGTTTTTACAACTAAAAAGGAAACATTACAAATATCAAGAAGAAACAGAACTAAGGTTGAAAAGTATGGAAGAGTATACACAAGAGTTAATAAATAAAGTATCGTGCCTTGAGAGGACATGCAGAACCCTGAGGAATTCATTAGACAATCAAAGCATAGAAGACTACAAGACGAAACTGGAAAACATCAAACTAACCCAGATTATAAATGACATGGAGAAAATCTTACAAGAAGGGACGTCACAGGAAACTGATACAGAAATAACCACACAGGAAGGCGCGGTACAAGACCCAGAAGAAACTTCGACACAGGAAACGGAAAAAACAGTTATTGTTATTGGAGATGATAGCGTTCGCGGCTTAGGAGTTAAACTGAACCATGCTATTGACAACTATAAAATATGTTGTTATAGCTACTGTGGGCGGACTATGCATCAAATCATTGATATGGCAAAACAAATAGTAATTAATACAGACAAATCTGTTCACGCCATGGTAGTTGCAGCAATGAAAGTAGACGTAGGATTGACAAAAATGTATTTAGATGATATCAAAACCTTACATGAAATGTTGAAAGCAAAGGATATAAAACTAATATTTACAAATTTACCTTATCAAATAGATAATTTACATTTGACGCCTCTTATAAATGAAAAAATATTTAATATAAACTCTATTTTTCATAATTATTCACGGTATGACATGACAACTGACATTATTAATTTAGGAGCAATAAAAAACAGAATGACACTAAAAGAATTTCATAAAATAATTGTTAATTATATACAAGGAATTACTATCTTAGGTGACACCACAACTAATATGACTACATCAAATGAGGAGGTTTTTCAGATAAAATAGACGAAACACATAGTGGAAATATAAATCATGCTAATGTGAAAACAGGTACTAAAACCCCAAGAATTATGAACATTTTTCATCAAAATCTGTGTGGTGTTACCAACAAGCGGGATGAAATAGAATCCTACGTAAACTCTAAAAATAATTTTTTTGACTATGTATGCGTAAGTGAACACTTCCTGAACAAAAACACAGTAAACTTGTTCAATATTGTCAATTACAAGCTAGCAGCCCATAATGTTCGTTCAAATAAGAAAAGAGGTGGAACTCTTATACTAAGCTCGTCTAATATAGACAGTGAGGAGCTAACGTTCTGTAAAAAATTATACAAGGTAGATGTGTTTGAAATTTGTGGTGTACGAGATACTGGGACCAATACTTATATATGTTGTTGTTACCGTATTCCCGATCTCAAAAATTTTGACGAATTTATGGAACGACTAGAAAGATTTATGGAGCACTTTTTTGATAAGAAATGTCTGTTAGCGGGTGATTTTAATATTAACGTGTTAGCTAATAGTAAACAAAAGCATGGCTTCGAACAACTGTTGGCCTGCTAGAATTTCAGATACTTAATTAAAGATACAACATTCATTAGGAACGACGTTCGGTCAGGTATTGATAATTTTTTGACCAACCTAGCTGATAGTAGTGTACTAGATTGTAGTGTTGATCACAACGGACTAGGAGATGGGCATGCTGCGATATACTGCTCATGTCAGCTAGATAACATCGGGAATAAAAATAAAATAGATAGGATTCGGCGCCGAAGGTTCTGTGATAAAAACCAATTAACTTTCAAAGAAAATGTAATGAAGACAGACTGGTACAATATGGGCATAAACACATTTCTCAAGACGTTACTTCAAATATTTACAGATAGTTTTAAAAAAGTAACAAAGATGATAAATATAAACGGAAAACAAAAGATAAAATGGTTGACTAGAGGAATTAAGGTAGCTAGTAAAATGAAGAGATTCTTAGTTGTTAATATTAAAAAAGAATATAATCAATACGCTTCAACTTATAAGAAAACGTACTTACAAACGTATAAAAAAGTTATTAGACACGCAAAACAGATAGCAGTACGAAACGAGGTCTATAACGCCAAAAATTCGGCAAAAGCCATCTGGAACGTAGTAAATAGGCACAGAAATCAGAAAGACACAAAGACTACAATTAATAATATAAAATTAAAGATAGATAATAAACTACTGACACATTCCCAAGATATAGTGAAAGCTTTTGCCATAAAATTTGACACAAATAACATCATAGTCAATGATAAAGTAGCTTGTAGAAACTCTGCGCTAGAGCTGCTAGTCAATAATGTTAGTAAAGTCGAGACAAGTATGGAATTCAATCATGTCAATAGCATAGAACTAACTAAAATTATCAAATCAATGGAAAGCAAAAATTCCGCCGGGTATGATGAAATCTCAATAAAAATGATAAAGGACAACATTTTGGAACTGACAGGACCCCTCACATATTTCTTCAACAAGTGCATAGATGCTTCTTTATTCCCTGAACAATTGAAAATAGCTAGAATTTTACCTGTTTATAAAAAAGGGACGAAAACAGATCCCAAAAATTATAGACCCATATCTTTGCTACCAGTGTTATCAAAAATATATGAAAAGATTATTAAAGATAGACTTCTAAGACATTTAATCATTAACAAAATTCTAAATAATAGACAATTTGGCTACCAGCACAGCGTAAGCACTGGGGATGCCATAAATACACTACTGGATGACGTCGTTGAATCATTAAATAATAAAATGAAAGTATCAGGGTTGTTTCTAGATTTAAGTTCGGCCTTTGACACAATAGATCACAAAATTTTGTTAGAGAAATTAGAATACTATGGAATTAGGGGTAAGGCATGGCAACTGTTTCATTCTTATCTGACGAACCGGCAACAGTACGTTGAAATCAGAAAAATAGTAGATAGTAAGGAAATAGTTTTTAAATCAAATTTGTCTAAAATCACAAGGGGTGTTCCCCAAGGATCGATTTTAGGACCTATCATGTTTATAATATTCACAAATGACCTTATTTCTTTCATGGAAAACTATATACCCGGTGTCAAACTTGTTTTATTTGCGGATGACACAAATGCCATAATCTCGGAAGGTTCACTAGCTGATCTGTCACGTAAGTTAAATATAGTCATCAGAGGGTTTGACGAGTGGTTTTCAACTAATAATTTAATTTTAAATATAAAAAAGACAAATTTAATACTATTTAAGTCGACATCAAGAAGTAATGATAAAATAACACTAAATCACAATGACATTAATATTGAATCGTCACATGTAGTTAAGTTTCTAGGTATATCGTCGCCGTAGAGCGAAAAGTCACTAACTAGGTCATTTGGTGTTTTGAGTTATGAAGGTTTAAAGTTTTGAAAAACAAAATAAAATCATAACTTTCTTTCGCTATGGGATATTTCTAATTTTATGGTCTCATATGTTAGGAAATATAAAAGCTCTTAAGGTCAATTCACTACAGTCAATGAATGACTGATATTTTCAGGGAAAATGAAAAAAAAACTTACTTAGTTACTTTTCGCCCTCAAATCTTGTACTAACTTTGTGAGACAATGATTTGTTAAAAGTCACCAACTGACTTTTCACCTGTGTTTGGATAAGTTTATTTAGTGTTTAAGTAATTTTTCTAACGCTCTTATCTGCTTAATTTTATATAATTTCTATTTCTCGAATCAGGTAATCAATAAGACAATGATAAATAATCAAATGCAGTTGTCATACTTCCTTGAAAAATACAAAAAAACGCATTCAGAACAAGTTATAAGTAAATTAATGTTTTTGACGTATTGTTAAGATTTTAAATATTGAAATCCTATTAAAATGATTAATGATAGCATTCTGGTCCAGTGAGTCTTAACATTGTGAATGTCGTAATTCTTGATCATGATTATCGCTTTTCCATGGCATAATCGCTTCTCAAACATAGACCGATGACTGAGTAAGCTTTCACAATACGGCCTTATAGTGGCATCGGGCACCAGCAGCTTTTCTGCAACATCTTTGTGTGTAGCTGTAAAGTAGAGAGTACTCGTACAATGAATGAAGATAACGGGGAATGGTCCATTTCAGACGACGAACGCATATCAACGGGTTTTTTTTTCTTGGCCTCTGAAATACATTTCAGTGTGGTACAAACGAACATTACCTGGACGGAGGGCAGTTACCCGAAATATTCAAGTTAGCAAATTTTACTGAAAGGAAACATTCCTTTATATTATTTAAACTGCTGGACTACTTGAGAAGGCCACAACAGCCTGTAGTGGTCCACTTCTGGACGCAGGCCTCCCCCTGATAAGCGCCTTATTGGTTTTTATCACATGGAGGGTTATGTCCATAATCCCCATGCTGGGCATGCGGGTTGGGGATCGCAGTTCGGTGGTAGAATTGTTCAGCAGGGGCGCTGCTGCCCGCCCCCGGTGGATATCCCTTAGTCGCCTCTTACGACACCCGCGGGAAGAGTTGGGGTGGTGCAAATTCTAAGCCGGCACCACACAGCGAACTACGCTGAGTCCTCGCCGAGTCATCCATTCTTTACGGGAGTGACATGGTCATGTTGACAAAACTCCTTTAAAATAAATAAAGAAAAAATGAGTCATCCATACTGCAATGCTTGAAAACGAATGTTTTCAATCAGTGCGTCTTACCCGTCATGACCTACGGAGCTGAGACGTGGACACTCACCTTAGGGCTGATCCACCAGTTCAAAGTCGCTCAACGAGCTATGAAAAGAGTAATGCTCGGAGCTGTTCTAAGGGATAGGACTCGTAACGAATACATCCGACAGAAAATCAAAGTTATCGACATAGCTCTAAGAATAAGCCTACTGAGGAGACCGGGACTCGGCAAACGTAGTGTAGGACGCCCTCCACCCAGGTGGAGACGGCCTGCCAAAGACTGCAGTCAGATGTCGGACGCGGCAAACTGAAGACACGGTGCTATGGCGCTCATTAAGGGAAATCCTATGTCCAGCAGTAGACTAACGATGTTGATGAACCAGCGAAGACGTTTTGGACAGGTGGCTAGGGCCTTATATAAGTCACTAGCCACCGAGTAAGCAAAATCAAGAGCGTAAAAGTAACTAAATTGCACGTTTAATTGTCTATCCTAACACAGACGTACGAAAGTTTGGCTTTAATAAATCAACAAAACACTTTAGCTATCATTCAAAACCAAACTTTGTAGTCAAAATTTTAGGGCGAAAACTAACTTAACATGTTAAATGATTTCTTGCTTTAAAATCATGAAGTACAATTATCGCAAATAGCGATCTAGAAGACACTAAGTCGACTTGGTTAGTTTTCGCTTTCAAGTTGTGTATCAAACCTGCTACCACATAACTAATCAAGTATATTTAGTTATTTCTCGACTAGACTGGGTCCTAGCAACAAGTTATTATTTTAGAAAAGAAAGTAACCAACCCGACTTAGGTTTACATTTTGCAATTCTTTCAAGTAGGAAAAAAGTATCTAAGCCTACCTAGTTGGTTTTCGACTAAAATGCTGTAAGCCAAATGTAGAGTTAGTGAATTTTTTGCACAACCTAAAATGAAAACCGTGATAGCTAGGGATACGGTTGTCAGACTGAAAAATGCAGAAAAAATCGGGGATTTTGATGGCACATCTAACTCGATTTGGGCCAAATAGCGAGTTAGTGACTTTTCGCTCTACGGCGACGATATATATTGACAGTCTTTTAAATTGGAAAAATGAATTGAGCTCAATTGAAAACTCCATAAGCTCCGCATGCTACGCTATCCGAAGTTTAAGAGAGGAAGTAACAATGGCACAACTAAGACTCGTCTATTTTGCGCTGGTAGAGTCCAAGCTTCGCTATAGTATCATGTTTTGGGGCAACAGATACGCGTACAACATAAATACCGCTTTTACAATACAAAAGAGAACAATTAGGACTATGGTACGTATACAGCAAACAGATTCTTGTCGGGAACATTTTGTTAAGCTGGGTATCCTAACTGTGCCATGTCTATACATCTTAGTCACTTTGACATATCTCATAAAAAATCTCGATAGATTTGAAAGTACGGAAGACAGGTTAATAAGGGAAAAAACTAGGAGAAAAGACATAAAAAGTGACTTTCTTGCCAGACTGAACGTAGTAAAGCACTGTGTTCGATATCAGGCTGTCAAACTCTACAATAGACTTCCAGTTACCTTTAAAACGATATACTGTCCAGTTAAGTTTGGAAAGCATTTGAAGCATTTCTTATTGGAAAAGTGTTACTACTCTATTGACGATTTCTATAACGATAAAAATCAAACACATCTAGCCTAAACAATAAAAGATATCCATGCTATTTTTATTGATAATCAAAATTAATGTTATTGAATTACTATTTATTTTTACCATGTGTGTATTTTAATCTATGTTATGATTTAATTTATTTTGTATTTTGATTTTATGATTATTTTGTGTGTATTTTAATCTATGTTATGATTTAATTTACTTTGTGTTTTGTTTCTGTGATTATTTTATATACTTTTAAATTGTTAATATTCCGACACAAATGTATTTGTTTGCGAATAAATGAAATGAATGAAATGAAATCTTCACGCCAAAACTACTGAACGTATCGGGCTGAAATTTTGCATACAGGTAAGTCTAACCCTGGAATCAAACATAGGCGAGGCTTTTTATCCCATAAATCAGTTCCCATGGGATAGAAATAACTTTTTAACGATTCCATAGAAACAACGCGTGCGAAGCCGCGGGCGGCAGCTAGTAGTATATAAGTTTTTATTAGTAGTTTTTGTAGAGATCGCTTCTAAGCGATAAGGCCGCCCATTGTACTTGTCTTATTATAATGTCTCCTTGTAATGTTATTTTTATGGTGTACAATAAAGCATTTTGTATTGTATTGTATTTTACAAACCAATTGCAATTGCCAGCAAGCAATAGCAATTTTACCGCCATTGCAGTACAAAACGTTGCTAATTACTAACTTCCGCGATGGTGAAGCCGGTGCTTACAAGATGGCTGCCACATTGCCGGCACTAGTATCTACAGTTTCCACCTGCAATGGATCTACCCATGCACTGTTGCAAATGTTGCAATATGATAGAACGCAACTGCATGGCACGCGTCAGTGCTTCAAGTCGACAATTCCTCGACAAAACGACAGGGCCCGTACCGTAATGCAAACGCTAATCTTTTACAAGCGAGATACGAGTTGGTTTTGCACGACAACGAAAAAGAAACTTCGATTTTCCTAAGAAATCTAATAATATCGCAAAAATTTTCGACTTCGACGGGACTTGAACCCGCATCCTTCCTTCAGTACAGGAATGTGCTAACATTTATAATAAAAAAAACCTTCGATTTTCCTTTCCCGAGTAGGACCGATCTCTCTATCGATGCAATGCAGCCAGCGTCTCGGGGACCCTCCGTTTGGTGTAGATGAGCTACCTCTAGAATGTTTTTAGCAGTATACAGTTAGCTCAACTGTATAAGTATTTGATTGACGACTTCAGTGGCGCAGCGGGCGAAGGTCTGCCTGCGACTCAGGATGTTGCTGGTTCGATTCCCGCCTTGGCACAATGTTTGTACGATCTGCGAATATTTGTTTCGGGTGTTCAGGGTATTTTCTATAATAAAGAAATATCAATGTATGTAAAGTATTGTTTTTGTACCCATAACACAAGCTCTGCTTAGCTTGGGGCTAGATGATGCTGTGTGGATTGTCTAGCATTATTTATTTTGATTGTAATACTAGTTCTGATTTATTTCTATTATTTGATTGTAATTTTCTTTGTGAATAAAGATTAAAATTGAAACATTATATAAGATAAATAAATATTTGTAATTCTTACGGTGAAAATAAATGAATACCTACAGAAATTGGTGATTATTAGGCAATATTAGGTGGGTAATAATTTATCATACAGTAGTTACAACATTAGAAAGGTAAATAAATAATAATATGGTGCATATTATAGATATGACCATGAATGTACCTAGGTGCATCTAGAATCTAGGCAAGACAGTTTTGAAAGGTGACCTTTAGTGGAGGTCTACTGTGAAAGTATTATCAAATAATCTAGACTAATTCTAGACGCTACTGATAAAACGTTTAGTAATTATAATTTCAAGGTAATAACTGAAATTAATAGGGGAGAACGTTGGAACTCTGTACAGTAGTCAAACTCGATGTGGAATGTTTGTAATCAATTCGCCAAAACTTAACCTAAAATTCACTTTGTTTTGAGATCCTTCCTTCAACATTATTGCTTACGATTAAATCTGAAACTTGACGCCAAGCAAGCGAGTTTTAGTTTTTGTGTCGTGGTATGTTTACAAGCATTCCACATCGAGTTTGGCTAGTGCTTAAACCAGCAGCCAGGCTAGGTCATCATTTCATACGACATGTCAAAAATTCAAAAAGCCGTCGTTGTAAAAATGTATCTAAAATTAGAAGTTTAAGCTCACTTTTGAATGCCTTTTTGGTGTGCGGCAGCGGTGTTGGATGCACATAATGTGCAAAATCCCTGGCCTCAAGAGTGACAGGCCTGAGTGAGGGTCGGCAGCTGATCCATACGATACTAGATCCATAGCAGAATACAATTCCCTCTCAGTGATTGTATAGAGTACCTAGAGTACCTAGAGTACCTAGTATTGTATATGTTCCACCGGCAATGTGTAAAATGATAGATCTTGGTCTATATTTATCAATGTTAACTGGCCTACCTATAAAATGACGGGCAAATGAAACATGTTATGTTATCCGATATATTTTAATCAAATTTATTAAAATTAACAATTAGGTGCTCCTTGAAAATAATCTTTATGAAATTGGGTACAAAAAGCACCTCTCTGTTAGTACAGTAAAATCACAATAAAATTAACAAGAAACTAAAAATTATTCAGGCTATAAGTAACATGATGTAATTTGCTTACTCACGTACGTAATATAATAAGTATAAAAAACTTTCGAAACAAAACAATTCTGTAAATATAATAAGAAGGTCTACTGTCTAAACAAAATTTTAATTAAGTAAGTAAAAAATTATCTAATCTTACCTACATGAACTTAAGAAACTACACATTCTGTAAAAATAATAAGTAGGTCTACTGCCTAATCAAAATTTAAATTAAATAAAAATAAATATATTCATTTTTTCATGAGGAACTATTATTAACATTTCGAAGTGCACAAAATATTACATTTTCGACAAGAACACTTTTTAGTAACTTTGCAACTACATTTGACAAAAAAAAAAATTAAAAATTCTTTATTTCCATAAATACAATAAATGTACACTTAGAAAAGAAAAGGGTCAAAATATAAAAGTAAACTCTGACACGGAAATAAAGTTATTTTTTTTATTTCCGTCGCTTCGATAATTTTGAAGACTAAAGTAGAGAATGGACGAAGAAACCTTTAGCCTGTTATTTGTTATTTTTCGAGTTGGAGCAAAACCCGTTCCAAGCTTTCCTTGACTGCAGTCCCCGTTTGTGGAGTCGCAACTCGTGCTCTTTTACATACATTACCGGCTGTGCATTCGATATTGTATAAAGTACCTACCTAGGCAATGTATAAAATAAATAATATTAGGTATTGTATAGAATATCGGATTATATGTATAGATTGCCGGTAACCACATACACAATTTAACTAGGTACCTACCTAAATATAAATACTTATATTGTAAGTGTGACAGGTTCAATTCTGCACATCGAAGTTTTGTTTTTCACGGCGTTTCTTAATATGAGAGAAACTGTGGTTAAATGTGATTTTTTTTTTCTTAATAATGCTGGACCATTCATACAGCATTATCTAGCCCCAAGCTAAGCAGAGCTTGTGTTATGGGTACTAGATAACTGATATACTTAATACAATACACTACATAGATAGATATTTTTTATTATACATAGAAAACATCCAGAACGCCCTGGACAAATGTCTGCACTCTGCAGCTCGTACAAACATTTGTCCCGAGGCGGGAATCGAACCCGCAACCACCTGCGTCGCAGGCAGACCTTTCCCGCTGCGCCACAGAGGTCGTCAAATTAGTCGGCGGCAGGTATGGCAATCGCGAACGAAGTCGCGTTTATTGAGTACCTACTAGCTATACCAACTAGTAAGTACTCAATATTATACACAGTGTAACTAAAGGGGTGGATCATAGGTGGCTGGGGGGTGGGGGACCTCAGTACCTATCGATTTAACCCCCATGTTTGTTCTGCGATATTCAGCGGTTCAAAAGTTATTTGGAGTTTGATAAATTTTAGTAAAAATCAGATTTCAGCCTGTACCTCGCAATTGCAGCCAAACTATTAGGTCTGCGACCCTGTCTTTTTATTTTAAACAAGCTGAATAGTGGGCCTTTTGTACACCTACCGTGTATATATACTACATTTACTAATATTATAAAGCCGAAAGTTTGTGAAATCTAGATTTTTGTTATCTAGGATCTCCAAAAGTACTGAACAGATCAAGATAAAATTTGGCGTACATTTAGAGCAAAGCCCAACTTAGATATTAGGCTACTTAATATACCGAAAATACGCGTGCGAAGCTGCGGGCAGAAGCTAGTAAAATATAATACCCAGTTATTATCTCCCAGTAGAAAGAAAAAATGAAATAACTTAACACAGATGGCTCGATAGTTACGATTGTTGGCCACAGTCGGTACAATTACTCAGATTAATACCTAGATTATCTATCTACCTAACTGGGTACAAGTTAATTGGTATATATACACCTACACCAACACCTAAATGCAAGACAATGCAAGCCAGCCTGATGAAATGCCAGAAGCGAATTCTGTCTCAACTAAACAGTCGCTTAGGTTAAAGTTGCATGTTTTTAGGGTTCCGTACCTCAGAAGAAAAAAAGTAACCCTTATAGGATCACTTTGTTGTCCGTCTGTCTGTCTGTCTGTCCGTCTGTCAACCCTCTTTTCTCAGGAACGCGTGGACGTATCGAGTTGAAATTAACGTCAAATATTCAAGTTTGTAACTTCTTGAAGCCGTGATATAAATAAAACTTCTAAGTCAACGCACTCAAAAGTTACAGCCCTTTATGTCCGAATATTTTGAAATTTCCAAGGGAATCATATGCACACAAAACCTATAGGGTACTTCCCGTAGACCTAGAATCATAAAACTTGGTGAGCAGCAAGGTCTTATAGCACAAGTAAAGGGAAAAATCCGAAAACCATAAATTTGTAATATATTCACTTCACAAAAAAAATAGTTTTAATGCTCGCCATGGACCAAAACCTATAGGGTACTTCCCGTAGACCTAGAATTATGCAATTTGGCAAGAAGCAAGGCCTCATAGCACAAATAAAGGAAAAAATCAGAAAACAGTAAATTTGTAGTTTATTTACAAAAAATAATAACTTTTGACTCTCGCCATGGACCAAAACCTATAGGGTACTTCTCGCTGACATACAATCATAAAATTTGGCAAGAAGTAAGGTATTATAGCACAAGTAAAGGAAAAAATTCTAAAACCGTAAATTTGTAGTTTATTCACAAAAAAAAAATATGCTCTCCCTTGACCAAAATATACAGGGTACCTATGCCTACTTCATGTTGACCTAGAAACAATGATATTTTGGAGAGAAACAAGGTCTTACCGTTAAACGGAACCCTTAGTGCGCGAGTCCGACTCGCACTTGACGTTTTATTTTAAACGACTTCAAAAAGAAGGTTCTCAATTTGTTTGTATGTTGATTTTTTTCTCCTAACAACAGATATAATTAATTGTTTCAAAAAACTAAAACCCGACCGCGAATCTCTTAGTTTCAAACTGTATTTTTAAGTTTTACGAGGTAAATACTAATTACTCGGAAATAAAATTTTTATGAGACCACTTCAGCAGGGTTATTCAAACTCTTTGTTATCGAGTCATCGACACGAAATCTGGCACAGATTCGCGTGAAATTCATAATTTTAGCGGTTTTTAACATTATTTGCGTTATACATATTTTTGCAGCCGACTGTACATAAAATTCACCAACCGGCCGGGCTGTGTCGCCGACTTTGGTGTCCACCATTAGACGAAAATTTAATAATGACTCTTACGTAGAAGAGATAGAAAAAATCAAGCCACGCCGGCGCGGCGCCGCAACGCCGACCGTGGAATCCGGCGCGCACAAAATCTACCCCACGCCCACGACCATCCCCACGCCCACACCCACGTCCACCCCTACGTCCACAACCAAACCCACGGCCACGGCCACGCCCACACCTAACCCCACGCCCACGTCCACGGCATCGCCCACTGCCACTTCCACGCCCAACCCCACGGCCACGTCCACGCCCAACCCCACAGCCACGTCCACTGTCACGGCCACGCCCAACCCATCGGCCACGTCCACAGCCACGGCCACGTCCAGCACCACTCAAGTATTTTACTATAAAATCTTGCGTTGTTTGTCGAATTTATTATGAATGTAAGCGGGTTAACTACGAACCTAATTTGTGTTGGAAGAACACCAACGTTTCATCCCTTACCGAGCGACTTCATCAGGGCGAGTGCGGAAACGTTGGTGTTCTGTTCTTCCAATCCAACACAAACAAGGTTCGTAGTAAACCCTTACATTGATAATGAACCACTCTAGTAAATACTCTATTTATTTACACACCCTACTCGAACTCGAGGCCTTCACAAAGAAAAGGTCAAATTCTAAAATTCTTCACAGTCATTTAATTAGCAATATTTTAATAAAGCACGTTATTACATTGCAAATAATTTACGTAATATTTTGTTTGAAAAAGGTGTGTTTCATTAGTTTTACGTGATGTGTATTTTACCCACTTACAGATACGTAAGCACGTACTTATCATAATTATGTGCCTCACCAAATACCAAACAACCAAGGGCGTAGCCAGGATTCTGTGAAGGGAAGGGCAGGCGAAGAAAAACCAAGAATACTCTTAAGGAACATCAGGCGCGGTCGCAGCCCAAGACTTTGGGGGATGTTTCAGGCTAAGGTCCTAACCAAGCGTGACCCGGGTCACCAGGACCGTAGCCAGAAATTCAATAAGGGGCGGGGGTGAAGATTAAACCATGGCGAGCGGAGCGAGCCGCGAATTTTTTAGACATTTTATCGTCGTATCCTTATACCTTAATCGACTTCAAAAGCATGCTACCTACACCTGATTCTGCAAGACTCACACGACTTCTACGTGTAACGTAACGTTGTTGAAAATGATGCCGTAGCAGACGATCTGGAAGGTTTTTCAGGTCACTCTGATTTTAAAATAGAGGAAGACTGAACGGTTAAGAATGTTTGTAAACTACAATTTTTGACGTGACAACGTCTTATAATTCGATAGAGCCGGCTGCACGCACGAAAAAACATGACGTCATGCGGCGTTACCTCATGCGGCGTTACCTCGCTCTTTTCGTCAGTAAACCGACTTTACAGACAACCAATTTTTTTGTGGTATTTTGTTGTTTGAATTATTATTATAAAGGTACTTTTTCGATATAAATAAATTCATGAAAGATATAAAAGAGGTTTTCTGTTTTAACTACTATAATATAAAACTGTTCAATAAGTTCATAAAGAACCAACCCACACATGGTGGGTTGGTTCTGCACAAAATTAGTTTTATCAAAAAAAAGCTGATAGTGTTAATGTTTTGCTCCAAAATAATATTGATATAGGTAGAACTCAGTATGTCGTACAATACTGTGCATAGACAAACTTTGTCAATTTTTTTCTTCACACAATTTAGACAAAAATACCTTTATCTCAAAACGAATGGTTCCGGTTTCGAGTATTAGTGTCCAATTAGACATGTTATGCGACATCTTAAGCCGCTGACCCACCGCTCCGCGCACGCTTCACTTTACAACAAAATGTATGTGATAACGTCCACTGCAACCCACAAACACGCTGCGCATGAATACAAGATTAATGACGTCATTTCTACACGCGTGGCTTGCTCGAATAAGGCGCCTAAGCAGCTCAACGCTGTCAACGCTATGCACGTGGTACACGCTATGCACACGGTATACGCGTGCGTAGCTTCACTGCAGGAAGTTGTACGTAGTCGAGGGTTAATTTTCATAGATTGTGTGTAGGTAGCTAGGTAGGTACTGCAGTGGAAACGTAGACCCACGTTGGCAAACAAACGAACGCACGCAGCCAAAATGCGCCGCGTGGCCGTGCACAGCGTGCGTTGCAGTGGGGCATCGGCTTTACTTAAGCTCATAACACGAAGTTTTAGCATAGATGCCGAGATTCGTAAGGTCAAATGCCTAGGAACTGGAGGCCTTAAAAAAAACAAGGCTATTTCAGACAATTAGGTATTTCAGATAATAATCTCTGATTATATTATGCACAAAATCATACTTATTTCAATGAAATCTAGGTTAATTAGCAGTTTAGCACCAATTTTTTTTCTTGTCGTGATATTTTATACTACTTATGCACTCCTGAACCTCTGCGGCGCAGCGGGCGAATGTTCAGAACAGAACACAGAAATCTAAATAATAAGGCACGATTTCTGTGGTTCAGAAAGACGAAAGGTTCCATTCCCGCCACACAACAAATGTTTGTATGATCTGCAAATATTTGTTCCGGGTCTGGGAATAAAGATTTTTTTATCCGTCATCAACGTACGCACGAACGTATACCCTTACAGGTCTTTCAAAATATGGTAATTACGCATTAATTAAGTACCTACGTAATTACCTATGTTCCTAGTTCCTACCAAATACGTTACTCAGAGAAGTATAAAGCTTAGTGCGACCAAAATCCTTTAAGTACATAATAATTTGACTATAAACTTTTAACAGGATTGAGAAATTTAATACAATGTTCTCTTTTTGTCCTAAATTATTTATTTTGAAAATTATTACTTATCAGTGGCGAAATACAGAGATTAAGTTATAAATTAATATGCGACTTGTAAATTTTTAACAAATGAGCGCCTTACTGGCTATTGCATAAAATAAGGTCAATAATACCTTTTCTAAATGTTAGCTCGCTAGAATTTAAGATATCTTTACCTATGTATATCTTACATTAAAAAGTACCTACTACCTACTCTCCTTACTTGATAAAAGAAAACAAAAACCTAAATTCCCGCAATAATAAAGATAGGCACAGCATAGCACTTTAATCAAAGGACCAAGATAAAGATACCTACTCACTTAACTTACACAAGGACTTCTCTACATAACTTACGAAATATTTAATTTTTCTGATGTTCATTAATATTTGCCCACTTTGCATCGCCCCGACAAAACACACAACTTTAAAACTTGACCTAAATTATTGCAGTTTACTCAAATAAATATCACACACGTACTCCGGTAACCGTTTGTTTGATGGGATATTACATTCAAGGGCATTGTATGACATAAAGGTAACATAACATCATAACATGTTGACTTTGCTGTTTGACACGGTTTGAGAGGTTAGGCTTAGGGTCAATCGACGTAGAGATACATCCACAAGTGGTATTTTTAGAGCCTTATGATATGAATCACACTGGCGATTTCAATTCCAAAGCGAGGCGATTGTCCAGCGAGCTTGTGGCGAGTTCGCAGAGAACACGCCGCATGATGTGCGTGTGTGGACTGAGTGAGAGCTCACTTTTGAAATCCTTGTGGTACTTTTATGACACGACGACGACGCCGCCGTCGCCGCCGTGCCGCGGGCACGCAGCGAGCTCGCCGCCAGCCAGGTGTTAGAAACGCGGATCGCACGCCACCCCATGCCAGCTCGCTGCGCAATCGCCTAACTTCCAAATCGCCAGTGTGATAGATAGATAGATATTTATTTATTGTTTCAAGGTTGTTACAATTTGTTAATAGTGTCTTATATCCTAACAAAGGTTTATCTAGACACTAGAGTTCATAGTGATAATAAGGATGAAGGCGAGGCTCGTAACACATCACACTAATATAATAAACTAGTTTCTGCCCGTGGCTTGGCACGCGTTGTTCAATGGTTATTTCTATATGTACTAGCTTCTGCCCTCAGCTTCGCACGCGTATTTTCGATTAATAAGTAGCATATTATCTAAGTTGGGCTTTGCTTTAAATGTACGCCTCATCTTGATATGTTCAGTAGTTTTGGAGATCCTAGGTAACAAACATTGTGATTTCACTGTCGGCTTTATAAGTAACTAGTTTATGCCCGCGGCTTCGCACGCGTTGTTTCTATGGAAACTTTTAAAGGTAATTTATATCCCATGGGAACTGACTTATGGGATAAAAAGTAGCCTATGTTTGATTCCAGAATTAGAATTACCGGTATGCAAAATTTCAGCCCGATCCGTTCAGTAGTTTTGGCGTGAAGAGGTAACAAACATCCATCCATCCATACATCTATCCATCCAAACTTTCGCATTAATAATATTAGTGTGATATTAGTAGGATAGGATAACAATCTATCCCATGGGAACTGATTCATGGGATAGAAAACCAAAAGTACTGAACGGCTCAACTAAAATTAAGCCTATTAGACCTGGATTAACATTAATAGGCGACTTTTTATGCGGAAAGAACGAGTGCAAAACTAATAAATGATAAAATCGGATGGTTCAACGATCAAGGTACCTACTCGCTACATTTTAATAGACGTTTTGATTTGAGCAGAAGTTTTAAAGCGAGGTCGTCCAATTATCCTCCAGAGAACACCACTCTGAGTGTGTTTTGGTGGTCAGGGTGACAGTGCAACGGTCTTTGGTTTGGGCAGGAACCAAGAGGTTTCTTTGATTTCGTGTCTATCCCCATAGTTCAGGGGAAAGCTCATGTCCAAGCCAAGCCTGGACCTGCTGGTAAGTACGGAAATAGTGCTCCATCGCTGCTCCCTCAGACTCGTTGTTGGTGGAAGGGAGGAAACGTCTGGTTTGACGTTTGGAGGAAACGCTGGCCTGGTAGCGGTAGTTTTTAACACAATTTTGAAACCCACCGTTTTTCGGAGCTCATATCTAGACAAAGATTGGGAATAGGTAAAAAGTGTATAGAATCAAAGTTGTAGATAATTTTACTAGCTATTATTATGAAATACAACACAATCTCTATGACACATCGTTTACCAGATATAAGCAAAAAATAAAAAAAACCGGCCATTTGTGCAGTCACTTTTAGGACTCACGTCACAAGAGTTAGAGAGTCAAGGACTTTTAGTATGTTTATAACTAACTAGTCGTAGTATAACTAAATGTGCTACGGCTTAGAATTTGCACCACCCCAACTCTTCCCGCGGGTGTCGTAAGTGGCGACTAAGGGATAACCACCACGGGGCCCGCGGGGGCGGGCAGCAGCGCCCCCTGTAGAACAATTCTACTACCGTACTGCGATCCCCAACACGCATGCCAAGCGTGGGGATTATGGGCATTAGCCCCCATGAGGTAAAAGCTTATAAGGCACTTATCAAGGGAAGGCCTGCGTCCAGCAGTGGACGAATGGAGGCTGTTGAGGTGAGGTGAGGCGTTCTAACAAAGTTCCATAGCCAAACTTTCTGCTTCTGACTTTACCACCCAACCCCCTCTTTTGAGCATTCATTAACTGGACTAGTAGTAACTAAGCGATGTGGTGTAGGTACTGTACCTACCATTCCGTGACATGACAGTTGTCCACACACTTAACATAAAGTAAGTAATTTTATCAGCATTGCCATACAGCGGGGCAATGCAGCCAGCGTCTTGGGGACGCTTCCGGCTGGTATTGTTATGGTATTATGGATTAGTTGAGCTACCTACCTGTAGCTAACTGCAGACTGGTGCATACAATTGCAACAGTCTGCAGTTAGCTCAATGAGGATCCGTAATGTTTTTAGTTGAGAACAGAATTTTACTTACCTATATCTATGGTTGAGAATGCAGATTTATGTAGTTACGAATGGATTTTATTTTATTTTTTATTATTCGATGGGTCTCTCAAAACTAGAACTAGAGTCTATTTGGTTGTGTCATTTTTTTCCTAAACTTATAGTTTTGGTGTAAATCACTAAACACTGACTGCCTACGGTTAAAGGGCGACGGCCGAGCAAGTGACGTCACACGCACCCGCAGCGGTCACTCGGTGAACGTCGCTAGTAATTTAGTCATAACTTGATAACTTCGTACGTAATAGTCCGATTTGGATAATTTAAAAAGATGTACCTAATTATCATTCTTATGTCATACATAAAGAATAACGTGGATACTAGTTCTAAACGTTACGGATCCTCATTGTTTCAATTATAAATAGGTAGGTACTAGTTCTAATTTATTTATATTATTTGATTGTAATTTTCTTTGTGAATAATTAATTATTAATATTAACTAACATAATTAAATACAGGGTTATTGGTAATTAGACCGGATCCTTGTAGGGGGTGATGGGGGAGGCCATTTGCAACTATTTTGACCCTATATCGTATTATGCAAAAGTTAACCATTTTTGAGATATTCGCAAATTCTTAATTTTTTGGGAAAACCCTGATTTACGTCTTCAAAATTAAATTAAAAAAAAAGTGATCATCCAATTCAAATTTTAGTGACTGATTTAGATAGCCTGAAGTCTAATTATTAATAACCACTAACACAATCGTATGAATCTGTACCCATATGGAAGCTAAAGGACATGTTTATAAAAACAAAGTTTATTTTTTTTGTAAAGTCCTTACAAAAACCCCATTTAACAAAAAAATACTCCAGTGAATTTGATCGGTATGTTATTTAAAAAACATCTACACATCTTTAGCTATCCAAAGAGGTATAAATCAATGCACTTTGTAACATAATTGCAGAAAAAAGGATAAACCATAAGCAGGTAGTAACTTCCAATAAATCAAACTATGAATTTTGTAAAACAAACAAAAAATTTATTACTATCAAAACAATTTACTATTTAATTTACAATTTACATTATTAATTTACAATTTACAAATTTTAATTTACAATTTACAATTCGTTTTCAAAATGTCCACCTCTATTCCGTATGCAAAGCCGCATACGATGGCGTAACTCAGTTTTAACAACCCTTGTTGTCAAATTTATTTTCATTTTTTCGGCAGCTCTTATTATTCGGCGTCTTAATTCATCCACTGATGAGATAGGTGACGTCAAATCGTCATAGACTAGGCTCTTCATATGACCCCAAACATAATAATCACATGGGGTAAGGTCGGGACTCCTTGCTGGCCATGGAATACTACCTCCTCTACCAATCCATCGGTTCGGAAAATGCTGATTGAACCATTGACGCACACTAGTCCTGTAGTGAGCGGGGCAGCCATCATGTTGGTAAATCATACCTTGGCGTGTTGCTAATGGTACCTCACTAAGAAGGCCAAAAACTTCGTTTCTTAAAAACTCTTCGTATGTGTCACCATTTAAATAATTAGGCAAGAAATAGGGACCAATTAAATTATCATCAATTATTCCCATCCATACATTAAGTGAGAATCGTCTTTGCGACCCTTGCTCTTTCTTTTTATTGGGATTAAGATCAGCTTTTCTAGACCAAAAATGAATATTATGGTAATTTGTGATTCCATCTTGATCAAACTTTGATTCATCCGTCCATAATATTTTTCTGAAAAAATTAGGGTTCTCTATGTCAGCATTTAGCATAAATCTGCAAAATGTTATCCTGTTAGCGGGATCTCCGTCTTCTAATACTTGTACAGTTACAGGTTAAATGGTACGGATAGAGACCTGCTCCATGGACCGTATGCCAAACTTTCCATTGGGTTACACCGAGTCTTTGAGCAACCATGTTAGTTGAAATGGTAGGATCCTCTTCAAAATGACGAATGATTTCTTCTTCGTCCTCCGTTCGATGAACATGCGGTCGGCCGGCGTCACTTTGTCGTCTCTGAACACTGCCAGTCTCTCGAAGTCGCCGATATGTATTATCAAATACACTTTCATGAGGTAACCGGCGCTGAGGAAACCGAGACTGATACTCTGCCCGTGCACGTGTAGAGACACCGTTTGCATAACCATAACAAAACAGTATATCCGCATATTCTTCGTTTGAAAAGTCTCGAGGAGGTGGTAGGATGCGTGGCACTGCAGCCATAATTGTTGATAAATTAAATCTTTTATTACTTCACCGGTTCGAAAAATGCGAGAAGAAAAACTATTAGAATTTCATTTGTCATGCGTTTAGCGGGAGATTTCGGCGGTTATTTTCATTGCAGGTCAAACAACAAAAAGTTTTTACTCCGCCATGATATCAGCCTATTCTGTTTTCGGAACAATAATTCAAAAAAAGAACTAAGTGAAAATCGCGCAAGCAAAGCCCAAGTCCAAGATGTTGGTAAAGCAATGTATCCAAACTTATTCACCAGCTAAGTCATTACATTTACCCGTATTTTTCTGCAATTGTGTTACAAAGTGCATTGATTTATACCTCTTTGGATAGCTAAAGATGTGTAGATGTTTTTTAAATAACATGCCGACCAAATTCACTGGAGTATTTTTTTGTTAAATGGGGTTTTTGTAAGGACTTTACAAAAAAAATAAACTTTGTTTTTATAAACATGTCCTTTAGCTTCCATATGGGTACAGATTCATACGATTGTGTTAGTGGTTATTAATAATTAGACTTCAGGCTATCTAAATCAGTCACTAAAATTTGAATTGGATGATCACTTTTTTTTTAATTTAATTTTGAAGACGTAAATCAGGGTTTTCCCAAAAAATTAAGAATTTGCGAATATCTCAAAAATGGTTAACTTTTGCATAATACGATATAGGGTCAAAATAGTTGCAAATGGCCTCCCCCATCACCCCCTAAAAGGATCCGGTCTAATTACCAATAACCCTGTATAACAAAGTCATTAAGGTACCTATACCTTATTATTATAAATTAAGAGCTTAGCTCTTGTAGGTGCAATTTCCTCCACTTTTCTCTTTCCAATGGGGTATTTTTTACCTACTAATATAATACCTAGTAATGTCCTCCTAGCCCAATTTCGACCACGGCGGCCAGTCTCATCGGAGACTAGCCAGATGCGCAGGATATATTATAGTGCACAAGTGTGTGCGCAAACACAGGTGCACTCTCCATTCCCTCACTCTCGACCCCGCCTGTGCCTCGGAAAGCACGTTAAGCCGTTGGTCCTGAGCTTGACCTCTCCCCGGTCGTGTCGGTCTAGCGTGACTACTTCTATAATATTATACGAGATGACAGCGGGTTTTCTCCTTGATCTGACTCATATAGATAGCCTTATACCTAGGTACCTACATAATAAATTGTATCAATTCAATATCAATTGGTTAAGATTGTCTAGTTTTCGTACAGAAATAAAAAGCCCGTTTTAGTCTCATTCCGCGCAAAGTTAACAAAAAACGAAAGTAAATGAACCATGGAAGGTTTCCAAATGAACTCATTTCGTTTATTTTTAGTTTGGTTTAATATTTCACTATAGAGCTCTTAGCAAATTGTGCGAGCAATAGTTCAATGAACTATACTTACCTATTCAAGCACGTAATGATTATTATTACTATTTCTTAGTAGAAACACAAAAACACTAATAGGTAGGTGGGTAGGTACCTACTTAAGTAATATTTAAGATAACATAATTTTATTGGTTCAAAAACGATAAAAAGGCAGCCTAGCCCTAGAATTAAAAAGAAAAAACAACGTGAGACCAAAAGGCTGCCACTCAGCGTGTGCTGCAGGGGCTCGAGAGCAGCTGCAGCGCTGGTCTTCCGTGGCACCTTAGCGTAGAGCGCGTCACTGACTATGGACACACTCTTTACAATAAAGTTGGTATCCAACTAACTAACACGCGGAGTGGGAGCCTGGTGACCTGTAACACAGGTTTTTTACAAACCTAACGCAGGCACCAGTCTCACGCAATGTTGCTTTATGGTTATACTAACTATACTAGTTTTTAAGGTGAGCTCATTGTGTGAAGAGAACAATAAATGGTTATTATTATTATTATTATTAACTAAAAAATTACGTAGGTATTTATTAAAATTTTATAGTAAGACTAGCTGACCTGGCGAACTTCGTCCCGCTCTCAACTTTTAGGTAAACCTTCCCTGAACTTACACAAACATTTCAAGACAAAAATTAGCGAAATTGGTCCCAGCGTTCTCGAGTTTTAGCGAGACTAACGAACAGCGATTGATTTTTATATATAAGAAGATAAGATTTGCAATAAAATAATATTGCGGCTATAAATTAAGATGTAACCTATCCTATCTTTCAAGTTGGATCAAACTGCACACGGTGTGCAAATTTAATTTAAAATCGGTTAAGTAGTTTAAGAGTCCATCGCGGACAAACAACGTGACACGTGATTTTTTTACAAAACATTTGCGAGTCAATGACACAGGTGATGAACTAAAATAAATTTTTGACATGACAAAAAATAGAATAGAAAAGTAAAAGAAACAAACACAGAAAAAAAAATAAGCGTACAAAACAGAAACCATGATCGACCACATTGAAGATTTAAAATATTTTTTTTTTGATTGGTTTCAAAACTGAAATATCAATTTGAGGAGAGAAGCTTTCGTTTTGCTGCCACGAAATGCGCTCGATCTATGGCTTGGACATATTAAAACCACCGCCAAACGCGGTTGGCGGTTGGAGAATTTAAGTTTTTCATATAAATATACGGGCGTATGTCTTTGTCCAAAAAGTAAAGTTGCGAAATGAAGTGAACGACGGACGTGATGACATTTTCAAAATGATTTTTCAAAAAGAGCGAGGACGTAAAAACGTTTTTGTTGCTATTTATAAAGTGAGAGATATGGAATCTACGCGGGATGGGGAAACAAAATCGTACACACGTACAACATATTGCAGAGCGATCCATTCAAAATGTATGGAGCGTTTGTGGATATGGATCAATATTTTACAGGAAAAATATAGAGAAGTTTGTAAAACGAACACTTTTTTAAATTTCTGTTGTCTCGTACTTTTTGAAATATTTTGAAAAATTTCAAAAAACTTACCTATTCAGAGGCATCCATCTAAAATGTAGTTTGGTACCTACCTACTATTTTTAGGTATTCATCAAATACCGATATCTCTTACCGGTACTTTAGGTACATATTTTAATAATTGACAAACGTTCGAAACCCTCGGCGCGCGAGTTACACTCGCACTTGACGGCTTCGCATTTAGACCTATATATGCTTTAATTTAGGTGCAGTGGCGTTAATCGTCAGCCGACCCCCTGGCTCATTATTGGGCTCCAAGTCTCGTAATTTATACATCAGTTTTGGTTTTAATTTATTAAATTTGTGGTTTTTATACATAAAGAACGGCTTGCTATCATTATTTTATCGAAAGATTCTTCAGACACTTAAAATAATTCTGTATTCATTCATAGAAATTATCATAATTAATAGACTACTACCATAGAAATCTAAATAACAAGGCACTTATTTAGATTTCTATGACTACTACCTATTATTGACGACCTCTGTGGCCCAGCGGGCGAAGGTCTACTCTACCTGCGACGCAGGAGGTTGCGGGTTCGTTTCCCGGCCTCAGGACAAATGTTTGTACGATCTGCGGACATTTGTCCAGGGCGTTCTGGATGTTTTCTATGTATAATAAAAATATCTATCTATGTAGTGTATTGTATTAAGTATATCAGTTATCTAGTACCCATAAATAACACAAGCTCTGCTTAGCTATGCTGTGTGAATTGTCCAGCATTACAGCATTAAACCATTGATTGATACCATTGCAACAGATCTGGCTTTTATATTTAACTAGCTGCGCCCCGCGGCTTCGCCCCCGTGGAAATTTATGATTCCAACTTTTTCAATTTTTTTTTCATAAAAACCTTCTCCTGACAATAACAAACACAACAAAGAAAGAATTAGCGAAATCGGTCTAGGCGTTGTTGAGTTATGCGCTTACCAACACATTTTGCGATTCATTTTTATATTATAGATGAATCCATTGATTGTGGCGTATTTCCTGATCTAATGAAATGTAGTAAAATAATCCCACTATTTAAATCGGGTAGTAGGTCTGACGGTCAGATCTACTACCTACTTGGTCTAAAGTTAGTGGGGTCAGACTCTGACCCCACTAACTTTAGACCAACATCAGTACTGCCAACATTCAGCAAAGTTTTTGAAAAACTTATTTTACATCAATTGCTTAGGCATTTCCATGGCATTTCAATGGCAATGACCTGCTGCATTGTAAGCAATTTGGGTTTACTCGCGGCAGGTCAACTACTGATGCCGGTGTAGAGTTAATATCGCATATTTTCGATGCTTGGGAGAAGTCGCAAGACGCTTTGGGCGTTTTTTGCGACTTATCAAAAGCGTTCGATTGCGTACACCATGAAACATTAATCAGGAAACTACATCACTATGGAATAACAAACACCTCTTTGGATCTTCTTACATCTTATTTGAGTGATAGGATACAAAGAGTTGACATCAATGGGAAACGGTCTTCGGGGTCTGTAGTTACAATGGGTGTACCGCAGGGTTCTATTCTCGGTCCTTTCCTATTTTTAGTTTATATTAACGACCTGCCTCATCTTGTCAAGAATAATCACGAGATTGTGTTGTTTGCTGATGATACTTCATTAATTTTTAAAATGAAACGACAAAACACAAATTTCGACGATGTGAATAATGCAATCTCAAAAGTAGTCCATTGGTTTAGAGTCAATAATCTTTTGCTAAACGAAACCAAAACAAAATGTATTAGATTTATCCTACCTAATGTTAAACAAGTGAAGGCTGATGTAAACGTTAAAGGAGAAACGTTAGAAATAGTAGAAAGTACTGTATTCTTAGGAATCACCTTAGATAATAAACTTCAATGGGGCCCACACATAGATAAGCTATCGAAGAGACTTAGTTCTGCAGCGTATGCAGTCAAAAAAATCCGTCATCTTACAGACGTGGATACATCTAGACTTGTTTATTTCAGCTACTTCCATAGTATTATGTCTTATGGTATACTGCTGTGGGGGAACGCTGCAGATATTAACACCGTATTTGTGCTGCAGAAGAGGGCTGTTCGTGCAATCTATAATATGGGTCCCAGAGAATCCCTGCGTGATAAATTCAAAGAAATAAACATAATGACAGTACCATGTCAATATATTTATGAAAACTTGTTGTACACTCATAAAATATAAGTCAGTTTCCTAAAAATAGCGATAAACATAATTTGAATACCAGAAACAAACATAAGCTCGCTGTGCCCACAACTAGGCAACACAAAATTAAAATATCTTTTAAAGGGCAATGAAACGCTTCTACAACAAAACTCCTAATGAGTTGCAAAAATTATCAGTAAATAAATTCAAACAAATTGTTAAGACCTTGCTGTGCAAAAAGGCTTACTATAAAATATCAGATTATCTAGAGGACAAAAATGCTTGGGACGGGTTTTGCTCCAACTCGAAAAATAACAACTAACAGGCTAAAGGTTTCTTCATCGCTTCTTTACTTTAGTCTACATACCGAAGCGACAGAAATAAAAAAAGATCACTTTATTTCCGTGTCAGTGTTTAGTTTTATATTTTGACCTTTTCTAAGTGTACATTTATTGTATTTATGGAAATAAAGAGTTTTTGATTTTGATTATTTATTAACATTGTATGTCTTAGTGTTTATCTAAAAGTCGAAGGATAGCCGTTGTGTGTACGTACCTACCTATACCTATTTAGCTACGTAATAATCGTAACTATGAGTAGATACGGCAGTTGTAACGTAATGCATCACGTTAGCGAGTAAACAAGCGGTTTTGTTTGCAGGAACTTACCTTCAGTTGAAGGTTCGGAGACGCATTTTCGTACGAAATCGAAAATACCCTAAAGTTATCTGTGCCCTAGCTAGAACAAATCCCATGATAATTACAGAAAGCGTGAAAAGTTTAAATTTATCGTCAATGACAAGAGACATACGAGAAGAAATGGACGAATATCGAAAATGGAGGAGAAAATCAATTTCTTCTCTACAAACAAATATTAACGAAATGTGAGATGACTGATTTTACCATTCACACATTTTGACAGAGCGCCATCTATCGTTGACACAACAAAACTCCTTATGCTGTGAGAAAAACAGATCATCACTTTGCTTGTGTAGTAAACTTGCGAGTTTTACTACAGGATAACTTGAGCTTCACATAGAGGGCGGTAGTATACACAAACGCCTCAGAAAATTTTCTAAAATACCTATTTAAGTCAAACTTTCTAACTATGCTGTTCGTAAAGTTGAGATAACAGATCTAGATTTGTACAAGTTATAAAGAATTTAGTCACATTAAATCAATGCTTTAATTTTATTAGGAATGTAAAACAACTGTACAAATTTTAATAACAAATCTCAACCATTCACAATCATCCAGCAACAAACTCACTTTACATCTAAGTACCAGCTAAGTACATACAATGACAACTTAGTACTAAAATTATACACTTCCTAGTGAAAACTTACCTTAGCTTAACAATTTATTGATATTGTAAGAGTTGGTGGGCTTATTACTCATAAATTACTCCAATTTCTTGAAGTTTAAGTCACCAGGACCGTGCTCGAGTTTTCTATTGTTTTGATCTCAAACTTTCTCCTCACTAGTACTGGTTTAATTCCATATTTTTTGTAACCATGTCAAGCGAATTTTACTAAAATCAAAACACTTGTACCTGACTGAAATCTACTGTTATTCCTTTTCCTGTTCATCAGTCACTTGATCATTACTACTTGAGGATTCTTCACTGCTTTCTTCACTGGACTCACTAGATTCATCAGAATTGTCCCCTTTAGGTGACTTTTTCGACATCATCTCTTTGAACTGTCTAACAGTGATCTTTCTGGGTATGATTTCTCTGAGAAAATCTAAAGTATCATCCTCTTGGACCACCTCAGCAATGTGTTTGTAGTCGAGTAAGCTAGATTTAGTGTTTTTGTGTGCCCTTTTCGCCAAATCTATTACAAAGAGTTCCTGAAATGTGACCATCAAATAACATGAAAAGTAGGTAGGTATCTCATAAATATTCTTATATATATTTTGCACAACAGCAATGAATTATAAGCAGAAACAACGATGAAAATAAAGAAATGCAAGCGATATCAGGTTAGAATGCCGGTAACACAGGCCGTTATGTCTATGTAACTTACAGTAACTTTTGTAACTAGATAAAGCGGTTCTGGGCCAACTGCTTCGACGTCTGGTGAGCTTTTCATGATAGTTTTTACTCTGGATAGTGGTAAATTCAAGTCTTTCTCAGCTTTCGGAGTACTCATCGTAATATTGTAATTTGTAATAGTTGCGTTGCGAGCAGTGTTGCCAGAGCCTACTCAGCCCAGGTTGCCATTTGTAGGCTCAAATGTTGCCATTTGAAATCAAAAGTTGCCATTAGAAAAAATCAGTAAAAAAACTGCTTAAAAAACTGAAAAATAACACACCTAAGTTTTTCGAAGTTTTTCGAGTCACTCACACACACATTGGATTGGTGAATTTCAACTCAATGAAAAATATAATCTAAAAATTATAATCTGAAAAATAAGCAGCAATAATAACCTTTGCCTATCCTGAATTGGATGATAATGAACATCTATCTAAAAAATTGGTTGCTTGTAAAGTCGGTATACGGGCGAAAGTTTTACGTGACAACGACTTTGAGTTCCTTTCACTTTTTATGTCTGCATAACGTGAGCGGAGCGTAACGTGTAACGCAGTTTCTTGAAGTGTCACCCGGCAAACCAATTTATAAGACGTTGTCACGTCAAAAATAATAAGATGGCAACACTTTCATTTGTTTGACATTGACAAAGGATGGACAGACCAACCAATTTGTTTGATGCAACTGAATGCAACTATTTAAGTACCTACAATTTGCCTAGTTTTATGTTTTATTAGGGCATTTTTTGTTTTTCGAAATATATATAAAGAGTAAAACTGAAATGGAGCTGTTCTCGAACCTACTGTAGTGTAGACGTGTACACCGAACACAGATCGCGCTTGTTGAGTCTTGTTTGACACTCGCGCCGCGCGCTAAATGCGCGGCAAAACTGACAGGAGTTTTAGTGTAGACGAATAAATTCTGAATACAAAGTAATGATACTGAATTTTATTAATATTAATTTAGTAAGTACCTAGTTGTAGTAAAAAAAACATAGGCTGAAATTTACATTGTTTTAGACAAAATCTGAAACTCGAAGACAAAACAAAAACACTCTAAGCAGCCAAAATTAGGTAGCTACTTAGGTACGTACCTTTCGTCGATTTCATGCATGCATTATGTAATTATGAGCAACGTCTTATTCCTACCCAAAAGGAAGGAATAATGAATGAATGATGATTCAATCAGTAAAATTGATTTATCAAATAGATCTTTATGTAGTTTCTTCGATTAAAACAATAAAAAGAGAACTTTCCAGTAGATTTAAAAACAAAAGTACTATACTATGGCCACATTACAAGGCGATGATTCGTCTTCGCGTTGTCGCGACAAAACTTCGTGTTCGTTCTACGACAAAGTGTTTGGCCACATTGGAAAAAAACTTCGCAACGTCGCGATAATCTAAAATGTCACGATAATTCATCTAACGGAAAAAAATGGATGCGGCAGTTGCGCTCATGGCGTCATAATTCATGTTTTTTGTGATTAGGTTCTTCAGGATTCCACAAAACAAGCTCAGCTTCGTAATTTTTGATAAATTACAAAATTCGATCATTTGTCTACTCCATAGGTTAATAATAATAATAACACAAATCAGCAACAATACCTACGTGCACACCGCTCGGCGGCGTCTCGCTGTCAACAAAGCGCGCGCGAAGTGTAGCCAACCGCACGAACTTTTGTCGCGACAAAACCCTTTGATGTCCGGCAGTTTACCGACAGCGTCGCGAAGGGCATTTGTTATCGCGATGATGCTTCGCGACAGGACGAACTTCTTGGCCAGACTGGTCGCGACAGCGCAAAACTTCGCGTTATCGCGATAGTGTGGCCGTAACATTAAAACTCACGAAAAAACTTCCTTTCCTTTGCACTGCACTGCACACAGTGCATACTGCACTGCACACCACAGACCAATAGAGATACATACGTATATGCTGCACACAGACAGACACACACATCCATTTTTATTTTAGAGTTTACATAAAATTACTTTTATTTCTAGCTTCACCAAAATAGACCTTTTGTTTGTGGAAATACGGGTACAATTGGTTTGTCTACTAATTATGGATTGTTTTCATTTTTGGGAATAAAAATGCGTTCAAGATTTTGATTTAGTTCAATTCGATGCGTTCAGTTTATCTGCGAAAGATATTCGATATTTTCTTACTGATGATCGCGCGACAAGTCGAAAAGTTGCCAAAAAGTTGCCATTTGAGCTTGGTTGCCATTTGGTTGCCACGAAGGGTCAAATGTTGCCAAAATGGCAACCAAAGTTGCCAAATGGCAACGCTGGTTGCGAGCTTGCGAGCAGTGTTGCCGTTCAACTAAATTAGAAGTCCCTAGCCAGTATTAGAAATTCCTCTAGATATGGAAAAAATCGTTCCTTAAAAATCCGCTAGAAGTCGCTAACCTACCTCATCTATTGTGACCTCAGTAGCGCTCAAACCGAAATGCTTTAGGTAGTAGTTGTGGTTCTATTCCTACGTAGTTGTTTGTTCTATTCCTACTCTTTGACGACCTCTGTGGCGCAGCGGGCGAAGGTCCGCATGCGACGCAGGATGGGATAAGTACTTGATAACGATATCCTTAAAAGGGACATTATACTACCTACATAGATAAACATCTATGTTTTTTCTAAGGGTTTTCTATGTGTATTTTTTATTACACATAGAAAACACACGGAACAAATATCTTCAGATCGTACAAACATTTGTCCCAAGGCGGGATTTGAATTCACAAACTCCTGCGTCACGCAGGAGGTTGCGAATTCGATATGTGTAATAAATAAAACGTCAAGTGCGAGTCGGACTCGCGCACTAAGGGTTCCGTTTAATTGTAAGACCTTGTTTCTTGCCAAATTTTATGATTCTACGTCAACGGGAAGTAACCTATAGGTTTTGGTCCAATTTATTCACTAAAAAAATTATTTTGACGTGACAACGTCTTATAAATTGGTTTGCCGGGTGACACTTCAAGAAACTGCGTTACGCTCCGCTCACGTTATGCGCTCACAATGAGAGCGAGTGAGAGGCACGCGTCCCTTCCACTCGGGCATGGTTAGCCCGCCTAAGAGCGAGAGAGACAGACATAAAAAGTGAAAGGAACTCAAAGTCGTTGTCACGTAAAACTTTCGCCCGTATACCGACTTTACAGTCTTTTTCTTTTTGTTCGTTTACCCACATAATAAACTACTAGTTAACGAATTTTCCATGTCCAATTAGTGCGTTTTCAGAACGCAGAAGATCATAGTAATAACTAAGCGGAATTATAATGTATCTACTTATATTAGGTCCTTATTATTACATATGAAATTGGCGTTTTGTCGTGCTGGCCACTTTGATCTCAAATATCTCCTCTTTGGTTAAGAATTCCAATTTCAAATTTGTACAGCTATTAACTCATACTTTTGTGTTTTGAAAACCGTAATTCATTTGTTATTTCCTCTTTTGCTGTTTTCTTTGCGTTACTCAGTTTACAAAATGGAAAACTTGAAATATCGCGTTAGGTATTTACGAGTACGAGTTCCATCGTGGCACCAGTGCTGCAGAAACGGCTCGAAGGATTAATGATGTGTATGGTGCGATGTTGCAAAAGAAAACACAGTGCGTTTTTTGTTCTAACGTTTTCGTTCTGGAAATTTCGACCTGCAGAACAAGCCCTGTGGACGGCCGGAGACCAAAGTTGATAATGAAGAATTGAAGGCTATTGTGGAAGCGGATCCATCGCAAACCACGTCCGAGTTAGCTGCAGGCTGCGGTGTTAGTGATAAAACTATTTTAATCCACTTGAAGCAAATTGGGAAGATGAAAAAGCTTGAAAGGTGCTTATGCAAGCAAACCGACAAACACGCGTCGACTGCTGCGTTACATTACTCAACCGGCACAATAATGAATGGATTTTAAATCGAATCATTACCTGTGATGAAAATTGGATCATGTACGATAATCGGAAACGCTCATTGCAATGGCTGAACCTTGGGGAACCAGCCAAATCCTGCCATAATGTCAAAGTTTCTAGTAAAAATAGCCAACAATAAATCATTTAGCTACAATTTTTTTTAAGTTGTAGCTGATGGGGGGTGCAAAAATTGTTACATCTAGCTATAAATTAACTAAGTTGACATCACTGCGTACACTCTACCTTACTGAGCTACCTTAAATCACCACAATAGATATATTTATCTAATCTACTGTGCTATCACTGTCAAAATCAAAATCGAAATATTTTCAAAGTCTGTTGAAAATATTTCGATTGACAATTGACAATGACAAACAGCTTTGACAACTTCTTGTATTTCCAACAGCAAAGAAGTAGTCAAAGCTGTTTGTCATTGTCAATGTATTCATGGTTATTTCTCAGGTTGTGAACTCGCCTCGCGAGTCAATGGCATAGAGGAGAATGATTATTTTTCTATCAAAAATAAAAATGGTCTTTACATGCGGGCCACCACGTAAATGTATAAATTAGCGCATATTTAGTCTACATTGTAATTTTGAGCAGAAAATATGGATGTATTTCGGAAATATTCGCGAAACAAACTGAACTCGCTAGGGGAGTCACCGGCACTGGAATAAGAATTACGTGAACTCGCGAGGGGAGTCAGTGGCACTGGACGTGTTAAAAACCTCTTAGCGGTTTACGTATTTTGAGCATGGAGTTGTGAAAAAACTTCCCTTCAAACTTTTTCCGGGTTTCAACACCATAGTTACGAAGTAACGTTATCTAATCTGTGACCGTAGTTTGAAAAAAAAAGATGATAAGCCAAAAAAACCCCTCAAACCGTAGAAAGAGAATATACTTAATCTGTGCCTCAAACCGTATTATTTCCGTATCCAGGAGAGAGAGAGGGAGAAAAGGTTTAGTTTAGTTCCATTTTAATTAATTTCTACTCTTTCCGGTCCAGCTGTAGGTACTTAAAAAAACCCCTCAAACCGTAGAAAGAGAATATACCTAATCTGTGCCTCAAACCGTATTATTTCCGTATCCAGGAGAGGGAGAAAAGGTTTAGTTTAGTTCCATTTTAATTAATTTCTACTCTTTCCGGTCCAGCTGTACTTACCTACTTTCCCTTCATGTGGCATTGGCGCGGCGTGGGAGATTTTTGTATGGAGGGTGATCATAACATTTGTTGTTGTGAGACCGTGGGACGCCCTGTATGCAATTTTGAAAAAAAAAACAAATGTTATGGTCACCCTCCATACAAAAATCTTCGAACCCCTTTGAAAAACACCAATGAGATTTTTACCTACCTCGTGTATTTATAAAATATCTACTGCTGCTTTTTTCTACTACCCATTTGCGTCGTATTGCCTATCTATTTGGTACTATCTACCTACCTAATTGAAGGAAAACTCTGAAAGCTTCGAACGGAAAATACTACTGTTCGTAGGCAAAGATTTTAAACTTTGTACGTACCTAGGCAAAGATGGTACCTTTATGGTAGGTCCATAGATTTGTAGGGTCCAAATTACGAATCGATATTCCGAAACGGAATTCTCATCGTAGGTAAGTATAAGGCCGCCGCCGGCCCGCTATTAGGGCGCATGCCAATGGTGCTTTGTCGGATTTGTTTCAGAAATAAAATAACCAAAATGGACTTAATAGCTAGCTGTCTTTATTTTCCATTTTCTTATAGAAAATACTTTTCAAATCATCAAGGACCGAGGAGCGCCAAGCGCCCGCCCGGGGCGCCGCTGACTAGTGCTCCCCAGCCCGACCGGACCAACCAATCATACCTTACGAAAACGATAAATAATACAAAAAATACTGATGCGAGATCGTAAATTTACAGAGACTTCTCGATTTTGATGAGCTCAGAGATGCCGTCGTACATGGTCTTGACGGCTTCGTACTCGGTGAGGCCCATGCGGCGCTTGTTGGAGATGTCGTAGACGCCGCCCTCGGCCTCCGTGTGCTCGCCGCGCGTGCCGCGCACTTGGAGTGCGTACTTGGAGGCCACCTCCTCCAGCTTGGCCTTGTCGGCCGCCAGCTTGGGCAGCTTGATGTGCACCGAGGCGCGCACGGTGGTGCCCAGGTTGGTGGGGCAGAATGTCAGGAATCCCAGGCGGTCATGGTGAGAGAAAGGTACGCGCTTCTCGATGTCATTGACGGCGTTCACCAGGCGCTTGTACACCTGCTTCAGGTCGCCGCCCATCTGCATGGAGATGAGGCGGAGGTGATCCTCCTCATTGCACCACACCAGGAAGGTCTTGTTCTCATTGTGGTAGATGCCACGGCCGGATGGCCAGTAGCGGCAGGCGTTGGCGGCCTGCAGGAAACGGTCACCCTCCTTGAACAGGAAGTGGTCATCGATCAGCTGCTGCTGCACCTCCTTGGACATGCCGGTGAGAGGGAAGAAGGTTCCCTTGAGCTCGCCCTCAAGTCCGGAGAGGGTGCTGGCCACTTTCTCTTCCATCTCCTTGTACTGAGCCTCTGTCAGGCAGGGGTTGAAGGGGTAGCCCTCCATGGAGCGTCCGCAGCGCACACGGGTGGACACAACGAACTCGCCAGCGGGGTCCAGGTTGCCGAGGGTCTCCACATCACCCCAGTTCTTGGGGGGGTGAGAGTCGGTTTTCTTGAAACCGGTGTGGTAGTCCTCAATGATGGGGTCAAAGAGCTGAGCGAAAACAGAGTAGGCTTCCGCATCAGGAGCGTAGATTCCAACACCAGAGTCCAAGTTCTCAACACCTAAAATTAATTGGTAACATGAGTGCTTATTCTTACATTAGGCACTTATGGCCAAGGTATTGTGTAACATTTTAAGAGTGATTGAAACATTCCTAGCTCTCACTTCTTTCCAGTAGCAAGCTTAGGTTTTGGGACATTATTAGGTAAGCTGTTTTATCATGAAACAGACCTACCACAACATTATAAAAATAGGTAGGTACCTGCCTACTGGGTGGTATCCTACAACCACTTGTTATGATGATAATCAAAATGATAAATAGGGTAGGTTAGTTTACAAAATCGAACTTGGCAGTCTTGTCTAGATTTCGTAGCAAGAACTAGTAGGCTTATATAGTAAACAATGGCGACTGTGAATGGCGAAGAGGGTTTTTGATACTAACCAGACTGAATGCAATCCAAAAGGGTTGATCCGAATGATGTTTTCTTGTTCTTGAGGCTCTCGAAGACCTCCTTGGTGAGGTACTTCTTCAGCAGCGACTTGGAGTCAGAGGCTTGGAGCTTGCTGAAGCCAGCCTCCAACTTCTCGATGGTTCCGGCGTCTACCATGGCTGCGGCTTTCCTGAAAAATCGAAAGTTCCTATCGTTATTGTTACGATTTCACATCAGTTAACAAGACACACATAAATTAAACAAATCATACGCTTTTAAAGCCGCACATGTCGCTCGAGTACACATTTTATTGAGATTTTTACAAATTTTTGATGAAAAAACCGTGGAAATCGAAACGCCTCCCAAAGTCCAAAGTAAAACATGAAGATCTTTTTTCAAAAAAAAAACTGACGTCATAGTGATGTGATGCATCGCCGCATCAACCCGTCATCGACTCAACCGGAAGGTGAATCGAGAAATTATCGAACTATTTTTATGTGAGGGTGCTTATTATTTTTATTATGTAGGTATTTTATTCCCGGCTTCTGTAAAAAGTTATAGCATTAAATTTTTTGACAGATTTTTGTAGGGTAGGTTTAAAACCTATAAATTTAATTAGGTATTACCTACTATGAGTCACCGGGGACTTACCGTTGTAGGAACAGTTATTTTTTATAATAATAATATGAAATTATAGAAATGGAACTAGGTAGTAGCTTCGCGTTGATGTTAAAATAAAATCAAGTTTTAAATACTATTTAGGTACCTACCTACCCACTTTCTAAGATCGGTAGGTAATTTATTAACTGTTTAGTTTGAAAGAATAACATAATCGCTAAAAAAAACCTGTGGGTTTTGTTGAATAATTGAAACTATACAAACCGCCTGATGAGGTAATATGCGAGAACGGCGCCACCGCAAACGAACACTGGGATAGTGATTTTCAGTTTATAATTCATGACAACGAATTACACGAAGCCACGTAAAACTTATGTACAACGAACAGAGAGGTGATCGCGAACTGGACTCCTTTAGGAATGTTTTACGAACACACCCAGGAGTGTCGTCTCGATTTTGTATGGAATTACGTAATTTCACCAGAGGTCGCCTTGACCGACACGCGCAAGTCGAACGGATGTGTCAGCTCACTGCGCACCGGTATTCCTCAGTGGTGCGCAGCCATGCCTCCCACTCGCGACCAGCCGACGAACGTGTTATCGCAAGTTTCTTGTTACTTTATTCATTTATGACCGAGAACGTAGGTAATGCAACACATACAGGTCCTCGGATTACGGAATCCACTTTATCATTCTGCGAATAAGCTAGTAGATACCAGCCATTGATACTGTTGATATCAATTCGTATTTTCTAGAATGGATTTGGATTTGGTTTGCCATTTTGTCTCGGTGTTCAACGATGATGATTGATGATTCTCAACGTTGTTTATTTAGTTTGTTTTGCATAACTAGGTATATTACGGTCTACTAAACGATCACCACATTTTTGACAGAGCACAATAAAATAACATTGGTGATACGCAAGAGAATGTTGTCGGCCGGTAATTTGATTTGAATTTTTCCCTAGGTTATATTAAAATACATAAATTTTAGAATACACGCTTATTTTGATACTACCTACCCGCTTATAACCTAGAAGTTAGTCCGGATATTCTGTTCTGACCAATAGTCTACATTACGTTTAGGATTCGTTATCCTATAACTAGCAAACACCTAATTTTAATTGAATAAGGATTATTAGGACTTGGAATATCCTTGACTATTAATTAATTGATCGTATTTTTTTTATAAATGGTATAACCAAAACCTAAATGATCAACATTATACGAAATTAAACAGCCAAAAATCACTGCCAGATAGAGACAATAGATACGCACCCATCGGTATCTTCAGCCGGTTTGTTTTCTTTAGTTGCACAACCACCCATTTTCACTTATTTAGAAACAGAAGCTACGCATGCACTAAATCACTTAAAACTACAGGAAACAACTAAAAGAAACTTAGAAAGTCTAAATGCAATGATGGAATGATATTTTGCCGAAACGAATGTATCGGAGCCGAGAGTGGCATGGGCGAGGGGAGGCTCGATCGATGAGAGTACACGCAGCACGCACGCGGCTTTACGCTTCCCGCCCTTCGGGAACTGCTTCAAAACTTTTAGGAGGGAAACTTCCCCCGACTTATATCACACTGGTTACCTTCGAGCGCGGTATTTGAATGCAACACCAACTTCTTGACGAACGATAAGATGTTATCGATGATTGGCACTTCAGTTTATCAAAACACAAAGTTTCTCTAAGAATTAAGTTGTCACACAAAAGATGAGATGCCGCGGTGATGCATTTCGGTGACGAATATATTTATGTTGACGGTAGATTAAAATTTAAAGTGGCCACCGCTTACCTGGTACTTAAACAACCGTCAGAGTCGACTGCGAGGTGCAGAATGGTTGGAGTGCGGGACCGCGCCGAGCGTTAAGCCCGCGGTCGTCCCGCGCCCCCCTTCCCTGTCAACCTTGGCCTTGCTGCTGATGCTTGCCTGGCTGCCAGATCACACGGCTAGACCAGTTAGTTTGATAGCTAGCGATTTGGCTATTGTGCTGACAATGATTCATTTTTGTAGTCATCATAATTGCTAAATCTCAATGATTTTCAGACCCGATTACTCTTAAACTGCGATATGTTATGTTATGATATAAGCACTAGTTTATGGTCAAGTTACGAAAGAAAAAAATAGTCAAGTACCTAGGAAGTTGGATAGGATTCATAACTATCTTTTACTTATTATAATATTCCCGTTTCCTCAATAGACCAAATAAATAATCTGTAATGGGTGTTATAGAAGAGCGAGACAATTTTTTACCACATGTACATAGATGAAGGTCTCCAATACGGTGCAAACAATTACCGATGTATTGTAAAACTGTTACAAAAATAATTTATTATTTTTTATTTCTTTACCAAGGTTAACCTTTTTTGTGTCATGTTTTTGTTGTCTTAAAATCACCTGAACGATATAAAACCATCTTACAGCGATTGTTTGTTTATTAAAAATAATATTCTTGTTTTATCTATTTAATTTTTCGTATGTATTCTAACCGATTCTAGTTTACGTTGCGTCACAGCACTATTTTAACGGAAACGGGTAAATTCATTTTGTTGCTGTAAAAACGTTCCTTTCTATTCAGTCAGATAGATTTTTTTTCTGTTTTGAGCATTTTTTAAATTGGCTTTTTTAAAATGATACCTACCCTACTCAAAAAATTTCATGCGGCGTGTATCGAACTCTTCAATTACCTAGGTATCTTAACTAAGTATCGGTAGGTAGTTAAAGGTACCTTACTACAGTTAAGTTTGGGTCCCCTCTTTCACAAAATGTTTCAGCTTCGACTTCGACCTTCGCGGTCCTTGAGACCTTTGGGAGTCCTTGAACTCGAGGGTTTCGCGGCACGGCCTCATTCAAGGAAGCCATAAAACCACCCCTGCCTTTGGAATCGACCTACAAAACTGAACGTAGGTAGTAGTGATGCCTAGGTAGGTATTTAATTTTATTTATAAGCAAAGGTAAGTCTAATGTCCTAGAGTTAGTCCTATTTTTGAGGAAGGAACCCTCCTCTATCTATGGAGGAGGTAACTACCTAGGTGCCTTAGATGCCTACAAGTGCCAGATAAACCTTTACGACTGGAAAGGTATGTAATACAAGAGACAGCTCATCAATAACGTTTTGGCCTTCAATAGGTCATTGTCCGCTTTCTCCATCAATATTCCTTGTAAACTTATATAATATTCAAACGCTTGTTTCGGCCTTGCCCTATTTTCGTCGGCCTCAGCCGGGCAATGTCAGTGCCACTAAATGTTGGCACAGCATTCTACCATGTTTTTTTCTGGCGATTTTATGACGTTATAGGCACATGTTTACACGTTTCCAAATTCATAAGCAGCGTCTATTTTGCTATTTCAAGGGTTATTATTGGATTTTATGTAAATCGGCATTCTTCTCACCTGCGCAATTTTACTTTATTATTGTAAACATTTTTAAATACCTAGGTAGGTACCTACCTCATGCTTTGTCTAGTCTAGCATGTATCTTAGGTAGTACCTATCTACGGCTACCCTCATAATTTTACTTAGGTACTAGATTGGAAACCAACTTCTAGTCTTTTATAAATTATTTCCTAGTTATCCTCGATCAGACAGAAAGGACAAGAGGCCACAGAGGCATAAGAAATTATTCTTATGCCTGTGTGGCCCACTGAAATATATACAGGGTGGTTTTTTGAGAAGGGCGGTGATGGCCAAGTGCGAAACCACGGGAGTTAAAGAGAAGTCGTGAAAGGCATAGGGAAGGAGTCATCCCCACGATTTATAAAAAATCAATAACTGCATATTTCGTTTTTTTTTTAATCTTTTACTTTTGATGGAAATCGACCCGAATGGTTTATCAAAAAAAGACACCCGGTATTATTGAACCAATGGATTCCGTTGCTGATAGGTTGGTTTCTGCAAATTAGATACTGATAGATCATCATTATTGGAAAAAACATGAATGGAATTCTACTTTCAAATACTTAAGTATATTATCGAATCTTTTTTTTTGTAAGTATCACCACAGTATCCGCTTATAAGAAATGAGTTTCACACATAAAGACCAAAAAGTTTGAATAAAAGGGAAGTTTTTTTAAATAATAAAATAATAAAAGTCGATTTCCGTCAAAAGTAAAAGATAAAAAGCTAAATATGCAGTTATTGTTTTCTCGAACGACTTTTCTCTAACTCTTGTGGTTTTGGACTTGGCCATCACCACCCTTCTCAAAAAACCACCCTGTTTATAAATATATATTTCTGTGGTGTGGCCCTTCGAAGACTGAATTGTTGCCACAAATCGAAATAGACTCCGCCCGCTCGGTGCTCATTGTTTTCATGAGCAGATGGGCATTCGCCTGACTGCCAGCAAGTTTAATCATCCTCGTACCTCAATGCCGCATAATCATAAACGTCAATGAAGATTTACTGATTATAGACGCTAGAATTATAGACGATATTGATTTGCAAAAAAGATATACTTGCCTACCTACCTATGTAGGTAGGTAGCTAGGTACCTAGATGCAATCAGCTGACGACCGATACGAGTGGCATACATTGGAGAAGGCTTGCACTATATTAATGAACAAATAAAGTTTTATCTACTGAATGATACATATCATGATATCGACTAGGTAGGTAAGGTACCTTGCTGGGCAGTCTCAGACTGAAGAGATTTATGATCTGCGTCATGGAATGTGTTATAGAATATAAGCAAGCACCAATCTGTTTGCTGCCTCAGATTAAATTTCAAGTTCTTTACTTTTGGTAGGTAAGTTAAGTAAGTATCTTATCTACCTCATCATCATCAGCCTTTAATAGTCCACAGCTGGACTAGGCCTCCCCTAAGGAGCGCCATAGCGCCTTGTCTTCAGCTTACCGCATCCAGTATCTGCCTGCCTGCAGTCTTTCGCAGATCGCCATCCCACCTGGCTGGGGGGCGTACTACACTACGTTTGCCGAGTTGCGGTGTCCACTCGTTTGTCGTCGCTTTGTTTGTCAGTTCTTCGCGAGCTATGGCCGTGCCACTGCCACTTCAGCTTGCTAAGTCTTTGACCTATGTCGATTACTTTGGTAGGTACCTAACCTAAGTAGGTAAGTACCTAGGTACTTACCCGAAAGTGGAATGCAAGTGGCAAGAGGCGCAAGTCCAGCCAAAAGATAACCAAGCTTACCTACGTAAGGCGCCATCGAAGTAGGTACCTACAATGCAAGATGTGGCTTAACATAGATGACAGAATTATGTACCTAACAGAATTGGTAGGTAGGTACCTACCTAGGTATCATACTCACTCACCTGTAGTTGAATACCCGAACAAGCAGCAGGAGTAACATCAGCAGGTAAACAGCAACACAGATTCTCGACCATTTTCGAGTCAGCACTTTAGCAATCGGCGTAAACATCGCAGAACATACACGAACAAAACTGATAGGATAGGTAATGATAAGAAAGGAAATGATAAAGAACCGCAATGTTAAATTGTGGAATCATTATCATGCGTTGTTTACCCAAATTGGTGGTAAAAATAGGTAGGTACTACAAAACGTAAAATTGACACTGTGGTCAAAGATAGGTAGGTACCAAAAAAGATACCACGGTCTGTCGATAAAGAAGTTTTGTTTCCTAGCAGGGACATCCTGGACGAAAGAAATCACTCTTTTTGGAAGTCGCTGATTGAAGCATTGATCGAGGCGGAAAATCTTCAATATTATGGTCGGTACTCGTTCCCACTGGTTCCCAATGTCGATCCTCCGAGACCTTTGACAAAGTCCGAGACAAGCAGAGTCGCAGGCACCTCCTTTTCGGAAGAACCCGTGCGAAAAGGTTCCTGGTACCTGCTCCTCTTTCAATATACCGACTACCTAGGTTGATGTGATGATAGAACGTTGCTGATTACCTGCTGCCGTAGGCACTTCAAGAAATTGCCAAAGAGAGAAGATTGGTACGTCCTCACCTTATTTATTATTATTAAAATAGTACATAAATATAGAATGTAACGATCAAGTGTAACACAAGTGTACTTACCTACGCTACGATGGAATAAATAAATACAAATACTTCACCTATACTATTGGTCCACGGCTGGACGCAGGCCACCCCCTGATAAGCGCCTTATTTACTTTTATCTCATGGGGGGTAGTGCCCATGATCCCCACGCTGGGCATGCGGGTTGGGATTGCAGTTCGGTGGTAGAATTGTTACGCAGGGGGCGCTGCTGCCCGCTCCCGGTTGATACCTATCCCTTAGTCGCCTTTTATATACGACACCCGCGGGAAGAATTGGGGTGGTGTAAATTCTAAGCCGGCACCACACAGCTGCCGTAGGCACTTCAAGAAATTGTCAAAGGGAGAAGGTTGGTATTATTAAGGATGAAATACTCTGCAGAACTCGAAAACTGAAAGATCTAGAAAGTGAAGCAATGAGGCGCTAGATCTTTTTTATCCGTTAAGTGTGGCCGAATTTGAAACCATTATCAATTTATTTTCGATACTTGCTCAGATACTTAGTGATTCGCGAGATAAAAGATAAGACCTACATGTATGACATGTCAAGATATCGTGTAAAATCACCTACAATATCAAAATACGCAAGGTGGGACCAAAGTTGCGCAATTGGATATATATTGACTCACTGCGGAAATCTGCGGAATATGGATAAAATTCCATGATTATTAATTCAATTTCGTCAGCCTGAATAATCAATAGCGTTACCGAGGTTACGCCGGTATGCGGTGACAAGAAGATGCACAGTAAGTATAATACGTAAGTACGCCATTGTGTGCCATCCATCATACTTACAGCCAACCCAGTGGGTGCAGCCTCTCTGATGAATACACCAATTTCCGGCCGAGTATATTTTGCTAGGTAGGCACAGACGGTACAGTGTGGTAGAACTCTTGAGGGTGTTGCCAACTTGCCACTCCACTCGATCGATTTTCGATCGCTGGTGGAAAGGATTAGTCGACTGTTGATCCATAGTTTCTGACGCACCTCTGGCATCGATCGATTGGTAAGTCAATCGGTGACCGTTGATCAATCAAACAACACACTAATCGATTGACTTGAATCAACGTCGATCGATGCCATCGACCGTCGACCGATCAATTTTATTGGTGTGGTAAGTTACCACTGGTAACCCCCTAACCTAAAGTCAAAAGACTCTAAGCCTGGCCGAATACTAGTCGAGTGCCTAGTGCTAAATCAAAAAATAATACTTCTAAAAATTTTAATCTTCGACGGGACTTGAACCCGCATCCTTCCCTCAGTACGGAAATGTGCTAACCAACTACCTCTTCTTACCGGGGCATATCTCTTCTAACCAACTACACCACGAGGTCCAGTGATGTAGGAGTCGAAAATCTCCGGGACTTCCTTCCTACCGACTCTAGCGCCGCCGTTGTTAGCTCCACCGACAGGGGAAACATTGAAGTTAATCCAATCCCAAACCAATGCGGGTTCAAGTCCCGTCGTCGAAGTCAAAAATTTCTAGGATATTACTTTTTGATTTATTATGAAATACCATTTGACTTGTCATATTCCAATAGTTTTAAGAAGGTATAAGTTTCTCCGATCTTTAAAGTCTCGAACGCAATTATTATAGCCGCCTTGCCGCATTATTGTAAGAACCTATGTCCTAAGAGCTGGTGTCATCCTAGTGCTAAATTAGTTAGCAAATTTGTTGCTATTTCTCATTGCCTAGCTAAGATTTATACCCTTATTAGTTTCTGCCCACGGCTTCGCGCTCGTTGTTTTTAACCGACTTAGAAAAAAGGAGGTGGTTCTGTGTTCGGCTGTATGTATGTTATTTATTTTATTTATGTTCGTTGATTTCTCCGTCAATTATGGATTATTTTGAAAAAAAAAACACTTGTTTATAGAATGATCCCGAGGTGGCGGTTTTTATTCCCGTGGGATTAGTATTTTGTCCAGCAAAACTTAAAAACAGTGAAAATTCGTCGGTTTTATTTTTTACAAACAATAAATTTATCAAATATTTAAAGGTTATTTCTATCCCATGGAAAATTATCTATGTATGGGATATAAAGTGTTATCCGGTTTATGGGTTAAAGTGTGTCCTGTGTTATCCGGTCTAGACCTACGAATATACAATCTCAAATGACATAATTTTTCCGTGGTCCAGTTGACTGTCCCACTGAATTTATTCATTCCGTGGTACAGTTAACTGGACCACAGATAAATATTTTTATACGTGGTTCAGCCAACTGACTGAAGTATCATACAATACACAAAAAAATCGATGGTAAATAATTTATTACACTCAACTGGACCAGCTGAACGGGATTACAGGCTAGAAGCGTATTATTCAACCCGATCCGTTTAGTTTAGTAGTTTTGGAGTTAAGAAGTAACAAACATACATTAATGTAAACATTCGCATTTATAAAACATAATTATTAGCTAGTGTGATTTATTCCTACTGTTTATTTCTTAATTTCCCAATAGCTATCATTGGTAGCCAATGGGATTTTTTTTCCCGATCTCCATCGGAGCGGAGATGGAGCAAAAATATTTTCCTCAAATTAAGCGTCAGAAAATTTTCTTTTCTAGCCTCCCCCCCCCCCCTATGTTTGGCTTTGAATTATAATATAACTTAAGCACCACATATTGTAACCCATGTTTATTTAAACTGACATTTCCAAGTGTGCCTTTTGCTTCTACGGCGAATAAATGAGTATGAGGAGACAGAATTGAAATCAAACACAAAATGAGCAGACAAATGTATACCTATATTTATTGGGGACATCACTTCACTTGTTTTGTTTTTTGTTTGCGATTATTTTGAGACACTTCTTCAATATTTCCCGAACACTGATTGTGAAGGGTGCAGTAGCCACTCGTTGCTCCTATAAAGAAATATTATTATTAGTAGAGTGGAACGAGCATTTGATGCAACGCTTGGTTTTTATTTAGTCAAGAACCCACTAAAAGACGATTCTAGGTAATTAAAAAGTCAAAGGGAACGCGAAGAGAGACGTAGATTGTTGCATTTATTTGCTGCTTTGCACGTAGTACGCAAAACAAAATATTACTTAGTAGACCATAAGACTAATAGAAGGTAGTTCTAGGTTCATAAATACTTAATTAATACAAATACAATACATAATAATTAGAAAGGTAAAGGTAAAGTAGTAAATGAGAAAGGATGATATAAAAAAATGTGTAATTTAATTAGGTACCTATAACAGGTAAGTTTAAGTACCTATTGTAATTATAATTAATGAGTAGAAATCAGAAATCGTCGCATTATCAGCTCGACTACAATACAACCAAAACACAATCTAACATAAGCTTGTGGAGATGAAGCTGGTTCATACGCCAAGCGATAATAGTTATATCGCACGATGAATCTGGTCATCGTCCGACAACGCACCGCAAAACAAGTTTCCATTTGCAAAATAAACGAAATCGAAACCGGTTTCTAGCCCTTGTTTTTTGTTTTTTTATAAAATGCTAAAAACGTCAAGTCATATGACTCAGTATTTTCGTAGAAATTAATTTTATAAATAAGTTTATTGCGAATTGGATTCCCAATCCTATTATTCATAATTCAGTCACTATATTCATTATTTTCCTGTTCAGTCATTAATGTGTCATTTTGTGTGACCTAATTAATATTAAATTAATGTTTATGAATGAACTTAATGTAAATATGTTCCAGCCAAATTCAATGTACAATGATTGTAAACAAACCGCCCATATTTAGCCTAAAATTGATTCTGTTGCCTCGTGTTTTTGCGCAATTAACATTACTTGTCATTTTGAGATCCTTCCTTCAATAAATATTGCTTACAATTAATATATCTGAAACTCGACGCCAAGCAAGTGAGTTTTAGTTTTTTGTGTCGAGGTTTGTTTACAAACATTTTACATCGAGCTTGGCTGGAGCATAGGTAGGTTCCTGCTGTTTAACATGATTATGAATATTATCACAATTTCCATAACCATAACATTTGCATAAGATAACGTTTTCAGTATCAGGGCACAACCTTTACCTACTGTAAACGAGGTTAGTGTAAATCTGCTTTGAGTAGGTACAAGTTTACGGTAGTAGGTAGTAGAAGCCTTTTTTTTAGTTTTCGTATCTTGGTTTCCGACAGAGCAAAGCGGCAAAATGTGAGAGACTCGGCCACTAAGATCGCAGCTAAGAATGAAAACCGAGTGAGCCTATAGTTTGTGCCCGTGGTCCCGTTCAGCTGGTCCAGTTAATTGTAGGTAGGTACCTCCGAAGTTTCTTCCATTCCGTGGTCCAATTGACTGGATCACTGCACACGCGCATATAATGGAAAAACAGGTAGGTAACAAAAAAGGTTAAATAATGATCTAAAAAGATCTTATCTTGGGGTCGCCCAGGGTGAAATGTCGGTGCCAGTTTTATTCATCAGTTACAAACACATCAAAAAACCAGACCACTGGAACAAATGGACAATAATAAGTTTCTTATAAGTACGTAGGAGTTATAAAATTGAGAGTAAATTATCATGATACCTATGCTAGGCTGGGTGGGGTGGTATATTAGGTAAAGTAGGTACCTGCTTAGGGTAGGTACCTTATCTACTTAAAAATACATTTACGACTCAAAAACTTTCACAAGCATGGTAGGTAATAAAAAGCAAGCAAATCAGGATAATATTACCGTGTCGTAACAGTGCAGAAATTCGCAGGGATTCTGTCGTGTAGGTACGGTGTAGGTACTTCAGAGCTTTCGTTTTCGCGCCTAGAATGCGGTTTGGGAGCACCACTCGGCACTACCATCACCGGCGCGTTTCCATTCCACATGGTAACAGAAATCTCACACGATTTGCAAAACAATCCCTTTATCATCATCATCATCATCAGCCTGTCCAGCATCTGCCTGCAGTTTTTCACAGATCGTCATCCCACTTGGCCGGAGGGCGTCCTACACTAGTCGTGGTCTCCACTCAAGAACACGTTTACCCCAGCGGTTCTCGGTTCTTCGCGAGATACCTATGGCCGGGCCACTGCCACTTCAGCTTGCTAATTCTTTGAGCTACCTAGGTATGTCGTTAACTTTGGTGCTCTGTCGGATGTATTCATTACGAATCCTATCCTTCTGAGAGACTCCGAGCATAGCTCTTTCCATAGCCCGCTCCCTTTTTAAGGTAAAAGTGTGGTCGTGTAGGTAGATGGAACTGTTACACCTCGGGTCAGGTAATTAAGTACTTACTAGATGCACCTAAATGTATTTTAAGTTGGAAAATTTTCATATTGGACAAAATTCGTGTTGGACAAAATTAGTAAGTATTGGATAGGTAGGTATTCCTAGTTGGACATTTTGTATTTTGGAAATTATTTGAGCAAAGCTATTATAATATCTGTGGCACAGATAAGGTAGGTAGGTAGGTACTTAATATTCCCACCTTTATCACGGTCGAAAGTGCAATAAGTCCAGTAAATAGGTAAGTACTACCAACAACACTAGGTGGTGGTTAGTGCAGCTCGTAAAAAAAACGTGTTTTACTATTTTCCAGGTTCTACAAGTACCTAATTAAGATAGCAGATAAGAAATTTTCCTCACATTGTAAGCCATTTGCTTGAATGATTTTAGCGTGGGGCTAAACTAAAACAATCTAGGTACTTAGGTATAGGTACGATACAATTACCTACCTATCGTTTTGAATTGACATTAAGAAATTTTTACTAAAATCAACATTAAGTATCCAAAACTACTACAATTACCTATTGATTCAAAGTTTCTTTCAGCAAATATTCAATAGAAAATGGCTTACAATGTGCGCAAAATTTCATACCTGCTAGAAAAATTCTACCTAGGTACCTATCTAAATTACTTCTAGAACCTGGTAAAAAAAAACATTTTTTTTCTCTAGCGTCACTAACTAGGTAAGTACCTACATACCATAAGGATGGTTGCATGGCATCTACCATACGCGCGGTAGCAAATAACGGACCAATTGTGGAATTCCAAATAGCGTACCTAGGTACACAAGCCATAATGCATGTTGCATTCCTGGCAGCCGCGCGACAATGGACACCAGTCTAGATGGCGACATGTCGGGCGTGCAGCGGGGTCAACGACCGCCGCTGAGTGACTCATGGAACTCCAATTACAGCTGGCTTGCCTTTACTGATCTACAGGCAGACAGTCTGAGCAGGAGCAAAGATTTAAATCGTAAATAGTAATTAAATCGATTTAAATCTGTGAGCTGGAGGAAATCACCGCCTAAGAGTCACACAGTCACACATGAGTAAAATAGATGTGACTTGCATTGCATGCAACAATTTTGTACTACACATGTCATAAACTATAAGTTACTAAATAAATAAAATAAAATAATTTATTCAAAATAAAATAAGACTAGAAGGATAACAAAGAGGTTCATCACTTGACTTCGTGGTGTAGTTGGTTATCACATTCCCGTACTGAGGGGAGGACGCGGGTTCAAGTCCCGTCGAAGTCGAAAATTTTTACGATATTATTTGATTTCAAAGAGGTTCATCTTATATTCTAATGGTACCAATTACATAATGCGTGTGCCTGACATACTTAGGAACTTAGGTAAAAACCTATTTTTCAGGCAAAAAGAGCGCTAACAACAAAATTAAATATTTTAATCAAATAAGTACCTACATAGGACTTGCTAATTATACCTACAAGGCGATGGTGCATACTTAATTATGCATAATTTAATTTAATCGTTCATTGTTAACGACACCCTCAAAACTACACCCCCGGAGTATCGTTGTCAAATAGCGTTACCTAGTTAACGATACCATCGTAATGTTGGGATAACATATCGCCTAAGAATATTATATCGAGCCAGTATACTCTAAATGGTTTATAGACATTATCAAGATACTCAGATTCTGTATGAGCAATGTAACGATATAAATGTTAGTTCTCTTGATGTCTCTGAGTATGTTCGGATCTAGTTTAGGGCAAACATTATTATTCCTCTTTTTTTATCTACTTCCTATAGCTAGGTTCAAAGATTTAACCATAAAACAATTTCACTGTTTAAAAACCCGGTGGCCAAAAAGAGCAACTTCGCACTGCCTACGCTGTACAAAATAAAACTTTTACAAAGGCATTAAAAATAAGCTTGATAGGTATCACAAACTGCAAAATCGATTTTTACGCTTTCAGTGGCATAAGGAATTACTTACCAAGTATGTACTTGTAACATTGTGTATCTTTCGTAGGTGGTTTTAATTATCCTACTAATATTATAAAGCCGTAAGTTTGTGAAATGTGATGTTTGTTACCTAGGATCTCTAAAACTACTGAACAGATCAAAATGAAATGTAGCGTAAGTACCTATATTTTAGAACATAGCTTTACTTAGATAATAGGCTAGGTACCTATTATACCGAAAATACGCGTGAGAAGCCGCGGCCAGAAGCTAGTAATAAATAAATAAATGAATCAACGGGAAGCCAAGCCGGCCAGAAGCATTATGCGAAGACGAGGATATAGTGGAGACGACCTAGAAGAAGAATTTTCTCGTTGTAAACTTTATTAATCCATATAAGTATTGTCCTGTCTCCTGTCTCCGAAATAAATAAAATATAGATTAAATATAGAGATATACAGGGTGCCACAGAAAGGGTGTACTAAGCCGAAAGGGGATGATTCGGGGTTAACGTTTGTTGTACGATTTTTAGAATGTCGATTTTTTTAAATGATTAATATAATGTAAGTAAGTATATTCTTACTGAATTTCATAACATTACACAGCAAAAAAAATTGTGACTTATTTAGTACCTAATGTGAAATAATGCAAGAGTGAAGAAAATACCACAATAGGAAGAAAAAAAAAAAACTTTGTTTTTGCAGAAATGAAATACTTGTGTAATAAAAAAAATCGTTATTCGCAAGCATAGAAATCGAAATAACAATTTAGATTTCTATGTTCGCAAGCTTTTTTCCGACCATGAGATGAATGGTGCCTAGTGGCTGTCCGACAGAGATGTGCTACGGCTAAATATGGTTTTTTCGGCATGAGTGATTAATCGTGGCTAGTTTGATATCGACATAGTATATAGATTAGTGCTATTGATCGTTTCGATTGTATTAATTTCGTTTTATCGACCATAACTAAACTGTAGTTATACAGCGGCAATGCAGCCAGCATCTCGAGGACGCTGACAATTTAATTAATTATATTGCTCAGTAGAGAGAGCTACCTCTAGATTGTTTGCAGCAGTCTGTAGGCTGCTTGTAAATATTAAGTAGTTCTTATTTGCTTCTATTTTAATATGTATCTTTGTTAATATAATCATAGGTATTCGTCTGATGCACTAAATTTATTTTTTGAGATAGGTAGGTACAGGTAGGTACTAGATGATGAATTGAATCTAAGGAATTAAATACCTACGTACGTAAAGAGTTCTGCAACTAACCTACTAGTCTAAATGTGAATTTTTCAGCTGACAATGATCAGAAAACAAAATGAAAAAAGCCAAAATCACATCAAATGCTGGCGTTTGAATCATAAGGATATTGGAAATATAAAAATATATGTATAAACTCACTAGGTATCACTAACATTGATTGGCTTGGCTTATCACCACCTAGATACACACAGTGATACAGGGTGCCACGTAACACGTGTACTAAGCCGATAGGTGGTAATTCTGAACCCCGAGGGGATCAACTTGGGATAACATTAAAATATTCGAATTGAAAAAAAATCGTATAATAAGTAGGTAAGTACCTAGACCTTATAAGATTTTTAATTTTTCTTGTTAATATTAAGATTTTTACTCTTCCTGTGTGTGTTCCTTTACACGCATTCTTGGATTATTTAACATTCTAAAATATTTTATATAGGTAAGTACCTTTTTTTTATAGCAAACCCAGTTCTTTGTCTTGAAAGTCTTACAAAAAATTATGTAGATCCTTTGAAATTTCAAAATTATTATAATAATGTTAGCGTTTGCGTTAAAAAACACAAATGAAGAAAGTCTTTAATTTAAAAAAATGGAAATTCAAAAAATCGTACAACAAAAATTGATCTTCTCGAGTTCCAGAATCACCCCCTTTCGGTTTCGTACACATGTTTCGTGGCATCCTGTAGTTACAGAAGTATAAGTTGCAAAAAAATCCGATCAATTCTTCAACAACCTGCAGGCAAGCAAATATGTATTGATAAGAAGTGATAATGATTTGAGCAAACATGATGCAATCAGCACCGATAACACATTGACAGACGGAATGGAAAAACCGAACACGTATTACTGAAATTGTATTCGACATTCTCGATTTTTGATAGTCTTCGATTCTATCTATGACGACATCTCTTGTGCAGGTGGTGGAGGTCGACCTGCGACGCAGGAGGTTGCGTGTTCGATTCCAGATATTTGTTCCTGGTGCTCTGGATTTTTCTATGTAGGAAGTTTAATAAAAAAACAAGACCCGTCAAGTGCGAGTGTAACTCGCGCGCCGAGGGTTTCGAACATTTGTGAACAAGTAGGTATGTACTAAAGGTACCGACGTTATCTAATCTGTGGTACCGGTTAGAAACTCCGAAATTTAATGAAGACCTAACACTAGTAGGTACCAACCTACATTTCAGATGGATCTCTCTGCATGCTTCGGTGATAAGGTGTAGCGGTAAATTTTTCGACTTTTTTCAAAATATTTCGAAAAGTATTAAACTTACAGAAATTTCAAAAACTGTTTTGAAATTTACAAACTGATACCTTTTATATGATACCCCACTTAGTGGGGTAGCCCCCCCTTTTGATAATTATCCCCCCCCTTTTAGTCAATTTTTCAAAAAGTGTTCGTTTTACAGACTTCTCTATATTTTTCCTGTAAAATATAGATCTATATCTACAAACGCTTCATACATTTTGAATGGATCGCTCTGCAAACTTCGGAGATAGGGGGGGGGGGGTACGGGTAACATTTCGACTTTTTTCAAAATATTTCAAAAAGTATGAAACCTACAGAAATTTTAAAGTCTGTTTTGAAATTTACAAATCAATACCTTTCATATGATACCCCACTCAGTGGGGTAGCTCTCCTTTTTGAAAATATTCCCCCCTCTTTTTGACCATTTTTCAAAAACGGTTCATTTTACAGACTTTTCTATATTTTTCCTGTAAAATATAGATCTATATCTACAAACGCTTCATACATTTTGAATGGATCGCTCTGCAAACTTAGGAGATAGGGGGGGAGGGAGCGGATAAAATTTCGACTTTTTTCAAAATATTTCAAAAAGTATGAAACCTACAGAAATTTAAAAAACTGTTTTGAAAGGTACAAACCGATACGATACGAAGCAAGGGCGGCGACGTCATCACAATAATGATCCGGACAGAGCAAGGGCGGCGGCGTCATCACAATATGTTCCGGACAGAGCATGAGAGACTACTTCATCACAATATGTTCCGCAGAGAGCAACAGCGGCGGCGTCATCATAAAATGTTGCGCACGGAGCAAGGGCGGCGACGTCATCACAATAATGATCCGAACAGAGCAAGGGCGGCGGCGTCATCACAATATGTTCCGGACAGAGCAAGAGCGGCGGCGTCATCACAATAATGATCCGGACAGAGCAAGAGCGGCGTCGTCATCACAATATGTTCCGGACAGAGCAAGGGCGGCGGCGTCATCACATTATGTTCCGGACAGAGCAAGAGCGGCGGCGTCATCACAATAATGATCCGGACAGAGCAAGAGCGGCGGCGTCATCACATTATGTTCCGGACAGAGCATGAGAGACTGCTTCATCACAATATGTTCCGCACAGAGCAAGAGCGGCGGCGTCATCATAAAATGTTCCGCACGGAGCAAGGAATGGTGGACACCATTCCTTTCCGATAAAGATGGAAAAGACTAAATAATTTTAAATCTATTAGGAACGAATAGTGCCAAAGCTACATGAAGTACCCAGACCTAGTTATTTTGCAGGAGTTTCTGGCGGCGGTGGTGGTGGTGGTGGTGATTGGCCCGGCGGCGGCGGTGGCGGCCGCGGCGGCGGCCCTTGTGGCTGGCCAGGTGTAGGAGTCACCGCACCCGGGAGTTTGCCCCTACACAACAAAAATTAAACTAAAAACATAAAAAAACAAAGCAAAAAGCATCAATCAATAATACAAGACACACATAACGCTGTGATATAAACGGAATGGACAGTACTGAAAACAAGGGTGGTATTCTCTGAAAGATATATGAAGTATTAGCAGCTTCGATTGTCTACTTTGTGTGTTATACGATACGACAAAGTTAACTTATGAAAACTTATGCCAATAACATCAATTCAGATGCAACCGTCTGACTATTTTATACGACAAAACAAGTAGAAGAAAAAGAAGAAGACTAGGTATCTTTAATGCAAAAAAGGTAAATACAAGGAACTAGACCACAACATCACAAAAAAAAATAAGAGTAGCCCTTAATTTCTTAATGCAGACAAATACAGTCGGATTGTAGAACTCCAACAGAAGCATGATGGTTTTAATTTGCCTAAAGAAATCAGAAAAGCTCCGGAAAAAATATAGTTCAAACGTACTGTGTGACAATTAGGGTGAGCTAATTCTTGACTTAGAAAGTAAGAAAAAAACTTGGAGCGAATATATTTGTAACATTAAGAACGCCTCAAGAAGTAGCCAGGGCAAGACCATAATCTTGGATGAAACTGGTCCGTCTATATTAATATCGGAGGTCAAGCTAGCACTTAAAACTGCGAAAACCGGTAAAACTTTGGGGCCAGACGACATACCAGTAGCAGTACTCAAGGTCCTGGAAGACGATTTTATAGATGCCCTAACCTTTCTATTCAATCAAATTTATAATTCAAGGGTTCTGTCTGATGATTGGTTGAGGTCTACTTTTGTCATACTTCTGACGAAAGCAAAAGCTAAAACGGCTAATTCTTGACTTAGAAAGTAAGAAAAAAACTTGGAGCGAATATATTTGTAACATTAAGAACGCCTCAAGAAGTAGCCAGGGCAAGACCATAATCTTGGATGAAACTGGTCCGTCTATATTAATATCGGAGGTCAAGCTAGCACTTAAAACTGCGAAAACCGGTAAAACTTTGGGGCCAGACGACATACCAGTAGCAGTACTCAAGGTCCTGGAAGACGATTTTATAGATGCACTAACCTTTCTATTCAATCAAATTTATAATTCAAGGGTTCTGTCTGATGATTGGTTGAGGTCTACTTTTGTCATACTTCTGACGAAAGCAAAAGCTAAAACGTGCTCTGAATATCGTACTATTAGTCTGATGAGCCACGTACTGAAAGTATTCTTATCCATCATCCACAATAGAGTACGTACGACGTAAGTGTGATGAACAGCTTGGTGAAAGCCAGTTTGGATTTCGATCTGGAATGGGAACACGGGAGTCGGGAGGCACTTTTTGGGCTAAACGTTCTTGTACAGAAAAAAAGATCTGAGAACCAGAAGACGGGTAGAGCGTTCGGAGACTGACCAGCTAGATGTCTACCATGGAATGCGACAAGGATGCATTCTATCATCCCTTCTTTTCAACCTGTACTCAGAAGAAATAATATCAGAACAGAAGCCTTAGAAAATCTGGAAGTCGGTGTCTCGATCAACGGCAAAATTGTAAACAATATAAATAAGGTACGCCGATGACACTACACTTATTGCCTCTATAAAACAGGACCGACTAAATATATTGGACAGAGAGCAAGAGTGCTCGAGTTCGAGAGCCGGGTTAAATATGAATGTCTCTAAAACGAAAGTTTTGCTTGCATCGGGTAACAGGGACCGAAATCATAGAATTAAAGTGGCTGATATAGCTTTAGCGTGTTCAGAAATACGTATTTCGGTGCTTGGGTGAATGAAGAATAGGACAGCACATAGGAAATCGGAAACGTTTCGAAGCTTTCGAGATGAGGTGCTACCGGAGAATGTGACGCATCATAGCTGGACGCAGAAGGTTTCAAACGTTAATGTGCTCCAACGCGTCAGGAAGACCCCGAGAACTGTTGCAGACCATTAAGCGTAGAAAAGTTGGGTATCTTGGACAAATGCTTAGGCACCATAGACACCAGCTGCTCCAACTTATAATGATGGGCAAAGTAATGGGTAAACGACGCAAGACGAAATAAGTCATGGTTGAGAAACATCCGAGAGTGGACGAATATCGTTAGCGTCGAACATCTTTTTAGCTTGGCACAAGATCGCGAAAAATTCGCTGAGCTAACCGCTAACCTCCAGTAATGGAGAGCCACCATAAGAAGAACAAGGTATATTTTCGAACAACAGTTTTATTTGCAGTTTAATAATGAATCAGTTTTCAAGTTTTATAATATCCATTCTTAAGAAACCCTTTAATAGGTATCAAACAGACTATGCATAAGTTATTAAATTAAGGATAATATTAGGTCCTTACATATGAAATTGGCGTTTTGTCGTACTGACCACTTTGATCTCAAATATCTCCTCTTCGGTTAAGCATTCCATTTTAAAATTCACACAGCTATTAACTCATGCTTTTGTGTTTTGAAAACCGTAATTCATTTGTTTTTTCTTCTTTTGTTGTTTTCTTTGCGTCACTCAGTTTACAAAATGGAAAACTTGAAATATCGCGTTATTTACGAGTACGAGTTCCATCGTGGCACCAGTGCTGCAGAAACGGCTCGAAGGATTAATGATGTGTATGGCGTGCGGTGTTGCAAAAGAAAACACAGTGCGTTTTTGGTTCCAACGTTTTCGTTCTGGAAATTTCGACCTGCAGAATAAGCCCCATGCCCATGGACGGCCGGAGACCGAAGGCTATTGTGGAAGCGGATCCATCGCAAACCACGTCCGAGTTAACTGCAGGCTGCAGTGTTAGTGATAAAACTGTTTTTAATCCACTTGAAGCAAATTGGGAAGGTGAAAAAGCTTGAAAGGTGGGTACCTCATGAATGGAGAGCAGCAAACCGACAATCGCGCGTCGACTGCTGCCTTACACTACTCAACCGGCACAATAATGAAGGGATTTTAAATCGAATTATTACCTGTGATGAAAAGTGGATCCTGTACTATAATCGGAAACGCTCATCGCAATGGCTGAACCCTGACGAACCGGCCAAATCCTGCCTCAAGCGAAAATTGACTCAAACAAAATTACTTGTGAGCTTTCTTAAATCTGGCCAGATGATTACGGCGGATGTCTATTGTCAGCAACTGCAGACCATGATGGAAAAGGTAGCTGCTAAACAACCGAGGCTGGTCAATCGCTCTAGGCCACTGCTGCTTCAGGACAACGCTAGACCACACACTGCACAACAGATGGCTACTAAATTAGAGGAGCTTCAATTGGAATGTCTAAGACATTCACTATACACCATTTTTTTCGAAATTTGGATAACTTCTTGCAAGGGAAAAAATTCAACTCCGATGGGGCAGTCCAAAGCGCGTTCAAAGATTTTATTGATTCCCGTTCGAATGTTTTTTTTAGTAAAGGGGTCAATGAATGAACTGCCTATGAGATGGCAAAAGTGCATAGATAGCAACGGTACATACATTGATTAAATAAACATAATTATATTAAAAAAAATCTACTTTATGTTCATCCCTTACAAAACGCCAATTTCATATGTAAGGACCTAATATAAAGTGCTTCATACAAAACGTATGTAACGTTTCAAATCCGTGCCCCGTCCGGGCTACGTACACGGTACGCCCCAGTCTAATATAAATCTTCCCTAACTAGTACTAAAACTAACATAAGAAATTACTCCTACTAAAACTAACATAAAATTTCAACACAAAAATAGAGGGTAGTTATTAATACCGCGTACCCTTTTGTCGTACATTACATTAGAATTCAACCGTCCAAATCATCCGTCTATTACCAACCGACCGACCACGCTGTCCACCTAGTTGGATTTACTTTCAAAAATAATATTTACTTTAAAGTCGAAAATTACGAACAGGAAAGTACGTGATAATACCTGATATATTTTAAAGCCTTAACAATACACGCCAACAACCCCCGCGCCGCCGCCGGCGGCGCGGGCGGTGGTGGTTTGGTCTCTGGCGCAGTTGTCGGCGCAGGCGGTAGGGGCGGCGGCGGTGGCGCTTCTGACTGATCAGCACGCGGGAAGTTGCCCCTAGTCACAACAAAAATATTCAAAATAAAGCACAAATCGGAACAAAATAACAAGATAACGCATGACGTAAACGCATTATACTGTAGTAGGGTTTCTGCTATCAATTCCGTGCATTTTGTAACTAAAAAATCAAATCCGTCTAAAGCGAGTGTGACTTGCCTTGCGCGCCGAGGATTTCCAACGTTTGGCAATTATACAAACATATGTAATAAAGATACCGGCTAGAGACTTCGCTATTTACCGCAATTGATTATACCTACTTACTTAAAAAATAGTAGGTAGAGGTACCAAGTACCAATCAACATTTCAGATGGATCGCTCTGCAATCTTATAAATATAAAGGGTCGTCCGTGGTGACTTTTTCATATAAGTATTTCAAAAAGTATGAAACCTACATAAATTTTAGAAACTGTTTTGAAATGTACAAACCATTAATTTAATATCCCACTCGGCGAGGAAGCTCCCCTTTTCAAAATTATTCCCCCTCCTTTAAGACCATTTTTCAAAATGTCTTCTACTCTAAACAATGTTTGGGTTAGCACGAGAATAAGAGGTGCTTCACACAAAACCTATAGGGTAGGTACTTCCCGTAGACCTGGCATCATGAAATTTGGTGAGCAGCAAGTTTTTATAGCACAAGTAAAGGGAAAAATCTCAAAACCATAAATTTGGAATTTATTCACAAAAAAAAAATTACTTCTGCTTGCTTTGGACCAAAACCTATAGGGTGCTTCCCGTATACCTAGAATTATGAAATTTGGCAAGAAGCAAGGCTGTATAGCACAAGTAAAGGGAAAAATCCGAAAACAGTAAATGTGTAGTTAATTCATTAAAAAAAAATTGGTTGCCTGTAAAGTCGGTATACGGGCGAAAGTTTTACGTGACAACGACTTTGAGTGGTAAAACATTGTGAGCGCATAACGTGAGCGGAACGTAACGCGTAACGCAGTTTCTTGAAGTGTCACCCGGCAAACCAATTTATAAGACGTTGTCACGTCAAAAATTACTTTTGATTCTCGCCATAGACCAAAACCTATAGGGTACTTCCCGTTGACGTAGAATAATAAAATTTGGCAAGAAGCCAGTTTTTGTAGCACAAATAAAGGGAAAAATTCAGAAGCCGTAAATTTGTAGTTTATTCACAAAATGAAATATTTTTGATTCTCGCTATGGACCAAAACCTACAGGGTTCATACTTCGACCTAGAATCAGACCTAGACCTATTATGTACCTAGATCTATTTTGTACCTTATTCTAAATAAATTATTTTGTATTTTTTTTTAATTTTTTAACGGAACCTTTAGTGCGCGAGCTTGACTCGCACTTGATGTTTCATTTTATCTGTACAGGCTCACGCTATTTAACGGTCAAGCATGTTGTTTCTCTGTTAATATATGTTACCTTTTTGTCCACATGATTTTGCAAATAAATATTTGTGTTTATTTATTATTTTCAATTTTCCATCATAGATTACGGTTGGCGCATAAGTTATCAAAATAAATTATTACCTACTACGCTCGCGTGAAGATATAAATTGATGTCTTGCAGGAACAAACAATGTCTTATTAATCTTATTATAGTTATTATAGCACAAGTAAAGGAAAAAATCCTAAAATCGTAAATTAGTAGTTTATTCACCTCGCAATTTATTGTTAATAGCTTTGGTAGTTGCTGAGATATTCAAGAGGGGAAAAAGGCAGATGGAGCGATACCATAAGGTTTTCGTGCCCAAAGGCCCAAACACAACTCTAAAAGACACAATAAAATAAAACAGCCGCTTAAAAAGATATACCTAAGGAAGTGGATAAAGATGGAAAAGAGTAATAAGATGAATAAGGTAACAATAATTTTATATCTAGAACGAATAGTAACAAAAGTACATGAAGTATCTAGCTGGACCTACCTATTTCGGCGCGGGCGGTGCTTTGCCCGGTGCTTGGGCCGCCGCCGGTGCTTGTGCCGGTAGCGGAGTCACCTCACACGGGAATGTGCCCCTGGACACAACAAAAATTAAATTAAAAACATAAAAAAAATAAAAACCAAAACAATAATCCTAGACAGACAGGTGTGACGTGACGTGAATGGACAGTGCAGTACAGTAAGTTTACTAGTGTTCTCTGACAGATATCCAGATTATTAGCAGTTTCGTTTGTTAACTTTGTGCGTTATACGATACGCTGAAGTTAACCAATGAAAATTTATGTGAAAAATATAAATTTAAATGCAATCGTCCGACTATCGCCTGCGACGCAGGAGGTTGCGGGTTCGATTCCCGCCTCGGGACAAATATTTGTACGATCTGCAGATATTTGTTCAAGGTGTTCTGGTCGTTTTCTATGTATAATAAAAAATATCTATCTATGTACTCGTATATTATTATGTATATCAGTTATCTAGTACCCATAACACAAGCTTTGCTTACCTTGGGGCTAGATAATGCTGTGTGAATTGTCCAGCATTATTTATTTATTTATTTATTTTATTATCTTACACCACAAAACAAAAGTAGAAGAAAAAGAAGAAGACGAAGGTTGATGTATTAATAGGATAGGACCTGTGGATAGGACTGTAGGAATACTGGCGCCCGGTGACTGCAAGACGTGGAAGGAAATCTCCACGATTTTCTTCCAGTTTTTAACACAGTCATAGATTCACAAGACTTAGACGAAGTTAAGTTGCAAGTACCTACTCACAAACATAGTTAATAAGTCCGTCTAAGCAATGTTGTTTACATTTTTGTCAAAACAGTGATTGAATTTGTGATGTTGTTATGGTTGTCGTATCTGCTTTGTAAAATATGAAAATTAAACAGAATGTTTTTCTCCAGCAAAGAAACGAAATAATTCAATTAATTGCTAAAGGTTCTATGGACAATATAATATGCTTCGTGTGTAAGAAGACACAGATGTATTCGCTTTTTTTATGCATAATATGTTTTTTCCGTTCACTGATGTGTCCTTTAGTAACGTAGGTATACCTACCCTACCTACCACGCTAACGAAGTTGCGGGTAACGGGTACTAGTATATATGTAATAGTCACAACAAAAATATTCAAAATAAAGCATAAACCGGAACAATATACCAAGATAACGCGTGACGTAAACGCATTAACAAGTAAGTAAAGCAACGATAACGAAGCTCGGGGGAAGGTCTATTTTGAAATCTTTCAAGAATACTGTTTGAATGCAGCTGGTGAATGCAAGATGTGGAAGAAAAATGAGGTTTTGACCATATTTTAAGGTAGGTACTATATTATAAGGCATTATAGGTACTATAAGTTTCTCAAATAAAAAATACTAACATCAAACATTCTGCCAAAAAATTTATTTAATTCCTCTAAAATAAATAGCACAGAAAACAACAAGCGTGCATCAAGTTATATCAGACATGATTATCGCGTACCTTTTTGTATATACATACATTACGTTTTAATCAAACAACTACATACAGGCGGTCCTAGTCAGCGGATGAATAATGTGGGTCGGACGGATGTTAAATTTCCACGACCACCCTTTATTCATTTTCAAATTCAGGAACGTATAAGACACAACTCTGACCTTGTTAACACTGCGTTCTCTTTATAATCCCGGCATTGAATATAGGACACGAGTAGAAAATAATCTTCAAGGTCGTGAAATAAAAAACAAAAAGGTACGTGATAAATACCTGATATAACTATAAAAATGTTAACACGCGTGGAAGAGGGATCATCTTGTCAGGAGGCGGTTTTTGGAAGCAGTCTGATCATACCCTCGGAGACAGTCCTTGTAATCTGCCATATTTACTGCTCCAGTTGCACTCTTGTCGAGTTCAGCGACACTGCAAATTATACATACATATTACTGGGAGTTCACATTTCCATGATCTAGGGTCTCCGAAGCTCCGAAGCTAGCGGCACAGCGACCCATATTCTTATTGTTTCTCATTTTTGCCCCGTTCATCTTACGGTTGGGCAAAGGCCACGCTATTCCTTTGTTGTTGTTTGGTTTTTTATATTACTGATCATCAAGCTTCTGGTTACAAATAACAAACATTTTAATATCTAAAACATGCAAGGGAAAAAGAGCAGGATCTGTTTAACACCCTTGTCATAGGCACTTCTATGAAACAAGAGTCATACAGAGTTCATTCATCCGCGACCAAGCAAAGTGGAGAGGTGGGGGGAAAAGTAGAGGATAGAAATTGCTCCAACTTTTAAAATAAATTAAATATTGCCCCGAACGCACATGGGGGACAAATCGATGCAGATTGATGATCCTCACGCCTCCACTTCGTTTGGTCGTGTGTGACTGGAATACCCTGTAGAACAAATAAGTTGAAATAACAAATATAAAGCCGGCAATGGCGAGTCGATTCGCACCCGGACGGTTCCGTACCATAGCATAAGACTTTCGCGAAAGGAACCCTAATAAACAGTTTTTTTGTTGGATCGAATCAATAATATTGCGAAACTTCGGTGATCGGTACTCAACGTGGCCGATAGATAACGCAACGCAACGGTAACTCGATTTGATACCTTTAATTTTTTGTTACCATTTATTATTTTAGTAATAACAAATTATTCACTTTTTGATTAATATTAATTAAAGAATTAATTAAAATTAAATTATTTATTTTAAAATTATTAAATATAATATAGTGGTATGGATGGTTTGCCCCCCTAAATTATGAATTATATTTTATTTTTATTATTTGTTGTTATAGCTAGCTAAAATACCCTGTAAAAATGTCAACTATCAACTTATTACGGTTCCTTAACAAACGTAGAGCTAAAATGCCAAAACAACTCGTTTTTTGTATGGGAGCCACCGTTAATTTCAATATGTATTTATGTTTATAAGTATTATTTGTTGTTATAGCGGCAAGAGAAACACAATTCTCTGAAAATTTCAACTGTCTACCATGTACGATTGCGATACACCGCCCGCTGACGGCCGGACGGACAGACGGACAGACAGCGGAGGCTTAGTAATAGGACCCGTTTTCACCCTTCGGTTACGGGAGACCCTAAAAGCACAAAAGTACCTTCATTGCGGGAAATAAGTTTATACATAAAAAATAAAAAAAGGAACTAACGCACCTGGCGACTTTAAAAAGGATCCGTCTCACGTTGCACTTGAAGCTATAAATATGATTTTGCATGGACAATGAATTAAAAAAAATGTCTTCCAAGTGCTTTTAATCAGCCCAGTCATGGTTTGCATTCGCAATCATTATCCGGGTTATTTTCCTGGCCCGGCAACACGGTCACCCTCACCTCACACGGGAATACGCCCCTAGGCACAACAAAGATGAAATAAATAACAGGAATATACTCTGGTAAGTTTATCCCTACGCACAATAAAAATAAAATAAATAACAGGAATATTTATACTCTCGTAAGTTTACCCCTACGCACAATAAAAATAAAATAAATAACAGGAATATACTCTGGTAAGTTTACCCCTACGCACAATAAAAATAAAATAAATAACAGGAATATACTCTGGTAAGTTTACCCCTACGCACAATAAAAATAAAATAAATAACAAGAATATACCCTGCTAAGTTCAACCCTAGGAATGACAAAAATAAAATAAATAACAGGAATATTTTTGTTACGCCTGTATAAACTTACCCTGGTAAGTTATGCCTATATACCAGGGTAAGTTTATACAGGCATAACAAATATAAAATAAATAACAGGAATTTACCCTGGTAAGTTTAGGTACCCCTAGGCATAACAATAATAAAATAAATATCAGGAATATACCCTGGTAATTCCCTTAGGCATAAAAAAATCAAATAAATAATAGGAATATACCCTGGTAAAGCTTATACATAGGCATAACAGAAATAAAATAAATAACAGGAATATACCCTGGTAATGTTTACCCTTAGGCATAACAATAATAAAATAAACAAAAGGAATATTCCCTGTTAAAGTTTACCCCGAGGCATAACAAAAATAAAATAAATAACAGGAATATACCTTGTTAAGTTTACCCCTAGGCATAACAGAAATAAAATAAATAACAGGAATATACCCTGGTAATGTTTACCCTTAGGCATAAAAAAAATAAAATAAACAACAGGAATAAACCATGGTACGTTTAGATAAAACAATGCACGTTGTTGGCATTAGAATAGAACCTACCATGGAGCAAAGAACCTACGCTAAATAAATACAACTCCAGGGCAATTTATTTAGCACTTACCTACGATGCGAAGTTTTGTAAAATAAGCGTGACATTATACATAGTTGTGTATAAACACGAATAAATATAATAATTAAACCAATATTTTTGTGTAGGTATTTAAGTTTAGGATAAAGTCTAGCTTGGTAGGTAGCTATTCCAAGCGACGACAGTTCAGTTCAGTTCAGAGCACGCAGCGTGTCACCTTATTTTGAGAGACTACAAAGGTACCTAGGGAATATACAGGGTGCCACGTAACACGTTTACTACGAGGGGGCAATTCTGGACCCCGAGGGGATCAGCTTGTCAATATTTAAAAAAAAAACAGCTAAAACAGTGTTTTGCCTTGAATTTATTACATAAAAATTTAAGTAAGTCCTATGAAATTTTATAAAAATAGTAATGATGTAAAAGAACACGAATATAAAGAAAAAAGTCTCTATTCTAAAATCGATGAACTAGAGTTCTAGTGAAGTTCAAGAGATCTGATCAGAGAGTTTAGTAATTAGTAAACCCCGAGTAATTACTACACACCTGGCACCTATATGAATAATAAATAAATAAATACTGCTAAACAGTAAAAATGCCAATAACCTACTGTGGACTAAAGAAAAAAAAACTCAACTAATCTTTACATAATAACAAGACAAGCAAGTGTGACGAAAACGCAGCCTTCAAGTCTACTTGACACTGAACTTGACTACGTCCGATAGACCTACGTCTTTCTTAGAAGTCACGTAAATTATCATCCCAGAGTTCTGGAAGCACAGGCAAGCGAGCCATGAAATAAGTAACTTACAGAGATAGATCATTCATTGGTCAATTGGCGTACGAACAGCTCTTAACAAGCCAGTCAGGTACCTATTGAAGTTAAAGAAGAAGTCAATATTGAATAAAATTCTGACAAATTACGCAAAGTTCCTGAGTATAGGTAAGGTTCCCGACATAAAGAAAGCGAAAACCGTAATTCAGAAATACATGACATGTGACGTAAGCAGAGCTTACGATTTCCATTCTATATTGGCTTGGCACCTGATTTGAACAATACCTACTGCTGCTTGAAGGTCATGGAATTATTACGTGCTACGTGCTACCTAGTGATGATCGTTAGAAAGATATTGATTGTCATACAAAGTCACAGCCCAAAAAATACAATGTTGCTAGTGTTGGACATAAACTTGCTGACAGAGGAATGTGTCTGTTAACACTTTCATCGCCCAAGTCTATCAGCGACACCACGTAGCAGCGCGCGGCGAGCTCCTCTGCGGGTCGCCCCGCCGAGGCTGGGCAGTGAATGTGATATATTCATAGTTATTACCTAATTTTGTACCTAATAGATGTACCTAAAGGTTGTCGCAGATCAAAGACACACTAATAAATAATAAATAATGTTGGACAATTCACACAGCGTTATCTAGCCCCAAGCTAAGCAGAGCTTGTGTTAAGGGTACTAGATAACTGACATACTTAATACAATACACTATTATAGATAGTTATTTTTTATGATACATAGAAACATCCAGAACACCCGAAAAAAATATCTGCAGTTCATACAAACATTTGTCCTGAGGCGGGAATCGAACCCGCAACCTCCTGCGTCGCAGGCGGACCTTCGCTCGCCGCGCCACAGAGGTCGTCGTTCACTGCTTCAGCACAGCACATGTGCATTCAAATGGGCTTTTTAACTCGTTTAACATTAAGATGCATTTCATATCGATGGCATCAGATGACAGACAGCTCGCGGGCCATTCGTTTGAAGCTACTGGGAAGCTATTTTCTCACTGTAAAATGTATCTAAAGATGCACGAGTATGCTGGAATGCACATTTTCGTCAAGAGCGGTACCGGCATCGGATTGATGTGCGCAGAGCTTTATGGCAACAAAGCTTCTACTGTTCCATATAAATCTCTTGACCAGATGTCTAGAATTTCAGAAACTTGTTTTCAGATAGACATGATCATTCAGTTCTGGACCTGTGGTTAAACGATTTTACGATTAAAATTTACGATAACCTAAAGAAAACAACACAAAAACAAAACAACGTTCGATACACGCATTATAAATTATAATTCCTCATAAAATAAACAGTATACAAAACATTGACCATAAGGTAACGATAACAACCTCATCCAAAAATGTACAGCCGAAAGATTAGACTACTCGTCAGCAGGAGGCGGTTCTTCAGGTGGATCCTCAGGAGGGGCGTCCTCCTCCGGTTCTGGCAGATTAACTTCTACGGTGGCACTCTTGTCTGAGTTCAACGACACTGCAAATTATATTTATTTGTTTTTATCTTTTTCATTTGTCTTACAATTTTTTAGGCCTTGTCATCCCAATACTGAGCAATTTCGACCATTATCTTCATTCAGATATTACAGACACTACTGTGTCGTTGAGTGAATAGAATCAATTTTCACATTACAACCTATTATTCATTTTAAAATTTTACATGTCTTTGTGCTTATTTTGTAAGCCTAAGAAATTAACGTTTTTCAGACAGTTTGTTATTTTAATGATCGCTAAAAAACTTAGTATTTAAAGGATGAAGCTTTGAAAATAAATCTATACATGGAATCGTACATTACCTACCACGTGTGATTATGATTACGATGAGCGTACGACATTCTAAACTATTTTAAAGTTTTAATACGAGATGGAAATGGTAAATCCCGACCTAGACTTATACTTATTGCTACATGCATGAAGCTACACTAAAGATTGTCGACCTATAGTTACCAGCACTTTTTAATACTACAATCCCGTTTTGTTTACCCTCAATCAGTGGCCCTTGAGATGAAGCTCCTCCTGCATCAGAAGAATCACAAGATCCCCTGAAAATACAATCAAGTTAATACTTACCTAAAACATGAAAGTGGCACAGAGCCGGACGGACCTATAAGACGTCCTTGGCATACTCCGTTTAGAAAAGATAAATAATGTAATTAAAAAAATTACACAAATTCAAATAAATAAAAATAAAAAACAAAATAAAACGTACCGTAATTAAATCTTGCCAGATTCCATAGCACTTCAAAACAGCTGAAGATGAAAATATTCTGATACAAAAACAATTAAATAAAAATAATCTTGTTTACAGTGCAAAGGATACGCGCTGATGCCAAGTCAGTGGTAGTGGCATTGGCAGAACAATCCACGCTGGCCTAGCAACAATCAGCTAGATAGACGTTGGATAGGATCCAAATGCTTTTGAAATTAAAATTATTAACATGAATATTGGTAGACTATTTAATATTGCAGACCTTAATACTAGAGCTCTGGGTAAAAAATACCCATATAGCAAAATAGTATTCCCTAACGATCGCTCGCAGAGTTTGAGCAAGCAAATACACCGTGGACTAGAATTTTGTCAAAATATATAAAATATTTAAAAAAAGATCGAGAGTTTCAACGCGGATAAGATTCTATGAAGATAAATAAATTCAACGGAATGCGAGAGCTCAGTTCTAGGTGTTACCTATCTACCTACTCGTAGATCTCTAATCAGGCAGTTTCCTGCCCGGTAGCGTAGGTCGGCTAGAGACAAATTGAACTGCATCATGCATCCTTTGTTACTTTACTTCCATACGAGTGTACTTCTTGAGGATGTGTAGCTACTTTATGACCTTCACAGTTTTGTATTGAACACACAAATACAAACTATGCAAATTTTTATACCTAAAACTAATTTCAGTATTATTTGAGAGACACTTTACTAACTTATAATAATTTAAAATTTAATTTTATTAAGTAATAATTAATGCTAGGTGTTAAATGAAATCTGTGACAGAATACGGACATACCTAATTATTCTTTCTAAATAATGAAAGGTTTAGTTTTTGCCATTTGCCGGATGTGAAGTCGAAGATGTTTCTTATTTCTCGATGTTCAGTTCAATACTCGTAAACGTAAATTTGTTAGTGCTTTATGTTCTTACCAAATTGGCTTTCAGTAGCTTACATTACCTATAACATATTAGGTAAATAAAATTAGAATAAACTTTTGAGAAACCCTCTCAGTTTTCAGTTTTCAAATAGGATTGGGTGAGTGCCAGATCATGGTTAGCCAAAGTCATAGGCGCGGAAATATTTCAACTTCTAACCGTGCAAAACGGATTTACAGTCAGCAAAGCAAGAAGCACAAATTGATTTGATTTTCAAAACGACTTACAACCGATACTCAAACGCAAATCAGATTTGAGCAGGTGTCATTTTGTCGCAATTTTAGGCAGTTCTTTTTATACCACCAAGGTGGCAAACAGTCTCAAATGATGAATTTCATTGAAAACTGTTCTCGGACTGTTAGGTTCATGAGGTAATTTCCTCCCGCAAACACTCAGGCTATGGAATGATCTCCCTGCCGAGGTTTACCTTCAAGACTACCACATGGGGCTTCTCTAATCTAAGGCCTGGGCGAAAACAGCTAAGTTGAGGATATAAAAGATGTGGCCAGCTACGTAACAGAAAGAAAATAAAAGAAAAAAAATTAATGGTTTTCTTAAATTCTTATACTTATTCTTAAGAATTTAAGAATTTAAGAAAACCACGAAAGTACAGGCCCAGAAAATATTTTTTATTACTGTCTACGTTACCTATTATAAGGTTTAGACAGTAATTAGAATCAATTAGTGTCCAGCGATGTTCCTTGCTGACTGACTGTACATAGGTCCGTCGGCGTCGGTTCGAGTTTATGTTGTTTGCGCCTGATCACGTGAATTTATGGCTTTTCCTCTTCCTATTGCGAGGTCCTTTTGATCTTCAAAGTTAATCAGGCTTCCCGTGGCTAATTAGAACATTTTGATTTAGGATGGTTATGATTTTGATTCATGTTCATCATTGTGTGTAGAGTTTACTAGCCTTTGTTGTTTGTTTAATATTACGTCAACGTTGTTAGATTTAAGCGATAGGTAGGTACATTAAATAAGAAGGTAAATCCCAGCTTAAAAATAGTTTTGGCTCGTGAAAAAATAAAGTCTTCAGTGTCAAACAGCAAGCAATAAGCAAGCATTGGCTTCGTTTCAGGCGATCGTGCTGTTTTTGTTATTTTACGGCAAGCTGAAGACAGGGCACTATGACGCTCATAGACTATTCCACTGGACATCAACGTAAACTGATGATGATGTAATTTAGCTGATAAACTCACAGAAACACTAGAGCTTTTTCTTCTCTAAGAATTTCCCCTACAGTCTGCTGAAGTGTTAAATCTAGCGACAATAAAATGCTTTGTCTGGCATGTGGAGCCCAGGTCTCCCACTGCGACGTTATTCTTTTTGCACCGACCACCGATCTATGCAGCGTTTATTTCTGGCTAGCTAGTGCATCAACCCCCAGCCATGCACTTGCGGTGACACCGGCAAGTGCACTAACACTACGCCTAGATCGTCTCGATCTATTTGCGTCTGTGACGAGGGCGACGATCTCTGGTTACCTATCGAATACTTGTCTGGCTGTCTATGCGTTATTTCTATCTGAAATCTTACGCTGAAAATTGTTATCAAGAATTGGACTTCGATCAGTCTTATCATATTTGTACTTGCAATAAAAGTGTACAAAAGGGTCTTAGATCGTCTGCATTGCGAAATCGCTCTTCAACAATAAGTTCTTGGTAGTTTTATTATGCCTTGAGTGGTCAAGAAGTTGAAATTGAGTTCAAGTAGTTCTAATCTAGTCTAATCTTTAAAATAACAGTCTCTTTATCATCCATTTTATCACTTTTCTTGTTGAGAAGGGCGGCATGGCAAGACAGTCCCTAGCAACAACGTATTGCGCACGCAATATTTGAAATCCCATTGGAATTCTGCAAATCTACAATATTGCACAATGTGGGCGGATGTCTGCACAATGCCGGGCCCGCTACTGCGCTGGCGCATCCGTCGTGGGCGCGGCGTTCGATTCGAACCACTCAATGCACTCCCGAATGCTATTCAAATTGATCGTTTCCGGTAGTGTTATACTTGAGCCCAGTAGGTTATTAAAAAAAATGTAAGTAGGTACTTATAGGTAGTTTTGTAACAAAATTTCATTCGTAAAATTACAACCAGTGTCCACATAATTTGGCATGTTTTAAAAAACTATAAACCGACTCCAATTTCTCCAATTCTTGTATTGGCACATCAAGGTATACCCTATCCAATAAAAAAAGAATTATCAAAATCGGACTACTCCGTAAAAAGTTATGCGTGGTCATACATTACAATCAGTGAGTGAACAATCAATCATCCCCTGTTTTCCTGCCCTTAGGGTTGGATTTTTTATTCCAAATTTAAATGGGATCAACTTCGGGGTATACCCTTTCCAATAAAAAATAATGATCAAAATCGGACTTCTCTGTAAAAAGTTATGCGTGGTCGGTCACACATAAAAAAAAATATACGCGTGGACTTGAGAACCTCTCCGTTTTTCGTCGGTTGAAAATCACCATAAGCGATTAGGTAAGTTACTGAACTAATCACACAACCACTTTACTTATACAACACTCGAGTCACATTCCATGTTTGAAAAGTAGAGTTTATTTTCGACTGTTATCAGTACTCGCTGCTGGTGGAGGCGAATTGTAACCAGTGTAAATATCTACGCCACGACGACGACCCCAGGTTCGAATCCGCGAAGATGAAAGTTTTTTCGCTGGCCTTTATCGAAGCTACGTATTTTCTGATAGAGTATGGTAGTCAAATTAAGGCCAACAATGAATGACCCCATTCGGTCGCGCTCTGGGCTAGGTGTCCTTAACGTATTACCTTTGGGGCCGATATTTTGTTTTATTTTGAAGATTATGATTGCAGGTTCTGTTATTTCTGTGCTCTAGCCAGGAAGATTAGTAAAATACGTATCCACTTGGCACTGGCAGCAGACGGCCATTGTCTCTTGTTACGGGAAGTACCTAACGGGATAAAGTCCGGTCTCGCTGTCGATGCCGTTTTTAACTGCGGCACCTTGAGGTCTTACATTATTTATAGCTTTAATATTGGACACGCACAAGTACAATCAGTTAAACTCTGTGATAAATTGAATTATTTTTATCATCAAATTATTTTTATCATCATTATTTTTTTACTTTTTCTCTACATACTGTTAAAATATGGCAAGGAGAAGGATGTAGTCTATGCGTGCGAAGCCGCGGGCAAAAGCTAGTTTTCTATATTGTAACTGTTAAGTACCTAATTAATTATTTCATTGCCGGTTGGAAAAACGCTATTTACGGATTCCAATCGGCCGTTTCAGTAAGTGGATTCCCTAAATACCATTACTTAATCCGATTTTGTTTGGAATTTAAAAATAGGCAATAAGAACATACCTACCTACGGCTTCACGGAAACGGAAATGCTCGCCGAAGTGAAAAACTAGCTTCAGGTTGTTAGAATATCGAAAATTGTGCGAGTTAAATTCAGAACTAATCTAAAAAATCGCAGCTAGACTAATTTATTACTGATGTACCTAAGCCTAAGCAGGTTGGTTAACGACGAACCATATTTGTGTTGGAAGAAAACCAACATCCCTTAACGAGGGACTTTTTAACGTGCTAAGAATAGATGGATGTCGTAGCGGACCAAAGTCAATAGGTGAAAACGTTTTCCCTAATAGGTATCTGTTTTAATGAAGTAGCTACCTAATATGTATATAGGTTATGGTAAAGCGAAATATGACTGTATAGAAGTGATACGTGGGCAGAATCTGTCCTAATTTCAAACGGTAGCAATCTCTTTAGTGGTTTTTATATTTGTGGTAAACTTCTGATATCTACAATCAAATGTTCTACTATTTTTGTTACGTGGTTATTTCAATATATGTTTCTCTATATACATATCTCTTATCTAAATGGAAACAGTGGTCAAAACCACCAAGTAAACCTTGATAACAGTATGGATGTGAACAGTTTCAGACATTGCAATAGTATTCATTACACACATAAAATGAGAAAAAAAAATCATTGAAGTCCGACAGACAGCTTGACGAATAGATGGGCGTTACTAAGCGAGTTTTGTACCACCAACCATCCAGCAACTTTGTCTTTTCCGCTGAATAGAATAGGATTAAAGGCAGTTACTTTTAAAACACTTTCAGATTCTTATAATCAGGTGTTCCGATAACTGCATCGGTATCTTTGTCGTACTGTAATGTGTGAAAGACGTCAGCAGTCACGAGACTTAATTATCGCTTTTTATTTTTGAGAACTGTTCATTTTACTGTTTACCTTGAAAATAATTGGAGCTAATACTTCATTTTTCATGTAAATAGTTTGAGATGCCTTTTCGGTAGCTCCGGCATTCATTGATTTTAAAGTTGTTTCAGAACAAATATTTCTTAAGAGGTAATTCATTATTTAAGATTTTTAAGAGGCATCGCTATAGTTTCGTTAAATGTCGTTGTTTTTTGTTGAAAGTAAAGACTAAAAAGAAAAGCTTTCTAGTCTTGCTTCGACTTCGCGTATTTTTTCCGGGATAGGTATAACTATATCCAGTTTTTGCTAATTTACGACTCAACCTTCAAACCTTTCTTTAAGTATTATAGTTAAAGCGTTGTTTGTTTGTTTTTTTTTGTGTTTTGTGCATCGATCAAAAATTTCCGGCCGGCCCCCCTTAGATGCACAATGCGCGCCCTGAAAACGTCAGTATCAAAAGGTATCCCATTTGGCATTTTGGGATACCTTTTCAACTAGTGTCATTTTAGCTCTCAGACCGAAAGCATGGTCAAGTGCTCGTATAAAAAATGCAATAATCGACCGACCAAGCAACAGAAATAGAATGGAATTTCTTATTTTCAGTAAGTTTAAATGTAATTTTTACCTGTGTATTGTGATATGAGCCAATTGAGCCTTAAATACTTGAGAAATCAGCATTAAATATTGTTGTTGGGTTTGCCTATGTAAAAATATTTATTTTGTTCTAAGTTGATGAATGGAGCGGCTATTGTTTCTAATTCTTTTTATTTATTTGTGGTAAGTTATAAGTGATATTTTTTTTCATGAAAAGACATTTAAAATAACTGGTTGAGGTTTATAAAATAACTAGCTGACTCGCCCTCAATTTTATTTGCGTGGACTCTCTAATAAAAGAAAGACTACCAAAATTATTAGATTTAATCAACTTAGTATTTAATTTTTAGTTACCCTCGAGATCCTGTGCGTTAGGAAAAATGGAGGTCCATTTTAGCACAACATTTTTTATTCAAGCAAAATGACCCTTTTGTTTGTTGACTGTTGCGTCGCTAATTTATAGTTGTATCAATAAATGATTTTTTTAGGTACCTTCCTACCTACCTACTTACAAAATAAAATAAAATAAATTCGACTCCACTAATCTCTTGTTCCGCATGCAAAAAACTTGACAGGCTCTGCGCAAACTGTCTGCGTCAAAACAAAACGTGGACACTTTTGAGTGTCATTCTTGTAAGGTTCTAGGTATCTACGGGGGAGGCCGCATACTTGATCGATGGTTTTGTGACACATATCTTCACATTTCACTAGTTTTCACATAGGTACAAGTTAAGAGTTAATTAGTAGGAAAATATAGCTATAGGTATGACCAGCAACAGCGAGTTTCCATGAACCTATTTGACTACTTTAATAACAATAACCTAATGTGGATGTTAGGTAAACTATATCTGGTGTAACCACAGAAATCTGAATAACGGTGTAACCATATTAGGAGCGGCCCGGGAGCGAGAGTCCCGGAATAGTCATTTATATCTTCAGCAAGGGTTGACAGGTCCACATAATATAAGACCAACTTGAAAATATAATGCCGTAATACATATGGACCAACATAAACATAGGTCAAATGGAAGTCCTTATGCGGACAGGAGAGACCCCAGGGAGAGACCATACCAGGGGTGGATATGAAAAGATCCTAAATTTTATTTGACATGGCAGGAAGAAGGAAGACTTGCTGGATGCGACATTAGCACATCAGTTATTGCAGATAATATGGCTTCAAGATATAAACCACCAATAGAAGCCAATTTACAAACGAAAATAATCTCATATTGATCTAAAGAATGATCAGTAGTGATGATAAAGATTAAATATCCTAGACTGATTTCTTTGAACATAGAAAAATATACTTGACTTTAACATTAAATAAATAATAAAAAGCTTTACCCATTGCATTGATAGGTCTAAGCTATCTAAGTCCTGGATAGACAAACAGTCCATGGAGAACTGACTGATGAGTCAGTTTTCTAGTAGCAGCACCATCAATTTCCATCAGATGATATATATTGGCGTCAAACGAAGATTTTGATTAAAAAAATTGAACGTCAAGTGCGAGTCGGGCTCACGTACTAAGGGTTCCGTAAGATTGTAAGACCTTGTCGTTGTCTCTTGCCAAATATCACGATTCTAGGTCAACGGGAAGTAGGTTGGTACCACCCTGTAGGTTTTGGTAAATGGCGAGAATCAGTTTTTTTTTGATGAATGAACTACCTACATATATAAAGTTTTTGGATTTTTTCCTTTATTTGTGCTAAAAGACCTTGCTGCTTGCCAAATTTCATGAATCTTGGTCTACGGGAAGTACTCGTACCCTATAGGTTTTGTGTGCATGTGATTCCCTTGGAAGTTTTAAAATATTTAGACATAAACGGCAGTAACTTTTGATTGCGTTGACTTAGAAGTTTTATTTATATCAAGATTCCAAGACGATACTTAGACTTGAGTTATTGGTGTTAATTTAAACTCGATTCCTCCACGCATTTCTGAGAAAAGGGGGTTGACCGACGGACAAACAGACGGATAATAAAGTGATCCTATAAGGGTTCCTTTTTTCCTTTTGAGATACGGAACCCTGAAAACTATCATGAAAAGTATGAAAATTGTGTTATGTCTATGTGTAATTAATATATCGAGAACCTACACCGTTTGGATATGGTTTGGTTGGGATCTAAAGAAGATTGATGACAACAACGATGAAAATTACTATCAATATTATAATCAATGAGAAGGCAACTACCAGCCCTACCAACGCAAATAAAAGGAAACCCCAGCGTTGCGCCTCTTACCGAGTGCATCGTCTATAAATAGCTTACACCATCTGCATACTGTTGCTAAGCGATCTTCGAGGAAAAGTCTTTTTGGTCTGGCATTATGCCTGTTTCAAGAATACTTTAACACCGGGAAATAATTTACGGAAAACAACGGAATTTACATTTGAGATTCCGCTGAAGAAAGAGGCTCTCTCTCTCACTCTTGAATAGAAGAATTACTTCATTATCTTGGCTATAATCGATCATAAAAAGAACAAATTAAACAGAGTAGAGAATCCTCAAGATATTTAGTCTGAGACCTGGATCAGTTCTTCATAATGAAGCTAGGTAAAACAAGATTGAAACAAGTTGGGCAGCTCTAGACATGAACGGTAAAAGGATCGTGGTAGACAAATTATCAACATCGATAAGTTTCAAGGTCAAAATAACAATCGATTTCTTGCACAGTAATTTTATACCAGGCGCAGATGGTTTTACTCCCAGAAAAGTAGTAGTAATTCCCATCAAACAATATGGCAGAAAATAGCTAATATCACATTTCTTACAAGGTTATATCTAGCAGACTTGTGGCGACATGGCACATATGCAATGAATCCCATACGACTCGACATGTGAAATCATTAAGTCCGCTAAATAATAAAAGAAAATGTGAGGCTGGCAGTATTGTTACTTTGGTCGGCCATAGATAGGAACCCATTGAAAGACCTTCTTGGTAACTTCGGTAGAGATAATTTTTATGAAACTCTTTTCACAAATTATGGGCAAAGCCTTGTGAGTATAGGTTAGTTTTCTTTGGAAGCAAAACGACTTTAACTGAGCAAAGACGCCAGCGGAAGCTAGTTTTCTCTTTATATAGATTCACGTGTACAATAGACAGCCAAGGCTGATGGTAACCTAGCGAAGGTAATGGATCTGATATCGATTTGAATTTGAATAACTGACGCATTGTATTGTCGACCGACATACAGTTGTCTGTACCTATCTATTTACATGTGAGTTTAAAGGTACTTCGAAAATTATCTTTTTACGTTAACACTTTTTTCTAAATTTGACTTTCACAATGACTGCGTTCAGTCGTCTATACTTTTAGAAGATACGCATGTAATTTATTTATTTCTCAAACAATACCTATAAAGTCACATTGTGTCGAGTTTTTTATAGTATGACAGATGATTGATAACCGTAGTGCAGCCGACAAATCCAGTATTATGTATTTCGGCTAGCTGCATTGTCAATTCATCTAGCCAGCTTACATAATGTAATATGTAGGGGCCCAAAAAGTGTCGAGGTTATAACTAGTGAACACTTATAACTACAAATTTAGGTACATTGTGGCACTTTTACCTTATATATAAACACTTCGAAAATGTTGCAAACGTCACTTAGAATAATGTGCTGCAAACATCAGCATCAAACGCTTTTAAAAACCCATAAGATCCCAACGTAAACACATGTTCGATATGAATAAAAATAGACGTCTTAGCGACCTCCCGATTTAGATCACCATAAATCGTGACGACAACGACTTAACTACACACGAGGTAACAATAATAAAAAGATTGAAAAATGCTGAAAATTTTCATAGCGCCAAAGGGTTTGTGATAGGTGTACCTACCAGATGAAATATGGACTAATGGATCCATGCAGATGCTACTAATGACAATGAAAAGGAAGATTAAGCTGATAAAAAATAGATGAATGGGTATAGTATAGACGTAAATTATTAATCTTACAAAAATGGAATAGATAATGGAAAAAGAAAATGCATTGTGACGACCATACTTAATGGGGCGACACATGAAGAAGAAATATAGTGAGTTTCACACAATATTAGCTGATTCTAGCAGCTAAGCTCTTAATGTAAGAGAAAATAAATATAGGTTACTGAATTAGAAGTGATGCAAAATGTTGTGTAGGTAAAAGGTAGCGGAACATTTACGGATTTTTGTTTTTATTTTGCTAACCTGTCATACTCAATGAAACAAACATTTAATTACAAATACAAATATTAATTTCGTAGCGTAACATTTGTGTACCAATCGCTAATAATGAATGATATACCACTCAACACAACAGGAGTCTATTACTCGTGATGTGCAAGAATATTTATTTCTAAACTCCCAGTACTGATCGGAAGATCTGTTGGTGTAGGTAGATAGCGATGATCATAAAGAACTGATAGTTTAGTAACTATCATACATCTTTGACTGATAGGCACAAACATTGACAAAAACTAAAATAAACACGCCAAAACTATACAACATGATGATATAACTTCGATAAGTTGGCACGAATATACTATGGCTTTGAAGCCATACAATGAAAAACTCGTCACCAGTGGCCGCTTTTTCCCACGACTCCGGGGCTTCAAGGAGTGTCTCGTAAACACATGTCATCTCAGATACGTCAAAACAACCGCTACCTTACATACAATTATTACTCACTGATATGATAACATAGTTTATTGAGAAGCATAATATGATATGATTAATTTAAATAAACATTACGATAAGGTGATTAATGAGAATGAACATGGTAGCTTAGTAATTAATAACACTTAAACAATATTTTCTCGAGAGATTTCCCACGTGCGCCTGTGAGTGCGTATTTAGTAATTCTTAACAAGGTGAGCGAGAGCAGATTGTTGATACCTAGTTCTGAAGAGAACGTTTGCCCGCCGAGTTCAATATTTATTTTGTACGTATTCGGAATTCCGTTTACGTTGTCCACCGAAAGCGTGCCTTAATCATACATAACTTCCCATTGAACTCTTTTCGACATTGTTCAGAATTAGGCACAATTAAATTAGCAATCCGGCGGCGCTGAGTCATAAATTAATAATAACCGTTTATGGGCTTTTTGATCACAGTGATCATTTGTTTGTCTTTTGTTTTTAAATACAGACATTCGTTACTAGAGCCACCACACCGTCAATACTGCGGATGCAGCTATCGTTCCCCTATTGGCATTATTACAAGACTTCTAATGATCCGCCATGCAAACACTATCATGGATAAGTTCCTTCCGGCGTTCCTCATCTCAAGCCACATCTTCACTTTCTTAACTGTGATGGTGGTCAAACGCTTGCCCAATAAAAAAGAAATGTAAATAAATAGTAATGTAATTCATGCATGTTGCTGATAAAGTTTAAAACAATGTAAGTACATATATGCTTTTTAGATTAAAATATCATTATAAGTCTGTGTTTGTAATTCTTATTCTGAGACAGCCCCTATCATATCTGCCCGGCACGCGTCAGATGACCCCAGGTTAATTCGAGAACCGGTTCTTTCGGGGCTCAATTGATTAACGGACGCTTATATTTAAGAACTCTGACATGTGGTACCGAATATAATACTGCCCTCCTAATTTAGACAACCGTAAGTAGGGTTTTCATCAAAAATGAGTTATTGATAGATTCGGAATCAGCGTGATGAGATCTATAATGTTCTCTTTGACGTATTTTTGATAAAACCTACATTTACGAAGTTATTTTAGTCATAAGCACCGTAACAGCGACTTTTTTCATGGCTTTCCTTGTAATAAATACCGTATGATCCCTTACGGTTCTTTTCCTTATCGAGATTATATGAATTTGGCCATGAATCCATATTCGTAACCTTATGAATAGCACCGTATAGTATAATAATATAAGAGGATCTTTTATATACGAGGATCTTTTACTCTGAAATATAAAACAAGTCACAGTGCGGAGTTTGAATCATCTTTGGATTTTCTTCAAATAAAAATTTTCAGTACACACTGTTTTCAAGAAACTATGCAAAAAGTTACAACAAGAGGTCAACTGCAGAAAGAAAAGCAGATATCATAAACAAACTAGTGCCACTCATTCCAGAAAACAGGCGGAGTTTCTGGGACAATATCCTAACTTGTAGTTCCGGTATAGATGATTTAACAAGGGAATACCGAGTCCTCAAAAGTCTGATTTTAGATTAATTAGGTATAAAGGGCATGAAGGAGTTACAGTCCTTCATGCCTTTTATATCATATTTGAAGTCATTTTGAAAGTGCCATAGAAAACTTCATAAATAAGTGAATTACTTTAAAAAAGTAAGATTTTATTAGTACTTAGATTTTACTTTGTATTATATAAGTTTTTGTTTGCATGTTGGTCTCATTAGAATATTTTATTATTTGATAACTTGTCGTTTTACTTACAAATTTTTCCATTTTCTTCCATATACATTTATAATATAAAAATAGTAAGTGCTGTTTGATAAGCAAAGTAAAACCAATTCCTAGGCATAAGAACCGTAACTACTTGACATACGGTTCTCATGTTCAGGATATGCACATTTAATATTTGTATTGAGCTAAACATGTTTATTACTTGCTAAATTAATTTAAAAGTAAAAACGCTATCACGACATTATACCAATCATTCTGTAGGGAATCATTGCAGCTACACACTAAAATATTCAAATACAAATATTTCTTAAAACTGCAACACTGATCACTTTTTTAACAAAAAAAACTTTAGGTGCGAATATCTCGAAACTGAACTTTTAGTAGTTACGGTTGTCTAAATTAGGAGGGCAGAATAATTGCGTTGGTTTAATTAAAAATACTTCAGCTTACAAATGGTTTTAATGCCGAAGCAACCTGCTAACCAATGCAGATTTTGATGCAGTTTCATGTGGATAGCGTGCAAAACTTAATAATATTGCATTATTTAAATATCATAGTTTATTGGAATTATGTGACTGCAGATGTGATGCCAAGAGATGAAACATTTGTCTTATCTCTCAATATTTATCTACATAGTAGCTCCGTAAAATACTTTCACGCAGGGCAAAACACAAGTCGATTAAGGAATTTCATTGTTGATGGATTTCACAATAGTTATTTACAAATAAACATCATGTTGTGTTGTGATTGTGACCCGGTTGTGACGTATTCAAACTATGTATGTATGTGTATGCAGACAAAGCAAAACGCCGGAATGAATGCTAAAATAGGTAGGTACGCTTACATATTCGTAGAAATCGAAATCAGAGAATATGACTGAATGACTGAATAATAGTAACAATGTAGAAATAACGCTGTAGCAATAATTAATATTTATTAATTTTATTTATTAGGTTCTAAGTGGTTTTATACACAGAGTTCATTTATAACCTATAAAAGATACACAGTTCAATTATAACTTTTAAAAAGTCCGAAATGTGAGAAAACGTAGAGTTACACAATAAAGACATTTTATAAGTTTATTAACATTATGGATAAATATTTGTGCACAAACCGATTTAATTTAAAAAAAAGAAAAGTGCAATCAAGCTAAATGAAATTTATAAAACTACATTTTATGTGACGAATTTATTCAATTTAGTTTAATCGAATGTCTAAGAACGATTTGTATACGGGATCATCGAACTAAACGAAGATAACGATGATAATATTATGTGAAATGGCACGTATATCAGATCAGAACAGTTAACCGTCTCATCAAGAGGTGAAGGGCGATGTAAAATATTCCACAAGGTCGCTTCACATCGGACAATTGCTCTGTTATTCAGACGATTCATATTTACTGTGCTCAACGATTGCACGACTGGGTTCTGTTTGGCGAACTGTATTCGCTCAATGACTTCCAATTTCAAGGTTGTTAGTTCCGGATGAACGAATTATTTTTAGTTTCGGAAAGAATATTCCTAATCGTAATTAAGGTACTCTGACGGTGAGAGGTAACGATGTCAGGATTTAGGTCAACCAAATAAAACAAGAATTTGATCTTAGGCCCAGTCACCTTTTCAGGGAGTTAACTTTAAAAATAGTTGAAACTGATAATATTCGTCGTAATATCATTTTTTTTATTCGAAACTCATAGAAACGTTGCTCCGTAAAATGTCATTATTGAAGCACGCCCGGGTACTGGAATTCACTTTGCTCTATTTCCGTCGAATTTATCACAATCGGGCATCGGCCTTCGCCAATGTCATTAAAATTGGAATTTAAATGCAATTACTATTTATTTTAATCAAATTATTTCTACTGTCAAATTATGTCTACCTACTGTTGTAATTTTATCAAAAATTTATTCCTTTTGTGATAAGTAGGTACAATGTTTTCTATTTAATATAAGAAATGTTATATTCAAATTGTTGAAATCTAAACAAGGTAGGTAGGTACTATTGTTATTCAAATCAAATCAGTTATTCAAATCAGTTTATAACAATCAAATCAAATCAATCGTTTATTAGCAAGAATATAAAATTCAGATCTTATAACTATTTTAGTATTTGTATTCAGCCTGCAGGCAGGCGTGCAAATATTATGTGAGTCATATTGTTATAATTATATTAGTCATTTAAGTTACAATTCAAATTTACTAATATTCGTTCACCGTATAAAAACGTTTTTCAAGTAGCCATCCTCTAACTTTTTTCTAAATATATTTCCATTTAGAGCAATTAATTCTTCCGGGAATTTATTGTAAATATGTTTTAAACATTTATAGATATCATATAATTTATAGATATCTGTATGGAACTGGTGTTTGTAGAGCAAATTGTTAAACCTACGCCTTTTTTGCCGGGTTATCACATCGCTACGTTTTAGAAAGTATTTAGGATGTGATTTCACGATACAAATAGACAAACACCTAATGCAGGCTAGAGGTAGGATCCTACAGTTCTTGAAGAGAGGCTTGCAACCATCAAGGAACCACGACCTGTTTATGACTCTGAGGCTCTTTTTTGAATTTTAAATACTCTCTCAACAGATGTTGAGAGATAGGTACTGTGTTGCCCAATAACTTTCTGAATTAGGTATGGTGATTGTTTTTGACGCTGCTTCGAGGCTGAACACACAAAGTGGCGATCACAATTAGGCTTATCATGGCCGCAATGACACGAAAGCCACACAAGAAAATCAAAATAATAATAATGGTGATTGTTTCAAATTATTTTTGAGTTAGATTTATATTGTAAAATTATTGACTTACCTGTTAAGTAGTATAATGATGATATAGGAAATAAATGAAACTGAAATCGGGATCGACTTTAAGGCAGTTTTCAAGAGCCAGCAAAGCACCTTCATCTATCAAATTCTATGAGGCATGAAATCCATACAAACTTATATCCAGACATTACAATTTACAAGTCTCAAACAAGATTGTATATTCGCAATTTTGCATCACACAGAAGCAATTTGGCCGCGTCCGGCGCAAGCGCAACATACTCAGGAGAGCACTTAGCTGGCTTCCTGTCTGGGGTCGGCCGGCCATGGTTCATCTCCTGTCGCTAACAAAAGTAGGACGCAGTATGGGAATTATTGTGCTGCGTTGGATATTGAAGTTAAAACGAATAAGGATAAAGTTTTGTTTTGTGTGCATAGTCACATCCGGCATGCTAAGTTCCAGAGAGAAAGTGGGTCCCGAAAGTGTCCCATAACTCCCATAATGTGCAAACGTGTGTTTTCATAAATTAAAGAGCCTCTTGTCGGTGGAATGATGCAATTGCCTCCACTTTTCTCTTTCCCATGCGGCCTCTTTTACTTCTTTATACGACATGACAGCGGCTTTCTCTTTTGAAACTTTGAAGCCAACGAAAAGTTTAGGATTGGATTTAATAAATCTCTGTATCCAGTAGAGAGAGATGCGAGATAGAGACCTATTAGTTAAAGTAAGTTTTTCGGATTAGTCACGAAACCCTGTCCAATTGAGAACCGACATTCTTGACTTCTGAGTCAAATAATTGGGGATGTCCACTTGCTGATTGTGGATCATCATGATGCCAGACGGAGGGTCGCGAGTGGTAATTTTATTGCCTGCCACTGTCTTTTCGTAATATAGAGCTTGTTCATTCAGTAGGTATAAAAATATAAATAATACTGGACAATACACACGGACAAGATATAGATCTACTAAGACTAGTTCGTCTAGACCCACTAATCCACAACCTACCATTTTGAAAGTACCTACCTTGGCTTTGTATTATGAGAAGTGATGCGAGACAGTCAGAGTGTAACCACGTTAGAAACATTTAGCAGAATATTATTCAAAATTACGTGTTCAAAATACAGTTTGTTAAAAGTATTTTATATCATTCGAAAGCTTAGGAAGTGGGCTTTATGGTTGTGTAGTTTCTACGAAAATACGGTGATAAGCCAGTGAGTAACCATCAAAAACATTTATAATAACCTATGCAGCTAAACGAGTCCCTGACCTACGACAACTCGCGCATCGCACGCTGTGACGTAGCTCGTGACCATCGGCCGCGCCGCCGCCGCAGCTTGCCGTCAACTTCATCGCGCTTCGCCTTTATTGAGCTTACACTTTTGCAGTGCGTTTTCGTGCAGGTCGCTCTTTTGCTCACATAACTTATTAAGGTGCTGTTCCTAAACGATGGAGAAACCAACTTGTGGGGGCTGTAAAGCCGTCATAAGCGACAAAAAATTCATGAAATGCACGTGTTGTAGTCAGAAGTACGACCTACAGTGTGCAAATCTCTCTCCGAAGCGCTTTAGAGGTCTGAATGATGAAACTAAACGTAAATGGAAATGTTCGGAATGCATCTGTAAATTACCAAAGACTGACAATTCTGATACACCTGTTCGTGCCTCTTCGTCTAGTAATTTGCAGCCCATTGATAAGAGCGATTCGGAAGGCAAGGCCCTGTTGTCTGGCAGTAACATTGAGAGTGTTAAATCGCGAAGAAAGCCATCGCCATCACCTAGTCCTTTATACATTACTGAAGAAAAGATGAAGGAGATGCTAAAGGCTGATAAACAAGACCTAAGACTGGTTATTGAATCGTGTGTCAATGGATTGTCGGACCAGATCAACGAACTAAAAGTTCAAGGCAAGGGTTACCAGGAGTCCTTGTCATTTGTGAGCAAGCAGTATGATGAATTGCGAAGTGAACTGGTTGAATTGAAGAAATTGTTTGGTTCGACTAGCTCTGAACTAAAGAGTACTAAGGAGGAGAATAAAGCCCTTAGAGATGCCATTATGTCTCAATCGGCGAGGATCAAGGTGCTTGAGGAAGAGAGCATAAAACAAGCCCAGTGGTCGAGAATGCAGAATATCGAGGTTACTGGAATTCCGGAGATTAAGGATGAAATTACACCTGATATTATATTAAAAATTGCACATCATATTGGCGCTCCTTTAGAAGCATCAGATGTAGAGTTTGCGCACCGCGTGCAACCACGGCATGCTGCAAGCGCTCAACGAGCTCCTCGTTCAATCATTGTCCGACTCAAGCAACGTGTTATCAAGGACCGTCTTGTAGCTGCTGGTCGTAAACATCGTAATATTTGTGCTAGGGAGTTGGGGCTGGGTGGGGAGCCTCATCGAGTATTTATAAATGAGCACCTAATTAGAGAAAATAAAATGTTGCTAAGCACATGCAAGCAAAGAGCTAGGGAGTACAACTTCAAATATGTGTGGACAAAAAACTGTCGCATATATGTTCGAAGAAACGAGGCATCTCCTCCTATACCTATTACGTGCTCATCGGATCTCTCCAAAATTGTTTAAATGACGTATTGACCGGCTTAACTGGTAATCCAATTGCTTTGTTCTCTCCAGTATCTCATATTTGTACTATTTTGTTAATCTCTACAATAGTTATTACTATGTTAGTTGTAATTAAGAAGTTCTTCCATAATACTTGCATCCTCATCTTCTATTACTATAATGATATATTTAATGCATTATTAATCGTTCAGATATTTGCTCCTCTTTGTTCTAATTCTGACTTAGATAAATACATAGAATCACATAAATATGGAATTAGAGACAACTATATTACTATCGTTTACCCCTCTCTTATCAAGCACAGCTACCATTTCTGTTATAATATTTATTATAACAATGGATAACAAACCTAAACAACTTAAACTTTTTTATCAGAATGTTAGAGGCCTACGGACAAAAGTTGATGTGTTCTATAATAATGTTTTACTCAGTGACTCGGATATATTAATGATAGCGGAATCTTGGCTGCACGATGGTATATTTGACGCAGAATTGTGTGATAGCAAATATAATATATTTCGAAGCGATCGTAAGTCATTGGGTGGTGGGGTTATGGTTTTATGTCGACCTGAACTACAGGCACGGCGCAGGCCGGAATGGGAACGTGATGACCCTGAATGCGTTTGGGTTACAATACCAGCCAGAGCTACTGGCAGTAGTAGTGACATTCATATTGTCCTAACTTATATACCCCCCAATGCAAGACTACCCTCTAGGATCTCTTCCTTAATTGAAATAATTAACTGTGTACATGAAAAGCACCCCAATGATTTATTTATAGTAGCTGGAGATTTTAATTTACCTTGTATAGATTGGGCGACCGATGAACCTAAGATTATTAAGAAAGGCTGTGTTGATGTACAGACTGCCGCATCGGATCTGCTATCGTATTTGAGTTATATAGGCCTATCACAATATAATTCACTTAAAAATGCCAGTAACAATACACTTGATTTAATTTTTTCTGCTTTTCCTATTGATATAAAAAAATCTAGTTTCTCTGTTGTTCCCGAGGATTTGTATCACCCAGCTCTACATATCACTGCAACTGATTTATTAATTCCGTTAATAAAGACACGGTTTAGAACGAAGTATCTTTTTAAGCGCGCTGATTTTGCTAAAATCAACAAGTCACTTTCAGAACAAGACTGGTCCTTTATTACCACCATGAATAGCTTGGATGACGTGACTGATAATTTTTATTCAATTATTAAAAGTTTAATAAATAGATATGTACCTAAAGTTCATTGTGGAGGTACTTACTCCTACCCAGTTTGGTACAATAAGGCACTTATTAAACTTATTAAAGAAAAAAATAAAGTTCACGCGAACTGGAAGAAATATGGAAATCCTAGGGATTATCTAGATTTTTCAGAACTTAGGAAAAGACAGAAGATATTACAAGAAGAATGTCACAGATCGTATATACAATTTGCTGAGCAGAAAATTAAGTTAAGCCCTAGAGCTTTCTGGAGTTATGTTAAAGCTAAGAGGAAAAGTACAACTAATTATCCCCAACAAATGACTTATGGGGATAACCAGCTTAACAACCCGGTTGACATATGTACAGCGTTCAATACATTTTTCAAAGGGAATTTTAGTATACCCGCCTCAACTAGTGTCAATTCCGAATCACACGCACGGGATAGCTCTCATTTAAATTTGATAACCAACATAAACATAACTCCAGCTGAAGCGCTAAAGCTTATGCGAAATCTGGACATTACCAAAGGTTCAGGTGATGATGGTCTGCCACCAATATTTTTCTTCAACTGCGCAAAAACATTAGCTATTCCCATCGCATTACTTTTTAATAGGTCATTTTCCGATGGTCATTTTCCAAAAAGTTGGAAACAAGCTCATATCGTCCCGGTTCACAAAAAAGGTTCCAAAACCTCGATAGAAAATTATAGACCAATCTCAATCCTTAATGTGCTGAGTAAGTTAATAGAAAGGACAGTACATACACATATATACCCCGTTGTTTCATCTTCTATTCCATCTGAACAGCATGGTTTTATGAAAGCGCGCTCTACCACGACCAATTTGGGTGTTTTTATCGATTATGTCGCTACCAACATGGATGGAGGCTCACAAGTGGATGTGGTTTACACAGATTTTGAGAAGGCCTTCGATCGTGTAGATCACATGATACTTTTACATAAACTATATGAGCTGGGCATTCAGGGTAACTTATTAAGATGGGTGGAGTCGTATTTATTGAAGCGATCACAGGCAGTTGTCGTAGGTGGCTCTTGCTCTGATTATATTGAAATAACATCTGGCGTTCCACAAGGATCTATTCTGGGCCCACTCTTGTATGCTTGCTACCTATATGATGTTGGTAAATGTTTCCAATACTCTAGATTTCTAATGTACGCAGACGACACAAAAGTTTTTATGAAAATTAATAATATATCTGACTGTATTAAACTTCAGGCCGACCTTGATGAACTTGGAGAATATTATAAACGTAATCGAATAGGTGTTAACACGAGCAAGTGTAACACATTATCATTCACACGGAAACGAAAACCCATTAAGTTCCAGTATCAATTGAGTGGAATGAACATTAATAAAGTGGATCTGGTACGCGATTTAGGTATCTTACTTGATGTCAAGTTATCATTCTCAGAACATATCGAGAGCATTATAAATAAATCCTATAAAAGCCTTGGTTTTATCAGACGCGTTACCAAACCCTTTTCTGATATAAAGTGTCTTAAACAACTTTATTTTTCATATGTAAGAAGTATTTTAGAATATAGTAGTACTGTTTGGAATCCACATTATATAACATACATACACGATTTAGAAAAAATACAAAATAAATTTATTAAATACATTAATTATAAAAAACACTTTTACTCAGAAAACTATAATGAGTCTTGTACCTTTCACAATTTAATGAGCCTTCAAAATCGACGATCCCTGTTAGATATGACATTTCTCCATGGTCTGTGCAAAGGGAATATCGATTGTCCAGAACTTACCAGTAGAGTATTGAGTTTTTCTACCCCAATGTTTCGCACCAGGCACACTGGTGCTAAATTATTTGCTGTCTCGCAATCATCTACGAACTATGCGCAGTTTTCTATAGTCAATAGGTTACAGAAAAATTATAACAAAGAGTTCAATAAAGCAGATATTTTTCACAATGAAAAGAGAATATTTAGAAATGCAATAATTAGAATGATGGAGGAGGATGCTAGTGTACCTAAGTTAACCACATAATTTCATGTTTTTGTATTAATTTAAAACTTGGTTCAATTTATGTAACTCTATTCTGTAAGTATAAGAAATCAGTTTTTATTTTGAGAAGTGTTATTAGAGTTAGAGTGTAAGTTTATTTATAACTAATGTGGGTACCTATGTCATCTGACTGTCTGTTTTATAAATAATAGTGTATAAAAAGTTAATCCGTTATTGGCCGTAAGTCTTGATAATGTATAATATTTGTATTAATTAAGGGCTGTGGATTTTGTATAACCAATAAATAAATAAATAAATAAGAAGGATGAATGACCGATTTCTTATAATAAAATATTTATTAAAAATGTATAATTTTATTTTGATATTTTTATTTTATAGATGAATTTCATAATTAAGTCAAAAACTTGAAAACAGCACCAACTACCCCTCGAAACAATCAATAAAAACTAACCTCAAACATGGAAAAACTCCCCCAAGCCGGCTGGTCACCGTGGGGGATTCAGACCAAAACCCTCATCAGATAAAAAACTGCAAAAAGATGGATAAAAACCTACTTTATGTGGCAACATACAATGTCAGAACATTATCATCGTTCTCACGCTTGATAGAACTACATGAAGCCCTGAAAAATGTGAATTACGACGTTATTGGGCTCTCAGAAATAAGACGACTTGGTAACTCAATTGAAGAACATGAAGACTTCATTTTCTACTACATAGGACAAACTCCAGGCCTGTACGGAGTGGGTTTCCTTGTGAAGAAATGCCATAAGAAAAACATTGTATTATTCAAAGGTCTTTCGGAGCGAGTGGCAATTCTTCAGCTTGACATTAACGGCACAGAAATTAGTCTCATACAATGCTATGCCCCAACGGACTCTGCTAGCGATCATGAGATTGAGCTTTTTTATTCCACTATCAATAAGGCTTTAAAAATTACAACTAAAAATGTTATAGTAATGGGCGATTTCAATGCCAAGATTGGACAGCCAAAACCTGAAGAAAACCCAATAATGAAAATGCACGGATTTGGCTGCAGGAACACTAGAGGCGAGAAACTAATTGAATTTGCATTTGAAAACAACTTACCAATCATGAACACCTTTTTCAAAAAGAAAATTAGCCATAGATGGACTTGGAGATCACCCAATGGTATTATAAAAAATGAACTGGATTATAACTAACTAATATGCATAAAAACGTCCAAAACATACAAGTAATGAACTTAAGCTATCCTTCTGATCATAGATTAGTAAGAGCCACTATTAACTTGCAGTTTTCAAAGAAGAGCCGAAGTACCTACAGTAGCAACAAGAGCACTCTAAAAAATGAAAAAGAAATACTAATATACAAAGAATCAGTTCATGGCTACTTAGAAAACCTAAATGAAGATAAAAATTATTGCACAGTACAAAATCTATATGATAAAATTGTGTCTGCCATTAGCAGCAGCCTCCAAAATGCACAAGGATCTTCAGAAGAAAAAACAAATGTTGAAGTTATTTCAGCCCGCACTAGAAAACTGATGACAAGGCGACATGAGCTACAAAAAATAAAACCTAAATCAAGAAGTATGAAGAATGTATTAAAAGCTCTTTACAAGCTCGTAAGCAAGTATATCCGCACAGATTATAAAATTCACCGTTCAAATACTTTTGTAAAACATATCATGCAAACAGGCAGCATTAGAAGGGCCACCACAGAACTGCGATCACACAAAACCTGGATCGAAGGCCTCAAAACTTCAAACCAGATAACATGCAATAGAAATGATATTCTACAAGCTGCAACAGGCTTCTATAGCAACCTATACAACTCATCAAATCAAAAAATAACTTTAGTATGGGAAACACCTTCGACAATAAAGAGAATTGAAGAATCAGAGGTAACTGAAATAATTGCAACTTTAAAGTCAGATAAAAGTCCAGGTCCCGACAAAATAACCAACGAAGCCCTAAAATTAGCATGTCCATACCTTATCTGCCCCTTAACGCGGCTCTACAACCAAGTCCTGCAAACTGCAACTACCCCTAAACAATGGACAGAATCTGACATAATATTACTCTACAAAAAAGGAGATCCAAACAGTATAAGTAATTACAGGCCAATAAGTCTTCTACCAACACTATACAAAGTATTCTCATCAATTGTAGAAAAGAGAATCAGAAGTACCATTGAAAAGCATCAACCCATAGAGCAGGCTGGTTTCAGAAGAGGTTTTTCCACAGTGGACCATATCCACTCCATTGAGATGCTCATAGAGAAGTACCAAGAGTTTCAGAGACCGCTCTACCTGGTATTTATTGACTATCAAAAAGCCTTTGATACTTTACTTCACAGCGCTATTTGGGAATCCCTGCACACACAAAGTATTGAAATTGAATATATAAAAATATTACAACACATTTATGACAACAGTACCAGTAGAATAAAACTGGATAAAACTGGACCTCCCATAAGTATCAAAAGAGGAGTCCGGCAAGGAGACCCTATATCTCCAACAATTTTCATCTCCGTACTAGAATCAGTGATTGGAAAATTAAAATGGGAAAGAGTTGGCTTGAAAATAAATAACGATTTTATAAGCCATCTAAGATTTACCGACGACATTGTCCTGCTGTCAGAAAATACCACAGAACTACAATCAATGATAAATACCCTTAACACAGCGAGCAAAGAAGTGGGTCTAGAAATTAACCGAAACAAAACAAATGTTATGACCAATAGTACCAGAAATCCTATCCATCTTGAACATCAAACATTAGAATATGTGGATTCCTACACTTATCTAGGCAAACAAATATCATTTCAAAAACAGAACAATGAACATGAAATAGAAAGAAGAGTTGCAAACTCTTGGAAAAAATTCTGGTCCCTTAAGGAATTACTGAAAAATGATATGCCCATGAAAATTAAACAGAGAATCATGGATTCCTGTATTCTTCCTTCACTAACATATGCCAGCCAAACTTGGAAGTTTACTTATAGACTGAAGATCAAAATTCGATCGTGCCAAAGAACTATGGAGAGAAGTATCTTGAAAATAAGAAAAATCCATAAGATAAACCACAAAATCATTAGATCACGAACAAAGGTCACCGATGCTCTACAATACTCACAAAGACTGAAGTGGCGCTGGGCAGGGCACATAGCTCGAATGACAGACAATCGATGGACTCACCGTCTAACAACCTGGCCAGGACCAACAGGCAACAGAAACAGAGGTAGACCAAATGCTCGGTGGTCAGATGACATAATTCAAGTGGCTGGCAAAAACTGGATGAACACAGCTAACGATAGAGACACCTGGAAATCTCTTGAGGAGGCCTTCACCTTGAGAGGGGTTCTTGAGAAAAGGATACCTACCTAAGTGCTAAAACTTATAAATAATAATTTAGAAACCTTAGAATAAACATAGGTCACAAATCTTAAATTTAGTGCCTAATGACTTTAGTACTTATATGAGTAACATAGTGCCTTTACAGCACACATAATCATGTATAATTTGACAAGTCAAAGATTGTTATATTTATCACAATTGTTGTTATTGTAAAGTAGGTATATCATCTTTGCCAATAAACGACTTTATTCTTTATTCTTATTCTTTAGTGTTTTCAAGTTTCTTATGTAACTAATAATTCAAGAAATAAAATGCTTTTTATTTTTATTTTTATTTTATTTTATTATTTTTATTTTAAGTTTTAATTTAATTTTAAGTTAGTGTGTTTAATTTTTTGTACATAAATTATAACTAGTTAGTTTAATTGGCAATCGCCGTTCTAATTAATAAAATAAATAACTATATAAATTACATATTTTCATCCCACCATCCATCACGATTACCATTATGTTTATGGCGTAAGTACTTAGGTACGTGGTAACTACTTTTGTAAAAAGAAGATCCCAAAACTGAAACTTTGAGCTGGATCTATCCGAGCAAGATTCATGGATTGTTCTATTTATATAGCATAATGGCAGCCAAATCCTCAAAGCAAGGTTTAGGCAATTTGTTCAATCAATCACTATTTGCATCTTACAAAGCTAGGGTACCTATAGGTATATCATGAACACAATACCAATATAATTTCTATATCGTTTATTTAGAAACGTAGATATCAATAAAACTGAAAAGCCCAAGGCTTGGCAACGATGTGATGATGACGTCCAAAGAACCAAACAAACAAATACATTATATTGGGATGACCTTTGGATCTGTGATTTTCCGTGGCATTTCCCGCTAGAAAAGTTAAATGGTTAGAAATGTGATGATTGGTCAGTATTTTACAGGAATATATTATATTTTATGTTATGTGATTTTATTCTTACTCAAAATTTGCAATTAAGTTATTTCGAGGTCGTGGGAAACTTCCGTATGACAGCAGCGCGGGACCGGTCGTTGTTGCGTTTACTGGAGGGGGCGTATATCCAGCATTTACTGTCTTTTCATTCATATAAAATTATAAACAGACAAACATACGTTACCTCTTTTAGTAGTATCATTAAAAGCTTTGAAAGAGCCAACTACCAGAAAATAATGGTGTTTTGGCATTTTTATCACAAGGTTGGTACCGGTACTGACATTCTTCTGGATAGGTTGGCATTTTGTGGGAATATCAAGGGCAAACATAATTATAGAGCTAAGAGTTCAAAAGATGTTTTTGAATCAGATAGTTTTGTTGAGAAACTGTTTCAACCACAATACTTGATGGTTAAGCGTTTGGCCATCAGTGGACTCAGTGAAACTGATGGAGCACGCTTTCCCAAAAGGAACTTGTATTAACTCGTGACTCGATGAATTTAGAGAATCAAACCCGCATCAATTCAGACAGCTTTTGCCCACTGAGCCATTTAGATAGTCATTTAACAATGTATCAGTCTGTGGGGTACCGAGGCTGTCTGGTTTTTTTTTTTTAAATCTGAGCGTCTGGTCGAAGCAACGCGTGACCCGAGAGCTGGTGAGTATCTGGCTCAGCGTATCAGCATTGCCAAACAGAGCGGGGCAATCATCATCATCATCGAAATATATTTGTGGGGGCAATGCAGCCAGCGTCTTGGGGACTTTTCCGACTGGTACTGATATGGATCAACTGAGCTACCTGTAGATTGATTGCAACAGTCTGCAGTTTGCTCAATTGTAAATACTAGTTCTAATTTGTTTCTATTATTTAAAGGAATTTTCATCTAACAATTCGATCCCGACTGCATTCTTCCTATCATTAACTTTAGCATTTAGCACTATAAAATGTATAAGATCTACGATATGAGCGCAGTAATCATAAACAAGTGCGCGCGCGCCGGCCGGCACCGCCATTTTGGAACTGCGCCAATGCATACTCGGCTATGATCGTCTTTACTATTGGATAATAGTCTGAGATGTTTAAATTCTTGATGTTTGTATATAATTTAATTCGTATTAATATGTACTAGGTAGTGCTGGTAGGTAATTGCATTAGAGATTAATATTCTATTCGATCATTCTACAAACGTTTAGGTCTAGTTGATCTAGCTATGAGTTTTTCATATATACCTACTTATAATATCTGAGTGAGAGCTTATTCTTCTTTCAGTCCCACGCTAGGTGGGATCGGCACAACATTAATTTTACTTCCACTCCTCCATCAGCCTTCATCTTCATACTTTCTTACCCATGTCCTCTTCCAGACGATCCACCCATCTTTTCTTCATCTGAGTCTTCAAAAGTCCGAAGGGAAATATCAAAATTGACCCTTTTTCGATTAATTAAGTGATTGCTGGACCAATGTTGAGTTCTGTTTGTCTTTCCACTTCAAACCACCAATCACCAATCACCTGGCGTTAGAAAGCGATTGCAGTCTTTAGTTTTTTTATCATTTCTGTCGGTCTTCCTCTTCGCCTGGACCACGGATTGTTCAGCGTGATCATGTTTGACGTGTTCTAGCAAGGGTATATGCGTCCAAACCAGAAGAGCCTGCTTCCTTGCAGTTTGTCGGCTATGGGTCACAAATAAAACCTGTTTTTTCCTATCCTCAGATAAAGGCGTCTCAACACCCATACTATAGAAAATACTCCACATACAACTATGTAGACAAAGACATGGAGTCCTATGGACGCCCTTAGACTGGTTGGTGGTATTTACCCAGAATGGCGTGACCGTAAGAAGCTCGAAATAGGTCACGACCAACATTGTAAGACCTAAAAAATTAGGGAGAAATATAGGCCACTAAGCCTCAGACAAGTCTACAATAAATAAATAATAAAGTAAGTACCGACCTACAAATCATAACACGGAAATGACTCCCCAATATCAAGGTCGGTACAATCAATGGCATCAAACACGCAATATCAAAAATAATGGGCATTGCTTCCGAAACAAAACATTTCATTACTATACATATACATTGCGTGATAAGAAAAGTGCCTTCTTACCTTCCTCACTTTCTTTAGACGGGAGGGGTTATAAATAATTTAAATTTTTTCGATTGTAGGTACAAGCCTTGTATACCATAAGTCAGAGAGCAATTCAGGTAAAATCAGAGAAATGAAACTAAAAATTGGGCTGGTTTGTAGGACCTACCAACACCTCCAGCTTCATTCACACACTCAGGCAGTAAAGTAGGTTCATACTTCACAGTCACACTTCAGCATGAAACTAGGTCAGCTGATATCGACCAGCGCGACCTAGGCATTACGTAAGCGCGAACCACTGGCAGTGGGGAAACGCGGTGGTATGGATACTGTAGATCACCTAGGTATAGGTTTTACCGAGTATTTCCTAAGTAGGTAGGTTAACTTTGAGGTAAGCAGCTTAGGCGTTTTAGAGCTAGATAAAACGAGATTTTGCCATGGCTTCACCGATATTATGGAGCATTGATTTATCGCCGCAGATTATTACTTTTAGTTGACAACCATAAAAATCTATCGTTAATTCCTCACAGTATATATTTTGTCGCTCTAGAAAGCTTATTTTACTTCTATATATCGAGATGGCGTAGCTAAATCAATAGTTCAATAGTTCTTTTTATAACAATAATTTTACATGTCGATAAATTGAAGACTTACTTGGATTATAGGCTAAACAATTATATAAATTGTAGCTACAAACACAAAACAATAAAATAACATTAAAAATATATCTATAAGATAGATATTATCATAAAAATCATTCAATTCAATCATAATTAAAAAAGTAATGAAATGTTATTTTGCGCCTATGAACTCGTCAAAGCTATAAAAAGTTTGCTCGATAAGTCAGCGTTTTAGGCGGCGGGCGCTTAAATATACCATTGTTAGCATTAGCAGCCCCTTTGATAAAATCTGGTAAGCTGTTATACACCGGAAAAAGAATATCGGAGTTGTTGATTCGTTTTCGTGTAAAGCCTACTCTTATTCAAAAGTGGAATCAGAAACTTTGATTTTCGTTTTACGAGGCCTCCTGAGTCAGCGCTAAATCGCGTTATCGAAGCGTTTCAGGTTTGTTGTTAGGACCACAAAATGTAGCGTGATAATGATAACTGATAACACTTTTTATCCACGAACTAAAAAGAAATAATTTTACACGTTTGCACAACAAGTCAAAGTAGCACCGTACCCTGCGCCATCAATACAGTGTTGATATAGGTCAGAAAATATTCAGAAAATTTACATTGGTACGTAAGATGATAAAATTATTGAGCGCAATCCAATTTAGGTAGTGTTGATAGATGGTGAATGTATTGCAAGAGGATTGATCAAGGATAGATAGATTGCCAAATGAATGCGCCAAATGAAATAATCGTAGTATAGATTATGTTCTTCTGAGACATTTATGAGCATACTAAAATACGAGCACCGAAATTGATGGTTCAAGTGCAACAATATCAAATAACTTATTTGAATTTTCTATTAGTTAATTTATAAAACTCTGTCGTTGTTGCTTGGCAGTCTCAGTGTCAAAGTCGAGTATTGTTATGGTGTCCTGATGATGTGTCGTGGAGAGAGGAAACTGGTTGACGATTTACTTTGTAGGTTTTTTTATTGTGTAGTTGGCACACCAACTCCTCAGGAAAAGACCACAGTCTTTTCTCTTACAAATTAAGTTGTGTTCGTGCTTAAAGTTAGAGGGTAAATTACTTATAATGATCAATTTGTTGTCCGTCTGTCAACCTTTTCTCAGGAACGCGTGGACCGTGGACGTTTCGAGTTGAAATTAACGTGAAATGCTCAAGTCCGTAACCTCTTGGAGCCGCAATATATATAAAACTTCTAACTTCTTTGTTAAGGCACTCAAACAAAAGTTACTAGAATCATAAAATTTTGTAAGAAGCACGGTCTTATTTTTATTTTATTGATTTCACAAAAACCACAGCTCTCCTAAATACCTTATAGCACAAGTAAGGAAAAAATCCTTAAACAGTAAATTTGTAGTTTATTCATATAAAAAAAATAATTTTTGATTCTCGCCATGGACAAAACCTACATACATTCTTCCCGTTGACCTAGAATCATGATAATTTGGCAAAACACAGGGTCTTACGGAACCCTTAGTGCGCGAGTCCGACTTGACGTTTTATTTATTTTCGACTGCTACTTGAATTCTCCAAGAAATTTTGCATCTTCTTCCTACTTTTACTATTCCATAGCAGATGTAATCAATAGGCCTCGCTACACTCCGGCCACGGATTAGGTAATGTTACGGTTACGACGCTGGCCGCTGGCCTCCATGAGTCAAGTTCAAGCGTGCATTGCACGTGGCCACCTTTGGCAAGGTTTCTTTATCCAGTTGATTATACCAAGTAAGGCCAAATAACGTATTAACTTCAAATATACGTCCTAATCATAACAAAACCTATATTTGCCTACGATTTCGAAAGGGTACCTACCTATGCACTTTTTTATGAAGCTGGACAAAGTCAGCATCGAGCAAAGCAACGCTTATGCCGTGGGCACTGAATTGCATTTTGTTTTGTATGTACTCGTGCACTTGGTCCATGGCGAGAATTAAACATAATTTTTTTGTGAATAAACTACAAATTTACGGTTTTCGGTTGTTTTTCATTTAATTGTGCTATAAGACCTTGCTGCTTGCCAAATTCCATGTTTCTAGGTCTACAGAAAGTACCCTATAGTTTTCGTGTCCATGTGATTCCCTTGGAAATTTCAAAATTTTCGGACATAAACGGCTGTAACTTTTGATTGCGTTGACTTAGTATTTATATCACGGTTCCAAGAAGTTACGGAATGATTAAGTATTTGATGTTAATTTCAACTCGATACCTCCACGCGTTCCTGAGAAAAGGGGCTTGACAGACGATACAGATGGACAAATTGGACAACAAAGTGATCCTAAGGGTTCCATTTTTCCTTTTGAGGTACGGAACCCCAAAAATGAGCGCCTTAGCGCCCTGTCTTTGCTTGACGCATCTGCCTAGGTACGCAAATATAATCTAAACTATATGTCTCACAATGGGCCCAGAACGACAATTCTTGAACTTCTGGTATCGCCCATCTCTTTACCCTTAAATTCGAACACAGAATTAGTCGTCACTTTATTCCCAAAGGATTAGTATTAAACCGCAGAAATAGAAGTAGAAAAAAAAAGTAGTAGAAAAATCGTTTAAAACTAAGGGATTACAAGCCGGTTTTTAGTTTTTTTAAACATGGCTCCTAGTAAATTGAATATATTCGGCCTAACAATAAGGCAACCCGTATTCTCTTAGGAAAGGTGACCAAGAATCAATGTAGTGAAGGTACCAAATGATGTTATGCAAGCGGAGTATTGAACGGTCGTTTCATAACATCCGCAGTGGAAAGGTCACCCCCTACCCAGCCCCCTCTGTGACGCAACGGGAAGGCCCTAGATCTGGGGGGCGCAGCTGAGCGCACTATATCTACTTATGAACTTGCAATGCAAGGGTATTGTTTGATTCTCGGATCTTTTTATGAAAGGTAAGAACTTAAAAAGAAAATTTTGCTTACTTTAAGGTTAGAAAGTTGAAGGTTCCTTATGAAACGCCAACCCTGTTATTTAAAGAGAGTAAAATAAAATAACATAAAATTACTTTGTTGAACCAGTGTTGGTAGTAAATCCTTGGGTCTGCTAGTTTTATTAAAATAATTAATATACCTCATACATATCTCAACAGCCTATATTGGTCCACCTGAACGCAGATCTCCTCTTGATCTCGCCTTATTGGCTTTTATCTCATGGGAAGTAATGCCCATAATCCCCACGCTGGGTATGAGGGTTGGGAATCGCAGTTCGCCGGTAGAGCTGTTGTGCGGGAGGCGCTGCTGCCCGCCCCCGATGGAAATCCTTTAGTCGCCTCTTACGACACCCGCCGCGGGAGTTGAGGTGGTGCAAATTCTAAGCCGGTACCACACAGCTATAATTAATATATTTACACTGAATTGTCGCGGATGGTGTGTAGATGTAGACTCCGTTAATCTTACTATGTATTTATTATATTACACACTTTCTTCTAAAACTTCTCGGAGGACTAGTTCCTACGTTGAATACTTTGAATTACTAAACTAAATTTCTCAGTCCGCATTCAAAACTTCGGGTAGGTACATAAAGTAAATCTGCCTAGATTAAAAATGATTTAAAATATCACGACAGTTATAAATTCATCTTCCTTACGTAATCAGAGAGATGTAACCTAGATCTCTATGAATGCTGGCCTCGAGCGAGAGGAACGTAGCTAGCTAGGGCCTGGTCTGGCCTTGGCATTTGAGAGCTGAAGCTGCCTCAAGGGGACGCTTCAGTGCTTTCGTTTTTGCCTGAAGATGGCTATTGCAAAGTTTATTTTATGTTTGTTAGTAATTGCATACATATCTATGGTATGAATTGTAAATAATATTTCAGGTATCGATGGCTTTCAGACAGAAAACTTGATCGGATGATCTTTTCTCTCACGTAGTCCTTCAAATTTTGAGCTAAAATATTTGAGTTTGACGCCATTGTCGTCGTAACAGCGCCACCATATTAATATCATCTATAATTTATTATGTATCGTCTATTAGAGTTTCTAAAAAAAAAATTCGTCATCATAGCCTGTAACATCAGGGTAAGATGATGCAGGTGGGATCACATTGCATAAGATTCAGCCTAATCATATCACATACCTACTCATAAATAAATTTAAGCTGATTGAAATTTAAGCATGTTCTTTAAAAAATGCACTCTTTCTCTGGGACCCATATTATAGATTGCACGAACAGCTCTCTTCTGCAGCACAAATACAGTGTTAAAAACTGCAGCGTTTATCTGCAGTGTTAGGTTCTACCTAAATAAAATACATTTAGTTTTGGTTTTGTTAACCAAATATTTTTGACACTAATCCAATGGACAATTTTTGAGATTGCATTATTCCCATCGTCGAAATTTGTGTTTTGTCGTGGAGGATGGTGGGTGGCGGTTAGGTTGGCGGGTTGCTATGATCTCAAGGAAACTCAACAGCTATCGCATCGCTTACTTACTTCAAAATCCGTAACATCGCCTCGATACTTAGAGCATTTAGAACGGGAGATGTTAACGCAAGGCGTACCCCTCTGCCGGCCATAAGGTGCTACTTGGCCATGCACGTTATATAAAACTTCTAAAGGCTCTAAGCCTCGATACATCCAGGCGATTGGCTATGCTATACTCGGTTTTAGAATCCAAGACATTTTATAATCAACCAAGACATTTATGAATTAAAACTTATAAAAAACTGATATCATTAAATAAAAATACCAAATAAAAAATATCTAAGATACCGAGTATAGACGCTTGTCTGATATCTGTATGGTGTCTGTGTGTTCTGTACCTACTATAAAGCTTATCGACCTGGAAAGCTCTGCTGCAATACGGCACGAAAATGTACATTCAAATGTGGCCTTTTTTTAACTCGTAACATTTAGATTAATTTTATATTGACGACATCAGATGATAGAGAGCTCGCGGACCACTCGTTTGAAGCTTGTGGGAAGACATTATTTCGCAAAAATGTATCTAAAGATAACGAGTTTAAACCCATATCTGAATGCACGTTTTGTGCTGTGTGGTAGCGGCATTGGATTAATGAGCTTTAAGCCACGCGCGTTTCGAAGCTACCCGCTAGGCTACTATCCCCTATTTACCAGTGGGTCGTTCATCATAACATAAGTCACGTGAGGCTTGTTTTGTACATTACGTAAATTTTTAATTTATAAATTATCATAAAAATTCAGAATAGACAGTATTCCGAAAATACTAAAACTAATAATAGTCCGGTAAAATTATTAGACCGAAAAATAGGGGTGAGGTTACAAAAATTTGCACTCAGCTGAAAATTGGAAGGATTGTTCTGTTCAAAACACCATTAACCGTTGAAATGACCAATAATATGAATGAAATGACAAATGAAATGTGAGTAGTCCTCATCGATACACCTGGAAAAAAATTTACTGGTGGTTAAATGTCACAAAAACGGGTTTTTCGCGATATTCAGCAAAACGGTAAGTTTTATCATAAAACTCAGACAAAAAATGGATATTAGATATTTATCTATAAAAAATGTCTAAATACTTATTTTCCTAAGAGCCACCGTTTTTGAGGGTGCGAATTTTTGTAACCTTTTGGTACCATGGACCATGGATGTCTAAATTAACCGGACTATAAATACAGGTCAGTGTCATCATCAGCATATATTAGTCCACTGCTGGACATAGGCCTCCCCTAATGAGCGCCATAGCGCCCTGTTTTAAGCATTGCGGTATGGATGACGAGAAGACTCGACGTAGTTTCCCAAACGCTGCCCAGCGTAGCTGGATTCTCCTCTTGGCCTCCTTCTCAAAATTATTTCTACCTTACAGGTTTCGACCGAATTAAAGGCCTTTTCATAGTCCACAAAGGCCAGACACACACACACAGGTAAGTATAATCTAATATTATTCTCACATTATTAAGCACCGGGATAAAAATGTCTATCGGCCCAGTTTTGCGCGTTTTACGAAAAAATAAATGCTTACACGCGCGTAGATTGTCCCGTATTATTTATCTAACTATACCTCCTCCCCCTGGTGATATTTCGTGATTTTTTCAAACTCCCTCACTTTCGAACCTCACGTGATTAATAAACAACCCCCACCTTACGATGCGGCCGAAGCCTTACGGGCTTGGTACTCATGGAGGAATGGAAACAGAATGAAAAGCACTTACCTGATATAGTTAATGGCTATGAAGATGTACCAGAGTGTAAAGATTACAATACCGCCTCCTGCCTGGTCAGCCATTGCTATGGAATTGCTGGCTGAAATCAAGAGACAATGATAATTGATTAGTTAACGCATTCACTGCCCAGCCTTGCGGCGGTGCGACCCGCACGGGCGGCGCCACATGGAGGTGGACGTGACCATCTGCGTCTTGGGCCATGATAGTGTTTGTTTCATCAAGATCTCCTCTAGCGACTCTGCTATTAAAACTATGTCATCAGCGAATCGCAGGTGTGAGATGTTAAGGCCCTTACCTTTCCAGTCCAGCGTCTTAAACATATCTTCCAACGCGCTCGTGAACAGTTTCGGGAATTTATCATCCCCCTGTCGCGCTCCTCTGCGCAGTTGGATGGATTTTGACAGCTGGCCTGTACTTGGATACTTATGGTGGCGGCGGCCTCGTAGAGAAATATCAGCACATCGATATAACGATAGTCTACTTGGCATCGCTGTAAGGATTCCGGAACAGCCCAGGTTTCGACAGAGTCAAAGGCCTTTCATAGTCCACAAAGGCCAGACTCAGAGGCTGATTATAATTCGGACTTGTGTTATGTATAATCTGCCTTACCTACTGTGTGAATGTGGTCCATGGTGCCATATCCTCCGCGGAACCCGGCCTGTTCCGGTGGCAGGAACTCGTCAAGTCTCCTGGCGAGACGATTCGCGACCACTCGTGAGAACAGTTCATAGACGTGGCTCAGGACTGTGATGGGTCTATAGTTTTTATGGAGGGTTTTCCTTTTTAAAAAAGCTCTGAATTTATTTCGTCCTCACCTTTCCATTTTTAAGCTGCCTCAGAGCTAACACGATCTCGTCTTGACTGATGTCTGGCAATTCCTCGGTATAGTGGTATAGTGTCAGGGTAGCTCTGGAATCATGGTCATTTCGTCGGGAATGGGGGGCATGTGCAGCATATAAACGGCCATAGAAATCCCCTACCTCGGCGGAGATCTCCGGCTTCGACAATACGGTCATCCCGTCGTAAGTTTTGAGCTTTGTCAGGTGGCTCCTGCCAAGCTGCTGAGTGAATACTTTGGACCCTCGGTTTCACTCAATCGCCTCTTCGCTGAGGCATGTGTTGGAGCTCCGAAGGTCGCACCGTACCATCTTCGCAATTTGCTTGTTCAGGTCTGACCTCTCTGACGGAGTCGCTTCGTCGGGTGGTTTCCCGTCTTTTTGTCATCAGCCCGAGAGTCTCATCCGAGAGTGTGGAATACTTGCCAGTACGCTGCTTTTGGCAGAACTTGATGCGTCCCTCAACGTTTCGACCAGATTGCATAGGGTATCGTCAGCGTCATCAGTGGGATCCAAGGCAACAAATCTATTCCCGAGAAGCTGCTGGAACTTCACGGTGTCCGCCATGATTTAGATTGGGTTAGGTCGTAACGTGGACTTCATCAGACGGTTTCTTTCAAGCTTCAAGTTGACAATCAGAGAGCCTCGGATCAGTCGGTGATCAGATCCGGTATTGAACTGGTTGATCATTGAGACATCTCTGAATATGTGCTTGCTATTCGTCATGATGAAGTCGATCTCATTTTTAGTCACAGTGTCCCGACACTGTGACTAAAAATGAGACTCGGCTTTGCTACGTCCACTTCCTTTGAGGTTGTTTCTTAAAGAAGCAGTTGATTAAGCCCCTCTTTCTCATAGAAGTTGAAAAGCATTTGCCCCCTGCGATTCCTCACTCAATGAAAATTGGCAAGGAGGCAAATCCCGGGAACGGATATAGGCTACTTGAAAAAGGGCAGCAGATAGTAAGTAAAGTACCTTAGTTTGTAGATTATGTTAGTAATTCGCTATCCTGAACTGGAAGTTCATTTTATTAGATTTTGTTGTATTTTTGTGGTGATGAAGGATTTTGACTTGGGAGGATGTATCCTCCCAATGTCAAGGTCAATGCCACCTGTCATTTTTTGGCAGAAAATATCCAGGTATCAGGTTATTTAGCGAAGAGATTTTAGCCAGTTTTAACTCCTTCGTTTATTCGCATTTACATAAACCATTAGCCTCCGCTAGCATGGTATTTCGTATTAGCCATAGAATAGTTTATGTATTAGCCTCCCCTAGAATAGCGATTTTTTGTCCAGGCGAGTTGTCTAGAGAGTACCTGGTAGATGCTTCTTCTAATATAGAAGAAAACTAAGAAAAAACTAGGAAATATAATAGGTAGGTCAAATCATACATAAAGGTACAGACCGTACCGGTCCAATACCTAATGGACGCAGGCCTCCTCCTGATATGAGGCTTTCATCTTAAGAGGGGGTAATGCCAATAATCCCCACGCTGGGCATGCGGGTTGGGGATCGCAGTTCGGTGGTAGAAATGTTCTGCAGGGGCAGCTGCCCGCCCCCGGTGGATATCCCTTAGTAGCCTTTTACGACACCCGGAGAAAGAGTTGGGGTGATGCAAATTCTAAGCCGGCACCACACGGCCAATTATATAGTAGGTACTTACCACAAACCTTAAATGGTACGGGACTTAAGTATCGTCTTGTAAATATTTGAATTGTAACGTAAGTTTTCAAAATTTATATAAATTTTACGATTTTACACTATTTAATTGCTGCAATGCTTTAAAATCTATTAGGCTACGATGATTGACACAAATTATAGATAAGGATAAGTCAAGGTGTTCGTATGACATACCCATCGAGGTACGTCTGAGTGAGTGTACAACCGCCTCGGGCGGCGAGCCCTAGCCAGGACAGATTTGTCTATGGATGCTTTTATCTAGGCAGATATTCAATAGAATTGGTTGATTTGACATTTGACCTAACGTTTATAATAATGGAATTAGAATTAGCAAGCTAGTGGCAGGGGCCGGCCATATCTTGCAGAGAACCGAGAACCACGGCTGCACGGGGCTAAACGTGTTCTTGAGTGGAGACCGTGACTCCGCAAACGTGGTGTAGGAGGACCTCCGGCTAGGTGGGATGACGATCTGCGACTGCAGGTAGATGCTGGATGCGGCAAGCTGAAGACAGGGCGCTATGGCGGTCATTAGGGGAGGCTTATGTCCAGCAGTGGCCTAATATAGGCTCATGGATTAGAAATACCTACCTACAAATGTTTGTATACTTGTGTCAAAATTGTCAGTTCAATTTTAACAACCAACTGTTGTTTGCAACAGTATGCATTAGCTCGATACCTACTTATGTTTCTATTCTTCAGAAAATCTACGTGATAGAAAAAAATTACATAAATAGATCCGAGTATTTATTAACAAGAAGATACATACTTAGAAAAAATATAACATGAGTAAATAATCTTTTAAATATTATTAGCAGAGATAAAAATATACACATACTACTATAGTTTTATAAAACTATAGGTAACTACTACGCATCGATCAGGTATTCAGACGGCGAATGACGATCGATGGTAGTACGTTATTAATCTTACATCAATAAGTTTTGTATTTTTGGAATATTTACGTATAATAAAAATATCTACTTATCTATGCACCTAATGTATTGTAAAGTAAGTATACCAGTCATCTAGTACCCACACCACAAGCTCTGCTTAGCTTGGGGCTAGATAATGCTGTATGTATTGTCCGACATTACTTATTATTGATTGATTTCAAGTTTAATAAGATATACTCATCTCTGTAATTTTGTCGCCAAACAACTATATTTACAAAACACTTGGGTAGAACGAAATTTTGTTATAGTGGGTTTTATTTGTTAGGACGTCGTGGACAATTTAAATTGGTCGTTTCATCATGCAAACAGTACTGTTTAAAATTCAGAGTAGGTTTTTTTATGTTCCGTCCACGCATTTATTTTCTATCGGCACTGTGTGTGAGCCTAGCTTCAGGGCCTTTGTTCACACACTTTTTTTCGCCGTGATAATCTACGGTTAATGCGGCGTGTGAAGGCACGGTCACTTTTACTCTCCCTTTACCCAGCAATGTGTGATTATGGATTCAAAGGCTATATAGTTATGGCACGGATAGCTGCATAGATAATTAGATACTTAATAATGTATACCCAGGCCCTTCTTTTTTCGGATAGCTTTATTGGACCCCATTTATGAATGTTGCCTGTCTCCACTTTAGCAGGCCGGAGCAACAAATCCTTTGCTGAGTTTCTCGATGTACTGCTTCCTCGCGTCCATTTCGTCGGCCGGCCGGTTGTAAGGAAGCCACACCGGCTTGCCGATGAAGAAGCGTTTAGTTTTTATGTAGTTCTGGAATTGAGAAACAACACGCTAATTTGAAAGGAAACAAGCCCCCGACAAGTTTACTTGTACATTTACATGTTCTTAATAAATACAAATAAGTTTAAAATACTTTAAACTGCAGGCAGCATTTTATTGCTGTCATATTAATTTAGTGTATCAACAGCTATGGCGGTCGAGGCGAAGGAATCGATTCGTCCAACACAGCACGCGGATGTCGTAAGGGAAGCTATCAGAAAAAGGGCAGGAGTTTCCTTCCGCGTATTTTTAACGACTCAGATCACCAATCTGCCAAGGGTGTCAAGGGTAGTGACAAAACCCTCCTCATTTGGGAGAGGCATGTTCACTGTTCAGGCAGTGGGCACATTAGTGCTGATGACTGTCAATAGAATCGACAGTGATATTGCCTGTACCTTAGTGTCGAGAGTGAACCGATGGTAGATGCCGCTGGGTATAACGATCATGTCTCCTGCAGAGACCGCAATGCGGATCCACTGGTCGCTGCCGTCTCGCACGTCGAAGTAGCCTGAACCGTCCAGGATGAACCTGGAACATTTGAATAGAATTTCAACTCGGTTTCTTCCCCAGTATAACTCTGTGTGCAAAGCTGTAAGCTAGTAAACAGTATTACTTCTAGCTCTAGGTTATGATCGTAGCTTAACGCATTGACTACCCAGCCTCTGTGGCACGCAGGTCGCGCCACAGATGCCACGCGCCACAGCTCTGCGTACAGCAAAACAATGCACAGTAATATTATATTTAACTAGACGATCGCCTCGCGGTTTCACCCGCGTAGTTCCCGTTCCCGTGGGAATTCCGGGATAAAATATAGCCTATGTCACTCCCTGAAAAGTAGGGTTCCTAACGGTGAAGTATAGATACAAGATTCTGCCCGCTGCCTCGCACGCGTATTTTCGGTATAATAAGTAGCCTATTATCTAAGTTATGCAATGTTCTAAATGTACGTCAAATTTCCTCTTCCTCATTACCTATCTTACTTGACGGTGAGATGGATCCACTCTTTTTTAATTTGCATCCTATTATTGTATTGCTGTACCTGATTTCCTCTTCGGTGTGAAGATGTTCCGTGAAGAATGACTTGATTTTCTCCTCGTAGTTCGGGAGACACTCCTTAGAGCATACAATCTCATCTTCGTATGTGTAGCCTCTGTCTTGCTTCAGCTTATCGAGGATCCCATCAGTTTTGAATGTGTCTACATTGAGCTGAAATTTATGGAAAAACTTATATGTAGATAATACTAAAATCACTTGTTTTTATGCCTATTTATTAAGTGTGTCTATGTTTCTGTGGCAAATTCTTTAATCAAAGTTTAAGTCCATGTAGGTAGGTACCTACTTGGACTTAAACTTTGATTAAAGAGCCTAGCTGAGATAGGTAGGTACCTATTTCAGCTAATCACTCCCCAAATGGGCTCTACCTAAAAACCTATTAAAGGTCTTGCCTCAGGCCTAGCTGAATGCTACAAATGATGAGGGTGGCCTTATGTTGCCCCATTTTTACACCTATTTATGTAGCTACTTTTTTCTTTTATTGTTTTTTGTAAACATTTTTAATTTTGGATTTTACCTTGTCTGTAAGTCTGTACCTATATTTCTATAGGGAAAAAAACATTTTTTTTCTTCTTCTAGGTAAGCTGTGTGAATTGTCTTTATTATATTTATGATTATCTAATAATATTACAGCTCCCCTCTCCTCCCAGTAGGTGTAATAATTGTACATGCTAGGCAGACTGCAAAAACCACAATTTTAACTAGTTTAGTGCCGTAGCAATATTTATATATGGTTTCATTGTACCTTAGCTGGACATTTTTGCCTTCTCAATACCTAGTGTTATGAACTTTATGACGCATGAAGAGATAAACGCACTGAGCAAAGAGATAATAGCACCGATAAGGTGCTATTATGACGAGATTAAATGGACTGCTAGGTAGAAAATTGGTGACGATAATAAATTCAAGGAACTTACTGCGAAGTATTCGACGCCAGTTTTCCTAAGCAATTCCTCGATGGACAGATACTCCGGAGGGCTTCTGTGGTGCTCCAAACGTTGATCGTTGGTTTCTTCATCCATGTACCACGCTTTGACCATCTTAAAGATTTTATTGGATTTTGTTCGCTCGTATCGTACCTCTATCGTACGTAAAATTATTTCTTTTGTTTTGCTACTTGATTTGATTGATGGTTTGGTTTTTGAAGTTCGACTGACATGACAGTGTTGACAGTTCTCAATTGCGGCTATGTTCAGAAGTGTCGGTAAAACAGTTTTGCAACGTAAAGCAAACCACTAACCAAACCAGCACACGCGTTGTGTCCATCTGTCAAGTTAAAGATGAAAGGTGGTAAAAATGATGTGGATAGATGGCGCTAAACCTTATATAAACGAATTTAATTTTTAGCTGTAGACTGTAGGCTCTTTAAAGAGAATATAAAACTACGAGGCGCTTGAGCGCTGGTCGGTACTAGTTCCATGCCCGCAAGGTAGAGGCACTGTACCAAACAAATCCCATGCTAAATGGAAGCGATGGCAGAGAATATAATAATTTATTGGGTCTATTCGTTGATTTGATACTTTATGTGCTATACATATGTATCGACACGGTAATATTATCCTATATATTACCGTGGTATCGACGTACCGAAATCAGAGATCTGAGCAGAGGATGAGCCCGAGAGTGACTAATAAATTAAAAACTCTGATCAAACCCTTTGAAATGAAATGATACCAAAGAGGACTTCGGTCTTCGTCTTAACGCTGTCACATTTAGCACTAACTACCTACTGCGTCGAAGACGATCAAACTGTTGCTTAACAGCTCGCCGTTTAATCTTTAACCTACTACATATTATTAAAAAAATAGTAAAACACAGGAATGAAGTAAAAATATATTTAATTAAATTAAATAATCATTACAATACTCACAAACCTACAATACACACAAAGGGGATTTATATTAAAAAATTAATTTCTGGCACTTTGTACCTACATACCAAAAATATGATGGTGTGAATGAAGTACAAAAACATACACTTCTTGTCCGTTCAGCTGGTCTAAATTACTGTACAACTCATAAAAATATTTTCGGTGGTACCGCTGACCAGCTGTGCCATTACGCAAAAACCACCCATTATAATTGAAATTCATTTCAATGGCCGCAAAAGCCATTTCAAATGACGATAGATATCGATGGGCGGTTTTTGCGTAATTCCACAGCAGGAGGCCTATTTTAATTCTCCAAAATACGCAAAATTCATTTCGTTTCGTTTTTTTGTGCAAATTGGTATTCTAATTCGGTGTAGAGTACACCGTTAACCGAAACGAAACACGCAACTCGTGTTGGAGAATTCAAATAGGTCCCCAGACCACTGCTGCTTCGCCACTGTACCACTGTTATAGTATTATGGTCCAAATTACGGTAAGTAGGTATGTAATCAATCGACTCAGCATAATCCATTGATCTGATGTCAATGTAACATCCAATCGGTACTGACTTGCTCTGAGCTTAATATTTTGGCGCCGCGAGGGGAATCGTGAATTTAACAAACTTATGCCAAAGTTCAAACACAACAGAGCCACATATAATTTTTTTTTTGCACTGCAGCGCACTACACTGACACAATGATTTATATAGTGTGTAATTTATATAATGCTGTGTGCATTGTCCAGCATTATTTATTTATTTATGTAAAATATTCGTATACGTCGTGCGTGTAGATAGAATGGTATTGAAAATATAATGCTATCCCACTTTTGACAAATATTATCTAAGCGAGCTAGCGTGACATTTTTCATTCTCATTCTTTATCTACACGACTTATATCAATGACATTTTGGAGGAAAACCGCAACACTTGTTGACAAACTGTATTCTGATGAAAAAAGCTGATTACTATAAAATAGTTTAATAAGTAATTAAAGTTACGAGAAGCCTTTTGCCTAACACAGTGTTACACACATTAAGTAATCAAGTGATTCTACATAAGTTATTAAAAATCTGTGTTATCTTACTCACAATCCACTACTACTTATTAATTAATGAATATTGATATGATTATTGCAATGATGATTAAATTAATTAAGTATTTTAAAATAGCATTCATGCTAGAGCGTGTACGATATTTAAAAGAAATAAGATTTAGATATTAAAATGTGTCCATTATGTATCTTTCTAAAATCAAATATAATGGAATGTTTTTTTAACAAGTAAATACGTACAGCCATTTATTAACGTCATTTTTATAGAACTGAAACCACTATTGTCACATTGCCACAAAAAATCCGAAACCTTTTTGTGATAGGTGGTTTTATAAAAACCGAGCGCTCTGGGGCCTTATTCAGCAAATCAATGGCTTTAGTATAATAATGGTATCGTACCAGACCAGAATCACGTCGAATTGATAAATGCAACTCTAGATGGTGAATGCGGTGTTATTTGCCCGGAGAGATTGATATAATGGTTTTAACCTCGACACTTGAGACTCTCTATCAGCTCTAGTTACATTCATCTAAGGTAGAATACCAAAATGTGTAGGTAAATAATTCTGTGACGATACCAGTGTCATAATAAAGCGATTAGTTAAGCAGAATAGGTCCTTTCTGATTCTGATTAGATATTTCGGCTGAAAGCACTGAGCAAATAAAAACAAACACTAAAATTGGACGGAGATGATCATGAAAATCACAATACAGAAAATAATTTCAAATAACAGACTTAAATCGCAAACTTAAAAATTTCATTCTATGTTACAGCTAATTTGTAAACTAAAAATATTTAAAACGATATACTGAGATCACCCACATATTGAAATTGGCTTTTTATTATGTATATTATAATTGTTACACGCGACATATGTATTACCAACGCGTTGTTATTGTACGACATTACAAAATTGTTACTGGGTTACATTTATTTATTACTAGCTTCGATCAAATATAACCTTGATCGAAGATTACTAGCTTATGCACGCGGCTTAAATCGCGGTGTAACCTATGATACTCAAGGATAATCTATCAGTCAAAGAATTTTCAAAATGGAATCAGTAGTTCCGGATATTTCCCTTTATACTAGTGTAGATTATCAACAAATTTCACTGTTATATATTTGCAAGCTTTTAAACTTATATGGTAATATACATTATTATAATAACGTATGAGATACTAACATAAGTTTGAATTTTAATAGTCAGGACTCTATGAATATAATATTCAAAATGAATGTTTTATGTCGTCGTTAAGTACATCGAATGATTAGATAATATATCAAAATTGTGTACTTCTACTCATTTATAATACATAAGATCTTACAACGATTACACTAAGGTATGTTTTAGGATATAAACAAACAAAATTTAAAATTAAAATTAGATAAAATAAATTAAGTTTTGGGGCATCAATGCCGTTTAAAATAATGTCATTGTATAATTATATCTTAAAATAAATTCTACCTATGTCAACTTAAATTTAAATCTGTGAACATACGACAAAACAAAGGTACCTAGGTTTATTTTAATAGTCGAACTTATTTCTCAGAATAAGAAAAACTATTATTATGCTCCTCATGTATCCATAAGAAATGTCATAGAAAATATACTTTAGTTCTTAATGTTAAAGATATTCACGGTCATAATCTATCACATTAAATCAGAAAGATTTCGTCAAACTTTAGTCCGAAAATCTATTAATTATAATTAGTCCCTAATGTCACAAAATCTACGACCACGAGACGGAAATCTAGTCACAAAATACCGAACCCCACTATAGTAACAGGGGATTTAACTCTATGTTCACCGTTCTATCGTTAGTTTGCGTCACCAAAATCACTTGAAGTCTATTAACCATCAATAAAATCACTTTAACTCAATTAAACATCACTACAGTGACTTTTACTGTATTTCTATCCAATAATCGCTGGATTATGTCACTAAAATCACTTCAACTCAACTGTAAACTGTTCATTCATTACTATATATCATTTGACCTCAATAATCATCACGTGAACTCAAATAATGATCACTTGAATTCAAGTGACTCCACTGACCGTCATTTGAACTCAACTGACCATTACTTGAACTGAACTGACCATTACTAGAGCTCATCGAATCATCATTTGAACTCAACTAACGTTCACCTGAACTCAAGTAACGATAACATGAACTCAACTAACGATCACCTGAACTCAAAATACGATCACTTGAACTCAACTAAACATCACTGTGGCACAGCGGGTCATTCTCCCCTCCCCCACTGCAGCCAGCCGTCACTTATAACTTGGTGTGTTTGACGGTGTCGGTCCAGTAGTTCTGAATGGTCATAGCCTCGAGAGAGTTGAGGAAACTGTCGTTGTCCAGGCTGTACATCTCCTCGGAATTATCCTGGAAAGAGAAATGTTGAATATTAGATAGGACCATTCCTCCTTAGCACACATAAATAAATAAATAATGCTGGACAATTCACACAGCATTATCTAGCCCCAAGGTAAGCAGAGCTTGTGTTATGGGTACTAGATAACTGATATACATAATAATATACGAGTACATAGATAGATATTTTTTATTATACATAGAAAACGACCAGAACACCCTGAACAAATATCTGCAGATCGTACAAATATTTGTCCCGAGGCGGGAATCGAACCCCAAAAAAAAAGCAACCTCCTGCGTCGCAGGCGGACCTTCGCCCACCGCGCCACAGAGGTCGTCAAATGTATACTGCTGAGCCTCTTGCCTCCTCGAAACAAGGGGGGCTTTGACATACACAAGCTGATTGTCCAGCGTGGTGACAATCGGCTGCTTGGTCATCGAAGTAGAGTTGTTTAAAATACACAGAAGGAAGCCTCTGCCCTGCCCTAACTCTGGTAGGTTCCCTTAGTCGACTCTAACGACATCCACGGGTTGTATTGGATTCTTATTCTTGGAAATTGGAAATGGACCAATAAAATTTGATTAACTGTGGGTTTATGGGCCAAAGGCCAGCTAGGCCTGGGCTGGTATATAAATTAACGTATCTAGAACCGGAGCCACCCACGCTTTATAAAGGGTTTCCAGTTCGTCATAGAAACTCTATCAAATCATCAACGACAACTAATCAGATACCAATAACGTTTACTGCTTTAGGCCCTCAGAATAAGCAAATAGACAAGTCAAAATAAACCTGCACCACACATGAACAAAATAACCAACAGAGCCTCTGTCAGAGCATGTGAAAATGTGTTTTCTAGTCCTTCATCTTTCGTGTTTTATCGTCAGCTACATCGCCAAATAACATCTGTGAAATTGTAGTCGAACGAAGGTCTTGATGAAAGTTAACTGGTCTTTAATTATTTTTTTTACTCATATATTATCTTAGAAATAAAGAATCAGCGACGCAATACGTACAATACTTACCCTTATAGTGCTGTCGTCCAAATACCCGCTGGAATCAGGATTTGAGCACTTATCGTTCAACGTCTGAGGCTTGTTCAGGTACCGCCGTCGATACAGAACGAACGCTGTACTACCGGCTAAAGCCACCAGTACCAGCGCAGCGAAGGAGATGCCAGCTATAGCTCCCGTGTCCATTCCACCGTCATCTTGATCTATTACTCGTCTAGACGACTCTATGTTCGGAGGAACCCGAGTTTGTACGAACGCAGTCTCTAAGGATAACGGTTTTTCTGTTACAATCCGACTTTCCGATGCTCCGTCTATGTTTATATCATCTTTGACTACATCAGGTCGCGTCAGGTTACGCTTTTTTGTAGTGAACGTTGTATTCTGACTTTCTGTCGTGTTCGCCACTTCTGTGTCGTTCGCTTTGGTTATGTTAACATTATCAGTTGTGTTCACTGCTGTCCATGTTATCGAAGGGTGAACTACATCTGTACCATTAGCTCTATCAGTGGTTATGTTAGCGTGTTCAATGTGAGGTTCGACAACCTCTGTTTGGTTTTCTGTGATGTTTGTTGGTGGTGTGGTGATGACAGGTGTTTTGTCGTAGTACATGGCTCGGCCCTGTCTGTCTGATTGTCTGGGAGGCCCCGGCAGGGGCTCTGTCGTGATGTCTTGGGATTCCTGGGGAGCTGCGGTTCCGATGCTCGCTGGAAAAGGAGAGAATAATAGTTCAGCTAGGTACCAGATGAGAAACAAAGTGCTGTTGTAACAAAGAGCTGCGGTTCCGATGCTCGCTGGAAAAGGAGAGAATAATAGTTCAGCTAGGTACCAGATGAGAAACAAAGTGGAAACAAGCGGGGCTAGCATAATATCGTTTTTGTCGATTACGGGTCACTCATTGGATTGGAACAGAATAAAGTCTTAGTTATGTTTTGTAGTTAGAAATGCAATTTTTTATGATTATTTTTTTCTGTTTTTTGTTTACGTGCAGTGAAAGAGAGATTACGAGCACTGAAGGAAAGAGAATGAAAGAAATGAGAAAAACAATAATATTACCTTTAGTAAACAAACCAGCAAGTACCTAAGAGTTATATTGAAATGTATTTTGGTTATTCAGGCATTCGGGCTTCTTATCAGTTCGCAACACCATTGTTGACTTTCGATTTAGAATCGCAATATACAATATACTGAACAATAAAGTACTGATAACGGGTGAAATTGTAAACAAACACCTATACTGCTTACAAAAGCTAAACAATAAAGGACCTAAGGCAACATTGACTCAGCAATGTGCACTAAATTGATGACTAATGTGGTGATATTAAGGAATCACCTCCAAGGGAGATTATATCGATAGTTCGGCTTTAATTAGCAATTCTATAAAAACTTTTGAGTGTCATAGTTCGATATTTTTGAAGGAACCGCCGCGGGACACCTAGGCTGTACTAAGTACATAAAATATAAATGCTTAAACTTTGGAAAAAGGAAATTATACGTGAATAGTTAACCTATATGTTGCACTAGCTGCCCGCGGATTCGCACGCGTATTTTTGGTATAATAAGTAGCCTATTATCTAAGTTAAGTTAGGCTTTGCTCTAAACGTATGTGAAATTTTATCTTGATCTGTTTAGTAGTTTTGGAGATCCTAGGTAACAAAAATTTCACATTTCACAAACTTTCGCATCAATAATATTAGTAGGAAGTAGGATAGGATAAGTGGGTATCATGTTACACATGCCAACACGAAACATAATTGAAAAGCTCATCAGCACCTTTATACTGCTACAGAGCAAGCACGTTATTGTTTGTAATTCATGGAGCACTCCACAATATTGGCAATCTACATGGGTGTTGTCGCATCAGCAACACATTCTTGTTTTTGTTACACGAAGCAACAATCGCAATTTCATTAAAATATCAGTAAGCACAAATACCTACATCATTGGGCTGTAAAAATGCTGCAGACCCGTCACTCAGCTAATCCAGTGATATCTGGATTGACGAAGTGGAAGTTAATCTCCGCGTACTAGTCGCTACTAGCAAGTCACACAACACATTTCGCTTAACTTATACTCCGTCCACGCATTTATTTTCTTCGACTTAATAAAGGAATAAAAAAAATCATACAGAGATAATCTGTCAGCTCGAGCATATAATCTGTCAGCACGATGAATATCGCAGTTCGCGCTAGCTCCGATATTTTTAATCGACTGCAAAAAAGGAGGAGGTTCTCAAAAGTTTCTGTGTGTATATTTTTTATGTATGTATGTTACTTGATATCTCCGCCTGTGGTCAATTTTAACTAGATGTCGCCACTAGAAGAATTTGAATTCGGTTTATAGTTTTTTAAAACAAGCCAAATTATGTTATCGATAGATTCGCATCACTATTCATAAGAGAAGCAGAACCTATGAAATATTGAGTTCTTTCATTCAGTCAAAGAAAATAAATGCATGGACGGAGCATAGTTCATACTGAGAAAGATGTCAATTGACCCCGTCCACTCTGATCTACTTTGCTAAACCATTACTGGATCAGTTTCCACTTTTTTTTGCTCTGATCCACCGACGGATATATTCGACATCAAATTCAAATAGAATAGAAGATCTTTATTTGTGTGACATAAATAACATGACATTACTTACAACTAATAATTAACTGAATGTAACACAAAAAGGCCACCGGCTCAGCTTAATGCTGCTATGGCACAAGGGCCATAGCAGCGCTGGTTTTCAGCTTAGTTCCACTTTGGTCGTCCGATGGATTAGTTTTGCTAATCATGGCGGCAAAATTTCTGTGAATGCCTACATTGTGCTACGTAGGGTTATTTCAAGATGCCTGCCTTTGAGATTTTTTAAAGTTTTAACTTCTCTTTGACCGATGTTCTACAAGATGCAATTTTGACTCACCGCATCTAAACATCGATGGGTCGGCAACCGAGAATGGTCACCTCGTGTGAGAATGCGTCAGGTAAACAGATACGCGATATCGCTTTTACAACATTTGCATAAAGATCATAAAGTAAAGAGGTTTTAGATTAAAATTCTATATGCATGGGTGTTTTCTAATATGTATGCATTGTGTCATCTAACCGATTGCATGTTTTGTAACATTCAGATCAGAACGAATGATGTTTTTTGACAAAACGTACCTATGGTAGTTATCTTTCGATCACTTGTCAGGATTAAAACTAACAGTTGATAAGGGTAACTCTGCCTAGGGTAAAGAACCCTTAGCTATGTCTATTGTCTATGCCAGGAAATGCTTTTGACGGTTGAATAAACTACATAAAGAATTACGATGAGCTATTAATATACGATTAACGATATCATGTTTTTTAACGCACACGCCACGCTACCAATCGCGTGTAATTTAAAGGAAGCTAATCTTTCAACTGAATATGGGTAAAACACGAATCACTTTGTTATTTCAAACAATGATAATTTGTTTCGTGTTATTTGTTCTTCATTAGCTTTGTGTAACGTGAACCTAACGCGTGACGAAAATGTTCCGTCTAAACGGTTCTGTATATCGATTGCCAAGTCTATCCTAATTTACTTACATTTTAAGGACATTTTTATAAACAACTAGACGACCACCTTGCGGTTTCACCCGCGTAGTTCCCGTTCCCGTGGGAATTCGGGGATAAAATATAGCCTATGTCACTCCCTGAAAAGTAAGCTCCCTAGCGGGGTGAAAGAATTTTTCAATACGGTCCAGTAGTTTCGGAGCCTATTCATTACAAACAAACAATCAAATCTTTCCTCTTTATAATATTAGTATAGATTATTTCTTCGTTTTACGATCCTGAGAGGAGTCAAGTCATCAATTTTATTAGATAGAGTAGATGCTAACCACATGTAAGAGGTCGGAGCACTTATATTTTGTAAATTTTCATGCACTCGCCATAAACTACGAGTAATAGAGGCCCAGCCTAGTGTGGGAATCGATGTCATTTCACTAAGTAAATTATCTCTACTTACACAGAAATGATTTTTATAATCTATACTAATATTATAAACGGGAAAGATTTGATTCTTTGTTTGTTTGTATTGAATAGGCTCCGAAACTACTAGCCCGATTTGTAAAATTATTTCACCGTTAGGAAGCTTACTTTTAAGGGAGTCACATAGTCTATATTTTATCCCGGAATTCCCACGGAGACGGGAACTATGGGGTTGAAACCGCGAGGCGATCGTTTAGTTAGTTATAATTCTGTAATCCTAATTCTGTAGCAATAAACCTATTTTTCATTTTTTCATTTTCAATTGGTTGAATAAAAAATCCACAGGTATGTCTGTCTTTTTTACGCCTAAAACGGCTGAACGGATGTTAATCAATTTTGGCAGGGAGATAGATGGTATCCCGGGGGAAAGTAACCTATGTCCGTCGACATAGGTTACTTTCTATCTCGGAAAAGAGCGTGCGAAGCCGCAGACAGCTGCTAGTTATAAATATATACGGGGTGTATTTTTAGTTGTAACAAAAATATGTACAGTCAGCTGCACAGACAATGTATACACTTCCAAGATTTAACTTGTATTTTATTCGGAACTTTTCAAATAAAATGACATGCACACGTTTTTCGTACAAAGTAGTCATCGTACTTCGTCAGAATGAGGTACATAAATTATCACAATTACTATACACTTACTAATTAGTCAAATTGAAAACTTGGGAGTGTATACATATTATGCAGCCAACTGTACCTATCCTATAAAATGATTCTTCTTATAAAACATTATTTCACAACCTTTAGCTAAATCTAGAGTCTTGATTAGCCTTTGGTTTTTGTAATTTACTGCCTTCCAGTCCCTTCGTAAATGAGTTAGACGCCCCTTGTTGCCAGCGATTGGTGGGGAACAACCATAGAAATCTAAATAACAAGTGCTTTGTTATTTAGATTTCTATGGGAACAACACTGTAATCTAATATGGGGGTTCTATCACCGACTTTTGAAGAAACCACAATATGGTTTTAGAAGTACGTGTTTTAGAAGTACATATAATAAATAATAATAAATAAATAATGCTGGACATTTCAAACAGCATTATCTAGCCCCAAGCTAAGCAGAGCTTGTGTTATGGGTACTAGATAACTGATATACTTAATATACACTACATAGATCGATTTTTTATTATACATAGAAAACATCCAGAACGCCCTGGACAAATTTCTGCAGATCGTAGAAGCATTTGTCCCGAGGCGGGAATCGAACCCGTAGCCTCCTTCGTCGCAGGTGGACCTTTGCCCGCCGCGCCACATCGGTCGTCAGTAACAGTTGAATAAAGTAAGTTAGTTTGAAAAGGAAAATTAGCGCCTGCCAGAAGTCTGTTGGCAATTAGACCCAGATGGCTTACCGCAAAATCTCATACCGTTATAGTATCCTTTTTAGGTAGGCACAGGCACCAATCCTTATTTATGTTATAAATAACCGCGTGTTTCAGGAAAATATATTTGTATTTCGCTTTAAATACATTAAATCATCCTGTTGTGCTCAAGGGGAAAAGGTTTGGTAAATTATTGGTTGTATTTCTGTTCTTTTATTTATGGGATCAACCAAAGTTGTTACCTTACTTACTATTGTTTTATATTTTACTTTACGTAACAAATATCATAAAATAATCATATATTGTAAGTATGTACACCAACGAAAACAAACTACATATAGACATTGTAAGGCAAAAGAACAATGGGCAGCCTAATCGCTTAAAAGCTTTATCTTCCAGACAATGGATGCATACAAAAACTCTATGTGATTCAAATTGAAAGAAACGTAGAACATCACACAAATAAGTTCACGTATTTTTAACTTTCGTGTGGTGGTAATTTCTGAAGCAAATTCTACCGTGAGTAACCTAGAAAAAAATCACGATTTACTAAAAACAGGTTAGCATTTCATAGAGCGATCTAGGTCACCATAAGTAGTCTGGCTAGACCTACTTATGGTGACCTAGATCGTAATCCAGTTGTGTACGTAAATGTGGATCACTAACGAGATTGCAATACGCTGACTGCACCGAAATAGGAGCTAGGAAACCGTGCAAGTGTTAATGACGTCATCATCATCATCAATGACGTATGTATACTAAGCTATCTATAACCAAGCCGCTGGACTGACATTGTAAAAGAGAGCAATGGACTCCCAGTGACTACTGCTCTCAGACAAGCCGAATATAGGGTGGTATGGAAGCACCGGCAAGCACACAGCTATTTAAAAAGAATTTTAAAGGACTTAATTAATAACACTCTTTAAACCCGTGGGTGTTGTACCTATGACCCGAATGTTACGTTCCTCGGGCATTTATCTACTGTGCCTCGGGTTTCAATTTAAAAAGAAGTGTACCTATCTTCGTATGTAGTTACGTTACGAGTAAGACTCTCCTAAGCTTAAGATCTAAAGGTAAGTCAGTTGTGTAGACGGAAATAAAATTCCGCCCATGTAACTGGTTGTCTCCGCGGAAAATTTCTTCCACGTAGACAACCAGTTGTCAAGTTTGGTTGTCTGGGCGGAACAAGCCGTATGAAGGTACTCAGTCATTAATACACAATGCTCTAAGTACCTACGTGTTATTCTAAGTAATAAACAATAACAACACACTAACATTGTCCTCATAATTGTCTCTTAATTTCTACGTTACTAAGTTTTATCTAGGAACCCCGTGAGCGAATAATCTAGTTAATTCTATTTTTTTTTTAACCCATAAAATAGTGCTGGACATCTCGCATGACTCAGCAAAGTAAGCACTCTGCGAAATCCGACTTTATCATCCTACTTCTTCGTAGAACGTCTTCCGTGAACACAAAAGCTACTTTCAGTAATGAAATATTAATATTTTACCGCGTCAAATAACATTAAATGTCGTCCTTGGATTATCCCTTTCAAAATATGTCCCTATTCTAAGCCCTTTGTACAAAGTCATGTGTTTCTATAGAAGTGCTCCTGTGGGGCGCAGAAGCCTTCCATATTAATCAGGTGTTGGGTTACCAGGCAGTAACCAAAAAGGTGGATAATACAGTAGATAAAATTTGGAATATTTTTTATATCACATCACACTAATCACACTAATATTATGAATGCGAAAGTTTGGATGGATGGATGGATGTTTGTTACCTCTTCACACTAAAACTACATAGGTACTTACCTGTAAGCAAAATTTCAGCCTAATCCGTTCAGTAGGAACGGATTAGGCTGAAATTTTGCATACAGGTAAGTCTAACCCTGGAATCAAACATAGGCCACTTTCTATCTCATAAACCAGTTCCCATGGGATAGAGATAACCTTAAAACCTTTCCATAGAAACAACGCGTGCGAAGCCGCGGGCAGAAGCTAGTTTTTTATATATTTAACCTTAGTTTGACCACAATCTCACCTGACGGTAAGTGACGATGTGGTCGACGATGTATCACGAAGGTCTAGAAGACTCACTCTTGAAGAGACATAGCATACCGTGGCTGAATACAGGGGATTCGTTTGAAAACATAAAAATATCACTGCCTGGTTTTGTGTTAGGTACTTGACGATGTGCGTGGGTCAGCAACTTTGTATTTAAACCAGAGCTGTACTGTATGGGTTCTGGAAAAGCGTTGTCCACCAGCTCTAGTCTAATCTGGAGCTCTCTTAACTGCAGATTACCTCATGATGGTTCTTTTCTAACCAAGATAAGTTAAAGTCATTTACAACGGGATGTTTTACATGATTTGTAAATGTCATTATCTATACTAATATTAGAAAGAGGAAAGATTTGATTGTTTGTTTTGAATAGGCTCCGGAACTACTGGACCGATTAGAAAAATTATTTCACCGTTAGGAAGCTTACTTTTCAGGGAGTGACATAGGCTATACTTTATCCCGGAATTCCCAAGGGAACGGGAACTACGCAGGTGTAACCGCGAGGCGATCGTCAAGTTGTTGATAACCATGATGCTTTTAAAAGTTTGATAAGTTTGTTTCATTATTCCATTTTAGTTTTCCTGGTACTACCTTCCAAATTGTTCTGCATAGGTACTAACCAAGGTTAGTTCATCATGTCCAGGTGGGTAGAGAATGCTACCTAGCATTTTGTTGTGTAAAATTCGTCGTTGCCACATTTTTTGCATCCATACAGAAAAAAAAATGCTGTTTTATGTTTTTATCTATCGCTCCATGAGTCGAGATTTAGGATCCATTTTTTCCAGGTGCATGCTAATGAAGCTATCTAGAAGAAAAGTGTTTTTAGTACACTTTTCAAAAGTTTTTTGTAGGTATTTTTGTTTAACTCTGACTGCTGGTTACCCTACCAGCTGACTCATGTAGTACGCAGTACCTCGTGTGCCGTTTTATAAGTCAAGGTTAACAGAAAAAATACTTCTTTATCACTTTAAAAGGTAAGGCATTGCAGTAGTTATCTATTAATAATGCAATTGCTTTCAAGGTTGGAGGTGAAAAGTGAAATTATTCACGTAAGTGTGTAAACGATAATCAATAATGCTCTTTGTTTTCCTATTTAAAAGAACAGAGTATAAGCAATGCCCCAAAAATACTTTGATATTAATAAAAGGAATAAAGTTTCAAACTTTTCAAGGAAAAGGTGGCGCAGCTGAGACTTGGCAATGTTCCACTGGAATCTAGGAAAACATGAAAAAATATTTCATGATCTATTTTGTAATATTTCGTGATAAAGCGGAGTTTATAACGTGATATTTATTTATACATGATTTAGGAATTTCCCGATATTTCAATGCAAGTGTCATTATCACGGAAAATCTAAGTGTTCATAACCACCCTAATATTTGATGTTTGGATGTTTGTTACCTCTTCAAGCTAAAAGTGTAGTTTTAGCGAAACGGATTGGGTTGAAATTTTGCACAGAAGTAGTTTTAGTCCTAGAACAACATAAAAGCTACTTTTTGACGACATCTGTGACTCAGCGGGCGAAGGACCGCCTGCGACGCATGAGGTTGTGGGTTCGATTCCTGCCTCGGGACAAATGTTTGTATGATCCGCAAATTATGTTCCAGGTGTTCTGAGTGTTTTCTATGTATAATAAAAAAACTATCTAAGTATGTATTGTATTAGGTAGATCTTTTTTATTTTATTTCTGTATGTCCGACCGTATTTCATGTAATTTTGTATATTAGTTGTATACCGATTAAGTATTATCCTTTATGTACATATTGTAATGCATTAGTTTTAAACTGTAATGTTACATTATATGATGATGAATAAACTATCATTTATCTAGTACCCATACCACAAGCACTGCTTTAACTGCTTAGCTTGGAACTAGATGATACTGAGTTAATAGTCCAGCATTATTTATTTATTTTTATCCCGGACAAACGCGTGCGAAGCCGCGGGCTAGCTAGTAGTAAATCTTATACATTTATACTTTCAAACGTTATACAACTAGATGTGGCATAATTTGAATACCTAATTGTACACTAGAATATCCGCTACCTACAGCTTATTGCTGATTGAAAGCAAGTCGAGTTCTGTAGATAATTGTTCGACAGGAAATTGTTAGCCATGAGAACTGGAGCAGGTGTCTGAATAATATCGTTGCATGGGCACTGTGGATACCTATCCACAGTGCCTTAAGGCTTGGCCAAACCAACGCGTTCAATTCGCGTCCGCGGTGGAGCGCACGGTGGCGATACTGCGCATGCAAAAGTTGTATACACCGTCGCGTTTGTTCTTGCGTTCACCAGGCTGCAGTCACGTCATTTCTTCCGTTTCCACCATACTTAAAACTAAACAACAAAGTTCTTCTCAACAAATAAATAGCTGCGTGCAGCGTCCTAACGTAACAAGCCCGATCTGATCGCCACCGCCGCGTGCAGACGCTGCACCGGACGCCGCGACCAATCAGAGGACGCATCGATGTGAACACGTCGCTACAAGTTCGTACACAACAACTGACCGCCACCGCGCACGCCACCGCGGACGCGAGCTGAACGCGTTGGTTTGGCTAAGCCTTTAGACATATAGTATATACATATATTTTTTTAAAAGCCACCTCCTAACTTTGGTAGACTCCACTCTGTGGTGGAGTACATACTCACTCAACAAAAGTTAGGAGGTGGCTTTTCCTATATTTTATTTTTAAATGTGTCTTATTTATATTTTATGTGACAAAATATATTTTTCCCCAACTGCGTAATAATTGGGTTATGTTTCTAATTATATTTTTATGTTATTAATATTATTTGGGTGTTGGTAAACGTTATTACTACCAAAAATATTTATAAATCAATAATAATATAAGGAAATCTTGAAATTTAATTTTAATGTAACAAAAAAGTAAATTAAAAAGCATGAATTTAATGGCGTGATCAAACGACCCGGATTCGATGAGCTTGGGGCTAGATAATGCTGTGTGAATCGTCCAGCATTATTTATTATTATTATTTATTGGCTTTATTCTTATCCCAGTATATCACGTAATCAAACAACACTATTTGGCGTGATAATGTGGGATATGATCAGTTTCGGCGTGATACCCATTACGATACCCGCGAATCTGGCTTGTCCTAGTGCGGGGTTCATTGCTGTGTTTTGCATATCTTAGGTTGAAATATATAAAGTGTTTATTTTGCGGAAACCCAGAATGACACGAGCTTGACGCACATAAACCATCATCATGATGGCCTGTTAATCCGTCAAGAGTGGACAAAGAAAGGAGTTAACTTTGCCCAGCAGTGGACATTGTCAAGTGGATATATTGCAATATGGTGAGGCTGGCTACTTGACAATGTCCACCGCTGAGGCTAAGATGGAAGAGGCTAGTTCTGGACTCGCAGACTGCTTAGTTAGAAACTACCATAAATGTTTACATTCTTAGACGTGACTCAGATTCAAGATATCCATAATATTAACATGAGTTTGACGTTATTGAAGCAGCTAAAGTAAATGAGGTAATATAAACTAATAGATCATCCGTCATTGGATATGTGAAACATAAAGAAATCAGAAACTTTTATTTCTTTAGATTTACGAGCTTATTTTAAGCTCTTAGAGATAAGTCAAATTTTGAACTATAAACTATTAGGTACCTACTAAATAAGAAATAAAGTGATGAGGAATTGATTTTCTCTTCACTTAATTTTTTTGTTTACTTGCAAATAACTCCTTATTTGCGTTAGGAGTATAGGATAATATTGCCGTGGCTTGAGGTTGTGACGGACCGATTTCTTCTTTTCCGCCACCTCTTCACTATCGCCGATGATCGTTACTCGTACGATCGTCTGTCATCGGCAAGGTAATCGTCACAATTTTTTAGATTTAAGTAAATGACAAATCTCGTTTTTTTTTAAATTTTCAATTATATTTGAATAATTATTCAGTTGTCAATCAATAAATAAATTAATCTATAATAATTAAATGATATTGTATGACTGATTTTGCACGCCGCCGCAACAACGGTATAGAAAGAATAGAATAGAATAGAATAGAAAAGCATTTATTTCGACACACATAATATAAAACATACAAAACCAAACAAAGAATAAAGAGCTAAATTAAAAACAAATGGTTAAAAACAAAAGGTAGAAATACATTGTGTCATATTTAAAAATATACCACCTATGTACCTTATTTACATGTATTTGATGCAATAAATTTTACTTTACTTTACAATCATCGTGCAAGCATTGATACTTCTCGTCATGCTGCCGCAATTTGTCGTGAAGTACATAAAACGGCCTTGAAATAATATCGTTATTGGTAACGTCGCGGCGGCGGCGGTGGACAAACGATCACGTCGATCGTCATTTTGAAATCCGCCTGAAAGATTATCGTTATCGTCGGCAGCGGTGGTCAAACGGTGTTAGTTTTGGCGGAAGACATTTTACATTAAGACAAGTGAAATGATCTTAGATAATTTCATAACTATCACGATCAAGATGATTATGAACAAACACATTAATACTGCTATTCTATTCGATAATACCAACATGGAAGCTACCGCCTACCGCGTATTACACCATCGATGATCATTAAGAACATAAGCAACTGGTGGCAAAATTATCTGTTAGCGTTAATATAACGAGCAGCATCTAATTTCAGCTTATGTGACTTAATCACATTATGGCCCAAGTGCTAATATATCACACTTAGCCCGCTTTGGACATGTGTTTGCGAAACGCAGATAAGTGTACCACCACTGTGGTAGCAGCAAGAGGAAAACTCGAGAACTTTTCTGAGGATTCAATGCTTTTAAATTGCGAGACGGGTTGAGCCGTCCTTTGTTTTGGGCTGGCTGTGCGCCATCTGTTTTATTATAGGGTTCCTGGGCCTAATGGAAAAATAAAACCCCTATAATTTCGCCTTCTCCCCTTATTTTTTAAACGACCAATATGCTAGAAATTAGTAAATATATGGCAAATTAGCTGCGCACGCGGTGTAACGATCGTTAATAAACATATTTGATCATCCCACGGGAACACCGCACTTTTTCGGGATCAAGAGAAGCCTATGTTTTGATCCAGCTAGCTATCCTGGTACCAAATTTCATCAGAATCCGTTCCGACGTTTCAGCACAGCGTGATGATGTCCTCCTAGCCGAATTCTGACCACGGCGGGGCGGCTAGTCTCAACGGAGACCTAGCCAGACCTGCCTTCTCCCCGGTCGTGTCATTTAAGCGTGAAGGGGGTAACAAACGTACATACACACTGAAAAACTTTCGCCTTTATAACATTCGTGTGATAGAAAATACACAAATCGAATTGCAAACTGCACTACGTTTGAATCAAACGCTCTTTCCGTTTATATTTACACTCTGAACCTTAAAATATTGATTCAACCCTCGGGTTTTCCCGCTTTCCATCCTACTATGGCCATACACTAACATCTATGGTAATAACACGTGAATCACATCACGTAAATAGCGATCGCGAGTGCAGTGGACACTGTTTTTGTAGAAAGATCGTGTTTCGAAACAATTTTCATCAACGCAACAATTATGTGAACATGTGAATGAATACATAAGGAAAACAATTATCTTACAACTTTTCCTTCTTGATGTAGTTGACGAGCGCAATTATGCTGGCATTTACATACAATAACTAGGAGATATTATTCAAGAAGGTCTTTCAAATACATTTGTTTTGTTTTGGTACTTCATGAAGGTCTTGCCATAACCAGAAAAGGAGAAAAGATGTAGTGTTCAAAGAACTACTGAACGTATATAACTTTATAGGACGCAATGCGCGTGATTTTGTGAAAAGGATAAGAGTAGGATTTCGCGTTCAAAGGAGCGGAACAGAGCATGTTTTTGGAACGCGCGGTGCAAGCCCAAAATTCAAGTTATTTTTTATTTACCTACAGGAAAAATACGCAACTAATTAAGAGACTGGCTTAGATTCCTCTAATAAGTGTATTTTAAGCGTAGTATTATATTAAAAGTATTTATTTATTTAACCATCATCAGCACACAAATCCCCTAGTACTATCCAATGATCCTATCCATCCACAGTTGTCTGGTAGAGATCGCTCTTGAGCGATAAGACCGCCACTTGTCACTTAGTTTTTAAACTGTTTTGTTGTATTGTTTCTATCTATAAGTGTGCAATAAAGAATTTTCTATCTATCTATCTATCTAATAATTAGTAAAAGGCTATGTAACATAACATAAATCATTTCAATAGACCGCTTGGACCTCTCTTTTCAATGGACCGCTGGGCTCCTGAGGTCTCGATCAAATTATGTGTGAAACAGTGCACTTTCATGTGTCGTGTTTTTCTCAATAGTGTTTTCAAATTAGATTAGAGGAAACAAAGAAATAACATGGAATTTTATGCGAGTTTTTTACCGAGTACCGAGATCTAGACCTAGTTTGACAACCAAACCCCTCAATGAAATCCGGTTCGCCCCTCAATGAAATCCATAGATAAGTAGTTCTTAGTTAGGAATAGTCAGGATTATAGGCTACGTTTTCTAGAGGAAATGTGAGAGATTAATAAATAAATAAATAAATAATGCTGGACAATTCACACAGCATTATCTAGCCTCAAGGTAAGCAGAGCTTGTGTTATGGGTACTAGATAACTGATATACTTAATACAATACACTACATAGATAGATATTTTTTATTATACATAGAAAACATCCAGAACGCCCTGGACAAATGTCTGCAGATCGTACAAACATTTGTCCCGAGGCGGGAATCGAACCCGCAACCTTCTGCGTCGCAGGCAGACCTTCGCCCGCTGCGCCACAGAGGTCGTCTAAAGGATATTTGATAGAGATTTTGAGTAAATGTGAATACTTAGAGTAAACAGACTTAAATTTTTTATTCATCTTTCAAAGTTTTGATATCAAAAGAACAGTTAAAACTAAGTGGGTGTTCGTAAGGTGTTCCTTCAAAATTCCACTCCTTTCCCTTTCCTCATAACGGGGAGTTTCAGAACTTAAGGATATTAGCGTGCCTTCGCGGAACAACTCGTAAATAACTGAGGCCGTTTATAACGGAGTATTACGAGCTTTTTATAAATGGTATAATGTATGGGGCTAAAAATTGTATTTCTTTTTTAGAGCGAGAATAATGCTCTGATTCAGAAATAAAATACATTCATACTATAAATTCGAAAGTAACTCTGTCTGTCTGTTAACTTGTGTCATCCATTTTATAATAATTGTGTACTTACCTACCTGCTTACCTACCTATTTAATAATTATGTGTACCTCCCTTAAATTCTCTTATGTTACTATTCTTTTGTTACTTTTCCTGTGCTGTTTGTGTGTGTACCCAATAAAAAATCTATCTTTCTATCTATTCACGCTTAAACGGCTGAACGGATCTCAATGAAATTTGGCAGGAAGGTGGATGGTATTCCGGGGACGGAAATACATAGGCTACTTAAACAGCGCGTGCGAAGCCGCGGGCAGCCGCTGCTATTTAATCTTGTTACATTATTTCGTATAGGGTTCGTAATAATAACTAAATATTCGGATCGGGACAAAACTTGTTATTGGGGTGTTTCTAGCAAGAAAAATTCACAGTAGCAGGACGGAATCAGGAAGTTGGCGGTGTTACACGCCCGTGCCGCACGTAAAGCCGTTGGTCCTGCGCTTGACCTCTCCCAGGTCGTGTCGGTCTGCCGTCCCATCAGATTATGAGCGTGAGGGAATAGAGAGTGCACCTGTGTTTGCGTACACACTTGTGCACTATAATAAGTACTGCACATCTGGCTAGTCTCCGATGAGACTGGCCGCCGTGGTCGAAATTCGGCTAGGAGGATCATCGTCGTCATAGGGTTCGTAAGTATTGTTTAGACTGTTAGGGGGCGTCCATAAATTACGTGAGATGTTTAAGGGGGGGAGGGGGTCTAGTCCAATCTCATATAATCTTACGTTGGAGAGAGGGGGGGGTATCGGCAAATATCACGCAATTTTTTTGAAACAAAAAAATGGTTGCCTGTAAAGTCGGTATACGGGCGAAAGTTTTACGTGACAACGACTTTGAGTGGTGACTCTCATTGTGAGCGCATAACGTGAGCGGAGCGTAACGCGTAACGCAGTTTCTTGAAGTGTCACCCGGCAAACCAATTTATAAGACGTTGTCACGTCAAAATAATTATACATACTATTTTGGTCCATTTAATCCAGATTGTACATGCTTAAGATTTAATCTAAAGCGTAATCGTAATACGATTAAGATCATTCACTAATTCGTTCGAATGAAAATAATTTCATTCATACTTCGACGTTAGAAACTCATATTTTGAAAAATCTCACGTGAGATTGAGGGATGGGGGAGGGGGTTGAATAAAATCTCACGACATCTCACCAGGGGGGGAGGGAGGGAAAGAAAACTTAAAAAAACACCTCACGTAATTTATGGACGCCCCCTTACATGTTCGTTTGATTAAATGTTTCACGTGATAAACGCTATACTTAAAATTGATTTGGTATTGGCATAACCGTCCGATTTTGGTGGGTTGCGGCAAATATATCCCTTTAATAATCATCTAGCAGTGCCGGTCGCAAGAATTGACCCATACAAGTCAAACTGTGGATATCGTTAGAATCGACTAAGGATCCTACCAGAGGGACGACAGAATGGAGCTGCTTCGTTTACATTCATTGACAACCTCTGTGGCGCAGCGGGCGAAGGTCTGTATACTGTCTGTAATAAATAGTGCTGGACAATTCACATAGCATTATCGGGGTGACTCTGTGACTGAAGGGTGTGTGTATAATTGCACCCAGAGCCATATGTTGACACAAACTTTCTTTGTTGTTGAAACGAATTGTTTTAGTCGTTATTTTTGTATTTTAAGTACCAAAAATTAATGTTTGTAAGTTTCTGTTCGGTTAAATTAATGTTACGTATTTTGAATTACTCTTTATTTTTACCATGTGTGTATTTTAATCTATGTTATGATTTAATTTATTTTGTATTTTGATTTTGTGATCATTTTGTGTGTATTTTAATCTATGTTATGTTTTAATTTACTTTGTATTTTGTTTCTGTGATTATTGTATATACTTTTAAACTGTTAATATTCCGACACAAATGTATTTGTTTGGGAATAAAATAAATGAAATGAAATTGATTTATTTATTTATTTATTTTATTTATTGGAAAACCAACGGCTTAAACTAACTTGATCAAATTACGTACTAACAACAGAGAGCCAATTAAAGATTTTCACGTCGTTGATTTCTCGTCACTCCCCAGTCAGTCGCTCACTTAGTAATACTATAACGTAAATTAATTATTTTTGTCACTTAAAACTTTAATTTACAGTCACTCGTTTAAATACTACCCTTTTAGAATGGACTACAATGCTGTTGGACGCAGATGGCCATGACAGCGTTACCGGACTTTTGGCGGGCGCAGAGGGCGCCTCGCCGGTTAAGTAAGGTTGGGCAACACGCACAAGGGCCACCACTTAGGCGCGAGCCTCGAAGAGGGACGAATGTGTGCCGATGATCTTACAGTAGGCGGTTACAACCTGAATAATAAATAAATAATGCTGAACAATTCACACAGCATTATCTAGCCCTAAGCTAAGCAGAGCTTGTGTTATGGGTACTAGATAACTGATATACTTAATACAATACACCTCATATATGTAGATAGACATATTTTATTACACATAGAAAACATCCAGAACGCCCTGGACAAATGTCGGCAGATCGTACAAACATTTGTCCCGAGGCGGAAATCGAACTCGCAACCTCCTGCGTCGCAGGCAGACCTTCGCCCGCTGCGCCATAGAGGTCGTCAATAATAATATTTGTTGTTTCCTCTATACTAATGAGACGCGGTTATTTACCGTGTAATTGTAGGTGGTCACAATTACACGGTAATAAAGAACAAAAACCTATCCACGAAACCACTCGTTTTTGCTATTAGACGGGTTCTGTGGCGCATCGGGCGAAGGTCCGCCTGCGACGTAGGATGTTGCGGGCTCGATTCCCGCCTCGGGACCGGACTTTGTTCGATCTGCAGTTATTTGTTTCGGGTGTTCTGAGGGGCGAGTAACAAAAATTCAGAGTTCACAAACTTTCGGCTTTATAATATTAGTAGGAATAATTATCTAGTACCCATAACATCACCCATAGCTTTGCTTAGCTTGTGGCTAGATGATGCTGTGTGATTTCTCCAGCATTATTTATTTATTTATATCAAGTTTTGAATACCATGGAATAGTATAGGTTTGCCGTGTAATGCCGGCTTAGAATTTGCACCACCCCAACTCTTCCTGCGGGTGTCGTAAGAGGCGACTAAGGGCGCCCTCTGCAGCACAATTCCACCGAACTGCGATCCCCAACCCGCATGCCCAGCGTGGGGATTTAAGGCATTACCCCCATGAGATAAAAGCCAAGAAGGCGCTTATCAGGGGAAGGCCTGCGTCCAACAGTGGACCAATATACGCTGTTGATGTGAGGTGAGGAGTATAGGTTCGGAACCGAAGCATACAAATTGAATGCTTGGTATTGATCTATCGATCTGCAGCCCTTGACCTCATTGTTTGTCCGTACCGGACATCACACTAATATTATAAATGCGAATGTTTGTATGGATAGTTGCATATTTAGTATAAACTCATCAGCCCTATCCGCGCTGAATTTTGCATAAATATAGGTCTGGACCTGGAATATTACAATCTGTCTTGAAACCTGGAATAACGTTACTTTTTAACCGAGTTCTAAGGAAAGCGGAGGCTCTATGTTACGCTGTAGAGATAAACCATTCTAAAAATGCACGTTGGCACCTACCTATGAGGTTTTGTGATGGGGGCGTGCATTCATTACGGATGTAAGTGGGTTAACTACGAACCTTCTTTGTGTTGGAAGAACACCAACGTTTCATCCCTTACATCCGTAATGAATTCGTAAAATTACGATAGCTTTTATAGTAAAAGGGGCGTGCATTTTTAGAATGGTTTAGTTATACCTATGTATGCATTTGTTTTATGTATGTTCCTATTTGAAAACGATCCTAAGATGGTCCCATAAAATTTTTATTCCCGAAGGATTAGTACCTTTGTGTAACGAAAAACTTAGAAAAAAACGGTTTTTCGTTTTTAACCTAAAACGTTTTTAGAGAACAGTAAGTAATTAGACTTTTTTGACTTGGAATAAGTCTCGACTACTTTTGGCGGAAACAATGCGTGCGAAGCAGTGAGCAGAAACTAGTATGTACTGTACACACTAATTGTTTGTTCGAATACACGTACAGGCTATTGATACGATAATTGGGTAATGTAATATCAAACGCATCTGTTTGGCTCGGTCCGAAACTGTGGACGTTGTGGTCATATAAACTAAACTAAGGTCAATCGTCTCGTGTTTGCTGCGAAATTAATATTTTCAATGCTTGTTAATTTTTTCTGCGTTTTACAAAAAATAAAACTAACAGAAAAGTAATTTCCCGCAAATCGTAATATTATCTTAAACCACAAAAAAAATTGAATTTCGCGCCAATAGGAAACGATCTACCTTAAGCTCTCTGTTGATATGCTATATTGCTTGATTGACCAACCCATTATTTATTGCGGTATTGTCAGAAACCGATGAACATTGCTGAAAATGTCCTCACCGAGGCGTGTGTTTTACCTCCCTCACCTCACCTCAACAGCCTGTATTGGTCCACTGCTGGACGCAGGCCTCCCCCTGATAAGCGCCTTGTTGGCTTTGATCTCATGGGGTTAGTGCTCATAATCCCTACGCTGGGCATGCGGGTTGGAGATCAAAGTTTAGCGGTGGAATTGTTCTGTAGGGGGCGCTGCTGCCCGCCCCCGGTGGATATCCCTTAGTCGCCTCTTACGACACCCGCAAGAAGAGTTGTTGAGTTGAGGCAACACACAGCTGTGTGTTATACAACTGGTTGTAACTGTAACTCGGACAAAGAAATTTACCAATATCTACCTGGTTGTACAATGGTAATTTTGGCTGTCAGGCAAGTTGTACCGTGGTTTAAGAGGGCACAAAATTTTCAAAAATTTTATTCACAAAATTTTGACTCCGCCCGAATCCTCAAGGCTAGTGGCCCATACGAGCACCTGAAGTGAGGTGATTTTGGCGATTTTTCGACTTTCTCCCCTTGGTGAGATGTCGTGAGCTTTGCTTTACTTTTTGATTCACTGGATTACTGGACTGGAATAATGTGAATTGGACTTTAAGAATAAAGAATATCAAGAAGGTTCACCTACCATGAAGAGTGATCAGCGTCGTCACCCAGAACCAGTGCATCCACCAGTGCAGCGTCATGATGGCAGCGTGACCGAGGCTCCCTGCCGACCTGAGGACAAGGAAAACTGTTTAATTTTTTTTTCATTGATAATGATCAAGCGTTTGTTTGGCCACCAGCTCACTTAAAGTAAGTGAAGATGTGGCTTAAGATGGAGCACGCTTTCCCAGAAGGAACTTATTTACCCTGGACTTGCAGACTAAAAGATTGTACTCTAATTACAACATTCCAGAAAATCAAACAAAAGTATTTTTTTTTGCTGCGCCCCGCGACTTTGCCCGCGTGGAAATCATACAAATCTCAGAAACTCATTGCACATCCCCTAAAAATAAAAAAATAATGTAAAAAATATATGATTCATTATTTACTTTATAGTTTCTAGCTGCATTCTCACTACCCGTTGTCCTATTACCCGTTTTCCCGTAGTAAAAAGTAGCCTATGTTCATCAGGAATAATGTGGGCTTCTAATGGTAAATTGGTGGTTATTCACTGACACTACGTGAACTGTAGCCCATCATCACGAACACTTTAGTGAAGATCATCATCATCATCAGCCTATATTAGTCCACAACTGGACATATACCTCCCCTAATAAGCGCCATAGCGCCCTGTCTTCAGCTTGTCGCATCCAGCATCTGCCTGCAGTCTTTCGCAGATCGTCTATCGAACTTTACTTTACTTTTTAACCCCATAGCGTTTAACTTTACTTTTTAACCCCCTTTAGAGATTAATTTGATTCACCTATGTATTATTCTAGAACCTAAACTATCTGTACACCAAATTTCATATAAATTCGTTCAGTAGTTACGGAGATACGTGGTAACAAACATTCACACAAACTTTCGCATTCATAATATTAGTAGGTTTAGTATGATTAAAAATTTCGTCGTTGCCATGGCACTCCCTCAGAAATGGCATTACCATTCCAAAGGGCTTATTCCAATGCTCCAATACAACTTCAAATATCCGTGTAGATAGTCTGCATGCACAGCAATCTGCATATTTACTCACACAGACTGTCAACAGCGCTGAAATCAGCGAGATCTGACTTGCATTATTTACTTGATCACACTTCAAGTACATTACGGATGTAAGCGGGTTAGCTACGAACCTTATTTGTGTTCGCACCCCCACCACCCCCGCCCACCGCGCTCACGTCGCGGGTTCAACGCGCGCTCGTGCGTAGTGCTCGGAGAGATGTGGAGCGCGTCTAGAACCGCACTCACCCTGAAGATGTCCCTCGTTAAGGGATGAAACGTCGGTGTTCTTCTAACACAAAAAAGGTTCGTAGTTAACCCGCGTACATAAGTAATGAATTGGTCAAATCGATAGAAACTTCTAGCATAGCGTGCCTGCCAAGCATTTGATTCCATTCTAAGTGCCAAGTCAAATATTTGGAAGAGATGTTGTACGACATAATGGTAGATGACAGACATTTGAAGAATAGCTTTGGAAGGCTTTTACCCAGTAGTGGGCGAAACCAGAATTTGGACGATAATTATATGTATGCAAATAAATTTACTGTATGTTTGTTTTCTTATTTGTTTCACTCTCTCTCTGTCAGGAAACAAAAGAAAATATTCGTTTGAATCATTTCAATAAAGCTAAGGAAGGTAATTTACACAGCACATTCCTGTATGAGGGAAGGAAGCGGGTTCAAGTCCCGTCGAAGTCGAAATTTTTTGCGACGTTGTACAAATAAATTAAGTACACGTACTAAATTAGGTACACGCAGACATCGCCATAGCTAATATAAACTAATTTGTCAGGACGAAATTGTTGCCGTTCCTTTCATAACGATGATCGGAGAAAAAGCATGGCATTATTTGCTGTCGAATTATTTTAGTTAATATTAGACGATCGCCTCGCGGTTTCACCCGCGTAGTTCCCGTTCCCGTGGGAATTCCGGGATAAAATATAGCCTATGTCACTCCCTGAAAAGTAAGCTTCCTAACGATGAAAGAATTTTCCAAATCGGTCCATTAGTTTTGGAGCCTATTCAATACAAACAAACAAACAAACAAAACTTACCTCTTTATAATATTAGTATAGATAGATTAGGTAAGCTAAAAATTTCATCTTAACTTCAGCAGCACCCTTACAAGTATAATGAAGTACCCTCATCTCATTCAGCCAGCTGGAAAATTAACATGAACGACACTAGACTGGAGAAGGCGGTTCACTTCACGCCGCGGTCTCGGCAGCACATCTCCACGACCACCAGACTCCACATCTTCAAGGTTAGAGATTGCCATCGAGTACCTACATACTCAGTAGTATGAGGTACTCGATGGTGTTGCGGTGGCCTGTTTGGGGGTGGTATTAGTTAGTTGGAATGTGAAACACTGAGTTTATAGTAAAATTTTATTTCTTCAGAGCACAGCACATGTCTCAAGAGTAAATCGGAAGTGGTTTCTTTAAGCGGAAACGGAAAACCTAAAAATATTTTCATAGAGAATTTGATGTCATAGACAATTTTGTTGGTATTTCCAATAGATGGAATCGATGGTTTATTTTTGGTTTCATTATATTTTTCACCCAGCGACAAGACAAACGCACGGTTGATGCAAAATCTTATCATCCATCTGGGCAAGCAGCTTAGCCCAGACGAGCTAAGAGACTTCACCCCGAAGAAAATCCTACAGTTCCTAGCAGCTGCAAGGGTTAGCGAATTATGAACGCCGCTGCTTCGAGGCTGAACACACAAAGTGGCGATCACAATAGGCCTATGGTCACAGTGATACGAAAGCCACGAAATGGAAAAAAAAACGCACGGTTCTATCTTTTGGTCGGCACGGAAGTGACGATGGTTGGTGTTTGCTTATGTAAGTGCTAAAGACTGACGTGGGGCAGAGTAGCGCATCTAGTGGTTAGGGTACGTACTCGTACGTATAGGTTCACTAACCACCCCTTTCTTTTGTGACTTGCGGATAACGGGGCTGGTCATACTTTTAGGTAAAACGGGGTGAATGGAGACTCCAGGGTGAATAGAAGGAGGAAGACGTTACCTGTCTGGTAACAGTGGAAGTATCCTTAGTCCGTGACCTTCTGTGTCAGTCGATCTGACTTCTGCAAAAGGACGTTTTGCTCCAGTATTTCGTCAATTTCTATTCACCCTGTAGTCACTATTTACCCCGTTTTACCCGGTATTTAGTTTATTTAAGATAATCTGTTAATATTTAGGTATGATTGTTTGTTTTCCTATGAGATACAAATAAAATAAAAATACTCCATGGAGATTGCCGATACTAACTTATTAACGGTGTTTTAGGAACAAGCTAAAAAAATTGTCTTTATGCCGTCATAAAATTTGAACGGCTTCACCGATTTTTTCGATAATACATAGCTGAGTAACTCGCTGTGGGCGGTCGTGGCGTAAGAATTGACCCCACTAACTCAGCCTGTGGCTGTCGTCAAAGCCGACTAAGAGAACCTACCAGAGGAAAAAATAAAATAAATAAATAATGCTGGACAATTCACACAGCATTATCTAGCCCCAAGCTAAGCAGAGCTTGTGTTATGGGTAATAGATAACTGATATACTTTATACAATACACTACATAGATAGATATTCTTAATTATACATAGAAAACATCCAGGACGCCCTGGACAAATATCTGCAGACCCTACAAACATTTGTCCCGAGGCAGGAATTGATCCCGCAACCTCTTGCGTCGCAAGCAGGTCGTCATGGAGGAAGGGCAGCAGCTTCCTTCTGTGTAATATTAACGCCTTCAGGTCCTGCGATCACCATTCCGCCTGTCATGGAATGGGTATTTTTCGACTTTTATCAAAATATTTCGAAAAGTATGAAACCTACAGAAATTTAATAAACTATTTTGAAATGTACAAACTGATACCATTCATTTGATACCCCACATGACCTTGTAGGTATCTTTTAAAATTTATTATGATTTTCCCTAAAAAAATTCTTTACGATTTTCAAAAATCTTAAAAAATCAGAAGTTTTCCGTATGGGAATATATTATTTTTTTGTTCTTTAATTCTGTACAGCTGCGGTAGTTGCTAAGATATTAAAGACGGAAAAAAAGACAGACAAAGCGAGACCATAATGGTTTCGAAACCGATCTCGAAACCCTAAAACCTAAACCGGTTAGGTACTTTTTAGATTACCAGATTGCCACAGATACACGTCAAACTTTTAACAGCCCTCCTTTTTTCGGGTGTTAGTAAAACGAGAACATCAGAAGTATAAAGGGATATTTAGTCAATACCTCGAAAAGTAGGTAGGTTAGCCTACCTAAATCTTATTAATCCTACTAATATCCCACTATCCTTCCTATCCTACTAATATTATATCCTACTAATCCTACTTCCTACTAATATTATAAACGCGAAAGTTTGTGAAATGTGAAATTTTTGTTACAAAGATACAAGTGTTGATGGCTTGCCGGCATGAGAATGTTGTGCAGTTGAAAGAAGTTCTTGTGAGCAGGTCCTTGGAAAGGTATTTTTATTACCTACTCTTTCTTAAAAATTAAATAACTTCTTATTCTCCTTCCTGCTCTGAAAAGAAACCAATTTTTTTTTTAGTTTTAGGAAAACAAATAATTACACTTAGCTAAATTAATAGAAGATACTGATTCTAAGTGATCCTACTAATATTATAAAGCTGAAAGTTTGTGAAATTTAAAAATTTGTTACCTAGGATCTCCAAAACTACTGAACAGATCAAGATGAAATTTGGCGTACGTTTAGAGCAAAGCCTAACTTAAATAATAGGCTACTTATTATGCCGAAAATACGCGTGCGAAGCCGCGGGCAGAAGCTTGTAACTAAATAAGTATTTACTTCGAAAAATAGGACGCCCACGACAAAGCTTCCACTGGGAAAAAATACAATATCCTGGAGGTTTTGTTTGTTTCGTGGGCGTTTCTGAGCCCCAAAAACAATTCCATTTGATACGACCTTTTATATCTAACCTTTGGAAATAGAGTGTCATTTTAAATGGAAAACACGGTAATGTATTTATGGACAGAGGATTTCTGTTACGAAAACTTTTATTTTGTGCCCTGAAAAAACTGGAGCGACTATTTGAACCGAAAGTGACAGGTAGAAGGTAGCGAGAAATGGACACAGGCTGTATAAACTGTAAAAGGTCCCAGAAGTATTATTTATTTACAGCCGGTAACTGTCCCACAGCTGGGCAAAGGCTAGACCTTTGCCCAGCTGTGGGATAGGTACCGGCTACTAGTAAAAAATTAATAATGCTGGACAATTCATACATCTAGCCCCAAGCTAAGCCAGATCCTGTAGCTAGATGACTGATATATACTTAAAGAATTAAATTAGTATTTTTTTTATTATTGCAGGTACATAGAAAAAGCTATAAATTACGCTGAACATTTCAGAAGGTGGTGTGATAGCTATGTCTAACGTCTAGGTATAAGTATAACAATATTATGCTGCTGGTCGCTAGTCGGACGCCATTTTGTAACCATGTAAGTTTTCTTTGCTTTTTTTGCCATGCAGTGGGACGAATCAGGCTAAAAAAGGGCTACTAAAAAATTTAAACTTTACGTAGATAGTTTTTATGGTGTTGTTAGGATACGTGACTAGATTAAGTTAAATTGTGTCATGCTACAAATTAAGTTCTCTTATTCTTGTCAAGAGCCAAATACTTCAGAAGTAAATAATACGCAGTAATTATTCACGAAAAACCTTATTCAGGTGAAAAAACTGATAAACCAGTTAATTTCACGGCTCAGTAGGTTCATTCGATAAAGACCGTCGTCGTATAGACTGCTTGAAATGTACCTACCTACTGACGATTCGTATTCATACACTCACCAAATCGGAGGAAAGAGGTAAACGACAAAAATAATCTCGAACATGTGGCCAAGTTTTTGTGACGATAATTTGACGTTCAATTCATTGGTAGGTATTAAAAGGCCCTTACATGCGCATGCCAAGAGTTATCAGAGTTGTGCGTTCACGCATCTAAATCGGATTTTACAATACGCCCCGATAGGGCTTCGGTGTTTACAATACGCCGATTGGGTGCGTCCACTGCTCCCCGATTTTGCGTCCGCAGTATAAGTATTTTCAAAGCGCTCGAGTATGCCGATTACGTCATGCTCGACAATGTCCTCGTCACTACGAGGATATCCTTGCGGATGACGAGATATGAAGGTCCAGAGCACGCTGTACGATAGAAATCAATACGATGCAACAAATCCTTAGGCGGCGTCCTAATTGGGAGCGATCGTACGATGGCGCGATGCGTTTTTCATCGCACGATCAAAGTTTCATAATACATTTTCATGTGCTCGCACGATTACTTGCGAGGTTCAAATAGGACACTCTGATGAAATCTGTATATTTGAACTCATCGCACGACGAGAACGCATCGTGTCATCGTGCGATCTTCGCCAATTAGGACAATGCCTTACGCTGCGTACTCTCCGATTCCGGTGGAGGCACAGGTATTAACTCGCCCTTACCTGAAGTTAAAATTTACCTTTAGAGTATCCTGTAAACGTTATTTAGTGCTAATAACCAGCAGCTGTTACGAACATAACTTTTAGAATATAGTTGCCAAATAATAAGTTGAGAACCAGCCCTGGGCGGGCAGAATCCCAAATATTAATAAGCTTTATTTAGTAGAATATGGTTGCCAAATACCCAAGCCAGAACTTGAAAACCCGTCGTGGGCGGGCTGATACCAAAATATTAATAAGCTTTAGGCCTATTTACCTAAAACATCCTTAAAACTAGAAGCTCAACAAGTTACTCAAATAAATTGCCTCCAAATTAGAAATACGATCCTTACATAGCCTGTAGGTATAGGCCTTCGCCTCCTACGCAATAACTCGCGAAACGAGCGTTAATTTGGAAGGGAAACCGGAAAATTACTAGGTACGATCTTCTACAGACATTGTTATAGGATATTTAGACTGACATTGAGTTGCCCTTCAGTGAATTGAACCTTCACTATATACATAGACGTATTATTAGGATTCGCGTACGATAACTGTAATGTTTAGCACTATCCAGGACTATTTTCATTCTCACATTCCTAGCTATAAATTACAGAGTGTATTTCGTTTAATCTCTTACATCAACAATCATTTAGGCTAACTTTGTCTGCTCTAGAAAATGAAAAGACAGAACCAAAGTTAGCCTAAATGATTGCTGATGTTAGAGATTAAACTAAGCACACCCCGTAATTTATAACTAGGAAGTACGATTTAATTTGAAGTACATTATATTGGTGAAGGGCGTTTCAGCATGTCGTACGGATTTCTACCAAGAAGCCCCGAACTACTTTTAACGTTTCTATTATATTCTGTACTAGAGTTTATTAGCGAAGAAAGTGTAACCCTAAGTTAAACCTTGTTGTAAAAAATTTGGTAGACTGGATTATGCGATCCAACAGCTTTGAAAAACTTTATTTACAGTTCGTTCCCACGGATTTTCCGCCTCATCAAGCACCGAAGTCGACTTAGACAACCCTACCCCTATCTACGTATCTGACTAGAAATTTCAAATGAGCCGAGCGAACCGTGGAAAGACAGTTTAATCTGAGGAAAAACGCGCGAGATTGAATAAAATATTCATCGCTAATTGAGATGCCAAAGGGACATTAGTTTAAAGATTTTTGCATGAAGTTTTTTACTTAGTTTTAGTTTTGAATGGAACAAAGGAGACAGATACAGATTTAGGTAATGAATGACAATAAGGTCTATTGTGTCGCGATCTTAATCTTGTTCTGTGCTCAAGAGCGTGGATATCTGTCATCATTGTGATACATGAGGGATTGTGTCTGTCACGGTCCACGATTTGATCCCCTATCATGACCCTCTCCACATTTGAGACTACTCACTAATTGAGGCTTCTAACCTGAATTTTGGTTCACCATGTCGCAAGTATAATTTGAACTTAAAAATTTGGGCAAATCCCTTTGTTTAAATAAGATAGACGCCGAGTGCGGTACCGGCGTTTTAATGATCTCAGTAGATTAGTCACGCTCGGATGACCATGCAAGGTCAGTGATTTCCTTTTTACCCGACTACAGCGAAGCAAATACGATTTGAGGTATACAATTTTAGACAATACCTACCTAAGTGCGTGTCCTGTCTGAGTAATGGTGCATCGAAGTGGAATTCGATAAATTGACAAATTTGCACTTGTCCAGAGCGTCAAGAGTCCTTCTTATCAGGTGATATCGTGCTCAAACGAAATTCTATCAGTGATAAATATAGCTGGCCAAGTGCTTAATAAAGGGCTTTTCTATTCTTATTCTTCTTCTCATTCGTAGCGTTCTTGGCAGAACGGTCGTGGTCGTCATGACGAGTCTTTTGTTGTATGGGCTGATATTGCTCGCCTCACGATATATCGCCATCTCTCCCTGTTGGTAGTCATTCTGGAACATTATGCTTTTCTATTACACTTTCGCAAAAGAAATCCCAAAAACATTTTTTTTAAAGATCGAATATAAAGTTCCTTGTACGGTTCATGAGACCCTGCTGACAGACGGATAGACGGACAGATAGTCAGACGGCGGCGGCGGAGGCCTAGTAATATGGTCCCGTTGGGAATGGAGCCCTCAAAAGTACAAGCAGGCGCTCACACACACATTAACCCCCATACGCGTTTTCATACGCTCCAGAATCCGCATTCGATACACCGTCACTCTTTTACTCAGAAAGACACGCACTAAGGTGCTGCATCTGTCCGAGTTCCGAACTTAGCGGGTATGAGTCATTCCCCGGTTCAAAAGCCCAGCTTCACCGTGTGCATGTAATGGTGGGTACAGACCAAGCGAGCGAGAGCGAGCGAATGCAAACGAGCGGAATTCCACGATCGCTACGTTCGTTCCATTTTTCTTTGCTATAGCGACAGCCTCCGGAGCACGGCCGAAGGCGAACGAAAGCTCTCGTTCGGGTTCGCTTGCTTTCGCAATGACGTCCACACTAGTTCTTTCGCGTTCGTTCGGCTTCGCTTGCTCTCGGCACAAGATGCAACCGATCGAACCGTGAACGTGATTCGGGGTGTGTAAGTGTATGCAGTTGCGCCTCGGTTCGCTCGACATGCGCTGCCGACACAAAGAAAGTGACCCTGCTAGAATTACTGCAGTAACTGGATCAGAACGCTGCAATGCCCAGGGAGTGCTGTACTGGATGCTAGTCCATTAGAACTGTGTTAGTCATCCATCTTGATCTCCATCATCACACTATCACAGTAATATTATTATAATTATTATTAATATTATCATGCTAGACAATTAACACATCATTATCTAGCCCCAAGCTAAGCACAGCTTCTGTTATGGGTACTAGATAACTGATATACTTAATATAATACACTACATAGATAGATATTATTTTATTATACATAGCAATCATCCAGAACACCCTGAACAAATATCTGCAGATCGTACAAACACTTATCCTGAGGCGGGAATCGAACCCGCAACCTCCTGCGTCGCAGGCGGACCTTCGCCTGTAGTTTTCTGACTCTCTCTTATGTCCGACTCTACACAATGTTTTCATTATCCGGCAATTCATTTAATCAAATAACCAATAAATGTTTTTTCAATTCCAAAGTAACGAAATGCTAAAGAAGAAATAAGTCAGGCGATAGCTTTCAGTAAGAAAGTTGTGGCCGTCTCAAAGAAGCCAGTTATAAACCCTTCCTAACTGGAAATTCTCTTCAGAAGAGACTTGGAACCTCAAACAACTTGGAACCACAAACATACAAAGAAGCTCCGAGTGCTTTAAAGCTAAATAGAAAATAGACGACGACGGTCAAATTACAAAATTTTTCAGATAAAGTTTCAAGCTCTTAAGTTCGAGTTTCAAGCTCGTAAGCGCTTAAGTTTTCGCTAAGTTCATCAACGAAAAGATGTCGCATTTTATTGACTTCAGTTTATGGGGAAGTACTTGAATTAATCTGTAAAAAAGCTAGTCATTTACAAGGGGATATTTACCATGATTTGAGTTTTGAGTTTTCCAATATTTCGGCACAGTTCCCTGAGCCATGATCACGGAATAACGGTTATTCCGTATATAATATTCGGAATATTCCGTATTCCGAATATTTAATATGAAAATTAAACAGAATGTTTTTTACAGCAAAGAAACGAAATAATTCAATTATTTGCTTGACAGGTACATTCTATGGATAGTATAAAATCTTTTAGTAAGGCAAGTACCCTACCTACCACGAAAAAAAATAAATACCACGCTAACGAAGTTGCGGGTAACAGTTAGTATCCTATATAGGTACTACTTTGGTATGACAAGGTAACTAACTAAAGTGTTTATGAAGTTACTGAAAGCAGGCGCGATCGTCTTTTGTTTTTCATACAATTAACCACTCTGGCGACGTAACAAATCTGTTGACACTGGAAGCCTACTCTAGTTCCTTTCATCCGCAGCACGGCGGCCGGCGGCGGCCGCGAAACTCAACGTATAGCTACTCTCGCTTACTTACGACATAGCCGTTTTCGGATTAATTTTATAACTCTGACTTTTTATACATTTTTACGTAATATAAACCACTCTAAGAACCGAAATTTCATCAAATAGAATGAAAAATATACTTTTTATAATTTGTACGAATTTTCAGTTTTCGTTTGATGAGTGTACAGATCGAACGAAACAGAACGAAATTTCGAAATGAAGTCGTCCTACGAAAACCAAACGGCAATCGCGCCAGCTTTCAGTAACTTACTTTACATCAGTGCATTCAACTTTACAACGAATTCAAACAAATTCATGTAAGGCTCTGATACACATCACTTTCTAAAACAAAACACGGTTAATTATTTCAAGAGCTCATGGGACGTCACAGCACGCTCATTGAAAGCGAAACCATTAGAAATTCACGGGTATGAGCTTTCGGACAGTAATTGCTTTCTCCGAGACATGGCCGAGGAATTAGATCAGTTTGGAGAGTCTTTGTAAGACATTGGGCACCACGCTTGACCTGTGGTTACCGCACGCGTTGGGCTGGGCGTAGACACGCACTAGTTCAGCCGTGCCTTGGGTAGACAGTGGTTTGTTACTGAACGAAACGCGTGTGAAAGACGAGATAGTGGGAACAAATTAGAATCATCATTTTCATCTACCCATACTACTTCACAGCTGGAAATAAGCATCTCCTAATGAGCGCCATAGAAATTAGAATGCTTTCAGAATTTATTCAATCACTAGCTGCCACCCGCGGCTTCGCACGCGTTGTTTCTATGGAAACGTTAAAAGGTGATTTCTATCCCATGAGAACTGATTTATGGGCTAAAAAGTAGCCTATGTTTTATTCCAGGCCTAAAATTAACTGTAAGTATCCAAAATTTCAGCCCGATCCGATCAGTAGTTTTGGCGTGAAGAGGTAACAAACATCCATCCATCTATACATACATCCAAACTTTCGCATTAATAATATTAGTGTGATTTTCTATAAGTTTTTTTTGATGAGTAGTTCGTTCTACTGCGTCGTGTGGTGCCAGCTTAGAATTTGCACCACCCTAACTCTTCCCGGGGGTGTCGTAAGAGGCGACTAAGGGATATCTACCGGGGGCGGGCAGCAGCGTCCCCAGCAGAAAAATTCTACCATCAAACTGCGACCCCAACCCCCATGCCCAGCGTGGGGATTATGGGCAATACCCCCCATGAGATGAATGCCAATAAGGCGCTTATCAGGGGAGGCCTGCGTCCAGCAGTGGACCAATACAGGCTGTTGAGATTGAGGTAGTTAAACTAGTTATATTCGGTTTTCGGTTTAAATTTTACCTTTAAACTAAATAATTTAATTTGTACCTCTCCAATTTCTAAACTAGTAAAAATTCTTATTGTACGTACGTCCGGAACGGATAAAATTGTTCAAACATTTACACAATTTCACAAGAAAATTTTTCTATTCTATTCCAAAAAAAAAATTATAAAAAATTATTCGCCTAGCTAGATTAAGCTCTGTACTGCATAAAAGAAATCTGGGTTATTTTATTATTCTCGAATCACTGTTCCAATTCCAATTTTAATCTCCGCAAATACTAATTGAAGATTTCATAAATATTTTTATGACCAGCGTATCAGTATAAGCAATCGACTTTTTGTTCCAATTCAAGGAAAAGCTGGCCTTCAGCCAGTGATTCCTTGAATTGGAACAAAAATATGAAATAATTCGTCCGCTTCAAGGACGCAAAATTGTCTTAATGGAGTTTAGGTTCGAAATCAATATTGGGACTGTAGTAGACTTGTAGAACCATACTTTTTGCAGGAAAGGAAGGTTCCGTCCGTTGTTCAGGAAACATAACTGGGCCGCGATCACAGAGTAGTAAGTGTAGCGTTGGCAGTTGAAACGTTAGGGTGCCCGTTCACAGGCCGGCATTCGGACAATCTGGCTGGCCCCATCAATGGTTTACCATTCAAGATCAGCACCGCACGGAGCGGACTGTAGGCAATGCCGGCGAGGATTCTTGAAGGTAACTTTTCTGTTTAGTGCGAATGAGGTCATTCGGATTGCCGATCAGTGGACGCACTTGTCAGTGGATGTCTTTGGCCTGCACTGAAAACCAGCGCTGGATAGACACACTAGGTCTACCCAGCACCAATGGTGAGTGTAGGCTATGTTTGCCCTAAACCTGCTACGCACAAAAATTGGGCAGCTAAGTCTAAAATTTATTTAGTTAGTGTGTTGTGTAGTAAATTATTTTCTTTCTTTCTTTCGTTGCCGGCACCCTAACAACTGCTAACGCTTGAGGCATAATGCCAATATGTAAATATGAGAAGACAAGACAAGAGATCGGCGTCGCTGATGCACAGGGTGCACAGCAGCACCAACAGCTACCTGCAGGTCATTGCAGGAAGGCTGCATACAGCCTCCCCCTTTATGAGGCACTGGACGAAGGCTCATATTATTTCAAAATGTAGTTAATCATGCGACAATTTAGTTTACAATTTAATTTTATTTTATTTATTTTAATTTAATTTAATGTTATTTGATTCTCGCTATATGGACTTGTGTATGTAAACTGTGTGCATGTGCTGTGTCTGAAATAAATGATTATTATTATTATTATTAAATACATTAACCATACCGTAATCGCAGCCCTGTATATATCTCTTCCCGCAAAGCTCCAGATTCTCAGCGAGTATTTTTACCACACATCCAGCGCGTGCTGCATTGTTTGCCCACCGCATTGTGAGTGCTCTCACAGACGCCTGAAGCTTTCAAGATGGACGGAGTTGAAACAATAGCTTTGTTTACATTCTACAGTTCTATTAATACATCTAGTGTATAATATGTGGGGTAAATGGGTAAAGTACATATCTGTATAAGTTACAAATAATCTTTACCGTTAAAGTTACTTTTGTAAACAGGCTTCCTGCGACACAGGCTTGCCTCGTGCGGGGGCCGCCAGTAATGTGTACATACTTATGTTAAATGTGCAAATAAATGGTTTTGTATTTTTTTATTTGTAAATAATGTGACCCATTTGACTAATGAAATTTACAACAAAAAGAACACAGTTCAGTTGCCAACCACAAAGAAATCATGAAGAATAAAACCTTAAGTAATCATACAATCAAATATCCCTTGCCAGTCGGTATTGTTTTAGTGTCGATATCATCTGTCTTTGAGATGAAATAATAATAAGGAAGTTATCATTGATCAAATTCAATGGTTGGGCATTAATCATAAAATACACAGGGTGCCACGGAAAGGGTGTAAGCCAAAAGGGGGTGTTTCTGGACCCCGAGGGGATCCACTTGTGAATTACGATTTTTTTAATTGCGAATATTATTATCATTTTCAAAAAACAAAGTTATGTTTTTTCCTATTCGTGTTCTTTTACACGCACACTTGCATTATTTACGAGTAACTTTACAAAATATTTCGTTAATGTTTTTTTGCTCGTTTTTTCAGCAAAACCAGGGTTTTGTCATGAAATTATTACAAAAATCGTGTATCATGCAAGTATTTATGAATACGTGTATCGTGCAAGTATTTATGAAGGAGTTATGGAAGTCCATAGGGCAATGTAGCTATCATAAGTGGTCCTTAATCCCTGGCCTCCGTCCAAGACAGTAAATATTCGACGAGTAAGTACCAAATCATCTAGTCGCTAGAGATCTTTCCTAGGTTTACGCGGGTAAGAAGTTAGGTGCGATTTATATTAAGACTAGAACATACCCGCGGCTCTGCTCACGAGGTATCTACATAGATAAGACGTCTCGAATGTATCTACTTCACGTTTATAGTACCTATTCTAGTAGTTAAGTAAATCTTCTGGAAAATGCCAATGGGGCAGCACTATTTTAGTGATATGGTTTCGACTCAGGTACATAGGCCCGCCCGGTGGTACGGCAGTATCGCAATCTAGCCACTTAGGTCAATCATTTAAAAATTTAACCAGAAGTTCCGGTTATTTGGTCCGGAGTGACAGCAGTCAACCAAAGTTATCGACATAGCACAAAGAATTAGCAAGCTGAAGTGGCAGTGGGCCGGCCATATCTCGCGAAGAACCGACAACCGCTGGGGTAAACGTGTTCTTGAGTGGATACCACGACTCGGCAAACGTAGTGTAGGACGCCCTCCGGCCAGGTGGGATGATGATCTGTGAAAGACTGCAGGCAGATGCTGGATGCGACAAGCTGAAGACAGGGCGCTATGGCGCTCATTAGGGGAGGCCTATGTCCAGCAGTGGACTAATATAGGCTGATGATGATGATGACAGCAGTACCTAACCTCCTACACATCTTTACCCCTATATGATTCTAGATTAGAAAAAGAATAATATAAATCTAGTTTTACAAAGACAAATTCTAGGAGCACGCAAGATCAACAGCAGCATACTAACATAACATGGTGGTCGCTAACGTTATTTTTAATTAAAGACAACATGAAGAAAATAATTCGTAACAAAGAGAGGGAAACATCAGCATAATTAGATATTCCACAAGACGTAACAAATGTAACTCGAAAGCTAATGCATAATGTAACATGTTCTAATAGGATGGTAACAACCGATGGAGATAAGATAAATGAAGTAGATTATGGTAGAACTTACCTAATGGATTTACTTGGAGAACCTTCAAAACGAATGAAGTTGCGACACCTGAAAATAGAAAACTGAGATTAATTATTATAGAAAATATGGATAGAATGATAATATAAAAACGCCCTATAGGTTTTGCGTGCATGATTGAAAATTTCAAATATATTCGTACATAAACGGCTGTAACTTTCGATTGCGATGACTCAGAAGTTTTATTAATATCGAGGCTCCAAGAGGTCACGGATTTGAGTATTTGATGTTAATTTCCACTCGATACCTCCACGCGTTCCTGAGAAAAGGGGGTTGACAGACGGACAGGCAGACAGACGGAGAACAAAGTGATCCTATAAGGGTTCCTTTTTTCTTTTTGAGGCGGAACCCTAAAAAACACAGAGCATAGTTCAAAAGAAAACAATAACAAAAATATTTTCAGAATTCTACTAAAGCATGCCAGCGCAAGGTATGTTTTAAATGTTAATTTTGCGCTTTGGGAATCGTAATTGGTTCAAACTTTAACTTCAATAGAAATTCCAACGAGAATTATGGCTTTCCAAAAATTATCAAAAGATATTAAAGGCGACCAGGTAGGTACACTTCTATAAAGACACGGAACATGATGATTATAGGAAGGAAATGAGTACCTAACTGTTGTCTTATTTGAATGATATTTCTAACATCAAAAACAATTAATTATCAAATAAATAAAGCTGGACAATTTACACAGCATCATAAAGCCCCAAAGTAAGCAGAGCTTTAGTAACAATCTAGCAGCCGCGCAGAGAATTCGATTAACATTATTATTTCAAGCTTTTTCATTCTCTTCAGCAAATGAGTTCACACGAATTCCTGACCTTCAATTAAGGCATATTGACATTCAAATGCTAAACACAGCACCATATACGTACTCCCAAGTGTAAATGACCGTAGGAAATGGAACCCAAAGGTTAACATTATTAAGTTCTCCAAACAGACTTGTTTGAGGAGTCCGAGCACCAGAACAAATGTTGGCTTAGAGTCGCCATATTGCATTACTACAGTGGTACTAAAGTCGTCGGATGTTGGATAGGCACATTAGTTTCTTATACACTACTATATGATTAAATCCATCTAGTTGGTAAAGCTAGGCTATGTTTGAGCTAAACTCTACGAAGAGCGACAGTAACAGCCGAGTATTGTAGAGATAGGTAGTGGTATTTTATACTGTGGTATGGCGTGGAAGTGTTATTTGAACAGTTTTAATGCCTTCAAGGCCCAAGGTCGTCGCAACAGTAGGTACCTCAGTGGCATTGGCTACCCAGTCATCTTTGTAGGGACGTTTGCGATACTGTATTTATTTATGGCTTCTACAAATACGCGCAGAGCAACCAACATCAAATATTATTTTAACATTGGTATGTGTTTGGAACGTGTTTTCGAATGAACCGTTCTAGTTGAAAACATTTGTGACAAAAAGTTAACAAAAACCGAGAAACTGGTATCTAAAGATCATGCTATTTGGGAGCTTGTGAGTCAGCTGCTGCAAAGATGCATCATTCCGATCTAAAAGGACTATTCCATTAAATATAAATACATGAAATTTGCAAATTGGACCAGAAACTGTTTGTGACATAAATTTGCTATTGCTACCAAGAACCAGGCACAAAGTAATACAACCTGTATTACTTCTAGGAATGAATAAAAGTTACTTTGCAAGAAAATCAGCCTTATTAGATTTATAACAAAATAAGGAAGAATTGCCTAGCTAAAAGGTTCTTGGAAATTCCCCGCTTGTTACTCGTGGAGAGAAAACGAAGTACTTTTACCTTTGTCATTTTTGCTTCTTCTTTGGATAAAATGATATAATGTAATCTATTCTACAAATTAGTAGCGAACAAAGTTTATCCATCAGTTTAAATGAAATAAAGCTAAAAGCTGTTTAAAGATTTTATAAATAAAAAATTCAAGGAAAACACGTGACTATACAGTTGAATTTTATCAGCAGCGTGTCAAATTTCCGAATAATATAGCCGATATTTTACTTCTAACAACGCCACTTTAAAACAATGGCTTTCTCCGCCTCCCGTCTAGTCCTCCCCAATTGAAACCTGAATACTAAAGTTGTATCTTTGGCCCTTTCTCCTCCTACCTCCACCTTTGGCCTCAGCACATGCTGAGCCAAAGCCTATTTCGGCACAGGGTCATAGGGGCAAAGCTGGATTTGATGGTCAAAATTTGTTTTTTAATTTAGCTCCTTATTATTTGTTTGGTTTTGTTTGATTTATATTATGTGTGTCGAAATAAATGCTTTTCTATTCTATTCTATTCTATTCTATTCTTTCTGGAGCAATGACTGTTTTGTACTGTGAAGGCACTTTGTTATTTATGAGGAGAATATAGTAAGAATGAGAACCCCTTTGGGTTCACGGACCTATAAATGTTTCACAGTACATTCGCACCAGCTAAGTCTTTGATGGATCACTAAATTGGCAGTAAAATTTGCCGAATTTGCAAGTTTATCTGAGAAATAAAAATAAAGCTTCTTTTTATCACAGAAAGGACATACAAAATCAATCCTTTTGCTGCGAAACCTTGTAAGGCGATGTATTAGTAATGCCAAGTCTGATGTGAATCATTGGGTTTGTTCAACCGCGAAACGCACACAATATACCCAAAGGTGTGCTCACTGACTCACTGACGTTGGTTCACTTTTATCTCTCACGTCATTTGATAAAATCGATAGGCATTATTGAAGGTACACACTTCTTCAATGGCAAGCAATCAAACTGCAAACAGAAGCAAGTGATTTTTTATTTCACAGTTCCCAAAACGTCGTCGATTTAAATTGGCCTTGCATAGAGACGGTAGCAGAATTGCAAATCGATACTGTTTGGATTATAGCAATTTAGTTTAACACGTCATTTTGTTTAATGGGTTTTCAACGTGCATTGCTTCATACAACACTTACAAAAGGCTATAAAATTGTGTTCAAGAATATTTTTTTACTTAAGTAGATACTTCAACAAGATTATTTCTGGAATGTTTACACCATAAATATATTTATTCTCTTCTCTATTTTATTTAGGTACTTATTTGACTCAGCTTATTCCCAATAGTATTCTTGGATCCAACTAACAAATAAACAAAGTCTTATAGTCCCGAAACAGTTTAAAAGTAGAGTACTTAGAATCCGAAACCCCTTGAGCCCAAGAATATTACAATGACGAAACAGGATAAGTTCTAAATGAAAACACTGAACTTGAAGCAACTAAAGTTACTATTACCACATAGAGAGGAAAGTTTTACACAATGAAGAACCAACGAGCATGTGTAACGAAACAAGCGAACATACTGGTGCTTCAGTAAATAATTTAGAAAGTAGCAAGTAATAAGCCCTGCACCGCTAACATAAAAGTTTTAAGTGAAAACTACTGAACGGTTGAAGAGCTTTTACATCCCAGGATTATTAAGGTACTCTCGAGACGAGACTGCTATTTTCTTTGTCTTAAGATGCTCATCGAGCGTAGTAGTAGTTTTGGTGGAGGAACTTAAGGTACAGAGGTATAATGTAAAGTTATCTACACTGTTTAAGGCTAAATTATAAACAGATAAAATTTAAGTTTATGGGTAAGTATCTAATCTTTGAGGCTCTTCGGGTTTTCAAAAAACTATCTGAGCGTCTGGTCGAAGCGACGTGTGACCCGAGAGCTGGTGAATATCTGGCACAGCGCATCAGCATTGCCATACAGCGTGGCAATGCAGCCAGCGTCTTGGGGACGCTTCCGACTGTTATTGATATGGATCAGTTGAGCTACCTGTAGACTGTTTGCAGTCAGCAGTTAGCTCAATTGTTTCAATTGTAAATACTAGTATAATTTTCTTTGTGAATAAAGATGTTCTTTATTAGAAAGTAAATCATTGAATCTATTATTAAAGTCATCCGATTCTAAAGCTTTATCATTGATCAATAAACTACTTTATCCTTGAGCGGTTTTAGGGTACATAGTATGTTACTTACATATAGGCTACATAGCATATCAATATGCTAAAGGACAGAAGCTAGTATGTTTATTTAAAAAAACTATCTACATTGTACAAAGGTGAATTAATAATTTTAAGGTTTTCCTGGCAGACTACACAAGAGCTGCACATTTTTCGGCTAAACCAATACCTACTACATTATACACAAGGGTTTTACACTATTAATGTACACAATACTACTTATTAACTTAGAGGATTCAGAAAAGTTAGCGCACAGGTAAAAAGCAAAGAAGGTTAATCAAATTGTGATTGGAAACACGTCCTCACGTTCGAACGGCGCTGACTTCCGCGGGCGTAGTGCCGATTACATATAATTTACAACTTTAAGATATCACTAACATAAAGTTCTTTATCAGCTGAGTTTGGCTGTTCAAGATGTGACCAAAAGCGGAGACAACGCCAAGGCTGGAAGATACGCTGACGTGATAAAAGAAAGAGACATGTATATAAAACACAATGACAGAGAGAAAAACAAAACACACTTAAAAGGAAGTTGTAACAAGAACATAAATTTTAAGTATGAATGTAGGTATGGCATTGATGTCTTTTAGGAAGACCGGTGGGAGGCAGCTGGCGACCGCAAGATGTGAAAGAAAATAAAGGGGAGACTTCTGCCAACGATGGGTTATCAACAAAAATAATCGACCACTAAAACCAAGACCTTTATCAGTTGATTTTGATGCTGTTCAAGGTTGGTGTACTGCAATGCGAACAAAAGTTTGTAAGGCAATCAAGGACAGGCGTTGCTTGACAGCAGGCAAAGCAGTGATTAATGATGTTAACACACGATAGCTTATTTTATTTGTTATAAACTTTCGTAGCGTTCTGTCTGCTCTTTCTTTTTGGTTACCTCTCTTACGCAGTTGGGCAAAGGTAGACGTTGACATTGTGGGTTCGATTCTCGGACGTAGGAATTTATTTCGCGTCAGGGTGTTTTCTATTACCTACCTCCGCTTAAATAGTTTTATTTATACTGTGCTCATACTCTGCGTGAATTTACAAAATGAATTTTAATATTGGAACTCTACCTACCCCTTTACTGATGTCAAATAAGCTGCCAAATGTACTGTCAACAGTATTTCATCTGATAAGGTGATGTGCCATTGCCATAAGACCGACTCAGTCAGAGAAGGAATTCCAGCAGACGAGATCTCAAATACAAATCGAACGACTCCTGAAGTCCTGGCATATCGAAATATCTATATATGTAGAACAGAATGGGCCCATTCGTTTACAGCTCATTAATCGCCAATGGGCCAAACCCGTCCGAATTTCTGAATACCTGTCCCATCATATTTCCGAGCCAGTGGCTTTCGCTTTGGAAGAATGGATTCTTTTATTCAGCCACAAAGAGCTTGGTTTTGGTGAACCAGATGCGGCAGTCTTTATTCTATTTATAGTAAGCATGCTCGATCATATTTATCATCATGATGGGTCTGTACAATTATCCGAATTATTGGGATTTCAACGCATAAATCCGGATAAACAAAATTGACAAATTACCCGGATAATTCGGCTTTTTAATTATGCGGATTGCAATCTCTAGTCTATATTGACCTGTATGAAAGATGATTTCGGTGAATGTTTCTAACCTACTTCTTTTTCGTCATCTTGATTTCTTTACTAACTTGTGAAAATCCGATTGATTATGTCAAATTTACCCAGAGGATGATGATAGTTTTGACATGACAATGAGGCAATTCTTTTCACGAATTAGTTCCACTTCGGACCGCGTGATTTTGGATCGCAGGGTTCGAAGTGTACAACTGCGAAGAAATCCGTTCAAAAAAAGGACCCGCATTGCAATAAGGTATCGTATAAACGAGTATATAGCTCCATTGCGATAAATAAGATAGGTAACACAAACACAAATTATTGTGTAAACTGAAATTTGGAACTTTGCATGCCTCTTGCGGTAACTTGGCTATAAGATCTTTATTAACGAAGAAAATTACAATGAAATAATGGACACAAATTAGGACTAGTATTTACAGTTGAAACTAGAGCTAAGTAACTGCAGACTGTGGCAAACAATCTTAGAATAGGATAATCGACTTATATATCTCAAAACCGTTTATCGGATAACTTAATTTTTTTTATTGATATTTTCTCTATTCAGTTACCGAAAAATTATTATTTAAATTTTGCATGCAATTTTATTATCTACATGGTAATCCGCAACCCGGAAATTGTAATTCGAGTGACATAACACGCCACTATCATTTCCAACAAAAATTTTGAAAGTTCATTGTAATTATTGTTATAAACATTTTATGGTCTTCACTCACGGTAAACAACTTATTTCCGCAAAGCAAAACGTAACGAGTTAACATTTAGAATGAGGCTAGTGGTACAAGGAATAATCTGGTTGGTCGGAATGACCTAAATTGAATACGGATAGAGAGATAAAGCAAAAATACGGCAAAAACAACGAAACAAATCAGAATGAGGTTGAGTTGAGGATAGAACGTGAGAATCTATTTTATTCATTTAATTATTTATTCTGTCTCATTTATGTTGCTCTGAATTCGAATATTAAAATGACGGTTATCAATTTAGGCTTTGGTATGATAATATTTTAAGTTCGGGAACGGAAGGAAAGCGAAGTGGCTCTTGATCTCAATTTGTGATTATTCAAGATGCTTAATACGTTGGTATTGGTAAAGTAGAAAAGAACCGTAGTAGAACGTCAAATAGTTTCTTCTAGTAATATACTTCACCTAGGTATATTACTAGAACCTACCGAGCGATACTTTAAAATGCAAAATTGTATGGATGGTGCACCATCACGGATTAAGTTCTCCCATGACTGGTCAAACAACTTTTATTGGTTATAAAATTTCAAGTTGATGAAAAGGAAAGACTATGATTAAAAAAAATATTTTAATAATCTCAATGAGGAACTTAAGGACTATTTCCTGTTATATAACTTGTCAAAGAAAAATTTCAACACAACATACCGACAGTAAGAAATTTAGAAAAATATTTTGTGTCACACCAAGCAAAACTTGAGTGTATAGAAAAGGTGACCCAACCAGGCACGAAACATTTGTTCAAACCAATATAAATACTTATTCCGACCACTACAACGAATAATTTCTTCATCCTACGGCATAAAACTATCTAGCATTGACCAAAAGAATTTAGCAATCGTTAGAATTCTCACGTACTCCATCGATAGCGTAAACAAGGAAAAGCAGCGTTTGCAAACCTACCTTCATAAGCTTATGACACTTACCAGAATTGACTGATTGAACCATGACATTAATGATGCATTTATTATTTTGTATCATTTCATTGTATGTAACCATTTCGGGACTTAAAAGATCTTTACCTATTTTATTCAATTTTTTCCCAGCAAGTGCATTATTTTCATGATAACGACCTGGATCTGCATCTACTAGGATGGGATAGCACATAGAAATGAGCAATTAATTTGATATGCCACAAGCAGTCATAAAACAAGCACTGAAGCAACCATTACAGCAACGAGTTTATCAAAGGGCGCCGTAAATCAGATAGTTGTCGAAGAGATGCCCTTTAGTTATTCGAAGCAATGAATCTAAGACCCTGGCCATATCGTTGTATCATGCAAAGCCGATGTTTGAACTCTATCCCAGATACTGTGATTGCCTAATAATCGACAAAGCAAACGCTGTGCGGTCAACATTACTCCCACATGCATTTATATTGGCGATGAGCTATACACAATGATGCAATAACGCCATAACGATTGTGACTGTGACTTCTATGACATGGATTAGCTAAACATGTTATTTGTATAAAACATTAATGAATACGGTACAAAGATGTCACCTTGCGAAACCCTACTGGGGAGTGGAGTGTGTCAAAAGAAAAGTTATTCCAAGGATTTGTGAAATCCCAACTACACAAATATACATATAGCTTTAATTTACATTGAAACAAACCATTCCAAGCTAGCAACGATTAATCTGGTCTATAAATTCTTGTTATCGGATACTATCTGAAACCCGTTATTGAGACCTTTCATTTGCAATAGACCCAACAAAGGGCTCGAAGCAGACAATCGGAGTGTTTTACGATGTTTGAGTATTTGTTCCTAGAACGTTGCCCTTATAAGGTAGGTAAACTGCTGATCTAGCGGTTTGCGACTTTACATTGACGTTTGTAGCAACAAGTTGGACTGTTGGGATTTTAAGTCAATCTTCTAGGACGACACATAGAAAATGAATCACCAAACTAAGGAACAATCTCATAAGAGTTTATGCGTCATAGACTTTATTACACTTCCGAACATTTTCGTCCGACAAGCAATATGCTCAGTTGATGAGATAAACAGTATTGTACCTATAGCCAATATACCCTGGGGCCAGTTCTAGATGGCCTCATTCTATCCCGCGTGGGCAGTACAGTTAGCCTTTTATAGGCGATGTTATTTAATCTGTGGCTGTAAGGCCTTTGTGAAACTGGAAACTCGATAATTGTCCCGAGACATGGAGCGTGCCATACAATACAAGAAATATTATAGATCATTATTCAACCAGCAATAGTAAACTGAACAGAAACTTTAAGTTATAGAACATGGAATCGAATAGCTGTGTGTGTTATTCTCCAAAAAGACACAAGACAAACATAAGACAAGGGATGAAAGAGGTCTAGGTTGGTGTTTGGAAAATAAAATGGGTCTTCATTTTTCAGCGCAAATAAGCAGCTACAACAGCGCAGCGCCTAGAGATAATGAGTCACCAAGTCTCACAGGAAAAATAACAGTTTCTTACGCCGTGATAACAAGATAGTCTATATAAATTCAATTCCTCTAATCCACTTCCAGTGTTGTTAGCGTTTATGCGAGAAGAATAAGAGTTTCTTTTGTACAATATTACTTTTACCTTTTTTAGATTTGTTATTATGTCGGGCCGAACCTATCAGGGATGGCGCAAACAATAAACAGCCCAAGGTTGAACAGAAACTTTCCATGTTTTTACTGAAACTTTAGTTAGTGGAGCATTTTTACTAATAAAAATAAAGACTATCAATATTGTCACATTTTTTGAACATTCACTGTGAAAACTACGTGTAACAGAGCGTAAAATAGATTACTAATTCTGTCATACACAAGGTAAGCGCAAATTCGTTTAATATTAGTCAGCCCAGTCATTAGTGTTACATTCAGTGTGTGATAAATTAAGGCAGACGCGAGCTAACACGTTTTGCAACGAGCAATTTGCAATTCTAATCCAAGGAAATTAAGGTGACAAGGATGCTTATGGAGTTTGTTGAACACATTAACCTGATATTGCTTTAAAACTGTGATGAGTAGGTGGTTGAGCCTCCTCTGTCAATTAATTTCAGATTCCAGTCTTGGCATACGTTGCACGATTTAAAATTAAGGCACCGGTTTCTCGACCGGCGCTGTTTAGTTGGCCAATGTATGACAAGTGAATGAAATATTCGAAAAATAAACTAGCGATTGATCAGATTGTGATGAATTATCTGAAGGACTGGTCAACTGATCTTTTTTTTATAAATCACAATCCAATATGCAGAAAGACTGGATTTGAAAGACTAGTCAACCATTTTTTTTAATTTAACGAATATGCAGAAAGACGACCTGTGGCGCAAAATAGAGAAGTGTGTAAGGGGGGAAGGGAGGTATTTGCCCAGCAGTGAGACAGCATAGATAAGTAAATAAATAAAAAAAATGCACTACACAAGTGGTTTGACCAACGATAAGTTTGATCTGCGTTACAGAATCCGGCGTTCAGGTTAAAAAGGAAATTAGATTTTTAGTTATATAATTCTTCGCTAGAGACAGGACCATTTAGATAATGTCATTGATGCCTGATCAGCAGCACTCATATATCTAAGTGATTGACCATACAACACTGACGATACGAACATAAACACGAACGTTTCATGTCCGCAAGCAATTTCATTGTAGCACGCGCGAAATCTTCGTGTCGTCAGTAACATCAGTTCGAGTGTTACATGGACAATGGGGTCCGGCGGATACGGCATTACACACAAACAATATTACATTGTCCGAGGCGCTAATGAATGAACATGAACTGAGATAATGTACATGATTCTGTTTTGTTCATCTTTTTCTTATCCGGCATCAATTTGTGTTTAATGTTTTCTTTTCAAAAGTTGTTTAAAAACTATTGTCTTTGTGTATCACTTTCGTGATTTTAATGGACAGGGCCTGCATTTTTAATAACGAAATCGAAGTTTCTGATTAGTTTTCGTAAATAAGCTAATCTTGTGCAAGCGACTTGAGTTGGTTTTGCATGATAACGAAAACGAAACCTCGATTTTCCTTTTCCGAGAAGGCCCTCTGAATTCATAACGAACTTAATAGGTTGATATTTTTCAAATAAAAACAATGTGAAGCGAACAGTCGATATGTTGCGCTAACTAAAATTGTCTTGAAAATGAAGAAACGATCAATAAGCTTATTTATAGGTAAGATAACAAGGTAGTAAAAGATTTCCTTCAAAGCCATAGGAACATAAAAAGCTCAGGAATCAAGGAATACAAACAGAAGCAAATTAGTATACAAATACGGGGTTGGCAATGAGCCATTCCGTATTTAACGACATGACCCTAACATAATATAGGTACACATAGTAAGGCGAAAACCAATATATATAGAATTTTATAGGCCGTATATTTTGAATAGACATGATTCGCGCCGCATTGCCCGAGGATGTTCCCAAAAATTGTTAATTTTGCTGCATATTTTAGTTTGATTAATAAGTGGTCTATCTATGAAACACATTTCTTAATACTATGGAATAAATTGAATATGGTACTTAACATTTTTTTATATTGATAATGGTCAAGATTTTGGCCACCATCTCACTTAAGAAAGTGAAGATGTGGCGAACGATTTCCCAGAAGGAACTTATTCACCCTGGATTTGAAGATTCCAAGATTGTACTCCAACGGGAAGACAGACGCAGGAAGCTCATTTCATTCTTAGGCCATGCTTATTATGAAAGTAGAAATAAAAAACAAGAGAAAAGCACATATTACGATCGTAATGTTACTTCGGTGGAGGTTTATTACAAAGAACAACTTTTTAAATAATAACACGTCAAGTGCGAGTCGGACTCGCGCACTAAGGGTTCCGTTTAGTTGTAAGCCCTTGTGTCTTGCCAAATATCATGATTCTAGGTCAATGGTAAGTAGGTACCCTGTAAGTTTGATTTGATGTAATTGGTCCATTGATTGCGAGAATCAGATTTTTTTTTGTGAATAAAGTACTAAATAACGCTTTTCGGATTTTTCTTTTTATTTGTGCTACGACCTTGCTTCTTGCCAAATTTCATGATTGTAGGTCAACGGGAAGTACCCTATAGGTTTTGGACCATGGCGAGAATCAGAAGTATTTTTTTTTAGTTTGTGATTCCCTAGCAAATTTCAAAATGGCTGTAACTTTTGATTGCATTAACTTAAAAGTTTTATTTATATCGAGGCTGCAAGAGGTTACGGACTTGAGTATCTAATGTTAATTTCAACTCGATACATTCACGCGTTCCTGAAAAGGGGATTGACAGACGGACAACAAAGTGATTCTTTAAGGGCTCCTTTTTTCCTTTTGAGAAACGGAACCCTAAAAACAACAACATTTAAAGAAAGATCGCTAGAAGCAAGCAAGAAAGATGCTGTAAAACTAGTAAAGTAAAGTTTCAATAACTTTTAATGTTGCAATTTATACAAGTCAGCATACACCTAATTCGGATTTTCAAGCAGAAACCAAACAAGACCAAGGCTGAACCAACTTTTACCAGATAACAACATTACAATAGGTGACATTGAATTAAGGAGATTGCAGATTATTATCAACGGAAACTGTCCATACTTCGCGTGGAAGGTCGATGTAAACGATGTTTTTTGCATAATTAGATAAACATGGTCTCACGAAAATTTATAATGGTCTTTGACAAAAACAAATTTGCCAAATTAAACATACATAGAAACGTAAATAAGGAACTGGTTTATTCCTTACAACTTATGCATTTAATTCCAATTCAATATTTATCCAAAACTAGAAGTAGAGATAAACCATTCTAAAAATGCACGCCGAGTGTAGGTAACTATGACGTTTTGTGGTGGGGGCGAGCATTCATTCCAAATGTAAGCGGGTTAACTACGAACCTTATTTGTGTTGGAAGAACACCAACGTTTCATCCCTTACATCCGTAGTGAACTTACTCCGCACTGCCAAATTTCACCACTCGATTATTTCCGGAGGATTCAGCAACATTATGGAAATTATATGAAGCACGCACTTGCGGAAAAAAACCGCGTCAGTTACCATTCAGTACGCGGATTATATATAATCCGCGAGAAAAAATCGCGCGGTGAGATTCCGCTGTGCGGGTTAAGCCTCCACGTTCTTCTATCTATATTGCGCTGCTTGTCATTGACATGCCTAATTTGCTTGAAAAGTTCTACAAAACTATATTAGGTTTAATGAATATTTATTTTCTCAAAAAGCAATACATTTCACTTATCTGAGAAAAACATCTTAAAGCTAAGTACTTACATTAAATAAAACTTCGAGCAGTCAAACAATTTTGGTACCTACCTACTAAGTAAGTAAGTAATATAAATACATGTTAATATAAAAGTATGTGTAGTTGAACAAAAGTATTAAAATTAAGTGCCTAATCAAAGAAAATCACAAATAATTCCTACATTTAGTAAGATATCCAAAACATTTTTGACACTACCCGCAAAATCCTGCACATTTATTAACTCCCATTGAAATGGTCATTGCATTGTTAGTACTTATTGATTATGAAAGATGAACTAAACAAATAACTTGTCTCAGTAGGAGAATTAGTATGATTCACATTTGGTTACCAAGAACCAAAAACTTAAAATGAACATATGAATCCCACCGGGCAGTCGACAATTCTAACTTTAAATAACCAGCTTTCGATCAAATACTAACGTGTAACAAAGTTTCCAGCAAAGATATTAAAAGTTCGGCGGTTACAGAAAACTTTCATGCCAGTACACTTTACTTTCGTTATGAATATGAAAACAGCAGCGGTGCAATATGCACGCAACACCGTGAAAGTGTTGAATATTTATCGAGCGAAACAAATGGAGACACTCAAAGTAATTGATATTTCTAAACACATTCACACAGCGCAATGACACTGATTTTGATAAAATTAATGTCATCACATTAACAAGCAACAGATTGTATAGGTAATGGTCTAAAATGAGCTGGAATTGGCGGATAGATGAATTAGTAACTATAGCTACACTACAGGATAGGCTATACATGGAACTTTACGTAGTCTACCTTCATAGTCATAAGTGCAGTGCTGGGACGAAGATTGTTCATTTTTCATGAAAGAGACTCAGCGTATGACAATGAACAAAAGATTGTGTAACATTTTGTAACATATGCACAGAAAATACAGTTCACCTAAGTTGTCGAGTGTAGTATATTGTCTCCGACTACCTTGAAAGAGATCCGGCTACCGGTCAGACAGACAAAACAATGCATAATAAGATACAAGTTCTAGATAGGGAGATATCAAACATATAACAAAAGTAGACGCTGAATGCAGGAATGCCTGAGCTGAAACGGAGAAAATAGATCTTACTGATTGCCATGTCATGTCAACCTAGCTGAAACTGTTTTCTACATTTAATTAAAGTTTTAAATTGATCTATACGAAACTGATTTGCCTTTACACAACCTATCTTATATTCCAGTGATAGATCAGTTTATAACGGTTTGGCACCGGAGAATACTTATGATGTTCCTAAAGGCACATCGTCGTAAGGCTTTGTCGGCACCTACGCACGTACGAAACGACAGCGCAGACAAAATTGGAACTTACAACATTAAGAATAAGAGTGAGAATGTTAGATGTTATTTAATGTAGGAAAACATTACTAAATCACGTAGAGAGACACCTATTCGCATTCTAAGTTCCTTGGCGATGTACCTACACTACACAGAAAGTAGCAGGAGTTATACTGATATACCTACACGTTCTCATTTTGATCAAGTAGTTCGAGGAATTGGTAGGTAATGATATACTCTGATAAGTTCGGAAATTCGTAAATATGAGCTGATTAATCTGTTATAGCCATCAGAATAAACATGAACGAACGCTAATAAATTTCCTTCCTTTCCCAAGCAAGATAAGTAGAAATAGAAAAGTAGAATTCTTTCAACGATCCCCGATTTCCTAATTCTCCACTGAAGATACAAATTTCTGCAAAGGTTATATTTGCGCTACCTGGACTGGAAAATTACTTGCTTACGTTATGGAAAACTCAAAGTTTGATGATGACATCAAAGATGAAGATGAAGCCGTAGCTTCTGTTTAACAAGAAATATGAACTTGAAACCGGTTTACGGCACCAAGAAGCGCTCTTGACCCATGGTTAACTTTACACTTGGCAACATACCTATTCAGTTCATTCTTCAAATAGGAATATTGTCTCTCAGAAACCTTTTGGGGTTCCGTAGACATTATGTTTTTTCTCCGCTCTCTTTGCGAGTAGATTTCATTTAATCCAGCATGGTGTTCCGACCCGGTACCGGGCCAGATCCGTGGAAATGTGTTCCTCAGCTATGGATCGAAATCAAAATACGGTCATCAATTTGCCATTACACAATGCCTAGTTTCTAAAAATAAGCCAGCGGTGCAATTGTGAATTCTGTTTTTTTTGATCCCGGTTTAGAGACTTGACTTCTGAAATCTTGAGGCTAATAATATGATGCTACTAAAGTGAGTACCTACATAATATCTAGGAAGTTACAGTAAGTAATATTTTTCCTTTTCGCAGGTAGTGCGACTTCAGTTTTATAGTTTTAAAAAATCCAAACAGCAGTTATCGCAGGTTTTCATAGAAATAACTACACATTTTTAGTATTGGTTAGGAAATAATTGCATTTTCGCAAATGGATATGTGTCGTCGCATCGTCTCGCCTACATTGACCTCGTGTTTATTGCGTTGTTTTCAATACTTGCCCTTTTCATGCAAATAGTGTAACCAAATAACCAAAGCTATAACCTCATAGCATTATGCATAGGCTATTCATTATTTCATTATAATGACATAATGCTGTTATTTTTGCTTTACGGAAAATTCGACTAAACAATTCGTCTAAAACAATTCGACTAAATACATTTCGACTAGTAACAATTCGACTAACGACTAAAACAATTCGTTTCAAAAACGTTGGGGCCTATCTAACGAAGCCCGCCCAACCCCAATGTTGGGCGGGCTTCGTTAGGTAGGAGTAAGTTAATGTTGTCCCCCCCGCTCCGCGGGGGTGGGACGCCTACAGGTGGGGGTTAACTCAAGCTCAAATTGCTTTATTCGAATTGTTACTAGTTGAATTATTTAGTCGAATTATATTAGACGAATTGTTTTAGTCGAATTTTCCGTAGATGGTTTTATTGCATTTAGTAGTTGTCGCGATCATTCAAAAATGTATTGCATCTAACAGTCATACACCTTTCATTTAATTAGCTTCGTTTGGACTAAGGTTCATTTGTAATCAACATTTAATTTCCATGAATTTGGAAAAGACCAAAGTCATGATCAATGGCCTCATTGATCCAGGACCGGTCGTCGTACGTCGGCCACCTTCTCGAAATTGTTTCCGAGTATACTTACCTTGGGCAAGTTCTGCAGTTAGGTAAAAATAATTTTGGAGGCCAAGAGGAGGATCCAGCTGGGCTGGGCAGCGTTTGGTAAACTACATCGAGTCTTCTCGTCATCCATACCGCAATGCTTGAAAACGAAAGTTTTCAATCAGTGCGTCCTACCCATAGAAATCTAAATAACAAGGCACTTGTTTTTTGCGATATTATTTGATTTCTAAGGCACTTGGATTTCTATGGTCCTACCCGTCATGACCTACGGAGCTGAGACGTGGACACTCACAGTAGGGCTCGTCCACCAGTTCAAAGTCGCTCAGCGAGCTATGGAAGGAGCTATGCTCGGAGTCTCTCTGAAGGATAGAATTCGTAACGAATACATCCGACAGAGAACCAAAGTTATCGACATAGCACAAAGAATTAGCAAGCTGAAGTGGCAGTGGGCCGGCCATATCTCGCGAAGAACCGACAATCGCTGGGGTAAACGTGTTCTTGAGTGGAGACCACGACTCGGCAAACGTAGTGTAGGACGCCCTCCGGCCAGGTGGGATGACGATCTGCGAAAGACTGCAGGCAGATGCTGGATGCGGCAAGCCGAAGACAGGGCGCTATGGCGCTTATTAGGGGAGGCCTATGTCCAGCAGTGGACTAATATAGGCTGATGATGATGATGATGATTTAATTTCCAGCATTTGCCGGGACTGGAAAGCAGAGCTGGAGTCACAAGTACTGGAGCGATGAAGCCGGAATTAAACACGTGGTTGAGGTCGTCGGAGTTGTCTCGAAATAAAAAGCAAGGTGGTGTAAAGTGGCTGATGAACACTGCTACATAAATTTTTTGATGGCATTACAGAGAATTTTTCAATGGTTTCATTCCATTTGAAAAAAAAGTACTTTATTAAGATTTCATAATAATTGACCTACGCTCACTGAAACTGCGGGCTGTCATTGAATCTCAAGGTTGTCCTTTATGTCCTTTGAGAGAAGGGTGTCATTACGAGCAAACCACTGGGTGCTTGTTTACTTAAAGCCGGGCGTTGCGCGTTGATAGTTTTAGGAGTTCGTAAATTGGGTTTCTTTTTGTTGGTGTTCGTTTTCGCCCTTGAGCATTTACTGAATGATTATTAAGGCAGGTATAATTAAGTACATATCATTCAAATAAGCCATCGAATCATTTATTTATTTAGGGTTTAGTTTATAATAGTAGGTAATAATAAGGGTTATGGAATTATATTTACTTTTTAAGTTTTTATGTTAGGCACATTATTGTGGATCAAGGGGAATAAGAATAGCTGACTAACACGTTGACGTTTGCTTCCAAATCCGTCGTCAACTAACCTTCCATTGAATATTCACCAAAACATGCAACAAAAAGTCATTAAACGAACAAAAACCTGAACAGTACCTTGAGGCCGCCACACGAATCTGCGATTAGTCGAACACAACACGCAATATAGTCAAAACTCCACAAAATAATACACCACGATCACAGTGATCGAAGCTGCGGAAAACAACGGAACACACGACGAGGGGACAACAAAACACGTCCGATCGGTTTGCGCGCCAAACCGCGACTGGCTCTGTCTGACACGCACGCCAAAGGGATTGCCGAGGATAGCGATAAAAGCCTGCCGAGCCGAATCATGCTCAACGAATCATTTACATTGCTGCTTCATCAGCTATACCTGAAACACCACGGCTTGATAAAACACCAGTGAATTGGAACAAAACGGTTTACCGACCATCGTACTTAAATTTTATGGACAGCGGAAAACGCAATAAATTTGTAATCAACCTTTAAATTTTAAAGCTATGAGGAAGTTGTCGTCACGATATGCATCAGTTTCGCAGACTGCGAGATTTACTTTATTCTGCTGTGATATAATTGTTTTCGTAGAACAATGGGTCTTACTTAGACTTACAAAGTGTATCCTAGTAGAAATAAAATAAAGTAAGAACAATAGCGCGATAAAGTTTCATGGACCAACCAAATTCAAAATACAGCAAATATGCAGAGAATCTTTAGAAACGAATCTCAAGACAAAAGAAAAACACTTTTAAAAATTTCTAAGAATATTTTTGTATTGCGGTTGTGAATGGTTTTTTCATGCTATCACGAAGTTATACGTAACAGTACTTACTTTCAAGTCAACATCAAAACTCAATTAAACTTTTCATGGACGTTACACTACAGTTCAGTTTCGTAACCACTTTCATTCGAGACTGAAAAACCAGTTAGAACTGAATCAAACACATGTTGGCTCGCAGAAGTTTTGGCGCTAACTCTATGCAGTGTCCTTGACCTGAAAGAGCTTTTACCGTTTCATGTTAGCTTAGAACTAAAACTATGCGCTGAAACACTAGGTGGTAACAGGTTTAACCCCCAATTTTTTTTGTCAGTTGTTAATTCAATGCTGTTAAAAATCACAACGATAGACCAGCTCACATCTGATTTGCGTTTGAATAGTGTTTCGGGGCAAGTGACCCCCGTCAAATCCTTTGCTTATAATAGTCAAATTTCTGTTCAAATCTGGTTGGAAAATAGCTGATACGTAATTGAAGGATGCCATTCGAAGTAGTAAAGAGACCAGTGGGTATTTTAACGAGCATTCAAGACTTGATGGCATTTTAGAATTTATAGGAACCGCACCGCATTGCAGACAAATATTTGCCTTTATTAAGCGATTTAGAACTTTTGACAGTTTCCAAAATAGTTTGTTCATTTTATAAATGTAGGTACTTAGATGATTAAATCTAATAGCATTGTTGTGAAATTCATTAATTCATAGTCAAACATTGTTTTGATTGTCGGCAATGTTGGCTCCAATGGCAAAAGGAATCTTTATCATGACTTATCGGTACAACGTTATCATTATCAATACATAATTACCACTTGAACTGGTCATTCATTATCACCAATGGAAAGAACTTGGCATTGACCTTCACAATCATATCATATCATAGCAAACAATTCAATTAGAACATAACCACGTCTATTTACTGTTTCATTTGCGCAACCATTAGCGGTAATCATGGCCTGTGTGTAACACATGCTCATTTATATAAATAAATATTGTGTTTATAGACTGCACTCTATTTTACTTGCTTCACTTTTAGATATATTCGATCGTTGTTCGTTAATATTCTTAATCAGATTGAAGAGATACTAAAGCTTTGAAGTGCACTTTCTCAGCAATCTTGAATCTGTCTTATCCAGTGCCTTTTCGTCGTAATATTTCGGCGGTCGTCATCCTCGGGTATCAATTTATTCCAAAACGCGCTTGTTCCAATTTGTTGAGATATCACATTCTGGCGATGTGTCTTACCCAAGACCTTTATATCGATAAAGTTCCCATATCATAGGCGATAGCAACCGTATAATTAAGGAAACGCAACGCCTCACCAGTCCCAGCCTGTTTGTTTATCGGACCGAGCGAAAGTTATGCCAGTTTTGTAGCTGGTCTTCCTGCTAATCGGTCACCACACCACAATGCAATGGGAGCAATGTAACGCTTGTTTTTATCAACAGGGTGTGATAGAAAGACTTTATTTATTTGCTTATTGTTACTTTTGTACGTTCTTTTGTGTTTTTGCCTCCACTGCATTACATTTGAATGTTTTTCTTTTAAATAACACATTTGACGAGGCAATCTGTCATGTTTCTGTCTTACAAACGAATCGAAATTCATTCAACACGTGTTTAGCTAAGGTCGAGATCGTGTCTATTCCTGGAAACCTTTTTTCGTATTTCGGCTAGCTCGTCTGTGGTAGATACGATAGGATCCAAAATCAATGGGCTTAGTCTAAGGGACTAGTTTCTCTTTCATAAAGTCCTCGAAAATTCTTTAGATAGGTATTACAGAAGGGCTGGAGGGTCTTTGAATTATGTTTAAGAGGTGCTTGGATGCGAGAAGCACGGGACAGAAGAGGCTGGCAGACGCGAAAGAATACGTATTTGTATTTTTTGGGATAATATTTTATTTCTTAAAGCGTACTTCGTTCGGATCAGATGGGTCTACCCAGCTGAAGTTCCCAGTATCATAGGCGTAAAAATGTGTTCAAGAAGCAAGTATAAAGATAATGAAACGTATACCTATATAAACAGCCATATCATATACTTTGTAGGGCAAGAAAATACGTCCATTGCAGTGACATGTAATGTAAGACGATCAAACAACGGTATTCGAATATAAATCTCGTATTTTGCTTTGAATAAACAAAAAAACCTTCTTGTCTATTGACAGAATCACGTTCTGCGAAAGGGCACGTGAGTTGTGATTGTCACGAACGGGCTTGCATAAACTAGGAGCGTGGAAGTGAACTGTGGAACTATTGACTCGACCTGCTTCAGTTAGAAATGTCTTTCTTAGAATGGAGCATGATGTATGTTAGAAATGAGAATAAGCTTTATGTGTATTTTACTTATAAGAAAGTAGTTAGCATCTATCTTCTACGTAACCTATTTTTAGGGTTCCGTACCTCAAAAGGAAAAAAGAAACCCTTATACGTCCACTTTGTTGTCCGTCTGTCTGTCTGTCCGTCTGTCAACACCCTTTTCTCAGGAAGGCGTGGAGGTAACAAGTTGAAATTAACAACAAATACTCAAGTCAAAGAAGTTGAAATTAACATCAAATACTCAAGTCGATATACTTAAACACAATCAAAAGTTACAGCAGCAGACAAAACCTATAGGGTAGTTCCCGTAGACCTAAAATCAGGAAATTTGGTAAGAAGCCAGGTCTTTTAGCACAAATAAAGAGAATTATCCGAAAACGGTAGATTAGTTAATTTACAAAAAAAAAAAATACTTATGTTTGATTCTTGCTATGGATGGACCAAAACCTATAGGGTTAGGGTACTTCCCGTTGACCTGGAATCATAAAATTTGGTAAGAAGCAAGGTCTTACAACACAAATAAAGGGAAAAATCCGATCACCGTGGTAGTTTATTAAAAAAAAAGATTCTCGCCATGGACCAAAACCTACAGGGTACCTACTTCTCGTTGACCTAGTAGAATATTTGGCAAGAAACTAGGTCTTAAAAATATACGGAACCTTAGTGCATGTCTCCGACTCGCACTTGACGTTATATTTGAGTTAAATAAACTATCGCCGTTGACATGGTATGGTGAAATATTGAACTCAATAATAAGTGTAATGAATGAATGACTCATGGATGACATTGAAATTATCTGATTTCTATTTATGTACTTATACGTACTACCTATAAATAAACTCATCCAAGCAAGACAATGGTGGATCATATTTCTAATAGCAGACCACAATAAACTAGGTCAGGGTCGTGGACAAAAAATGAACTAAATAATAAACTTAATTTATGCAAGAACTGAAAAACATAATTTATGCAAAGCACGCGAAAAAGTCATATCATTTGAGCTTATCAGATAATTGGCAACATGTAGGTATGCACGCGGTATTGGATTCGATCTACTCTACATATATATACTCTACATATGTATATCTGATCCGTGGAAGACTGTAATCTGAATTAGGTATATAATTAATATTATAATAGATGTTATCTTAAGGTCAATATTATAAACTATATTGCTTACCTTATTCCACTGTGACTTGTAACTTGGCGTTATTAATAAAGAATTGTATTGTATTGTATTGTATTGTGGCACATGTGCTTCTGATTTCCGATTCGTTATACGGATGCTATGCTAATCAACAGCGGGTGTGGATGGTCTAGAGATGGTTACATAGATGCTATTAAATTAGACTTGAGTCAAGTTGGATACCCAATCAATCGAGTTTTAAGTAAAACAAAGGTTTATGTTTAAGGCATCACACGAACGATTTAAATTTTAGAGCATATAGCATTCTAGCATATAATAACACGTGTGTGATTTGCAGAGATAGGAATAGGCAGTGCAATTTGGGGTTGATGACCTCAAACATTATAAATAGTATGGATACGCCTCCGGGATTCCGGGATTAGAAAACAATATTATACTTAATGCAGTAACTACCATTTTTCAGTAACTGCATTTTATAAGCTGTACTTTCTTTTTATCATCATCAGCCTTTAATGGCACACTGCTGGATATAGGCCTCCCTTAATGAGCACCATAGTGCCCTGACTTCAGCTTGCCGCATCCAGCACCTGTCTGCGGTCTTTCGCAGATCGCCATCCCACCTGGCCGGATGGCATCCTACACTACGTTTGCCTAGTCGCGGTCTCCACTCAAGAACACGTTTACCCCAGCGGTTGTCGGTTCTTCGCGAGATATGGCCAGCCCACTGCCACTTCAGCTTGCTAATTCTTTAAGCTATGTCGATAACTTTGGTTCTCTGTCGAATGTATTCGTTACGAATCCAATCCTTCCGAGAGACTCCGAGCATAGCTCTTTCCATAGCTCGCTGAGCGACTTTGAACTGGTGGACCAGTCCTACCGTGAGTGTCCACGTCCACGGTTATGACGGGTAGGACGCACTCATTGAAAAGCTTAGTTTTAAAGCATTGTGGTATGTATGGATGACGAGAAGACTCGACGTAGTTTTCCAAACGCTGCCCGGCCTAGCAGCTCTTTGCCTCTTTCTCAAAATTACTTTGACCTAACTCCAGAATTTGCCCAAGGTAAGTATACTCAGAAACAATTTTGAGTAGGTGGCCATGTACGACGACGACTTGACTTTTAACTTAATAATAAAATTAATTGCCTTTATGATCCCTTCTTATCTTATCGCTGCCTTCGTGATGCTGAAACAATTTTTGGTATATTTTTGGTCTAAATTGAAGTAAATACCAATCTGGCGGCAAGTTTAGCTTCATTCATAATAATGATGAATAATATCGTAAGAATGTCTATTTAAAATATTATTTTACATAGTATTCAATAACAGTTTTTCATTTAATTCCCGGGACTTGTGTGAAGTATCCATTTCTCATTAAATTCCCGGGACTTGTAAGGCATGTCCACATTATGGTATCATCATGAAGTCCCGTTAAATTGCACTACCTATTCCTAACACTGGTGATTTGTTACATATATAAAAAAAAAATGTTTACTCTCACTTGTTTGCAAGATGTTCTATTTATCACAAACAAGTATGAAATCATTTCAGACAGTAAACGAACTCTGTTTTACTAGAGCAAATTAACAAGGCAAGGAGATAATTATGTACCTATTCCTGTGCATTCGATTTCCGAATAACCAATTTTTCCCAATTAAAACAGAGTTGATAGTACACCGTAACCTGCTAACGAAGCAACCCTGGCCCAGATTGGATGCGACGCTCTTGTGACATTTCACAACGGAAGCCAACCAATTTTAATCTGTTGTTTGCGGATTATACTAGGCTGGGACCGTGGAGCTGATATGCAACGTAATTGTATAATGAAAAGTTAGTTCAGAGCCGCTTTAGCAGGTTTTGTTGACGCAGATGATAACTTTTTTGATCGTACGATAATTTCTTTTATAAATTTATTAGTATTGGCAGAATCTGGATCAACGGTTTCAGAAGTCCAACCTAGACGATGCTAACTTTCGGAGAGCTTTTCCCAGCAGTGGGCATTGATTATGAATCTGTGTGGTATGGAGATTGAAACAAAACTAGAGCCCTTAGTCATCAAACCAAAAGTTCAGCAACCTAAAGTAACGTGTAGAACAATTCGTTTATGATATTTACGAAAGTCAAGAAGCAAGAATGTAAATATTTAAGTTAGCTTGGTTATGTTACTAAACAAATGAAATAAACTAAATATGACCCGGTGATAAGCGAAAACAAGAGCAGATCAACTACCGGTCAATTATAAACTAGGAAGTGATAAAATCAAAAGGTCAGTTTGAGAAGTCATACAACGAAAGCTGTAGGTAAACGAAACTAGGTAATAACCTAGTTACATATCTCAGACACAAAACAACCTAATCTACTACTAATCAAAGTTCTGTCCACCGCTCCAAATAAAGCTGTCACAAACATTATCTATTTAAAAGATCAAATACATTTAATTGATGTTATGGTTACGAGAACGTGTTGTATTATGCAATTTATGCAATGTAAGACGGAAATGGCTACCTATGTCATGTCACATAAAAACCTGTACATCGAAAATTCGATACGGCAGGACAATGTGTCTGTGCAAACAACTTTCGGATATTTCAGCTGTTCGGGAGAAGTGTACTTGTGTTGCGAAATTGGATCAAATAGATGCTTTTGGTTCTTTTATTAACAAACGGAGATGGCGACATAAATTTCTATAGTCAGTACTTCAGGTACTTTCTTTGCTTTGGGTATGCTATCTCCTTGAGCAAAGTGTTTTAGGCTGAGGCTGATCTATAGTTTTTTATTCCTTTCTCAGAAAGGATGATATTGATATGATAGGTGGTCCCTATAATTTGCATAAGAATCAAAATCGTACCAAATACAAGCCAGCTATTCAACTTCATCAAAATCCTCGTCGTGCCTATGCTGAGATCCGGTCGTAATCCTTTTATCATAAGTACTATAGATATGCATTGTGCTGTTAAAGCACATTATAACGCTGGAAGTAATTTCATAGACCAACAGTTCATCTTTCAAAGAGTACATTTTTTCTCTCCGACTTAAAAAATCACCCTCTGGCACCTTGTGTAGTAATTCTTCTGAGGCCGGTATTGATTGTTGAAAAGGCTTTGATAAGTATCAAATTTCCTCAAGTAATTATCACAAAGGCGAGTTTACGTTTCAGTTAGTGTTGCAAACAGTTCAGCTCTAAGTGAGCGCTTTCGCGTTTGGAAAATTGTGGTGGCATCAAAGCGTTTCGAAAGAGACATAAACGAGTAATAGTGTCTTTTATTTCTCCGCGGACTAATTGCATCTCACTCAACCATCTAGGTTAATAAGTCTTCAGTAAAAGTAAAGCACATCTCGTACTCGTTATCACTTTCATCGTCGCGTGCCCAATGCTCTCTCTAATGCATAATTAATTGTTGTTGCCCAAATGAGGCGGTAATGGAGAGTGTTGTTGTGAATTGGGTCGATGGACTATTGTGCTTACGTCGCTGTTGTTATACATTACGGCATCATTGTGTGGGATACACGATATTTTGTAACATTTTGTTTTGAGCACGTGGATGGACATAAGCGGTGGGATGAACGAGATTATATTATTCTAGTTTATGCCCGCGGTTACGCTAGTGTTGTTTCCGTGGAAACATTTAAAGGTTATTTCTATCCCATGGGAACTGATTTATGGGATAAAAAAGTAGCCTATGTTTGAGTTCAGGATAAAAATTAATTGTATAAAAATTTCAGCCTAATCCGTTCAGTAGTTTTGGCGTGAAGAGGTAACAAACAAACATTCATCCATCCATCCATCCAAACTTTCTCATTTATAATATTAATGTGATGTTTGGGTATTTGGACGGTCGAGCATTTCGAGGTTAAGGAGCTTACTAGAAATAGTATTTCTATGTGATAAGTAAGAGACAAATAGAGGGCGTTGAAATGTAACGAAAACTGGCCAGAAAACTTTTCATCAATTGAGTTAAACATCGTTGAGCATCTAAATCCATTATTTGCGATTCCATCAAACTTCTAATCCGGGATTTGTTCCCGTTTAAATCTCGACTGTAACAAGCAAAGTTTCGTAATAATTTCGTTCCAATTAATGAATTTGTCCTTGGTCTTCTGGGAAATTCCTCGCCTTTCTGAGTTTCACGTTAATAATCCGAGTTATCTTCTTCGGTATCTTTAAAAGGTCTATTTGCATTTTGGGTTTACTTTGCCAAATATCCCTTAGACCTTTTTCAGAACACAAACCTTAGTGAGTATACGATTTCCGTGAACGTGACTATCGTTCACGCTCTTACAAAATCATTGAAAATACCAAATAGGTACCACAAAGAGCGTTGCTATTGAAAGCCTTTGCTAGAACCTCACGTTTTCGCCAAGAATTATGAGTTTGTACAACTCTTGTAACAGTAACTATCTTTTGATTCGTAATCAAAAAAAAATTTCTCACGACTACTATTTCTTTCCAAATTCTAGTAACAGTATACGTTCAATCAGCTCACAACAACTTTAAAACTCGATAAGGATTTCCGATCAGACAAGATATAATTGAAACTTGAGCGCTTGTTGAATTGACATGTATTGATGAAGTTGTTACAATAACAAGAACTGGAAACTCATAAAGTTAAGCAACAACTGTGGCAACGAAATAATGAAGAAAACTGTCTGATGTTAACTAGATAAAATCATTGATTTTGTGAAAAGCTCCAACAAACAATGGAATATAAAAGTTATTTGAAAAGCATCGCTCTGTCCTTGACCGAAGGACATAATCAGGTTGAGTGCGGTCCGGCTTGCCAAGTTTAATATTACGTTCGTGGATATTCTATGAATTTATCAAATGTTGACCTTTTAATGCATTGCTGTAAAAATCACACTGTTCAAAGCATTCTGTACATCTTTGTATACAGCGAGTCTGTGGGTCAGTTATACCTTAAAGGCGTACAATGCTTTGCGTATCCAATATAATAACGCATTTAGGTTACTGTTGCGGCTGCCGCGGTTTTGCAGCGCCTCAGGTATGTTCGCCGAGGCTCGTACTGACTCATTTGATGCAATATGGCGCAAAAAAACAGCCTCACTGCTCAGCAGAACCCGCGGGAGCAGCAACAGTATCCTGAATACGATATCTATGAAATTTGATTGTCCTCTGATGTATGCCCTACATCAGAGGACAAAATCCCTGTTTAATATTAAGTACTAAACCTCTAGCCCTAAGTGTACCTACTAACAAAATAGACTAAGTTGTCTGAATAAAGAAATTTTATTATTTTATTATATTAATGTCATGTTGATAAGAAGTCATTTTCTTAGCACCTTTTAAGGGATTTGTTTTTATAGATTTGGGGTAGACTATTATTTGGCCACAGTCTCACCACTTATTAAGTGTATTAACTTTGTCGAAAGGAGGAAGGATCTAGAAGGTCGTCTAGTTGATAAAATGAAACCGTTAAGTACCTATTAAAGTTGTCACTAACAAATGTTACAATGAATCCACGAAGCCATATCATCCTCACATGAGTGAGGTAACCTCACTTATTCAGAACCCTTTCACAACCCACATATATGTTGACTCATATAACACTGAAGACAACAAAGTGACGGATCAAACGGCTATAACACTTAGAAATCCGATTTTACCTTTTTCGACCAGTTTCTCTGACCTCTCAAACCCAAAGAATACCCCATAAGTTTACACAGTGCGTGAGTTCAGTTTACAATGGTCTTGTAAGGGTTGAAAGGGAATACACCAATGTCAAGGCAAAGAACGCGTTAAGCTTCACGGATTAGATTTATTATGGCTGCGTGAGACAAGTGGATTTCTACTACGGTCGGTTTTCACTTGACCAAGGCACTCTGACGTTTGGAAAGCCGTTGATGAGTTATTTATTTCTCACATGACAAAGTCTAATGGGATGGAATTAATAGAATACTTAGATTAGAAAAAGATGTTCTTCGGTCGGCAGTGTAAAATTCAATGTTAATTCTTACCTTTTAGAGTTGCCTCCCTTCGCTAGCAACTTTACCTGTAAAGAAAAAGAACACATTTAGTTAAGTACACTTATTAAAATATCATGGAAAATCTACCTACTAGGTATAAAGGTAGGTAGACTTTAACATTTTTAGTTCCACTAACTATTGAGAAGACTGATTGAATCCCACTAAATTAATTGCTTCACCATAATATTGGTATCATCTCAGAACACTTTGATTAGAACATTTTGGCATTTTACCTTTGATGAAAGAAACTAAGAATGGAGGGACGCGTGTCAAGCAAAAGTGTTGAGACCAATCTATCAATCTTTCCGTGCAAATAGCACCGCACGCATTATCTAGTCTAGATCATCTATGGACGATTCTTAAACGATACCATAGTCATAGTAAGTACCTAATTTGTTAGCAGAATTCGGCCCCTGGCAGTCGTGTCAGAGTATTTTAAGCACGGCAGCTACTTTTTATCTTACGGTATTATTGCAGTTATCCACAGTAAGGTAGTTCCTTCTGGGAAAGCGTGTTCCATTCAAGGCCACCTCTTCCCTCCTTTAGTAAGATGGCGACCGAAAGCTTAACCGTCACAAATAAAAAAAAAGTTTTTGTAGGTGCACTTAATCCGTAACTCAATAGCCATCCTTGGAGCAACATTTAGTAGGTACCTATTGTTACCAGACAGCTTTATCACCGCGGATACAATAACGCAAGGTGATATTAAAACCCGCATGGCGAATTCACACCACACTATCGATTTATTTCACAACAATTCATTGTTTTCGAAAGTCGAGTACAGTGCGGGAACAGTTAATCGAAGCAATATTGTCAGCTGAGATAATTGCGTTATCGAAAACAATTGTAGTGCAATGAAGCGAGGAAATTGCCAGGTAGTGTGTGTAATTGGACTGATGGATGATTGCCGAATAGATATTTATTAGTTCACTTTCGTTGAGAGGCTAGGGACCTCTTGACTTCGCTATCATCAACTAGCCAAAGGTAGCGCTATTTGGTTGGGTATTTTGATTGGTTTTACACTAATTTGCGTGTGTCTTTTTTAGACATATTTAGAAATAAGAAAGAAATAGATATTTAAAATAAAAAATAGTATTAGTAAAGTTAGGCATCCTTAATTTAGTTTGGCCTGACATTTTAGGCTAAAACTATTTCATGAAGCAAAGTTTCGAGTAAAACCACAAACGGCACACTGGCGCACAGCATCGCTAAACTGCACTTTTAAAAATTTTCTTGCAGGTTCTACACGTTGAAAATACCACAAAATAAGCGAAGCATTGCAAACAAGAGGGTATGTTCCTACACAGTGTTAAGTGCCGCCCACATGGCACTTTTAAAACAGCTAACTGAAAAAAACAAAAATAGAAATCACGAAACCACGACAAAAAGGAGAAATTGCAGGTTTTTGTCAACACAAAACAAAAAGTATGTTTAAGCAACTGTGTCAAATGAGAAGTAATTAAAACGTACCGAGGCTGGTCGAATGCCACCAAGGTCTTTGACTGTTGCACAGTCAGATCGGATCGTCGGTTGGCCAAGAAATTTGATACTGTTGGATAGGGTAAGAACAGCCGTTTCTTATTTCAAGATCGTGCACACAAGCAAAGTGAAAGATAGACAGACATACAGGCGTGTTCTTTGCAAAGTAAGGAATCGGAACCTTATAATAAGAGAACAGCCAGAGGTTGCATTTTCGGTGGCAGTTTTTTTCAGATCAGATTGTAAAGAAAATAATGAGCGCGCTGGGCAAACGTTATATTGTAAACAACAGAATAAAAAAAAAAATAAAAAAAAACACTTCCGCTGACAAAAAAAAAAATAAAAAAAAACACTTCCGCTAAAAATTCTGTCAAAAACGTCAATCTATAATATAAAAATGAATCGCAAAATGTGTTGCTAAGCGCATAACTCAACAACGCCTGGACCGATTTCGCTAATTCTTTCTTTGTTGTGTTTGTTATTGTCAGGAGAAGGTTCTTATGAAAGAAAAAATTAAGAAAGTTGGAAACATAAATTTCCACGGGGGCGAAGCCGCGGGGCGCAGCTAGTTGAAATATATAATTGTCCGATATCATCGTTTGTTAAATGTACCTACTGTATGTGTTCTTATTAGTTTAATTAATTTAAGACTACATATTTTATTTTGAATGTGTTATGTAAATGTGTGTGTGGTGGCAAATAAATGGTATGTCTATGTCTATGTCTATATCATAATGAAGAACGGAATGCGTCGGAGAACTTAATGAGTCGGAAGCCAAACCTTGCACTAACCTTGCACTAAGAGTAAGTTAGAAAATAAAACACGTACATAATTACAAAACAATGAAGTTCCATAGATCGTTCTGTTGACACATATATCCATCTCCATTCAATACGAGAAAAACAACGCGGACTAAACAACAATCGTCAATTAATTACGTGAAAAAGCCACCGGTTATGAATAATTATCAGCAACTAGGTAATTAGCGACACGGTATGAATGCGTAATGCATCTCACAGCTAGGAAGGAACAGCTAATTCATCTCGTGTTAACTACTCACACATTTATGTGGTAGAGTCAGGCAGATGTAGGACAATGGGATTTTATAGAAGACAAAGAGCTGAGCCAAGAGCCAGCTTATACATACAAGGATTTCGTCATGAAAGAAATGTAATTGAATGCTTCGATGAAATTGTAAGAAAATCATTACTACCTATACCTACTTTAACTTTGATTATTTTACTCATGAAATTAAACATTATTTCTCTTTTCTTGGCTAGATATATGTATTTATAGTTATCACGACATAAATAATATTTAAAATGTATTTTTTTTACGAAATACAACTTTGGTTGGTTACGTTATGAGATGATCCTTCCCCCCCGGACCTCTGATGGGATCAGACGTGTAAAAAGCAAAACTGCATTTAATTTTTGTAATTAAAATAACAATATTTAAATCAAAAATACGTTTTAAGAAAATAGGAGTGCATAACTGTCAAGGAGGTGCCGCGCCGAAGGAACACCCGCTACCTCTCGCCTTGTATCTACTTTGTGAGTCACCCACACATTTATCCACTAGTGTAGACACTGCGTCACTTCGTCGTCGGCGCACACTGGCGTGCGTACATGAATGCGTGAAACTAAAACCTGTTCTGCCTGCATCCTGCTCTTGCATCGGTGTGACGTCAGCTGCGCTACGCGTGTGCAGAGGCTTGCTGTGGGACCGGTCATACACTACCAACGTTGCTTGTGTGCGTGGAGGTGACGCGTTGCTAACTCTGCCGGCTTCTGCGGGCCTGGTACGCGCGGTACGAACGTGATATCTACTGGCCGCTGTGTAGCGCCTCGAACAGTGTCGCTGCTCCCTTTTCACTTGTCTGCAAACTAGTACTCTAAGACATAGAGTACCAATATTTTACGAAAACAAACAAGTACCCATATTATACTGTAGATCCTACTAAAATGACTACGCCTTCTGATAATTCGCATAAAAAACGTCGCGTTTTTTCCTCACCGGAAAAAGACGTCGAAGATGAGATGGAGAACCAAAACGAAATCATGACCATGCTTATCTCATGGAAAGCGGATCAGGAGGCGCTTATGTCAAAGCTAATTTTAGATGTCACAGAAATAAAAAATGAGATTAAAGATATTAAAAAAGTAAACACTGAAATCGAAAAAACACTTGATTTTGTCTGCAAAAATCATGAGGCCTTAAAATCAAGGGTAGAAATTTTGGAAGGAAGAAATGATGATCGAGATAAATTGATAGAAAAGCTAGAAGACAGAATAGAGGAATTAGAAAGAAATTCTCGAAGTACCAGCATTGAAATAAGAGGGATTCCATCCAAACCCAATGAAGCTAAAGCAGATCTATTGAGTATTATTGACAATTTGAACAATAAACTGAAACTGGAGGTAGAGCGTGGGTATATAAAAAATATTTATCGCTCCAAAGCTAAGCCAAACGGTGAAAAACCTATTATATTGGATGTAACTACCCCTCTTCACAAGTTTAACATGCTCCGAGCAGTCAAAGATTATAACTATCACCACATTGGAGACAAACTCAATACTGCGGCCATAGGCCTTGAGGGCAAAAAAAACCCCATTTACATATCGGATTTTCTAACGCCTAAAGCGAAAAAGCTCTTCTATCTTACCAGGGACTTTGCCAAAAATAACAACTACAGATACAGTTGGTGTGCAAATGGTAGAGTATTTCTGAGAAAAGCTGAAGGGTCCCCACCGATCCACATCTCTAGCGAAACGCAGCTTGAAGAACTTAAGCAGAATCAAAAAAAGTGACTGATTAGGGTCATTTATCTTTTTAATTATATGTCTGCATGCGTTTTGTACATTTGTAGGTTAGATTATAGGTCTTATAATGTAAATAAATCTACACCCTCACCTATGTTAAGGACGCATGTTTATCGCATTTACGTGTTCTTAACTGCAAAAGTTGTCTACACCCAGGTTTATTCTGTCTTTTCGCAACCCATCATACCTTTGGTTAGTCTGAGCTTCCATTTTCTCAGTGATCTGTTAGCTGATGATAAGAAAACCCACTATATTAACATAGAGTTCTTAATGGTTATTTCTACTTACTTGCTTCTCCCACGACCCAATAAAATAATCTTAGACAGTAGATTCTCCTTCTGCTATATAATATACAACACCACTTTTAGTACCCAAATATATACATATCAATATGGATAACAATATCCAAACCGAAATGTTTAATATCATCGATGACCTAGCTGTCGCGACCGTTCATGAATGTGATCCTGAATCTTGTAAATCGCTTATTACACACAAATCGTTAAATATACTGACCCAAAATATTCGAAGTATTTATAAAAATTTCAACGCACTTGAGCTCCTCCAGGTCAGACTGGGATTCGAATCAGACCTAGTGATACTGACGGAATGCTGGATAAATGATAAAAACCCTTTACCTGATCTACATAACTATACATTATTTAACAGCAAAAAACGTATTAACAAGAACGGAGGTATTGTAATATATAGCAAAACAAATATTAACTGCACTGTAGAGGAACCAGAATTTCAAGACTCTGACTGTCTTATAGTAAAAATAGGGACACATACTGCTATAATAGCTCTTTATAGGTCCCCATCTTATGCCAGTATTGAGAGATTTCTACAATCTCTTGACTCAACTCTAACAAATGTTAAAGATTATCCAACAATATCAGTTATAGGCGATATTAATATAGATATTAAAAAAGATAATACTGATAGATTTTCCGCTGATTATCTTGAAATACTTGCAACACATGGTCTGATGCCGGGTCACAACCATATTACTAGAGGAGAGAGATGCATTGATCACATAATATTAAAAAGTAAAGATAATTGCTCAACTTTTGTTCTGAATACCTACTTAACAGATCATTGTCCAGCAATCTTAAGCATCTCAAAGATTAGAGATAGTAGTAAACCACAGAAAACTCTTTTAAAAATAAACATGGAAGCTGCTAGGGCTCAACTTCAAAATACAGACCTCTCGGTAATATTTGATACAGAGGCTTCTGATGAAGCAACGGACCTACTTATAACTAATTTAATGGAAGTAGTAAACGCAAATACACGCATCCTCAGAGTGCCACATAGTAAACGTATAATCAAACCGTGGATCACGGCGGGTCTACTAAAATGTATTCGGAATCGTGATAAAATGCACTTACGCGTAAGACAAGACCCTCGTAATAAGGTCCTTAAGATAACATACGTAAGATATCGTAATTATTGCAATGCGTTACTAAAAAAGCTTAAAATTGAACATGATAAAGGGGAATTAGAAAAACACAAACATAATATAAAAAAAAACATGGCAAACGATAAGGAAGATAACTAACACAAATAAAATTAAATCAACTAGTGAACTTTTACTTAAATCCAAAGATAACATCCAGGAATCAGTAGACTTTGCTAATAAATATTTTGCAACTGTTGGTAGTAGACTAGCAAGTGAAATTCGGAACAGTTGTGGGGGCAATATGGACGCGACAGGAAAATCTATGCCTATTAAATCACAACTAAACTCGATTGGAATTTTAGAAACTGATGAAGATGAAATACTAACCATAATAAATGGACTCAAAAATGATTGCGCGGTAGGATACGATGGAATTTCAGCTACATTTATTAAAGAACAGAAAAGTATTTTGATCCCAATAATAACACATGTTTGTAATGTCAGTCTATCCACCGGAGTATTCCCGATGGCCTTTAAGAGATCTATCATCACACCGGTCTATAAGAGTGGGGATGGAGAAAATGTCTGTAATTATAGGCCCATATCAGTTCTAACTACACTTTCAAAAATTTTAGAAAAGGTCATGAACAAAAGACTTGTTTCTTTTTTGAACAAATACAACATTCTGTCATCTGCTCAATTTGGATTTAGAGCATCACAATCAGCTGAAGCAGCTGTGTCGAGTCTTGTTAACTACATTTCAGATAAAATTGACAAAAAGAAAAAGGTAGTAGGTATTTTCTTGGATCTAGCGAAGGCCTTTGACACTGTCTCCATCCCTACACTCATAGATAAACTTGAAAAAAATGGCATACGCGGTACTTCCCTAGATCTGTTCTCTTCTTATCTAACAGGCAGAACCCAGGCCACAAAAATAGGAGGAATCAGTAGTCTGGAGCAACCGGTGACATTTGGCGTCCCACAGGGCAGTGTCTTGGGCCCTAGCCTGTTTTTAGTCTACGTAAACGATCTGTGCTACTTACAACTAGATTCCGGTAAAATTTTTTGCTATGCAGATGATACTGCACTGGTATTTGAAGGTAAAGATTGGGAAGAGGCTGTTGCTAATGCGGAGACCGGCCTAGGTAGAGTGGTTTCATGGTTGAACGACAATTTATTATCACTTAATATTGAAAAAACTAAATTTATGTCTTCCAACAACCCACGCTGTAGGAAACCTGAGTTAACTCTAAGAGTCCAAACTGAAGCCAGTCCAAACTGTCAAATACTAGAACAAGTAGAATATACTAAATACTTAGGCATTTACATAGATGAAAAGCTCAACTGGAGAAAACAAATAAGCGTGCTATCAGGCCGTGTGCGCAAATTAATATATATATTTAAAAACTTGAGAGAGGTAGCAGATCGTAAGCTTCTTTTTGAGATATACGGCTCGCTGTGTCGTTCTATACTATCTTACTGCAACACCTCTTGGAGAGGTGCTTGTAAATCATACTTACTGCAGTTGGAACGTGCACAGAGAGCAGTACTAAAAGTGGCCTTGTTTAAACCATATAGATTTGCAACAGATGAATTATATCATGAAAGTGAGGTACTGACTGTTCGCAAGCTGTACATCTTTAATGTGGTTCTTAAACAGCACGCAAGGGTAGATCTAAATGACAACCTATCAACTGGTAAGCGACGAAAGGACAGAATCCTGGCAAAACCTAAAACTAATACCGTTTTTGCTCAGCGCAACCAATTTTTTCTAGGCCCTCTGCTCTACAACAAAGCTAATAAAGCCATTGTAGATTTGGTGCACGTAAATCAAGCAGAATGTAAAAAAAGACTACTTACATGGCTCCTTAAACTTAATTATGAGGAAACGGAGCAACTGCTCCAAATTATAAAATGATTTATGTAGGCAAGGTCATTAATTAATCCTTTTTCTGGAATACTTGCTTGCACTATATATTGTACCTATATATTATATCCAATTAGATCACACTTCGGAAACTTTCTTATGCATACACGTACAGTCAATCTTTTACTATTCTATTAAATTTATCAACTATAGCTTTGCCTGCCTTTTTTGTATAAACCTATGTTAGGTACTTACTTGAAATTGTGATAAAGTTAGCATTAATTAATATCAAAATAATTAATGCTAACTTATATAAATAATGTAATTAATATCAAAATCAGCTTATCCACTGTAATTTGAGAAAATTTTAATTTTAATTTAATGTAAGCAATTATATTACGAATATAGCATAATAATTTAAATTTAATGTAAGCAATTACCTATATTACTAATATAGCATAATATGCCTGTCTACCTACTTTACTTACTTATAGTGACGGCTGAAATATTGTTCTGAAACTTACCTGGAAGGGATGTGGTATCTACAGCACAAGTCTCTGACTTAGTGTAGATACTACAGAACTAATCTCAAGTACCAAGCTGTCTCTAATTGTAATTTATAAATCTATCTATATTGTGATCATGCTTGTTTTTGCTAAAAATAAAGTTATTATTATTATTATTATTATTATGAGGGTCACGAAATAGGAAGATGTCTGAATAGGACAGAGCTATTTCTCTATTTTTGCCTAGAAAACATAACCAGGTCTAGACACACGCCCCGAGATTTCGTTCGAAGGCTGGTCAATAGTACCTAATGATGAAGACTTCTTATTTCCTTAGTAAAATAACATTTACAATATTCATTATAAATACCATATAATGACACTTAATTTTTAATATTTTTTATTAGATAAGATTTAAATTGATATTAATAGGTATTATGAAGGACCTCTCATCGAACCTCTGCAATCCTCAGGCGCCGAAGGCTGGTAATATGAAAAACAAATACTTACCAATGCAAAAATTCAGAATCCTATACTAAGATGAAATGTACTACGAGTATTAGTAGATAATTATGTGTACCAGGTATTCTCTCTATGCTATAGAATAGACAGAACGCTAACCATTTGTAACTAACTATAGCAGTAGTAGGCGACTTGGTGTGACGAAACTGGAGATAAAACTAGTTTCCACACAGAAATACTAACAAATAAACTAGTTTCAACATCTCTGAGTGGTGATTTCAGTTGTTAAACTTTTTGTTTTGTTTATTCTTTTCTAAACGTGTAAGAATAAACAATGCAAGAAGTTTACCATACTTTACTCTCAAGGGATGATGTCAGGTTTGATGATGTATGAACTCTGATAACCCCACCCAACAGTCATCAATGATGACCTAGAGTCTAGAGTGTTTCAAAGGCTTATATGATGACTCATCACATCAATCATCATATTAGCCTTCCGACTTCTAGACGCCGACACTCTAGATTGATGATTTGGAAAAAAATTACAACTAGCATAGTAACTAAGTATAGCTAAGCTAGATTCTAGATTATCGTCAGGTCTTAACCAGGTATTTACTAAGCACGAACTCAGCAGTTTTCTCAGTCTATCGCCGCCAGTGGATCGCAGATGGCCCAAGATATCCATTGCTGAGAACATATTGTCTGAGCTGAGGTAACGACGACGTAAACTATGTCAGAGAACAATAGATTTCCTATGGAAGTTGGGAGAAAATTGCAGAATTATCGTAAGTTTTTGTTGATACGGAAAAGTATAAAATCCTTGCGAAAAAAGGAATCCCATTGGCATGCATGATAGACAATAGTTGTACGCCGAGCATTTTACTTTTGCGGGTATGATATTGACTCACTATAGGTACCGGACTGGGTGTAGTCGGATTTCGGATAATATTTTATTTTGTTTATTGAGTAAAACAAACAACTAATAACATAAAGCCGTTGCCCCACCGCTGCGCACGGAGAGGCCATGCACGTGTGTCTGGTTTAGCGCAAGAGAATGTATGTGATAGCGTCCACTGTAACCCACGAACACACTAAGCACGAATACAAGATCAATGACGTCATTGCTACACGCGTGGCTTGTTTGAATATGGTACCTACGAACCTCATCGCTGTCAAAACTGTGCTGCGCTACAGTTGTACCTACGCTATAGTCGTGGGTTAATTTGAATGACATGTGTGTGCTGCAGTGGAAACGTAGATCCAGGTTGTCAAACGAACGAACCCACGCAGCTAAAATGCGCCGCGTGGCCGTGCATAGCGTGCGCCGAGGTGGGGCTGCGGCTTCTTATACTAGCCTAAATGAGAATATCCACATGTCATTCAGAAAATACTTATATTACTGAAGTCCCCTACTTTGACGTAATAAAATAACTAAAAAGGTCCTTCGTGAATCTGTTTAAAACAAAATAAAGCTGTTTCCAGTCTCGAAAATAAAATTCAAATAATCTTTACCTAAATACTCGAATTTAGACTGGTACTTGGTAGGACTATATTCTAAAATATTCGGTTCGGGAAAATTTCCTGAGAATATTCTCAACGATTTTACCGAAGCTTTCGTGGCCCTGAATAAATTATGAAGACGTTCAACTGGATGGAAACCTATATAAGTCTTTCGGTAAATAACTGAAATAAGCCGTAAGAGAAAAGGTACAGGCTCTTAAGCTTTATGGAGTAAAATGTATTAGAAAATACGAGGTAGGTAACTTATAGTCAGACAAATAATGGTTGAAAACAAGCAAATAAAATATGGTGTCATTTAAGATGTCGCCGAACGAAACTAAAATAACAAGACAGCACAAAATTGTCGTCGTCCCTTGCATAACGATCGAATCGAAATATAAGTCAAAATTAAAAATTTTAAAAACCCGCCGACGTTTATTGGTTGGACAAATTTTCATGAAACATGGCTAAGAACACTCGGGATGAAATTATCTATGACACAAAAAAAAGTAAACGAAAATCGGTTCATCCGTTTGGGAGCTACGATACGACAGACAAATACACACACGTTAAACTTATAACACGCCTCTCTTTTTGCGTTGGGGGTTAAAAAGGATGGCATAATTTTTAGTGCTGTCGAATTAGTTTAGTTGTGGCGACATTTGAATCGACACAATAGTGTCTGAATCGAGACCTAAATAACGGTTTCTACGTCCACAGCTGAACGTGCCGTCCCCAAACGGGGCCCGCTTGTTTAGGGAGCCACGTTTTGTCATAAGGTGAAGTGAGTCCCAAAACCCACGTTTTGACTGTACGGAAATTCAATATTAAAAACATTATTTTTTTTACAATATTTTGATAAGCTTCAAAAGTTTACGATTCTAGTTAGTAAGTTATGGAAGTCGAAACACGATTGATAAAACTTGACTCGATACAAAAAAAATCGCAGTTTCCTCTGAATCTTCATTTTTGCACAAATACTTCTACGGCAAAAGCAGTTTCATTTGCTAGTCATTTATCATAATTCAATTAAATTTCGTCTACATGTTCCCTAATAAATAGATTACACGATTATGGTTTTATTTTATTCATAGAGTATTTTAGAGCAAAAAGCAAATTTATAAAAAACGACCAGTGAAATTGCGCGTAGGCTGGCCATTCCGCGGCCTTCCTTTCTCGCCTTCCCCGCGTGACGTTTGTTCGTCCTTGTCTCGCAGGCTTGGCAGGTGGATTACTGATCGCAGTGAAGGTGTTAAATAATACACGGAAGGAAGCAGCTGCCTTCTGGTGGATCCTCTTAGTCGGCTCTTACGACTTTCACAAGCCGTGTTGGAGTCTAGAGGTACATAATTTTAACCAACAGTCTCGTTCATTTTATTTTTAGTCCCTTCTACAATATTGACCGAAGAAGCAGGTGCCCCACCTGATGTTATGTGATGTAACCTCAATTGCTGCAATCACTAGCTGTGTGGTGCCGGCTTAGAATTCGCACCACCCCAACTCTTCTCGCGGGCGTTGAAACAGGCGACTAAGGGATGTCCACCGAGGGCGGGCAACAGCGCCTCCTGCAGAAAAATTCTACCACCGAACTGCAATCCCAACCCGCATGCCCAGCGTGTGGATTATGGGCATTACCCCCATGAAATAAAAGGCAATAAGGCACTTATCAGGGGGGAAGGCCTGCGTCCAGCACTGGACCAATATAGGCTGTTGAGGTGAGGTGAAGAAATTTGCAAGGCACATGCGATGGTTATTGTGTTCTAGGATGCACTATTCTGCAACAGTCAACCTGAGTCATATTTTGTCAAGCCTCAAGTTCAAATAGTGCAATCCTGCTTGGCGGCAGAAAAGCGCATGGTCATAGTAGGTCGAGTAGCCCTACCACTCTTAAAAATTCTCTTCCGTAGAAACAGGAAGAAAATAATATAACAGAGTAATCCAGTAGCTAAAATGAAATAACTTGACAGGTTCAACGAATTAATTGCAACAAATGAACCATTAAATTCACTTTTACTTCCTACAGAACTAATTACAGGTGTAAGCACACTAAGCACGCACCGACCCCGAAACAAGTATTTCTCACAATACGAGCAAAGAAAAGCATTTACCAGCCTATTCATCATCATCAGCCTATATTAGTCCACTGCTGGACATAGGCCTCCCCTAATGAGCGCCATAACTGTCTTCAGCTTGCCGTATCCAGCATCTGCCTGCAGTTTTTCGCAGATTGACATCCCACCTGGCCGGAGGGCGTCCTACACTACGTTTGCCGAGTCGAGTTTGCGTGAGCCGAGTTCGACCAGCCTATTATTGTAGGCGAAAACTGGGAAACTGCCTGTGTAATAAATTTCGTAACTTAATCAACGCCACGCGAGCCTGTGTAATGTGTTTAGCAGACATGACATCAGTACATGTTTGTGGGCAACAAGCATAGCTCTTGTACGTGATGGTAATCTGTATCTTGTAGTAGCTAGATACTAGCCTTCTGGCCACGGCTTCGCGTGCCATTTTAAGAATAAAAAATTTGGGAGGTGTCAAGGGACATCCGGATGGAACGAAGTTCCTTTCGATTAATCTCGCGTCCTCGCGTCATCTTCAGTGAGGCCGCAGAAAACTGATATATCCCGCTCACTCCAATGACACGTTGCGCGAGCGAGCGGAACACACGATTGTTCGAATCGAAGCGCACCTCGGCTCAACTCGGCTGCGGTCGTCGCTTCGGTTCTCCTCGGTTCTCTTCGTCAAATTATGTCGTTACAACTTTTCGTAAGAATTTTTTCCGTCTAGCCCCCTTTCACAACGCGCGATAAGGAACTTCGTTCCAAAAAGTAGCACTATGTTATTCCAGCTCGCTAAAGTACTTAAAATTTTAGCATGACTAAATAATTAGGTAGTTATGTTATGACGATGTCTTAACCAAAACATAATTATGACAACTTCATAAAATGTACCTAAAGGACTTTCTAGGATAGGATAGCAACAGAGTAAACAACACAAATTATATGGTATAGGTAATTTTGTATTATAAATATGTATGTATTAGGTATACAAGTTCTGTTATTTTCTGTCTGTGCACTATGAACCCTTTTTTTCTTTTCTTATATCTTTTTCTCCATCCCAAGGTTGCCTGGGAGAAATCGCTCTCAGCGATAAGGCCGCCTTTTGTACTATGTTAATTTGTCATTTAGATATAAGACTTTTATTAACTTTATTTACTTTTACAATAGTGTTAATTCATTCATTCTAGAGAGGTTTATCTACACCTAGCAGTGAGTGGTACTGGGCGGAATTAATCTAAAAAGATGATTACATATAAGAGCATTTTTAAAATCAGTAAATAAACGAATCTATCTCAGGGTAGCGGTAGAGTCTAAAATAGCTCAGAAAAGTAGGTTAGGGAACTAGGTCTAGATTTCAGAAAAATGGGGCCAAAAAACTGGGTCTGTGTGCTTTCGTTTGGAATAAAATATCAGGTAAAACCAACTTTTACGATTATCTTTAAACTTAGTTAAAGAAATGAGAATTCTATGAGGTTGGTACATAATAACAAATAGAGTGACTGCCTTCAATACAATTAGCAATTACTAATTCGAGTTGTCTTGTCTAAACGATCGACAAAGGTTGTGAGTACTTTCGATTGCTTCTTCCGTTTCTAAGATAGGGATTTTCTGAATAGGGCTTGACATATCCGCTAACCATATCAGAATTTCCGACCCAAGATCTAACCCATATCAGACTTATGGACTGTCAGCGAAACTATTAGTTCTTCATTAAAACGCGGAAGGAGTTATGGAGCTAAGAGAACTTGGCCCAGTTTTTTTGACTTGCACCAACGATATCAGATGACTGGACTTTGAAATAGAAGTAAAGGTTGTGAAGTCAGCGGTAAGACGCTGCTTATCTAACTGTGAAACCTACAACATTATAATCAAAATCAAAAACTCTTTATTTCCATAAATACAATAAATGTACACTTAGAAAAGGTCAAAATAAAAAACTAAACACTGACACGGAAATAAAGTGATATTTTTTGATTTCTGTCGCTTCGGTATGTAGACTAAAGTAAAGAAGCGACGAAGAAACCTTTAGCCTGTTAGTTGTTATTTTTCGAGTTGGAGCAAAACCCGTCCCAAGCTTTTGTCCTCTAGATAATCTGATATTTTATAGTAAGCCTTTTTGCACAGCAAGGTTTTGACAATTTGTTTGAATTTATTTACTGATAATTTTTGCAACTCACTAGGAGTTTTGTTGTAGAAGCGTATACTTTGCCCTTTAAAAGATACATTTATATAGACGTTCTTCGTCGTTTAATAAGGAACTAACTTCAGGATATTTGTATTTGTATTTATTCAAAACATTACATCTATCATTACAGGTTAAACCTAATAGATAATAGAATAGAGTAGTCATTACATCACAAATAATTATTTTAGTACTTACCTAATATGTTCTTAAAAATAATATGTTCTTAAAACACTCATATTGCAATAAGGTCGAAAGCTTCAAAGTTCGTAGGTAGTTACGTACTACAGAATTGTGGGTTACGATCTTAGATCTTAAAAGTATTGCGATTAAACCATCGATCAAGGTCAAGGTATTCGCATCCTGGCGGATACCTTCGACCTTCTTAATCGGCCTTGATCGATTGATTAAACGAGATATTAGACAGGAACACATTCTGACGAATCTCTGGTTGGAGGTAGCACAACTCAAGTAGTGCCTATTCATATTATCTCTCTAGAATAAAGGTAGGTAACAATGTACGACCGTTTAGAATGCCTATTTGTGGAAAATACAGTACTATTTCATTCGTGGAATTGCAATGAAACTGTTGGAATAAGGAATTTAAATGGAATCGTGCGGGATGGGTAATAATAATAAATGTAAAGGTAATCTAAAGGAAAAAAAACTCTTAACGCTAGGTGTACGGTATCCACGATGCATCTGTATGTGTATTATGCATGCATATGTATGTATGCAATACATAGAATGCCATTACTGGTTAAAAGTTTTTTTTTGTTAACTAAAAGTTTTTAATGGAAAAAGAACTAGGTATTTCCTCTCTCAACATAAATTCTAAATTTTGATCATCTATGGGCGCTTGAACGAAACTTAAGTGTTCCCTAGTATAATAGTCGGGTTGATTTTAGCGTAGCATTTTGTAAACTTGTCACGATGTGTTTTTGAAACATCGACCTATAGATCGATGTCTTGGAATAAAAGATACCGAAGACATCCTAATCTAGTGCAGTCTACAGCATCCTAGCAAAAAATTTAAGTTTTTCCTGCCATTTTAATCGAGCGAGATTCAGATCTAAGTACATAAAGCTCCACAGAAGATCTTAGGTAATCGTACAGTCACTCATGAATTTGGCAAAAAACAGGGACGTTCCAACAATTACACTTCGAAACGAATCAGTTCTGCCAGGATGTCTCAAGCGAATCTCCGCTGCCACATGTCACAGGCAACCGTCCACTTTTTGCTGAAACTCTTGGTCTATACTTAAGAATAATGTACCTTCAACTTATCCGGTAACAGCCGAGCTTGCTTAGAAATACTTTTTTGTCAATAAAGGCTTTCTCTGACAGACGCGGCCAGCGGATATGACAGTACTTTTAGTATTCAAAGTACCAGGAGAGCAGAAGTTGATTGGAGATTCTTTGGTGAAATGAAAAGAAACTATTTAGTAGTTTGGTAAATCTTGTGGTTGAAAATGATAGTAGGACAGCACTTTGGTGGTATGGTTTCATCCCGGCCTACCACCAGGGGAAGGCCCGGTGGTAGGGCTGGAGGCTGCGTCTGATTCTGTCTCTCGTGCTCTCTTCAAAATACTCTCTGATTCTAATAAACTCCCATAGCGATGAATATTAGGTTGAGTGATTTTGAAGCAACTAAGTATACGTCAGGTTACCACTAAAGCGAAGAAACGAGATTGAGAGATCTAAAAACCAACCAATAGAATCTCAAATGCATGATGTGACGTTTTTTGATGCTTTTTTGAAACCATGCTATTGGGTAATTTTACACAACTCCGCTGTGTAGAAATTAGACATTATTTCTATTTCTTCCAACCTAAACAGATAAGTAGGCAGCACTGAACTCCGGTGCGCTTTGGTAGAATCATGGAAATGGTAGAATAAAGCCGATATTTCCAATTTCGTCCACCTGAACAGATAAGTCTGCAGCACTCTGCCACATCCGGGATTACGTCAACCTTTCAGATCATCCATCCCTTTTTGCCTTAAGCAGTTCTGCGGCTTTAAATGTTTTTGCATCTCCCTCTGGCCATTAGTCGATCTGATAAATCCAGGTATTGTCAACCGCGTTCCGATAGTTGGGCTAGGGCATAATGAGCAGGAAACGTATTAGACCTTTTTCTTTGAGACGTAGCAAATTGGTTTCGTACCGTCTACTTACAGAGAAAGGTTGCTGACCTCAATCTAAGAGTAAAATCTCTAAGTCTGTAAGGTTAGAGTGAATAAGTTAATTTTGGGAAAGCGTGCTCCATCTACGGTCACATATTTTTCTCAAATGAGATTGGTGGTCAAATGCATCACGGTCTACAATAAAAAAAACTTCGAAGTAAAACTACCTTGGGCGTTTTTTGAAGATTTTAAGAAGGAATGTTATCTAAATCTCAGGAGTTCTTTTGATGTTATCCTCAAAGTTATCTTCTACAAAAAATCAGTAAACACTCGCTCTTGGTTTAGTTGGAATCCAGATTTCCCCATAACGATAAAACTGAAGAATTACCAAAGTGGGTAGAGAGTATCGAGCGAGCGAAGATCTAGTGATCTGTTATGTTGGCTTGGATCTGAGCCTTGGCTTGTCCGAAGATCAATCTCGAGCATATGATCCAACTTTGATGTTTATCATGTAAAGAGAAAACATGAATTAATACATATCGATGGTCATGGAAGATTTTTGAAACGTGTTGAGATTATAACGGTCACGTGCAAAGCCTATCCGGAGAGGTAAATACAGTAGAGATGCCGAGTTGCAAGTTGTTGCGAGATCAAAGTTCGAGAGACCTTATTGCAGAAAATACAGGGTGTCCCAAATACATGGGACATGGAGGGCAAGTACCAGAAATATTGGAGATAGGGATTTTAACTGAAAGAAATTTTTAAAAATAAATGAACTGCAATCACAGAAGCAAAATTACTTGCCTTATCTGTTAGTAATCAAACCCAATAAAATCCAAAAAATACCCTATATTTTTATGGCACCGATTGGTAGAGTCAATCATAATAATCAAATATGTCTAATAAACATTACATATTTAATTAAAAGAACACCATGAAATCTGCCAAAAACTGGGACGAGACGAAGCACTTAGAATGTTTCCTTTCAGTAAAACTTCCTAACTTCAATATTTCTGGTACTTGCCCTCCATGTCCCATGGATTTCGGCCATCCTGTATATAATAACATCTACCTACTCTTTAGGCTAGCAACAATGGTCAGATTGCAGCGTAACCGGCACACGAAGAACCTGGCCATTACGAAAATAGGTGTAATTTGAGAAAAAACACTGAAGCAGCTAGTGTAATGGTGATGCCGTGTGTTCCGGGAAAATTGGTGTTTCTGATTGCTTGTTTTGTTTTAAGTAGCTATGGGATATAATTATAGTGACGGAACCGTGGTCGGAACAGAACCGTCCACATCCTCCTAACGAAGCCCGTCCAACCCCCGCGAAGCGGGGGGGGGGGGGGGGTTACTTAACTACTACTAAACTACTAATCTTACTTACTTAATATGTTGAACGGTCAAGTGTGTGTGGGAGTCTATGCATAGTTGCTATTTTCTAGTAGTGTTTAGGGGGTAGTTTTTGGGGCTTAAGGGGGTTTAAGGGTTCTATGAGATCTTCAGAGTTTGATGGAGTAGGAGTGGAGAATCTCCCTATAAATTTAAGGGAATGTAAATGGTGTTCCGGGTGTTTTTTAAAAGTTTCTAGGTATATATCTTTTATCTCATGAGGGTAGTGCTCATAATCCCCACGCTGGGCATGCGGGCTGGGGATCGCAGTTCGGTGGTAGAATTTTTCTGCAGGGGGCGCTGCTGCCCCCGGTGGATATCCCTTAGTCGCCTCTTACGACACCCGCAAGTAGTATTGTATTAAGTAGGTACTTATATCAGTTATATAGTAGGTACTATCCATAACACAAGCCCTGCTTAGCATGGGTCTAGAAAATGTGTGATTTTTTTTTAATCCGACATTTATTTGTCATTTGCCCAGCATTCAAAAAAAGTCATGAAGAGAAAGTTATTATAAAACTAAATCTTATTACCGTGATTTTGCAGTTTTAACTTTTGTGGTCTCTTCGTTCAACATGTAAACTGTTATATCTGTGTACTTGTCCAAATAAACGATTTTGTATTTTTTTTTGTATTTTTTTGTGATTATCCGCGTTAAGTCATCAACATAATCATCAATAGTGAACGAAAGGCCATGTTTATGGTAAAATTTATTATTTCAAGCCTCCTGAGTAAAGTGGACTTTCATTTTATGCGACAAGATAATGCCCGGTAAATCCTTGCCCGAAAGCTCCGAAACTAGGTCAAACTCCGCTAATTGGGTTTGCATACGGAACCCAGGACTCACTCACGTTAATCTATAGTGTCTAGTACGTACCTAAGGAGGTAGTACCTACCGTAGTACGTGTGCTTTAGTCCTAACGTAAAACCTACTAGGACTACGGACGGACTAACGATAGACTACGATGCTTGGGACATTATTGCATGTCGATGACGAAGTCAACATTCTTAACTTACCTGGTAATATTCTTGCAGAGATTTTGCTTTTGATAACCGTGCTATAGCTAGCCGGTAACCGTGCTAGGGCTGGTCCACCAGTTCAAAGTCGCTCAGCGAGTTATGGAAAGAGCTATGCTCGGAGTTTCTCTGAAGGATAGGATTCGTAAATATCCGACAGAGAACCAAAGTTATCGACATAGCTCAAAGAATTAGCAGAAGCTGAAGACAGGGCGCTATGGCGCTCATCAGGGGAGGTCTATGTCCAGCAGTAGACTAGTATAGGCTGATGATGATGATGAACCGTATAGTCTATTTTTTCTAGATTTTAGGGACCCAATTCTGCTGCCAATCGCTTCACTGTGACAATGGTACCTTCGCGTCGTAGAATCGTCACGTAGAATCCTTATATGAAAGAAAGTGCAGATAGTGCTATTTGTACGGAGAGATTGTTAGAATGGTTTCAAACTTGACACTTTTGACGTGCGTCACTCCATCTATAGTTTCTCTCATCTAAGGTAGAATACTAAAACGTGTCATTCTGCGTAGATACCATTGTGAAAGTGAAGCGATTAGTCTAGCAGAATAACTGGGGCCCCCAGTTAACTAAACTTAAACTTTTCGATGATGACTCCTCCGAATATAGAAACGCCACATAAAAAGGTAAGCATCTTGCAAATGACAATAATTATCAAAATCTGTTCAAAAATCGTAACTTGAGATCAGAGCCCCGGGTCTGGTTGACGATACTTACTATCAAGACGTGATCGTCACGTTTCATTTTTGTATGGGATTTGCGTAGTTACCTGTCTTCACGATAGAGGCACTGTACCAAATCCTATTGAACAAGACAAAATTAAAAATTTTAAAAACCTGCCGACGTTTATTGGCTGAACAGATTTTCATGAAACATGGCTAAGAACGCTCGGGATAAAAAAAAAAATTATGACACAAAAAAACTAAACGAAAATCGGTTCATCCGTTTGGGAGCTACGATACCACAGACAGAAACACAGATACACAGACGGACACGTCAAACTTAAAACACCCTTCTCTTTTTGCGTCGGGGGTGAATGAGACGTCACGATCACGTTTCGATACTATCGGCAACGGGACTCGGCGCTCTGTTTAAATTTTATTGGCGTTTCAGTAATCGAGAGTGCGTTTAGCATCTGGTTCGGTAGGTATGTGCATGAAAGAGACACCGAGGTAGACGACAGTTCAAGGAAAGGTCATCCTCCTTTTCAGTTTGAAGTCAATATCTATTCATATAGAAATATTTAAATCTAGAATATTTCTTTCATATACCTACACATAACTAAGGGTACGGTAAAGGTATGACGGAGTATGACAAATTTTGTAATATTTGCCAGTGCCCGGTTCAAGATAACACCGTAAGCTTTTATACGGAGTGGAGTTAATACGAGTTTATGAACTTAGTAATATTTACAGAAAGATATTTCAGTTTGCACACTAGCAAACTAACCGTTTCAGCGCTGAGCGTTTGCTCAAGCTCTAGATTTCTAGATCAACAGTTTTATTTGCAGCGTTTCCTAGTCGGTGCAGTTAGTTAGCCAGCTAAACGAATGTTTGCAAGACCTAGACATACCTCACGTTAGTAAATTAAAGAAAGAAGTATAGTATATTAAAAATGACAGATTCAACTGCCGTAGGGGCATAAGAGTTTACTCCTCTAACTAAGCCTAAGCCTGTTGAGGTTGTAAGAGCCGACTAGGGAACCTACCAGAGGAGGGTGCTTCTGTGTATTTTAAACACCTAAAATGCGAACAATATTCCGCCATCCAAGTGTGGTATTTAAGGCAAAAATTCCCCTTGTTTGAACCATCCATGTTTAGCAGTGGATATGCCGACAAAGGATTTCAAATAAATGTTTTTTAGAGCATTCCTCATCATCGATGTCCTTTTGCATCCATGAAGAATGTTTTAACGATTCTAAAGTCATTTACAACGGGATATTTAGCGTGATTTTAGTTTTGAGCTTTAAATATTTCGTCACAGTTTCATGTGCCATGATCATGGAATAAGTATTGGAAAGTTCAAAACTCAAATCATGGTAAATATCCCGTTGTAAATGACCTTAGTGTTAATAATCATGATGGATTTAAAAGTTTTAACGATTGTTCGGTAGCTCCAGCGGAGGTAAGTTTTAACGATTGTTCGGTAGCTCCAGCGGAGGTAAGTTTTAACGATTGTTCGGTAGCTCCAGCGGAGGTAAGTTTTAACGATTGTTCGGTAGCTCCAGCGGAGGTAAGTTTTAACGATTGTTCGGTAGCTCCAGCGGAGGTAAGTTTTAACGATTGTTCGGTAGCTCCAGCGGCGGTAAGTTTTAACGATTGTTCGGTAGCTCCAGCGGAGGTAAGTTTTAAATCGCAACACAGGTCTTACTAGGCTTAATTCATAATTCATTCATCTTTTGTGAATCAGGTAATATTACAGGGAAATTCTTAACCGAACGATTCATATTGTATCTAACTATTTTGACAAAGGTAGTCGTTACCATTAAATAAACAACATGACAGGGCGCTATGGCGTTCATTAGGGGAGGCCTATGTCCAGCAGTGCAATGCAATATAGGCTGGTGATGATGATGATGAGTCCTTACCATTGAACGTCGAACAAAGCTCACCAATATCAGCATCGTGCCTATAGTATACCTACGTAGATATCCTAAATCGGATCCCCTAGTACCTATACCTACGTAGATATTGTAGGTCCTGGGTACGAAACCTGTTCCTTTATTCTAAGCCAGCTTCAATATCCTGCAATTAAATGCCTTAGGTTTCCGCTACGGCAGAGATTAATAGCACTAACCACGTCCTAGGGTTCAAGAACCGACGGTGGCCTGTACCAGTTTATCCAGTACCTAGGAATAAAGCAAGCACTAGGCGCTCTGGATGCGGGATTTTACGAGCATAATGGATTTTCTCTATATTTTTTAGTTTGCGCACGAGAGGAAACAATATATGTACCTACAGGCAGTGTCATTAATAGGCAGGTCTAATAATAATTAATAATCAACTAATTACTTAATGCTAATTAGTTCGATGCCTACAATAACATACTATGTAAGTACGTACATTTATCTGCTTTAAATCGAGTAAAAACCTATCAAGCCTGAACTGCAGCTAATTTTAATAAATTTGACTTTGATATTATAAATTCCTAATTTCTCAGCTAGTCCCTGTATTCTTCTAAAAACTCTTATTCAAAGACAAAGCTGTAAAGGTGCTTTGCTAAAATTTCATAGAGCATCTAATAGAGAAGAGGATCTATTATGATAATAAAATTTGCATTCAATTTTGGTAAGTGGATACTGTTGGGATAACTTGGCAGAGTGATAGGCACAGTGGAATTTGGATATAACGTGTATTAAATGAACTTAGAAAATAGTAGGATACAACGACACTCAGACAGTTGAATAAACTGTAACTAAGATAAACAACATGTCACTTAATAGATCTAGACAGATATCAAAGGTCAACCTCTATACCCATAAAGGATAAGGTGTAGAGCATGAAGGTGTTTCTCCAACACACCCCCTCAACGAATGCTCTTAACACTCTCTTAAAGTCACTTTAGCAAACACAAGCCTAGCTCATTTATAAGAAACTCATGTCTCGCGCGAGGCAAAGGTTTGGTGAGGATATCTGCCAGCATATTATCCGTTGCCAAATGCTCCAACGTTATGTTGGTATTATCACGCAGTACATCCCTAATAAAGAAGTGTCTTATGTCGATGTGCTTACTCTTCGCGTGATAAACACCATGATCCTCAGCAAGGTAAATAGCACTTAAGTTATCAGCATGCATTCTTACCTTACAGAATTTGTGTAGGCCTAGTTCTCTCATCAGACTATCTAGATACACGGCTTCTTTCATACCCTCCGCTAAACTAACGAACTCAGCCTCACACGTCGATGTAGCCACAATGCGTTGTTTTTGCGAACACCAGGAAATACCCGCACCACCTAAAACGAAAATATATCCAGTAAATGATCGCCTATCTTCGGTACAATTACCCCAGTCGGCATCCGAATATCCATATATACATTTTCCAGTAGGTTTAAAAATTAAACCATAATGTAATGTACCTTTTAAGTACCGAAGGATCCTCTTTGCGGCCTTCCAATGCGTTTCCGTCGGATTTTCCGCAAACTGTGCTAGTTTTGCTGTAGCATTAGCTATGTCTAACCTAGTTGACACACTTAAATACATGAGTGCTCCAATAAGTTCTCTATAGGGGAATTTCCTTTCAACTTTTTCTTTTTGACTTATCACTGGTTTGCCTGTCTCCATAGGGGTTTTCACAGGATTACAGTTCTCCATGGAATATTTCTTCAGAATTTCATTTATATACCTCTCTTGTGATAAATGAAATTCATTTCCATTTTTCTTAATATCGATTCCAAGACAAAACGTTGCTGTACCAAAATCTTTCAACTCGAATCTTTTCTTCAAGTCTGACTTGAACTTGTCTATGACTGCTCTCTTTTGCGACGCAATCAAAATGTCATCGACATACACTACTACGAAAAGGTCTGCGTCATCTTTGTTCTTTTTATGGTACAAGCATGGTTCGTTCACTGTTGGCTTAAGTCCCAACTCCTTCAACTTTGTATCAAGTTTGATATTCCATTGTCGGCCAGCTTGCTTTAGTCCATACAAAGATTTCTTCAAAAGACAGCTATTACCACCCGCTTTTATGTCTTTCAGCATTTTTTCTGCCCTTCGACCTATATCGGTATTAGCTTCATCGGTCTTCACTAGCTTTACTAAACTTTCTTCTAGTAGCTCTGGAACTTTCATATATATCTCTTCGTACAAGTCTCCATTGAGGTAAGCTGTGTTAATGTCTATTTGATCTATCTCCATGCCCATTTCGGCAGCAAGTGCCACTAACAATCGGACAGTTGCAATTCTAGCGACTGGCGCAAAAGTTTTATGATAATCAATTCCATGAACTTGACTAAAACCTTCTGCAACAAGTCTAGCTTTCTTCTTCTCTGTTTTATCAACATTTAACTTTGTTGTCAATACATATCTACATCCAACGATATCACGATTTGGTGGCTTTTTAACAATTTTCCATGCATCATTCTTCACAAGGCTTCTTATTTCTGATGCAATAGCTTCTTCCCAATCCACTTTATCTTCGCTATTCAAAGCATTTTTCAACGTTGTCTCAATAGCTCCAGCAAAGTCAATGCTATCAACAAAATCATCCGTAGAATCACTTGTTACTTCATTCTCTACTTCAATCATATTATATACCTTACGCGGACGACCAACTTGACCTCTCTCTACCCTCGGTCTTCCAGGACCTCTTTTCATAGTTACATTTCTATTTACGGGTTCAGAGTCATCACCAGTTTCATCGCTTTGTTCTATGATTGTTTCATTAATCAATGGGATTTCTGGTCTTACATTTATCAAAGGCACATTACACTGTTTTTCAGTTTGGATTTCAAACTCCACAGTTCTCTTCGTCGAGTTATTTGTATTAACAGGCTTCACAGGTTCTTCATTTAAATATTCGAGCTTATTTTGACTCACAGGTAACACCTTATCATGAAACCTCACGTCCCTCGACACTATGAACTGCCGTTTCTCCGGTAGCCATATTTTATATCCTGTAGCCTCGGCTGGATAGCCTACAAAAACTCCGACCACACTACGTGCTGCAAATTTATCTTTCCCTGGCTCTTTGTCTAAAACATGTACTTTTGAACCAAATGTTCTTAAATGGTCAATACGTACAGATGTACCAAACCATTCTTCATACGGAATCTTACCTTTTAAACTGCTAGTTGGGCATCTGTTACGTATGTAACATGCAGTTGCTACCGCTTCCGCCCAAAAACTTGCCGGTAATCCTGACGATATAAGCATGCACCGTGCCTTTTCCAAAAGTGTGCGATTAATCCTCTCTGCAATGCCATTACTTTGGGGTGTATATGGCGTCGTAAATCGCCGAGTAATCCCATTTTCTTGTAAAAATTTATCAAAAAGCTTATTTTTATATTCTCCGCCATTGTCACTATGAAAATATTTTATTTTCATACCTGTCAAATTTTCAACCTGACACTTGAAAACCTTGAACTTTGTCAGTACGTCAGTCTTATTCTTCAACATAAAAACTTCGCACCACCGAGTACAATCATCGACAAAAGTCACGAAATAAATATTTCCTCCGTTCGAACGAACTCTCATTGGACCGACCACATCGGAATAAATTATTCGCAACTTCTCATTGCAGGGTTTCCCGGAATTCGCAAAAGGCAATCTGGTCATCTTTCCCTTAGCACACACATCACAATCATACAAGTTTATATTTGAAAAATTTACACCATTTTCTTTCAGTAATTTAGTTAAATCCCTAGCATTCAAATGTCCCATACGCTCATGCCATTCAAATAAATCACAATCATTATTTCCTGACACTGCCGATACTGATGCATTCCCTGATTTCTTTAAGTAATATAAATCACCGCGCCGGTCAGCGGTAAGCATGACCTCATCATCTTTCACTGCATGGGCTGAATCACTTTTGAACGTAACTGTATGCCCGCTATCAGTAAGTTTCGCGATCGAAATTAAATTACTACGTAAATCGGGAACTAGCAACGTATCTTTTAACTGAATATTACGCGTACAATCATTATTACATGCTGTTAACTTAACGACTCCCTTACCTTGTATTGTTGCTAATGAATCGGTGGCTAATTTTAGCTGATCACATGAAGGCAATACCTCATCAAACCTTGCTACGTCGTTGCACATATGACTAGTACATCCACTATCGAAAAGCCATTCCTCACGACGACGATTACAATCAACCGCGAAGGAATCTGAAAATTGATGAGTGGTAAAAGCTTCTGTTTCAACATTTGTACACGACTCTACATTTTTAGTTTCAGACATAGGTTGTTTTTTCACTTTACAGTCCGATGCTTTGTGACCAAATTTGTGACATTTAAAACATTTAAATTTAAATGTTGCTTTTGTTCCGTGCCCTTTATTCCGATTGTGTTTGTCTACATACATTGCTCCTTCCATACTCTCAACCTGGTTATTTCTCGAATTTTCTTCTTCAAGAATTTTTATACTCAGATTTTCTGCTTTTGGAAGCTCATCTCTAGATTCAATAGCACATCTAAAGTTCTCGTATGACGTAGGCAAACTATACAATAGCATGATCGCTATCAGGTCATCGTGGATTTTGATATCCATCTCTTCAAGCTTGTCCACTGCCTCAAAGAAATAATCGAGATGTTCGCTCACTTTCTGCTTATCGCTCATCTTGTGTAACATGAGCCTTTTCATCAGGGTTGCCTTTTTCGCAGGCCCTTTGGACGCAAACATTCTCTCCAGCGTCAACCATACCTCTCGTGAAGTCGTCGCCTTTTTTACGTGACGAACTACACTCGGATCTATAGCCAGTATCAACTCAGACTTAGCCTTTCTATCACTAGCCTCCCATGATACACCATCAACGGCTACAGATGTGGATTTCGGTTTTGGTTTCTCACCGCTTACGTATTCCCAGTAATCGTTTCTTACTAGAAGTGCCTCTACCTGGATTTTCCAGCTATCGTAGTTGTCTCTGTTCAACAACTCGATACGTATGTCCGACATGGCTGTCTTTTCACATACCTACACAACGTTTATTTTAAATACTCGCTGTCTGCCTATTTTGTCATCTGGGCCCATAACCTTTGTTGGGATAACTTGGCAGAGTGATAGGCACAGTGGAATTTGGATATAACGTGTATTAAATGAACTTAGAAAATAGTAGGATACAACGACACTCAGACAGTTGAATAAACTGTAACTAAGATAAACAACATGTCACTTAATAGATCTAGACAGATATCAAAGGTCAACCTCTATACCCATAAAGGATAAGGTGTAGAGCATGAAGGTGTTTCTCCAACAGATACAATATTACTTAGGTCAGTTTCAAAGTATAGAACTGACACTCTAGCTAGAGTTTATGACAGGCAGCTGTCAATGTCTCGAATTATGTCATTCGATTCAATGACATTAGTTTTGTACAAAATGGAATTTGTCTCTTCTGCACATACCTATCTCGGCTTGTGTAGGCGGCTAAATCTCTCATCTGCTGTTGTATCCCGTAATTACCCAATGAATCTATTCTCCCCTATCAAGAAACCTGTGTTTTATTATCCAAATCAAATCAAATCAATCGTTTATTTGCCAGAATACAAAATTGAGATACATAGAATATGTCACATCTTATACCTATTTTAGTAATTGTATTCAGCCTGCATGCAGACGTGCATCATATTATTAATATGTATACTTAAATTAGTCAACTAAGTTACAATTCAAAGGTTGTGGAAGTGAGTTTTTTTGTCAATAATAATATAAGTAATTAAGTTTTTCGATCTATTTAAAACATCATAGAGGTTTTGCTTCACCATACGGGGTGGTATGGTATCCAATTTTGGCTATCCGCATCCTTATAACACAGCAAGGTGATAGTTAATGCCAGGATATCATCAATCAAGCTTACAATCATAATGTTACACAGTGGAGGTGATTATTTGTTACAACTTGTTAGTACTTATTTATATGATTGGTGATGTGGTTCACCTGATACAGAGTTAAGCCCTATTCTGGGTAAGAATTGTACCATTATTCCGATGTAATTATTGTAATAGATTTAGTAGGTACAGTCAGCTGTACAGACATGTATACACTTTCAAGGTTTAACTTTTATTTTACTCGGAACTTCTCAAATAAAAGGACATGCACACGTTTTCCATACAAAGTAGTCATCGTACTTCGTCAGAATGCGGTACATAAATTATCACAATTACTATACACTTACTATTTAGTCAAATTGAAAACTTGGGAGTGTATACATATTTTTGCAGCCGACTGTACAGCATGCTTCAAGTGAGTGTACCAAACTTCACTGGGATGGATCATTCTGATTCGGTATTTGCATGTTAGTAGGTACAGCTTTTGATGATGAATCTAGCTAGGAGATAAAGATTTAGTTTTTACCTCTTGTAAAGTTATTATGGGTGCAACGAGAGAGAGACACTGCCATTGTTTCTTTTCATTTACTACAGCTGCTTATAACTTTCTTACCCTGTAAGCAGGGTCGCCACAACTTATTTACTTGGCACCTTCTTATAATAGTAGAATATTTTCTGTGGTAGGTATAGGTAGGTAAGTACCTACGTATCTAACATAAAAGCAAGGCTTCAAAAAACAAAATATTGTTTTAGTGACAAGTAACAGCTACCAGACCAGCCTTTACATATGCACAGTGGGTATTATAAGTTGATATTGTAAGTTAATAAGTGAACTAATAATTAGATATTTTATTAAATAAATTGGCGATTTTAGGCCTCAACTAGCCGAAGCTAAGAAACGAGTGTAGCTTCGGAGGAACAAATAACAACAATACCTTACCCGCCGTCAAAATCGCAGAAGTCCACCAAGGAATATAAATATCACTGCACAGGTCAACTCACTGAGTTTAAAGTTTGTAGTTGCAGCACTATTTTACGTTGGATCCATTCAGTTTTAGCCGATTTCTTGGTAATTAAACAAGGAATCGCTCGTTCGTACTCGTACTCGCTATTCACACACGTTTGTTGTGGAATTTTGTTGAATGAAATTTGAATGTCAATTTTGACATTTACACGAACTTCATAGATGTGTTATGTCGGTAAAACAGTGCTTTTTTCAGACCACTCGTTTCCAAGCATAGCTAGCAGATGGCGCTTAAACTTGGTAAATAAATAAAGAGCCATCTCTTAGTTTATACAAAGCAACTATATCCTTGGCTGTTTTCATCGTGGTTACATAAAAATCCGCAAGAGTGCTCTTCAAATTATTATTGCGACTGAAGTATTTGGCGTAAAAGACCTTATCGTTCGCTTCATCTATCTATACTAATTAATAATATTATAAGGAGAGGATCTATACTGGTGAGGAAAGATTTGATTGTTTGTTTGTTTGTATTGAATAGGCTCCGAAACTACTGGACCGATTTGAAAAATTCTTTCACCGTTAGGAAGCTTACTTTTCAGGGAGTGACATAGGCTATATTTTATCCCAGAATTCCCACGGGAACGGGAACTACGCGGGTGAAACCGCAAGGCGATCGTCTAGTAATTTCTAATAGAGCCAAACGCGAAACAACACGAACGTAGTAAGTAGGTAGGTGCCACAGTTAGTATATACCTACTAGGGCTTGCATTCGAATATTCGAATATTCGAATAATTCGAATGTTAATTCAGTTCGAATATTCGAATACTGAAATTGCAATATTCGAATATTCTATTCAAATCAATAACACCAATTTCAGAACTCCGATGTGCATAAAATGCCACTTATAAGTCCGCGAGATATATCCATACAAGTTTACGTCGTTCTGGTTAACAAAATGACAAAGGTATAGGGTTTCCGAGTTCGGATACACTCAGGAATGCCGCGTGCGACTGCATAGGGCATTCGCGTATCCTATTTGTATTCATCTTTCTGAACAGGAAATTCGAAATTTCGTTTTCGTTGTCGTGTAAAACCAACTTTTAAGTCGATTGCATAAGATTAGCGTTTGCACGAAAACGAATCAGAAACTTCGATTTCGTTTTTAAGTTTGTTTTCCGTCCCTGTAGCTATGTTACCGTTACTTATGGTGTTAATTACTTGTTAATTTATTGTAGACTAGCTTCTGCCCGCAGCTTCGCACGCGTATTTTCAGAATAATTTATTATCTGAGTTAGACTTTGCTCTAAACGTACGCCAAATTTAATCTTGATCTGTTCAGTAGTACTGAACAGATCAAGATTAAATTTATCAGATTTCACAATCTTTCGGCTTTATTGACCGAGCGAACGAAGTGAGCGAAAGTCTCTCCTTCAAGTCTAGCAAAATTAGCAATTCTATCAGTATGTCCGTACTCCTCTACAGGTCGTATTTTCACAACCGATCGGTACGAAACTTGGTGTGCAGATTCTACTATTTTATAGAATATTTTGTCGTCGGGGTTTTTTGATTAAAGGCGTACTTCCTCCAAAAAAGGCAAAAAGGGGGCTTCAGAATATCTCGGCTTTAGGACATCTGATTTCGATAATTATTTTTATTTGAAAGGTTGTTGTTTTTAATTCTTCTCATAAAAATTTGGTAAAGATCTGATAAGGATTTTTGGTACGACGAGCAGAATAGCTCCGCAAAATGCAGCAAGAGAACATAAAACAGTACAGTGCCATCAATTAGAACATGTTTGTAACTCCTCGAGAGAACTATGTAGCACGGCCACGCATGCCTGCCAGCTTACGAAAGTAAGAAATCAATTGTATAGATGGCGCTAATGCTACTAAATGTCTCTGATTTATTTATATACCTACCAACAAACAGGAACTACAAAAAACAAACAGGAATTAAAATACTTATTACATAAATATCCCGTTTTAAATAACTTTAGTACCTAATATCTAAGTAAATTCACAGAAATATATCTGTTTTTCTGTGAGTAAATTCATTGTTGAAAAGAATTAGTGCTCGCGAGGTTTACTGTTCGTAGAACTACTAGTTACTAGGATGTTGTTAAAATACCAACTCACCTAAATTTTGAAGACTGTTTTTACTAAGAATGTGTGATTGATTGTGCGTGTAAATCGGCAAAGTCTCGTTACAACCTTTTGTCAATTTTTAATTTTAATTAATTAATTAATTACAGAATAAAAAACATGAGATTTTAATAATAATATAGTTTGTTTCTATTATTCGAATAATATTCGAATATTCGAATAGTACCCCAAAAAAAATTCGAATATTCGAATATCAAAATTTTCGAATATTTGCAAGCCCTAATACCTACCTACCTATATACCTACACCTACACGGCGCGGCGCCTGCATTCCTCCGAGAGTAGTGCTAGGTATGCTACGAATTGGCTGCGTAGCACTGAAAACGACGACGACGTACGACGTCGATTCGTACCAAAATGATATTATTATAGGTAGTGTTGTTGAAGTGAAAACTTCTTTAGCGGCGCTGAGCACTTTTTTTGTATGGGTAAAAACCGTAGAAAGAGTAATCTGAGGTAAAAACTTTCAAACTCGCGTCAGGGTCACGTGATGCTGATCGAAAAAGCGTAAGATCGTAAGATGTAAGTTTTCACTTCTGCCGGCACTCCCGGAGTGCTACCTTTTTTTTAACTTTGAAGTCGGTATTTTGTAAACCTATCTATTCAACCCTTTAGTTTTGTACTTTTTAAGTACATAAGTATGTACCTAGTGGGGTAGGCACCCCACGCGAATGACCGACGACGACCTAGTGAAGGTCGCGGGAAGTCGCTGGATGCGGGCAGCACATAATCGATCACTGTGGAGATCTTTAGGGGAGGCCTATGTCCAGCAGTGGACGTCGATCCGCTGATGTGATGAGTGATGAGATGACTCAAAAGAAGTTCTTTTGCACATGATGTACCTAATTTCTCACTTTTTATTATTTGTTTTTTTCTTAGTTCTAATTACCTACATACCTATGGTATAATTTTATTGCTTCATTACCTAAGTTCGCAATTGTAGACGAAAATTTTTTAGTGTTCACACTTAGGTAGGTAGTTTATTTATAATTCTATTAGCATAGACTAATTAAACAAATTAGTCTATGCTATTAGCGAATTCATAATGTAGCTTTCTGTGTCTATTTTAATTTCCATTGTAATTATTTAAGCTGATGGCAATCCGAATTAAACAAATAAATGTTAATGATGAAGTAAACCTAGGTACCTCAACACCAAATATCAGCTAGGTAATAGGTAGGTATGTAAAATGTTATCAACTAGGTATACCTACGTATACCTACCTAGGTACATACTTAGCATTACTTACCGATCTATCGATTACAGAAGTAAGTACCTAGTAGGTAGGTTGGCCACACCTACCACGGCTACCTACCACACCACAATGAGGAACACCAAATCAGAGATAACAATCACAATGGTTCAAACAATGCTAGAACTTTGAAACCCCCTTCACCCCTCATAGCCAAAGTAGACCCCCTTTACTCGCCCAAATCACAGACAACACAATACTTAGTAGGTCTAGTTTAGTAGTATAATAGGTAGGTAGGTAGGTAGGTATAGAAACGGTTCGTCACCCCGAAAAAACTCAATACCACCAAAATGGTATCTTAGCAACAGAAAAAGCAGTCGATACCTACGCACAAGTGAAATAAATCATATGTAATCGTTCTATGTGTGTGTAAACCATACTGTTCATGTGAGTTACTTACTTATCTCTATGTATATAATATAGACGTACCTACATACACACCTGTGCATCGATAAAGTTGTATAAAGAAGGAAAGAAGGTTGAATGGCACACCGTTTGGTGCTAGCTAATTGTAGATCACATTGCATGCTTTATATAGCTTGTTAGAAGGCCGTTATAGGCACTAAGCAAGCCTAGATAATGCTTAGGTTGTAGTTTGGTGCATTATTAAACGCTGAAGGCAAGCTTTGTAACCTAGATTTGACGCCAGGAAAAATGTTCTGAATTAATTTCTTAATTTAATAGTTTGTAGTACCTAAACCTTATGGATTCTATATTCCCCTATAGTTCGCTGGTTAATATCCTGTATCAATAAAATAATGAGATCTACTAAGACAGTAGTAAGTACCTAGGGTACCTATCTGGCGCACGCAGCGGATCAGCAATGCCAAACAGCGCGGGCAATGCAGCTAGTGTCTTGTCTTGGGGACGTTTCCGATTGGTACCTATTGATTTGGATCAGTTGAGCTACTTCTAGATTGTTTTCAGTTGGTTCTACTATTTCAATTGTAAATACTAGTTGTAATTTGTTACTGACAATTTTATTTTCATTGAGCCCATCACAGACGTCTATTGATAACGATTCTCCCATTTGCTACGCCGTAGCTCTTGCTACGATTCGTAGCATAGTAAATAATAATGAGATGAAAGTTTAATTCCGACAATTTAGAATCCATAGTGTAAATCCATAGTGTTAGCAGCACAAAAATACAAGTAGAATTAACCTAGTTGTTAGTAGATATAAGGTATTAAAATGTAAATAAGTAAATCCTCTCGCATATGGAGGAATGTGTGTCATGTACTTGATACCCCCTCCCTTTCTTAGATTAACATAATTTCATTCAAAGGTGGCCTCGAAGAGATGCCGTCTAAGCGATAATGCCGCCCATTGTAATTTTACACACACATTTATATTTTACATAACATTATCTGCAAAGGGACATAAATTAGGTACAGAGAGATTTCTTTGTATATTTTTGTTGGTGTATAAAGGATGACACTTCGTCGTAGAACGAACACGGAAGTTTTATCACGACAACGTGAAGACGAATCTTCGCCTTGTAATGTGGCCGTAGCAAGTAAGTAAGTGAAGCCTACAATTGTTTTAAGTGTACTCGATACCTATTAAATATCTAATTGCTCCTGATCCATCTACTGTAAGAGACAAATAATTGTTTTATTTTTAAGTATGGTTATTATGACATCACAGTTATATAACCCAATAGACAATAGACATGGCCTGTCTTCATGCTTGCCATTTACACCTTTTGCTGTAAATTAAAATATGATGTCCTTGCTTTGCAAGTTTACAGGATCTTTTAGAAAAGATAATCAATAGAAATTAATTATTTAATTTTAATAATAGCCTCATCTAGCCCCAAACTAAGCTTGTTATATGGGTACTAGATATCTGATATACCTACCTACTTAATTCATTTTATAGAAGGATAATTTTCTTAAAGTATCTAAAGATAACAAACAGTCCCAGAACAAATATCTTTCAAACTTTTGGCCCGAGGCGGAAATCGAACCCGCTATCTCCTGCGTCGCAGTCTGACGTTCTGAGGTCTTATTTTATGTATGTATTAATTTACAATTGTCTATATCAAAAGAAAATTACATTCAAATAATAGAAGATATTGAACTAGTATTTAATAAATAAATAAATAATATGTATTCACAAAGAAAATTATACTAGTATTTACAATTGAAACAATTGAGCTAACTGCCGACTGTTGCAAACAGTCTACAGTATTTAATTGAAATAATAAAGCATATAATTAATTCTCGATTAAGTAGCTTTTTATTTCTGTGTTTTTTGATGTTTTTATTGTGAAATTTAAGTAGATATTCTATATCTCAATCCCAAATTTCTAAAGGCAACGCCAATGGCATGAGCTAACGTAGCGTCACGCTTCACATTTTGTATTGTCATGGAGGCTTTGGTGGGATATCTTTTTGACTGTATTACGGAATACCGGCAGTCGAAATACCGGATAACGGTATATCGAAAGTACACGAAACCGCAGATCGAAATACCGAAAGCACATGAAGCCGCATAACGGAATACCGAAAGTGCACAACACCGAAAAACTGTAAACTGGACGATCACAATCTCGAATGCACGCTATACCGAAAGATCACCAAATCGAAAGAACTTTGTATTATTTCGCGGTTGTTGTGTTTTCTGTAAAGTAAAATTTTTATATCATCAGAAACTGTCATTCACAACACTTTAGCAATGATTTCACTTTGCAAAATAGAATGTACTCCCAAGCTTTTCGTATGCCAAAAATGAAACTATCGTCAGTTCATTTTATTCATTTTTTTGCACTATTGTCATGTACAATGACAATACATCTAAGTACCTATATTATTTTTGTCCATTTGTACTCGTTCCGCTCGCTCTCGATCAGGTTTTGGCTGAACATGGCCTATTTGTCGTGCTGTAGCACACACAAACTTACCTAACATTATTATTAGTATCCTTACTTACTTTTTCTATAGGTACTTACCTACTTACTTTTTAAAGTGCTCGTTTGATTAACCTTTGTACAGGAGTTTAAAATTATGTATTTTCTTTGTTAATTGTGTGTGTGTCTGTAATGCCAAATTAATTTTTAGGGTTCCGTACCTCAAAAGAAAAAAAGGAACCCTTATAGGATCACTTTGTTGTCCGTCTGTCTGTCTGTCTGTCCGTCTGTCAACCCTCTTTTCTCAGGAACGCGTGAAGATATCGAGTTGAAATTAACATCAAATACTCAAGTCCGCAACCTCTTGAATCCGTGATATAAATTAAACTTCTAAGTCAACGCACTCAAAAGTTACAGCCGTTTATGTCCGAAAATTTTGAAATTTCCAAGGGAATCACATGTACCCAAAACCTATAGGGTACTTCCCGTAGACCTAGAATCATGAAATTTGGTGAGCAGCAATGTCTTGTAGCACAAGTAAAGAGAAAAATACAAAAATTATAAATTTGTAATTTATTCACTAAAATAATTACTTTTAATGCTCGTCATCGACCAAAACCTATAGGGTACTTCTCGTAGACCTAGACTTATGAAAATTGGCAAGAAGCAATTCCTTATAGGACAAATCAATAAAAATATCCGAAAACAGTAAATTTGTAGTTTATTCACAAAAAAAATACTTTTGATTCTCGCCATGGACCAGAACCTATAGGGTACTTCCCGTAGACCTAGAATCATGAAATTTGGTGAGCAGCAAGGTCTTATAGCACAAGTAAAGGGAAAAATCTAAAAATCATAAATTTGTAATTTATTCACTAAAAAATTACTTTTAATGCCCGCCATGGACCAAAGCCCATATAGCACTTTCGGTTTACCTAGAATTATAAAATTTGGTAAGAAGCCAGGTAGCTATATACCAAATAACGAGAAATAACTGAAAATCGTAAATTTTTAGTTTAATTCCAAGAAAATTATAATTTTTGAGTCTCTCCCTCGACCAAAATATACACCCACTTCATGTTGACCTAGAACCATGATATTTGGCAAGAAACAAGGTCTTACAATTAAACGGAACCCTTAGTGCGCAAGTACGACTCGCACCTAACCACAGATTAGATAACGTTACTTTGTAAACCTAACGTTTTATTTATCTATCTATCTAAAACTTATTTGTTGAGCGGGTGCGTGACTTATTTCACTAAAATTTGCTTAAGTATATTAATTTCTACAGTAAAGTAATGTTCGCAATCATAGAGACGACAATATTCATAAATATTATCACATACCGTTTTGTATTAAAAATTCATCGTCTGCATTCACTCAATCTGCACAAATGTCTGACTGAAGATAATAATAATTTTAATTTGAAGATAATAATTTCAGTTATGATAAAATGTTAACGAAATGCTTTTATTTTAATATTGTAATTTTATCTGGTTACCACCAGCTGGGTAAGAACAGTTTAAAGAAAAAATTATGCTCTAAGCATGTTTCTCAGACTTTATGAACTGTTTATACTTCCCTTGTACAACCGATCACAAACAGTAAACAGAAATTTTAGTAGATTCAAAAAAAGCGTTTTAAAACCAAATGCTGTTTAATTTGGGGTCCAAATAGGCATTACAAGAGATGTATAAGCGCTAATACAACCAACATTAAGCCTTCTAATACAGACTTGGGAGTAACCGAGACTCGATTACTCCCAAGTCTATATTAGAATCAGGCTGCCGCCCGCGGCTTCGCACGCGTTGTTTCTATGGAAACATTAAAAGTTGATTTCTATCCCATAGGAACTGATTTATGGAATAAAAAGTAGATTCCAGTATTATAATTATCTGTAAACAAAATTTCAGCCCGATCCGTTCGGTAGTTTTGGCGTGAAGAGGTAACAAGCTTTTGTATTATCCATCCATCTATACATCCATTAATCCAAACTTTCGCATTTATAATATTAGTGTGATGTGGTGTGATTAGAAGGCTCTCGGTTACCGAGAACTGTTATTCATCCATTATACAGTAGTTGTGTGCTCCTTGAAGATGCGCTGCGCCAGATACAAAATAGAACTGTAAAACACATGACATTGCGTGCCTTGTTCTCAAATATCATAAAGCATCATTTCTATGGTAATATGGACATTGCCTGAGGGCATGTAAGGGCGGCCCGCCCGCCCTACGCTCATATGAGTACCTACATTATGTACCTCTATACGTACCTTACCAGCCTACTAGATAATCAGCATGGATAACGGTCTCTCACATTACAATGAGAGGGATTTTGAACTCTATCTTTAACTAGTTCCTACCCGCAGCTTCGCATGCGATTTTTTCTATGCAAGCTTTTGTATTATTCCAGCAACCTTCACCTTTGCAAAATTTTAGCCCAATCAGGTTCTGGCGTGCAGAATTGACAAATATATCATCCAAACTTTCGCTTATATGTGATAAATGAAGGTTTTATTTCGCCTCCGATCTCCCACGTGCTAAAATCGGTGATGGCAACCACGCTATATCGTAATTAAATCGAAATTCGTACACCAGCTGCCAAACTAATGGAATCTAAGGCAATTAGCGAATGCAAGGTGGTGCGAGGCACGGAGTTTGACTACGTAACAGAACGAACGTAAACTTTGTTACTTACCTATACTTAATAGTTTACAAATTTAAAAACGACAAAAAATTATAAAACAAATGAAGCTTAGCTTACATCTTTATTCACAAAGAAAATTATACTAGTATTTATAATTGAAACAATTGAGCTAACTGCTGACTGTTGCAAACAGTCTACAGGTAGCTCAACTGATCCATATCAACACCAGTCGGAAGCGTCCCCAAGACGCTGGCTGCATTGCCAAGCTTAGCTTACTTTTACTAATGAAAAAGGCATATTACACGATTGACGAACATTTAAACGAAAAATAAGAAATATGCAAACGAGTAAAACATACCTAACCTGTTAACAATGACGTCCTTCATTCTCCATACGTTTTGTGTGCCCATCAGGGTCTATCAAAATAAAAGAAAAACCTTTATTCGCTGACCTTTTACAGTAGGTGCATAATATTTATTCTACAGTAAGTGCTATTTTTAAAGATAAAATAGAAAAATAATTCTTTTTAGCAACCAGTTTGCTGGTCAGTTAGTACTTCGACATAGGCCTTGTTTCTTCCACTCATCGCTGTCACGAGCTAATCTCCTCCAACCCTTTGGTAGATCATCTTCCTATTTCTTGATTTGGCGTCCCTTTCGTCTTTTTCCATTTTTCCAGCACGATCTATATAGTAATACTTAATTATGTAGATTATAAACACCTCAACACTTATAGAAAGCCAAAAATGATTGAGTATTAATATCTCTCTCTACCAAAAAAGCACCAACTCTGCATTTGCATTTCAGTTGACATCAGTCATGAATCACACGTTTGTGTGATGTAATCTTTGGATGCTTGTTCCTTCTTCACGAAGAAACTACTGATTGGACCGGGCTGAAATTTTGCATACAAGTAGATCTGAACTTTTTGTTATTCAATCAAAAACCTTGTTTGGAGAGCTTGGTGGCCACCAATAGGAACTAAACTCTTGAAACAAGTATCTGCCTAAATAATACAGTACAAAACTATTATAGATACATTTAAAAAAAGCTGATGATAGATATCGTCTACGCGCGGTCCGATTTTTTGATAATTCCTTTGTATAACGTAATTATAAAATTAAAATGTAGTGGCGCCACTATCCACCCTACTATTCGCCTTAAACCTTCTTCTATTTAAAGTTTTAAAAAATCCTCTCCTTCAGAAAACGCACGTAAGAGTGCATCGTAAGCAGACTCGCCGTGGCTCGTAACAAACAACTATACTTAATATTGTTGTTTTGTTACTAAGAGCATGCTCATATTACGTGGCTTCACGGCCTCATGCCACGGAGCCACGGTTGCTATCATGGGGGTTACCTCGAGCCTCGAAGCGAGGTTGCTCTGGACGTGATAAAGGTTAGGTCTCAATTATTAAGGATATTTGGGCCCACATGTCAGTTTTGAATAAAAACAACATGAGAGGAACTCACTATTTATTTACACAGATACATACAGTAAAAACTAGCCTCACAGATACTTCAGTATTTACAGCTAATTGTATCGATGTAATTTATTATCATGCTACCATGTTCATATTGCGTATTTGTATTTCATTAACAATTATAACGTAAGTCGTTTTATAAAACCAGTCAAAATTTGTAAAATTATAAAAGAAAAAACTTATTCCCTTAAAAACAAGTAATATCAAAAATTTTAATAGATGAGATTACATTAATTAAAAAAAAAGGATTCCAATAAATTAGTATCAATTTGCTGTTGTTATTTTTATCGCTTTTTATTACCAGCGAGGTTATGGTTTTCGAATTGTCCACCAATATGGCGGTTACACAATCGAGCATCGCAGCTACAGTTTGCTATGGACAACGTGAGAAAGGGGTAGGCCAATTTCTTCATCGGTGGCCCCTATGTCAGTTACGTCTGACTAAAAACTTCAATAGCTTACAGTTTTCAATTAATAATTTTTTGTCACTGCGCAAACTGGACTTCTTCACAACAAACACATTTATTAGGTACTTAATTATTATTTTGTTTGTACTTGTTGATATTCATTTTTTTGGACGCCTATAAATTTAACAACAGTGGCACCCGCTGCGGGTGGTTAGGATACGCCGCTTTCTCCACGATACACGATTGCTCTTCATCAGCAGAAAGCAAATGTTCAAGATGATAGTTTGCAGCGTAGGCAGTGATGGTGATATCAAATTTGAAGCTGAATATTTATTTTCTTTCCGCATTGGCATAGACACAATGGCAGCAATCAGAACTGGAGCCCCACTGAGAAGAAAGGTGAAGGTTGCAACTTGCACCTTCTGGCATACTCGGGGCGATACAGTCAATCCAGTGTTCTTAAACAAGCCGCACAGAACCTTCATGTATAGGACGAAGTTCACCACCAGCATCAGTCCGGCGAAACCGTAACTGTCTTTTATTAAAAACACGAATATACTCAGCTTGGGTACCAGCTCACCGGATATATGCAACATCGCAAGCAGCAAAGGCACCCCCCAGCAGAAAGCGTTGGCTTTCAGCATCTTCCGTGTCACGTTACGTCGGAACACCACCACAATATCCATGTAAATCAATAAGGAACCGACGAACAACCAGCACGAGGACGCGTTCACGAAATAAAACACGAATATAAAAAGTGCTGTTTCAGATTCGTAATCATCTATGTCCATGAAGAATACCCCGTAAAATAGCCAACTCGACATCGTGTAGCAGAATATCACGTTTGCGTAGACGTAGTTGCGGAAAGTGCGCCATTTTGGAATTAGTATCCAAGTGACAACGCAAAATATCAATGTGAAGAGGGAAAAGACAGATGCAGCGAATAGGTAACTTAAAAAAATTACTACTAACATGATTAAGTACATAAAATCGAAGTCGTCTTCAAATTCCTCCGAAGCATTATCACAAGAAAAGTTAGATGCATTATTTAATGAAAAACTTGAATTGCATGTTATATTCATTGTCACTTAGTCATGCACCAAACGCAAACACAAATCTTCGGTAGCAAATTTGTGCAGGTTTTATTTCTTTTCATGAAATAATGTACGAAACGACTATCGCATCACTCGAACAAAATGGCACTGATGAATTAATTGATCATTAAAATAATCTGTAACTCTTTTATCAAAAAATCATTGTAACAAAATAATTAAGGGCTAGAATCATTAACGAAATACTCCGCTATTTTAAATTGTTTATTTATTTTAACACCACCAACGATGAAATGGATATTAGTAGCAATTTAAAAAATATAGTTTTATGGTAGAGTCGATTTTTTACCGACAAATGTATTTTATTAAAATTTCTAAAAACCCATTATTATTTTTGTAACACAGTGATATATCTACAATCTTGGAAAAATTATTGCATCAACACCATTATCTCAAACAAATTTGTTATCTTGAACATTATTAAACGCTAACGTTTTTTTTTGTTATTATAGTGCGTAAGCCTCGCACTCTGGATAATTTCTAATTTCTAAGAAATCAATTAATATCGCAAAAAATTTCGACTTCGACGGGACTTGGACCCGCGTCCTCCCCTCAGTACGGGGATGTGATAACCAACTACACCACGAAGTCAAGTGACGTGGGAGTCGAAAATCTTTGCGACTTTCTACGGACTCAAGCGCCGTATTAGCTCCACCTACAGGGGAAAGATTATTAAACGCTTTTTAATTTAAGTCTAAATTATTTGTTTTTTTTGGGGCTATGTGTGAATTATCCAATATTATTATTATTTTGTCTAAATTTTATGAAAGAGACCATGAGGTTTCTGTAAAACATCATACTCGGCGACCTCTGTGCTCTTGACAAGCACCTCAAGTGCTTTCGATATTTTGTTCCTCGGTTTCGTTGTGGCCCAGAATTGAAGCTCTGTGCTTTAATAATTGCCGACTAAAAATATCTTGTATGATATCCACCAGCATGGCTTCCAAAGAGCCGAAGCAGATCAGCATGGCGGCCAGCGCCATTGCCCTCCGAGGCGTGCGGTTGTTTTTAACCGCTGGGCGGGCGGCCGTCGACCGCAGCCGCGCCGCGCCCGCCCCACCGCCGCCCAAGCTGAAGCCTAAGCCGAAGCCGCCCGTGCTCGGCGCTAGACCTCCCCAGAAGGTGTTTGATCTGCTGTTCAAGACTACTAAATTTAACAGGTAAGTTAAGGTCAAAAATCCTTTTTGTCCTATTAATTTCATTTTCAAGGAAATGAATCTCGATCGATAGTATACATAACATCAGACCAATATTATAAATGTGGAAGTTTGAATGTTTGTTAGTTTTTCATGCCAAACTTCTGAACGGATTGGGTTGAAATTTTGCATAGATTTGAGGATAAAGAATCTTTTTTTCTCATAATAACTCTAAAGTTCATTTACAATGAGAATAAGTAATTCGTAAATAATGTTTAAAATACATAATATATCTATTTATTTAATTCTGTAATCTGGACATAGAGGCTCTTTTTGTTCATAATGATTTCCGATTTTTCCTAGAAATAGAAAAAATGTCCATATTCCCGCTAGCTCATAAACTCACGAAACTGTTCTATTTACTAGTTAGTCGATTCAGCAAAGGATGTAAGAGTATAGTAGGTTCTAATGAAAATAGTTCCACCGACACCGCTGTCAATACTTTCTCCGGTTCCTTCTTATCTGGGTTGTTACATGTCGTGAATCTAACTATAGAGCTATCGAGCTATAGTCTGTAACAAGTAAGACATTTGCATTATCCCAACCTAAATGAGCCGACACAAAAGCACGGGGTTGTACCCTTCAGTGCGCGATAGGCCGCGGCGAGGGCATCATGCCTACTCGGAAGTTAAAGGAAAAGCATCTCGAGGCTTTGTACAAGCTCACGCACTTTACTAAGTGAGTTTTATATGTTTTTTTATAGCAGCCAGTGCGAGTTTTATGTATGTTTCGACGGATATCGACTTTTTGATGATGGGAGAAAAGGTTTTTATTGTTTTCGGACGTTTTATGGGTGTTTTTTGATATATGTTGTGTTCGGGCTCGTTTGATAAAAACTGATTTTGTTTCGGAGGCTTTTAGCTCACTAGAAAATTAAATAGTTTAGGTAACTCGAGAGCTTTTTTTTTCAAATAGCCTTTAAGTCATTTTTTCGCAGCAAAATTTTTTTCGTGAGTTTCTAGGGTATACAAGTGCGTAGAGTTCCTTCCGGATTAAAAGTTTTAGACTACGAAACGACATCTTTATAATCTTTTTGCTTTGTATACAGGAATGAGTTGGAAGCTCTGTACAGCATGTATCGTCAACTGGTGGTGGCCGCTCAGGCTGCTGCACCAATCACAGCTATTGGAACTCCTCCTAAAATAGAGGTGGGTAAATAGGTCGAAAGTGGTCGAAGCGACGCTTGACCCGAGAGCTGGTGAGTATCTGGCGCAGAGATCAGTTGATCTACCTCTAGATTGTTTGCAATTGTCTGCTGTAAACTCAACTGTGTTGTACTGTGTGTGTGTGTGTTTGTGTAGTCTCAACAATTGCAATACTAATTCTCATCCGTTTCTACTATTACTAAGCTGTTATTAAGTACAGGCTAATATAATTTGGTACTGCTGGTTTAGTAGAAAAATATAATTGATCAAACTGAATTTTGAGGATTTGTCCGACATGGCGCCGAAAAGTTTCACAATTTAGTTTATTGTTTTCCAATAATTTAAAAGAATATCGTGTCGCTATAAGGATTTATTGTTTAGCTACTTATTGACACGTTTACAAACTGCATGTCAAACCCTGGCTTAAAGTAAAAAAAAACCGTTCAAATTAAGATTTCAATCTTAAAGATTAAACTAACAAAAAAGTTGTGAAGTGGAGCTCATCACTATCAAATGAACAATCAAATGAAAAACTTTAGTCTTCTACGAATCTATAGCCGCATTTGAGTGTAAATGTTGAGTCATTAAATACATTTTGCTACAGTGCGTTTTCTTGATCTCTAATCAACGGTGACGTAGCATCGTAGCAATTATGTTATGGCGGCATAGCAATGATATTTTTATTCGATATAAAACAGAAAGCTGGACGTGATATTAATTTTTATTTAGATGGCTGAACAGAATGTTGGTATTCTCAGACTCTTCTGGGAAGAGGTTCAATTGAACAAGATATTCTTGCAATATTGTCTTTCTGAACCAGAGTCGTCGTGCAAGGCAGTCTTATAAAATTCTTTTGTACTAGAAAACTTGTCACAAAATAGCGCGTAAGCAGTAAAAATTGTATTACAGGGCCATTTCAAGTCTGGTTCTTTCTTTCGTCTTTACTGAGGTAGTAACTAGATATTTTTATCGTTTGTCATACAATGGAATTGTAACTTTGCTGCAAATTATCGGCAAGCGTCTTTTCTATCAAGACCTTACACATACATTTTAAGATAATTTATATACCTTATCTTATAGCGAATAATGATTGTGACAAAAATTTAAACTTCTTCTCACCGAAGTTTTATGCCAAAGTTTTATCAAGGCGTGTATGAAATTCAAATTCACTTTAAGAAGCACAACATTAACATTACAGACTAATTAATCTAATTATTGGAGAGTTAGGTTGGATTGCACTGTTGTGTTGACCCAGTGTTTGATTTGGGATCTCAACACCACAAATTCTCTGCTTGATCTGTTTTCTATACTACCACACTTCCTATCTATCCTATCTATGACATGACCCATCATTTTCAGTGCAACCATTTTTTATTGGATCGCACTACATGTTCAACTAAAAATACCATAAAACAAGCAATCAAAATGATTCTCTCGACCTATTTATCTGCTGCCCTCGCATGTTTCCGCCCAATTCGCCCGCCCTTCATGTGGACGCACGCAATAGACGGTAAAATGTTCCCCATTATCCGGGACAATTTACCAACATTTGGAGCTATTGTCTTTAAATTAAACGTTTTTGTGATGAATTTAGTTTTTCGAATGGATAATGGTGTGTTTCTTTCGCGCTAGAAAAGAGATTCTTTGTTATTTCTTTGCCGTAATGGCTTACTGCTGCCATTATGGCAACACTACAGTTTCATAGAAGTTTTGACGTGACAACGTCTTATAATTCGATAGAGCCGGCTGCACGCACGAAAAAACATGACGTCATGCGGCGTTACCTCGCTCTGAGGCGTTACCTTGCTCTGAGGCGTTCCATGTAAGGCTTGAAGTGCAAGCGAGAGCGCTCGACATCCGTCTCTCTCCTACTTGAGTGAGCGATGCGTCTGCGTGGACAGCTGCTATACTATAGTACATTTACATGTTTTGATCGAGTATCAAATGCTACCATTCCATCAGTATTTTCTTAAGACGTTGTCAGTAAACCGACTTTACAGACAACCAATTTTTTTTAATTCTATTCATCTTTCATTTGTTTAACTACAAACCAATGAGTAGGTATAACATACACAATACCTACTACCGAAGACCACAGGCACTGTTCTTATCTGGAAAGGGGTTTGAAGATTTTGACTATAACATCGGTCACCATTTTGTTTCCTTTCTCAATTTTTAAGATTTTGAAAAAGAAGTTAAATAGGGCCACACTCCATACATAAATCTTCAAACCCCTCCATAGACATAGTATACTTCCTCTAAGTGAGGAGTAAATAAAGTAGGTCCAATATCTGACCTGCTTTTCAATTGCCAAAGAGGTTTTATAACTTACAAGCTCGTCCCTTTTTATTTTAGGGCATAGATCAAAACACGTTTCGAGACGTGTTACACAACACCTTCGACCTAGTGACCGAGGATATGATCCTCGAGAGGATCTGGGTGACCTGGGAGAGGGGGGCGAGCGGGGGGGAAGGCTCCCTACGCTTCGAGCCGTGGGTGCGGGGTCTGAGTATACTGCTGAAGGGAACCCCCGAAGAGAGGAGGAACTACTGCTTCAACGTGTATGATCTGAACGCGGATGGGTTTATTACTAAGGATGAGATGTTTGTGCTGCTCAAGTAAGTGGAATCTATGTTATCTGAATTGATAATAGTCATCAATAAACATTTAAATAAAGTCGCACTGTCGTTGCCATTGCACAAAAGGGGCTGGGTTGTCAAGTTTACTCCTACATTATTATTTACCTTATAAAGCGAATGAGTTTAATATAACTATTTGCTAATAGTAAACATTAGCTAAAACTAAAAAGAACACCATGATTTTTTTTAAGTTTTACCCTTCTATCATTATGTTCGCCTTCAGTGAATACTCAATACATGTTTGCCTTTTAGAAAAGTGACAGAAAAAGGGTAACGAAGTCTTGCTCGGATCTTAAGTTTATGAATATTATCAGGAACTCCTTGCTGAAGCAGCCTGGAGACGAGGACCCGGACGAAGGTGTTCGAGAGCTGGTCGAGCTGGTGCTTCGGAAGCTGGACGTAGATCAGGACGGAAAGGTCTCTACCGAGGATTACAAGTAAGTGTTCGTAACGGGTACTTAGTCGTAATGTGCCCTGCCTTGGTAATTAATCATTATCCAATGTGTTTTTGGCCGGTTCATATGTTGGCAGAACCACAAATGTCGTTTGTTTTGTATAAATAGGAGAGTAGAAGCATAGAATTTGGTCAAGAACCGACGTGACTCGCTTAACATACGCACTGTGTATATGTCGTGGCCATATCCTAGAATTGATCACTTCGGACGGGCAACAGCTTCTTCTGTGGATTTTGAAGAACTCCACTGCGAGCACCAATCCGCCTGCCAAGCAGGTTATTATGGCAAAAGCCCCGTTGCTTGGGGATAGCATGATCAGGAATGGATGTATAAAAACTATCGTTGTTTGATGAATTCATAACGGATGTAAGCGGGTTAGCTACAAACCTTATTTGTGTTGGAATAACACCAACGTTTCATCCCATAACGAGGGACATCTTCAGGGTGAGTGCGGTTCTAGACGCGATTTCCGCATCTCTCCGAGCACTACGCACGAGCGCGCGTTGAGTCCGCGACGTGAGCGCTGCTTGTTGATGCTGCAGAGCGTGAGAGTAAAGATCCTACTGGTATCCTCTGGGTACATACGGAACTACTGCTATCCGACTTCTCATGGAGACACGGCTTCCAGGCGGGTGATAGCTTCCAATCTCTGTCTCTGTTGAAGTTGGGCCATCGTTCTATCTCTATCGCCTCGCGTATCTTGCGGGGAACAAAGAATTTTTCGCTAAGCAAGTCAAGACAGTTCTCCAACACAAATAAGGTTCGTAGTTAACCCGCTTACATCCGTTATACAGAAGTGGATGTATTTATACTGATGAATATTATATTGCGAATTGTTTTCCAGGACTGCGGTAGAGCAAGAACCTCTACTTCTAGAAGCGTTCGGACAATGTCTGCCGACGAAACGTCATTCCAACACCTTCCTCAAATCTCTCGCCATTAAACCATAAGAGAAGCAACAAGTTCGACTGTCGATTATAAACTTTAAGATTATCTAGTTTTTATGATACCTATCGAATAATAATAATGTTTAGGAAGTTCATAATTTAAGTGAAGAAAGTACCTAACCTAAGTACAAAGATCCATGAATAGTTTTTATAGTGTTCTGATTGCGTAAGTTCATATAAAACTTTACTAAGTATAAAGTTCGATAAAGCTTAATTTAAAACTATCATAATTAAATTCATAAATAGCTGGATTTTTCCCATGATTTGTGTTATTCTCAGTGAATCGTGGTGTATATCTCGTAAATACTAGTTTTTATTTGTTTTTATTACATTACATATTCTCAGTAGAGGTTATTAGTAATTTATTTTCTTGAAAAAAATACGATTTAATAATTAAATTATAGTATCTACAATTAGAGCAATTGAGGTAACTGCAGACTGTTACAAACAATCTACGGCTCAACTGATCCATATTAATACCAGTCTGGCTGCATTGCTCCGTTGTATGGAATAAAAATGAATTTTCTGAAAACGTTTAGAAAAAAATCCTGTTTTTTGTTAAGTTAGATTTATTACAATATAAAATTGTCACCACTTATCACGCACTTGTTTATGCTACGGCTATTATTTATTCAAATATATATAAAATATGTATGTATAAAAATGTATGTAAGTAACCCATTTGTTTTCGGCAACAGTTCCTACAGTTACTGTTGTTTTGAATGCTGTTAATCATGAGGATCTAATCCGGTTTGAATGAAGTCTGTCAGCACCTTGCTAGCGTTGACTGGAAGCAGGTTGAGGAACTGCAAAAGAAGCGTATGTACGTCTTACAAAATACAAGTGAGAGCAAAATAGTGAGTACCTACTTAGTTTATCACACTTATATTAATAATCAGAAAGTTTGGATATTTAGATGGTTGGATGGGTGTTTGTTACGCCTAACTACTGAATGGATCGGCCTGAAATTTTGTATACAGGTAGTTTAGGGCCTGGAATGAATAAAGTAGCCTACATAGGCTACTTTATTCAATAAATCAGTTCGCATGAGATAGAAATATGTAACGCGTGCGAAGCCGCGGGCGGAAACTATAACATACAAAATAAAGTTTCGGTATCCTCAAATTATGGTGCTCATTAGGGGAGGCCTATGTCCAGCAGTGGACTAATATAGGCTGATGATGATGATGATGATCCTCAAATTTGTGCGAGATTTCATAGCTACCTATATTTTTATTTATTGATCCAAATAAATAGAAATATAGGTACCTATCGTATGGGGTCTACGCACAGAACCCTTGAAAAGAAAAAAAAGAGATTCGGACGAGATGTCCCATTCACTTTTGGTTGAGGGTACAACTGATCCGAATCTAAAACTAAGAGATTTTAGATTCGGACGAGATGTACCCCTACTCAAAAGTGAAGTGGACATCTCGTCCGTGGATCAGTTTGAGATTCGGCCCAGATGTACCCTAACCCTACGCATCAAAGTCGCCGACACAGCATGACGGGAGGGTGTGCCATTTCACTGTATGAATATTGTAGGCAGCCGACAGAGTTTAGTAAACTTGTTTTATTTTGTTTTTTGTTAACTGGCCCGCCGACTTTGGTGTGGAGAAGACAGACTTAGCTCTTTATCACACATGTGTTTTTTCGTCGTAAAATCTACGGTTAGTTTGCCGTGTGTAGGCACCGTGGTCGTCAATGTTGTATGGATGCACTTTCCTCACAGACCAAGTGTCTACGTACCGCGCGATTTTCATCAGTGTTGTTGTATTGTAGTCGGCCTATTGTTTACGGCACAGTTTCTTAACCGTACGGCGCGCTAGCCTGGGCCTCTTGTTCACGGCACAGTTTCTTAACCGTATACGGTGTGCTAGCCTGGGCCTCTTATTCACGGCAGGTTTCTTAACCGTACGGTTAGTACGCCTTACGGCCTATACGGTTAGTACGCTATTTAATAAGGTTGTACCTGCTAAATTAATGCTGTACCTGGTATGGTAGGTCTCATCCACCTACCTCCATAGATTTGACACCTCTGTGTCCTGCATTCCGTTACATGGTACCTACCTACTTACCTACAAAGTGAATATCTACCTTACCTTTGCTATTAGCTTTATTAGGTTGTCAATTAATTTGTTCTTGTCCTGCTGTCTTTCTTTCTCTAGTTCCGTTCGTTTAGCCCTTTATGTGAGTGGGTGGGTAGGTACGTACCTACTCGTTCTAAGTAAGTACTGTATTGCAGGTTTCATTTATTGTTTGTATTGTAAGTTATGTAGGTACCTACTATTTCTGTTCTGTGCTGTATCATAATTGTGTTTGTCAATAAATGTTTCTCTATCTACCTATCTCTACGCCGTAGGTACGGTTACTAAAACGTGTCGTGAAGAGGCCTTACATTGTAGCCAAAATGATGTACTAACCTTAGTCGTATAGAACATATCGCTAGGCACAGTAATCTCCACATAGTTCCTCCTGATGGCGTTGACGATCTGATCTGCAGCATCCCCCGAGTCCACTGTCTTCAAGAGGGCTTCGAAACGGATGCGTGGATTGTGACAGAGACCCGTGTTCACTATGTACGGGCAGATCGTGGTTAGATTGATCTGAAATAAAATAAATTAATAATTTTATGTTGGACAATCCACACAGCAGAAGCTAAGCAGAGTTGACAATGCTAAATATGACATGGGTACAGGCTAGTTGACTTTTTTAAAACTAGGTCTTAAATTATTCATTTTTGTCTGGTTAGAGGGAAAACCGCAAAACTTTATTTTAAACTAGCTTCTGCCCACGGCTTCGCACGCGTTGTTTCTATGGAAACGTTTTGAGGTTATTTCTATCCCATGGAAACTGATTTATGGGATAAAAAGTATGCATATGTTTGATTTCAGGGTTAGACTTACCTGCAGGCAAAATTTCAGCCTGATCTTTTCAGTAGTTTTGGCGTGAAGAGGTAACAAACATCCATCTATACATCCATCCATCCAAACTTTCGCATTTATCATATTAGTGGGAAGTTAAGCGGCGACAAGACTGTTTACAACTTCGGAATAACGTGAAAGCAGCTCTATTTAGTACTTAACAGTATTTTTGTAATGGCACCCAAAATTTATAACCTTTACCAACTGACATTAGGAAGTGTAATGACATCATATTATTTAAATCTAACCTTTTTAGTAATCGGTAATAAAAAGAAATGATGGAGAACGATTGATACAATTCTGCAAGAACAAGTGCGAAATTACGATATCTTAGAACGAATTCAAAAAACCGAATCGCTGGATTTCTGAGCGATTTGGACTTCGTTCGTTTTCTGCTAAATTTCTTTCAACTTTTTGCGATTTGTGATCAGTTGAGCTACATGTAGACTGTTTGCAACAGTCTGCAGTTAGCTCAATTGTTTCAATTGTAAATACTAGTATAATTCTCTTTGTGAATAAAGGCTATTGCCTATTTGTCAGCAAAATGAAAGTTATAACATAAGATAGTTTTCTGTGCCATACCCCAGAAGTATCTCTCGGGTCTTCATGCAGTTCCACAGCTAACGCCTCCTGTAGACTGTTTGCAACAGTCTGCAGTTTGCTCAATTGTTTCAATTGTAAATACTAGTATAATTTTCTTTGTGAATAAAGGCTATTGCCTATTCGTCAGCAAAATAAAAGTTATAACATAAGATAGTTTTCTGTGCCATACCCCAGAAGTATCTCTCGGGTCTTCATGCAGTTCCACAGCTAACGCCTCCATGATGCCCCTGGCCGCGTACTTGGTGCCGCAGTATGGAACCAAATTGCGAAGACCCATCTTGCCGGCCATAGACGACATGGCGACAATGTGGCCATTGTTGTTCTCCAGCATTGTGGGGAGGAAGGCTTGGATCATCTGGAAAGGGAGTTAAAGTCAGGATCTTTTTTAACCTTTTTTTTATTCTTCGAGGTAATTCGTTTGCGAATAAACTGGTCTGGGGTGACCAGAATTATGTGGGACTCGACGCCCTGAGAAGGACGTAATACCGACTAAAAACCTAAAGTGGCCCAAAGTAGCGCAGGGCCGAAGTGAATGAGATAACATAAACTTAGTAACATTCGCGCCGTCTCTCTGTTCCACAGACTCTCTTGAGACTGGTGACCTCGGGAGACTAAACACACACATACACTCCTTCACAACCAAACGCACACACATACATATAGGTACACCCTCAACAGTTTTCCCGCATACTCTGCTGATATTTTAAGGCTTAGAGTAATTATTCTAAGTTTAAAGGTATTCAAAATTTATTTTAGCATTGGTGTGTCATACTTAGGTATAATTAGCGAGTAATAAAATTAATAACTTTTAAATAAGATAAAGTTGGGATCCCTCGCATCTTCGCACAAGATTATCTTAGTTAAAGCGTGGATACTTATACATACTAATGATCTTGTAACTTTATTACAAGATCATAAGTAGGTATGTATAATGATGTAGATAGGTAAGTGTGCACATTATGATAGAATGTAAGTTTATATTTAGTGTCTCATTTTTCTTAGGATAAAATTTTTTGTTTGTTTGCTTAGTGGGACGAAAAAAAGTAAGTAATAATGATATTTTAACCATTGTGTATGAATGAGTCTAGGTGTAACCTCTTCATGTATACTTAGCACTAAAACTTTGAAGTAAATTATGTTTGCTCGGACATTAAACAGGGTGCCACGGAAAGGGGGTGATTCTGGACATCGAGGGGTTGACTCCGTTTGCTCCGTGAGTTTTTGTATTACGACAGTTTTGGTACGCTTTTTTAAAATAAAAAGTGACGTTTTTTTTCATACTCCTGTTCTTTTACGTGTTTTAAAAGGATAAATATAATTTTCTTGAAATAATTTCCTAACAAAACACTGGTTTTGCTGAAAAAACAAGCAAAAGCATTTATAAAATACTTACGAGTAGTTTGTAATGTTAAATAATGCAAGAGTGCGCGTAACAGAACACAAATACGAAAAAACAACATTTTCTTGCAAAACAAATTCAAAAAAATCTAAATTCAAAAAATCTTTATTCACAAGTTGACCCCCTCTCCGAGTTCAGAATCATCTCTTTTCGGCTCGGCTTTGTACACCCTTTCCGTGGCACCCTGTATAGTGGAGGAAAGGATAAGAAAGGACCTCGACAGTGGAAAGAAAACCTAACTGCTATGAAATTTTTATATGAAATTTTTCGCGCCACTAGCTCATAGGTATGACTTTGTTACAGGTACCTAGTTAGAAGCACTTACCCAAAGATTTCCATTGATGTTAATATCCACTTGAGACCGGATCTCCTTCTCGGAATGCCTGAGGATCGGCTTGCACGGCATGATACCAGCGTTGTTGATGAGGATGGTCACGTCTCCGACCTCCTTCTTGACCTTGTCGGCGAGGGCGAAGACTGCAGCGCGGTCGGTGACGTCACATCTATGCAAATAATGCTGGACATTTGAGAAATCATCATCTGACCCAAGATCATATACAGAGTGGATTTTTGACGTGACAACGTCTTATAATTCGATAGAGCCGGCTGCACGCACGAAAAAACATGACGTCATGCGGCGTTACCTCGCTCTGAGGCGTTCCATGTAAGGCTTGAAGTGCAAGCGAGAGCGCTCGACATCCGTCTCTCTCCTACTTGAGTGAGCGATGCGTCTGCGTGGACAGCTGCTATACTATAGTACATTTACATGTTTTGATCGAGTATCAAATGCTACCATTCCATTAGTATTTTCTTAAGACGTTGTCACGTTCAACTATCGTCAGTAAACCGACTTTACAGACAACCAATTTTTTTGGACCGGGCAGTAAGGGCCCCTTACTGCCCGGTCCAAAAAATTCATTTATCGGTGTAGGTACAGGAAAATGATCCTAGGAGACTTATCCATAAGTGCAGCAGTGGACGTAGGTGTGAGTGCTGATAGGTAAAAGCTTAGGCTTGTCATGACTCGGCGGACGTGAGGACGGATCGTCAGGTTGAAGCCTTTTCCCGTTCCATCTCGAAGATATTATATCAGTACGGCCTATACTGGTCGACAGCTGGACATACCTACGCCGCCCTTGATAACCGCCGGTGACTCTTATCATTGCATAAATGATGAATGAATGAATGAAAGAATGATAAGTTGCATAAATATAGGTTAAGGCGCTACCCCGACCCAAATCAGCGCCACCACCTATTTTACCGTATTATTCTATTAAACGAAGGAATTTTAAAAAATCGATTGGCCAGTTTGTGCTTCCTATCATAAGCTTTTTTTTTAATGTTTTTTAATGTCCGTGATCGCCGCGGCAAGACTTCGGATTATACCAGTACTTACAGGTAACCATGAATCTTCCCCTTCTCCGCTTTGACCATCTTGACGGTTTCCTCGTTGCCAGCAGGGTTGACATCCACCGAGACAACCACAGCACCCAGCCGCGCGAACCGCAACGCTATGTCGCGGCCCATGCCATGCCCAGCACCGGTTATCTACGGATTAGAAAGGAGGTTCTTAACTTTTTACTTAAAAAGGTTAACAATGCGTCTTTCGGAATATAAAAGAAGACTACAATTCAATTACTTATTTCTACAATTCAATAGGCATATTATTCTGAAAAATATTGTTATATTATTTTTAATAGGTATTTATGAACTTAGAATATAGTCAAATAACAATAAAAAAATATAATTAACACTCCTATTAAAATTGGACATAATTCATTTAATAACTAAGAAAATTACAATAAAATAAAATAAACAAATAAGAATTATGTTACCAAGCATCTTTATCTGAAAGGAAGTCTTTTATGCTACGGCCACATTACAAGGCGAAGGTTCGTGTTCTTGTACAGCGCAAATCTTCGCGTTATCGCGATAGTGTGGCCGTAGCATTACAGAATAATAGGTACCTTTATGCTTTTTCTTGTAGCGTCTTTTTAATGACTGTTGTGTAGTTTTATTGGATTATTGCAAACTGAGCTAGAAAACTAACTACTATAGCAATCAAAATGATGAAAAAAGTTTTTGAAGTAAAAAAAAGGCGTATACATGGGGGATGTTTACGACTTTTGTTTACGTTTTTCTGTTCTTCTTGATAAAGTTCTTTGGATTTCCTTGACTCTTCTTGACATTTTATTTCTGAGGTTGAATCGAGAACATTTCTTAAAAGACTTAACGGATTGGCGGCCAGTGTGACCATTTGTGGCAGATTTCTGCCATTTTGGCAGATTTGGCTATGGAATTTTCAGTTTGGCATATTACGTTGACGAAATAGAAATGTGGCAGATTTTGACAGATTTGGGAACAAAAACTTTGTGACCTGCTGCCCTGTTTATACAGTCAATTTATATAAGTAATTCTATTTGTAATTCGGCCTCCAGGGATACAGGTTCTGAACCTAGTGCGGGGACCACCAGTAAACTGTATAAGCTTTTTGTAAAGGTAAATAAATGAATTTTGTATATTGTATTTGTATTTGTACCTTCTTATATATTTTGGAGATTATACGTACAAATTAAATTTTATAGTACTTAAGACCAAAAAATTACGTAAGTATATTAAATTTTGTTGGAAATAATTTTACCGACACCTGGCAACTCCTAGTCCAAGGTAGTCCTTAAGGGGAGTTCCCTTATAATGTTTGTTGATATTTGTACGCCATGTAATCATCAACTGTAAATTATCTACGTTAAGGGTCCGGCGGAGAATTAATTTCCCATACAAACGTAGTACCAAAATGATTTGTAATTTAAGAACATTTTCACCATGGTTTGCTATTATTTGTATTTGAATAGTATTTATTTAGGTTCCTGCCACAAGCTTTTTTCAAAATACCTTTCTGAAATGAAATTAAACCGAATCGCATTTTTACATCAAAGAACGAATTTTTTCATAGTATTTTTCTAGATAAGTAGTAAGTTCTAGTAAGTTCTGCCATTATAACCACAAAAGAAGGCATATAGGAAATGACTAAACAGATTGGCTTGGAATCAAAATACGACGAAAAGAACGAAGAATATGAAGCGAATGTGGACATTCAAAGTAGTACCTACTGAATGAAGTTATAAGCAAATACATACTTGCTGTTTAATTTAAATTTTATGTATTTGTGTTTTAATGTTTTTTAATAAGTCACCTGAGTATATTAATAAGTATTTTTTTTGTTTTCCAATCAAAGAATCACTTAAAAAGTATGTGGCATATTTTATGGCATTTTTCTTGGAGTGTTGGGCAGATTTTGGCAGATTTTCAGTAAGCGTATGGCAGGTTCTGTATTTTCTCAATGGTCACACTGTTGGCGGCACCTGGGCTGGCAGGAAGGACATCCTCGCTTTTTTAGAATTTTACTTTTATAATTAGATTTTCTTAGAAAGCTCACTTAATTGTTTTAATTACTAGGTACCTACTTATACTAACTGCTGAAGGGTTGCAGATTATTACCTCTGTAGGTATTTATTAGAATTATTATCAATGTAAAGATGAACCACGCAAGCGCAACAGAGGATAATTTAACTGCAATTACCTATAATATGACGATTATCTATTGATTCTCGTCATTTTCATTTTTACAGCGAGCGAGAATTTAATCTTAATACGATTAAATTACCTATAATGACTCGTCAAATAATTTGAAAACTATATATTCTGTTCTATATAAATGTTCAAAGTACATTTGCCACCGGCTTAAAAACTTTATTAGATAATTAAATCAGATTAGGTCAGATATGCACCGATATTCACATATATGCTGTAGGCATATAGCATGTTTAGGCGAATTATCTAAGCCACCGTGAAGGATTTCTATTAGTTGGGTATCACGTACTTAGTTCATGAATTATAGGTAGGTTTATAAAGGTAAGTAGGCAATTTAGTATTCAGGTAATAAATAAAACTAATGGGGGTGAATGAAATATCCAACCGGGAAAACAAATAATCTGGGATAATAGAAAACCCAGACTGGAAGTGAAATTAAGGAACGTTAAGGAGTTTAAGAGTGTGCAATGTGCTCCATTTGACGACCTCTGTGGCGCAGCGGGCGAAGGTCCGCCTGCGACGCAGGAGGTTGCGGGTTCGATTCCCGCCTCTGGACAAATGTTTGTACGATCTGCAGATATTTGTTCAGGGGTTCTGGATGTCTTTCTATGTATAGTAAAAAAATATCTATCTATGTAGTGTATTGTATTATGTATATCAGTTATCTAGTACCCATAAAACAAGCTCTGCTTGGGGCTAGATGATGCTGTGTGAATTGTCCAGCATTCATTATAAATGTAAGCGGGTTAACTACGAACCTATTTTGTGTTGGAAGAACACCAACGTTAATAATAATGAATTCGTCAAACTACGGAAGTTTTTATAGTAAAATTGTCCAGCATTATTTATTTATTTACTTTTTATTTTCATATTCAAGGAAGCCAAGTTTTTTTTATGTAATTAGATTTTTACCACGGGAATCCCATGAGTACTGAGATCTAGGTCTAATTCGACAACAAAACCCGTTAGGTTAGGTTGACTAACCATGAAGATTATACCAATGCGTTAGGTAAACGGACATGGTAGTGCATCCTTACTCTCATGCTGGTATGTGTATGCAATAAATGAATATAAACATGAAAACATAATTCGATGGGACGAACGAACGTGGGAATAAAAAGTGCATCTGTGTATACGCGCCTACTTGCTGAGACAGGGAGCTTTTTGGCATGACCTTTATGTAATTTTTATTCCTTTTAATGTTTGTGTGTGTGTATGTTTGGGCCAAATAAATGGATTTTCTTTCTTTTCTTCTTCTGCTTCTTTTGGAATATCCTCGGATCTGAACAGCGATCGACAGGACCAAACCCTTCGAAAACCTAAGTAGGTAGTTTAATTCGGCTGGTTATGGGCTGGCTTGTAAACTAAACACTATTATGGTCTAAATTGTTAACTGTGTTTTGTTTAATTCATGAAATCAAACTGCTCGGTCTTTTTTAGCGCGGACGATAAAAAGTGTCTGACTTCACGTTTACGTTTAGGTAGATTCTATGTAGGGTTGCCTCTTAAGGAATTCTGCCCGGATATCTCGCATAACTTAGCTAAAATAAATAAATAATACAATCCACACAGCATCATCTATCCCCAAGCTAAGCAGAGCGTGTGTTATCCTTATAAAATATATGGGAAAATACTGAACCAAAATCTAGGTAAGTAATAAAAATTATTTTGTAAATAATAGCCGAAATACTTGACAAAACCCTTTGATTATTTTTTAACCACTTTTTGATTGTTTTACTACCAACTTTTTCAAATCTAAATCTATTATTATGCTGAAAGTTTGTGAAATCTGAATTTTTGTTACCTAGGATTTCCAAAAAAACTGAACAGATCAATATGAAATTTGGTTTACGTTTAGGGCAAAGCCTGACTTAGATAATAGGCTACTTATTATGAATTATCGAAAATACGCGTGCGAAGCCGCGGCACAAGCTACGCTACAAGTACTTCTATAAAAGACTATAATATGTACCTACTCTATTACATACTACTTAGTTCTAATTTGTTTATATTTGTAGTAATTTTATTGATCAATAAAGTTTTAACTACCTACTACTTAATAATACTTTTCTTGTGTCCACAATGATACCCTTTCTCAGTAAAATTTTAATTGGTTTTGAAAGTTAATTATAATCTAAATTAGGTTTCTTCGTAATAATTTTACAGTAGGTGATTAAATCATTGACAATGGAGGTAACTTCACTACATCTCTATTATTAATTTACTCTTTGCTATATCCGCTATAATACCTACTCGTTAGTTCGTACCTAAAACAAAATTCCAAATCTTTCTTCTTGCTTCAAGAATGCATAATTTTTTTTTTACTAAAATGTAGGATTTACGTAGCTTATTTACCTAGCTTGAGGCAACGTTTTCTAGTTGGAAACTAAAATAAACTTACGAGAACAATATCGTCACTGACATCCTTCGGCTGAGGAGGCACAACCCACAGCGCTAACGCTTTCAGAAGCTGGAAGTTCAATCGCAGGATCGTCCATATTGTCTCAAAGATGATCCTCAGGACGATGATTACTTGGGGTTCGTCCGCCCTGAAAACATTCTTAGTTGCAAGTGAAGTGCTCTACCTTAAGGTTACCTTAAAAGTTTCAGAATGCTCATTGCATACTAATGAGCATTCTGAAATTCTACCTTCAGGTGACTTATGCTTTGACATAGCAGCAGCCCTATGTCAATTGCTGAACGTGGCTTCCCCAAACAAAGGAGATTTTGCCGTAATCACCACGTTTGAAAGCTAAGAATTAGTTAAGAATTAGCCAGCTGAAGTGGCAATGGGCCGGACATATCTCGCGAAGAACCGATAACCGCTGGGGGAACGTGTTCTTGGAGTTGAGACCACGACTCGGCAAACGTAGACCTTCGGCAAGGCGGGATGACGACCTTCGAAAGCCTGCAGGCAGATGCTGCGGCAAGCTGAAGACAGGGCGCTATGGTGCTCATTAGGGGAGGTCTATGTCCAGCAGTGGACTAACATAGCTGATGATAATGACCACGCTTGGCAGGCGGATTGGTGATCGCTGTGGAGATGTTAAAGACACGAAAGGAAGCTGACGCCCTTATTCTAGGACGTTCCCTTAGGCTCTTACGATATCCATAGTCTGAGTGGGAAAGGTCGATTCTTATGCCGTGACCACCATGGATTGCTGCTGATTTTCCTAAAACTTAGGTACTTTAATAAATTTGTAGTAGGTATTTAACTGGTAGCTTTAATTAACTTGTTTAATTTTATTTTTAAAATCAGTGTTTCTAACGCCATTAGTACACCTACGCATTCGTATGCGGCAGCGAGTCTCTGCGGAACTACTGCGTAGCGAAATATCTGCGGAACGTTAGTACACAGCAATGTTTTCGCAACTTTTTCGCAATGATATGCCATTGTAATTTTTATATATTATTATTATTAATTATTATAAAATTGTATTTTTATAATCTGCGTGTCCAATTGCGTATAATACGGGATAATCTCGAATAGAATGCAAAAATAATTCAGTATTTTCGGCTTCCATTGTGCGAAATTCTGTCCTCACCGACAGAACGCGAGCTGACGCTTTGCGATGCGAAACATCACTAGCGAAACGTATGCGTCTGTGTAACGGCCATTTCGCAGGTCCTTGCGAAACAATACCGACAAGGACGCAACTATTTCATCTAGCTATATAGTAGAGCGAGACATAACACATGCGAAACGTTGCCATACAACTTACAGTTTTTTCGTCGTTTCGCTGCCGCATGCGATTGCGTAGGTGTACTAAAGGCGTAAAGACTGCCCACTTTCGCCCCAAAACAAAAGACGGCGCAAGCCGACGCGAATGCTTTCTTTTGTTATTTAGAAAATTAATCGAGAGAATCACCTTTCTTCCAAAAAAACATTAGACGACACCGGTGTCTAGTTTTTCGAATCGTACGTTAGCATTATTATTTTATATTCCCTGTCGTACATCAGAATGTTCGTCGGCTCGTCCTTTTTAAATGCAAAGGCAAGTGGGATTATAAAAAAATGCGCCCCCTGCAAAACAATTCTACCACCGAACTGCGATCCCCAAACCGCATGCCCAGCATGGGGTTTATGGGTAGTTTTCCCTGCGGGATACAACCCAATAAGGCGTTTATCAGGGGTAGACCTGCGTCCAGCAGTGGACAAATATAAGCTGTTGAGATGAGGTTGAGGTGAGGAAGTGTGAAATGTTTATTTGGGCAGGGGGTACATATCCTCTTCAGATCCCAATTACTCAAGTGTGTACTTTTTTACACAAACAAATTTTATAATAAAATTATTGAATTTCATTGAATATCTAGACTCAGGCACGAATATATCTAGTACTAAGTATAGAAGATCAACTCCGCGAAATACTTTTGTTAAAAATAACTACGAACTTGGTACCAACCAAGGTATTATCCCGTTTGTGCCACTACATCATTATCAACCTATATTAGTCCACAGCTCCGCACCCTAATGAGCGCCATAGCGCAGCGCCCTGTCACACTACGTAAGCCTCTATATAACTTTATAACTAACTTTAAAACAACTTTTTTAAATACTAAAGTAGTTTAATAGAGCCACAAAATTGACTTACATGTTTCTCGTTCAGCTCCTATTGATGTGATTGGAGCGCTTGGAATTACAACTAAAATATCTTATCAATGCCCTGATAAGTGATTATCACACAGGTACAGACCTATGACCTAATCAGTGAACGCTTAGATACACCAGTCGATAGAGTCCGAAAGTTTAACGTTTCAAGGACACATTTTTTTATATAAATCCTGAATATAAATATGGATAAAACTGTTTTTGAGTACAAAACTAATAAGCGCAAAATAATTTGCTGTGGCTTTGGCCAAGTTTTTCAAAACAACAAAATTCTCGATTTTTTTTCAAAACTTTTATAAAAAAAACTACAATTTTCTAATTTTATTGCAAGAAACCTACAGATAAAACCACTCGTAGTAGCGCGAAGAAAGAGACTAAAGAAAAACATGTTGCGAGGAAGATAAGAAAAATGTCAAGAGTCAAATAAAAAGTGATAAGAGCATTCTTTAAATAGCTTATCTTAATAAGGATGAATTACGAGGATCTTTGATGCACGAGCGATGCGAAGCTTAAAATCTTAATACACAGTAAAACAATATTTTCAAAATCAAGAAATCACGGACCTAATAATTAAGATGTACCTAGTATCTAGTATATTTCTCCCTTCGCAATAAGGTAAATTCGATATTGGATAGGATAAGGCAGAAATTATGATGATTAAACGTATCGTTAAGGCACCAAGAAAAAAACAATCGACTAAAGATTTTTGATGATGCAAAAAAACATTCGACTAAAGATTTTTGAATAATCGCACATGATTCTTTAAAAATTTGTTTCTATCAATTTTGTCTCCATTTTTCTTCAGGGATCAATAGGTATCTATGTTGAATCAATAACTGCTAAGACAAAATCACTTCTGCATGAACGTTTAATGAGCTCGGTCTGATTTGGTACCCTACTTATTTGCACAGAAGTTCCTATGATCAAGAAGAAAACTAGTATATCTGATACCAAGTAACATAATCATAAGAATTTAGTTTGTGCAAAGTGCGTTTGAACAAAGAGTACAAGAGAAATCGGGTTCCAAAATTACAACCCCTTTTTGCGTTTTATTCGTTTCAGAAGTTAAAGCAGTTTTAATTCGTTTATTTATAACGACGACTTGGGTGAAGTTGTAATCTTTGAATTTAATAGTGCCTGCCTTTAAATCAATAGCAACGCTGAAAGATTGTCAACGTAAAAACGATCAATCGTCAAATAAATTTGTTATAAACATGTCGACCACCTAATTCATCTCCAGGAATTGCTGTTAACTTTTCACTTGTTCTTGATATTTTTGTTTAGAAGGTATTCTAGACAAAGACATAGTTTTATCCAGGTACAGAGCGTGCAAAGAGGTACAGCGCGTGCAAAGCCGTGGGCTAAAGTTTGATAAACAACCTTAACTAAAGATCGCCACATAACTGGTACTATCAGCAGTTTTCTCGGTAACCCTTATGTTAAACTTTATCTTAAGAATTATCTAGAAGTTACCTTTGGTTCTTGCTAACCTTGGAAGTGCAGTGATTGAAACACTCAATAGGTACCTTCGCAGCAGTTTCTTCATACATTATGCAAGATATAACGCAAGTTCTTCAATGATAGTGCTCACTCTACTATCATAAATAAGAAAGTCATAAATCTCTCAGTACGACTATAATATAGCTCACCCAAACGCTGATTTATTTTGACCACTGTAGTTAACGGCCAAAGTTTATTATAAACTATAGCTCTTGTTGGTGCAATGATGAAATTTCCTCATCTCCACATTTCTCTTTCCAATGCGGTCTCATTTACTTCTACGACATGACAGCGGCTTTCTTCTTGATCTGACCTGACTCGTATAGTTCATTGTTGGTTTTCCCCTTCCTCGTCTTCTTACTCTTCTCCTTAATCTTCTACTTTTCCTTCTATGATGTTACTTATGAAGCTGTCATGTCGTATAAGATGTCCAATCAATCTCCCTCTTCTCTTTTAAATGGTGTTCACCAGGAACATTTTCTTTTCAACTCATTTTAGCACCTCCTCATTGGTTACTAACCTTCTTCGTCCAACTAATCCCTTCCATTCTCCTTCAGCACCACAATTTCAAACGCCTCTATCCTATATCCCGCTGTATGATGGTCCATATTTTGCACCTATAGTAAAGTATGTTTTGTAAATCAGTTTTGCCCGCAGCATCGCCCACGTGGTTGCTAGCTAATGGACGAGAGTCGAATTAAATGATTAATGGTTTCAAAATCGAAAATTGTTTTGATTTTCTGCCATTTAATTCGATGATACAAGTGTTCTAAAATTTTCCACTAACAATTGCTTGGTTTTTTAACCTTTGTTGACTAAAAATATCTTAGATGCTAGAACCAAGTTTAAATAAATTTAATTGTAAAAACAAGCTATGACTTTGAGCACTCAAAAACAATGTTGCAATAGCAACCTACTTTTAGGCGTAGGCCTTTTATTTTCGACGACGAAGTGTCCCAATACTGGGCAAATGTATGGCCCAAATCCTTACCTTGCTCGTACGAAAGGATTTGAAAAAAATTACCACATAATTTGTAATCTAGTACTTGTAAAAAAAAAGAAATAATTAAAGTTACACAAGGTGGCAATTATTGCTTTGCCTACAATTTTTTTCATACAAAAGACATAAACGCGCACTTATTCCGTAACATACATTATAATGTTAGGTAGGTACCTACTTAGCTATTGTTGACATAATATTTAGTTATTTATTTATTTTGGATCACCAATAGACATAAATAAATCAAGACACAAAGTTAAACGTAGAAAAACATGGGATAGTTTATCCCCGTTTTACACGACTACCGAAAAACGGAGTGTACCTAATGTGTAAAAGGTTCTCTGTTCTAGCATTTTCTCCATACTTTTTTCTTCATACGTTAAAATCCTTAACATCATCCCGGATGATACCTACTGGCCACATTTAAAAATAAAAAGAAACATGTGGCTACAGTATGGCCCCATATTCAAATGCGAAAAAAAAACTTCGTTACAATAGTAGATAAGTATCAAATTAAGGGCATAGATGAGTACTTCCAAAAGCATATAGGTAATTTGGGTAAGCATACAAAACGTCAGGAAGTCGTGTTTTTGTGGTTTTTAGTTTGTATTTTATTCATGTTATTATCACACGACTGCCAAAAATTGAGCTAAAATTTTCAGGGTTCACCTAAGCTAGTTTATTTATTCCATCATAACATAACTTTTAAACGACTGAACTAATTTGGTAGGTAGCTTAGGGGATATTGTAAGAATCATGAAGTTAAAATAAAACGTCAAGTGCGAGTCCGACTCGGGTTTGGTTTTTTTTTTTATTATTGAAAAAGGTTAGATAGGTAAGCGTTTGGCCACCAACTCACTTAAAGTACCTAAGTGAAGATGTGGCCTAAGATGGAGCACGCTTTCCCAGAAGGAACTTATTTACCCTGGACTTGAAGACTCCAAGATTGTACTCTAGCGGGAAAACAGACGCAGGAAGCTCATTCCACTCTTTGGCCGTGCTTATTATAAAAGAGGAGCAGAATTTTTGACGTGACAACGTCTTATAATTCGATAGAGTCGGCTGCACGCACGAAAAAACATGACGTCATGCGGCGTTACCTCGCTCTGAGGCGTTCCATGTAAGGCTTGAAGTGCAAGCGAGAGCGCTCGACATCCGTCTCTCTCCTACTTGAGTGAGCGATGCGTCTGCGTGGACAGCTGCTATACTATAGTACATTTACATGTTTTGATCGAGTATCAAATGCTACCATACCATCAGTATTTTCTAAAGACGTTGTCACGTTCAACTATCGTCAGTAAACCGACTTTACAGACAACCAATTTTTTGGTTAGACACTGTGGTATGTCGATCAGGTACGGGTGGTATTTTTCTGTGCGTCTGCTGGTTCTATGGTGGAAGGGAGAAAATGGGATAAGGTCGTGCAATGCCTGCGCACATTCCCCAAAGTGGTACTTATAAAACACTGACAGTCTGGCGACGGTTTAATTTTAAGACCTTGTTTCTTGCCAAATATCATCAGGTCAACGGGATAGCTACTTCCCTTGTATTATTGGTCTAGGGGAGAACCAAAATTTTTTATTTCGTTAATAAACTGCAAATTTACGATTTTCGGATTTTTTCCTTTAATTGTGCTATTAGACCTTGCTTCTTGCCAACTTTCTTGATTCTAGGTCTACTCCCTTTAGGTTTCGTGTGCATGTGATTACCTTGGAAATTTCAAAATATTCGGACATAAACGGCTGTAACTTTTGATTGCGTTGACTTAGAGACTTCAAGTTACGGACTTGAGTAGATATTCGATGTTTATTTTTATTTTTTTTATTTTATTTTTTTTAAAAATACTTATATATATATATACTTATACTATTTTTACAGGGGCCCCTAATGCAATAGTGTAAAAAGTCTATATAAAAAAATTAAAATTACATGAACTAAAAACTTAAATTACACAATAATATATAAAATTCGTCAATAAACAATGTCAAATTATTTTACAACAATATAATAATTATTCACTTAATAAATTCAAATTGCATAAATAATGTCAAACCTAATAAAATAATAATAAAGAAAAATCGGTAATCAATATAATAATGTCAAATAATTACAAAATGTCAAATCTTATTAAATTAGCATAGAATAAATAACAGAGGCATGTTAATTTCAGCTCGATACCTCCACGCGTTCCTGAGAAAAGGGGGTTGACAGACGGACAAGAAACTGATCCTATAATATAAGGGTTCTTTTTTTCTTTTTGAGGTACGAAACGCTAAATACTCGTATAAGAAACTTTCGTGTTTTTAAATTGAAAAATTAGCATAAAAAATAAAAGTCAATTAATACCTAATGATGGTCAATCCACACAGCATCACCTAACCCCAAGTTAAGCAGAGCTTGTGTTATGGGCACAATATGACTAATAAATATACTTACATAATTATAATACAACACCTACATTACTACATTGTTTTACTATAAATGGAAAATAAGTACTCAGAACACTCGGAACAATCAAAATATTTCCAGATCGTACAAACATTTATTCCAAGGCGGGAAACGATCTCGCAACCTCTCAAATAAAAAAACTTAAATTAAGTAAATTATTATAGGTACCTAGTAGGTACACAGAAGTCTCGTAGTATGAAAAATAAGACGTAAAAAAATATGATGATACACCGAGTCTGGCAAAATCCTCTCCATTTTTAATTTCAGGTACTTAAGTACCTACCTTTTGTGATACTGATGGCAGATTGTAATCTGCATACCTACCGGTAGCGTAAAATGTAAAGCGAGACCGTGTCGCGTCGCCAAGCGGTAGTCATTCGCGATACACGCGGCGGGCGGACGCTTGCAAAACTTCCCGCGATTTGTTGTTTGAGAGCATTCCAATTTTGAAATAAGAAAAACGTGAGTAGATAGAGGAACTGAAAAACGGTAGAGGTTTTGTTCTAACTTACCATAGAGTTTTTATTTCTATTTTATGTAGAAAATGTAATGGTATTGTGCTTTTAAAATACGCAACAATTATTTATTATTGATAATGTTGCCGATATAGGTTTGAAAATACTTTAAATCTTACTATTTTTAATTTTCAACACAGAAAGTGAATTAAATTACGCCTTAAAAGCCAAACATTTACCTGTAATTTCTTAACATCACTTTCATAGTGCTACAATAGTTTATAATAAAATAACAACTCGAGACACACACAATAATATTATTAAACAAACTTTCCTTTAGAATGATATCCATTTACCTATTGTATGTAGGTAAAAATTGAATTTCATTGTTGACTCCACTTCAACGAAAAAGACTCCATCCATTCTCTGCACTAAATATTTACCTACCTAAATAAATACATCTAAACGAAGAACCTGTACACTAGCTAGACTCGATGTAGAATGATTGTAAACAAACCACGACACAAATAACTAAGCTTGGCGTCGAGTTTCAGATATAATTGTAAGCAATATTAGTTGAAAGAAGGATCTCAAATCGAGAAGTAATGTAACTTGCGTGTCAAAAGACGAGGTAACAAAGTGAATCGTAGGTTAAGTATGTTTTGTTTACAAACATTTTACATGGAGCTTGGCTAGTGTATATTTTACCTATAGTTTACCATACGTTCTAAGGGTTGGATGAAGCTGGTTCCTTACCTTGTACTCTGGTCAAACTCAGGATACAACGTTTGTAAACACGGCCTACACTTTCTTGTGGATTTTTGACACAATTCGCTTCTTGTCGATTTTAGCTCCGACGCAAAACGAGAATTATTATGGATTTTGGTGCTGTGAGCCTGTGAGTTGATTACAAAGTTGAGAATCGCTCGCGAACCGCATGAGAATAGGTTGGATGGTGATATCGTGAGGACAAAGCATTACCTACACCTTCTTGGAAAAATCTAGAATATGAAAATTGGTTTTATCATAACTAACGAGCAATGATGTAATTTTCTAATCATCACACTAATATTATAAATACCTACGAAAGTTTGGATGTTCAGATGTATGAATGGATGTTAGTTACCTCTTCTCTTCATGCCAAACTACTGAACGGATCGGGCTGAATTTTGGCATAGATGTGTACTTAACCTGGAATAAAACATAGGCATACTTTTTATCCCATGAATCAGTTCTCATGGATAGAAAAAACCTTTTCACCACTCTCGCTCGAAAACGGTGAGCAAAATCGGGTTTTGCTCACATGTGGAATAAAAAATATTATTTATATTTTGGAAAAAGTAATTTGAATTAAGAACAACGCGACCATCACAGAAAAAATATTTCGTCCTGTCATGGTTTGTAGCATTTTTACCCTCCAAGGTTGTTGACCAAAATCAGTTTCTGACATTCGACCTCTTTTATAAGTAAATTACAAAATATTTTCTCGTTAGGCGCAGTGAAAAGTTGTATGTTGAACTCGAGGCCAAATATTTTTCGTGTCGTGCCTTTTAAATCCCTCGCTACCTCAGCAGGCTACTTTAGACTCTATTCTAGACTGCTTCGCTAGCTCGGCAGCTTAATATCGACACGTCCAACAAAAAATGGTTTGCCCACTTGTTGAACAAATAACTATTTCACCACTTTCGCTCGAAAACGGTGACTTTGCTGCTCAAAAAAGTGGGATAAAGGATATTATTCAATCTGTTTAAAAAAGTAATTTGAATTCAGAAGGTTGTAGGTACTTACTAAACAATGGTTTAATTAGTTATTGATATTCTATGCGTCTACGGAAAATTCGACTTAAACAATTCGTCTAATACAATTCGACCTTGAGTTGACCTGACCTGAAGGCGTCCCATAGCCCCATAGGGGGGGGGGGGACTCTGAATGTGGCTGAAAGGGTGTGTATATGTAGGCAGCGCCATTTTTAGGTGTACCTTGAAAACTTGACCATTCTTCTAGGCGTACTGCGCTATCTTTAAATAAATCTCCCAAATAACAGGTTTGAATTTTTTATGGGAGTTGCACATCCGTAAGCTGCACTCATAGGGAGGAAGGAGGTTAGACAGCGATCAACCTTCTTAAAAAAGAATAATATCGTTCGTTTATGGTTTGAAAGAGGTTTATAGCATTGTATCTATCCCTCCACCTCCTCGACCAAATTAAGCTTCTGACATTCGACCTCTTTTATAAATGACAAAATATTTCTTCACTAGTCGTGGTGAAAACTTGTATGTTTAACTCGAGAGCAAATATTTTTTGTTTCGTGCCTCTTTTGTAAATCCCTCGCTAGGTCAGCAGTCTACTTTAGAGCCACTCGCTACGCTCGTGCCCCTACTCTAGATTCGCTAGCTCGGGATTTAATATCGGCACGTTCAACAAAAAATCGTTTAGCTGCTAAGAAACCGCAAAAAAATCTGTTAAAATAAATAATCTTTATTGCATAACCAGTAAGTAGATTGGCAATGAAGTAGGTATTATTTATGTATCTGCATGTTTATAACAATTAAATTACTAGGACAATAAATCTTTATTCACAAAGAAAATTACAATCACATAATATAAATAAATTAGATTTAGTATTTACAATGAACACCGACGATTATAATTAAATCTATATCTATACTAATATTATAAAGAGGAAAGATTTTATTGTTTGTTTGTTTGTTTGTATTGAATAGGCTCCGAAACTACTGGACCGATTTGAAAAATTCTTTCACCGTTAGGAAGTTTACCTTTCAGGGAGTGACATAGGCTATATTTTATCCCCGAATTACCACGGGAACGGGAACTACGCGGGTGAAACTGCGAGGCGATCGTCGGCATTTAAATAGTTGTTTCGTATGTGACTACGCGGGACGGTAGGATTTTTCCCGCCATCCATAGGTATAGCAGAAATCTAAATTAGCATAGCATAATTATGTTCAGAAAACCTGGAAGTAAGTACATACGTGGGTTGGACTTGGAGGTATAGAAAACAAACTAATGAAAAAAATTGTTGTTAATATAGATTAACAACAATTTTTGGTATTTAAACAAATATGTATATAAATAATTTATATTTTATTTCATTTCAATGTAAAAAAAATTAAAAGATTCATTTCGTTTGCAGCCAAAAATTAAATATGTATGTAATTGATTTCACCCCTCCCTACCTGTAGGTAATTATGTAAAATTATGGCAATAAATTATTACCTAAGTATATGTTGTTTTGGAAACAGCCTTCAATTTTAAAACCCACTTTTTTCACTTTTGAGTAGAATTATGAAGCCATACTGCCGAAAACTTTTTGTTTTCGAAAAGTTTGTTGCCAGCTAGTGTAGCTCGGGATGACGTATATTTCTAACGATATCACGTGCATTCAAATCTAGTCAGGCATTTAAAAGTTATGGCGGAACAAATAAACACACAAACATACATGAACCCTGAAACATTGCACACCTTGTTTTGTACGTTCGTGAAAAAACTGAGTCACTCGTGTTTTTATTTGGTTTTGAGAGCAAAGTTCAATTTAAAAGAGGCTTCACGTCACGTACCTGCCTACTTAAGTGCGGTATACATTAGGCGTGTGTCGTTCGTTCATTCACAAAGATCCATATCAGTCACGACCCGTTAAGAAAATGATCCGGTTCATATGATCCGTTCATATGAATGATTGTTTTGCCGGCGGATCTTTTCGATTTTGTGACTGACTGATCTGAGCCTGTGCGAGATCGGTTTGTTTCGTTGCGTGTCGTCGCGTCGTTTCGTTACTGACTGATTTGGTTCTGTGGTGGATCTTTTCGAATTCTCGGTCTAGGTATATCATTCATGATCCAATTATCATTAAATTATGGTAGGTACATAGAGTAAAAACTCGCTGCTGGGTAGGTAGATATTTATTGACCTGAATTGAGATAGGTACTTACCTACTTATAACGTCTCAAGTTAGATTCTTCTAGTAGGTAGGTACCTATATCTTCGTTAGTATATCTTCCTCACAGGAGGTAGAAAGATGTGTAAATACTTACCTACCTATCTTGCGTGCCTCCAACAACCGTCGTTTTATTATACCTAGGTAGGTGCGTCTAAAATGGTCAAATTGCGAGATACCTACTAGGTAGGTAGGTACTAGATACTGAGCTATAAAAAAACTCAAGCAAGTAGGTAATGTTGTCCGACAGAAAAATATATAACTCCTTAGGTAGGTACCTACTCAATTAGGTACCTGGGTACCTACCTACTACCACGGCTACTACCTATTGAATTGAATGAGAATTTAATTTAGGCAATTGAATAGGTAGTAGCTAAGCTTATTAATTTGAGGTGAGGTTTGTCTGTGTCGAATGCTAATACCTAGTTACCTACCTAGGTACCTACAATAACACCTTCGTTCGTCTGATGCTTTTCTTTTAAATTTTATCTTCCTAAAGGATCCCAAGGCTACTAAAAAATGGATTGATTGATGCGACGACTTTGAGGAAAGCTACTTTAGAAATAATACCTAAGGACTACCTACCTACCTAGGTAGGTACTTACCAAAACTTTACAAAGCTTATCCGACTATTGCTAGACCATTTCAATCAGCTTTCATTTCACTTTGATTTAATACCTACCTACCTATGCTTGATATTTTTATGAACTTGTGCAAGCGGGTTTCCTTGTTGGTAAATAATTTACATAGAGGTACCTACTTACCTAACCTACCTAGGTAGTAGGTACGTACAGTAGGTACCTACCTACATACCTACTTAGATGCCCAAGTACTTACATGTACCTATCTACTCGAAAAATAATAGCCTCCTCTCTCGGGCTATCGGGTAAATCGATTATGATTATTATTCGTCTGTCAGTATACAATCGATTTGGTTGCTAACTGGTTTTCGTATGGAATGTAAATAGGTATTTTGGTAAATAGTTAAAACATTTATTTGTAAGGAAGGTCTTTAAGGTTTCAAGTAAATTGGAACAAAAGTTATCAAGTATCAGTAGTAATATTTTTACTATTATAGGAAGAAAACAGTTGTGTACAACACGCAGAAATCAACTTGGCACCTGGTGCCAAGTAAACTTCTAGGCACGAGGTGCCTAGTTAACTTCTGCGTGTTATACCTACGTTATGTTTGGTAAGGAATAAAGGATAAATAAATAATAATAATAAATAAATAATTGTTTAGGCACAACAGCACCCAAATGAAACTCCCGAAATGCAAAGATCACTTGTATTCATTAATTTACAGTGTTTTAGGGATAGAGGTTAGCGGAGGAACAAACGTTTAGCCTCGCGATAGAATGTCGAATGGTAGCTGTCAAATTTATAAATAAATGCCTGCGAGAAAACAAACTATCTTGGAGATTGCTCTTCTTTTCACGTCAGGCGTAAACAATAATCTTTATTTTCAGTAAGTGGTGTTTACATAGGTACATTTACTTAAATGTAGTCGGATAGTTTGTCTAGCCTAATGTCAGAGATAAGTAGGTACCTTAAGTTAGACTCTGTTCCCCAAACTAGGTCAGGATGACCTGTATTATGGGGTCACAGGGATTAACTGCCGGACTCTAATTAACTGAGACTATGAGTGAGGCCCTGCTTTAGTTATATTTTTAAGTACACTTCGCAATACTTCTTATATTATCTAAGTTATGTGCTAAGTAATATGAATAATAATAATGTGATCCACTATTCTAAACATGTAGGTAGTAATTATGTGCAATGTTTAGTAACAATATTTAGAATGGATGCCAGTTAAGTACCTACACATCCCAATACTTTTAATATTTATGTGCTAATATGAATAATGAAAAACATTATGAGAATGTTATACATTAAGTACTTTAAGCTAAGTGGTAAGTGGGTATAATATTTAGTAACAGTAGTTATAATGGTTGCCAGGAGCTACACCCCTCCCATGCTGTATTCAAATAACATTATAATAAATAAAACTTGATATGAATAAATGGCAGAAGCCTCTTTTCACAAAGAAAATTGCACTTGAATAAAATAATATGAATGAATGTAACAATATTTAAGGATATTGCAATGTCCGTGATCGGTCACCCGAGGACACCAGGCTCATGAGGGCCTGGGCAACGGGAGGCACCAGCCACGGAACAGAGACATTAGTGTATGTAGTAAGGTACTATGTAGTTCTTATGTGGTAGTGGTACAGTTTGTTTGTATTAATATTATTTATACTATGATTCATTTCATTACCTTCAGTAGGTTTTCCGTTTCCGTGTAGTTAAGGTTTAGCAGGTAACTCGTGATAGTTTTTTTAAGTTGATTGTAATTTAGGTTTGCTATTGGTATGTCTTTACTGATACGGTTGTACAACCAGGGTCCTATAACCGATAGGCGTCGTTCCCCTAGTTTTGTTCGCGTACCAATGGTCTTAAATATTTTGTCTTTTCGACGTTGCTTTTTAAGTTTTTGCATGATTTCTTCACTCACAAGGTGATGTTGTTTGCTTATCACTGCCTTGATAAAGAGCTGCCTTATGCTTAGGACAGAGCAATTTTTGTAGACCAACTCTGTAGGGTATAGTTTAGGCTTATAGGTCATTACTTTTAAGAGCGCTCGCTGCGCTCTTTCTAGTTTAATTAGGTGGGTTGAAACAGCAACTCCCCAGATGGAATTACAGTAGGTCAGTATTGATTGTGCCAGACATTGGTACACACTAATTAACAACTTAAAAGAAAGAAGGTATCGGAGCTGCTTAAAAACACATATGAGCTTTCTCGTACGCCCCGAAAGATGTTTAATCTGGCTCACCCACGTTATGTTATTGTCGAGGGTTATGCCGAGATATTTTATGTTATCTGTAGGGTCTAGATTTGTACATATGCAGGAGCTTGAACTTTGGTCTAGGCATGTCGACTTGTGTATTTTTAGATTTATTGGGTGTTTAAGTTGTGCTCTTTCCCTGATAGTGAATTGAATGTATTTTGTTTTGTTTGCATTTACTGTAAGTAGATTATCTCGTAACCAATTTGATATCACATTGAGCCCTTCGTTCGCCTGCCGCTCTAGTTCATTCCACGATTTTGCATGGAAAATTAGTACAGTGTCATCAGCATAGGTGTAAACTCTACCGTTATTTACCTTGAGTTCGCAAAGGTCATTTATGTAAATCAAGAATAGGGTTGGGCCTAATATACTGCCTTGTGGCACTCCGAAGGTGACATCTGTTTCATCACTAATGTGGGTTCCAATTTTAACTCTTTGCCTTCTATTAGTAAGGTAGCTTTGAAACCAACATAAGGCTGTATCTCTTATTCCGATTGATTCGAGCTTTGCCAGGAGGATCGGGATTGACACGGTGTCAAAAGCTTTTGACAAGTCTAAGAACACACCGACTGTCTTGAGGCCTGAATCTAGTGATTTAATTATATCCTCTGTAACGTTTGTCACCGCATCTTCTGTTGACAGTCCCGTCCTGAAGCCAAACTGGTTTTTCGATAGAAGTCCCTTTTTTTCCAAATAATTTTTCAGTCGCTTATTCATTATCTTTTCTAGTACCTTAGATAAAACTGGCAAAAGGGATATCGGTCTGAAATTTGTTACATTGTCTTCATCACCGCTGCCTTTGTAAATTGGGCATATAAGGGATTTTTTCATAGCCATCGGAAACACACCAGTGTCAAGACTAGCTTGGCATATTTTCGTTAAAGGATCTAATATATAGGGTAGGGATTGTTTCAGTAGTTTAGTTGTTACTTGGTCCCATCCTGGAGAACAGTCATTTTTTAGAGTCATAACAGTAGAGTAGATTTCTGATGCATCTGTATCTAGCAAACCAAATGATAAGAGTGAGCGATTTGTTTTAACCTTTAAAGCTAGTTCTTTTTCTGTAGTCTGCGATTCTTTTAATGAATCTCTAGCTAGATTTGAGCCAACACTGCAATAATAACCATTGATGGTATTGAGAGATTGGATAGGGGTTGAATTGTTTTCCAAGAGTTTTTGAGCTGAGTTAGACTTTTGGGGGAAATTGCAAATTCTTTTAATATTATTCCATGTTTTTTTGCTGTTATGCATGCTTTTCTGTAGTTCATGTCGTTCGTGGGTTCGTTTCAAGTTTTTAAGTATTCTATTACACGTGTTTCTATAATTAATATACATTGCCTTAGCTTCATTATTCAATGGATTCTTTTTAAGCTTAATATGTAACTTGTCCCTACGCCTAATGCATCCTACCAGTCCTGGTGTAACCCATGGCTTAAGGTTTGCACGCCTATTTGATATAGTCTTAGTTGTTGTGAACCTGTTTGTTGTGGAGTTTATAATTTGTAGAAATGTATTGGTCGCTTTTTCTATATCGGAGTAGTCCAAGACTTTGTGCCAATCAACTTTTGATAATGAGTCGCAGATAGCATTGTAGTCAATATAATTAACACTTCTAGTGATATGGTCCTTATTGGCGTTTTTGATTCGCATAGGTAGTTGTATTATGACTGGCGAGTGGTCTGTTATTGTCGCAGGAAGCACCAACGTCATAGCCTTGAGTTTAGTTTTAATCATACAGTGATCAAGACACGACTCTTCTCTGGTTTTATAAAGATGACCCGGTAAGAGACTATGGCTAGCTAGAATAGTAAGGTAATCATCAGCGTAATCGTCTTGACTATTATCACATATATTTATGTTCATATCTCCGATTAAGATAATATTTGGAAATGATTTTACACTAGACAATGTATTGTCAATGGAATTAATAAAGTTTGCCTTATTTCCAAAAGAAGGTGAACGATAGATAGAGATAATGCATAGCTCCTGCCCTACTTGTATGCATAAGCAACTGGCATCCCCAAACTGGGGCTCATAAACTTTTACCCTACCGAGACCCTTCCTGATATAAATAACAATGCCATCGTTTTGGTTGATGTATTTTTTTGTATAAAATGTGTCATAGTTAGGCAGCAACGTTGGGTTAAAACCGGTGTGAAGCCAACATTCTGTGAAAATTAATAAGTCAAACTCCAGGTCAATACGTTTCAATAACACTAAAACCTCATCAAAATTTTTGTTGATACTACGAATATTCAGTGTTATAATTTTAATATTACAGTTTTGGTTACCACTCAAATATCTTTTACAGTGCTCGGGTTCGTCTAACAGGAATGACTTTGAGACATCAAACTTGTCGATGTCTGCAAATAGCTCTTGCAGATTCAACGCCATGTATTAGTGTGTGAGAAAATAATAAAAAAAGAAGTGCAGATCATACTGCATAATTTTATATGATATGGTTTTATATTTTCTGTTAGCTGAGCTCTTTATATGTTGTAGATATTTGTAGGTGGTTGGTTTATTTATTTTGATTGGTTGTGGGGTAAGTGCATATATGGTGATGTTGGGATATTGAGTAGCATGGCTGAGATAGGTGTACCTCCTTGGCAACTTCGTAATTACTTGTATGTTTGAACTAGGATAGACTAAATTATTTTTACAATAGAAAAAGTGCGCTATAGGCAAGTGTAGAATCTTAAGACTAAAATTACAAACTAACTTATTCAAACAACTACAGCTGTATGCTGTAGGCAACAAAAGGATAACCAACATGTATAAGGATCGTTGAAACCGCCTGCATAGTCATTGTGCATGAGTTTTCGTGGATTCCTCCAAAGCTATTATTTGCTCTTCACTCTTAATCTCGGTAGCAGGTTTTCCTTCCTCTTCTCTGATAAAAATTCTACCACTTTTGGTCCAGCAGAATTTCCAATTATATTTTTTGATGAAGTCCCGGGCTAGGTAATGCAGCCGTCTGCCTTTCTTGGTAAGTACCTCGTTTATGTATACACTTAGCTTTTCTCCTTCCACTCCGATTGAGTGTGTGTTGAGTTTATCAGTCTTTTGATTTTTGTTGAAATCTCTGTAGGCGCGCAGCAGTGCTATTTTCTTGTGCGAGGAGGTGTACTCGATTATGATCGATCTCGGCCGATGAGGTCTTGTGGGTATGCGGTATGCCTCCTTGATATCTCTCGAGTTGAATTCAAGTTTTACAGTTTCATAGATTTTTTCTATGGCGGTCATCATATCTGCATAGTTCTCAGTAACTAGGTTATTAATTTCAACGCTATTTTTTAGGAATGAATACCTAAGTACCATACTGCGACAACAGACTCTATTACGTTACCTTAAGGTATCTACTTTTAATCAGGCTGTGAGTAGATGATACAAGCCACAGAATGTGTCCTATCCTACTCGCACGCACCATTTACGGCCTCGCGAGAGCAAGACGCAGCGGATCTTTGCGTTATGTCGCGGCGCGCGTCTCAGTCGTTCACAATGAACCGAACGTAGAAATGAACGGGTCTTTTCGTCGAGACTGTTCGGAACACTCACGAGCGGCCCGTGATCCGGATCATATGAGCCGTTCGTTCATGAACGACACAATCCTAGTATACATTAAACATCCTGTAAGTCGGTTTCTGCTCCGTGCATACATTGACTAGTTTTTTTCAAAACGTCTTGTAAAATTCATGGTAGTTATGGCAGATACGTAGGAACTTAGGTAGGTAGGTATGTAAAGTTTTTTCATGGATTGGTATTTTAATGTAAGGAATAAAAATAATTCTTTAATTGTCCGAACATTCTAACAAGTTTTTGTTTTGTTAATTACTAGTCCTTTTTATTAGGGTTCCGAGCGTGACGAGTGCCAGCCAATCCTATTACTAAGCCTCCGCTGTCTGTCTGTCTATCAGCTAACCGTAATAGCACAGTAGCTAAATTTATCTATTGTGGTAATAGGTAACAGTTAAAATTTGGACGGTGTTTATTTTTATTGCCACTAAGCACTTAAAGGAAACAAAAAAGAATTGGGGGCTATTTTACTCGACCTTAAAAAATCATATAAACATCTTGACAAACATTAAGAGGCCAGCGGAAGGCGACTTGTCCATACAAACGTAATACCAAAATTATTTCTAATTCAAGCATATTTCCACTATATTATTGTATTATTTGTATTCAAATAGTATTTATCTAGGTTCCTGGATAGTTTTTTTTTCAAAATACTTACCGAAAATTAAATGAAAGCCAATCGCATTTTGCAATTTTTAAGACAAAATTGGCCAGTTTTCTTCCTATTTGTTTCGTAATAAAAACAACAATATCTTATGCGTTATTTGTTTGGGAACATAGGTAATATTGTCTAGTTACAGAATAACAATACTTTGTGAAGAATACAAGAAGTTTTCAGTCATCATTTTTGGTATTACAGAACACAGCGAAATTCATACCAAATTTTAAACGGCAATCATGCTATCGCGCACGCACGGGGCGGGGTGCAGGGCCGGGGGACGGGACACTTCGGTTGTGTGATCGCTCGTGGCTCGGACAGACACACTAATGCAACGTGTATTTACACGGGGCGCCGTCACCGCTCGGGGACTTTCGGAGGTCGTCGTAGGGGTAGGAGAACATAGATAGGTTCTTATAATATGGTAGGAGAGGCTAGGTATTATTATAAGTATACTATTTTCTAAATCAGTGTGTCTGACAAGTTACGGTGCTGTGCGTGCGTAGGTATTTGTTTGTTCACTATTCTATAGACCTGTGCCACTGACTTGGATTGAGATTTGCCTTGTTGTTTGGAAACAATAACCTACCTCCTTAGGTACATTACATACCTAGCTAGAGGTACCCTTTGGCGTGCTTAGGCTTTGTTTACGGACTTTGATATTTTTCACTTACGGTTTGGTTAATGATATTATGGACTCGGAACGTTGGGATGTAGGTAGGTATCTCACAATAAGTAGGTAGGTACTTACTTACCTACCTACCTACCTAAATTATTTTATTATTAGCTAGTTGTTTTCTTATTTTAAAGTAAATACCTACATACCTACCTAATACTTACCTACCTAGGTAGGTAGGTACCTAACATGTTGTTTAGATATATGTACCTATCATAAGATAGGTAGGTACCTACAATGTATGTGAAGTAAGGAAGTACTAGGTAGGTAGGTATCCAGGCGCGGTCGCAGCGCAGCCCAAGACTTTGGGGGGGGGGGGGGGTCACACTTGGTGCGGGCCGTAGCACCAAATGTACTTGTAGACGGTTGCAGACCCCACTGAAAACCAATTAACTTTATCGGCGAGCGGAGCGAGCCGCGGAAAATTTATACTCAACTCCCAACAATAGTAGACATAAGTTATAGCGAGCGAAGCGAGCCTCGAAATTTTTGAGATGTTTTCTGAAGTTTGGGCAAAAGTAAGCAAGAGTAGGTCTACTTGCTTACTCTCGCCCGCATCATTTATTTTCTTGTTGATAGGTATCTATAAAAAATAAATGATAGCGATCGTAGCAAGCCCCGAAAATCTTAGAGACTTGCGGTAGTAGATATAAAGCTATGAATATAAATAGGGGCGAGCGGAGCAAGGGCATCAACAAAAAATTGAAAATACAAAAAAGATATGGAAAAATGTAGCCGAAATTTTTGTTACTTTTTCGGGTAACTACCCGAGCAAAATGATGTTAAACACACTGGACCAAATACAGAGAAGGACAAAATACAGAGAAGGACAAAATACTATCGGCGAGCGGAGCGAGCCGCAAAATGCAGTGTTGTGCATATTGGCCGCAAAAATGACATCCCTTCCCGCAACTCCCAACCCAACAATAGGAAGTATAAGTAATGGCGAGCGAAACGAGCCTCAAAAATGTTGGAGATTTTTTCTGATGTTTGGGGAAAAGTAAGCCAGAGCCTATGACAAAATAAAGTGAGCGAAACCTGCCCCAAAAATTTTAAAAAGTTTGCGGTGGTAGATATAAAGCTATGAATATAAATCGGGGCGAGCGGAGCAAAGGAGATTAACAAAAAATTTGAAATACAAAAAAGACATCGAAAAAGATGTAGCGGCGAGCGGAGCGAGCCGATTTTTTTTTCCCTTTTTCGGGTTGTCACAAACTGGTTCAGAAAATAAATAACAGCGAGTGGAGCGAGCTCTGAATGAGCTGCAGCCTTTTTTGAAATTGGTGAGGTAGCGTCCATGCAAGACCCTTATGCTAGAAGCATGAAGCTAAATTATGACCTACTAGCTTCTGCCCGCGGCTTCGCACGCTTCTTTCTATGGAAACGTTCAAAGGTAATTTCTATCCCTGGAACTGATTTATGGGATAAATAGTAGCCTATGTTTGATTCCAGGCTTAGAGCTACACCAGTGCAAAATTTTAGCTCAATCTGTTCAGTAGTTTTGGTGTGAAGACGTAACAAACATCCATCCATCCATCTATCCATACAAACTTTCGCATTTATAATATTAGTGTGAAGAACAATTTTAAAGTTTCACGAATAACAACCAAATATGCGAACAACAGACCAGACACCATATAGAATCAACGAAATTTTTTATGATCTGGCTGTGCGTGTGAGTTGTTTGGTAATAGATATTTTGCAGTTGCAAACTAGCCTGAAACGGAGAAGGAGTCCTGAACTAGAGCAAGCCAGAAGCTTATCAAAACAGCAGAATGTTATCAGAGGCAAGCAGAGCGTGCTGCGATAATTTTGGATCATAGTCAGAAGGAACAAATTAATGTTATCAGCGACCAGACCAAAACGCGAAAATTTTGCTGTCTACTAATTTTTTGTACTGGTTGACAAAGTGACCTCGCAGATTATTTGTTATATTTTGTGCTTTTTATTGTGGTGGTTGGATTGATACAAACTGACTATAGCGGACCAGCTAGACCAATAAAATTGGGAACGTTGCCTCTGTGCTAATCAAAATACCTACAGAGCACAAATAACAGTAATATCGGCGAGCGGAGCGAGCCGCGATTTTTTTTATTGCTGCAGTTGGTAACCATAATCAATGTAACGGAAGTAAACAGGAAAAAATTAGACGTTTTTTCATCGTTTTTTACGTGTATTCTTAGGTATACAAAACGTACCTACAAATAAATTATAAATATTCGAAATTTAAAAAATCGTTATTCACAAGTTGAATCTCTCGGATTCCAGAATTATCCCTTTTCGGTTTAATAAACCCTTTCCGTGGCATCCTGTGTATATTTTATCACACTCATATTTTGAGTTTGGATGTAGGTAGATGTTTTTAAAGTTTGGATATAGATGTTTAGAAGTTTTCGCGTAAAGAAGTAAGTACCTAATCAACACATACCAATCCATCAATCCATACTTGTTATATAAGTATCTTTCACACTACCTAGGTATATTTTTGACTAGCTAGCTAGGTACCATAACAAATTTCGTAGTGTTTAGCCGATATGGTTACCCCACAAGGCTTTACCAAAATCGTAAATTGATTTGTTTTTTTGATAAGTAAATAAATGTGTCAAGTCAAAATCAAATGTTTTTTTTAAATAAATGAAAGTGTCAATATCAATGAACAAAAAAGTGTTTACGTTTATATCCTTGCCTTTTATTTTCTTGTCAGAAATTCACTATACCTACTCGTGTATTTAATCCTAAATTTAGGTAACTATATCCTAGGTATTGCAGAAGCAGAACCGTATGACGAACCTACCTACACTCCATCCAAATTCGGTTAGTTTACAAAAATGTCACACCGAATTTTGCTGGAGTATACGTAGGTGCTTACATACTACCTAAGTACGTATTTCCTGATCGATCAGTTTAGTTAGGTTCTAGGTACCAATGATATTACCTATATTTGGGTTCTACATAGGTACCTACCTAGGTACCTAAGTATTTCTTGAGAAATACGTAGGTAGGCCTTGTAGAGAAACTTGAAGAAAAAAACGCGTTATCAAACTAAACATTCAAGTAGATTTTTTTTAAATACATTTGCACTTCCCAAAATGTAAGTACCAAGGTACCTATGTAGGTATGAAACGCAAATAGTATGCCTAAAGACATAGGTAGGCAAATTTAGTACCTAGTCGATAGCAGAGGTGTATACCTACTCACGCACACGCACAAGCACGGCACTATGGATGGTTGTGTTCACGTATGTAGTACACCTACCGCGTCCCGCGCGCGCCTGCATCAACTAAACAGAGATAGCGATATTCGGGGCGATTTTTGCACGCGCCTCGAATTGAAGTTGCGATCGAGGTCCGCCGGACTCTTATGAGGTAGATAGAGACCTCATTCATATTTTCACTGAGTGAGTATTATTTTATTTCGACCGTACAACCACTTAACAAAACAACAACAAAATAAAAGGTCTTCATTCATACAATAGACGTATTTTTGTCGTGTTATGGTCGATTGAATAAAAATAGGACCTACACAGCGTTATATCGAGTACGGTGGCACGGACGGAACCCTTGTTCAAGTCCGACTCGCTTCTGGCTGTTTCAAAGTTCGTTAGCTTAAAGTTAGGTACGATGAAGTAATCAATATCTTTAATTAACTACGTTTTTCATTTCAGATTGAAATGGCCTCAGTGGAATCCAACAAAAATGGGGGAGTTCCGAGCTTGGTGGAAAAAGCACCATGGTATGTAATTAATATTAGGAATATTTTTTTTCTGATAAGATCCAACGAAATGTGCTTAATTCGTGTGTACCGCCGGCCCTCCCACAAATTGATCCTACTTACAATTAGACAAGGTTAACGTAATATAAAATTGCCCAAGTAAATTACCTTCCTACCTTTAAGCACGAATACAACTTAATTTGTAAAAGAAAAGACCACACCAATTACAAAATGAAAAAATAAAAAATGATAAAAAAAATTAATAAAATTAAATAGTAATGTACCTAACATTCTATGTATCATCAATTCATAATCATCAGCAACAATTACAGATTTTTCTCTAAAATTTATTTCAATAATTCCCATTACAAAGCAATAGGAATTATCTAACGAAGTATATAAACCGAAATAAAACTATTTAACAAAAAAAAAATACGACGCAAAAACGGAAAAGCAAAACATAATAAAACTTCTATATTTAACCATAATAACTAAGTTCTTAAACTAATGTAAGTACTTATACTTACCTAAGTAATTTTGAGTCGGCGCCAGTAATGTGTCGTATGGAACCACTATTAAGTACCTATGGAGTCAGGTCAGGCAGGAGTTACCAGAGTCAGTATTATAATAAGAACCGTCTGGTATCATTTGATAGCCTTCAAAAACCTTCTCAATGTCACCTCCAGTCACGTAAACGAAAAGGTCAATGGACGGAACGTGCCTGTTTATTTTACAATCATCCACATGTTACATACCTAGCCTGGTTGTGAAACATCGCATGTAAAGTCAAGTAAATCGCTTGTATGGCCGTGTTTCTCATGTAAATGCCTTTATTTCCTCTGAACTGGGGTGGCTCGAAGGATATCCTGTGAGAATGTACTTCTAGGCATAGAAATGGATGCGATTTAAATTAATTTACATTAAAATAGGTGTCATCTGTTATTTGTAGCAGTGAAAAATCACGGTGATTTTTCATTCTCGTGGCAAAAATGGCTTTAGGTACACTATTGTTCTATAATTATTTTCCAAAGTCAGGCATTGCCTGAAAAAATGCATATCATGTTATCTACAAACAAAGAAGTCAAGTCAAATATTAGTTATTTAACTGAGTTACTTTAATATTATAAGAAACTAGCTACTGCCCGCGGCTTCGCACGCGTTGTTTCTATATAAACGCTTAAAGGTGATTTCTATCCCACGGGAACTGATTTATGGGATAAAAAGTAGCCTATGTTTTATTCCAGGCCTAGAATTATCTGTATGCCTTGTTGCCCAGACTCTCATGAGACTGGTGTCCTCAGGGGACCTACGACATTATTCATAATCATATGTAAATAAGTCATAATCATAATAGACAGATCGCACATTTTACCTTTTTCCTTTTCGTTATTATATACAGTAGAATACCTTAGAATATACGTTAGATTTTAAGTTTTTCTTTGTCAAAATTTAATATTTTTAATGTAGAATATATATCGTCGGCTTATTGCAAGAAGTCATTAGTCGCAAGAAGTCACTAACTGCGTTAGATATACCATTGAGTTCGTCTCGATGAGCTCTACATTTTGGTAAAACTCACAAATTTGTAGCTCTTCAAACTTAGAAGTTATGGCTTGGTTATAAAGTCAATAACTGCATTTTTGGTATATCTGGTTTCATAAAATTCATTAACTTACATTAATACATTTTAACAAAAGAAAGAAAACACAATTGCCATTTTTATTTTCATACGTAACTCATTTATGTGACTTAACAACATTTTGAAAGTGCTTTTACGTTCACAAACGTTTGAATAAGTTTTGCTTTAATTCATTATTTGCACCTTAACCAGTTTTGTCGTATCGTATTTTTTGGAAATAAAAATACTAACGGTTTTAAATGACTTCTATCAAAACGAGTAACGTCTACACTGAGTTTTTTATTTATTATAGAATTCATTTTTTACACTTAATTACTTTTTTCGAAACATAATTAATGGTAAAAGAATACTATTCGAAGGAAGTATTGTTTTGTTAGTGATTTTTGTTATTGTAAAAATAAAAGGTAAATGTAAGGTAATGACTTTTGCACACATACATTTACGTGTTGCTATGCTACTTATGAGACCGCGTGCCATGTGACCGGAGTCACGGAAGCAGGGCAGAGGGGTATTTTGTTCGGGGCCGCTCGCGCCTCTGCCGCGCCGCGTAGTAGTTCGTTCTTTCCGGCCCTTGTGGGGGCACAGAGCGGGGCATCGAGGCTTGGCCTCTTTACCCCGGCATCAACTCGAGGGGTGACGACTCCTCGGTCCTTGGGTTTCGCAAAAATGCATTTATTTAGCTTGTTCATCATTTTATTTTTTTATTAATATATTTGCATGTTTTTTCTTTTTTTTTTGTTTGGTTTGGGTTAATTTTTTTAAATTAACCCACGGTCTATCCGGGGGGTTCCGCGGGGGTGAGGTCCCAGGCAAGGGGCCTCCACGGGCGGTCATCATCTGGGGGCCGGGGTTGGTGAGGCGCTATTTGGTGAAGGTGGGCTTGGTGGCCGTTGTTGGCGCGGTCGTACATTCGACGACTGTACTGTACGACAAACTCGTCTATGGATTGGATCTGCGGGTCGCAGGTGATGACATCGTTCCTGACGTATTGGCTCGCGCCAGTGCAGATCCTCAGAGCCACGTTTTGCAGCCCCTGGAGCCGGTCCCTATTCGTCTGGGAGACTAGTGAGTACCAGGCCGGCGCTGCATATGTGAGTCGGGATCGGACTTAGCCTTTGTAGACCCACACTTTGGTCCTCAGAGGCAAGCGAGATCCCAGGACGGGTCGGAGAACGGTCGGGCGACGCGCGCTTGTTGCAGTGCGCTGTCAACCTTCGGCTGCATCCTCAACGACCTGTCGATCCCGAAGCCGAGGTACCGGATGTGCGGGCTCCATGCCACGTTCTGGTCCGTTCGTCGTCCGCGAACAGCGCTAGCGACACATCCCTCTCCCCGGGGCGTAGGTGGCCCTCCAGGGTGGGGTTGTCGAGGAAGGATGCCACAATCCTGATGAGAGCTGGTGGAGTTGGGGTTTGCAGGAGCTTGTACAAAACGCCGAGGTGCCCAATACGGTCAAAGGCCGTTTTTACGTCCAGAAAGACCCGGACGGTGCAGCGCCTGGCGTTGTGCTCGACTGCAAGGTGGTGCAGCACCCTGGTGAGCTGCAGCGTGGTAGAGTGGCCACTCCTGAAGCCGAATTGCTTCAGGCGCGGCTCGATAGTTGGAGCCAGGCGCCCCAGGAGCAGGCGTTTCAGGAGCTTGCCCACTATTAGTAGTAGAGTAATGGGGCGGTAGTTGGCCGGGAGGCGGTGATCCTTGCCGGGCTTGGGTAGCACGATGACCCGTCCGGTCTTCCGTTGAAGAGCCGGGCGAGCGCGGTGACTCCGCGGCGAGGCAACTGTTGGGGACTCCGTCATAGCCTGGCGCCTTCCGTCTGGGTAGACGGAGGACGGCCTTCCGCACCTCGGCAGGGGAGATGAAGTACTCCCCGTCTAGGGGCGGTGTTGGGCCAGACAGGAAGTCCCTCACTGTGTCCTCGACCTGGTGGTGGTGGTTCAGGGTTTCAAAGGTGGCGTCGGCTGCAACGGGGTGAGGCGAGAACTGCTCCGCGAGGTGCTCAGTCAGAATTTCGGCACGGTCGGCGGGAGCAAAGCGCCGGACTCCATCTCGGTCCAGCAGCGGGTAAGTTGTTGCCGGCTGCCGCGTGAGCGCCCTATTCAGCGCGTACTGGTTATTGTCCTGTTCGGAGGCCCGGTCGATGATTTGGTCCCAGGTCTCACGCCAAACCTGTACTGCGGCCGAGAGCTCGGGAGATATCGGGTTGAGTCGCGTCTTCAGTCGCGGGCAGCGGGAGCGCGCCCACTCGCGCTGGAGTTCGCGTTTTCTCTCTATTACCCTCTTAAGGTGTTGGGGGAGGTCGTTGCGCTGGCCTTGGCGCCTGGTGATGGGTACGGAAGCGGCCGCTTTAGCCTCGATGATGCGCGCCATCAGCGCTGAGGCCTCGGATTCCACTTCTGCAGGCGTCTGGAGAGGTCCGACGTCCACGGACTCGAGTGCCTTGGCGTACGCGTCCTCACGCCCTGGGACCGGGTCCGCGGCCAGGTCGAGCGTTATGAGGAGGGTAGATAGGATAAGAAGGTTTTCAGGTAAAGCTCAAATTCTGTTACTAAATATTTTCTAATCTAAATAATAATTTACTTAATCGTTTCCAACCTATTTATGTGTTTATAACTCTTTGCTGGCTAGCAGAATTATTTTCTAAAAGCTTAGAACGTGTTTTTGACTGATTCATGTGCCATTATTACTAATTTTAGTTATTTTATTAAGTGTTTTCGACAAACAAGGTAATTTGTTTAGCTTTTAGTGATAAAAGATGTTATTTTATGATTATTTTGTCTTTTAATACTCGAAAGAGGCCACCAATAACTTCTTTGCAGAAATACTTAACTCTAATTTAGACAAAACTTTTTATCGCAAGAAGTCATTATCTTTGCATTTTTAGCTTTTAAAAAAATTGCAGTGGTTGAATTTGTACTGATTTCAGTTAATGATAAAATAATTACATATCTCTATATATTGGCGTTTAAATTATATTGATAACTGTCGTAGTTTTGATGATATGGGCTCTTAAAGTTATGAAAACTTTAAACTGCTTTTGCCAAACTTTTGGATTTGTCGGTTAATGACTTCTTGCAATAAGCCGACGATATCGTCGGCTTATTGCAAGAAGTCATTAGTCGCAAGAAGTCACTAACTGCGTTAGATATACCATTGAGTTCGTCTCAATGAGCTCTACATTTTGGTAAAACTCACAAATTTGTAGCTCTTCAAACTTAGAAGTTATGGCTTGGTTATAAAGTCAATAACTGCATTTTTGGTATATCTGGTTTCATAAAATTCATTAACTTACATTAATAAATTTCAACAAAAGAAAAAAAACACAATTGCCATTTTTATTTTCATACGTAACTCATTTATGTGACTTAACAACATTTTGAAAGTGCTTTTACGTTCACAAACGTTTGAATAAGTTTTGCTTTAATTCATTATTTGCACCTTAACCAGTTTTATCGTATCGTATTTTTTGGAAAAATAATACTAACGGTTTTAAATGACTTCTATCAAAACGAGTAACGTCTACACTGAGTTTTTTATTTTTTATAGAATTCATTTTTTACACTTAATTACTTTTTTCGAAACATAATTAATGGTAAAAGAATACTATTCGAAGGAAGTATTGTTTTGTTAGTGATTTTTGTTATTGTAAAAATAACCGGTAAATGTAAGGTAATGACTTTTGCACACATACATTTAAGTGTTGTTATGCTACTTATGAGACCGCGTGCCGTGTGACCGGAGTCACGGAAGCGGGGCAGAGGGGTATTTTGTTCGGGGCCGCTCGCGCCTCTGCCGCGCCGCGTAGTAGTTCGTTCTTTCCGGCCCTTGTGGGGGCACAGAGCGGGGCATCGAGGCTTGGCCTCTTTACCCCGGCATCAACTCGAGGGGTGACGACTCCTCGGTCCTTGGGTTTCGCTAAAAAATGCATTTATTTAGCTTGTTCATCATTTTATTTTTTTATTAATATATTTGCATGTTTTTTCTTTTTTTTTTGTTTGGTTTGGGTTAATTTTTTTTTAAATTAACCCACGGTCTATCCGGGGGGTTCCGCGGGGGTGAGGTCCCAGGGAAGGAGCCTCCACGGGCGGTCATCATCTGGGGGCCGGGGTTGGTGAGGCGCTATTTGGTGAAGGTGGGCTTGGTGGCCGTTGTCTGCGCGGTCGTACATTCGACGACTGTACTGTACGACAAACTCGTCTATGGATTGGATCTGCGGGTCGCGGGCGATGACATCGTCCTGAAGTATTGGCTCGCGCCAGTGCAGATCCTCAGAGCCACGTTTTGCAGCCCCTGGAGCCGGTCCCTATTCGTCTGGAAGACTAGTGAGTACCAGGCCGGCGCTGCATATGTGAGTCGGGATCGGACTTAGCCTTTGTCGACCCACACTTTGGTCCTCAGAGGCAGGCGAGATCCCAGGACGGGTCGGAGAACGGTCGGGCGACGCGCGCTTGTTGCAGTGCGCTGTCAACCTTCGGCTGCATCCTCAACGACCTGTCGATCCCGAAGCCGAGGTACTGGATGTGCGGGCTCCATGCCACGTTCTGGCCCCGAAGTGTCAGCTGCGGTGGGTGGCCGATGCGGCGGGAAACAAACAGCGCAGCCGTCTTTCCCACATTGACGGCCGTGCGCCATTTGTCCAGCCAGGGCGGCAGGATGTTCAGCAGCCGCTGCATCCTGCGGGCTGCAATGGTGGGGCTGGTGGAAGACGCAAAGAAGGCGCTGTCGTCCGCGAACAGCGCTAGCGACACATCCCTCTCCCCGGGGCGTAGGTGGCCCTCCAGGGTGGGGATGTCGTCGGTATAGAACGCGTATAACGCTGGCGACAGGCTGCTACCCTGCGGTACATCAGCAGAGATGGATCTAGTGGAGGATGTGGCACCTTCAACTGCGACGAAGAACAGCCGGTTGTCGAGGAAGGATGCCACAATCCTGATGAGAGCTGGTGGAGTTGGGGTTTGCAGGAGCTTGTACAAAACGCCGGGGTGCCCAATACGGTCAAAGGCCGTTTTTACGTCCAGAAAGACCCGGACGGTGCAGCGCCTGGCGTTGTGCTCGTCTGCAAGGTGGTGCAGCATCCTGGTGAGCTGCAGCGTGGTAGAGTGGCCACTCCTGAAGCCGAATTGCTTCAGGCGCGGCTCGATAGTTGGAGCCAGGCGCCCCAGGAGCAGGCGTTTCAGGAGCTTGCTCACTATTAGTAGTAGAGTAATGGGGCGGTAGTTGGCCGGGAGGGAGTGATCCTTGCCGGGCTTGGGTAGCACGATGACCCGTCCGGTCTTCCGTTGAAGAGCCGGGCGAGCGCAGTGACTCCGCGGCGAGGCAATTGTTGGGGACTCCGTCATAGCCTGGCGCCTTCCGTCTGGGTAGACGGAGGACGGCCTTCCGCACCTCGGCAGGGAAGATGAAGTACTCCCCGTCTAGGGGCGGTGTTGGGCCAGACAGGAAGTCCCTCACTGTGTCCTCGACCTGGTGGTGGTGGTTCAGGGTTTCAAAGGTGGCGTCGGCTGCAACGGGGTGAGGCGAGAACTGCTCCGCGAGGTGCTCAGCCAGAATTTCGGTACGGTCGGCGGGAGCAAAGCGCCGGACTCCATCTCGGTCCAGCAGCGGGTAAGTTGTTGCCGGCTGCCGTGTGAGCGCCCTATTCAGCGCGTACTGGTTATTGTCCTGTTCGGAGGCCCGGTCGATGATTCGGTCCCAGGTCTCACGCCAAACCTGTACTGCGGCCGAGAGCTCGGGAGATATCGGGTTGAGTCGCGTCTTCAGTCGCGGGCAGCGGGAGCGCGCCCACTCGCGCTGGAGTTCGCGTTTTCTTTCTATTACCCTCTTAAGGTGTTGGGGGAGGTCGTTGCGCTGGCCTTGGCACCTGGTGATGGGTACGGAAGCGGCTGCCTTAGCCTCGATGATGCGCGCCATCAGCGCTGAGGCCTCGGATTCCACCTCTGCAGGCGTCTGGAGAGGTCCGACGTCCACGGACTCGAGTGCCTTGGCGTACGCGTCCTCACGCCCTGGGACCGGGTCCGTGGCCAGGTCGAGCGTTATGAGGAGGGTAGATAGGATAAGAAGGTTTTCAGGTAAAGCTCAAAGTCTGTTACTTAATATTTTCTAATCTAAATAATAGTTTACTTAATCGTTTCCAACCTATTTATGTGTTTATAACTCTTTGCTGGCTAGCAGAATTATTTTCTAAAAGCTTAGAACGTGTTTTTGACTGATTCATGTGCCATTATTACTAATTTTTGTTATTTTATTAAGTGTTTTCGACAAACAAGGTAATTTGTTTAGCTTTTAGTGATAAAAGATGTTATTTTATGATTATTTTGTCTTTTAATACTCGAAAGAGGCCACCAATAACTTCTTTGCAGAAATACTTAACTCTAATTTAGACAAAACTTTTTATCGCAAGAAGTCATTATCTTTGCATTTTTAGCTTTTAAAAAAATTGCAGTGGTTGAATTTGTACTGATTTCAGTTAATTATAAAATAATTACATATATCTATATATTGGCGTTTAAATTATATTGATAACTGTCGTAGTTTTGATGATATGGGCTCTTAAAGTTATAAAAACTTTAAACTGCTTTTGCCAAACTTTTGGATTTGTCGGTTAATGACTTCTTGCAATAAGCCGACGATATACTACTCGTGTATAAATATTGTTAGAGTAGCATACCTTAGAATAGATACTAGATTTTAAGTCTTCTTTGTTAACATAAACATTGTTATCTGTAACTTTTGTTATAGAAGAGCGAGATCCTCTAACACAAGTTTTTTTATACTTAAATGAGGGTCTCAATTAAGGAATAACCAATTGTAAGCCAGTTACAGAAATAAATTTGATTTGATTTGATTTGATTTGATGCAAAATTTCAGCCTGATCCGTTCAGTAGTTTTGGCGTGAAGAAGTACCTAACAAACATCCATCCATCTATACTTACCTACATCCATCCAAACTTTCGCATTTATAATATTAGTGTGATTATTTGAAATACCTAGGTAGGTATGGCGTAAAGGTCAGGTAGGTATCTACATAGATTTGAGTAAAATCTGGGTAGGTAGGTATTTCCAATCTTTTGCGATATTCCTACCTAATGAACTACAAAGATGGCAAGACGTACCTACCTAGACCGAAGTGCGACCGATACAACAATACGTACGCGAAACACGAACGCCGGCGGCGCCCGGTCCGACTATGACTGAGGTGGGTGGACCTAATTGGACCTAATGTGATCGTGCCACTTTCGAGAAGCTACCCAATCTCCCGAATTTTACTTACATCGATGATTCCAACATAAGTATTTATGTAGGAACCTACATATAGGCATATAAGTATGTAGGTAGGTACCTATAGTACCTAGTGTATTGTTACCCGAACAATGTGTTTATCGCTTGTTTAAATCCGGAGTACAGTCGCGAGAAGCAGCGTTTTTTGAATACCCGTAAAATTAAAGGTAAGTACTTACCAAAACTTTTTTCGACGCTGGTTGGTGGTTGCTCAAGTGGTAGGAGTACTTACTTGATTACCGAAATGCCGATAATCACCAGACGTGCATAGGGATAAACTGAAAACCAGCGCCGTACATGGTTGATAATGATAAGATAAGCTTGTCGGCATTATGCTGAGCTATTGACTGAAAAAAGCTATAGCTACTAGTGTCATATTAGACTAACTAGATTATTACTTTGATTAGGTACTTAGTTATTTTATTATATTGTAAGTTCTTTTATAAATTTTATAATATTGTATACCTATGCATGCAGGTTTATACACATAAGCTGCTGATTTAATTAAGGGAGTACCTACCCTCAAATTGCTTATTTTCAACTCCGTCGGACCTCCATATCTTCCAAACTACTGAATATTTAAGTTTGAAATTTATATATGGTAAAGTTCAGGACTTATTCTATCGATCATATGTTTCGAAAACACGATTCCATAAAATTTTCTCGATAGAAAAAAATCGCAAAGTTACCTCTAATTTTTTACTAAAACCCTAATTTCTCAATAAATACAGATGATACGATCTTGAGATTAAGCATAGTAATTGAGCTAAGTATAAAGAACATTTTTTATGTTGCCTTTTTTTCAATTAACTATTCTAATGTTTGTGGGGAGCAAATAACTATTAAAAACTTGATTTTTGGGCTTACGCCGCTTTGCTCTGTCCCGCTCCTGTGAACGCGAAATCCTATACCTATCCTCTTCACACAATAACGAGGTAGGGTACCCCCTTAAGCAATAAATGATTTTTATACTTCATACTTATGAATAAGAAAACTCACAGGTACCTATACCAAACACACAAACATTCAATCAGTAGTGGGTAAGGCACCTAGTACATTATAATAAAATACAGTTCTTATATCGTAAGCAGCTCATAGTTTTAAACTGCTGCTCAGTAAAATTTTCTAACAAAGTTGATTTTTATTTGGGATTGTACGTACACTACACTATAATAATTATCCGTGTAGCCAAAGATGTAAATCAATCTTTACGTGATAACACGCAAATATTGATTTACATTTTTGGCTTTGATAATTATTATGGTGTTGAGCATACCACGCATTTTCCAAACAAATTTTTATTGGTGCTGTTATTGTCGAAGGTTCTTGAACCTACCAAATATGTATTCAATATACATACGTATACAATGTATAAAAATAATAATAAATGGTCATAACTGGTCCGAATACTGGCATGTACATTGTCATTCAAATTACAATTTAACGAAATAATATAGGTATCAATTTATTTTACATACCAAATAGGTAGATAAAACCGAGAATGTTGGCTCATTAAGAACTTAAAAATAGTATATTTATATTACGTATTGCTGTAGAGCACAGAAATAATATCTGTTTTACGGAATAGGTACCTCGTAATGTGTGGCACATAATGACCTAATGGTAGGTAATTTTATGGCAATGAATACAAACCGCTCTTCAACAAAAACATTAATAATACAGGAAACAAAATATCAATGAGTGTAATGCCCTGTTTGAGATAAATGGTGGATCCATGGTCCATGGCTGATAAGAGTGATCATATCACTTTGTACCTAGGATGCTGTCGTACGAGTACGATAGATATTCCCAGTTAACGCTCCCTTACAAATAACGAAAAAATCATGGTCTTAAACGTCAGGTGTAGGTGTTTCCTGGACTTTCGCGATACATCCCCGGCCACATCGTCACGTTCCATCATGTGAGATTGTGTGAATAGACCTTCGTTTGACCACTATTTGTAGTCAAACGAAGGTCTACAATTGACTGTAAGAAAAAAAACCTTTCAAAGTGTTATATTCTAAACAGCTATTGTATTGATACCATCGAAAAATTGAAGCTTAAAAAAGTCGTAAGGACGGAATGAAACAATCAAAACGAATTATCATTTATTATTTATTTATTCGAAGAGATAGGCTTTCCTTAAATTCTTGCCAAAAACCTCTGCTCTGTGGTTGTGTTTGGCAAAATTCCGCCAATTCACATCTGTGGTGAAACGGTAGGATGTTACTCTTAATTAACAATATTGTGCCACCAGCCGAAATGACAGCAGCGTGTCGGCGTCGTCGTGTCCTTTGTAAAAACGAGTAAGTCGTCATCTCATCCACTTAATTTCATCCAGTTTGGATGAGTTGATCAAGCCAAAATGATTAGTGGTCAATAAAACTATGACGTAGCAAGTGTAGCAACAGATAAATTATGATCTCAGCAAGGACAGACAATAATCACTGTAAAATTATTTTACAGCGATGTCTAGCGTCCTATTGTTTTATACGTTTCAAGGTTTTGTTCAGCGCCTATATTAATTTGTCTTCCACAAAGTAGCAGCATAAGTCAATAATGAATTTGATTTTACTATAACAGTTAATAATGAAAGAAATAAGTTCATAAAATAGCTGACGCAATAACATTCGTACACATGTTTTTAATAGTTGGAACCTATAACATTAATTCTTAAATGGGAACCAATATAAACTACGGTGACAACAAACAGATATTAATTCTTGTTATTTTGCTGCAATAGACACGAGGACTTGCTATAATTATATTTTTTAGCCTATCACTGTGTTGCTTTTAACCTTTATGGCGATCCGAAAAATTATCAGTTCCAAAAGAAACGAAAGAGGCGAAAAAATGTCACCACTGTGCAATCCTTTAAAGTGAGAGGAACTATGAGGTCTGAGAATGATCTAGAAAAGGAAAACATTCGGCCATGAACTCTGGCAGTGTGCTTATCATGAGTTGGCCAGCTGCCACTGCACACCGGTTTGTTTTGGTAACTGTGTTACAGTTTCAGTGGACATTGTGACGCAGGCAAATAGACCAATATGATCATTCCATTTATCATAACCAATTTACTGATCGTTTTGGATAATTAGCTACCTGTAGTCGAATATTGACACTTTTTAGAATAACACCTGTAAGAAATGTCAAATTTAAAATACTGCTATAATATGACTTAAAATATATACCTATCTATTTTAAGTAAAACTCAGAAGCTCTGCTTAATTTCGGGCTAGATGATGCTGTCTGTATTGTCCAGCAATGACTGCTATCATCGACTTACACTGCTATGGTGGAACAGTTTAAGACGACCTGCATGATGGTTTACTTGGAGTGTGAAATAAACTTTTAACACTAAATGAACATGTATACTGTTTTGTCTCAGCAGTATCCTTTCGAAATCTCCCCTGCACTCAGAACTGTTCACCAAGGTCATCTAACTAAACCATTAAGGTAAAATAACCTAATAACCCCGTTCGCCTCGCACCGGCCAACAATCAGCAAAGGATGCACTCAGGATGCGTCATGCGTGCAGCGTGCATGCACTACCGATTTTCGAAATACATGCATCCGCCAATTATTATCATCCAGTTGCAGTGTTGTTAGAAAGCGCGTCAGTCCGTCGAGAGCAGTGTCGAGGCAGGTTTGTTCTAACCTCACTTTGACGCTGGCTGTCACCTGTCACGTGGTCGTGTTTAATGGTTCAACGTATCGCTTATTTGCAAAACGGAATAGAGCCTCATTCATATTTTGTAAGTACTTGCACTTACAATAGATGTAAAAGGTAGTTACTAAAAAAACTAAAATATCGCGAAGCGACGCGTGACCCCAGAGCTGGTGAGTATCTGGCGCAATGCATCAGCAGTGCTATACAGCAGGGCAATGCAGCCAGCGTTTTGGGGACGCGACGACTGGTATTGGTATGGATCAGGTGGTGGTACCTGTAGATTGTTTGCAGCAGTCCGCAGATGGCTCAATTGTTTCAATTGTAAATACTAGTTCTAATATGTTTCTATTATTTGATTCTCATTTTCTTTGTTTATAAAGATCTATTAGGTAGTTACTGAGGTATCTTAGATCAGGGCCCTATTTCCACTAAATTAATTGCTTCACCTTATCAATAGTATCAAGTCAGAATGACACTTTTTGGCATTTTACATTTGATGAAGCACCTAGGTACAGATGAAGGGACGCGTGTCAAAAGTGTCAAGGTTGAAACCATTCTATCAATCTCACCGTTCAAATAGCACCGCACGCACTATCTAGAGTTTCTTTCATCTATTGACGATTCTGTGACGATACCATTGTCATAGTATCACGATTATTCGACCCCAGAGTATGTTGCAAGTAGATATGCAGATGCCAACTCCATTTCAATGTCATCAAATACTTGTTTGGTTTGGTTTGGAACCTACCAGTTTGAGCGAAATCATGCAAAATCTGATTGCATTTTAATTTTACAAAAAGTAAAGTACTTCGTAAGCAATAAGCACACCTCCCCCTTATTTGGGGAAGACACGTGCAGCAGTGGACGTTTACCTAAGTGCTGATAGGCATGTATACCTACACAACAAGGCACCTACCTAAGCACCTGTGTTATTTTGGCACTTTAAATTGAACTCTTGAGAACTCTTAAGAGCTGCAAACAGATAGTGATGACATGACGTCGAGACAGACAGTGTCAAGACGCATGTAAGATTTTTCAGTCAGCAGGATACGTCTGATTTGTCTCAGGGTGACTCTGATTCGGGCAAACAAATTGCTTTACCGTGTCCAACATCACACGACTGTGGATTTGAGTTTGAGAGGTTCCTATCTACAGCTTCAAACCCAAGTTAAAAATGCATTTTCCCGTAAACAGAACTAATTAAAAGGCACAATTCGGGACCGGATAGGTATGTCTGATTCTGACCAAGGACAAAGTTCATCTGTGGGTAGGGTAAATGCAGCTACTGTACGGTCATAACCGGTTATAATGACCAGCAATCTAGGCAAACCTACAGTGATCCTAAACGTTATGTAAGCGAGACCTATGCAAGTCTCTTAGAACAGGTTTTAAGACGAGCATATAATTACGACATGTAGGAAGGCTAGTTTCCTGTGACTGTTCGTTCTATGTTATCCAAGTGAAGTCCTCTCAGCTGAATTACAGCCATAGTGACGGCCAGTCCCAACTCAGGGAAGACTAGCCATGTGCGCAGGACATAGAAGTGCGCAAACACAGGTGCACTCTCTATTCCTTTTAAGCCGACGACGGGATGGCAGACCGACAGGACCGGGGGCAGCTCAGGCGCGCAGGTCCAACGTAGTTTCACGGCTGCACGGGGGTGTATCACCGCCAACTTCCTGTCTCTCAATCCATGTCCATGTGGTTTAAGAAATTATGTCAGTACACATAATTTCTTAAAGCTGTCATATTTTGGGCGAGGGATTGGGCATTTCTTTGCTGTCGGCTCCAAAATAATAATGGGCGTTTTTGTCTTTGGGCTGATGGTAGTGCGGCCAGCGCTGAGCGCTGCTTTGCGTCAAATTTTCGCGTTTTTTGACTCGACTTTTTATACTGATAAAAATTTTAATAGTTTCTATTTTATACTGCTAAATATTATACCGTTGACAACTGGTTTTGATTATAACCTACCTCAATAATTTCTAATATTATATTGAAAAATATTGATTCGCTCTAGTACGGACAGGCACTTGTCGCTAAGAAGACTAATTTACACTCATTTGCAGCATTTTGCAACAAGTCTTAAGGTCACTATGCATCTTAGTCAATTGTACTAAATGGTATTTTTCCTATCTACGTGTTCTGCTTGGACGCTTGAGTGGTTCGTGTAAACAGACAATCAAAAAACTAATCAAATGAATCCGCCATCATCATTATAATTCAATCACTAATCAGTACAAACCTATCAGTGGATAAGTGTACAATTCCTACGCCAAATCATTAATGAAAGAGTATAGTTTTTAATAAAATACTAGAACCCCCGTAAACTTCGTATCACCTAAAATTTATATTTAAATCACCCCTGTAAGTATTATATACAATATGTACCTATACATATATCCCAGCAAACAAAAAAAAATATTCAATCAGTCAAGCCGTTTTTAAGTTTTAGCGAGACTAACGAACAGCAATTGATTTTTGTATACACAAGATTGCGTGAACGGTATTTTCCTCCATAACTCACCGAACTTACAACTAACAAGAATACAGTTACCTACTTACAATTTGCAATGTAGGTAGGTAGGTACTTCCTAATTTCTTTTGTCATGCAGTTCATTATCATGTTCATAAGCATTTTTTTATATTAATCATTAACAGTTTTGCCCGCCGCGCCGCGGCTTCTGTTGTTTATTTTATAAGGACACGTTTAAAGGTTATTTATATCCCATGGGAAGTGATTTAAGGGAATGAAACGTAGGTATGTTTATTCCCGGCCTAGAACTAAATCAATGGAAAATTTAAGCCAGACCCGTTCGGTAGTTTTGGCGTGAAGCAGTAACAAACATCCATCCTACAATCCAAACTAGGTATCGCATTTTTAAAATTAGTGTGATTTACAATTTGCAACGTACGGTACAGGTACAGTAATAATTTCTGCAATAATCGTGTTTCGTGTCATAAAGTTCACGATCATGTTTATAATGCCATTTTATTTTTATTTAAGTATTCATTTTAATACTTTGTACCGAGGGTACCTATTACAAGTGTGATTATTATGCAAATATTTATGAGATCACTCGTAGTCATCAGGAAAATCTTGAAGACTTTTATTGGCAATTTAAAACAAATTATGTAAAATCAATGAAACCGAAGCATCGAAGGAGTACCTAGTAAGATAACATTTCAAGGATAAGTAAAACCGTAGTTTTATTTGAATACGAATTGTTTTGTTGTGATTAACGCAGAGTGGGAAAACCTATTACTATCATTTAGAATCATCACACTATAATGCGAAAGTTTGGATGGATGTATAGATGGATGGATGTTTGTTACATCTTCACGCCAAAACTACTAAACGGATCGGGCTAAAAGCGAAAGTTTGGTTGGATGGATATATAGATGGATGGATGTTTGTTACATCTTCACGCCAAAACTACTAAACAGTTCCCATGGGATAGAAATCACCTTTAAACGTTTATAGAAACAGCGCGTGCGAAGCCGCGGGCATAAACTAGTTTATTCATTGTAACATAGGTCAATCTTACACTCAGGAGGTACCTATATTCTTTTAGAGGTGGGTAGGTCTACGTCACTGTGCATTCAAGAATTTCATACTACTTCTATATTTTTGCAAAACTGCTCTAGGTGTAGGTAATACATAAATACAGAAGTTAGGCTCTCTTCGGATGTTGTGATTCGTGTAATTAGGATCGAGGATCTTTTTTTTGTACAAAAACAATTTGAATGAATAGCCTTCTTCTTACCCCGCCTTCTTTCAGTCCCATATTTATTGCGAGCCGTCTTTTGTAAGATATCCTGGGTTTATTGGCATGTTTTAATAATATTTATGATTTACCACATTGTCAAGTAAACACGTGCCTATACGCTAGGTATTTTAACATGAGTGCCAAAAAAGGAGTGTTTTGAAAAGTCTGCCTGCAGGTGTTCTGCTAAGCCAACTGCTTCAACCTGACAATCGTATCGTATCGTCACAGAATGACACATTTTGGTATTTACCATAAAGGAAAGAAACTACAGATGACTATTATCCCTCACGTTAAAAGTGTCAAGTTTGAAACCATTATGTCAACATCTCCGTGCAAATAGCACCGTACGCACTATCTGGAGTTTCTTTAATCTAAGGATTCTATGTGACAATTCTGTGACGATACAATTGTCATAGTCAAGCGATTGGTTTGCAGAATTGGGCCCCAGTAGGGCCTAATCGCTTGTTTATGAGTTACTTAATTCCAACATAACTTTAAAATTTAAATATGTGACACTGGCTATAAATTGCAAATAAGACAAGGAGGATGGTTAATTTTATTTTTTTGTAAATAATATTTTATTGTAATTTTTATCCCAAGACCGTGAATTGCCAATAAATCAATAGCTGGGTGGTAATCTAGCACTGCAGTGGTACAAGGTCGAGAGCCATCCGCTGTAGCGCAGGATACCAGTTACATAATTGATCATCAATTACCATATTATTATTCAGCAAAATAGGTTTCTTTAATGTATATACGTAGACGTATGGTTTAAATCGTTGACTGACCGGGTATTCGTACGCTGATTAACTAATCTAATCATTGGTTGGCCAAATCTCTTCTTCATATAGTTTTTTCACCGTAAGGCACGTGAACAAGACACAATTACCATAATATTTGCAAAAAATATATTTCTGCCGCGCAAAAACTTATAGGTACATCTTGACACTGAGTTCAATTTAGTCTTTGCTCTAAATCCATAGATTATTTTACGATCTATGTTGAAATCTACCAAATTTTTTTTGCAATCTTATTTATTTGTTCAAATATTTTTATTTCGATAGGTTCGATTTTTTCTTAATTTGGGTTTTAAATTATTTAAAAGTAAGTACCTACTACGTCTTTAATATTACATTATCTTTAACTTTTTTCTTTATATCTTACAAAGGTGCCTAGAACGTCAAAAAAGTTATAGAACCTACTTATTTTACTCTTTATCAAACTTAACCATAAAAGATCGTAACCTACAAACTCTAAGATGGATAGAACTCATAAAGAACCAGTTCCTTGCAAAACTGGAAATGCAAGGCTGTGTTACAATAAGAGAGATCAAGGTTGGTCAGTTTCGCTGTCTTGATAGAGTAGATACAGTGGCGTTTGTTGTTAGCTATCCCCTCTGTTACATTTGAAGTCTATTTCTATGAATACAGATCTATTTCAAAACTGATCTCTTGGTAAAATGAAATTAGGAAACTTTTTAACAAATTTGATAATATAAAATCAATGATGTACTTATAAGATTTGGAACCTGCCAGGAGACCCAACGATGTACGCCTCTGTAAATAGCTATTGATTACAACCGTGTTTGTAATTGTGAGGTACCTCAATTTTTTCTTTCCAGGTTCCATTTTTTATATAAATAAAATAGCCGGACAATTCACACAGCACTCTTGCCCCAAACTAAGCAAAGCTTATGTTATGGGGTCATGATAACTAAAAATAACCTTTTCAAGCTATTCTTTTTTCAATTTTCAAAAAAAAAATCAATTTTCAGAGATTATTGTACTATTGAGAAATTATTGTTAACGTTATAAACTTACTCTAGGGTAGTAACCTTTAGAATATAGATAACTCTTGTCAGTCCTTATCTCATCGTTACCCTCTAGACGGCTCAACTTAGGACATTTGATAATTATGTTGATTAATCATCACCAACATAATCAGCTTATCACAGTCCTCTGCTTGATATAGGCCTTCCCTAATGAGCGCTACAGCGCGCATTAAATTGTATCATGGGAAAGAATTTAGCATCATCATTACCTATTTTAATATTATATGCGCGGTAGAAAAGAGCTTCTATAAAAGAACCAGCTTCTTCCCGGGACAGACGATAGCCAAAAGATTTTCTCCGGGATAATCTATATACTTGGAAATTTAATTAACATCCTTTCATTATTTTTATTTAATTATCTGTCATTTAGGCGTGAAAAGGTAAAATAACTAACAGACAGAGAGACAGAAATACTTTCAAATTAATAAATATGGAAGTAAAGGTGTGTAGACACATGCTTGTAAACTTGTTGATACAACATCGCAATCGTGACCGCGATATACTGGTGTAACCCACAATATACCTGTCCTTGAACTTGGAGACGCGGTGAAACCGGCAACGCTTGCGCAACTCATGCTACAACCGGTCATAGCGGTTACCTATTACTCAATTATATTCAAGCTAAATATTGAGCCCACGATGGTTGTTATTGATTGCCTAAGTAGCAATATTTATTATTGTTGTACCTACCTAACAAACATCCTCAATTTTTTAAATATTTTGGCATGACCTTTAATCGCGGAAACTGTAACATTTAACGATGTTAAATTCCGGGCCCGTAAGAGGTTAACCAACCAATAGAATTTTGATTGGCAACAGAGGTATGTCAATATCTAGGTAGGTATTTTTATACCACCAACGCCACCACCGCCACAGCCTATATTGGTCCACTGCTGGACGCAGGCCTCCCCGATAAGCGCCTTATTGACTATTATCTCATGTATAATGCCCATTATCCCCACGCATGCGGGTTGGCGATCGCAGTTCGGTGGTAGAATTTTTCCGCAGAAGGCGCAGCTGATCCCCCCCAGGGTTGATATCCCTTACTCGCCTCTTAAGATACCCACGGGAAGCGTTAGGAGGTGCAAATTCTGAGCCCCCACCCCCCCACTCAGCACACACATTTATACTTTACATTATGAAATTATACGCCCTACCATCGAATAACTGACCTTTTTGAACCCGCTGCATGCGCCTCTCTCAATTTCTTCCTTTCTTTTTCCTAGCTGTCTCACTCCAATTACCCTTTGAAAATTTCCAAGGGCAACAAATTCTCATCAGCCAATTCCTTAGCTAGCGATGTCGGTCCAATTGTGTTCAATTTGTAGAAGTCGCTCCTCGGCTATCATGGTCATGATCAATTTAAACATTTGCGAAACAATGCAGAATATCCGTAAGTATCAATACTGAAGCATCATGACGCTTATGTAATTATCTCTTGGTTGGTACAGACCGAACGAATAAGGCTGAGCGCAGACTTGAGTCACGACAGTTTTAAGACAGTCTTAAGACAGACTATTGCTTTACAAAATTTATGAAGATGCAAGACAAAACAGTTTTGTTTCCGTTTTAAGGCAGACTTTCTATGTGAGGAAAGTCTGTCTTGAACCTGTCGTGACTCAAGTCTGCGCTCAGCCTAAGAGCAAGCGAATGCAAAAGTGAGATTCGACGATCGGTACGTTCGTTCTATTTTTAGGGAGATCGAGGATCAGTTTCGAAACCCTTTTGGTCTCGTTTTGTCTGTCCTTTTTTCTCTCCTTATTAAGGAGGGAAAAAAGACTCAGCAACTACCGCAGCTATCAACTTGAAATTTAAAATAATTATACATTTCGTGCGCTTGTACAGATTTTAAGAAAAAAAAATGAATAGTGAAAATGTGAACTTAAATAGATACCTACAGGGTCATGTGGGGTATGAAACGAAAGGTATAAGTTTGTATATTTCAAAATCGTTTTTGAAATTTCTGTACGTTTCATACTTTTCGAAATATTTTGATAAAACTCGAAAAAATACCCATTCACCCTCTGTCTCCGAAGATTGCAGAGCGATCCATCCAGAATGTATTGAGCGTTTGTGCATATCGCTCTATATTTTGAAGGAAAAATATAGAGTAGTTTGTAAAACGAACACATTTTTAAAATGGGTCAAAAGAAAAGATTTAAAAAGGGCCTCCCCAGACCTACCCTAATGAGCGCCATAGCGGCCCTGCTTACCGCATTCAGCCAGCATCAGAATGTTATTAATTAACAAATGGTGCGCAATTCTATAAGTTTCCATCTTTCCACTGGCTTCGAAACAATCGCCCACAATCGCCATCTTAAATTTGATTCCAATAGTTGTCGTTATCCTCGGCGCGGCGTTGTGAAACCCAGGTTTAGGTACTTACCTACTTCTCCTTGTTTTCGTATCCTTCTTCCTTTTTATTAAAGTAGTATTTTGACCACTTACAAACTTTTTAAGCTTTTTACTTTAATAGTAAAAACTTAAAACTCGTCAAAAATTTCTCTGTCTACCAAAAAATACAATATTTAGGTACTTACTTAAATTGCAACTAAAGGTTTAGAAAGTATATTTGTTTGGTAATAGGTAGGTACCTATCTTGTGTTTGTATCTAAAAATGGTGAATGATTTCATACGCTTTTTGCTTAATCTCAATAGGATATAAAACTGCCAATAAAACCTGCCTAATAGGTACTTATCTCCGCGCAAGCTCTTATAAACACATAGGTACACTGTTTTTGGTCTATTGTTTATTTTATTGGTCACTGACACAGATTGCATCATCTCGAACACTATCGTGAAGACGCTAGGAATTAAGTTCTTGAAATCACCTATTTATTTTAATTAAGACCTGGCGTCTACGCGCACGTGTTCTTAATCATTGGCAGCACCTGCAGTTCACGCAGTGTCACTGAATTACCAGTGACCCTGTATAAACACCAGGAAATGCTGCAGATTATATTTCTTGTGTCGACGACAAGTTTTTAACAAAAACAAAAGAAAAACCTACTCACGGAAATGAAAAATAACGTCAAAAGCAACCGAGATGTAAACTTTCTTACCTTTAAATATAAACATCAACAGTGAACTTAAAAGACGGTCCGAAAAGGCTGAAGTATTTTGTAATCCTTCCGCGTAGCCTCAAGGTTTGTTTACATTGGCCATACAGTTGAGTAGCAAGTGTCGAGTTTTTTTGTTATTATAGTGCGTAACCCCACACTAAGGGTAATTTCTAAGAAATCAAATAACATCGCAAAAATTTTCGACTTCGACGGGACTTGAACCCGCGTCCTCCCCTCAGTACGGGGATGTGATAACCAACTACACCACGAAGTCAAGTGACGTGGGAGTCGAAAATCTCTGCGACATCCTACGGTCTTATCGCGCCGTTAGCTCCACCTACAGGGGAAACATTGAAGTTTATCCAATCCTGTTCAAAGACTAAAGTTACATTTAGTTCGTTTGACGAGAGGTGTCGCGTAGCTTAATTCTAAGGTTTTTTTGTTATTATAGTGCGTAACCCCACACTAAGGGTAATTTCTAAGAAATCAAATAACATCGCAAAAATTTTCGACTTCGACGGGACTTGAACCCGCGTCCTCCCCTCAGTACGGGGATGTGATAACCAACTACACCACGAAGTCAAGTGACGTGGGAGTCGAAAATCTCTGCGACATCCTACGGTCTTATCGCGCCGTTAGCTCCACCTACAGGGGAAACATTGAAGTTTATCCAATCCTGTTCAAAGACTAAAGTTACATTTAGTTCGTTTGACGAGAGGTGTCGCGTAGCTTAATTCTAAGGTTTTTTTGTTATTATAGTGCGTAACCCCACACTAAGGGTAATTTCTAAGAAATCAAATAACATCGCAAAAACTTCGTGGTGTAGTTGGTTATCACATCCCCGTACTGAGGGGAGGACGCGGGTTCAAGTCCCGTCGAAGTCGAAAATTTTTGCGATGTTATTTGATTTCTAAGTGTCGAGTTAGTAAAGTTGGTGTGAAGCAAGTGGGTACTAAAGTACAAGAGGACGTAGTGGTTTACACTACAAAAGCGTCTGCTATCTTTCTGAATCTGAACTCTCGCTCAGTTGGCATAGTGTAGAAAGAGATGCCCTCTATTTCAACGCAGAAAGACCGCTGTTAGCCATTAAGCGCTGTGATGAAAAAGTGAAATGAACTTTTACGTTACGTTTAGACTCTAAAATGCTTTTTCCAAGCCCAGATAGATGGGCCAGAAAACCTAATGTATAACGGCATTTAAACTAAGCAACAGCCAAGCAAGCTTGCTAGTCGACTGACACGAAAAAGGCATTTATATCTGCGTAAATTTAAAGACTTGGAGAATTCTGTTGCCGATCATGCTAAGTTTACCAGAGAAACCATAAAATTATGCCCTACATATTTTTCCTTGAACATCATACTGAAATGCAAAAAAACCGGAATGCTTTCACTTGCGCATGTACAATCTTTTTCATGTGTCAAAATAGAGAACAGCTTAAAAAGGTTAAGTATATTACCAACAATCTCTTGCGTAAAACCTTCTGGACGAAGAGCCTGCAACCGCCAGAACTTCGTCATTTTATAAAGGCTGAGGGTTTGTCTGTGTATGCTCCCCAGTTCCCCACACAGGTAGGAACGATCACCGATTATAAAGTTTAGGTCATAGTGGCTTTGGAAGAATCTATGTTTCCATGGAACAATCTTTGTTGACTTGGAATACTTTATCTACAGGCTACTTTTAACCCCGAAACAACAAGTGCGAAGCCGCGGGCAGAAACTAGTATCCCACTTGCTAACCTTGACTTCTTACATAATAATTTGCACACATAGTATCACAATCTAAATACCGCCTATTATCCGTTAATTGTTACAAGGAATATCCAGTCATGCGAATTATATTTAATTATTTTATAGAGAACCGTGTAAGGCCTTGGAACTCTTCTAGATTTTTCATCTTATAATCATCATAATTTTTTCAGCATGTTTAAATTTTCCAACTGCATTAGGTACAATCGGAGACTCTAGAAATCTATCAAGACGTATCGTCTCGCTCTTCTGATGCATTTTAGTGGGGTGTTTAAGGTGATACTACCGGGGCGGCTTGAGATTCAAAAATTATCTAGTTTTTTGTAATTTCTGGGTTCCACTAGTAGTTTGGCTAGTAGGTATGTTTTTCACCATTTGAAAGAAAGGAAATTGCGAATGGCTGGGCACCCATGGATTTCCATTTGACTATCAAAAAACGTACAGCCAAATTGAGAACCTCCTCCTTTTTTAAAGTCGGTTAAAAATCAGCTCCCGATTGCCTACTTATAATATACTTATGAGGTAAATGCTTAGTGCATTTATTTTTGGGTATATTTAAAACTTTATTTTACATAATGAGTTAGGTACTAACCCGCCAAAAATAAAAATTCATGATTTTAATCTTGAATATTCATATGGACGCAGGCTTTTCCACCGAAGCATCAAAGCGCATCGAGTAGGTCTACCTACTCTTTAGTTTATCCCCACACGTGGGATACATTTCTGTACGTTTGCCGTACACACGATACATTTCTGTGGGAAAACATTTTATTTTTAAATAAGCCCTGGTCCCCCATCCCCCATCCCCCCATCCCACAGATGGGCAAAGACCATTAAAAAAAAAGATTATTTCAATTATGTACTCTTGCTGATTACTTTAATCCATGCATTGTGAATGTACTTGCTAATTTAATCTTATTTTTAATTCTGTATAATAAATCTGTCTGATTTTTCCAAGTGTACCTACTATATTGTATCTGAAAGTAATTGTTTGTGTATTGTATCTGAACGGAATAAATGATTTTGATTTGAATTGAATGAAACGGATCGCACTGAAAGTTTGCATTATATTAGTTGTTTGAAAAACAATTCAGAAACTAGTTTAGAATACATGTAAATATAACTAGTCGAGGGTTTGACCGTACTTAACTGATCTATGGTGATGATAATGATGTCCTACTTGCCTAATTTTGACCACGGCGGTGGCGGCCAATCTAAACGGAACCCGGCCATGTCAGGATACATGCGCAGGACATAATATTATAGTGCACAAGTGTCTGCGCAAATGCCCCCTTTATTCCCATAATCTTAGATGGTAGACCGGCACGACCGGGGAGGGGTCAGGACCAACGGCTAAACGTGCTTTGCCTTTTATACACGGGGGTGTAACACCGCCAACTTCCTGGCTCCGGGCTGCTACTGTGAATTGAACGGTATCTGTATTGTTGCAGGACCGACGAGCAAGGCATCGCCATGAAGGTGTACAATGCCGTGGCGTTGGCGCTCGAGATCCTGGTGCTTTACATCAAGATGACGCTGACCTGGTTCCACTGCCTCTACCTGTGGGCCGTGCCGCCGGAACCTAAGAGCGTCAAGGGCGAGATTATACTAGTGAGTGTGACCTACCTCTACCTATTGCCTCGAATCTTGCGGGCAGCGTAGCGGCGGCGCGGCGGCGGCGCGGGAGCGGCAGGATCTTATGCGTAAATCAAATGGATAGGCCCTCGAAAACAGCGGCGCGGCAGCGGCGCGGGGGCGGGCAACGAGCGTGCACTCCCGCGTCACTCTCGTGCTCCCGCGCCGCCGCCGCCGCCACCCCGCTGCCCGCAAGATTCGAGGCAGAGGCCTTAGACTTCTTCAGAAATCTCTTTTATCTTACTAGTCAAGTTCACGGAGATTAGGAGAAATTGGAAGAATTCTTCGTGAATCAGCGAACTTGGGGCAGCCGATATAAATATAAAAATGAATCCCTATTTCCCTTGGTCATGGCATCACGCGTCAACGGTTGGACCAATTTCGCTAATAGTTTTTTTGTTGTGTTTGTTTTTGTAAGGAGATATAAAAAAAAATGTCCCTCTTGACTGTTGCACTAACCTGTATATTTTGATCAGATCACAGGAGCAGGGCACGGCATCGGCCGGGAAACCGCCACTCGGTTCGCGAAGCTTGGCGGCACCATCGTATGTGTCGACATCAACCCCAAGGGCAACCAGGAGACGGTGGACATCATCAAGGAGCAGAAGGGCAAGGCGTTTAGATATGAGTAAGTCGATGGGCGTTTCATTATGCTTTCTGTTTTGTTTCCTCGATAGTTACTTTCTATTATTACACTTCAATTTTTTTAGAATACTATACTATCCTGGCCGTGTAGTGCTGGCTTAGGATTTGCTTCACCCCAACTCTTCCAGCGGGTGTCGTAAGAGGAAGCTAAGGGATACACACCAGGGAGCAGGCAGCATCGCCTCCTGCAGAACTATTTTACCACCGAACTGCGATCCCCAAATCGCATGCAATCCCCACGCTGGGGATTCTGGGCGCTCATCAGGGGGACGTCTAGTAGTAGAACGGACCAGTATTGGCTGTAAATGTATGAATGAGTATACTATCATTAGCGTTACCTATGCGTCTATTAAAGCGACCGGCAAGAGGTAGAGATAGTAAAAATAGTGGCAGCTTTAAAAAAAATTCCCCTCGAAGACCTAGATGATGCTCATGATTGCCTCCTCATGATTCTCATCTCAAATAAAGCCATGAGGTGGACCCGTGTTGAGTTTCCGTGTTAACTGACATACCCGATAGATTCTATCTCGAAGTACTATCAAAATATTTGAAAATTGTGTTTACCGAGACAATATTGACTATCTCATGATGGACTATTTGGCATGCTTGACAACAATTTGATTGTTATTGCTACCGTGATTGCTTACCCACTAAAAAAAACAATTTTTGTCTGCTAACGTCATCACCACATCAATCCAATGAAGACTTCATTGGATTGATGTGATGATGACACACCAAAGTTTCCAACTCAGCGGCTGATTGGTGCGGACATTTTAGCCCTGCGCTCCTTAATTCAATCATAATAATCATAATTTCAATACCGCTACTTAGACTTAAATACGTTTTACAGCGACAAAATTGCTTCCCACAAGCTTCAAACGACTAGTCCGCGAGCTCTCTGCGATCTGGTGCCGTCAATATAAAATTCATCTAAACATTACGAATTGGAGCCCATATATGCATGCACATTTTTTGCACTGGCTTTCCAGGTGTGCGAGTAGCGTTCAGTGTATGAATATAGCAGTAGGCAGACTGTGTTTTGTCGACTTATCTTTTGTGGGTAATAATGTGCAAAAATTTAATATTTGATAACTGAGGTGTGAAAAATGTTTCCGAGTTTAGCAGCAAAGGTTTAGTAGGTAGAGTCGACTAAACCATAAAGACTTACATATTATTATGTTCCTTGTGTCAATAAGCGCTCACATGACAATGTACCTACCGACTGTTCCTGGACAAGCAACCGGTCTTTGTAAATAGGCCAATGTAAATAGTCAATACATATTTTGTTTACGCTGATATTCCACAACGATGATACGATATACGTTTTAGTAAATTTGCGGTGGATGGCGGAAACGATAGTTTCATCGTTTCAATGGAAGGTGGCGTGGTGTGTGGCGAGTTTGGTAGTAAGTGGCGAGTTAGGGTGAGTGGTGAGTTGCGAGTTTGTGGCAAGTCGCGGAAATATAAGAATTTGCTACCACTTTACCACCCACCAACCAAAAAAAATATGATAATTAGGTACCCACCTTTTTTACTAGCTTTTTACGCCGGCACAGTCAGAATCTTGAAGTTTCTACGAAAATTCGGGATGCCTTGGGGCCGTGTGTGTGGTTTCTTTGCGTGAAATAGACCTACGTTTGACTCACTTGATAATAAATAAATTAATACTGAAATAAATGGCACGACCTGACCAATCTATCGTTCCAGAGGTGACGTCACAAGCCGCGAGGCGATCGCAGAGCTAGCAGAGAAGATCAAGAGAGAAGTGGGTGATGTCACGATGCTGATCAACAACGCGGGCATAATGGCCTGCAAGCCTCTGCTGGACCACACGGAGAAGGACGTCCGCAGCCAGTTCGAAGTCAACATCATCGCGCATATCTGGGTGAATATGACATTCAACTTTACCTATCCTCTTGCTGCCTTGTTGTGGTAGTCTTGTTTCAAGTTTCAATTTGCTTTCATGTTGTACATACATATTAAGAATAGATTACAGCTTGTCAACATGAGCCCGGGAACACTGCAAAATACACTGCAAAATACATCGTATAATATATTTGGCTCATAAGAGCAAAACTGAATATTTTTTCTTTTACCTTCTACTTAATCCTAACTTAGATACCTACTTAATATAAAATAAACAGCCTTGTCTTGATATAAGAAAAGGAATACTTTATACATCGTTGTATCTCTAGGAAGTTAGATTAGGTAGATGTGTTCCTTTTACCTTTTAGAATGTTTTCCTTTCTGAACCGGATGGAGAAAGCGATGGAACTTAATTGAAGCAGATTTGAATTCTGCCAACTCCTCCAACCCGACAAAGACAATAGTGCGAGTCTACAATTCTTTTAACGAATTCTAATTATACTTTAGGAGTCTAATTATACTCCTTCGGTGCAGTGTCAGCTGCTAAGCCTTCTTGGGCGTCGTAACTTGCAGTCGGATCTAAAGTTGATAGCAGCAGCATCCTTCAGCAACAGTTTCCACTCCAGACTCATTTAGGCCCATATTATGAAAGCTTGCTCAAGTAAAGCTTTTGTATGGCATAAACGTTCCTCGAGCACAGGTCGATGACTGAGCTAGCTTCTTTCATACGTGCCATAAAGTGACGAATATTTTTGATCCATTTTCGAGCGTGTAACGGTGTGTTGAAAGTACAAACTACAAAGTTCTTATCGGTTATCTCATATTTCTTTCAATAGCTTTTGCAAAACTTCCTTCCATCAATGATGGAGAAGAACCACGGGCACGTAGTGGCGCTGTCGTCGATGGCGGGGATCGTTGGCCTCCGGAACCTGGTGCCCTACTGCGCCACGAAGTTCGCGGTGCGCGGCCTTATGGAGGCCTTATCTGAAGAGCTGAGAGAGGCAAAGAAAGACTATAGTGGAGTAAGTAAAACCTTAGAGTTATATCTTTCTTATCAGAGTTATATAAGCAATCAGGTAAATGTCTTGCCAAAATCGTGCGCAATATGTGTGGCACCTTGTATGGTTTTTCTTGATGTCCGCGTCCAAGAACTTTCGTATCCAAGAGTAGGAAGATTAAGTTTTTGATAAATATATATAAGTATATATAAATACAAATAGATAAAAATACTTCTCTCTGAGAAACGGTCATTCACAAAAGCTGCCGTGGTTTCCTAGCAAACCACGGCAGCTTTTGTGAATGACCGATCTGCTCAAAAAAATTAGCATGCCTAAGATGCGCCAAGATCATTATTTATTTAAGTTTCCAGAACCTGTTTGGAACAAAGACTTTATAAAACCAAAATATAGGCACAATCTACCCGCAGAAGTTTCCGAGTCATTTAGTCATAACTTTGTTTAAGGGCAAGTGCAGTTTGAAGTGGTTCAATGGAGATTTGCATCAGTTTCAAGACAGAACCTTGACATAACATTCCGATTTCGCTCCGTGAATTTATTATTTAAGCAGAGATCTCTGCAATCTGCTTTGTCAAATCTAAAGGAGTTACAACAACTACATAGATAATGACGCTCAATCGACTTGTATTTCTATTCTAATTTTATTTATTCTTCAATCTCTAAACTAAGATGGTACCCAAGTTGTTAAGCTTGGTAGCTATGATGCTGTGCTGAAATACTTAGGGGCTGCGAGGTGAACCCTAAGGTGCATGTCTATCTAACTAAAGTTCTATGTTCAATACATGCAGAGCCAACCCCCTTAATTTATTTTTTATTATTATTCTATACCAGCTCCTTCCCGCGACTTCGCACGCTCTTTTCCGGTATAAAAAGTAATGTCAGTCCTCGGAATACAGTTTACCTGCCTGCCTAATTTGAGTCAGATTCGCTCAGCCGTTTAGGCTTGAAAGGCAACAGACAGACAGACGGATAGAATGACTTTCGCTTTTATAATTTAGTATGGATTAAAACTTTTAAATCCATCATGGTTATTAACACTAAAGTCATTTACAACGGGAGATTTACCATGATTTATATATTTTGAATATTCCGTTGTAAATGACTTTAGTGTTAGTATGGATTTCCGATATTCAGCGCTGTTTTCAGTTCTGTTGGCGTTAATTTATTCCTTCTTCATTCTTCAGATAAACTTCACAACAATCTGCCCATACATCGTGGATACAGGTCTCTGCAAGAACCCGAAGATTAAGTTCCCGTCGCTCATGAAGATCCTGACCGCTCAGGAGGCGGCGGACAGCATCGTGGATGCTGTCAGGCGGAACTACAGCGAGATTACTATCCCGAGCCATCAGTACTACGTCAATATGGTCAGTTGTATTCATTATGACTAGCTTTTGCTCGAGGTTTACGTGAATTTTTTTCAAGTTTGTATTTCATCTTCGAGCTAGTGTAAAATTGTTTAGTTCAGAGGGCCTACTCGGAAAAGGAAAATCGAAGTTTGGTTTTCGTTGTATTGCAACCTTGCATAAGATAAGCGTTTGCACGAAAACGAATCAGAAACTTCAATTTCGTTTTTAAGCCGGGCCCAGGACAGTCAGATTTTCTCTAAACGCTCGAAACGCTTCTTATCTGTTAAGAAGCGTTTCGAGCCAGGAAATACTTATTATAGTTACTAAATTGATACAGTATAATAGGTTTATCCCTCGAGATATTAAATTCATTGTTTAAGAATCAGTCGTAGACTTTACATTCGACACAGTAAGAAAGAGCTGTGTATTATATGTTCTTCACATCAGATCTGCTTGTCATGGCACGCATTGTGTCGTCATCTGCTAAAAAAGAGACGCTATCGGAGCATCAGAATTACAATGTAGCTAGGTAGATACTTTATTTTTAAGTACGTCGTTATTGAAACAAAAGTTTGGAGGCCTATACCCAGCAGTGGGTGAAGTGGGGTTGCAGATGATGATGATAATGTTATTTAAACTGAATTATACGAATTTGCAGTCTATCTAAGTTTTTTCGTTGTAGATCTGCCGAATGTTCCCGAAACAAGTGCCTCTCTACCTCAAAGACTTCTTGGACTCTGGACTGGAACCACAGTAATTAACTTGAGTATTTATATGCGTAACGTGAAGGAATGATCTTCTGATAAATTGAAAAGCAATATAGTCACACGCAGAATTGCCGAATTTAAAAAATATACATTTGCTGTTGCGTAGATCCTAGTGTGTCTTTAACCCGTCTATTGTTTTACGAAGGGGTAAAAACGCACAGATTTGCCCCGTCATAGATGGGCAAAAAAGTGATACTTTTTAATAAGCACCGTCAACGTAAATTGAAGATATAGAAAGATATAGTATTGCTCAGTATTTTGTGAAAAAAATAATTCTAAAATCAGCATTAGGTAGTACTGTTTTTAACTATTTTTATGATAAGAGAGAAAACCATTTTCGAAACTGGACTTTTTTATGAATCGAGTCAAGTTATTTCGAGACACATCATTTTGTATCGTGCTTCCCTCGTGAGCTAACCTCAGAGGAATCTAGCTCTCCGACGGGACTTTGCGAAACGTGCAAAGAAACATCTTTGTCAGCATTTTGTATTAATTCGAATTGTCTTCCGTTTTTTTTTCTTTTTATATTCATTAGATGTTTTTACATAAGGAAAAAATTGCAAGACAATAAGAATTAGTAGAAATACTTAGTCATCAACATCACAATGTATAATAATTTTATAATATGTTTAGGTAGGTAGTTTTTATAAGGTTCGATCGGGGTTTTTTATAGTTAATATTAATAATTATAAGAAATCATCAATTTTATAAATTGCTTTATAAAATAAGTTTTGAGCGTGAATATTTTACCTATAAATATTTTGCTAATGACTGTCGTACTTTAAAACCCTTGATCAGTGGCAGTGCCACAAGCTACTATGCATTTTTTCACAACATTTATATTTATCCTTCAGGAATTTAAAGTGCCATTTATGTAACAAAAATTTTAAAGAAGTTTTATTTTATCATAGAATATCAAACTTAATGGTTGTTTTTTTGGTGGACAGCAGAGTCTGAGGGGTCCGTCTATTTGACGTTATTATCGAGACTGGATCGTGACGTCTTCTTTCCGTTAGCGATTTGCATAGTTCCCTGTCTGCACGATAGAGGCGCTGTACCAAATTGTATGGAAAAAGGAGTCGTCACGATCACAACTCGTTACCAACGTCAAATAGACTCACGCCTCAGATTTTTAACCTTTTGAGTGCCATCGTCGTCAAAAGCAAGTCTTTTTGACTTGCAAACGTTTCATTAAAAATTGGCAAAATATCTCAAGTATAGCTGCCCACCAAAAATGCAGTAACAGACCGCTCAATGTACTATTTGAAAGTATGTCTGAACTGAATGTAAAGGTTAGGGTTGTGATGCTAGACTTAAATGAATAAATGTGATTGATCCATTAGATAGTAAGAAATAAAGATATTTTTAATAATTTTACGGTAGTTTTCCTTCGTATTAATAAAATAAACCAACCTCGCATTTTGCGTTAAAGGGAGTTATGGGAGGAGAAAAAAATGTTTCCTCAAACTAGACATTTTATTTATTTCAATTACAATAGGGTTATGATATTCACTTTAAATGCAAGGACTCAAACACTAAGTTCTTAGAAAGCTCTACAGCATTTTGTGTATTACTTGATTCTGTGGTCACGTTTAATCTACAAGTTGATTGCTTCAAAATATTTCGATTAAACTTTTACGATTTCTTAACATAATGAATGATTTATTAAGTAGCCCACGATCGCTGTAACGCCATCGAGGCGTAGAGGAAATAATAACAAAAGGTACTCTATAAATAAATATTAATTATTTTAGATTTTTATACTACTCATACCTACTAAGTCTGATTGGAAGTACGTCCATTGATTGACATTGGCAAACGGAAATAGGATGTTCTTATAATTTATTACTGCTAAAATTATACATGAAGTCATATACGACTATTTATTAATGTCTAGGTCAAGCCTATTATAAATCGAATTAATGTTTCCATGTAGAATCGACCTTTAACTTTAGTAATGTTAACTGTCTACATTTTATTATAAATAAGTAATGAACACACAAAACACAGACTACTCAACGTTTGTACAGTCATAGTTTAAACTACAACATTTTTAAACTCATTTTTTTATACTGGCTTATAAATTAACTACCCATTTTTTGACATCAAGTTTATGATACTTATTATGTAAATTTTTCTTTATTTATTTATTTATTATAATAAGTTCACAAAGCAGTTTACAATCAAATTTATACACTTTAAAATATAGTTACAGCAGTGAACCAGATTGTAAACCTAGATGTAAACATAACAAGATTAGAAAAGTGTTGCAAACATAGCCAAACAATTTCCCTAAAAATTACTGATATATTTAAACTAATACATATTATTTAAAATAGAAAATACGGTTATAATTTCGTGTCATTAACGAAACTTCTTAAGTTGTTAAGTTCATAATGGAATTTTTATACATAATATTATTTTATAAACCTCTACACAATTCACACCAAATAGGGAACATCTCGCACATTACAAAATCCTCTAACAGGCGACTAGATATTACGTTTTTCTTAGATAAAGTTCTTATATTTTACTTCCTTATTTACAAGATTATACATATAACATATTTTATTGCTTCTAATGAATATAAATATCATGCTCTACCTTTTTAATTTTAAAACAAGCTTCTTTGTTCTAATTTATATTATTATTTTATTTAATCTTACATTACAAGTAGAGAAAAGCTGCCACAGTTTGATACAAAAACTGAAATACATACTTACTTACAATACATTTTGAAGACATCTTCATAAAAATGAATAACTTCCACAAAGAAAATAAGACCTTCATTAATCGTCAAAAAAAAATTAGTTAGCATATTTTATTTATATCTACATTATAAATATAATGTTGATTATCATAGATTATAATTGACTTGTACATTCACCAGACAATACCGTAAATACATAAAACAACAATAAACTTAAGTAATAACTTTAAGCAAATCAGAAATCTTAGAAACATCTCTAAAAGCAAAATAACCCACAAAAATACATTAGGTACTTTCCTAAAACATGTATTGTGCGTCTATCATAATGTCACGTCTGCATTGGTTTATAATAAATAAAAAGGAAATTGCTAATTTCCTCACAAAACCTAAAATAGAAAAAAATAATCCTTTCTTCAGAAGGCTTTCACGAATAAAGGAAGCCCATTAGAAAAAAAACTAGATTACCAATAGGAACGCCACGGATTTCTACAACTTAATGAATATTCTGGCCACGCATAAAGCTACATACCTAATATGTATAAATCTATAAAATTACAAAGAATAAATCAATACCTAAATAAAATAAGTATGAAGGTACCTAAATAAATATTTTGTCTCATCCAGAGAACACTTAATTTTATCTTATCGTTATATTTTGCACACTAAGTTTTTTATCTTTATGTTCCCAAATGTATGTTCTCAAAGTTTTTTGTTTCTCAACTTTCCAATGAAACCACCTACATAGATATTTTGTCTGAAAATAGCCGAGGCCAAGTGATGCGATAACTTTAGCTTTTTTTAATTATTTTTGAGAAAAACAAAGTTTTGTTAAAACCTTGCGAAAATTCAAAAACTCGCTTATATGCACCTTCACGAGTTATTTAACATTTTTGGCCGAACAATTTCGTTATTTCGATGCTTTTCCGTTATTTTTATTAAAATATATCGACATCTTTAAGGTGCTCGTAGTTTCTGTCCCAGTATCCTCCGTTGTACAACCAATCGTCTTGCTTCGTATACGGGTTCTGACCTTGGCTGAACCACCTGGAAATACATCATCACATTTTAACTCAACAGACACCCGTTCACTAAAAGATTACAGAAACCTGAATGAAACCCTTCCGCCATATTGGGGTAAATTTACACAAGATTTACCCTGTGTAGATTTACACTTGTCCCGGAAAGCAGGCGCGAAAGGGTTAATCCACTGCGCCACTAAATTTTAAACTCAAGGGTTAATTCTAATCTTCACAGTGGTTTGAGGGGTTATCTAATGCCCAAACATGGGTATACAGAGGCCATTGTATGTTATTTCTTTATGAGTAGAAATTGGCTTGAAACTTAACAGAGGATTTAAACGAATCGAAGCAGTTCTCAGCATCGGTCAATCGCCATAGGTAAGGTAACTAAATTCGTAAGTTCCTAACTACTAGGTAAGAGAACACTAGTGACGCTGGCTTCGCGTATTTATGTGCAATCTATTTTCTCATAAGTGGTCAAATAAATACCTTGGTCGCTACGCCCCCGAAAATTTCTTAAGCGCTTTTCTTGAGGCTCGCTTCTCGAGCCGTGTCATGTCTGCGTCTATATCCCCTTGTTCGAACAGCCTGACATCAGGCTGCACTCCGCTGTTAGTGGGACAGACCTTTCCTTAAACTTACCTTGGTGACCACGGCTCTGAAGCTAGAACGCTGTTTTGAAGTCCGCTACTTGTAATTAGCCGTGTCTTCTCCGTAACGGCAGCGTCAATGTCTTATTATTTTCAAAGCCTTACGTCAGGCCGCATCTCGCTGTCGGAACTACAGAATCGTTCTTGAACCTACCTTGGTGACCACGGCTCCGACGCCTTTTTGAGCGCTTTCCTCGAGGTCCGCTGCTTTTCTTCAAGCCGTGTCTTCTCGGTGGCAGCTGCGTCGATGTCCCCTTGTTCCAACAACCTCACGTCAGGTCTCATTCTGCTGTCGGTAGGACAGAGCTGTCCTTTCATATCGGATTCTACCTCGTTGAGGGACATCGCGAACTCGGTGAATTGATAATACTGAAAGTGGTGAATTGATGGGTTTGAATTGTATATCACATTGATTCCGTTCACGCACTAAACGCGTTCACGCATTCAAAACACAGGAAGCACGCCTTTTACGTTGGATAAAGAAGTTTTGTTAAAAAATCTTGTACAGGACTAAGAGTAAAAAAAAGAAGAACCGCTCTAAGTAGGTACAAGTCAAACAACGAACATCAGAAAATTAGAAAAAAAGTGGACGTTACCTGAGCACTGTTGGTAGGTCTCGGCCTCGCCTCCCACAGCGTGACAGATCCAGGGATGTCGATGTTATACGACTCGTCGGGCTTCGGGATGTCGTCAGATCCCTCGGGCTCATCGTTCTGAAAGATAGGACCGTCATTTAATGAAAACTGATCAAGAGCTTTGGTTAAAGAATAAGCTTTTGGACTTTAAAGGATTGTGCTTAAAAAGGTTGTTGGACACAGTAGGAATGGCATAGGAATGATTTTTATCAGCCATCAAAAGTACGCGGCGCATAAAAATGTGATTTACTATACTTCACAGCACTTTTTCTACCGTAAACGCTTGATCGTTTACTACTCCAAAAATGAAGATGCTGAAATTGGAGAATCTTATTCCTATTCCGTGAATTCCACGATGTTAGGTTTCAAATAGGTATGTAGATCAAATCATTTGCTACGCATACTCACATCTTGTATCGACATAGACCGCAGCGCCCCAACCTTGAAGCTATTGAGCTTAGCCAGCACTTTCTTTGGCGTGTGCGAGGGTGTCTGAGACGTGCTCTCGTCCCCTCTCTCTTTTGCCCACTGCTCGTAGGCGGACGCACTGCAGCACTTTATGAACTCTGTCCACTTGCCGTACAGGAAGCGGATGCGTTTCTTACTGGAAAAATTTAAAGGGGAGTTTTTAAAGGTTGTATAAAATGTCTGTCATTTCATATCACTTTTTACGATCTCAGAGCAATATTGAAACAACGTCACTTTCATAAACACGAACACAATAGCGCTAAGGTTAAATGCCATAGTATAAGACCTCTGACACAATGGTATTCCAGACCATTTTAATTCGTTGATGCCCGACTCGAGAAACTTTTATTTTGACCTACACTTTCGTTGGTCTGCCTTTCATCATCTATCAAGTCAGTTTGCTAATAGGTTAATTACTATGCATTGTAACTTACTTCGCATCCATAACGAATCCATCCACCCTATGCAGGTCCCGGTTATTGAACCCCGCTGGTTTGAAGGACAGGTTTGCCTTCAGTCCAGCGCCCCCATGGCAGACCACCTCCATAGCCCCGTACTGCTCGATCCACAGCTTGCCGACTATCACGTTGTGGACGCAGCAGTTCACGTTTGTCCAGGTGTAGGCTTCACCCCAGCTGGAAATACAAATGAGCTTATAAGCAATGTATTAGGCATCACGTACGTAACATCACCTGCTTTGTGACCGCGTAAGTTTGTTTTTGTTTTAGTTTATGTTTTCTCCAAAAAACTCTGAAGACCAAAAGTGAGTTCTTGCTTACATGCTCTTTGGAAAGAGATAGGGTCGGAGTTTTTGAGGTGTTGAAGGTTGTAAGAAACCGATGGATATGAACACGGGCAATGCAGGACCAACCATTGATGTTCTCTTTAGAGGAACCGTAATATTATGTCCAGCAGTAGAAGTCCTCTGGCTGAAGTCACGGGTTGAAATGATGCTGAGGACTCTTTTACCTTGGCAACTCAACAGTGACATGTCCTTTGGGCTGGATCTCAACGCTCTTGCCGCAGAACTTCAGCTTCGGGTGGACTGACCCGTGGAAGACAAAGTGGGGGCTGTCAGCGTGGAAGGCAGACACTGGGGGGTGGTGGGAGACCTGTCGAGAATGAAATTCATTTAAAAGAGGTTGTATTGCGCAGAGTTTCAGAGCTGATGAGTGATCATACAGTCTGACATTTGAAAAGCAACTTGATAAATCAGATATAAGGAGTCATTATTCAAGCAAACAACAACGATAGACATTTGGGTCATTGCCACCATTGATTGAATTTCTGCGCATATTTACACATTCACAGCAATTGACTGGTAGGTACCAAAAGATTTCTTCGTAGCGCTATCAATGTCCAAGCCAGTAACGTCAATCGGTCATGTAGATTATTTTTGACGTGACGTCTTATAATTCGGTAGAGCCGGCTGCACGCACGAAAAAACATGACGTCATGCGGCGTTACCTCGCTCTGAGGCGTTCCATGTAAGGCTTGAAGTGCAAGCGAGAGCGCTCGACATCCGTCTCTCTCCTACTTGAGTGAGCGATGCGTCTGCGTGGACAGCTGCTATACTATAGTACATTTACATGTTTTGATCGAGTATCAAATGCTACCATTCCATCAGTATTTTCTTAAGACGTTGTTACGTTCAACTATCGTCAGTAAACCGACTTTACAGACAACCATTTTTTTTTTATGAGTTTATATTTTGTTGGCCGTGGCGGTTCGCCTGCCAAGCGTGGTTTGTTCTGGATAAATTCCTACCTGTTCACAAACAGCTCTGAACTCGGGTCTCTCCAGCTCATAGGTTTCTCCGAGGAGAGGGTTGAAGGGCTTGCCAAGGCGCTCCCAGTTGGAAGCCAGCGCGCTAACGGCGAAGGCTGGAAAGGAAAACATCGATCAGTAAAACCTTCCTATCAGTGGGGATATATTAAGGTGGACCCCCGTGCATCAACCCAAACACGCCTACATTTCTTTTCAACAAATTTATAACTATGTGCGAAATTTGATTCAAAACCAAATTAAGATACAGACATCTTGGAATCCTACTGCCATCCTTGCGTTGATAGAGATTGGACTACTACCTAACTGGGATAGAATATTTAGAATCCTCCAAAAGGCATAGGTAGGTACCTACTTAGATTATGAAAGCGATATTGGCGTGACCTCAAGGTCTATCGTATTTCTGCGATATTATCGAGGCCATTGTCTAGCAGTGGAAAAGTCGAGCTGATCAATCTGAGCCCCAGTTCCTTACCAGCAATATACTCCATCCGATGTACAGGATCCGTCTGTTCTGCGGCCATCCGAAGCAGATGCGCGTACTCTAGATACTCCAGCATTCGCTGGAGGAAGGACAGTGGTTCGTTGAACACCACCGGCATCGTGATCTTGGAGAGCTCCTTGCCGACGCAGTTCTTCAGGACCGACCACAAAGAGAAGTCGCCGCGGCTGAACTGAGCGACGGGGAGTGTGGTTCTGCAGGAGCAGAAAGTAAAAAATGTAGTTGATGTCTTAACATGATAGGTTATCCTACTAATAATAGAAAGGCCAAAATAAAATTAGTGCCGTTGTGAAATGTTTGGATGAAGACAACGCCAAAACTACTGAATGGATCGGGCTGAAATTTTGCCCGGATGAAGTTGTGTGCCTAGATTAACATATAGGCTACTTATTATACGGAAAAGATGCGTGCAAAGCCGCGGGCAGGAGCTAGTAACGAGGTAATTATCAAATATTGACAAATAACTAGCGCATTGTGCTGAGTAATTTTTAGAACTGCTCTACATCTATTATTTTATTCTGTGCCAACGCGAACAAAGCTCCATTTAAACCAGCGAGATTTGTGCTCAGCATTTTAGAAGGGATGTTATCGTGACCCATGAAATGAGGTCAAGGGCATGCTCCCCTTCAAATCGTTGGGTTTCCTTCCCTTCGCAAGTTTAAATGTCCCTAACCTACCCTTCAAAGGTTTACGTATTCCGGGAAAATTCTTTATAAGTGTTTTGTTGGAAGTTCCCGAACGGTGCTCAATGTTACAAATACTTAAGTACCTAGTAAGATTGTAGTAAAACTATTTTTTTACTATGATTGTAAATAGCCGAATATATTATGTATTCATTTTACACAGTACCTACTAGGTACCTCACTGATCTTGTCCATCTAGCGTCGGGCCGCAGCGTCACACGCTTTTTTCCGAGATTTAAAGCAGCCTTTATTTTTTTGTTTACATAATTTTATTTTTTCCATATTTAATCGAACTCTATGCAAAATTTCAGGCTTGGAAAAAGTAACGAACATGCAATTTTACATAATATAGCCTATAGGGCAACATTTAAAAACAAACTTCCAATATTCACATTTTCCCGAGAGAAACCTTCAGGAAAGGCTGCTCCAGTATTTCTTGGATTTTAATTAAGAGACCAACTGGCGAAAAGGCAGAGGTTGTATGAATAATTGAGAAGATGGATCGCTTCTCTTGTACCCTGACATTGACGGATACCCTCCCTACTCACTGAAAGTGAGCGTGATAATTGCTTCGTCTGGAAAAATATATCTTGGTTTTCATAGGGTATTTCATTAACGGTACCTAGAATTCTTTGTACTATGGTGGCTTTCACTGTAATGACTATGATTCTACGAGCTACTTCTTTAATGTAGATTGATTTCCAGTGTTTTCTACGAGCTACCACAGATTAGGTTATTTGCGCTACTATTCGTTTGTACTACTAACCGCACTCACACTCACTAGCTTTCATATTATTCATCCATAATATATCACTGAACTCTATAAAAACGTCCTTTATAAATGACTAGACGAAGTTCCCGTTCCCGTGGGAATTCCGGGGTAAAATATAGCCTATGTCACTCCCTGAAAAGTAAGCTTCCTAACGGTGAACGAATTTTTCAAATCGGTCCAGTAGTTTCGGAGCCTATTTAATACAATGAAACAAACAAAACTAGCTATAATAATGAAAAATCACAGCAAAGCAAGTATCTGCTAGGTTTTGCTGCTAGCTGCATTTCGTGGACAACGCAGTGGCAAACGACAAACATCGCGATTAAAAACGATCAAAAATCTCCCAAAACGATTCTACTCCAGAAATTTTTAAATAGATTTCTATGGATTCACCAACAAACGCCTACTCGTACTATCCGAGTAAACAATAAAGCCTTCCTTGTGTAAACAAAATAGCAAGCCGCTTGTGCGAATTTGCTCCAACAACCACGCAGTGTCTTCCGTTTACTGATCTTTCCCCGGGGCGCCACAATTATTTTGCTACCTGTTGTAGGTAATAATATGCCTTGCTACAGCCAAGTTTCGTGTTTTGATTCATGTTTTGTAAATACAGGAGTACCTACCACCAAATTAAGCGTAGCGTTGACTGTAGAGTCGTTTTGTTTTGATTTTATTTTGTATACTTACCTAGTTGCTTTTTTATACCCATCCAACCTATCTGCTCTCTCCTCAATTACAAAATGCCCCCCGGGTGCATTGTCGATGAACCCCGCTGCTGACAGGATAGAAGTTTTCGAAAATCCTGCACGCCTATCATCCAGCTTATCGCTGATTAAAATCATTTCGTCCACAAGTCAAAAATTACCTTAAAACAGTAAATTGAAGTTTTGTTCGTCGTTTTCACGTATTATTTTTATTTTTCTATACATACATATTATGTTCAGTTAAGAAATTGTCAACTCTTCAAATCGTCGCTGCTTTCTTTCCAGCTCCTGCAGCCCAGCGAACGAAATAAACTCGCTTCCCTACGAAAATTCACCATTAGAACCTAGACTCTAGAAAAACAAGAACCTACAAAGTTATGTACAAAATACGAGGTGTTAAATCTAAAGCCTGTTCCCGCTGTCCCGGCGAGCTCCGGCGTTCAAGGTCGGCCTCCCGATCAATACCACCTGCGATACTGCCACTTTACAATCTACTTCGCAGCAATGTGGATTTTATTGCGGTTGCTTCAGAGCTTATATTACCATGGGAGAGTGACTCATAATGGTGCTAGAGTGTCTGCGAATGACGATATATATGAACATCTAGGCGCTTTGAGATGACGGGATACATTATTTCGTATAAAATGAAACAGTTAACTGAAGCCGTAGTAAAATATTACATCTAATTACCGTATAGCTACGTAATACTGGGGTAAATACAATTTTTTTACTTGAACAGTGGCAAAAAATATACTTATAATTGTTTTTGATTGATTTGTTGGCGCAAGTAAACCTATAGCTCGCATAACATTTGACTCTTGCAAAGAGAAAAATATTATTGTACCTAATTGTTTCTGATTTTGATACTTACTTACTTATTGGTCAGTACAGTCGACCTTCTAACCTAATCTGTGCTTTCCAGCTGTTTGCCCGCCCACGGGGCTAATGGACCATCAATATTGAAAAAACGACACTTTTTCCGATTCAGTAACGTTTATTTTCCTTTTTAGGAGCGGCTTTTTAGTGGATAGAAAAATCAAGATGGCTCCTTTGGGAACCGTTTGGTGTCAGATAAATTTTTGTTTTATTGACTTTGTTTATGAATTTCGGCGTATTTTTTATATTTTCTTACGAATTCATTCATTAGGGATTTTAAGATACACCTTATTCTTCGTAAATTATTCATCTAACGTGGATAAATAGTACTAACTACACCAACCTACCAGCCACAAAAATCTGATATAATAACCAGTCATTTGGTTTCCATAATGGAAACCAGATGCTCCGCTTAAAATAAAGCTTTTGATATGATTTGATAAGGGACTAGATAGATGATATTGTGTGAAAAGTCCAACATGTTTTGCTTATAAAAAAATATGAGTTTCGTTTCATTCAACCATTTGAAAGGTATCCGTCTCAATGTATCCCTCCTTTTTCGGGTCGGCAAGACAAGGGTCGGGTGAGGTAGACCGTGCCAGACCCTGTCGGTCGATGGCGACCTTGGGCCGCGGTAGAAAAGGTTTCGGATTAGGCTCTTGGTTTATCGAGCCGACACAAAAGCAAGTGATTGCCCCGTAGCCCGCATGTGGTGTGTGTACATACCTACTTGCTCTAAATATAGCTGGGTAGGTTGGTAGCCACAGTGAACGAAACATATTGACAGAATCTCTTAAACGGTAAAATCTAAAGTTATTATTTTTTTGTCGTTGATTTTACAAAGTTGAAAGTGACATAGGTAGTCAGAATTCGAGAGAATAATAATTGGCACAGGTTATTCTCAACCTATTTGAATCGGGACATAGACAGAAAATATACGAGGCGACGCTATCGGTAAGAATCTTTAAATAATAAACAGAGAGGAATTATATTCGACTAGGGTGACATAAAACCTAAAGCCTAGTTTTATTCCATATAAGTTCCACATAAAGCTTGCAAACAACCAAGCTAAGCTAGCCGGATTACCTAGGTACCGCTTCGCAGCTCTTTAGTGCCTTCATTTATCCCCCTTTCACCAGCCTCCAGGGTAAAAGGTGGGGGGGGGGGGGGTATAGGACGGAAAGGGGTGGAAATTAAATTGCAAGCCACTCGCAGCGAATCAAAGAGAGATTGGCGCTGTAGTAGTCATGTTTACTTGCACAGGGGATATCCGAGTAAGAAGAAACTCCGAAAAAAGTTTTCCGGTAAATAAGGATTGTTGCAGAAGTATTTATTTTATGATACATTGCGAGTTTGGATACATGTTACACAACAGCGTCTTTAGGCAAATTTGATTGTAAATATATATATTTATACGAAACATTTCATTTTCGACATTGGATGTCATTTTTGACATTTAGTGTCATTTTTTATAAAGTCTGTCATTGCTGTCAAAGTACAAAATAAAAATTGAGTTTACTGTTGAGTACTGTAGTTTATATTGTTCTCTTTGGTTTCCTTCTCTCAAGGGGGAAAACTGGAATTCATTTTTTTCGCGTTCCAGTTTTCCCCCCTGAGAAAAATTTATCAAGGGGGAAAACTGGAACGCAAAAAATCGTCGAGGGGGAAAACTGGAATTTGAAAAAAAATCTTCCAGTTTTCCCCCTTGAAAAATTTTACTCAAGGGGGAAAACTGGACTCCAAAAAAATGAATTCCAGTTTTCCCCCTTAAGGGGGATTTGTCAAGGGGGAAAACTGGAATAACCCCCATTTTGAGCTACCTCTGCTTGGCTCCCTGAAACTATTGACACCTAAAACCTGAAATTTTGTTCGTCACAACAAAGTTGCATGAGATAGCAAACATTAAAAGTTATCAGTATGAAATATCGTAACACAGTAACATTATGGACCTGAACCCAAATCAATTGCAATCATTGACAATTAATTAATCTGCAAATAACAAATGCCAAAACAATTTATGAGACCAACCAAGCACCAATAATGCTGCTCCGGGAGTAGAATCAACATCCTTTGCATCGCCACTGCGCACAAAGTGGCTACTTCTTTCACAGTAGTCTGCGGTAATGTTATCTAACATAATTATTAACATAATTATCTAACATAATTATCTAACATAATTATCTAACATAATTATTAGTATTAGTTTTATTAATGTATTAGCATTAGTATTAGTTTTATTAATAAACAATTTTTCCGTTTCTCTGTTACCTCTACTATCTGTGTGCAAGTAAACCAAGCGCAAAACCTCTGCAAATTACAAATGATGTAGTCTGGCGTCCTCGATACAGGCTCAGCCTAGTGAAGAAGTCGACGAAAAACACTGCTGAAAGTCGCTCAGCAAATTATGTACATATTTACCCATAAAATGTATCACGTGTTTTAGATTAAGTCCATCGGTTCTGATTTGTATTATTTGCTGCAATAAATATTTTTTACTTTTACTTTACTATAATACGTTGAAATGGCTGGTTGTAAAAAATGTATATTGTGTACGTTTTTAAACACACTGATCGATAACACACAACATATCTTAAAACCACGTACAACTTCGCTTTTTCACAAAATCACTGAAATATGTATAAAGTTCTAATTTACTAAAATTACCTACTTCAATAGCCCGATTTGTTAATTTTATTAATCTGAAATTAAAACAAGTTGAGGCTGACCTTCTTTACAATCCCCCATTCAAAGTCTGACTTTCTCTACATATTGAATTTATTTACTGTCGTACGTAAATGCTCATGCAAAATGCAAGCTGCACTGGAATACGATGCAATATTCCTGCTTCGTACGTTTTACTTGATCCTTGAGAAATTCCCAGTGCTAGATAAAAGTTTAAACCTAACCTTGTACGAAAGCTACTTGAGCTATACATAAACCTGACCTAATAAATTGCTAAGCTCTGAGAGGTTTACAGACGTAAGTAGACTCAATGGACTCAATATTCACTACAACCTATGAATTTCGTAGCTCCTTATGCCACGCCGTAGACGTGTGCTACGATGTAGCAAATGCTACTTCGTAGAAGAGTGCTATGTTTCTAATGCTACGTCGTAGAGGAGAGCTACGAAGTAGCAAATGCTACTTCGTATAGGGGTGCTACAATGTTTCAAATGCCGGCGTAGGGAAGGGCTACGACACGTAGCAAATGCTACTTCGTAGAAGAGTGCTATGTTTCTAATGCTACGTCGTAGAGGAGAGCTACGAAGTAGCAAATGCTACTTCGTATAGGGGTGCTACAATGTTTCAAATGCCGGCGTAGGGAAGGGCTACGACACGTAGCAAATGCTACTTCGTAGAAGAGTGCTATGTTTCTAATGCTACGTCGTAGAGGAGAGCTACGAAGTAGTAAATGTTACTTCGTAGAGGGGTGCTACAATGTTTCAAATGCTACGGCGTAGGGAAGGGCTACGACACGTAGCAAATGCTACTTCGTAGAAGAGTGCTATGTTTCTAATGCTACGTCGTAGAAGAGAGCTACGAAGTAGTAAATGTTACTTCGTAGAGGGTAATAATTTTCCAAATGCTACGGCCGGCGTAGGGAAGAGCTACGACGTAGCAAGTGCTACATCGTACAAGAGTTCTACAATATTTCAAATGCTACGTCGTAGAGGAGAGCTACGACGTTTTGCGCAGCCCGCGTCCATTTAAATTCCGTCACATAATTCATGTTTTTTCAACCTTGAAGAAAATTACTTCCAAAATAATTCCCCACGATTCCATTATCCAATCCAATTTCGCAGACCGAAATTTTTTCAAACACGTCAGAACACACAAAAGCGTCTAATCTGATTCGTTATTCATCTCATAAATATGAGAATGGTCCCGTTATTGGTAATGTCTTGTTTCTAAATGGATTCGGGACGGATCGATTTCGACCTTGCAAAGGGACTCAATGTGACGAAAAGGATACAGAGTTTTACAAGGTTTTAAGAGTTTGAAAAAAGAGATTCAGATCCTTCAGCTATCTGAAGCTATCTGTCACGAACGTCACAGCCATTCAAACTTATAGAAGTTCGTTCGTGACATCGTGATGCCAATATTACTGAATGAATCTGGCTGACATTTTGTATAGATACATACCTGTGTTCAGAATTTATGTCGAAAAATATAGCTGGGTGTTACAAGGATTTAAGAACTTGAAAAACAAAATTCAGATTCATATTCAAAGTTTAAATTATTATGTGATGTTCATGACATCTTGATGCAAATGAATCCGGCTGACATTTTGTATAGATACCTGTATTTCGAATGTGACGAAAAGATACAGCTGAGTTTACAAGGATTTAAGAGTTTGCCAAAACAAGATTCAGATTAATATTAAAAGTTTTAATGGATGTGATGTTCGTGACATCTTGATGTCGAAATTAATAAATTATAAAGCTGAAATTTGGTATAGATGTTTTAGGTTAGTTTAAGCATACTGTTGGCTACTTTTTGTGTAGAAAAAGTACGTGTACGGCCAGAAACTAGTAGGCACTTACTCAATAAATATCGATTGATGGCCCAAACTTCAGGAGGTTTATACCAGCTATGCTTATTTGCCGATTGTTTAAAAGCCTTAAATTCCTTCTCCTTTTTGTAAGGCCTCTTCCAATGAAGTTCTACTTAAAATTTCGGCGAAGTAATACTAACATTAGCCATTTCTGCCGGAAGACAGCTTCCATTTTTCCATTTTCTTTACTTTCATAGGTAAGTACATTCTAAGAATCCAAAAAAACAACTTTGACGGGACTTGAACCCCAAAAACGTTTTTTTGGGATATTATTTCATTTCTTACAAATTACCACGAGTGTGAGGGCTTACCTACTATAATAACAAAAAGTTAGCATTAAAACTGTTGGAAAAACTTTCATACAATAACAAATCAATAGCGAGGCGAGATGTAACCTCAATGCTTCAGATTCTCAATATCTGCGCATTGCGCATGACAGGGCATGGACAGTAAATGTATTAAGGTATCAATTTCTACTATCGTGGGATAGATTGGTATAACCTGCTTACTTATAGAAGGGGATTGAGAATGAAGTCATCTATCATGCTATCCTGCTCAATTCTAATCCGAGGGGCGAGTCTCCGAGGTCTCCGAGGACGTTAGACTTTGACGTTAGTAACGGAACGTGATCGTGACGTCTCCCGAGGGATTGGTATTTATCCCGTAAAGCTTAAAAAACGACATAATGCTTTTGAAAAATCACGACTAGCTACAACAATTCGCCAATTAGTAATGTAGATATACATTAAATCTGGGCTAGCATGACAGATGACGTTATTCTCAATTCCATTCTTTAGTTTTTTATTTTATTTATTTAGTACGCAGGTCATAGGTGCAAGTACAGCTGGTACTTAGCTGAACCCAATAAAGTAGGTACTACTGGTAGAGATAAACCATTTTAAAAATGAACGCCGATTGAATGATGTTTAGTGGAGTGGGCGTGCATTTTTAAAATGGTTTATCTCTACTATCATGTTGCGTTAAGATGGACTCACTCGACGACCGCGTTCTATCTGGCAATAGGCTATTTTACATTTGAAAATGCAAAATTTATATGCATTTTGATGGCACTTAACGATTGAATAAAAATTTTGTGAATGTTTTAGTGGTTCATCAGCACTGTAGAATCTAATTGAGACACTTCAAAAATGGGTGTAATACCCTATTGTCCATCGCTGTTCCACATAATTCTCATGAATGACATGGTACAATAATATATAATTCTGGAATATCCACACAACATCATCTAGCCCCAAAGAGCAGCAATAGGTAACGTCCATCAACCAGCAGCCAAGATTTTAAAGAATTTTTAAATCAAAATCAATTGGGAGTGTGGTCATAGTATTTAAATAAAACATGTATGCAAAATATATACATAGGTATTCGTTTCCGTTTTTCTCTTTATTATATTAGTATAGGCTAGCTTCTGTCTATGGCTTCATTCACGTGTTTTCGAGATATACGTGGTTAATAGCACGCAGGGCTAACTCGTATAATGAAGGTAAAATAATTTTCAGGATGGATTAAGTTTGAAAGATTTATCGATTAGGCTCAGGTTACATACCTGAGCCTTCCGGCCAGGTGGGATGACGATCTGCGAAAGACTGCAGGCAGATGCTGGATGCGGCAAGCTGAAGACAGGGCGCTATGGTGCTCATTAGGGGAGGCCTATGTCCAGCTGTGGACTAATATAGGCTGATGATGATGATGATGATGATGAGCCCCGAGTCCGGTTGACGATAGAATCGAGACGTCTCATTTTGCTAAAGGATATGGAACAGCGCCTCTATCGTGCAGACAGGGAACTACGCAAATTCCATACAAAAAAGAGACGTAACGACCACGTATCGTTACTATTGTCAACCAGACTCAGAGTCTGTTCTATTTCATTATCATCTTTAGCCTGTTCACATCTACAATACAAGATATACGTAGCATCAGTTTCGTTGGGATATACCCGTGAACTTTTGTATTTGTCTGAAATACTAATTAGGTTACGTCGGGCGGCGGGTTGCTATGAAAACTAAGTTAACTTAGTTTTAGCTTAGCTCGCTTAGATAACGCAGCTTTTCAAAAATCTGTGCAACTGTAAATTAAGCTTTGTGGTATGAAAAATTGCTCAGTAATAATTTATTTCTTTAAGACTTTACAGGACTCTTGAACACTCTCTTGGTCTATGCGAGCTTAGCTGAACTAAGTTAGCTTAACTTTCGATTTGAGACTAAGTAACTTATTTGTAGAATTAAAAGACTGACCTGTATTTCCCAAAGCTGCCACCATTCTCTTCCATCTTACTCCAACGCGCCTGTTCCCCGTCTACCGCGACGGTCGGCGCTCTCTTTCTCTCTCTCACTCACTGATCACTTCACTTGTGTAAACGAATATAGTCCCAATACAAACAGAAGAAGGTTGTGAATTGTGTGTTAGGTTCTGTGTTATTTGGTGTCCATTATTGTGGCATGTTTAATTCTGAAAGGCACTGATTTGTAAATTTTATGATTCAGACGAAAAGCGGTTTGCCAAGAACACTACACTGTATTTTTCTGACGAAATGGAAAAAGAATGGTATTTGTGACATTTTCACTATTATATTTCTTGATTCCCAACAAAATTTGCATACAATTTTATCTTACCTACGAGTGGAAAATTGTATCACACGACTTAAAAGAATGGTGCAATAGAGAAAAGTTAAATCCCCAGCAGTTGCTCCTCAGGGTTGAATAGATAGATGTCATTTCAAAGCTCTATCAACTCTACTCTATTTAGGTAGGTATAAGAGAGACGTACGATAACCTTTCGAAAACTTGGTCACCAAGTGTGTGAATGGGTAGGTAAACACTCCCTAAGTAAACATATCAAGTTACAAAATCGATAGCCAACTACGCGCATTACCAAACTTAATAAATCTATTCAGCTTTCAAACTCTACCACGCTCCCAAGAGATTCAAAGCTGAAGTTTCCACTTGGGGTCTTTTCAGCAGTTTCAAAAGTTTTAAACTGCGCATTTCACGTACCTAGTAGCAAATAAACAATATGGCTTTTAACATAGATAAACTAATAAGGAACTTATTCTATGGGTACTCTCTCATATAAACAATTATTAATAAATGTGTTATGGTCGAAAAATGAACTGTTGTTGAACTTCCTGCACTTTAAAACCCATCGCAGAGTTTTTCTCCGTGTTAAGTTATCTACTGATCTGAAAAGATCGAAGATTTAAGCTTTGGAAATTTTCCTCATGTCCGTGTCGCTATTACCTACATCTAATGTTATCCACCTAAGGAAATTATTACCCAATTTGACCAAACGCGCGTAAATGAATCATTCACGAAAACAAATTAGCAAGCAGCTAAAAAGTAGACTATTTTTACCCAAGTTGACCAAACGCGCATATCTGAATCTTTCACAAAAACAAATTAGCAAGTAGCTGAAAAAGTAGACCACTCGGCTAAGTTTTTTAAAGTTCTCTACTTATTCATATCTACTGAATAATCTATGAACCCACTGAGATTACAACCATAACCGCAAAATTCAGCAGTCGACGCCGTTTACCAACATTCTTGGCCGCGGAGCAAAGGTAGATTACCGCAATATTACATAGCCAAGGGTCGGGGGTGAATAACTATTTGCTGTAGGAATGACGCTTAGGTGCCTGATATATCGGTGAGCAGCAATCACAGAAAACTATTACTTTTACAGCAAAAATTTAGAGAATTTAACCGGTAGCTTGTCTGTTTATTTACTTTACACAAAAATTTGAAAGAAAACTGACGTAAACTATACTAAAACGGCAGTCATTTTACACGTCATTTTTTGTGTTCCTAACTTCCTTGGATCACTCCATAATGGATACGCTATAAGACCTTTTTTGAATAACCTCATAAACGTTTATACGTAGAGTTTGACCAACTTTTTTGCTCGATGTCGACGATAAGTTTTTGGTAAGCAATAAATGAAATCATCAATGCACAAAATAGCGAAGATACCTCCATAAAATACTTATTATACTAGCTGAATTTACGCGGCTTCGCCAACGTGGTCAATTTGCTTAATATAAATTTTAGACGAAAAATTGATTTTCAAAATAAATTCAAATTATACCTAATGATAATTACCTATTTGAAGTGTCACAAGACAATAATTATCAAAGGTAGAATTTCTTAAAAAATATGTTTTTGGTATATTTTATCTACTCAGGGACTCATAGTCCCTTTGATGGCTGGGGTTGTTATAAAAACACATTTCAGTCTAGATTTTTCCTCTACACAACTTCATATGGCAATTGTTCTGACATTGTATAATAAATAACCGTCATTATTATTGTCCTTTGGCAAACCACGTGACAAAGATGCGCAGAACGCAATTCTTAGGCCAAATTAGTGGGCGGCTACATTCTGTACCTACAGTCGCGTCGATTATTCACTGTGAGTTTTTATTTCAAACAATGAAAGAAAGATACAGACCTATATCACAGTATAATACTATAATATGAAGCTGTACCTATTTCTTTCGCCTGCTGCATTGTCGACCGCATAATGAAATTATCTTGAACTTCTTGTTCTGTTTCTTCAAGTTAACGGTTTCGGAAACTCCTTGATATAGGTATCAAGGAGATTCCGAATCCGTTAACTTCATTCAAGTTCGGTACCTATACCGTACCTAACTTTAGAACGAAAATGCTTCCGAGATGAGGAGGCGTTGAAAAAACAGGGAAAAAACCATGAAAAATCCCGACTTGGGTAACACAACGTAAACACCAATGAACGACGATAGTTACTGTGGTTGACACATTAAACATATAAAATCGGGGAATAAGTCGGCCTTGCCTGCAAGAGCCGCTTCTGACAGGTACGATACGAGTCTCGTAGTTAAGATAGCATTACGTAAGAGATATGTCACGTTCCTCCCACACACATTGTAGGCTCGGCGAGTGTAGGTAATATCACGAGAAATGTTTTTTATAAAATGTAGAACGAGAGGTAGATTTGTTCCGTTGTTGAATTATTTTTGCGTCTTTTTCTTATTTTCTTCAATTTTTAGAAAAAATAATTAAGTTTTTGTCTTTTGTTTTATTGAAATTCAAGTCGAAGAGAATTAACAACAGTGAGCAAATGTAGTATAGGTATACCTACCTGAGTAAGGTACCTACTTTTACAATCGCGGCATCATTCGATGTCGCGATTGTATCGATCGAGGGGTTTTCTACTCCCGAAAGGTCTTCTCCTCCCGCGGGGGTCCTCAAGACTACGCCACAACGTTCATGCGATTGCCAACTGTCCATGCGATTTATATATAAACAAGTTCCATCAAGTCCGAGTATACTATAACTCGCGCGCCGAGGGTTTCAAACGTTTGTCAATCAATTATACAAATATGTACTAAAGGTACCGGTCAGAGACTCTCATATCAACCAACATTTCAAATGGATCGCTCTGCATACATCGGTGATGGGGGTACCTACCTACCTAATGGGTAAATCTTCGACTTTTTTCAAAGTATTTCAAAAAATATGAAACCTAGAGCCACATACATGACTTAGGGTACCTACCCGGCCGCGGTAAACTCGAAAGGCGAGCCACTAGTTTATATCAGAAATTAAAACTTCCAGACCCATTTCAAATAAAACTTACAAGCACCTAAATTATTATAACCTCCAAATTATATTTCGTAAGAACCTACCCTGACATTTGAAAATTAGCCTTTTCAATAAATGAAATGGCCACTTCAGCGAACCGCGGTCATCCAAACTGGCAAGCCGCCAGCATAGGTGGGCGGCTCGACGCGGTGCCTCATCCAACACTTTCCATTTCAATTGAACGGATTTAGGTTTCTGTCGATTTAGGTTACCACAGGTTCCGTCGGGGATTTTTCATTCATTTAGTACCCACCTAAAAACTAAATCGTCCTGGCAATCGCGGCGTAAAAATAGACCTCTTCAACCCAACCAGTGGTAGTCGTAAGAATCGACTAAGGGAACCTACCAGAGTAAGGGCAGCAGGTTCCTTCTGTGTATTTTAACACCTCTGCTGCAATCACCGATCTGCCTGGCGAAGGTGATGATAATAAATAAATAATGCTGAACAATCCACACAGCATCATCTAGCCCCAAACTAAGCAGAGCTTGTGTTATGGGTACTAGATGACTGATATACATAATATAATACATTACAATAGATAGATATTTTTTAATATAAATAGAAACGACCAGAACACCCGGAACAAATATTTGTAGGTCGTACAAACATTTGACCCAAGGCGGGAATCGAACCCGCAACCTCCTGATCCGCGGGCGGACCTTCGCCCACCGCGCCACCGAGGTCGTCAACATAATAATGGTAAACCATTGTTTGTGAAAGGCACGATAACGCGTTTACCGCCCAGCCTCGGCGGGCGGTCCGACCCGCAGGGGCGGCGCGCCGCCGCTACATGGAGGTGGACGTGACCCTCTGCGTCATGGCCATGATAGAGTTAGTTTAAATAGTGGATCGCATATGTGGTGAGGAAGAACCAACCGATATACGACGACCTCTGTGGCGCAGCGGGCGAAGGTCTGCCTGCGACGCAGGAGGTTGCGGGTTCGATTCCCGCCTTGGGACAAATGTTTGTACGATCTGCAGACATTGTTCAGGGCGTTCTGGATGTTATCTATGTATAATAAAAATATCTATCTATGTAGTGTATTGTATTATGTATATCAGTTATCTAGTACCCATAACACAAGCTCTGCTTAGCTTGGGGCTAGATAATGCTGTGTGAATTGTCCAGCATTATTTATATTTATTTTATTTATATATTTTATTTAAAAAAAATTATACAGGTTTATTGGTAATTCACTGACACTGCATGAACTTCAGGTTCTGACAATGTCCCGAGCGATCACATTTGTAAAGACGCCAGGTCTTATATTCTTAAACTTAGTATTGTCCCATTTCTCTGTACAATAAATCGTTCTTTAGACAGGCTTTCTTTGAAACTAAACATAAAAACGGCTCTGAATTAACAGAGGGTGTGAGAGTGGGCGATCGGTTTTTAGTAATTCATTGGGTTCCGTCCGGACAAACGTGTTTTTTCATTTTATAGTAGAGGTGATTGACAAAAAAATGGCATTAAGACCTGGCGTCTTCACTAACGTGTTCGTGATGGTGGGCAGAACCTGCAGTTTACGCAGTGGCAGTAAATTACCAATAACCCTGTATATTTATGTAAACTATGCGGTAGAATCTTTTGGAGCTACTGTGGTTATAAAAGTAAAAACAATGATGGCTACCCACTTAAACAAATCATGGCAAATATCCCAATTTAAGCGTAATTTATTCAAATCGCTCCTTCATTACGCATTCAACGTGGCTTGTAATAACAATAATTGCTATGGAAATCACAGCAAAACAAAATTACAATAATTTGTGAGAGCTTTTCGCACAAAACCAACATAAAGAAACATAAAAGCTAATGATGTGGTTCCTAGCCAACAAGTTAAGGAAAATAAACATGTTGGTAAATATTTGCCAACACATTTTCGCATCTCCGCTTTGTTTGAAATCAGGCCTATAAATTTATTTATTAGCCTAGAATGAACTAGTTTCGCCCCACGGCTTCGCACGTGTTATTTCCGGGATAAACAAGATCCGTCAAGTGCGAGTGTAACTCGCGCGCCAAGGGTTTCGAACGTTTGTCAATTATATAAATATGTACTAAAGGTACCGTTAGAGACTTCGCTATGTAATGAATAGGTAGGTACCTAAAAATACCAGGTTACTACCTAAAGTTAGGTTAGGCTACATTTCAGATGGATCGCTCTCTGCATATTTAAGAGATTAGGGGTTAGTGGTATATTTATCGGATTTTTTCCAAATATTTCAAAAAGTATGTAACCTACAGAAATTTCGAATACTGTTTTAGATGTACTTATTCAAAACGAAACCTTTCATTTGGTACCAAAATAGCATTTAGAAACGAAACAAAGATCTAATTATTTTGAAATGGAAACGATTATTTCTATCCCATGGGAACTAATTTATAGGATAAAAGTAGCCTAATTTTACATGGATCTAGGACATGTAGATAGAGCCTTGAGCTGCATCTAAGTATGAAAAATTTCAGCCCGATTTATTCAGTACTTTTGACGTGAATAAATAACATAATTATGCCTACATCCACCCAAAATTTCGCATTTTAGTATGATAAGCAATCGGACATCACAACCAAAGAAAATGAACCTAAGCAAATTCACATAAAAGAACGGACCAATCTTTGTTAGTATAAAGAATTAGTCCAAGGTTGTATTTACTTCGTGCCCAAGGAGTTTCCCAAAGGCGAAATCTTAGAATTGTGTAAACAGACCACGCTCTGGCTTGTTGAAATTGGATTAGGTAGAATGAACAAACTCAAGGCGCAGCAGGGGGGAGGGGGGGTGTTGGAATGAAATTATAAATTTTATAGAAAAATGGTTGTGGATTTCGTTTCCATTGCCATGATCCTTTAATGGGTAAGTCTATATAGGTAATTAATATAATAATGATGTTGAATTTTCATTATGAATTTCTCACTATATAACTGATAAACTTACAATACAGTATACACTACAATACATAGATATCATCCTGAACGAATATCTGCAGATCGTGCAAACATTTGTCCCGAGGCGGGAATTGAACCCGCAACCTCCTGCAGAACCTTCGCCCTCTACGCCACAGAGGTCGTCAAAGGTTTCGTCGTTTATTTATTAATCTTAAGTGTTACGTTTAATCGACATACCCACCATTATTATTATAATTTTTTACAAGTCTGTTTTTCTCGGAATATTCCGGTGATTTATGAAGCTCACGGGCCTAAGCCAAGTGAGTATCACTTTATAATTGTGTTGCATTTTGGTCGTCCTGCAAGAATTTTCGAACTGTTCTACAAGTATTAAGTATTGCAGCTTTCTGCATCGTTATGAAAATGTTTTGTTGAAGTCCTAGAACATTCAGGTAGTGAGCGAGGTTTTTAGGAATAACTCCAGTACTGGGCAGTACCAGCGGCACTATGTATACTTTGTTCATTTTCCACATTCTAATTATTTCTTCTTTAAGTTCTTGTATTTTTTGTGTGTTGTATTTTTTCAGTTACAGTTTTTTGAATGTTATGTGTATTTGGTATTGCAATATCTATTAAATATGTAGTTTTATTGGATTTATCAATTAGTGTTATATCCGGTCTATTGTTATGTACAGTTTTGTCCGTGAGTATGGCTCTATCAAAGTACATCCTGAAGTCGTCACTCTCCAACACAGGTTTAGGTACATATTGGTAATAGGGCAAAAGTTTTCCAGGAATTAGGTGATGTTTCAGAGCAAGTTTTTGGTGTATAATATGAACTACTTGATTGTGTCTGTGTGTATAATCGGTTTGTGTGAGACTTGGACAAGCGCTAGTAATATGCTGGATGGTTTCGGATTGACGGTGACATTTCCTGCATTTATCGTTCTAAGTTAAAAGTTTCTAAGATTTTGAATCTGACCTACCCATAAGTTTTTTAGATCTATTAGGCCCCTTCCTCCTTTTGTTCTATCTATTGAAATTCTTTCAATTGCTGATTTAGGATGTAAATAGTTATTTTTAGTTAATGTTGATCTTGTTTTAACTTCGAGTTTTTTAATGTCTGTTTTTGACCATTTTACAATCCCAAACGAGTAAGTAAGCACGGGGATGGCGTAGGTATTAATAGCTTTAAAAAGATTCTTTGAGTTCAGAGGTTTCTTGCACAAAAGATTTATTCTATTGAAATATTCCTTTTTTATATCTGTTTTAATTTTAATATGGTCTATTGTTCTACCTTGATGAAGTCCTAAATATTTATATGTTTCGTTTTCATTCATGACGTCAAATATATATTCTTCATTGTTACCGCTATTCGATATTTTGCCTCTGTGTAAATTTAATGTTTTGCATTTTTCTAGGCCAAAGTTCATATTTATATCCTTACTGAATTCTGATGCTATGTTTATCAGTTTGTTCATTTCCATTTTATTTTTAGCAAACAGCTTAATATCGTCCATGTACATGAGATGGGTAATGGTGGTGTTTGAGGTAAGTTTGTATCCAAATTTAGATTTATTTAGCAAATGTGATAATGGGTTTAATGCAAGACAAAACCACAAGGGACTGAGTGAATCTCCCTGGAAAATACCATTTTCAATGGGAATCTCCTCTGTGGTGAGCGAGGTAGTATCATTTCTCAGAGATAGTGTTGTCCGCCAAGTGCTCATGGTATTTTCCAGGAAGTTGATAATATCCGGATTAACCTTATAAATCTGTAAAACGCGAATTAACCAGGAGTGTGGTACACTATCAAAAGCCTTTTTATAGTCAATATATGACAAATGTAAGTTACGGCTATTGGATGTTGCATGTTTGAGTATAGTTGAATCGATGACAAGTTGTTCTTTACACCCTCTGTGATTTTGTCTACATCCTTTTTGTTCTTCGGAGAGTACATTATTGTTCGTTAAATGGCTGTTAATTTTATTGGTAATATAAGATGTTATGAGTTTGTAAATGGTAGGTAGACATGTGATTGGGCGATACTGAGACGGATTGACCGTGTCGTTGCTTTTAGATATCATGAAAGTCATTCCCTTAGTCGCAAACAGTGGTAGTTCTTCATTTCCTTTAATGATGTTCGAAACGCTTTTTGCTAGGAATTCGTGAAGTTTACTAAATTTTTTGTACCAAAAATTATGAATTCCATCAACTCCTGAAGCCTTCCAGTTCTTCATCCTTCTCGTTACTATTTCTATATCCTCCTTTGACACCTCCTCATATACCATCTCTTCAATATCTTCTGCGTTCTCTTCCTCTACTTTGATCCAATCTGCCTGCTCATTGTGGTCTCTATCCTTTTTCCATATACCTGCCCAGTAGTCTTTTAGTTCTTCTTCTGCAGGTATTTCTTTTGCAATAATTTTATCCGGGCTATCTTTCAGGGTTCTATAAAATATTTTTTCGTTTGTACTAAAAAGTTTATTATCTATTTTTCTCTGAAATGCTTTCTTGTAACGGGCTAACCTTTGTGATTTTAATGTTAGTTTTTGTTTCAGTGTGTCTAAAAACTCCTCAGGCTTATTATTATCCTTTTCATGAATTGAATGAACCTTGTATTTTTCAAATATTATTTTAACCTTTTTCAATAATTTTTCGTGCCTATTATTATTTATATACTGTGTTAATCTACCAATATCAGCCCGGATATTTACAATATCTCTTTCTAACCTAATTTGCCACGCCGGTTTTCCATTTATTCTCTTTTTGAATTGATGGTTATGTAGGGATGAGATTTTGTATCCCAAGTGCGTGGAAATCACTAAAGCGCTGCAATATACCAACGTATGTATATCTATTAAGTTTGAGTCACTATTACAAAACCTTCCTAAAATCTCGTGGTTAAATGCATGCACAATCTCATACAACTTCTTATTTTCTCGTAAACGAGGTAGTCTAGGCCTAGAGGTCGGATCAATTTCAGTGTATATGTCCAGTGTTTGTTTAAGCTCCTCTATCAGTTCCTGGAGCGCTATGTTTGATGTTTGTGTAGGAGGTGGATCAACAGATGTTTCTAGGCCTGAAATGAGTTGTATAGGTGGTGTTTGATTCCTTTGGAGAGTTATATTTGTGTCTAAGGATTGAGAAAAGCAAGGTGTCAGTGTATATGTATCCTCTGCCTGACATGCTGTTAATGAAGGTGTTGCGTCCTCATTTATTTCCTGTTCGCATCGCAATTTTTCAGAAACTTCTAATTTAAGTTTGTTAATTTGTTCTTCTGTTAATCGTTTGTTGCGGGTAATTACTCGCAACTGATCAGCGACTCTTTGCGATGTTACATTTAGGGTTGGGTATTTTATTTTGAATTGATCGAAAAGTTTCTTGCAGTACATCGTCTTATCGGTCTCTAACTTGGTTACATACAAATATGTGCGCATGATGAAAGTATTAATTTCGTCATCCCACTTCATGCGCACTCTAGTTTTGCCAGCCTTGGTGGTCGCGGGTTGGATGGCCGAAGCCTCCTGCGAAACATCCTCAACCGGGGTTACTGTTCTACTTCTAAGGTTGTGTGTGAGAGGTGCGACTATTAGTTGTTCTAATAGTCGTCTGTTGGAGACCGAAGATTTCGGTGAAGAACAAAGCGAAGAAGTTGAAGAATTAAAGTTTAAGTAAGATTGTGGAGAAGAAGGAAGTGAGGGAAAGAGAGAAGAAGGTGAGGACAAAGGTGATAGGGCTTCTTGTACCTCTTCAGCCCCATCTTTGTGGCTGCAATGGTCCCTTTCCTCGATAGGGGCAAGCCGCTTAGCTCATTATTATTATTATTATCATTATTTCTTAGCGAATCCGCGATTACACTAATATAAATGTGAAAGTTTGAATGTTTGGATGATTATTACCTCTTCACGTTAAAACTACTGAATGGATCAAGCTGAAATTTTTCATAAGGTCAGTACTCACATACGGTATTACTCGATAGTTTTACTCGAAGTCGAGTAAAAATCAACGTGTGGACCGCAAAACTCACAGCTCGAAGGCTCGCACCGAGCCGGCTCGATGGAATTAAATGAAAGTAATTTCCTTCGAACCTACTCGAAGCGAGCCGTCAATCTTGACTCGAAAGTGTGTACGTGACTGCGAGTGGCGCGAGGCGAGCGTCAGTCTGGTATTGTTTATCGTGATTGAAACACGTGTTTTTAAGAGAAATGTTTTAAAAAAAATCCTTTTACGTTTTTTCTTTTCATTTTCTTTGATTTTCGTATAAAGAACTGTGAGACTTGCTAAATACAGCCACCGTCTCCTTTGTTGCACAGACATCCTTTGGCTCGAACGGTTCGGTGAATACTGAACGGCGCGCCTCACTCGATAGATCAATGCTCAATGTGTGGACGAAAGCCCATGCCATGGGTTTTACTCGACAGTTTAGCTCGATCGAGTAATACCGTATGTGAGTACTGACCTATACAGGTAGTCTAGGCCTGGAATAACTATTAAGCTCAGTACTCACATACGGTATTACTCTATCGAGCTAAACTGTCGAGTAAAACCCATGGCATGGGCTTTCGTCCACACATTGAGCATTGATCTATCGAGTGAGGCGCGCCGTTCAGTATTCACCGAACCGTTCGAGCCAAAGGATGTCTATGCAACAAAGGAGACGGTGGCTGTATTTAGCAAATCTCATAGTGCTTTATAAGAAAATCAAAGAAAATGAAAAGAAAAAACGTAAAAGGATTTTTTTAATTTTTTTTTAAACATTTCTCTTAAAAACACGTGTTTCAATCACGATAAACAATACCAGACTGACGCTCGCCTCGCGCCACTCGCAGTCACGTACACACGTTCGAGTCAAGATTGACGGCTCGCTTCGAGTAGGTTCGAAGGAAATTACTTTCATTTAATTCCATCGAGCCGGCTCGGTGCGAGCCTTCGAGCTGTGAGTTTTGCGGTCCACACGTTGATTTTTACTCGACTTCGAGTAAAACTATCGAGTAATACCGTATGTGAGTACTGACCATCCCATAAATCACTTTTTATGAAAACCAGTAACTTTTTTCATAAAAATGCATGCGAAGCCGCGGGCAGAAGCTAATATTTACTAAAGTCCCAATTTTTACAAAATATATTGAATCGCGAAATTTGGCAAACCACTGATAATGAGAAAACGGTACCTACCTTCGGCCACTGAGAGACCTAAGTAATTCTCGCGAAATCCAATTACAGCGTTAATTTTCCCCGAAGAACATTTTACTCGCTTTCTAAGAGAACTGTTTAATCTAGAAAAGTAAAAATCACTTGAAAGTAAAGTAAAGTTAAATATGCCCAGAACGCAAATTACTTTATTTCCTTTGGTAGCTTACGTAAATTACAAATGCAAAAGATACCTTGTATTACTATGTCTGTCTGTACTGTTACTAAGTACTTTTAACGACATCACGACTAAACGGAAGTTTATTCAATACTATTTTCTGCCGGCAGCTTCGCACGCGATTTGGAAATGTTTAAAGGTGATTTCTGTCCCACAGGAACTGATTAATGGGATAAAATATAGTGAGACATGAGTGCATTATTTATACTTACCACCTATATACCATGTTTGACGCAATAAATATCTTTGAATCTTTGAATCTTTGAAAAAAAGTAGCCTATGTATGTTTGATTCCAGGATTAGAATTACGTGTATGCAAAATTTCAGCCCGGACCGTTCAGCAGTTTTGGCGTGAAGAGGTAACAAACATCCATCCATCTATCCATCCACACATCTAAACATCCAAACTTTCCCATTTTTAATATTAGTGTCGTCAACGTCAACAGCCTGTATTAGTCCACAACTGGACGCAGGCCTCCCCCTGATAAGCGCCTTATTGGCTTTTATCACATGGGTAATGCCCATAGTCCCCACGCTGGGCATGCGGGTTGGGTATCGCAGTTCGGTGGTAGAATTGTTCTGCAGGGGGCGCTGCTGCCCGCCCCCGGTTGATATCCCTTAGTCGCCCTTACGACACCCGCGGGAAGAGTTGGGGTGGTGCAAATTCCAAGCCGGCCCCACACGGCTTATCACAGCAATACCTACTCGTATTAGTGTGATAAATATGATTTCACCACAATCCTTTGGATTCTGGTGAAATATTGAAGAAAGATTAATTGTATCTCGGGTAACGAGCTATTTGTCTTGGATCATTTAGTAGGTCCCTACGGTCTATAATATCACCTCTGAATACATGAAAAACATAGGTTTTTTGTTATTATAGTGCGTAACCCCACACTAAGGGTAATTTCTAAGAAATCAAATAACATCGCAAAAATTTTCGACTTCGACGGGACTTGAACCCGCGTCCTCCCCTCAGTACGGGGATGTGATAACCAACTACACCACGAAGTCAAGTGACGTGGGAGTCGAAAATCTCTGCGACATCCTACGGTCTTATCGCGCCGTTAGCTCCACCTACAGGGGAAACATTGAAGTTTATCCAATCCTGTTCATCAGTTCAGTCACATGAAAAACATGTTTAGGCCAGAGCTGTTTTTAAGTTTATTTTCAAACTAGTGACCCGCCCCGGCTTCGCACGGGTGCAATAAAATACTACTATTACTATTATTATAAACCTCATCTTCAATCACTCTATCTATTAAAAAAAACCGCATCAAAATCCGTTGCGTAGTTTTAAAGATTTAAGCATACATAGGGACGGAGAAAGCGACTATGTTTAATGCTATGTAGTGATGAACTAAGTATGAATTTAAGGTAAAGTAAAAGCAAAAAGTATTTAATTTTTTTTTATTTATTTGAATAAAGGCTCTATATTGAATGGAGGAGGTACCTTCTACCAGTACTTACTAAATTTAAGAATTAAGACCTGGCTTCTTCACTAACATGTTCGTGATGATGGGCAGAACCTGCAGTTTACGCAGTGTCAGTGAATTACCAATAATCCTGTATAGCGTGTCGAAATGAAAGTATACGGTAGTACTATATAGTCAATAATCTTTAGTGAGGGTCATAAAATGAAACGACACAATTTTATGATTTACATTAAAGCGCTACGAGTTGCTGGCGCGTAGGCGTTCGTAGCAGACGTCTACGAACTTTGACCTTTACCAGACCGATTCGACACTACGGCTTTTGATTTTGCTTTATAAATTCAAATAGAAGGTACCTCCTAAGGTCATAAAAGAAAAGGGACAAAGAGACAGGGAATTAAAACTGCGGCTAATAAATTTAATTTGATCCCATAAATAAATGTTAATTTCTTAGAAATTACCCCGTGTAGGGCTTATGAATTACTATAACAAAAGCCTTTGGTACCAAATAGATATTGATAACAAACACGGGTGATGTAAAACAGAGCTTTGTAGAAATTTTGTTAAAGTATTTTTCTACTGTGAGTGGGAGAAACACGCCCGTGCGTAGGTTTATAGGTATGTCATGTCGTAACTCCAATAATGGCAAAAATCCCTCAAAAATCGGTAACATCAAAGGCACATGCTTGTTACAAACATTTTGTCTGAAATACGATTCAGTAGAAATTTAGAGAAGGTTCGAGGAAACATGAAACCTCTCCAATACCGTAGGCGTTCCGAACTCTAACCTATCGAAAGACAAAACCCTAAATATCGAGTCACACCTACCTTCTAACATGCCTTAACCTTTGACCTCGAACGCCCCCCCTCCCCCGTTTTCGAAAACTAAGACATTATGTCCCACTTCGATGTTGAAGAGTAAAGCAACGCATTGACGATATGAGCGTCAGGGACTTAAACTTTTTTTAGCAATTACAAAACATTCGGAAATAGATAATAATGCTGGACAATTCACACAGCATTATCTAGCCCCAAGCTAAGCAGTGCTTGTGTTATGGGTACTAACACGATAACTGATATACATAATACAATACATTACATAGATAGATATTTAGATATTTTTATTATACATAGAAAAACATCCAGAACACCCTGAACAAATATCTGAACCCGCAACCTCCTGCGTCGCAGGCGGACCTTCGCCCGCTGCGCCACAGAGGTCGTCGAAAATTCAGTTAAATCTTATATATAAAAATGAAACCCGTTTTCCGTTGTCATCGCATCACGCGTGAACGGCTGGACCGATTTCGCTAATTCTTTCTTTGTTGTGTTTGTTATTGTCAGGAGAAGGTTCTTATGAAAGAAAAAATTAAGAAAGTTGGAAACATAAATTTCCACGGGGGCGAAGCCGCGGGGCGCAGCTAGTAAATTATAAATTCCGAATGTTTTGTAATCGCTGAAAATATATTTTATGTTTTGAATTTTTCATGTTTTTTACTTCAAACTGATGGTTGGTTTACACGATTGGTTAACTATTCCATGGGCCTACTTGGAAAAGGAAAATCGAAGTTTCGTTTTCGTTGTCGTGCAAAACCAACTCTTACGTCGCTTGCATAAGATTAGCGTTTGCCCGAAAACGCATCAGAAACTTCGATTTCGTTTTTAACAGGACCTACGGGCCCAGGTTTTATTGATCTTCCGATTTATTGGTAACGACGGAAATGGATGTAATTTTAGACATAACTCAAAAGCAATAATGATTTGAATTTGGAGACGACCCTGACGACACAGTAGATGAATAAACACAGAGATTAGAACCGAGTGCTTAGATAAACCTAGTCTAGGCTAAAGTTTGTAACATCTGTTTTGAATAAAATATAGATATCAATATGCAGGACATTGAGGGTTGGAGGACCAGTCTCAACCTAGTAATGCTAGCTCATAGTCACACTAATATTATAAACGCGAAAGTTTGTATGTTTGGATGAATGTTTGTTTACTCTCCACGCCGCCATAACGACTGAATCAATCGGGCTGAAATATGCATAGATGTAGCTCTAATGTAGCCTGGAATCAAACATAAGCTAGGAACTTTTATCCCATAAAACAGTTCCCATGGGATATAAATAACCTTTAAACGTTTCCATAGAAACAACGCGTGCGAAGCCGCGGGCAGAAACTAGTAAGTACTTAATTAATACATATTATGTTGTGTTTAGTCAAGTCTTTGCTGGTTCTGTTTTTAACCCCCGGGCCCCGACGCAAAAGAGAGGGGTGTTATAAGTTTAACGTGTCTGTATGTGGTATCGTAACCCCTAAACGGATGAACCGATTTTCGTTTAGTTCTGTTGTGTCATAGATAGTTTTATCCCGAGTGTTCTTAACCATGTTTCATGAAAATCTGTCAGGGGGGTTTTAAAATGTTTGATTCTGTTCTTGTAGTATGTAACTATAATACTACATTGGCTTTAGATCTCAACCAAGATAAAAAGCTAAGTGCCTGAAATCCAGCGCAGTATTGGCCAAACGCTTACCTACTGCACAAAAGCAAATGCTACATATACTGCAACATGCTGAGACCGGAACCCATTTTACCCTTGCCTATAAAATATGTAAGTACTTAAGTATTACTATAAGTGTTTTTTGGCTAAAATAAATTCTCTCTCTCTCTCTCTCTCTCTCTCTCTCTCTCTCTCTCTCTCTCTCTCTCTCTCTCCAACTACTAAGTGTAGTGTGCTGGGAAAAAACAAAAGTGATGTGTTTACCTCTCGTATTTTATGTGACTGTCCCAAATCCTTGAAAACTAAGTTCAATATTGCATCTATAAATCCTTCGTACCCTCTTAACATTTTGTAGGGACCTTGCGTAGGTAGGTACAGACCCGGTTGAGGCAAAGAATAATAAATAGGAATTTACCATTGAGGTCAGAGGGATAAGAGGTTTGGGAACGGACGGAGGAGGTCGAAAGCTGAGAATGTAACTGCTTAGTTTGTCGTCATACGTGGTCCTAAGCTCTGCGACGACGATTCCGTAAATACCTAGTCCTACCTCTCACACAACCTTTTGGTATGGTAAAGGAATTTATTTAAGTATTTATAAATCTATATATATAAAAATGAAACCCGTTTTCCTTGGTCACGGCATCACGCGTGAACGGCTGGACCGATTTCGCTAATTCTTTCTTTGTTGTGTTTGTTATTGTCAGGAGAAGGTTCTTATGAAAGAAAAAATTAAGAAAGTTGGAAACAAATTGCCACGGGGGCGAAGCCTCGGGGCGCAGCTAGTTATTTATGAAAAAGGAACGCCAACAGCGTATAGATAAAGCCTTCTTATAGTTAAACTTATTTAAGCAGGTTCTAATATGCAGGTGCTAATAAAAGGCGGACACAACATTGTTTAAAAAAAATACTTCTTAAAAATTCAATAAACTATTTATTTACTATACTAAATTAAATAAATGAGATCAAAGTTGGTAAGTAATAGTAAATATGGTTATTAAAGAAGAAGTGTACTTAGTTATGCACTAAGAATATGAAGTATTGACGCAATATTGTAGTGCATAAGGCGATCGATTCCACCGGGACGGCGGCGGCGATGAAAATTTGTTAACATCAAGTGAGAAAGGCAAAAGGCCAACAGCTGCATTGTTTTGCTCGACTAATGAGGAGCCTTGTTTTGTTGTATTTATAGAATAAGTCTTTTTAGAAAGATAAATTCGTTATTGCACTCTGTAGGTACAAAGAAACAACTATAAAATAAGTGATAATTGGCAATTTTATCGCTCAAGAGCGATCTCTACTAGACAACAAAGCAACATAGCTAGGTAAGTATTTATAAAAAGCTAAAACGCGGAGACAATTATTTGTAGCCGTGTCCTAAAAAATACCTACCGACAATGTTAAATTTGTCAAAGGTATTTTTATAAAATCCAGTCCTCTAGTACCTAGGTAGGTACCCATAACACAAAGCTCTACCTTACAATACAATAGAGCTGGATAATTTTGTGTGAAACCAGCGTAATTTTTCGTCTTAGGCAACAATTTAAATCAATACTTCTTGAGGAGGCATACAACTCATCAGTAGGGTAGATGTCCATCATTATTTGACAACCTCTGTGACGCAGCGGTAAGTTTCGCCTGGGGCGAAGGTGGTGACTCCCACCTTCGGACAAATGTTTGTACGATTTTCAGATATTTGTTCCGGGTGTTCTACCCGGAACCCGGGTGTTTTCTAAGTACTTATAAAAAATATCTATCTGCGTAATGTATTAATTACCTATATTAGTTAGATAATGCTATGCGAATTGTCCAGCTTATTTATTTATTTGTCCATCCAGCTAGGGTAATATGGTTGACAATTAAAGTTAGCTGCCGATGTAACAACGAGGGTTGTGTCTATGAGGGTGGATATTATGTGTCGCGAGTGGGACGAAATGGATGCCTAATTAACCAAAGTCAACCGCAGAGGCCTTGGGTTGCTGTTTTAGCCTTATTTTGTTGAGTTTCATGTTGCTAAATGGGAAACATGCAATAAGTAACCTACTTTCTAGGATATTACCGCCTCTGACGGTTGGTTAAAGACAAATTCATTAGTGCCTCCTAACCTTTAAGAAAATAAAAAATCACTTAGACATAATGCATATAAATTAGGTCACCCATAGGTACAGTCCAAGCGAATGAAATCGCGGGCGGGTCAGCTAGTAATATTATGAAAAAACTGAATCGTTAACTAAGGCCATATTTTTTCTACGTAAGTTTGATGATCGGATAATTTTGATAGAGCAAGAGAAGCGACCGAAGCGAAGGCTAAGTGGTAACTTCAGTGGCATAGTAAAGTATGCACGAAAGTTTTAGAAATTGTTTGTCAGTGGATAAAGATACAGATAATTTATTTGCAAAAACATGTGCAAGTAAAGTACCTAGACACATGTCGAACAGTTTCACGAAATCAAAACTGTAAACTAAGACTATATAACATTCGTATCTACCGCTAAGGATTAAATTAAAACTCGATGGCTGTCTCGATTTTTCTTGCCAACTACAACGTAGGTCTCTTCAAGACAAGAGTCAATACCGATGTGTATTCTAGACCTTCATGATGCATCATTGTCACTTAGGTACTGTCAGGTGAGGTTGGGGACAAACGAAAGACTATTCACGATACAAAAAAAAACTTCACTAGATTACATACTACGCATAATCTTCGTTCATGTTCTCTATAAAGATGAGCTGTCTGTGTAACTTGTGAATGGAAAACGTGTCAGTTAAAACTTAGGTTAAAACAAATTAGATTACCTAACCGCTACAGTAACTGCTGATTTTTACTGAAAACATAACTTTTAAACCTAAGTTAATCTCTAACGTAGTTTTTATGAGGTTTCTATGTTTAATTAGGTACCAGTCTGTATGAAATGTGGTATGTCATGCATGTGAAGAGTGTCAAATAAAAAATAAGACTCACAAATCAGTGCCAGTCATGTAGTATCGCGTGCGCTACGCAGATGTTTCCGCGTCGGAGGCTGCGGCGCAACTGGCGGGTTCTACCGAGACCGGGCGACGACATTCCCACCCACCACCCCGGTCTCGCGCATGCGTCGTGCATTGGGGCCCAACGCGGGGCGTGCATAACCCCTCAGGTGGCACGCCCTGCGCCCCGCTAACCCCGTTGAGTGGCAGGTACTTCCGCAAAAATCGCGGAAAATCCGCGGAAATGCATCACAATGCATTATTTCGCTTATTTCTTGATTATTATCTACTAACACCTCATAACATCTATATATATTTGGATTCTCCATGAAATTTCCTACAAAACAGCGTGGAAACATTCTGATGTTGTATAACGTAATTAATGAGGTTGATTAAAATTAAATTATAATTGCGGAAAAATGGTAAAATTTTAATAATTTTTAAAAAAATCATAAAAAAAAAAGTTTACCGTTTTTATGTCCAGTTTGAGTTTTATTTTAGAGATTTACCATCATATTATTACACTAAACACAAAAAAGAACACATTTCCAAGCCATTTATTTTAAATTAATTTTTATTCAGAAAAAACGATAAAAAAAATGGCGCGGGTGTCAGATTTCAATTTTAAATTTACGATTTTTTTTTAAATTTCTTCTAAACTTGGTTAGTTTATGGTTTTAACGTCAGCTTGACACTGTCAGTCAACTTTTAAGACATTGACATGGCTGAAAAGTTGACTCTAAGTACATAAATTCGACGAAACAAAAAACAACAAAAAAAAATCGGTAAATCGGCCATAATATGGTCGCTTGCCACACAACGGTTTCATTTGACAGGCCATATTATGGCCTCTTGCCACCTGAGAGGTTAATGATTTATGATTATCGTTGCAAGTTACAAGGTCACGGCTTGAGATGATTTGGATTGGTGATTAAATGTTGCTGTTCTATAAGTTTAAGAGGTAGTGTGATTTTGTGTCATACACTCACATTTTAGAGGCGCTGAAAAGTAGGTACAAAAGGGCGGCCTTATCGCTGAAAGCGATTTGTCAGCAACCTCAGGCAATTGTTACAAACACCCTATCCGTTATACAGGGTGCCCGGAAAGGGTGTACTAAGCCGAAAGGGAGTGATTCTGGACATCGAAGGGGTCAACTACGATTTTTTTAAGGTCGACGTTTTTTCTTTTTTTGGCAAAAAAATAGAGACGTTTTTTCTTCATATTCGTGTTCTTTTAAAAGTATTATTAAATTATTATTATTGTTTTGACAAAGTAGGTAAGTAGGTACTTGTATAATTTTTTTGTAATAATTTCATGACAAAAGGTTGTGCTGAATAAAACAAGCAAAATATATTTGTGAAATATTTTAAAATGTTAATGAATGCAAGAGTGCGTGTAAAGAAACACAAAATTTATAAATCCTTTTATCTCCTCGGGGTCCAGAATCACCCCCTTTCATCTTAGTACACCCTTTCCGTGGCACCCTATACCCTTATTAAGCATAATTTTTTGGTCTTCTTTTCGAGAATAGTGCATAATGAGACCGTGGATAGGTCAATTTATACGTAAGTATCTAATGTTTAAAAATTGCCTAAGGTGTTGTCAAGGTTGTGGTGTATTCGTATGTGCCCATTAACAGGATGATTTAAAGAGGTCGAACACAAAAGATAAAAAAAACAAAGATTTAAAAAATATACAAGTTTATTACGCAAAAACTAAACATTGCTCATAAAAGTAAGCTTAAAAATTATAAATAAATTGTCACATTTATCACAAATATTTAACACAGCTCTGTGTCAGGTACATTTTTGTATTAATAATTAAAATAGTTCTCATTAGTATTTTTTGTTAAGTACATACTTAATTGAGATTCCGTATTCATGCAAGTTTTATTTTAAATGCAATAGACATAAATTCGATATATTTTTTGTTTTTATACAGGGTGCCACGTAATATGTGTACTACTCCGATAGAGGGTGATTCTGGACTCCGAAGGGATAACTTGTGAATAGTATGCGTCTAGAATCACCCCCTTTCGGGTTAGTATACATGTTACGTGGCACCCTGTAAACTTAAAATACTCAATACATCATTCAACTAAGCTAAGTTTGAACACTGAGTTAGTCCCATCGAAACATTTTGAATCTTTGGATTAAAATCACTATAAGCATCAAGTCTCTTAAAAGCGTTTAAATTAATAAAATAATAAGTACTAATAGTGCTCGTTAATGGCACTTTGATCACAAAGCGTTAGTCAAAATTGTGCATTTTCGTGCTGACTAAAACAGTTATACCTAAATCGACCATTCCGAACTGAAACAAACACAAATAAAGTAAATTAATATAAATAAACAATTAAAACAAGACGAAGAAGTCAATGAAAAAGGAAAAAAATAAGTAAATTAATTTAATAAGGAGAAGAGGGGGTTAAAATGGGGGTTTTAATGAAAAAGAAAATTATTTCGACTAGACTGTAATTTTTTTGATAATAAATGAGTTTGAACATTTCTCTAAAAATTATGGTTAATCTCCCAAGACTATTTTCCGGTAGCTACAGCGGTTAAGGTACCTCTCCTTACTGATCCGTCCAAAAAATCCATCCTGTATATCTAACTGCCCTACAGTATTTTTTTAAGGCCCTCGCATTATCTGAGGAACTTCGGTTTGATGAGACAAGTCAGTCGCCAAATAGTTACAAACACATACTTACTTGTGCCTAGTTTCTCATCTGAGCCTTATTTGCTTTAGATTGATAGCCGTACGCAGTGGAAACTGTTGTCCCATGCGAAGTTACTACACAACCGCGGGACACGGCTGTGTAGTAGTACCGGTTCGACCCTCGTGATAGACAGGACACTGATATTCTGAAGGGTTCTAGTAATAGGGAGCACGCATACCTGGGCCTTATTTTGTTCGGTTTAAAGAAGTTTATTCTCATAAAACAAAAAATGTTCACTTATAATGAGATACAAAGTTCTTAAAATTTGTTACCTATAACTACCCGCGGGACAAGGCGGGACATAGCTGTGTGTAGGTACCGTTTCGACCCTCGTGATACAGGGGAAGCTGAAATCCTGTAAAGTCCTAGTGATAGCGAGTACCTACCCATACCTGGGTTATACCTAGTTACCCATACCCTAGTTTGTTTCCTGTTAGGGCGCGCGTTCCTGTAGACATGGCCGCCCTGGGACACGAGTGTCCCGCGGGACGAGGCAGGACTGACAGCCGTGTCGACGGATTGGATGATATAAAGGACATACATAGATGTCCTATAAGGTCCTAGTGACAGTGAGTACACATACCTGGGCCTAGTTTGTTTCCTGTAAGGGCGCGCGTTTCTGTAGACATGGCCGCCCTGGGACACGAGCGTCCCGCGGGACGAGGCGGGGCTGACGGCCGTGTGGAGAGACCGGTTGGAACCGGTCGATACAGGGGACACTGATGTCTTGTACAGTCCTGCGGGGTCTTCGTTTGTAGGGGTTATGTCGCCTGTAGAAGAAAAATACTTGATTATTTAAATTTTTTGACATGTACCTAACAACTGTTGTCTCCGAATCTGAATTTAAGTCCGGCATCGGCCTGCTGCCTCTCGCGGGTCGTTTTAATGACCGGATGGCATCCTAAACTATTATCGTCGCATATTAGAGTAGTGGGAATTAAAAATGCGTTTATTCGGTCGTTTAGATCTGACATATTCTCAATTTGATTTCTGTATGTTGTTTTATACTCTATCAGCACTACATAAGGTTCAACGCTACCGTCCACGCTGCCGATGGGAGTCCGCCGGGTGAGGTCGGGACTGCTGCCCCAAGGACTGAGCGCTCCTAGAGGACTGGACAGTCCCGCTGTTACTAATGTGTCGTCTTCATCTTCGGAATCTAGAGGAAATCAAGTCATTTATTTAATTATAATAAATAATAGCGAAAACACAAATTACACTAATTAATAATCAAAAAACATAAACCAGTGTTATACTATCGCTGTCGTATACTTGTCGTTACCAGCATATATTGTTAGGCAATCACAATCCATTATAAGCGTTATCATTATCACTGACGCGGAGCAGTGAGGAATGGACCGAGCCAGCGCTTGTGTTCCGCTAAGCTCAGCGTCACTGGGAACGCACCCTGATACCTAGAGGGGCGAGTCGATTTTTCTTCTTCGTTAGTAACGAGGCGTAATCGTGACGTCTCCTTTTTAGATAAAAATAAAGATACATTTATTTGGCCAAAAAAACAGGTAGGTACAAACAAGTTTGACACGGGATGGTTATTTATCAGTAGGTACATTTACATGCACGTACACAAAACAAGCAAGCGGATTATAGGTAGGCAACTTTAGGTATTTTGGAACGAAGTTCCTTATCGCGCGTTGTGAAAGGACGGAAAAAATTCTTACGAAAAGTTGTAACGACATAATTTGACGAAAAGAACCGAGGAGAACCGAAGCGACGACCGCAGCCGAGTTGAGCCGAGGTGCGCTTCGATTCGAACAATCGTGTGTTCCGCTCGCTCGCGCAACGTGTCATTGGAGTGAGCGGGATTTATCAGTTTTCTGCGGCCTCAATGAAGATGACGCGAGGACGCGAGATTAATCGAAAGGAACTTCGTTCCATCCGGGTGTCCCTGGACACCTCTCAAGTTTTTGACGTGACAACGTCTTATAATTCGATAGAGCCGACTGCACGCACGAAAAAACATGACTCATTCGGCGTTACCTCGCTCTGAGGCGTTACCTCGCTCTGAGGCGTTACCTCGCTCTGAGGCGTTACCTCGCTCTGAGGCATTCCATGTAAGGCTTGAAGTGCAAGCGAGAGCGCTCAACATCCGTCTCTCTCCTACTTGAGTGAGCGATGCGTCTGCGTTGTCACGTTCAACTATCGTCAGTAAACCGACTTTACAGACAACCAATTTTTTTTTTTAGGTAAGGTAAGAAGTAGGTAAATTAAAAAACTTTTTCCATACAATTTAGTACAGCGCCTCTGTCGTGCGGACAGGGTACTACGCAAATCCCATACAGAAAGGAAACTTCACGATCACGTATCGTTACTAACGTATTATATATAGTATTATAATATCTGTGCTAACGTCAAATAGACTGACCCCTTAATTTTTATAAGTAGTCACGTGAGTAGGGTAATAGGGTTATAGAATTGAATCATAAATATGAAACAGGCACCTTCAAAGACATCAAAAAAGTTTTCTTTAGACTCGTTCAGTGTGGATGAAGATTTTGATTTCTTCTTTCTTTTGCTCTGAAACAAAAATAAAAACTATGTTAACACTTAAACACCAAGTTGCAGCAAAATAAAGCATAAGGTTTTTGTTATTATAGTGCGCAAGTTCTCAGAGAAATCCAATAATATCCCAAAAAATTTCCGACCTTCGACAGGACTTGAACCCGCATCCTTCCCTCAGTACGGGAATGTGCTAACCAACTACATACACACGAGGTCAAGTGACGTAGGAGGTAGGAGGGTAGGTAGACCTAACGGCGCTATTGGGGATGTTATTTCATCATCATCAGCCTATGTTAGTCCACTGTACACACTCCTTTAATGAGCGCCATAGCGCCGTCCCCGTCTTCAGCTTGCCGCATCCAGCATCTGCCTGCAGTCATTCGCAGGTCGTCATACCACCTTGCCGGGGGGGGGGGGCGTCCTACACTACGTTTGCCGAGTCGTGGTCTCCACTCGAGAACACGTTTCCCCCAGCAGTTATCGGATATTATTTGATTTCTTAAAAATAAAGCATTACTGGATATTTTTCTCAGCGCCATCTACGCAACACGAAAGTATGTAATTTGTGGAACATGACCATACATACCTTAGTAAGTTCTTCTGCCACGGACATTTCCAGCTCGTGGTGCGTTCGCGCTAACGCTGCCAGGGCCTCTTCTAAAACTCGGTTTCTTTCTATCTGTAAAACATTACACGGTTGGAAATGGCTCTAGAAATTCATTGGTTATCCGTACAAACAAGGGACAAATCCCGTCCCGTTTTCAACCTGGTATTGAGCCGTTTTTTCCGAGGTAGTGTACTCGAGTAGTCTAAAGAATTGAAAAATATTTGTCTTTTTGTGTGATGTGCCCTTACGGAGATTATAGCATACTTGTATTTGATTTTGAATTGCTCACATCACACGACCAACACCACTGCCGCACAACACAAAACTGAACATTTAGATAGGTACATTTATGTGCTTAACTAATAAAATTTAGATACATTTTACAGGCGTGTGACAGTAAACGAAAACGGTTGTTTTATGCAGCGATGTTGATAATTCTACCACCGAACTGCGATCCCCAACCCGAAAGCCGAGCGTGGGGAATATGGGCATTACCCCCATGAGATAAAAGCCAACAAGGCGCTTATCAGGGGGAGGCCTGCCTGTGTACAGCAGTGGACCAATACAGGCTGTTGTGGTTGAGGTTGAGCCATATTATCATTATTGTTGAGTTGAGATATCTACAAATTTTATCCAAAAGCCGGATCATTCCGTGCAAATTTGAACCTTATCGTAATTACCTCTCGGTTGAGTTTAGCTGCGTCGGCGTCCCTGGCCTGCGTGACGAGCGCGGCGCAGTGTCTCAGCGACGACAGGGCCTCATGTCCCGTCCCGCATGCGTGTTGGAATCTCTACAAACAAAACTAAACATCAAATTACCAAGACAAGATTAAAAAAATTAAAAATCCACCGACGTTTATTGGCCGAACAGATTTTCATGAAACATGGCTAAGAACACGCGGGATAAAATTATGTATGACACAAAAAAAACTAAACGAAAATCGGCTCATCCGTTTGGGAGCTACGATACTACAGACAGATACACAGGTACACAGACATACACTTCAAACTTATAACACTCCTCTCTTTTTGCGTCGGGGGTTAAAAATCAAGACTTGGTGCTTCATAAAAAAAAATGAATGGTGAATAGGAACCATCCTATTACTTTGAATTTGATGCTTCGCTAAAGGGCTCTTGTTCACACACGTTTTTTTTTGCGTAAAAATCTACGGTTAATTCCCCATGTCACGGTCGCCAGTGATGTGTGGCACTGTAGAAGCTTGTTGAAGGAAGAAAAATATTTATTTTTACCCAAATACATACAGACTAGGTACTATATCTAAAATTAAAACTATACAAGAAAAGGACATAAAAGTAGAGTACAAAAGGCACCCCCTCAGCCTAGCATTCGCCTAAGCCGAATTAGTCTAAGATCCCGCTATATAACGACCTTCACCGAGATGCTTATTTAATTAAACGTATTTTATATTTGATTTAATAAGTCAATAAATATAATGCATATGGGTTGCCTAGCAAATTTCAGTCCAGAGTATGTTTAATTAATAATTTAAAAAAAATATTTTTTTAAACATTTCACCGGTATGATTATTAGATAAATTCTATACCAATCGAAAGTATGAATCCCATAGAATATGCAAACGTTAGGTTGCCTATTCTTTTCCGGTCACAACTATCGGGTTGCCAGGTATAAACAGGTAAATCTATACTAGCATTTTGCAACGGTCTGTTTATTGAATGAAAATTAAATGAAATTAAAGATTATTTTATTCTGAACACCGTGGTATAGGGTTGCCTGCGAAAAATCAGTCCAGAATTGCGGTTGTCGAATTTTAAAAAGTAAAATATTGCTCCGAGTGAATGTGTGCGACTGTGAGATCCCAACCAACCATCCCATGCGATAGAAGAGGACACAGCATAGCAGCTGTTTAAAGTCCGCCCATTTAAAGAAAGAGAGTGCGCATGCTATTTGGGCTTGGAAAAGAAAAGGATAGCGATAGACGCGTAGATACTATGCATCATTTTGGAGTAGAGTGTCGATATAGATACAATTGAAAAAACGTGCTACTATTTATTGTTGGAAAAAATGGCAAAAAAGTGTTTTTTGTGTGAATCGGATGATGAAATAATTAATTTTAAATGATGAAACTTTTAAAAACTGTGTATTAAAGTTAGCTTTTCGTAAAAAAAACACTTTAAATGCCTAGAATTTTGTTGAGCTACCCAGTACGTCTCTTCAATTTGTAGGTTATCATATCATACCACGTGCTACAAAAAAGAAGAACTTCTTAATTTTAGTGCTGCCAGATTGGCAAAACTGTTTTCCATTTTGGCGCGGAGTTTGAGTTGCACCTGTTATTTATCACGACCTGGGCCAGAAAGGGCCTAAAATTTAAAATGGTTTTATTTAGTTATGCTAACTTTTAAGCTCGTTCTAGCCGGTCGTGACTTTTACGAAGTTTTCATTTCCAGAAAGGTCGCTTACCACGCTCAGCGCATCGAGCATTTTCAAGAATTGGACTATCCAGAGTTGCTTTCTGTGAAATAATGCAGCGAGATCTCAGAAAGACCCAGACTCTTTCAACAAGATTCTGTGGTCTAAATCTCGATTTGAAAACTTAAAAAAATCATAACTCGAAAACTACTAAAAATCGGGGAACATACATGGGGTATATTCGGGTACCCCCGGGGGTGAGGCATTCATTTTTTTAATAACGTCACTGTTTGTTCCACCCTGTATGATGGTAAATAATTAATTAGGTCATCAGGGGTCTTCAACATTTCGTTTAGTGAAATGCGGATAAGAATCGAACTTAAGTTCTTTCTTCTGGCTTCAACGTCGAGTGAAACTTCACTCGAGTCATGTGTTTAATTAGGTACCATGTAAGCGGAGTGGTGCAGCGACGACGCACTAGTAGTGGAACTGTCAAGCGCAGCCAAGATGGCGGAGCACTGGCGCAGCTGGGTTTCCAACAACGCCATGTGGTTGCTGGCCGCGGTTAGCGCGTCCTGCATCGAACCTGAAAAAAATATCATAATTAACACTCCGGAACCGTGGTCCCACTGCGATGTCCCACTGGTGGGACAAAACTTTTTCGTGGTCCCACCAAACACACACTTGACCGTTCAACATATGGCTCTGTCTGCAATTATATATACACACACTACACACCCTTTCAGTCACAGAGTCGCCACGAACCCCCCCCCCCCCGCTTCGCGGGGGTTGGACGGGCTTCGTTAGGAGTAAGTTAATGTTGACCCCCCCCCCCCCGCTTCGCGGGGGTGGGAGGATGTGGACTGTCAAGTATGCAGTGGGACATCGCAGTGGGACCACGGTTCCGTCACTATAATTAACCCTATCTCTACAATGCTAGGCACATTTACAAGCTATATTCGCATGCTTTTTTTTCTAATTTGTTTGCTTAGTCAATTTAATTTTGGTTATTTATTCTGGTTTGACATAATTATCTGATATTTCAGGCGGGCGAAGCCACTGGCTCCTGAAACACAGTTTTGAACTAATTCAGGAACCTATGGACTCTCTCTCTCTGCTTGTGACTTATCTTGAAAGAAATGTGTGCCTTGCGAGTTAGAAATAGGGTACAATATGGTATCAAAATCTTCGATAATTCCGTTTTAATGTGGCTTGACTTGACCCTTACTGCCTGGCCTGAAACTCTCGACATGTTCGAGCTTGCACTAAGGACGATGCATTATCACTCCAGATGCGCACTTAGGCTGAATAAGAGTTTATCTTATTTAGGATGGCTTTCGTGTCAGAGCTCTGGTTGGCAAACGTCATCAAGACGACAGTATGTCATTTAATACAGCGCCAGCGCCTCTAGCGTGCAGACATGGATCTACGCCGGCCACAGGTAGTGGCCCGAGTACGCGATGTGTTACTCTGACGTAGTGGTTTTCACAGTTACTCTTACCTAGTGGTTTACACTGGTCGTCGAGCTACTCCGTGGCTTCCTTGGCGGCGTCGGGCGAGGCGCCGGCCACAGGTAGTGGCCCGAGCACGCGATGTGTTACTCTGACGTAGTGGTTTTCACAGTTACTCTTACCTAGTGGTTTACACTGGTCGTCGAGCTCCTCCGTGGCTTCCTTGGCGGCGTCGGGCGAGGCGCCGGCCACAGGTAGTGGCCCGAGTACGCGATGTGTTACTCTGACGTAGTGGTTTTCACAGTTACTCTTACCTAGTGGTTTACACTGGTCGTCGAGCTCCTCCGTGGCTTCCTTGGCGGCGTCGGGCGAGGCGCCGGCCACAGGTAGTGGCCCGAGTACGCGATGTGTTACTCTGACGTAGTGGTTTTCACAGTTACTCTTACCTAGTGGTTTACACTGGTCGTCGAGCTCCTCCGTGGCTTCCTTGGCGGCGTCGGGCGAGGCGCCGGCCACAGGTAGTGGCCCGAGTACGCGATGTGTTACTCTGACGTAGTGGTTTTCACAGTTACTCTTACCTAGTGGTTTACACTGGTCGTCGAGCTCCTCCGTGGCTTCCTTGGCGGCGTCGGGCGAGGCGCCGGCCACAGGTAGTGGCCCGAGTACGCGATGTGTTACTCTGACGTAGTGGTTTTCACAGTTACTCTTACCTAGTGGTTTACACTGGTCGTCGAGCTACTCCGTGGCTTCCTTGGCGGCGTCGGGCGAGGCGCCGGCCACAGGTAGTGGCCCGAGTACGCGATGTGTTACTCTGACGTAGTGGTTTTCACAGTTACTCTTACCTAGTGGTTTACACTGGTCGTCGAGCTACTCCGTGGCTTCCTTGGCGGCGTCGGGCGAGGCGCCGGCCACAGGTAGTGGCCCGAGTACGCGATGTGTTACTCTGACGTAGTGGTTTTCACAGTTACTCTTACCTAGTGGTTTACACTGGTCGTCGAGCTACTCCGTGGCTTCCTTGGCGGCGTCGGGCGAGGCGCCGGCCACAGGTAGTGGCCCGAGTACGCGATGTGTTACTCTGACGTAGTGGTTTTCACAGTTACTCTTACCTAGTGGTTTACACTGGTCGTCGAGCTCCTCCGTGGCTTCCTTGGCGGCGTCGGGCGAGGCGCCGGCCCACAGGTAGTGGCCCGAGTACGCGATGTGCTCGTTGAAAGCGGTTACCCAAGCCTAGAACATAAGTGGAGACAAATAATGGTGCTGTTATCGCGCGTGCTAGATTTTGAAATTTATTTAATTATAACACGTATTTGTAGTATTAAACAATTCAGTTTCAAAAGATATTCAATAATAAAATGTAACAGACCTGATAGGCTACTTGTTTCCACGCACACAATTAAATTTACCAAGTAGCGCGCTGTGTTCATTATGATTACTCAGTAGTGCATTAATTAATTCGAAAGAGAGGTCGCGTTTGACAGAGCTTTCGATTTTACCAGCGTGACGATCGAAGCGAGCCGCATCCCCTCAACTCCCCAGTCCCTCGGCTCGTTTTGCTCATACATAATGTGTCAGTATGGCGAGCAAAGCGAGCCGTATTTTAAAATCGGTCAATGCATGTCGAAATAATGTCCCAGAGTTAGGATTTGCCTCCCAGGAACGTTATCTTGTACTTCAAGGTACTTGCGTTTTGCGTAGAAGACTATTCCAGGCCTAGGCCCGTGCTCGTAAAAACGAAATCAAAGTTACTGATTATTTTTCGTGCAAACGCTACTCTTGTGCAAGCGACATAAGAGTTTGTTTTACACGAAAACGAATCATAAACTTCGACTTTCCTTTTCCGAGTAGGCTTCCTGGTCGCTCACCTGCCTGGTCCTCGCCTGGTCGCTCTCGGCCGGCACCGCGAGCCGCTGCGTGTCTCCGTCGCTGAAGTTGACGACCAGCAGCGCGGGCGCGGAGTCCGAGGCGGCCACGGTCGCTCCGTCCAGGTACTTGCGCCCGCGCCAGCGCGCGTCGCCGCGGGCCGCGTCGGCGCGCGACCCGTAGTACAGGAGGACGCCTCTTTGGAGTACTGCCTGGGAAGGAGGAAACACTTTATCAATATCCCTGTTAACCTACTCGGGGAGTATTATTGAGGCGCGATATCTATCAATTCAAAATGGCGGATCGATATTTATATAAGGGACACCCATTTTTGAAAAGTGTCTCAATCAGATTTTATAGTGCTAATAAACCAATAAAAAAAGAAAAAAATTCTTCAAACTACAAGTGCATTTTTAAATTTTACTTTTTCATATATCGCGCGTAATTTGATGACAACGCTGGACGCAGTGGAAGTCATATTGCTCTGAGGTCATGACGTCACTTGACTGTGTAAACAAATGCGTCTGCGTTGGTTACGCCTATAGGCTTTTGTAAGCGCTTATAAGCGCTGATCAGTGACACTTTAGTTTACACAGCCGTGTGATAAAATAACATGGCGGCTACTATATCATGGTGTTAAAAAACAGATTCATCAATAATATATTTTCTGTTTTTTTCTCATATAGAGTAAAATACCCTATTGCAGTATTCTAGATGTTGCTAGTTGAAATCATTATACCTACAACAAACTTAAAAACATTACAGCATCTCTTTCTTGTATGTAACGTAGACGGCTATCGGCAGCCCATAAACACTTTAAAGACCCGAGATGTGCCAAGCTGCGGCCTCATGCTAATACAGCGTCCATGGACAGACGTACCCAAAGCCGACGCCAGCCGAGGAACCGTGAGCGTTTCAGCAGATGACCCTCGAAGCGCGCCGCCGTTCGCTGTAACTGATGTACTGGCCTTACGCTGAGAACTTCTCGCATTTCTGTGTCGCGAGCTATGTCGATGGCTAGTTGACCTGGGACATAACAAAGACTTTCTTTATTTACTTGTGTATAACACAGAGGCAGCTCTGGGAGCTAAAGTGGTTTGTTATCCATTACGGTACCTAGACTCTTTTTACAGAGATTGGGCACAAAATACTATCTCTGGCAACAGTTTCCAGTTGTGTATTGTTGCATGTACCTGCTCTTCTGGTACATGCAACAATACAAATGTGGACTTCGTTCTGCAGCTAGCCTCATGCGGCCGTGGTATGCTGCGTCGACATGTGTTGGGTGTACTGACCTCTGTTGTCTGTACTGACCTCTGCTGTTTTTGAGCGTGGTGTCGACTCCGTTCTGCAGCAGTAGGACGGCTAGCCTGGCGTGCCCGCGGTACGCCGCGCAGTGGAGACACGTATTGCCTTGCAAGTCAACGCAGTTGATGTTTGGAGGGTGCGGGGCGCTTAGCTGACAACGAGACAGTGATGCGTTATATTCTACATTTGAAATCAGATAGGTATCGAGTTATATTTTTTTGATTTAAAGAAGAATTTCAGTGTATGTTTTTAGTGATCTAAGTGGGTGGTGAAAAAATAAGCTGTTAAATATTCGGGCCGAGGTCTGCCTGAGACACAGAAGGTTACGGGTTCGCCTCAGGACAAATAATTTTTGTTCCGGCCCAGGTCTCCGTTTTTCTATGTACTATGTATACGGGGTGCCACGTAACATGTTTATTAAACCAAAAAGGGGTGATTCTGGACCCTGAGGGGATCAACATGTAATTATTTTTTCAGATACTTAAAATTTTTATTACTTATTGTATTCTTTCTATCTGTGTCCTTTTATACGCACTCTTGCATAATTAATTATGGTATTATAATAGCATCTGGGAAATATTTTACAATATTATATTATTTAACACTATAATAAATATCCTCGATGTTTTTTGAGCAAAACCAGTGTTTTGTCATGATATTATTACAAAAAAATTAAGTAAGTAACTAAATCAATATAGAATTCTAATTAAAGTATTATTTCTATCCCATGGGAACTGATTTATGGGATAAAAAGGGTCACCTATGTTTGATTCCAGGGTTGGACTTACCTGTATGCAAAATTTCAGCCTGATCCGTTCAGTAGTTTTGGCGTAAAGAGGTAACAAACATCCATCCATTCATCCAAACTTTCGCATTTATAATATTAGTGTGATAATTACTATGATAATTATTGGTATTCCGTCATTTTGTAGTTACTACATCCTACTATAAAGCCGAAAGTTTGTGAAATCTGAAATTTTGTTACATAATTACTCCAAAACTACTCAACAAAACAGATCCAGATGAAATGCGGCGTACGTTTAGAGCAAAGCCTAACTTAGATAATAGGCTACTTATATAACGAAAATACGCGTGCGAAGCGGCGGGCAGAAGCTAGTGTACCATAAATAAACATAAACACAACAACAACAAACAACAAGGGAGACCAAAGCCCTCCTACAAGTACACTTATAGGTGTATGTAGAGGTGTCATTATGTGTCCATAGGGTATTAAAGACCATGTTCGGTCTAGCAAGCCATATATGGCTCTAGATAGGAATCCGTAATCTATAGAGTCGCAGTCATCGAAATACATATATATAAAACATAGACATAAACAAACATACCAGCTCTTGTATCAAGTCGATTCTTCCCTCCTTAGCAGCAGTCAGCAGTTTCCTCTCCTTCTCTATTCGCTCCGACCGCTGCGCCGCCTCCAACAACCTCAGTACGTCGCGCGTCTTGCAAACGTCGCATGCTGTGCGTCCTTCGCCGTTCATTATGTTTACGTCGGCTTTGTGGCTAAGTAAGAGTATAACAAGTTCCTGAAAAAAAATAGAATGATAGCAGTAGTAAATTTGAGACATAATATCCCGAGGTTAGATTTTTTTTGTGTAATAAATTCCATTTTCTTTCTTGTCCAGAATTATAATGTCCTGCTGCCCCATGCATGTTAGTTTCTTTAAAAGATATAATTATGTGTAGCACAAATATGTCAACAAAGATAGATAAGAATCTATATTAAGAAACTCAGACTAACTGAGCAACTTTCATCTGCATAACATTAAGTTATGTTACATCTTGTTTAAATTAGATCATCATACCAATAAAATTTGGGTATTCTGAATACACCTACCACCACTAATATTATAAATTTGAAAGTAACTCTTTCTGTCTATCTGTCAGTCTGTTAGAATGGATCTCGTAGAAATTTGACAGGGAGGTAAATCGTATCCCGGGGATGGACATAGGCTACTTAAAAATCGCGTGTGAAGCCACGGGCAGCAGTTAGCTCTGCACATATAAAATATTATATTATTATATTTTTATGTATGTTAGATTTAAGGTATATATTCATATGGACCGTAGAATAAGTTAATAAGATCTATAATTGTTTTAATGTTGTCTGAAATAAATGTATTATTATTATTATAAAAACCAATAGCTGTTTGTTAGTTTCACATTTTTAAGCTAGGTTAACAAGTACCCTATAGGTTTTGGTCCGTTGCGAAATCAGACATACAATTTTTAGTGAATAAACTACAAATTTACGGTTTTAGGATTTTTTTATTTACTTCTGCTACAAGACCTTACTTTTTACCAAATTTTATGATTTTAGGTCTACGAGAAGTACCCTATAGGTTTTGTGTGCATGTGATTCCCTTGGAAATTTCATTATATTTGGACATAAATGGCTGTAACTTTTGATGGTGGTGACTTAGCAGTTTTAATTATATTGTGGCGAGTATTTGATGTTCATTTTAACTCGATAAGTCCACACATTCCTGAGAAAAGGGGGTTCACAGACGGACAGACAGACAGATAACAAAGTGATCCTATTTGGGTTCCTTTTTTCTTTTTAAGTACGGAACCCTAAAAATAGGGGAAAAAACTGTAGGTGATACAAATTTCCCGGTCATCCAGGTCTAAGTAAATTATCTAGTTATTACCTCATTCCCAATATAGGATGCTTTATGCAAAGCTGTGTCCCCTGTCTCGTTAACTTCGTCCACCTCTACCCCCGCTTGTAACAATGCTTTTACAACATCCACATGCCCAAAGTATGTAGCCAGCTGGAGCGGCGTCCATCCTAGATTACTCTTGCTTTTTCCTGTAAATAATAGCATCAAGTATAGATGAATGATTTTAAGAGTTCATTGTTCATTGATAAAGTGCGTAATCAAATCAAATCAAATCAAATCAAATCGTTTATTTGCAAGAATACAAAATTATACAATATGTCAGGTCTTATAACTAGTTTAGTCAATGTATTCAGCCTGCACGCAGGCGTGCAAATATTATGCGAGTCATATTATTAATAGGTAATTATATTAAATTATATTACTTAGTCATGTTAGTAACAATTCAAATTTCCAAATATTCATATGTAAGGTATTATGTAAGGTAGCTTTGCTTAATTAGATTTAATCCTTTTCCTTTAGGTAAGTTAGTTAAGTTATACATAATGTAGGTAAGTAGGTATCTAAGGTAACTGAAGCAATTATTTATGAGTCATGATTTTAACTAAGTAAAATTATTCATACAACTCTTCTCTCTATGGAGAAAAAAATCTAAAGAACTGTGAACTAAAGTTTATGCAGCTAAGTTTTGAAAGTTTGTTTGTTGAGTATAAAGGAATATTTATCTTTATAAAAATCTTATTAAATGTACCTAGCCACCATTTCCTTAAATGCTACAGGCTGTATATTATCCAGATGTCTTGTGAGCACAGCCATATTAATTCCATAAAAAGTTAGCTTTTTGGTCGCTGTGGAGTTTACGGGAAAAATAAACTTTTTAGTGACCTTTGACCTCAAGGTCACTGACCTATTTTTGGGAAAACATTGGATTTTGCTAGGGTTGATTACCGAAATTAATTATTAAGTTCTGAGGCCAAAAGAAAGTTAATTATTGAGTTCTGTGACCTATGACCTCAAGGTCACAGACCTTTTTTGGGAAAACGTTGGTTTTTGATAACACATGTCCCACCCCCGCTTCTGTGTTGATATTATTATGTTGACATTATGGCTCTGGGTGCAATTATACATATACACACCCTTTCAGTCACAGAGTCGCCACGAACCTGCCCCGTAAACTCCACTGCGCGTCTGTGCGTCCCATAAACTCCACTCCAACCGCTTTTTTATTTAGTTACCTAGATAAAATTAACTAAAACTTAACTGACCTTTACAGTTCACATCAAGAGTGAGCTTTCCTTCATTCTTAGCTTCCAGCAAAGCTTTCACGACTGATAGTTCGCCGTGCCTGGCTGAATACAGCAGGGACTCTTCAGCCTCCAGTCCCGGTGAGACCAGACTACCTTCCTTGGACATCTCGGCAGCAGGAGGTCCTTGAAGTGTTGGGTTTCGTCGCGCACGATTTGATACAGTGAGCTGGACCGTGGTTTACATGTCAGTAAACAATTATTTAATGTGTCATTTTTCGTTATTTTTATACAAGAATAAAATACCACATTTCACTAGAATAGACTTTGGAATTATTCCACAGGCACTTTTCATGTATACTGGTTAAAAACGCCACGATTTGATTTAATTTATCCAATTTGTTTGTGCGAATCTCACATCTGCACTGCACTGCACTGCAGAACAAAACACCAAGCTCTGTAGAACAGTGATGCCAGATTACGGTTTCACATTCTCCCAATTCTTACTCAAAATCCCCCCAAAATTCAGGGTTTAAAGAAAAAAACCCCTACAAAACTACTACTTGGGGCTAGATGCTGTGTGAATGGTCCAGCATTTATTTATTTATTATTTTTAATGTCAAAATAGAGTTTATTTTACTCTAGTTCAACAATCGCTTCCATTACTACAACATCTTCACATCCGTCGTCTGCAGTCTCGTACATTTTTTTCGAGTTAAATATGGTTAGCATTTTTATGGTAGGTTTAAAATGAATGCAGCCATCTAGCAATGTGTACCTTATACTTACTTTAAATGGATCCGGCAGTGCGGATAGCTAACAAGCGACCGACTTTTGGACGCAAATAAACACGCACGGACTGTCTTTGGTTTTTCCGTCCTATTGTTGGCCACATTCCACCTATTAGCCAAGTAAAGGTATATGAACCACGACAGATGACAGATGACGTAAACCAATAACACCAACCAACCAAGAAGAAAAAAAAGAGGAGCAGCAAATTCAAAATGCAAAAATGGGCGTGCATCATCATTTTTGGTAGTTATTTCTTTATTTCGATTAATTTTTATTTTGTTTGGAAATAGAAACTTTTCTCAGATACTTGGTATAGGTTTGGTACCAATAAAAATCCCCAAATTCCCTCCAAACCCAGTTTTTTTTCTCCAAACATCACCCCAAAAAAATTTCCTCCCAATTATCCTATAGCTCTATAAAAACCCCCATTTTAGGGGGATTGCCCCAAATTTGGCATCACTGCTGTGGAAACAACAAACCTTTCCTTGTTTTGCATTGTTTTGACGTTGGATCAGTGTTGCCGGCAGTTAAAATGAAAAACTACGAACTGGCTGGGGCCCCAAAGTCAAAGTCGACAATATGGTCAAATGACCAATATCCTGCCCAATATTTAAAAAGCCCAATATGGTCAAATGACGAAAAGATCCGTTTTGCAAATAGGTTTAAATATAATTAATCTAAACAGGTAAGTATTAATATACCTGTTATACAGGAGCTACAGAACCTCTTCAACACCGTCCTTCACAGTAGGAGAACTCCAAACGCGTGGAGCGGGAGTTTGGTCACGAATCGTCTCGCTAGGAGACTCGACGAGTTCCAGCCACCGGACCAGGCCGGGTTCCGCGGAGGATTTGGCACCATAGACCACATTCACACAGTGAGGCAGATTACACAAGTCCGAAGAGTATAATCAGTCCTTGTGTCTGGCCTTTGTGGACTATGAAAAAGCCTTTGACTGTGTCGAAACCTGGGCTGTTCTGGAATCCTTACAGCGATGCCAAGTAGACTATCTAGTTGCGGTCTAGATAAATAGAGTTGCTGAGATGTCTCTACGAGGCCGCCACCATGAGTGTTCAAGGCCGGCCATATCTCGCGAAGAACCGACAACAGCTGGGGTAAACGTGTTCTTGAGTGGAGACCACGACTAGGCAAACGTAGTGTGGGACGCCCTCCGGCCAGGTGGGATGACGATCTGTGAAAGACTGCAGGCAGATGCTGGATGCGGCAAGCTGAAGACAGGGCGCTATGGCGCTCATTAGGGGAGGCCTATGTCCAGCAGTGGACTAATATAGGCTGATGATGATAATGATGATGATTATAATTAAGGTAGTAATGTAAAAGTGAAGTGAAATTTAAAGGAAGCTATCGTTAAAAGTTTATAGGTAAATTAATTTCTATTACCCTGTCGAATAAAAAAAAATGTTTTTAGTTTCCGCGGTATGCGTTTCCATAAAATTCATCGATTTGATTTGAAGGTTTGTTAAGTTGTTGTGTAAATTTGTGACATTTTCTAATTACGCATTTAATTGCGGGAAAATGTTCAACACTACTTTGCTACATAAAGTTGACCGTTCGCTATAGTTTTGTACACATAATAGTTGCTTAGAAATACAATTATAGTATCTGAAATGTTTATAAAATTTCTATTTCAACATAGTAAAATAAGTCCAACAGGAAAATACTTTAAATAATATGTAATTCTTACTAGGAACTCGTAGTTTTCCTCTATTTAAGATCTTATAATTTAAGGACTCATCTTATGAATAGCAGCATACACGACACGAGACTTAAAATGTTCAATATTATGCTGCTTTTTAAATTGGCCTAAAACCTACTCAACTAGGAAAAATTATACGAAAACTTACCTTTGATATAAATTATAACATAAAAATCCAATCCAAGAAAAACAAATCGAAGTTCGTAGTTCCAAGCCAAATTCGTCGTTTTAAGGAGATAAAAGAAACGTCTACTATGCATATGCTTATTCATGGCTACGCTATGGCATAGTAATCTGGGGCAACAGTGTAGATACAGACCAATTATTTATATTGCAGAAAAAATGCCTACGTATTATTGTTAATATCAGAAGACGCACCAGCTGTAGACCACATTTAATAGAACAAAAATTACTAACTTTGACTAGCCTTTATATATATGAAACAGCATTATTTGTTAGAAAAAACCTGAATTTATACCAATTTGATAAAAATCCACGAAGAAAAACAAACCTCATCCTTCCAATACCTAGACTTGAACTATACAGACAGAGCCCTTATTACATGTCCATTAAAATACATAATAAACTACCAATATTCCTTAAATCTGAACCCAAACACCATATATTCGCATCAAAACTACAAGAATTGCTTATTAAAAAATGCTATTATGACATAAAAGACTTTTTTGAAGACAAACTATTAGGATAGAATCCCTACATTTTCTTTTTTAACAACGGAAGAGCTTCGAAGTGTTCTTAATAATATAATAGGTTATTGATTAATCATAAGATTTTAAATATCGTCGGCTTATTGCAAGAAGTCATTAACCGACAAATCCAAAAGTTTGGCAAAAGCAGTTTAAAGTTTTTATAACTTTAAGAGCCCATATCATCAAAACTACGACAGTTATCAATATAATTTAAACGCCAATATATAGAGATATGTAATTATTTTATAATTAATTGAAATCAGTACAAATTCAACCACTGCAATTTTTTTAAAAGCTAAAAATGCAAAGATAATGACTTCTTGCGATAAAAAGTTTTGTCTAAATTAGAGTTAAGTATTTCTGCAAAGAAGTTATTGGTGGCCTCTTTCGAGTATTAAAAGACAAAATAATCATAAAATAACATCTTTTATCACTAAAAGCTAAACAAATTACCTTGTTTGTCGAAAACACTTAATAAAATAACTTAAATTAGTAATAATGGCACACAACCAGCAAAGAGTTATAAACACATAAATAGGTTGGAAACGATTAAGTAAACTATTATTTAGATTAGAAAATATTAAGTAACAGACTTTGAGCTTTACCTGAAAACCTTCTTATCCTATCTACCCTCCTCATAACGCTCGACCTGGCCGCGGACCCGGTCCCAGGGCCTGAGGACGCGTACGCCAAGGCACTCGAGTCCGTGGACGTCGGACCTCTCCAGACGCCTGCAGAAGTGGAATCCGAGGCCTCAGCGCTGATGGCGCGCATCATCGAAGTTAAGGCGGCCGCTTCCGTTCCCATCACCAGGCGCCAAGGCCAGCGCAACGACCTCCCCCAACACCTTAAGAGGGTAATAGAGAGAAAACGCGAACTCCAGCGCGAGTGGGCGCGCTCCCGCTGCCCGCGACTGAAGACGCGACTCAACCCGATATCTCCCGAGCTCTCGGCCGCAGTACAGGCTTGGCGTGAGACCTGGGACCGAATCATCGACCGGGCCTCCGAACAGGACAATAACCAGTACGCGCTGAATAGGGCGCTCACGCGGCAGCCGGCAACAACTTACCCGCTGCTGGACCGAGATGGAGTCCGGCGCTTTGCTCCCGCCGACCGTGCCGAAATTCTGGCTGAGCACCTCGCGGAGCAGTTCTCGCCTCACCCCGTTGCAGCCGACGCCACCTTTGAAACCCTGAACCACCACCACCAGGTCGAGGACACAATGAGGGACTTCCTGTCTGGCCCAACACCGCCCCTAGACGGGGAGTACTTCATCTCCCCTGCCGAGGTGCGGAAGGCCGTCCTCCGTCTACCCAGACGGAAGGCGCCAGGCTATGACGGAGTCCCCAACAATTGCCTCGCCGCGGAGTCACTGCGCTCGCCCGGCTCTTCAACGGAAGACCGGACGGGTCATCGTGCTACCCAAGCCCGGCAAGGATCACCCCCTCCCGGCCAACTACCGCCCCATTACTCTACTACTAATAGTGGGCAAGCTCCTGAAACGCCTGCTCCTGGGGCGCCTGGCTCCAACTATCGAGCCGCGCCTGAAGCAATTTGGCTTCAGGAGTGGCCACTCTACCACGCTGCAGCTCACCAGGGTGCTGCACCACCTTGCAGTCGAGCACAACGCCAGGCGCTGCACCGTCCGGGTCTTTCTGGACGTAAAAACGGCCTTTGACCGTATTGGGCACCCCGGCGTTTTGTACAAGCTCCTGCAAACCCCAACTTCACCAGCTCTCATCAGGATTGTGACATCCTTCCTCGACAACCGGCTGTTCTTCGTCGCAGTTGAAGGTGCCACATCCTCCACTCGATCCATCTCTGCTGATGTACCGCAGGGTAGCAGCCTGTCGCCAGCGTTATACGCGTTCTATACCGACCACATCCCCACCCTGGAGGGCCACCTACGCCCCGGGGAGAGGGGTGTCTCGCTAGCGCTGTTCGCGGACGACAGCGCCTTCTTTGCGTCTTCCACCAGCCCCACCATCGCAGCCCGCAGGATGCAGCGGCTGCTGAACATCCTGCCGCCCTGGCTGGACAAATGGCGCATGGCCGTCAATGTGGGAAAGACGGCTGCGCTGTTTGTTTCCCGCCGCATCGGCCACCCACCGCAGCTGACACTTCGGGGCCAGAACGTGGCATGGAGCCCGCACATCCGGTACCTCGGCTTCGGGATCGACAGGTCGTTGAGGATGCAGCCGAAGGTTGACAGCGCACTGCAACAAGCTCGCGTCGCCCGACCGTTCTCCGACCCGTCCTGGGATCTCGCCTGCCTCTGAGGACCAAAGTGTGGGTCTACAAAGGCTAAGTCCGATCCCGACTCACATATGCAGCGCCGGCCTGGTACTCACTAGTCTCCCAGACGAATAGGGACCGGCTCCAGGGGCTGCAAAACGTGGCTCTGAGGATCTGCACTGGCGCGAGCCAATACGTCAGGACCCCGGATAGACCGTGGGTTAATTAAAAAAAAAATTAACCCAAAATAAACAAAAAAAAAGAAAAAACATGCAAATATATGAATAAAAAAATAAAATGATGAACAAGCTAAATAAATGCATTTTTTAGCGAAATCCAAGGACCGAGGAGTCGTCACCCCTCGAGTTGATGCCGGGGTAAAGAGGCCAAGCCTCGATGCCCCGCTCTGTGCCCCCACAAGGGCCGGAAAGAACGAACTACTACGCGGCGCGGCAGAGGCGCGAGCGGCCCCGAACAAAATACCCCTCTGCCCCGCTTCCGTGACTCCGGTCACACGGCACGCGGTCTCATAAGTAGCATAGCAACACGTAAATGTATGTGTGCAAAAGTCATTACCTTACATTTACCTGTTATTTTTACAATAACAAAAATCACTAACAAAACAATACTTCCTTCGAATAGTATTCTTTTACCATTAATTATGTTTCGAAAAAAGTAATTAAGTGTAAAAAATGAATTCTATAAATAATAAAAAACTCAGTGTAGACGTTACTCGTTTTGATAGAAGTCATTTAAAACCGTTAGTATTTTTTTTTCCAAAAAATACGATACGACAAAACTGGTTAAGGTGCAAATAATGAATTAAAGTAAAACTTATTCAAACGTTTGTGAACGTAAAAGCACTTTCAAAATGTTGTTAAGTCACATAAATGAGTTACGTATGAAAATAAAAATGGCAATTGTGTTTTTTTTCTTTTGTTAAAATGTATTAATGTAAGTTAATAAATTTTATGAAACCAGATATACCAAAAATGCAGTTATTGACTTTATAACCAAGCCATAACTTCTAAGTTTGAAGAGCTACAAATTTGTGAGTTTTACCAAAATGTAGAGCTCATCGAGACGAACTCAATGGTATATCTAACGCAGTTAGTGACTTCTTGCGACTAATGACTTCTTGCAATAAGCCGACGATATAACCTAGTCACACAAATTTATAAAAAGTAAACTATTTTGTTAAAAAGTGTTATTGGACCTACCTAAGTAAATTTATATTATTCTAAACTACACAAATGTTATTTATTGTTCATAAAAGATCTCCTAATTTTGTATAAAATACAAAATACTTAATTTAGTCCTTAACTTAAGTCCTAGATTAAGATATATTGCCATACCCTACCTGACAGGGTACATTAATACTTACTATATGTAATATTTTTGTTTCGCAATAAAAATAATGAATACTGAAAGATGGTACACAAGCCAGGTTAAGTCAAGTTTTCCATAACATAACAAAAAAACAAACGCACTCTACGAAACGAAGTACTTACCTACCTAAGCAAGTGAGCCACCTGCGATATGAGCACGCGCTCATTGTTCTATCTGAGAAACAGTTGTCCAGAATAATTTGTTCCGATTGGTCCTAACCGCTGTGCGTACGGAGTTTAAGACCCTGACGGTGACAAAAGACCCTGTTTTCCAGAGTTATAAAAACTAATAATAATATGAAGGTACCACATATTATTATTAGGTGTAATACTAATCTGATCCTGTTTATTTATTTGTTTCTAGTTAGTTAGTATTTTACTTCAAGTATTTCGATATCACAGGTTTTTAACTACTCAATGCCGTTCCCTATGACGCCCCTAGGGTGTTGAAGAAAAAAATACGTGCTTAAATTGATACCAGTCGCTCGTCTAGCGGCGCATTGGGCTGACAATATAGCATCGTCGCGGACCGGACCTGCAGGGGTATTTTTATTCATTTAATTCATTTCCGAATCGAACCCGTCGAATTCGAATTCGATTCCAACGGATCTATAAAACGCTATTCTGATTGCGCCTTGGGTTGGTGATCGAAATAAGGAGCTTCTCTTCATCGACATGGCCATTAGTCAACAGTTTCGCTTCGGATTTTTGAACATCAGCCCGAGGCGAAATCAACATAGCGTTTTATAGATGCGTCGGAATTGAATTCAAATCCGACGTTTTCGATTCGGAAACGAATCGAATGAATTAAAATATCCCCGCTGCAAGCACAAGACTGTTGAGATTCACGCTAAGGGATGATGAAAATTGAAATGAAAATGAAAATTAAAATTGATACGTTTTTTACTTTACGCCTCCACGTGATATTTATGAAATTAAGAAAAAAAAAACATTCTACCTACGCAGATCTCTGGTCATGATGTGATGATGCAGTCATGGGCAAAATATACTTATGCAATACATACCACTCCATAGCACTCCATAATCTGAAAATTCAGTTTACTTTAAGGATTTATGTTCGAATCGGACCAAAAATATCCGCGCCGGCCACACTGGTACTACCAGTGTGTCAAAGTCATCAGGGGTCTATTGTCACTACCAGTCTGGTAGTGACAATAGACCCCTGATGACTTTGACATTAACAGACCAGTGACATATTATGTCATGTCTACGAAGCAATCAAAAAAAGTTTTGTTTAATTGTTTGTTTGTTTTGATTTGAATAGAACTTTGCTGTTGTAGGATAAAGGTTCATATATTTTGTTTGTTTTGTAAGGATTTGGTAAAATAAAATGTGCGACGATGTAAATAATTGTTGTAGACTGTGCTTGGATGTGGAATCCAGCCATGTTTCTATCTTTGGCGATCCAACTATCGGCCTACACATGAAGTCCTGCCTATCGCTGTCTGTGTCTTCAAACGACCCTTTGCCGACGGATATCTGCATGTCCTGTGTCTCACAGCTAAGTCAGTTCTATCACTTTCAACTCAATGCTCGATGTTCACAAGACTGGCTTGAGTCTTCGTTGCAAGAGAAGTCGAAAAAGTCCGGAGATTTGAAAGCTCCCGTACAACCACTACCAGACTCTGAATACAACTCAGATTCGCTTCTAGAGTTCCTAAACAATACTGCGAACATCGAGGAGTATCTAAACAACCTGGGCAAGGAAGACATTCCATCCATAGTTAATATGCTAGATAAAAATGAAGTAATAGAAGTCTGCAAGCTGACTGCCTTCAAAACTATAAAACAACCGAGCCCTCAAAAGAAAGAGAAACAGCCAATGGCCATGGAAATTGATGTTTTGGATTCAGATGTTGAAATAGTCAAAGAGATAATATTCAAAGGGGCTGTACCAAAACCTGTGAAAGCTGAAAACAACTTCCATACATGCTATGGGTGTAAAACAAAGCTAGAAAATATTCAGAAACTCTGCCAACATGTCAGCACTTGTGACACTGCTTCAAGAACTTGTGTTCAGTGTGACTCACTCTTCGACTCTCGACAGAAGATGATCGCGCATTCAACAACTCACACAACAATGTCGCTCACATGTTACTGTAAAGAGCAGTTCCCCTCCAAAGAGAAATTAACACAGCATCTGAAATTCTGTCGGAGTGACAGCACTGGATGTACCTTCCGATGTAAAGAGTGCGGGGAACTGTCTAAGGACAGGTTTCAGCTGTACAGGCATGTTAGAAACCATGTAATGAAAGCAGATGAGAAGAAATGTGATGTATGTGGTCATATCTTCACAGGACACGATGCTTTGGCAAACCATATTAAGAGAGAGCATAAGACCAATAATGGAGCCATGTACAGGTAAAACCACTTTTATAATTTGCAGTGTGATCATTCAAAATATAAATAAATAATAAGGTATCCATATAAATATTGTTCTACACACATAATTTCAAATGTTTAGATAAGTACCTATCTTATTGTATTATGTACCTACTTTGCCTTAAGGTTAAAATAAAACTGTTATAATGCTACACTGTCTTCTAATTAAATATTTCAGATGCAAAGTCTGCCACCTGACCTCGGCAAACCATCAGGAAATGTACCTCCATGTTAAAGGACACACATCGCAACCTGAACCAACCCGTCACCTCTGTGAATCTTGTGGAAAAAGCTTCTCAACAAAAGCTATACTAACTCGGCACTCTCAACAACACAACAAAGCTTTACATTGCAATGTCTGTGATAGAAGTTTTAAGAATCCGAAAGAAAGAGAGGCGCATGTAGTTTTGCATAGTAATGTTGTAATGTGTGACAGATGTGGGAAGACAGTGAAGACTTATGAAGTACAGAGTCATACTTGCTTATGACATGAAGTAGTTTGAGAAAAGAAGACTCTTTAGTCAAGCTTGGTAAGTTACCATACTTTTCATGTACAACTTACTGATTAGAGTAAGTTTTGAAAACAATTAGGAAATAATTACTATAATATACAAATAGTAATTATTTCCTAATTATTTTGTCATAGGTGTATAGAAACAACGTTTTGTCTTCTTCAGTGACCATGATTATGAGGATTTTAGGTGTACCAAAAGTTGAATAAATTATTGAAAGAAATCCACTTCTCTGTTTTGATTTATTGAATTCAAAACAATGCCTCAATTAATAAATCTTAATATCAACCATAGAACTAATCTACTTTACGAATTAGTAAACACATCAAAATAAACTAAAATTTAGTTTTAACAAAAACAAAACCATCCTCTGTGGCCGAAATTAAAAAAATCGGTAAAAATGATCCTTATCCTGTACGGCATAAGGTTGCTCAGCTCAACAAGGTATTTCATGAATGATGGTATGCAGATCGTCTTGTGATTCTTGCGAATGCCTGAAAGTAAAGCTGAAGTTTAGAATAATAATATAAATAAATAAATAATGCTGGACAATTCACACAGCATTATCTAGCCCCAAAGTAAGCAGATCTTGTGTTATGGGTACTAGATAACTGATATACTTAACACAATACACTAAATAGATAGATATTTTTTATTATACATAGAAAACATCCAGAACGCCCTGGACAAATGTCTGCAGATCGTACAAACATTTGTCCCGAGGCGGGAATCGAACCCGCAACCTCCTGCGTCGCAGGCAGACCTTCGCTCGCTGCGCCACAGGGGTCGTCGACAATAATGAAGACGTAAAGTTTATGATGACGGAAAACCGGCCACTCTCAGTTGAGACTTGTCTGCATTGCCTTGATAACACCATACCACGTAACAATAACAAATAACAAGTAGGTACAACGGTAAGCGAGAGTGCGTGATTCATATTAACTCTTTGAGAGAGGTAGGAAGGTAGCGGTTATTGGTATAGATAATTTTTTTATGGTAAGTAATCTTAAACTAGGTTTATCTAAAATGAGTCCTTATGGCGCGTTCCCATTATGTCATGACATTGGCGGATACAGGGGGGGGGGGGGGGGGCATGGGGGCCATGGCCCCCCCAAAAGACCTGGGAATTCTATACTTTCGACTCTATTTTTCGAGTCAATTTAGGTGCAATTTAGGTTTAGGTTTACACGTCATGACGACAGATAGTCGTGCAGTTTAAAGAATCGTGGCTTGTATAGGTACCATTTAAATGGAGGTGTTCACAATGTTCACATATAGGACGGCACGATTAACTGTCGTCCCTATCGTCCAAAACAGTTTTTTGTTGTGACGATAGATTGTACCATTTGACCATTGAAGGAAAATTATTCCCCCCCCCTTTCTGTCAATTTTTGTAAAAGTGTTATTTTTACACACTTCTCTATATTTGTCCTGTAAACTATAGATCGCGATAAACGCTACATACATTTCAGATGGATCGCTTTGCAATCTTCGGAGAGGGGGATGGGTATTTTTTCGACTTTTTTCAAACTATTTCAAAAGGTATGAAACCTACAGAAAATTTAAAAACCATTTTGAAATGCACAATTCGATACCTTTCATTAGGGGAAATGGTAAGTGGGCGTGGCACGCGTGCTACAAGTACGCGCTGGTATGCTTACTCGACCCCAGTCGGGTTCTAACATCGCGTGGAGTAGCTAGTCTCGCAACCAATTCATTTTTTCCGTAATCATGCCGTATTGTTCGATTTTAGAGTGTAAAAATGATAGTAGGAGAAAAAATCTTCAAAATGGAGGTGTCTCGTACCATCGGGGAGAACGGTTTTTATTGTTTTGTAGTAAAATCTTATTTTATTTCAATTTGTCAATAATTTAATAGAAGGGTTAGTCAAAATCAACCTTATGCAATTAAGATAAAGTTGATTTTGGATTGATTCTATTCTTCGCTACTCAATTAGTGATGTAGTCAAGTTGGATGTTGATTTTGTCGATTGATATCGATACAAGAAATTCAATTTTAATTTCTAATTTTAATGTTAATGTTAAATAAGTGATTAGTATTATTATGTAAATTAATTATTTATTTAGTATTTAGATTACAAGTCACTTAATTGACATCATTAGGTCCTTTAGCCTTTATCTTAAATATTTGTAGGTTTCCCAAAGATACAAACGTCAAAGAGAAATGGATATATGCAACGGGTAGAGTTAATTGGATGCCAACCAAATTAAGCACGATATGCTCTGAACACTTTTTGGAAGTCGATTTCAAAATATCAAATAAAAGATATAGATATACAATTACGAAACATACAGCGCTTGTATCACTGAAAATCGTTAAGTTTAAATATATAAATGTTCACATACACCATTTACTAAAATTAAACATAAAACTTTCCAAACACCAGTTTCCTAATAAATACGTTTTATTTCAGGGGCATAAACAACATACATTTATTTTTACCTGCCTGTCTGTGTCTATTTATAAATGGTTTAAAATATACAGCTCTTTGTGTGCCAAGTAAGTAAATAAACTACCCACAAGTTCAAATTTTTTGCGAATTGAACAAAAAATCGGGTATCTTATCTATCGATATCGATAATGTACTTCAATGTGCTACCTGGTGCAGCTCTAATCGAGTAGCAGTCGATGGTCGACCTATCACGCGAATGTCAATCTTAAGCCTGAGGAAATTAAGTTTATAATTGCTACCACTGAAAATACCGCCATCTATGGTCAAGTAGCGGAATTAGCTTGTCAATCGAATGTTTGGTTACTATAGACCGTAAATACGTTCTGATGCTAAAGTAAAATAAATCTTATCTGTAGAAGTCAAGGTTTATTTCCAAATCAGTGACGTTGGCTAGTTTTGACTAAACTTAAACTACCAATCAAACGAATTGTTTCTTTGTAATGCATTATATGATTACTGGTTTATTTGTGTGAGTTTGGCGACACCGGTGCCCTTAGTAATTTTGTTGCATTGTCCTTCCACTCTAACTTCCATTTCCGTGGTGGAAACAGCTAGAGACGATAGTCGTCCAACGTAAAATTATCGTTACGACGACGGGAGCGCGCCCATAGTCGTCACGACGCCGTAGGTAATCGGCCACCCGACTCTCGATTTCGTACCATTCCAATGTCTCGTCATTCAACAAGTGCAATCATTTGTAGTGTAATCAAGTTAGTTATTAGTAGGTGAACCGAGGTAAACCGTATCAGTGCCTTTAAACTGATACTGACACGGCATGCCCTAAAGTTGATCTCTTAATCCTGGGGCCCTATACTGCTAACTGATCGCAGAATCGACGTTTCAGCACGTTTACACGCTCTTTCATGATCACGAGATGACTAAGTTCTGCTTATCTTGGGGCTACAAGATGCTGTGTGAATAGCTCAGTATGTAAATAATACTGAGCTATTCACACGAAAGAAACAACTTTCTGAGCAGGTGTAAAGTAAATATTTACACCTGCTCAGAAAGTTGTTTATTTCTTTCTACCTTATGTTTGGAAGAGTCCAAACACAAAGTAGAAAGAACGTCATTGCAGCCGCACTAAAATGCGGGACGGAAAACTATGGAATTAAATTTTTCACGCGTTTAGGGGGAGATAAAAGTGTATGGAAATCCATTTCTAACTCGACTCGGGAGAAAGTGCGATTCCTACCTTGTGTGTTTTAACTGACACACTCGTTAGAAATTGGGCACTTTCGCGCGCGCATGTACAATATACTATAGTATCTACCTTCAATCATGATCCTAGCAGCGTCTTTGGCAGAGTACTCTGTGTAAAGCGCGGTGAAGCGATGCCTCGGGGCCGGGTACAGCCCAGTGGAGATCGTTCCCAGATACACAGATGTTATGTTGATGTTCTTTGTCCAAATGTCCAGTCGGAGTTCTTCGGCTATAGAGTCCATTAAACCTGGATTAGGGTTTTTTTTAAGATTGCTGTTCCTTAAGGCGATTTTGAAGCGCGTCTTGTGTCGCGTATGCCCCCCCCCCCCCCCCCCTCGCCGTAATACACAGTCTCATGCTACCGCCGCCCGCAAAAACGCAAGACGCAGCTTCAAAATTGCGACAGTGGGGTGGAGGCTTTATGCTGGCGGGATAAAACTAAAACCTACTCGTACCATACTAAATACAAAAGCGTTCCTTTCGTTGGGATATAGCAGTTTATAGTAACAGTTTATTCTTGAAAATATTTGCCTGATTACTTTAGCGACGACCGATGTGGCGCGGCATGTGAACGCCTGCGACGCAGAAGGTTGCGGGTTCGATTCCTGCCTTGGGACAAATGTGTACGGTCTTCAAATGTTTGTTCTATGTATTTTCTATGTATAATAAAAAATATCTATCTATGTTTTGTATTAAGTATATCAGTCATCTAGTACCCAAAACACAAGGTCTGCTTCACTTGGGGCTAGATGATGCTGTGTGGATTGTTCAGCATTATTTTATTATTTACATTTATTTACTTTTAGCTCGTTCTCGACTCTCTTTAACTATGGCTACAAACGTGACACTGGCATGGAATACAGGTAGGTAAGGTACATCATTAATAGTGACCTCACAGATATAAGTTTAGGTACCTACTTAAGTTTTGCCAACTGTGACGTCACGATTAAACACTAACCCTTATTCATAATGGTCCGCGAACTTCACGTTACCTACCTACCCTGTATAAGAATTCTTGCCCTCCTAATTAATGCAGATCGTAATCTAAGATCGATACTTTTTAAGACTAAAAAACCTCTTTACCTATGCCTTTCAACAAAACGCAGCTTTTCAAAGAACCAAAAGACTTAGTTTTGTGTATTCTACTTACCTCTCAATCCAAACTTAGCAGCGCAGTAGGGAATCATATCGGCGCACGGCATTAGGCCTACGCTGGAGTTGACCGCTACTATGTGCCCGTGTCTCCTCTCAATCATACTCGGCAGAAAGGCTTGGATCACCTGAAAGAGACGTCATCATCATCAACCCTTTATTACCCTCTGCTGGGCATAGGGTCCATTCTCTTCTGCCATTCTCGCTTGCTATTCGTTTCGGTCTTCATAAATGTAGTTTAACACAAGATATCTAGTATAAGCCTGATCCAGAGCCGTCGTTCTCTCAATCACTACCTATATTATAAGTTGGCCCTCTAGTAAAATCTTGGTTCTGAGTAGTCTGACTCTCCCCCAAACACCAGATTAAATTTGCCTCGCTAGTAATAGCCATGTCTTGGGCCGCTGCTTTAAACACAAAATTCTTAGACCCTTACCCAAAAATGTGCCAGCAAGTTGATCTCCACAAGCTTAGCGATCGCCTCCGGCCGGATATGGCAAATTGGTGCACAGGTCATTGCTCCCGCGTTGCTGATCACCATCGATACTTCGGACAGCTGTCTTCTGATGCAAAGGGACAGAGCGGTCACCTGGTCACGTGCTGTCACGTCTATCGTGAAACCGTAACACTGTAAATACACACAACAAATCTTAAACAATAAAAATAACGCAAATGCCGTTGAAGGGAACGACGCTATTACACTTTTGGCTCAGCCTCACAAAGTGGCTCCAAACCTGAGACTTCTCCTGGCATCTCGGTCTCTCCCTCTGGTTCGCTTACCAGCATCGAGTTCGCAGAGATCGCTTTCACTCCCTCAATCCAGAGATAAGCTGGAGGGCTGCTTCAAGTGGCTGCTGCTTGAAAGCCGTCTGGTCTACAGTGGTGGTCTTGGTGTGACGAGATAGATCTCTTGACACAAGTCCGTAAACCTCGCCTCACCTCAACCTCAACAGCCTGTATTGGACCACTGCTGTGGACGCAGGCCTCTCCTTGATGACTTGATAAGCGCCTTATTGGCTTTTATCTCATGGGGGTAGTCATAATAAGGGGTAGTGCCCATAATCCCCACGGGGGATGAGCATGCGGGTTGGGGATCGCAGTTTGGTGGTAGAATTGTTCTGAAGGAGGCACTGCTGCCTGCCCCCGGTGAATATTGACACAAGTTCAACAAAGAACAAATAAATGGGAAATGTGTACCTCCCCCTCTTTCTTGCGAATCTCCTCAACCACGGTATTGTTCCGCCTCGTATCCTTGTCCCAGCAGATGACAGTGGCTCCTAGCTCTGCAAATTGAATAGCCAGCTCTCTTCCTATCCCGTTGCCTGCTCCAGTTACCTGTGAATTGAGGTAAAGTTGCAAAAAAACAAAACCAGCACACGATTCTAGAAAGTTGCTGTGTAGGTGCTGCAGCTGCCTCTTTCCTTCATTATTTTAACGTGTCTCTGTGCCGTTCTCGTTTTCTTTAAGTCTAGTCACTTCCAAGGCTGCTCAGAAAAGGTCGCTCATTGCGATGAGGCCGCCCTTTGTACTTCGATTTTTATTGATTCTTGTAGTGCCACAATAAAGTGTAGGTATATTTATCCTTCACCAGTGTAGGTAAACCGTTTTGGTTCATAGATTCTACGTCCGTCCATAACAAATAACAATATTCATTTTATTTTATATATTAGTTCAAATTGTATAGTTACCAAGACAGTTTCCCCATGCATGCTCTTCAAGACTGGAGGAATAAACACCCTCACAACCGACATGGTGCAAGTGGAACAAAGCTTGGCAACCAGTACCAACACATCGACCGCAAACAGAGGCACCGCCACCAGTCTCCCATCCCCCCACCAGGGCAGGATCCATAGCTCCTGTACGGTCCTGAACTTCCTCGCCAACTTGCCTATAATACGCACGAATATATTCCGCCTATACATAAAGATAAAAACTTAAAAATATATCAGCATCACAAGATTGTAGACAAAGTTTGTAGATTTTGTGACAACTGACAATCTTAGACATTTCACCGAGGGCTTGTCATACGTCATACCTACTAGATTACAAAGAGGAGAGTTTAAATATGAATTGAGCAAAAAGGCAGATAGATTTCTACCTACTTCCTGTACTGTACCTACTGACGGTGGCATTAAGTCTCCCTACTTGACAAATAAATTGTCGAATCAATCATAAACAAATCAACAACAGGAAACTGAATTTTACGTAGTTATTGTATTTTCTCTTTGAATTTTACCTTGTTTTTGTAGATTTTTTGTAGTTACAAGATAGCCTATGTGCCATGGAGAAAAAGCCTTTGCAAAAGGAACGGGACAACCGGTCAGCAGAGAAGAAGGACCTCACCTTCCATCCCTTTACCATCACTCCTGAGAGTGCCTATACATCCGTTCTATTGCTACAATCTGCTGAGCCAGAAGTACTTTGCCAGGTAGAACACTGCTACTGCATTGCTCAATCGTCTAATATAAAACTTGCCCCTGCCCGTGGCTTCGCTCGCGCTTTCTCGGGGTAAAAAGTAGCCTATTCCCGTCCCCGGACTACCGTCAGCATCCCTGCCAAATTTCATTACAATCCGTTCAGCCGCTTTGGCGTGAAAAGGTAACAGACAGACGAGACTTCCTACTAATATTATAAATGCGAAAGTTTGTGAAATCTCAATTTTTGTTACCTAGGATCTCCAAAAGTACCTACTGCACAGATCAAGATAAAATTTGGCGTATGTTTCGAGCAAAGCCTAACTTAGATAATAGGCTACTTATTATACCGTAAATACGCTTGCGAAGCCGCGGGCAGAAGCTTGTATAATATAATACACAATTTATAATATTACTAGCTTCTGCCCGCGGCTTCGCTCGTGCTTTTCCGGGTCAAAAGTAGCCTATGTCCGTCTCCGGGATATTTCTACACGAAATAAAAGAAAATAAATAACAACGTAAGACGAAGGCAGTACTTATGGCCTTAGTGGAATTAAGCCTGTCCATTCACAAATTGGACAACATAAAAAAAAACAATCATATTTTTATGCGTAGGAAGGGTACCTATCCCATATCTATATGAGAGGGAATTATACACGTCCCTATCTATAGTTCCACCTATCTATTAGTTTGAAGATGGGATGCCAGTACCATAAAATAATAAATTATACAACAAACTAAACGAAGTTTCGACATTTCCACACTTGTGAGATATGAATGTTTGTCCCACAAGATGCACGCAACCAGTGTGACCATTTGTGGCAGATTTCTGCCATTTTGGCAGATTTGGCTATGGAATTTTCAGTTTGGCATATTACGTTGACGAAATAGAAGTGTGGCAGATTTTGACAGATTTGGGAACAAAAACTTTAACCTTATAATTTTACCGACACCTGGCAACTCCTAGTCCGAGGTAGTCTTTAAGGGGAATTCCCTTATAATGTTTGTTGATATTTCTACGCCATGTAATCATCAACTGTAAATTATCTTTGTTAAGGGTCCGGCGGAGGATGAATTTCCCACACAAACGTAGTACCAAAATGATTTGTAATTTAAGAACATTTTCACCATGGTTTGCTATTATTTGTATTCGAATAGTATTTATTTAGGTCCTGCCACAAGCTTTTTTCAAAATACCTTTCTGAAATGAAATTAAACCGAATCGCATTTTTACATCAAAGAACGAATTTTTTCATAGTATTTTTCTAGATAAGTAGTAAGTTCTAGTAAGTTCTGCCATTATAACCACAAAAGAAGTTCAAAGTAGTATTGAATGAAGTTATAAGCAAATACTGTATAATTTAAGTTTTATGTATTTGTGTTTTTGTTTTTTTATGTTTTTTAATAAGTCATCTGAGTATATTAATATGTGTTTTTTTTTGTTTTCCAATCAAAGAATCACTAAAAAAGTATGTGGCATATTAAAAGGCATTTTTATTGGAGTGTTGGGCAGATTTTGGCAGATTTTCAGTAAGCGTATGGCAGGTTCTGTATTTTCTCAATGGTCACACTGCACGCAACGCTCTTCGATTGGTTCGTGGGATTGGTCCACTAATGCAATATACCAAGCGAGGGGTGACAGGCCTTTGCCCAGCAGTGGGATCGAGTAGGCTGATTAACTAATCAAATCACTAATCTAATCAAACCATTACACAGACTTTGCGTGCAATGACAAGGTTCTGCGCCCAAGACATAGCAAACCGGCACGTCCTATTCAACTTGCAAGCTATCCAGTACATCCTTCCTCATATTGATAATCCTGAGATGAACATCAAACGGTTTGCGCTCAAAGCCCTGGCTCAGCTCTGCCAGTTACCGAGAGGACCTGAACAGGTGCTGGAGAACTCACAGAATTTGAGGAAAATTGCCTTTTTGTTGCCGAAGGTAAAACTAAATCAATAATGCTGGACAATCCACACAGTCATCTAGCCTCAAGATAAGCAGAGCTTGTGCTATGGGTACTAGTTGACTGTACTTAATACAGTACATTAAATAGATATTCTTTTATACATAAAATATACCCAGACCACTCGGGACAAATATTTGCAGATCGTACAAACATTTATCCCAAGGAGAGAATCGAACCCTCCTGCGTCGCAGGCGGACCTTCGCCCACAGCGCCACATCGGTCGTCAAAACTCACTTTCACTCACATAATGTTTCGAACCGTTACGTACGTTAAAACTTTCGCAGATCGAAGATGTATTCGTCTTGGAATTCGCATCTCTTGTCCTATCAGAGCTGACTAGAGAACCGTTGGGTTGCGAACAGTTGGTCTCTGCTAACATCCTCAGCAGTTTGTTCGCGAGAATGAAGAACAGCTTGGACCCTGATGTTCAGAAAAACTGTCTACAGGTGACGTGATTTTTGCAACCGTATGACGTTTTAGAAATATAATTTCCGCTGTGGGACAGTAACGTTGCATCTTATTTTTGATCTGAACCAGAGCGTTTCTTGTGTTACGGACAATCTGGTAGTCATATAGGTAGGTACCTAATGCAGCGTAGATTTATACTTTTTGTCGCGTCTGAGTGTCAAAAGACATGTAACACCGTATTTAGTCCCGATTTGGCACTTTATAAGAATCCTGTATTACCTTAGTGGATGATTGCAGGCAGTTCAGCAATTATAATTCAATCTCTTGACAATATCTATCATCCATCCAGACCTTAAGCAACCTCCTCGAAGATCCGGTCTGCGCATCAGAAGTGACAAAGAACCAGCAGTTCAGCTGGCCATCTCTACTGTCGCAGATGCAGAGCAAGTATCTGGCCATCCAGCACGCGGCTCTGCGCACGGTGGACCAGCTGATATGCCGGCACCAAGACTACACGGTGCAGAAGACTTTTAGGGCTTCCACGGGCGTTTTGGATTTGTGTGATATATTGGAGGTGCGTGATTCAACTTTCTTACAAACATTTTTGCGCGTTTCAACGTGGCATCGGAAGCCTTGGGTACCTACCTGCAGGAGTGCGAATTTCTGAATTTTGCAGTCTTTTAGTTCGGTAGGTATGGTTCTGTGTCTGGTTTGAAACTAATTTGATGATCTCATGATGTCATCGTAAGCTTTAAAACTTTTTAAATTTTCGCGATTTGTTTACATAATTTTATGTAAATTATGTAAACAAATCGCGAAAGTTTTGTTTACATAATTTACATAATCAATCGCTGTAACGCGGTAGAAACGTAGGGGAAATAAAACAAAAGGTACGCGATAAATACCCGATAAAATCATTAGCTACCCTATTTTCATGTTCCAGTCTTATGAATTCCGGGACGTCCACACAATGGTGCTAGGCGTCCTCCGTAACTACGTGCAAACTGAAGAGAACGCGGCGCACGTGTACCAGTCGGGCTGCATCGGCCGATTGCTCACTTACCTCGAGATGGCGCTGCCGCCTATGAAGTCGCACTGTCTCGCTGTGCTCACTAAGATGTCCTTCGTGGCTAAGGGGAGAGACGTGAGTATTGATGACCGATGTGGCGCGACGGGCGAAGGTCCGCCTGCGACGCAGGAGGCTGCGGGTTCGATTCCCGCCTTGGGACAATTGTTTGTAGGATCTGCAAATATTTGTTCCGCATGTTCTGGGTCCTATGTATAGTAATATAGATCTATGTATAGTAAAAATATAATGTTTTGTATTAAGTATATCATTCATCTAGTAGCCATAACACAAGCTCTGCTAGAGCGAGATGCTGTGTGGATTGTCCAGCATTATTAAATAATAATAATAACAATAACTTTATTTAGCAAATAACAAGCAAAATCACAATAGAGATAGATTATTAAATTACAATTAGAGACACTAGCTAGCTTGGTAGATTTGAGAGGGCGCATTGCGCGCCATATTGTGAAAAGGATAGGCATAGGATTTCCCGTTCATAGGAGCGGGACAGAGCATACGTTTTTGGAACGGCGGCGTAAGCGCAAAAATTATGTTTTTGCTTCAATACAAGAAAACTACGGCGCTATCCCGACCCAAATCAGCGCCACCACACATTTTATCTTATTATTATGTTTTTCAAAAATCGATTTTGCGGTTTGTGATACCTATCATAAGCTTATTTTTAACGCCCCTGTAAAAGTTTTATTTTTTATAGTGTAGGCAGAGATGCGAAGTTGCTCTTTTTTGCTACGTTTTCCTTGGTCACGGCATCACGCGTGAACGGATGGACCGATTTCGCTAATTCTTTCTTTGCTGTGTTTGTTATTGTCAGGAGAAGGTTCTTATGAAAGAAAAAATTAAGAAAGTTGGAAACATAAATTTCCACGGGGCGAAGCCGCGGGGCGCAGCTAGTAATAAGATAAAATAGGTGGTGGCGCTGATTTGGGTCGGGTTAGCACGATACGGAACTAAAGAATTAGTAATAACCTACGTCCCAAATCAAAAATCTTTTCTATAGACCGTAGAGTTCCTGAGATCTTGGCCATATTAAGTGCAAAACAGTGCACTTTCATGATTTTTTTTATCGTATTTTTTTCGCAATCGTGTTTTCCAAAAAAATTTTCAAAACCTTGCTATGCAAAAACGCTTACTATAAAATATCAGATTATCTAGAGGATAAAAAACTTGGGACGGGTTTTGCTTTGCTCCAACTCGAAAAGTAACAAATAACAGGCTAAAGGTTTCGTCGTCGCTTCTTTACTTTAGTACTTTACATATCGAAGCGACAGAAATCAAAAATATCACTTTTTTTCCGTGTCAGTGTTTAGTTTTATAATTTGACCTTTTCTAAGTGTACATTTATTGTATTTATGGAAATAAAGAGTTTTTGATTTTGATTTTGAATAAAATAATAATCTATCTATCTCTACAAAATACAGCATAACATCAGAAAAATAACTAACTCGTTATTCTTCGTAACTTTTTCAAACTGTTTTTCTTTTCTTTTCCAGGCTCTATTCGAAACCGGCACAGACCTAATGTTCTGCCAGCAACTGCTCAGCTCCAACGTGGAGCTCCTCGCGGACGCAGCGATGGGCGTCGCCAATATGACCAAACTGCTGCCTTCTGCTGTGCGGATGTCTGATACCAACATCATTGAAGCGTTGTGCTGTGAGTCATCTACTGAATTAGTTTATAGAAACCGGCACAGACCTAGTTCTGCCACCAACAGCTCAGCTCCAACGTGGAGCTCCTCGCGGACGCAGCGATGGGCGTCGCCAATATGACCAAACTGCTGCCTTCTGCTGTGCGGATGTCTGATACCAACATCATTGAAGCGTTGTGCTGTGAGTTATCTACTGAATTAGTTTATAGAAACCGGCACAGACCTAGTTCTGCCACCAACTGCTCAGCTCCAACGTGGAGCTCCTCGCGGACGCAGCGATGGGCGTCGCCAATATGACCAAACTGCTGCCTTCTGCTGTGCGGATGTCTGATACCAACATCATTGAAGCGTTGTGCTGTGAGTTATCTACTGAATTAGTTTATAGAAACCGGCACAGACCTAGTTCTGCCACCAACTGCTCAGCTCCAACGTGGAGCTCCTCGCGGACGCAGCGATGGGCGTCGCCAATATGACCAAACTGCTGCCTTCTGCTGTGCGGATGTCTGATACCAACATCATTGAAGCGTTGTGCTGTGAGTCATCTACTGAATTAGTTTATAGAAACCGGCACAGACCTAGTTCTGCCACCAACTGCTCAGCTCCAACGTGGAGCTCCTCGCGAACGCAGCGACGGGCGTCGCCAATATGACCAAACTGCTGCCTTCTGCTGTGCGGATGTCTGATACCAACATCATTGAAGCGTTGTGCTGTGAGTCATCTACTGAATTAGTTTATAGAAACCGGCACAGACCTAGTTCTGCCACCAACTGCTCAGCTCCAACGTGGAGCTCCTCGCGGACGCAGCGATGGGCGTCGCCAATATGACCAAACTGCTGCCTTCTGATGTGCGGATGTCTGATACCAACATCATTGAAGCGTTGTGCTGTGAGTCATCTACTGAATTAGTTTATAGAAACCGGCACAGACCTAGTTCTGCCACCAACTGCTCAGCTCCAACGTGGAGCTCCTCGCGGACGCAGCGACGGGCGTCGCCAATATGACCAAACTGCTGCCTTCTGCTGTGCGGATGTCTGATACCAACATCATTGAAGCGTTGTGCTGTGAGTCATCTACTGAATTAGTTTATAGAAACCGGCACAGGGCACAGACCTAGTTCTGCCATCAACTGCTCAGCTCCAACGTGGAGCTACTCGCGGACGCAGCGATGGGCGTCGCCAATATGATTAAACTGGTGTCTTCTGACGACCGATATGGCGCGGCGGGCAAGGTCCGCCTGCGACGCAGGGAGTTGCGGGTTTGATTCTCCCGCCTTGGGACAAATGTTTGTACGATCTACAATTATTTGTTCCGGGTGTTCTGGGTATCTTCTATGTAAACTTAATAAAAATTATCTATTTATGTAATTAACTGTATTATGTTGTATACCAGTCGTCTAGTACCCATAACACAAGCTCTGCTTAGCTTGGGGCTAGATGATGCTGTGTGGATTGTCAAGCATTGATTGTTATTGTTTTACTTTTATTATAAATCTGCCGTCCGGATGTCTTAATACCAACGTTACTGAAGCGCCTACCTAATTTTTTTTTTTAAATAAATAATGGACAATCCACACAACATTATCTAGCCCCAAGCTAAGCAGACCTTGTTGACGTCGTGAATGAAATGAACGAAAGTCTTCGTTTCAGGTCTGGCCAAAATGGCGTTTTTGTCAGTATGTCCGTACTCCTCTACAGGTCGTATTTTACAACCGATCGGTATGAAACTTTGTGTACAGATTCTATGATTTTATAGAATTTTATTGTCGTCGGGATTTTTTGATTAAATGCGTACTTCTTCCACAATAAGGCAAAAAGGCGGATTTGGAATATCTCCGCTTTAAGAGATCTGATTTTGATGATTGTACTTTTAATTGAAAGGTAATAACTTTATACTGTTCTTTTAAAAATTTGGTAAAGATCTGATGAGGATTTTCGGCATGACGAGCAGAATAGCTTCGCAAAATGCAGTAATATGCAAGAGAGCATTTACAGTACAGCGCCACCTATTAGAACGTCTTTGTAACACTTCGAGAATTACATGAAATAGCGCGGCCGCATACACCGTCGTCGTCGGTTAAATAATAAAATAACAAAAACTTTAGGCTGATGGATCAACGCCATCTATTGATACTAGGTACAGAATTTCGAGCTTTGCTGAGGAACGTAACTTAGGTACTTTGTATGGACAATTGGTCTAATGGTTGATGTGTTTGTGCAACATTTCGTTCAAAAATTCCGACAACAATCACCTTTCCAAGTGCACCTTACCTACCTCACCTACCCTACCCACAAACAAGATTGAATCCGTTCAGGAGAAACAGACGCCTATTCTTGCACGGTGGGCATTATTTCAAAGGTACCTAAGGAAATCATTTCATTAGTTTTGAGCTAGGTATATAATTATACCTACTAAACAATTACCCTTACCTACTTACCTACCACCTAAGGTTGGTAAGTTGCCCAATGCACACCACACTAGCGTAAACCAATATTTAGGTAGGTACCTATCCTACCCATAGGATTATTCTTACAACGCGTCCAAAAGTAAGAGGCACCGATAATTACATAGATTAAACATGGTAGGTACATATACCTAAGTACCTAAATATCCCGTTTTATATAACTTTAGTAGGTACTTAATATAATATAAGTTACTAATATGTTGAAAAAAAAGTTAGTGCTTGCGAGGTCTACTGTTCGTAGAACTGCTAGAACATCATTGAACTACTAGAACATGTACAAGAACTTTTGAAAAGGTGTTAGTTTTACAAACTTCTCAAAGTATATTTTTCCTGTAAAATAATAGATCCATATCCACAAACGCTACATAGGTAGGTACCTAGGTACATTTCAGATGGGTCGCTATGCAATCTTCGGAAATGGGGGGGGGGAAGGTAAAGTATGAACCCCACAGAAGTTCTCATTATATAGGTACCTACCTAGGTACCAAAATATCCCGTTTTAAATGAAATTACTTTAGTACATTAACTAATTAATTGTTGAAAAAAGTTAGTGTTCGCGTCGCGACGTCTACTGTTCGTAGAACTACTAGTGTTATGGGTACTAGATAACTGATATACTTAATACAATACACTACATAGATAAATAAATAAATAATGCTGGACAATCCACACAACATCATCTAGCCCCAAGCTAAGCAGAGCTTGTGTTATGGGTACTGGATGACTGATATAAATAATATAATACACTACATAGATAGATATTTTTTTTTATTATACATAGAAACGACCAGAACACCCGGAACAAATATTTATAGATCTTACAAACATTTGTCCCAAGGCGGGAATCGAGATACATTTTTTTTTATTATAGGTACATAGAAAACATCCAGAACGCCCTGGACAAATGTCTGCAGATAGTACAAACATTTGTCCCGAGGCGGGAATCGAAACCGCAACCTCCTGCGTCGCAGGCGGACCTTCGCCCGCTGCGCCACGAGGTCTTCAATTTTGCAACCAACTGCTCTGCTGCATGCAGATACGCAAAAATTAATGATCGAGCTTAGAGGTCTCATTGACAAGTATTCATACTAACTATTCGACATCATTTTCATTCATATTTCAACCCAAGTATTCATCCAAAACGGTGTCTGTTTACCGGGCCGTTACCTGATGAATCTTAAGGTCAGTACTCACATACGGTATTACTCGATAGTTTTACTCGAAGTCGAGTAAAAATCAACGTGTGGACCGCAAAACTCACAGCTCGAAGGCTCACACCGAGCCGGCTCGATGGAATTAAATGAAAGTATTTACCTTCGAACCTACTCGAAGCGAGCCGTCAATCTTGACTCGAACGTGTGTACGTGACTGCGAGTGGCGCGAGGCGAGCGTCAGTCTGGTATTGTTTATCGTGATTGAAACAAGTGTTTTTAAGAGAAATGTTTAAAAAAATATTCAAAAAAATCCTTTACGTTTTTTCTTTTCATTTTCTTTGATTTTATTATAAAGCACTGTGAGACTTGCTAAATACAGCCACCGTCTCCTTTGTTGCACAGACATCCTTTGGCTCGAACGGTTCGGTGAATACTGAACGGCGCGCCTCACTCGATAGATCAATGCTCAATGTGTGGACGAAAGCCCATGCCATGGGTTTTACTCGACAGTTTAGCTCGATCGAGTAATACCGTATGTGAGTACTGACCTTTAATGACACAGGGATAATGTTTTTTTTGAAAATAATAGTGCATTTTACACCAAGGCGAGAAAGTGATCAATTCCTACCGAGTGTGTCGTTTTGGCCTTAAAACACACGAGGTAGGAATCGCACTTTCTGCCGAGTGATAAATAGTGCTTTATACTATACCTTCGAGGAAAATAAAAAGCAGAATTAATTATTAATTGAAATCGCGCCCAATGATGTTGGTAAAACCTCATTGACCGCGCCAGCCTTTGGGTTCTTTTTTTCAAAATATTGTTCGGAAATCGGAGGAGGCCTAATGGACTTGGAGTAAAAACTTTTTGTCGTTTGACCGAACGATAATAACCACAGCTACCGGCCGATCTTTTAGGAAATTAAAAAAAATGGATTTCCATACACTTTTTCCTCCCTCTAAAACACGTGAGAAATGAAATTCCATAGAGTTGTTCCTCCCGGTTTCCTATAGGCCTGCAAAGACATACTTTCTATTCTATAAATGGAAAAGGAATAGGCAACTTTCCAAGCAGGTGTAGTATAAAAGTCGTTTATGGTAGGTACAGAACATGGAACACAAATAGTTTTGAAAAAAGATGTCATCTGCAGAAGTTTAACACTGTGTCGCAGAATGACAACGCCTTCCTCGCAAACCAGTACTTTGTCTAGTCTAGACTACCAACAAAGACATACAAAGACCGACGAATTGATATTGATTGTAACATATACCTACTGAATACGGACATAGGCTACTTTTTATCTAGAAGAAACGCGAGCAAAGCAGCTCTAGTAAGTAAAATCGGGGAGAAATATTGCACTTATAAGTAGTGTTGTTTTATAAATAAATAAATAAATAATGCTGGACAATTCACACAGCATTATCTAGCCCCAAGCTAAGCAGAGCTTGTGTTATGGGTACTAGATAACTGATAAACATAATAATATACGAGTACATAGATAGATATTTTTTATTATACATAGAAAAAGACCAGAACACCCTGAACAAATATCTGCAGATCGTACAAATATTTGTCCCGAGGCGGGAATCGAACCCGCAACCTCCTGCGTCGCAGGCGAACCTTCGCCCACCGCGCCACAGAGGTCGTCTAAGATACGTACTTCTAGTAATATCTCAACTCTAGTTTATTTACTTTCTTTTATTTTTGTGCCTTTTTCAGCCATCGTCAGTGACGACGTAACAGCGTGGTTTTACATACGCATGAACGCTCTCCGAGCGCTTGCCGAGCTTTGCCGAATCACCCCGAAGGCGTCATACAGTCTCGTCGAACCGAAAACATTCGCTTCAGTGCGGAATATCAACAAAAAATGTAAGATTCCGTATTGGCTGTCTTTAGAATTCACACATTTGCAAAGTTAAGTTTAAGTTATGGTCTGTCCCGCTCCTATGAACGCGAAATCCTGTCTATCCTTTTCACAAAATGGGACGCATCGCGCCTTCTTCAGTGCGATCAGAAAGTATCTAAGCTGCGAAGCTGCGCGCTAAGCTACCATTGGAAAATTCTGTTAAAATAAAATAAGTACTTACCTAAGCTGTTTTTGTTTTTCTTATAAATTGAATCTCATCATCAGGAATTGAATCATTGAATCTCATCAGATTCTGGCCATCCACTCCCATCTCAAAAAGCCACCCTGTAGAATCGAACTTTAATGTGTTGAGGAATAAAGTTGTAAATCGTAAACTTTCAGACAAAGACAACCCCATAGAAGCGCAGCGGCTCGCCGTGCAGTGCTACCTGAACCTGCAGACCTACCACAACGGCATCAAGGCAATGCTCAATGCGGACTTTATGCAGGAGCTCATCAATATCATGACGGTACTGTTACAATACTATTCCATAGAAGCGCAGCGGCTCGCCGTGCAGTGCTACCTGAACCTGCAGACCTACCACAACGGCATCAAGGCAATGCTCAATGCGGACTTTATGCAGGAGCTCATCAATATCATGACGGTACTGTTACAATACTATTCCATAGAAGCGCAGCGGCTCGCCGTGCAGTGCTACCTGAACCTGCAGACCTACCACAACGGCATCAAGGCAATGCTCAATGCGGACTTTATGCAGGAGCTCATCAATATCATGACGGTACTGTTACAATACTATTCCATAGAAGCGCAGCGGCTCGCCGTGCAGTGCTACCTGAACCTGCAGACCTACCACAACGGCATCAAGGCAATGCTCAATGCGGACTTTATGCAGGAGCTCATCAATATCATGACGGTACTGTTACAATACTATTCCATAGAAGCGCAGCGGCTCGCCGTGCAGTGCTACCTGAACCTGCAGACCTACCACAACGGCATCAAGGCAATGCTCAATGCGGACTTTATGCAGGAGCTCATCAATATCATGACGGTACTGTTACAATACTATTCCATAGAAGCGCAGCGGCTCGCCGTGCAGTGCTACCTGAACCTGCAGACCTACCACAACGGCATCAAGGCAATGCTCAATGCGGACTTTATGCAGGAGCTCATCAATATCATGACGGTACTGTTACAATACTATTCCATAGAAGCGCAGCGGCTCGCCGTGCAGTGCTACCTGAACCTGCAGACCTACCACAACGGCATCAAGGCAATGCTCAATGCGGACTTTATGCAGGAGCTCATCAATATCATGACGGTACTGTTACAATACTATTCCATAGAAGCGCAGCGGCTCGCCGTGCAGTGCTACCTGAACCTGCAGACCTACCACAACGGCATCAAGGCAATGCTCAATGCGGACTTTATGCAGGAGCTCATCAATATCATGACGGTACTGTTACAATACTATTCCATAGAAGCGCAGCGGCTCGCCGTGCAGTGCTACCTGAACCTGCAGACCTACCACAACGGCATCAAGGCAATGCTCAATGCGGACTTTATGCAGGAGCTCATCAATATCATGACGGTACTGTTACAATACTATTCCATAGAAGCGCAGCGGCTCGCCGTGCAGTGCTACCTGAACCTGCAGACCTACCACAACGGCATCAAGGCAATGCTCAATGCGGACTTTATGCAGGAGCTCATCAATATCATGACGGTACTGTTACAATACTATTCCATAGAAGCGCAGCGGCTCGCCGTGCAGTGCTACCTGAACCTGCAGACCTACCACAACGGCATCAAGGCAATGCTCAATGCGGACTTTATGCAGGAGCTCATCAATATCATGACGGTACTGTTACAATACTATTCCATAGAAGCGCAGCGGCTCGCCGTGCAGTGCTACCTGAACCTGCAGACCTACCACAACGGCATCAAGGCAATGCTCAATGCGGACTTTATGCAGGAGCTCATCAATATCATGACGGTACTGTTACAATACTATTCCATAGAAGCGCAGCGGCTCGCCGTGCAGTGCTACCTGAACCTGCAGACCTACCACAACGGCATCAAGGCAATGCTCAATGCGGACTTTATGCAGGAGCTCATCAATATCATGACGGTACTGTTACAATACTATTCCATAGAAGCGCAGCGGCTCGCCGTGCAGTGCGACGGCTGCAGTTCCCTTCCCGCAGCAACGTGCCGTCCGTGTATATGAGCCCTAAATCACACTAAACAATCCATACTAATATTATAAATGGGTCATTATCAAAAAATATGTACATTGTGACTAACATGATAGAAATTGTGACTAAACTCTTTCGTGATATACCTGTACTTTTATAGTAAATGTGAGTCACATTTTTTGTAAGGGAGTGTGCACATAAAGTTTTTTAAACAAAACTACAAATTAGTTTGGGGTTAAAATAAAATGTTTTATTTGACTATTACTCCTATTATTACTCACTATTATTGCAATCAAAAATTACAAACATGACATGTTTTAACAGAAATACGTTTAGTAAGATGCAAGGTTACAATATAATTTTAGAAGTAAATTGAATCTGTTTCATTTAATAAAACAAATGCATCTGGTTTCACAGAAAATCCATTCAGAAAAGTTATATATTAACATTTTGTATAATTTTTTTGCTAGTGTAAGCAAACCTTTACTTTGCAAGTTGATGTGAGTCACGTCATATGAGTCACTAAAATTCACGAAATGTGGCTAACATGTTGGTAAACATTCTGTGCAAAACCTAACTTCCAAAAATATTCTGTAAAAAGAATTAGCAATACAGATGACTGGAACACACAATCTAACTAGCATTTGTTAGGTCTATGCTTTATAAATAATTGAAAATAATACACACCTTACTTCGTTTGTAAGTCCACCGTGATTCACATGAATTTTTTTGGGAATTTTGGCCGGTCTTTTTTGTCAACACAAAAAATGGAACTAAAATAATATCTCCGGGTTATTGTTCAGAACTAGTAGGCCGCATAGTGTTGCCAGTAATCAAAAAATAACTTTAAGTGGTAGAATTACAACAAAAACTATGGAAATTTTCCGTGACATCCTCTGAGTGACTCACATGTTTAAAACCTGAGACAAACATTAAAATATTTTTTTATCTTAGAAATATTGTCTAAATTATTAGGTATTGGTTCTCAATAAACAACAGAAAATATATTTATTAACATTATATAAATAGATTAGGTTTGGAAGAGAACATGTTAGAGCCAATAATATGATTTGAAGCTTCTAAGGTGCAAAAAGGACATTTATTTTTGTATGGGTCATGGAGGGTGGAAATAATTAAAAAGATTTTTTTAATATAAAATCGATTTAACAGATCCATATATTTTTAGTGGGAACATATGAGAAAAGTTCAAATTTGTAAAAAAACTTGATAAAATTAAAAAAGCAACATTTATTTTTAAATATAATATTTAATATGCCGGACAAGAATTTTCACGAAATGTATATATTGTTTGAAAATGGCTCAAATTCGAAAGTAACTCTGTTTGTTACCTTTTCACGCGGCTGAACTGATCTCCATGAAATGGCAGGGACGTAGATGGTATCCCGGACAAAGACAGACTAGTGTTTTTATCCCGGAAAAGCGCTTGCGAAGGGCGCGGAACCTTGTATTACATATTATTATATTTTTTTATTTAGTAAATAAAACTGCAGGCTGATGCTGGATGCGGCAAGCTGAAGACAGGGCGTTATGGCGCTCATTAGGGGAGGCCTATGTCCAGCAGTGGACTACTATAGGCACATGATGATGATTTAGTCAATAGACCATCTGACCACAATCTCACGTGTGGGAAAGTGAAGATCTGGCCGACGGTGTATCACGCAGATCTAGAAGATCTATTCACTCTTGAAAATGCGAAAGTTTTGGTGTATAGATATATGGATGGATGTTTGTTACCTACTTCTTCACGCCAAAACTACGGGACGGAAGGATTTTTCTATACGTGTAGGTCCAGAACTAGTCCCTTTCGGCTTAGACCCTTTTCGTGGCACCCTGTATAATCACAGCATTTTTTTTATTTGTAGCGTATCGACATCAGCCTGAAGATAATGGTGTGCACTGTGATCACCGGTCTCATGGTGGAAAAATCGGCGAAGGATCTCTTCTCTGTGAAGAAGGGAGAAGATGTTAGTGACTCTTTTATTTAACCCAGCCGAGGCTGGGCAGTGAATGCGATTTACCGACACTTTCGTGGCCCAAGACGCACATGTCGTCCAACGCCGTCACGTGAAGATCTTCACACTAATATTATAAATGCGAAAGTTTGGATGGATGGATGGATGTTTGTTACCTCTTCACGCCAAAACTAACGAACGGATCAGGCTGAAATTTTGCATACAGGTAAGTCTAATCCTGGAATCAAACATAGGCGACTTTTTATCCCATAAATCAGTTCCTATGGGATAGAAATAACCTCAAAACGTTTCCATAGAAACAACGCGTGCGAAGCCGCGGGCAGAAGCTACTTAACTATAAAATTGCCGTTTTGTATGGAGATGGGTTTTCAAGTAGGTACCTACAGTACCCGGCGATACATAATGCACATCGATCTGTGGAAAGAGACAATCGGTTAATTTCGGCTTCGTAGAGCGTTATCTCTGTCGCACACTACCTATACGACTGACGAAACATCACTGTCAGTCGTTGTTCAAGTGCGGTAGAGAACGGTCGCGTCCAATTCAAAATATATATTGAGAGTTGTTAACACCCCCAAATGTAAATAATTTAAAGTTGTACTATGGCATCTTTATTATTATTTTTATTACAATGTCTCATTTTAACAATAGGTATAATGGTGTTTATTATGTACACTGCAGCTGTAATTTTTCAAAATAATTAAATACGTAAACATAATGTGAATATGTTTTTTTAAATTTATTTTACTTCAACCTAAGCCAACACTAATAGAAAAATTGGTGTATTTTATACAAAGAATAAAAAAATATCAAAAGAAGCAAATCACAATTGTTTCAACAACTCCTAATAGATACCGGACTGTTTGTATTTCGTGCGACAGAGATAACGCTCTATGAAGCCGAAATTAGCCGATTGTCTCTTTCCAAACGTCGATGTGCATTATTTATCGCCGGGTACTGTACCTATATTTTTTTGGAATGACATACCCTTTTCCGGTGAAATTGTGTGTGTGTGATTATTGAAAAAAATATTGTAAAAAATATGCGAGCCTTAATGTCTACAAAAATGACGAATAAAAAAAATTAAACGAATTTAAGCATTGACAGCGACGTCATATGAAATAAGCTGTTTTTAAATTTAATTTTGTAGGTTAAACCTCTAAATCTATACGTTAGAATATAACTTAATTTTGGTATGTAACCGTTGAATAAAAAAATATGTGCCTCATAAAAATGAGTGAAAAAACGCCAATTCCATAATAATAAATCAGTTGTTCCATTCTAAGAGGATCAAACGAATGTGGGGTGTTCGTACATTCCATCGAATAAAACGTCTTCCATATTCTGTTATTTTGGGTTCCGAAGCTAAATCAAATTTTGTCCAAAATAGCAAAAGTCATAGCCATTTTCAAGAAAACTTGTTAAGGCGCCACCCCGACCCAAATCAGCGCCACCACCTATTTTATCTTATCATTATGTTAAACGACAGAATTTTCAAAATCAGTTGGCCAGTTTGTGATCGATTTTTGAAAATTCCTTCGTTTAACATAATAATAAGATAAAATAGGTGGTGGCGCTGATTTGGGTCGGGGCAGCGCCTCATTAAAACATGTTTGCAGGCAGTGGCAATCAATTTGATGATAGAACACATCGGTCTCCGCACGGCTCTCTGCACTCTCATAGCAGCGAGCGTCACAGACGACGGCGCTAACGCATATCTGGAATCTGGTACTATCCACTAGTGAGTATTATTAAAATATAGGTAAAAGAAAGTAAACAATATTTATTTGCAGCAAATAAAAAACTATAATTACATATAAACTAAAAAAAAGTTAAGTGGGAGTTGGACTCGCGCACTAAGGGTTCCGTAAGACCTTGTGTCTTGCCAAATTATCATGATTCTAGGTCAACGGGAAGTAGGTAACATGTAGGTTTTGCTCCATGGCGAGGTAAAAAAAATATTTTTTTGTGAATATACCTACTACAAATTTACGGTTTCTGGATTTTTTTCTCTATTTGTGCTATAAGACCTTGCTTCTTGCCAAATTTTATGATTCTACGTCAACGGGACTTCCCTTTGATGTAGAATCATACCTAAACCTATAGGGCGAGAATCTTAAGTATTTTTTTTTGTGAATAAACTACAAATTTACTGTTTTCGGATTTTTTCCTTTACATGGGCTATAAAGCCTTGCTTCTTGCCAAATTTCATAATTCTAAGACTACGGGATATAGGTTTTGGTCCATGGCGAGCATTAAAAGTTATTGTTTTGGTGAATAAATTACAAATCTATGGTTTTTCCTTTATTTGTGCTATAAGACCTTGCTGCTCACCAAATTTCATGATTCTAGGTCTACGGGACCCTATAGGGGAGTACCCTATAGGGTTTGTGATGTGATTTCGAAATATTCGGACATAAACGACTATAACTTTTGAATGCGTTGACTTAGAAATTTCATTTATATCGCGGCTCCAAGAGGTTACGGACTTGAGTATTTGACATTAATTTCAACTCGATACGTTCACGCGTTCCTGAGAAAAGGGAGTTAACAGGCGGACAGACAGACAGACAGACGGACGAACAAAGTGATCCTATAAAATTTATTTGTACATTTTGTAGTTTGCTGAATTAATTTTACAGGCTATTTTCGTCGGCTTCCTGCCGGCCTGTAATCGAGAAGACCAGATAAGTAGTTTGATTATTTTGAAAAAATCGAAAATCTGTTTTGTTTATATTTGATAAATACTAATCCCTTGGGATGAGATTGGCGCAGGACCGTGTGGAGTGGCACAAAAGTTTGGAGACCTATACCCAGCAGTGGGTGAAGTCGGGTTGCGGATGATGATGATGATGAATCCCTTGGGAAGGGGGCAAGGGGGCCACTTCGGCATCATAATCTAATCTTAAAAACTAAAAGAATCATCCAAATTGGTCCATAAACCCGCTGTCCCACCGCCGGTAAGCAGAGGCTAAAGCCGCAACCGGACGGAGAAATCGACAGGCATAGTTAAATTATGTACTAAAAAACATACATAGGTACAGCCGAACATAGAACTTCCTCGTTTTTGAAGGCGGTTAAATAATACAAATACAGAAATACAAATTCGTTTTTTTGTACAAATACCCTACCTACACAGTTATAAAAGGATACACGTTGAAAGTTGCGAACGAAGGGACCACAATTTTCACCAATTTTAAAAACTGCGGCGTGGTCTCACTCAACGCCGCAGTTTGTACCTTATTTTATAGGAAAGAAAGAAACGATTTATTTGGATCACAGCACCAAATAACAAAACAAACTGAATAAATGTGGATTGCCCATCATTATTCATTTATTTAAATCAATTTAAGAGCTGTTATATGGCAGAAATAGCAGTATGGTCTTGCAGAATATAGTTGGGCCTATGTGATGTTAGCAGCAGTGGATCGAGTGAGACAACAGTGGTAAAATATCTTTTATTATATTGCAGTCTTTAAATTACAGATTACAAAAGGACGGGTTTGTTTTCAATTTAGTATCTAAATTATCGCAGACAGTTATTCTAACCGTTAAACTTCTTGTCCTCTGGCAAACCACATAACAAAGATGCGCAAAACGCAATTCTTAAAATGGTCGCCAAATTGGTGGGCGGTTACCTTCTCGACTTATTTACTGTGAGTTTTTGTTTCAAACATTGAAAGAGCGAAACAGAGTTGAAGCTGTATATACATACTAGTAGTTCTACGAACAGTAGACGTCGCGAACACTAACTTTTTCAACAATTAATTTACATAATACTTTTGCCTTATTATGGAAGAAGTACGCCTTTAATCAAAAAATCCCGACGACAATAAAATTCTATAAAATCATAGAATCTGTACACAAAGTTTCATACCGATCGGTTGTAAAATACGACCTGTAGAGGAGTACGGACATACTGACAAAAACGCCATTTTGGCCAGACCTGAAACGAAGACTTTCGTTCACTAACGTTCACGACGTCAACTAGCTGCCGCCCGCGGCTTCGCACGCGTTGTTTCTATGGAAAAGTTAAAAGGTGATTTCTATCCCATGGGAACTGATTTATGGGATAAAAAGTAGCCTATGTTTGATTCCAGGATTATAATTATCTGTATACAAAATTTCAGCCCGATCCGTTCAGTAGTTTTGGCGTGAAGAGGTAACAAACATCCATCCATCCATCCATCCAAACTTTCGCGTTTATAATATTAGTGTGATGTATCTCTTTCGCCTGCTGCGTTGTCGGCGGCATATGCATAATATGCTTGATTGTACCTGCTCAAATTTCCCACTCTCGCTGCCCGTCACCGGACAAGTTGTTTGGTGGCTACCTACTATACTTTATCCTACCTACAGGTGAAGAAAAAGATTCAGTTTAACTTACAGTATGGCGCAAACGCGTTTCGATTATTCGGCATTTTTTACTGGCTAAACCGAGTGCGGGCAGTCACTCCTCATCCTCGGCACGGTCCTCGGCCTCATACAACATACAATCTTCCTGATTAAGGATTATAGATTACCCTAAATTGTATTTTCTTATCTCGTGTTTACATGAATAGACTCAGTATAATGCAAAAACTCTTTTTATTTCAATCAACCCACAATAGTTTAGTTAGAGAATAGACATTAAAGATACAAAATGTTAGAATCTAATTTCAAAGAAATCAAATAAGATCGCAAAAATGTTCGACTTCGGCGGGACTTGAACCCGCATCCTTCCCTCAGTACGGGAATATGCTAACCAACTACACCACGAGGTCAAGTGACGTAGGAATCGAAAATCTTTGCCACTTTCTACGGACTCAAGCGCCCGCGCCGTTAGCTCCACCTACAGGGGAAACGTCGAAGTTTATCCAATCCTGTTTTTTTTTTTTTTTTTTTAATGTATACAGGCATTTATTCACAAAGAAAATTATACTAGTATTTACAATTGAAACAATTGAGCTAACTGCCGACTGTTGCAAACAGTCTACAGATAGCTCAACTGATCCATATCAACACCAGTTGGAAGCGTCCCCAAGACGCTGGCTGCATTGCCACGCTGTATGGCAATGCTGATACGCTGTGCCAGATATTCACCAGCTCTCGGGTCACGCGTCGCTTCGACCAGACGCTCAGATAGTTTTTTGAAAACCCGAAGAGCCTCGGTACCCCACGGACCTAGGGTCTCGACTCCAAGGGGAGCAAATGTGTAGGCTCTGTCGAGACCTGCATATTTGCGCCTCTTGAGATCTTCGGCCAAATCTGCCGCCGCACCCGCCCTCACGGATGTCCTCGGAAGATGGGAAGGCGCAAGTGTGTCGACGCATGTAGCGTCCCACACAATGGGCCTCCCCAACTCCCATGGGACTAGTGTCATACCGTCGGGCCTCTTACCATCGTCACGCAACAGACCATTCGGTTCGAGAATAGCTGGTACGTTAACGGTGACAAAGGCCCGCCGGATGATGTCGTTAAGGCTAGCGTGGCGAGATATCCGACCAGCGGCCCTAGTGCACGATAATCCGTGATGACCAAGCTGTTCGACAGCAGTACCGCACTGGCATTGATGAGGCGCGCAACACCTTGCACCCAACCGGAGACATGTTGCGATACGGAAAGTTACGGGATCCAATAAAGTACCAGTGTTATATGAAGGAAATGCTTGCAACCAATGTCCTGACTCCCATTTAGAAACGGCCAGGAGGCGGGCACGATCTGCAGAGCTGGAGCACGTTTGTAACAAACAGTTCCGTGTCAACTCACACAGAGGCCCGTCCCATTGCCGTTGGGACAAAAGTGATTTTGGGGGAGCAGCATCGGGGCAAGCACTATGCCAAGCCGTTCGAGCTTCGTCTAAAAATGAAATTTTCAATGACATTCCAGGTGGGACCAAAAGAGAAGGATTTAAAATTTTTTCAACTAAAGAACTAGTGCTGTAGACAGAAGACAAGAACGCTGGTAGGGCTACACTTGAAATTTTGCGTATACCTAAGCCTCCCAATTTGACAGGCAGGGAGGCCTGCGACCATGCCTTGTCAACGGCCGGGGCCTAAATATGTGTAATTTTTTAAATAGATCTGCATTTCAATCTCACCTGATGTAATGACGAAGAAGACACCTATTCAGTGACACAGTGACTGATTTTGACCAAACTATTGACATGAACTGCTAGTAGTTGTAATATCTCACCTTACTCAATAAGTTGGTGTGTCCCTGTTGATGTGAATGCGAGGCCTGCGGCGAGGGCGACATGTGCGAGTGCTGCGAGACCTGCGGCTGATGCGACGGCATCTGGTGCGAGGCGTGCGCCTGCAGGTGCGCCAGCCCCGGTAGAGGGGACGGCCGGGAATGCAGCGGAGACAACGCAGCTGCTGGCGTGTGAGGGGTATGCGGCGTGTGGGGCGTGTGAGGCGTGTGCGGGGCGGATGTCTCGCTGCCCGTCGCCTCCTCATCCTCCTGCTTTAGTAGATCGATCAGGATGCGGTTCGGCTCCTGCTTCTTGCTGAGCAGCGCGTTTCGTAGACGGTTCGTCTCCTCGTGGTGCGGCGGAGGCGTGGCGGAGGGCGCGGAGGGCGGCCGCGATGGCCCGCTGCCGCTGCCCTCGGTGTCCGGCTTGCGTTCGCGCGGTTCCTCGGCCGCCATGTCGCCGAGGATAGATGAGGTCCAGGGATCGAGGTCGAAGTCGTCGATCGGGAACTGCGGCACGCCGGGGCTCATCGGCGGACGGTAGCGCTCGCGCTCGTGCGTGGAGGGCTCCCCGTTCGCGACGGAGGGCATCATCGGCCCGCCGAGCGGAGGCGTGCGCCCGCCCGACTCGATGAGCTCCATCTCGTCGTCTCCGAGCACTGAATGCGTCGACATTATGAAGTCTGCCTCGCCGGAGGAAGGCTTCGCGCGCCAGAGACGCGTGCGCGCGCTGACGCGGATTAGCGGACGGTCGGCGGCGACGCGCAACCGGAACGGATCGCAGATAGCGGGCGGCGCGGGGAGGCACGTGGCCTCGGTCAGGTGGGTCGCGACGCGAGCGCGGTCACTGCTTTCCACTAGATCCAGGTACCGGGTACCCACGAGAGACACAGGAGAGTTCGAAAAGTTTTCCACTCCACTTAAATCACAAGCTGCAAAACGAATCATTGATTAGAAAGAAAAACTTTATTTATTTTTATTTATCACTAGACGATCGCCTCGCGGTTTCACCCGCGTAGTTCCCGTTCCCGTGGGAATTCCGGGATAAAATATAGCCTATGTCACTCCCTGGAGGGCAGGATTCTGGAGGGCTGCGGGTGCTGTGGACCCAATTTGGTCAGTCCCAACTCAAGTCCGGACAGTACTGTCTCAGCCGCATCCCACCTGGACCTCAGCACTTCATGCTCAGGTAATAAAACCATAATGTACTGCGATGAAATTGGAAAAAATATGGGCCAGTTTTTAAACATGAATATGGAGCACTCTATAAATAATTGCTTACCTAACTGCAATCTTCATGATATTATGCACAGAATTGAAAATTAAAGATTTCACAATAACTCAAACTTGATAATATTTCTTGGAAATAGGGGTAATGTGAACAAATTAGACTTGATTAAATATATGGACAAACTATGTTCCCTACAGTTAAATAAAATTGTAATGTTCACATTCCCCTACAGTGACAGCTTGCCAAATACAGAAAATAACATTAGATATAAGCTAAATATGACATTGCATACTATTTCATGCAATAATAATATACATGTGATTGACACTAACAGTATTGTTAGTAAAAAATATTGCTTGACTAAAAAAGGTAATTACTACCTTTCAAATTATTGCAAAAAACAAATAGCTGTTTCGCTATCCTATTACTTTAATATCACAGCCAAAAATTTGGCTAAACAAAATGCTTCTTTTGAGCATTGTAATAAATTTACAACCAAGACCTTGGAAGTTCTTCCAAGCCATTTAAATTAAATTTAACGACAATAGAGGAAGTCTCTAGCCATAAACAGTCAAATAATATTGGTTACATAAAAAGTCAAAGAAACCAAACCTGTAAAACAAATGCAAAGTTTACCAACTTGGTGCATCAAAATATTCAAGGATTAAAAAGTAAATTACTAGAGTTGGAATTGTTCATGAACTCTTTTCATATTGACATCATCTGCTTAACAGAACATTGGCTGAAAAGCTATGAGCTCATGTTCAATTTCAGTAACCACCAGGTTGGCAGCTCTTTTTGCAGATCACATGCTATTCGTGGAGGCTCCTTAATATTACTAAACAAATTCATGAAATTCAAAGACCGTAAGGACATAACATGCTTATCCGTTGAAAGCCACATTGAAGTAGCATGTGTAGAGTTGGAGCAAATTATTGTAGTAAGCGTATACAGCCCACCATCAGCTTCTTTTGAAATATTTGAAAATGTTATGGAGAACATTTTATTTAAATTATCAAAATCAAATAAAACTACATTTTTGCCCCGATGCTGCTCCCCCAAAATCACTTTTGTCCCAACGGCAATGGGACGGGCCTCTGTGTGAGTTGACACGGAACTGTTTGTTACAAACGTGCTCCAGCTCTGCAGATCGTGCCCGCCTCCTGGCCGTTTCTAAATGGGAGTCAGGACATTGGTTGCAAGCATTTCCTTCATATAACACTGGTACTTTATTGGATCCCGTAACTTTCCGTATCGCAACATGTCTCCGGTTGGGTGCAAGGTGTTGCGCGCCTCATCAATGCCAGTGCGGTACTGCTGTCGAACAGCTTGGTCATCACGGATTATCGTGCACTAGGGCCGCTGGTCGGATATCTCGCCACGCTAGCCTTAACGACATCATCCGGCGGGCCTTTGTCACCGTTAACGTACCAGCTATTCTCGAACCGAATGGTCTGTTGCGTGACGATGGTAAGAGGCCCGACGGTATGACACTAGTCCCATGGGAGTTGGGGAGGCCCATTGTGTGGGACGCTACATGCGTCGACACACTTGCGCCTTCCCATCTTCCGAGGACATCCGTGAGGGCGGGTGCGGCGGCAGATTTGGCCGAAGATCTCAAGAGGCGCAAATATGCAGGTCTCGACAGAGCCTACACATTTGCTCCCCTTGGAGTCGAGACCCTAGGTCCGTGGGGTACCGAGGCTCTTCGGGTTTTCAAAAAACTATCTGAGCGTCTGGTCGAAGCGACGCGTGACCCGAGAGCTGGTGAATATCTGGCACAGCGTATCAGCATTGCCATACAGCGTGGCAATGCAGCCAGCGTCTTGGGGACGCTTCCGACTGGTGTTGATATGGATCAGTTGAGCTATCTGTAGACTGTTTGCAACAGTCGGCAGTTAGCTCAATTGTTTCAATTGTAAATACTAGTATAATTTTCTTTGTGAATAAATGTTTACTTCCAATAAAACTATAATGGTATGCGGGGACTTCAATGTTGACCTTTTAGAAGTTTTCTCCCTCAGTACTAGATTGACTAATTTATTTAATTCTTATAATCTAAGGCCATTATTTATGGAACCTACTAGAATAACTGAAACCTCAGCAAAATGTATAGATAATGTATTTATTTGCCAAAGTGGAAAAATTGTAACCAAAAAAATAATAAGCTACTTAAAATCAGACCACTTAGGTCAACTAATAAAACTAGATATTCAACTAAAAAATAATAATTGTAAAAAGAAAATAACATACATACCTGTAACCACAAATCGATTTGAACGGCTGAAATTGGATTGGGAGTGTAAACCATCACCTTATCACTCACTTAACAACCCAAATGAGTCATATTGCAATTTTTTTAACACATTTACCAATGCATTCAATTCAATATTCACACCCAAATCGATTATGGTTTCAGAAAAACTTACCTTTAGTGAGTGGGCAACAGTGGGTATACATAAAAGTAGACAAAAGTTGTATGAACTGTATAGTGAAAAACAATACAATTTTAGCCAGGAGTTCAAAGAAAAAGTAAAAAATTACTCAAAAATATTTAGAAAAGTTTGTCAAATTGCAAAATCAAATTATATTAGCTCGAAAATTAGAAATAGTGATAATGTAATAAAATCAACTTGGAATATAATAAAAAGTGAGACTGGAAAGGTCAGTACATACGTTAATGATTACAATTTAAAGATCAATGATTGCTCAGTTAAAAATGATGTCGAAGTGGCCCAAGCATTTGAAAACTTTTTTACTGAAATTCCAATCTCAACTACAAAGTGTTTAAACTCTTCTCAGGTAATTGCTGAGTCATTGCTTATCGAAAATGTATCTAAATGCAAAAATAAATTTAATTTCACCCATGTTGATGAAAAAGATATTAAAAAAGCCTTTAAACTTTTAAATATAAAGAAAACTGCAGATCTCTGGGGCATTTCCGTTACAATTATTAAACCATTGATTGATACCATTGCAACAGATCTAGCTTTTATATTTAATGAATCTATTGATTGTGGCGTATTTCCTGATCTAATGAAATGTAGTAAAATAATCCCACTGTTTAAATCGGGTAGTAGGTCTGACCCCAGTAACTTTAGACCAATATCAGTACTGCCAACATTCAGCAAAGTTTTTGAAAAACTTATTCTACATCAATTGCTTAGGCATTTCAATGGCAATGACCTGCTGCATTGTAAGCAATTTGGGTTTACTCGCGGCAGGTCAACTACTGATGCTGGTGTAGAGTTAGTATCGCATATTTTTGATGCTTGGGAGAAGTCGCAAGACGCTTTAGGCGTTTTTTGCGACTTGTCAAAAGCGTTCGATTGCGTACACCATGAAACATCAATCAGGAAACTACATCACTATGGAATAAGAAACACCTCTTTGGATCTTCTTACATCTTATTTGAGTGATAGGATACAAAGAGTTGACATTAATGGGAAACGGTCTTCGGGGTCTGTAGTTACAATGGGTGTACCACAGGGTTCTATCCTCGGTCCTTTCCTATTCTTAGTTTATATTAACGACCTGCCTCATCTTGTCAAGAATAATCACGAGATTGTATTGTTTGCTGATGATACTTCATTAATTTTTAAAAACACAAATTTCGACGATGTGAATAGTGCAATCTCAAAAGTAGTTCATTGGTTTAGTGTCAATAATCTTTTGTTAAATGAAACCAAAACAAAATGTATTAGATTTATTCTACCTAATGTTAAACAAGTGAAGGCTGATGTAAACGTTAAAGGAGAAACTTTAGAAATAGTAGAAAGCACCGTATTCTTAGGAATCACCTTAGATAATAAACTTCAATGGGGCCCACACATAGATAAGCTATCGAAGAGACTTAGTTCTGCAGCATATGCAGTCAAAAAAATCCGTCATCTTACAGACGTGGACACATCTAGACTTGTTTATTTCAGCTACTTCCATAGTATTATGTCTTATGGTATACTGCTGTGGGGGAACGCTGCAGATATTAACACCGTATTTGTGCTGCAGAAGAGGGCTGTTCGTGCAATCTATAATATGGGTCCCAGAGAATCCCTGCGTGATAAATTCAAAGAAATAAACATAATGACAGTACCATGTCAATATATTTATGAAAACTTATTGTACACTCATAAAAATATAAATCGGTTCCCTAAAAATAGCGATAAACATAATTTGAATACCAGAAACAAACATAAGATCGCTGTGCCCACAACTAGGCTACACAAAATTAATGTATCTTTTAAAGGGCAATGTATACGCTTCTACAACAAAACTCCTAGTGAGTTGCAAAAATTATCAGTAAATAAATTCAAACAAATTGTCAAAACCTTGCTGTGCAAAAAGGCTTACTATAAAATATCAGATTATCTAGAGGATAAAAAAGCTTGGGACGGGTTTTGCTCCAACTCGAAAAATAACAACTAACAGGCTAAAGGTTTCTTCGTCGTTTCTTTACTTTAGTCTACATACCGAAGCGACAGAAATCAAAAAATATCACTTTATTTCCGTGTCAGTGCTTAGTTTTATGATTTGACCTTTTCTAAGTGTACATTTATTGTATTTATGGAAATAAAGAGTTTTTGATTTTGAATTTTGATTTTTGAAAAGTAAGCTTCCTAACGGTGAAAGAATTTTTCAAACCAGTCCAGTAGTTTCGGAGCCTATCCTGTTCAAAGACTAAAGTTACGTTTAGTTCGTTTGACGAGAGGTGTCGCGTTGCTCAAAATCTAAGGTTCTGGCTCTGGCTAATTTATAATTTCTAAGAAATCAAATAATATCGCAAAAATTCTTAGAAATTATAAATTAGCCAGAGTGCGAGGCTTACGCACTATAATAACAAAAGCCTTAAAATGTTACAGTATGATGGAAAACATGAAAGCTAGATACGTGGTGAGCGCGTGGGAGCCCGCCATCGAGGCCATCTTCAGGCACCAGCCGTCTGCCAAGTTCGCGTACACCGGCCGGCTGGACATCAACGATTTTACACAGGTGACTTTATTTATTTATTTATAAGGCAATGCTTACAATACATAAACAATAAAACGTTAGAGATGAACATAATTACAAAGTTTCTTCGTGAGTGCATGAAGGCCGGTGTCTGCCAAAGGCGGTGTATAAATAATCAACTGGTGACAACGTTTTACGACGTCGTCAGGTACAGCAGGATACCTGGCCAGGCGTAGTCATGACCGGTGGAAAGTCACCAAAGGCGTCCGAAAGCGCGTTTGGCCAACAAGTAAGAACTCTAAGGACATAGATGGCATATTCAGATTTCAATAACTTTATTTCATCTCGTCATCCATACCGTAATGCTTGAAAACGAAAGTTTTAAATCAGTGCGTCCTACCTGTCATGACTTACGGAGCTGAGACGTGGACACTCACGGTAGGGCTGGTCCACCAGTTCAAAGCCGCTCAGCGAGCTATGGAAAGTGCTATGCTCGGAGTCTCTCTGAAGGATAGGATTCGTAACGAATACATCCGACAGAGAACCAAAGTTATCGACATAGCCCAAAGAATTAGCAAGCTGAAGTGGCAGTGGGTCGGCCATATCTCGCGAAGAACCGACAACCGCTGGGGTAAACGTGTTCTTGAGTGGAGTCCGCGACTACAAACGTAGTGTAGGACGCCCTCCAGCCAGGTGGGATGACGATCTACGAAAGACTGCAGGCAGATGCTGGATGCGGCGAGCTGAAGACAGGGCGCTATGGCGCTCATTAGGGGAGGCCTATGTTCAGCAGTGGACTAATATAGGTTGATGATGATGATGATGATTTCATTAGGCTTACAAAATAAGCACTCAGACAAGTCAAATTTTATAGGTACTATTAATAATTATCGAATAAGAAATAAGGTATTATTGATTAACAATTTCTTGTCCACTGATGATGATGAACATCATTGTACTGCGAGTTTAATCTTCTCGCTTTGGCCAGTCTTTTTTGAGATTTCTTGAGCAGCCTCTTCATCATCGGTTTGTTTATTTCCAATGAGATGGGCCATCGGCTTAGCCGTAACTAAATAGACGGGAGAAGTTGATGGCTACTTATAGTATAAAAGCAAACAACTTGTCCAGTGACGGGCAGCGAGAGTGGGAAGTTTGCGCAGGTAGGTACACACGCATATAATTCATATGCAGCTGACAACGCAGCAGGCGAAAGAGATAGATGCAGCTTCAAATAGCTCTGAGTCGCTCTTCAATTGTTTGAAACAAAAACTCACAGTAAATAATCCACGCGACTGTCCAAAAAGTAACCGTCTACCAATTTGGCCTAAGAATTGCGCTCTGCGCAGCTTTGTCAGTGATTCGCCAGAAGACAAGAAGTTTGACGATTTTACTTAGAAATTATCTAAATATCGGTAAAAATTTCAGGAAGGATTCTACGTGCAGAAACGCCTCGGTGCCAAGTTCTGTTCTCTGAACAACATACTGTCACAAAACCCGCCCTACACCAACCCCACCTATATTGTCATGTTCCACCAACCTTCCTTTTTGGATAACGGATCTGATATAGGAGTTAGAACGCCTTGTAAGTATTATTTATTTACTACCTAGGACTACCCAAACCTACCTATTGTTCTAAGTCAGGAACAATCAGCAATTTGTGCAAAATTGCAGTCACGTTGGTTTAGCCCTTAGATAAAAGTAAAAAAGGGGAGATGAGGCCAGCCTCTCGAAAGTGGAAGGCTCAAATGAGGTGCAATTAGGTCAACCCACCTCAGTCATAGTCGGACCGGCGCCGCCGGCATTCGTTTTTCGCGTGCGTATTGTTGTCTCGATCGCACTTCGGTTTAGGCAGGTCTTTCCGTCTTTTTTTTTCATTAAAATTATTGCACTAGATTGGAAATGTAACTGTAAGCGAGTGTTTGCGTGGAGTTTTAATTCAGGCCAGATGTTGAGTAAGCGCTGGGAGAAGGTACATTTCTACAGATTTTACGTATGTCTATGGTTTAGCCACTCAGTTGCGTAGTGAAAATCAGATATCTATATCATTGTTTTCATGGAACGGAATACACCTGCATCTGACTGAGACCAATATTCTGTACCTATAGTGCAGTGCATAAAAACATGATAAGCCCCAATCCCAGACCAAATTCTTGCAGCAATCTTACCTGGCATGATCCAGAAACCTCAGACAGTGACTTGTCTAGAGTGGAATACACAAAAATGACATCAAATGCGTGAGATATTTCGATAATAATTGCAATTGCATTTAATTTCTTGTAATTGTGTGAACCAGAATAAATACTTTTTGCTTTTACTTTATCGTAAATTCATACTTAGTTCATATAATATATACATAACTTACTGGTTCCATGAAACTAACGCCCAGCCCGACTGATGCCACTTTGATCATCTTTCGTAGATGTGGATAGGCTAATGATGATGATGACTTTTTTAAATAACTTAATTGAAAAAAAAAATTACAGTCAAATAATAATAATAATAATAATAATAATAATAATAATAATAATAATAATAATAATCAATGTGCACATCAATACCAGTCGTCGCGTCCCCAAGACGCTGACTGCGTTGCCCCGCCGTATGGCAATGCTGATGCGCTGCGCCAGATACTCACCAGCTCTCCGGTCACGCAGTTCCGCAGACCATGAATGTGTTTCATATGTGCCATATGAAAACTGGGGGTAGGTGGAACCAAGTGCAACAGATTGGCGACTTTTTTTAAACCTGAAAAGCCTCTTAGTTGTTTTTAAGAATTTTTAAAGAATATTTTTCTGAAATTTGAACTGTTTAGTGCTGTGACTTTATTTGTAGGTACGAAATGACATGGCTTACATTTTTATTTTCAATTACATCTGGCATGTTACCCCTTACTAAAAATATAATGTTTACTTGAGATCTAGGCTTTGGGCATGCAAAGTGTTGAAAACAGAAAATTAAACACTAAAAGTTTAACTTTGGATTTAATTTTAAAATAACTATGTGTATTTCTGATCTTCCAATTCACTGAAAAGTTTTCTAGTACATGTCCATTCCTACGGTATGCCACATACGTTAAAATTACATAAAATAAATAACATATTTTTTACATTACAAATAAGCGTTCATTCTAAAAAAACTTGGTCTTCTGGAATACGTATATTACTTTTATAGATTCAAGATCCTAGCTCTTATCTGATGCGATTTCCTCCGATTTGTTTTCTATCCTATAGCCCTCACAGAACCTTGTGTAACATTCGCACTACCTACAACAGAACAGAATTTGCCGCTAAATTTCCTATCTAAATACTGATGTTTGTGAACAGATACCGAGGGGTCCAGTCCCGGGATGAACTCGTCCCCGGGCCGCATGCCGCCGCTGACGGTCCCAGATGACGCCAACCTGCGCGCCTATCTGCACAAGTGGCGCGTCTGGTTCGGAGACCCGTAAGTATTAGATATTTATACAATATATGAGCACGTGACATAGACTGGCGCAGGACCAAGACGAATGGCAAGCATGGAGAGGCATTTGCACAGTAATGACTAAACGGCAGATGATGATGAGGTGAATAAAAGAATCGAAGAGACGGAATTTGGACTATATTAGTTACTAGCTGCGCCCCGCGGCTTCGCCCCCGTGGAAATTTTTGTTTCCAACTTTCTTAATTTTTTTCTTTCATAAGAACCTTCTACTGACAATAACAAACACAACAAAGAAAGAATTAGCGAAATCGGTCCAGCCGTTCACGCGTGATGCCGTGACCAAGGAAAACGAGTTTCATTTTTATACAGGGTTATTGGTAATTAGACCGGATCCTTTTAGGGGGTGATGGGGGAGGCCATTTGCAACTATTTTGACCCTATATCGTATTATGCAAAAGTTAACCATTTTTGAGATATTCGCAAATTCTTAATTTTTTGGGAAAACCCTGATTTACATCTTCAAAATTAAATTAAAAAAAAAGTGATCATCCAATTCAAATTTTAGTGACTGATTTAGATAGCCTGAAGTCTAATTATTAATAACCACTAACACAATCGTATGAATCTGTACCCATATGGAAGCTAAAGGACATGTTTATAAAAACAAAGTTTATTTTTTTTGTAAAGTCCTTACAAAAACCCCATTTAAAAAAAAATACTCCAGTGAATTTGGTCGGCATGTTATTTAAAAAACATCTACACATCTTTAGCTATCCAAAGAGGTATAAATCAATGCACTTTGTAACACACAGTTTACCTTTTATCGACATTTTACCTTTTATCGACACCTACAATCGATATAAATTACCCCATCACCTTTTCCTTGAATGCGATGAATAGCCGGGTGCAGTGTAACCCACAGTCACCTACGTACTACTGCTAGAAGCTCACACGACTTTGACCCGTTCCTATCCTAGAAATAGGGTCGGTAGTTGAGTGCTCTGCGCGCGCGCCTGCTGCGCGAACCTCTTACAACACTGTAGAGATAAGAACCAGCCGAGCTCTTTTGTTTTAAATATTTCTATTGTTCGAGTTGCTGGCTGCTTATTTCTCGTAAATTAGTCCGTGAACATTTGACAAAAGTAATGCACAACTACCCTGTATTATATAAATTATTATCTTATGCATTAGTTTCGTAATAATTATCTGTTAGTTTACTCTATCATTCTTATTGTTTAAAGTTATAGCCTATTAAGTGTATTATTGCCCAAAAAATATACATGTTCACTATCTCCATTTATGTTGGCAGCTATTGCTGAATCTCATATATTTATGTTTATTATACCTTAGATCGTATGCAATTAATGCAATCTTCTCAAGTTTTTAATAAGCCAAGTATAGCTTAAAAACAGGTCAAAAGTTATGTTTACAAGCACTAGGATAAAATCTACACTAGTCCTCTGTAATATTATATTCTATTATTATGTTAATAAAGAAATTTTAAAACTGAAACTGAACTTTGTAACACAATTGCAGAAAAATACGGGTAAATGTAATGACTTAGCTGGTGAATAAGTTTGGATACATTGCTTTACCAACATCTTGGACTTGGGCTTTGCTTGCGCGATTTTCACTTAGTTCTTTTTTTGAATTATTGTTCCGAAAACAGAATAGGCTGATATCATGGCGGAGTAAAAACTTTTTGTTGTTTGACCTGCAATGAAAATAACCGCCGAAATCTCCCGCTAAACGCATGACAAATGAAATTCTAATAGTTTTTCTTCTCGCATTTTTCGAACCGGTGAAGTAATAAAAGATTTAATTTATCAACAATTATGGCTGCAGTGCCACGCATCCTACCACCTCCTCGAGACTTTTCAAACGAAGAATATGCGGATATACTGTTTTGTTATGGTTATGCAAACGGTGTCTCTACACGTGCACGGGCAGAGTATCAGTCTCGGTTTCCTCAGCGCCGGTTACCTCATGAAAGTGTATTTGATAATACATATCGGCGACTTCGAGAGACTGGCAGTGTTCAGAGACGACAAAGTGACGCCGGCCGACCGCATGTTCATCGAACGGAGGACGAAGAAGAAATCATTCGTCATTTTGAAGAGGATCCTACCATTTCAACTAACATGGTTGCTCAAAGACTCGGTGTAACCCAATGGAAAGTTTGGCATACGGTCCATGGAGCAGGTCTCTATCCGTACCATTTAACCCCTGTACAAGTATTAGAAGACGGAGATCCCGCTAACAGGATAACATTTTGCAGATTTATGCTAAATGCTGACATAGAGAACCCTAATTTTTTCAGAAAAATATTATGGACGGATGAATCAAAGTTTGATCAAGATGGAATCACAAATTACCATAATATTCATTTTTGGTCTAGAAAAGCTGATCTTAATCCCAATAAAAAGAAAGAGCAAGGGTCGCAAAGACGATTCTCACTTAATGTATGGATGGGAATAATTGATGATAATTTAATTGGTCCCTATTTCTTGCCTAATTATTTAAATGGTGACACATACGAAGAGTTTTTAAGAAACGAAGTTTTTGGCCTTCTTAGTGAGGTACCAGTAGCAACACGCCAAGGTATGATTTACCAACATGATGGCTGCCCCGCTCACTACAGGACTAGTGTGCGTCAATGGTTCAATCAGCATTTTCCGAACCGATGGATTGATAGAGGAGGTAGTATTCCATGGCCAGCAAGGAGTCCCGACCTTACCCCATGTGATTATTATGTTTGGGGTCATATGAAGAGCCTAGTCTATGACGATTTGACGTCACCTATCTCATCAGTGGATGAATTAAGACGCCGAATAATAAGAGCTGCCGAAAAAATTAAAATAAATTTGACAACAAGGGTTGTTAAAACTGAGTTACGCCATCGTATGCGGCTTTGCATACGGAATAGAGGTGGACATTTTGAAAACGAATTGTAAATTGTAAATTAAAATTTGTAAATTGTAAATTAATAATGTAAATTGTAAATTAAATAGTAAATTGTTTTGATAGTAATAAATTTTTTGTTTGTTTTACAAAATTCATAGTTTGATTTATTGGAAGTTACTACCTGCTTATGGTTTATCCTTTTTTCTGCAATTATGTTACAAAGTGCATTGATTTATACCTCTTTGGATAGCTAAAGATGTGTAGATGTTTTTTAAATAACATGCCGATCAAATTCACTGGAGTATTTTTTTGTTAAATGGGGTTTTTGTAAGGACTTTACAAAAAAAATAAACTTTGTTTTTATAAACATGTCCTTTAGCTTCCATATGGGTACAGATTCATACGATTGTGTTAGTGGTTATTAATAATTAGACTTCAGGCTATCTAAATCAGTCACTAAAATTTGAATTGGATGATCACTTTTTTTTTTAATTTAATTTTGAAGACGTAAATCAGGGTTTTCCCAAAAAATTAAGAATTTGCGAATATCTCAAAAATGGTTAACTTTTGCATAATACGATATAGGGTCAAAATAGTTGCAAATGGCCTCCCCCATCACCCCCTAAAAGGATCCGGTCTAATTACCAATAACCCTGTATATAGGTATAGATGATTATAGATGTTTATCAATAATGGCCCACCCATTATTGATACGCAGATACGCTCAACGACAAGGGCGTTTACCGTTGGCGTTGACCAAGCGTTTAAGAGTAGAAAAGCTTGTGAAATGGCTCGGTCTTTTTCTGCCGCCAGGCAGATAGGTTGCCGGTGTAATCACAGGCCCATGTGGGCTTAGCACCTACAACCCGAGCGGCTTGGGCCGCTGACGTGTGGCTTGACGCAGTGCATCAAAGAGCGCGTTTCTAGCGTGTTTTGTCTATACGAGTTATTGCTCTGGTTATAGGCAAGTGTTACATGGATGAGGGCCATTAGCTTTTCCGCCAATAGTACTATAACAGAAAAAAAATCACGACTTCTTAATTTATAGGGCAAAATCCCTCCGATACATCCAAATAGCAGACGCCCACTACGAAGTAAAGTACCGCGACAAATGCAACGAGGTGAATTCGTCGCTCAAGCACCGCGCGCAAATGCTCGCGGACTTCGTGGCCGAGCAGATGTCGGGGCTGGAACAGGAGCGGGATTGTTCTATGCCGCAAGTTAACTTGCATGTGCATGATTTGATGGTGAGTGACAAGGTGCTACAGAATATGTATACTAAGACGCAAGGGATTTAACACGGGACATAGATAAGTGGAAGCAAGGCATGGGGTAGTGTTTTGCCCTAGAATGGGATAAAGCGGGTGATTTTGGACTATATAGCCTGAATAGGTACCTATCACTCTCTGTTTATTACAATCACTTTGAGGATAGATGATGCTGTGTAGATAAGATGTCCAGCATCTGCCTGGAAAGTTAAAAAACAACAAGCAAGTCATTGATACGATAAAACCCTAGGAATTTATACCACCTAAGTTTTACAAACCTAAGTTTAATCCTTGTTCACAGTGCGATCTCGGCACGCCCGTAATAGGGCTCGGCCTAGTCCGCTGCGGGGGCGCCCTGGAGCGAGCGCTTCTGTACAAGGTGCTGGCAGACCGCACGGGCCTGCCGTGCTCCGTGCACCGCGCGAGCGGCGCGCACGCCTGGTGCCAGATCGCCGTGCCAGAGCTGATTCAGGTACTTACTGCTGCGGGGGCGCCCTGGAGCGAGCGCTTCTGTACAAGGTGCTGGCGGCTTTAATACTTACTATTCCTGATGGTTTTTCTGATAACTTATCCCGACGTAGATAGACATCTGGTTCCCATAGCACAAACTCTGCTTAGTTTAGGCGAGAATCTAAACCCAAAGCGGAGAATATAAAATAATACTAACCTGAAACGTAAACGAAATTTATTTTGTATTGTGGTTTGATTTCGACTTTAGTTAAAGGAAAATAAAAAAAATAAATGTCTGAATTATTTTGCAACTATCTCACTCGCACAATATTATTATGTTCATGGAGTGACCCTGGACGTTACGCACACCGTTGCGCATTTATGTGCCGAGACGCGACTTTTGTATGGACATTGTATGTCCGGAATGTTCTAAAGTTAACAGAGCTTGTACATGCTGTGCTGTGAAAATGAATCACATTTAATTTGTTGATTTAATTTAACCTCTCTTACAGGACGAGAACGCGGGACCAGAGAACTACCCCGCAGGTCTCCTGCGCGCCAACTACGTCGTCGATCTGACCATAAGGCCGGGACGACTCCTGCCTCTCGGCAGCGTGGAGGCGAGGCAGATCTGCGGCCCGCAGTGTCTGGCCAACTACCACGCCGCGACCCTGCCGGAGGTCTGCCGGTGCCAACCCTGAAGAGATACTACGGCAATTCGTAACGCGCTACACCAAGCGACAATCCTGTGTTTCTTCACCCTTCATTTTATTGAGGGGATACCCTAGGGATAACCTAGTCAAAAATTCGGCACTTGAGACGAGCATAACAACTTAACTTCTTTCTTCCAATGAGTCACTTAAGATTCACGATGAATATTTGGAATAAGTCCAGAGTCATCTGCGACTCATTTGTTGATACAATTGGGATTTTTTTTTATCCCACGTCCTTATGTAAAAAAAAAAGAAAATAATAATAATAATGAAAACAATAGATATTTTCATGAAATATGATTTTTTAAGATACTGTGAATGTTATTTAGCATAACAGAAAATAAAAAATAATGGACGTGGGGTAGTTGTATATTTCATTGTATGGGGACAGTTATGTTGTTAAATCTCAGTTGTGTTGAGTATTCGGGAGTTGGACTCTCAAGACATCATTTAACGCAGAATCGGCTGAATCAATCGAAAATATCGTAGATATGGCGACATAATGGGGCTAGGATAATTCTGTGTAAATTGTCCAGCATTACCTACTTATTATACAGGCTGCCACGAAACATGTGTACGAAGTTACTACTTTGTCACGATCGAGTTGCTTGTTTTGACGTAGACAGTTTGCGCAGAGCCGGGAATTTTCTGTGAATACGGAACAAAAGATTAGTGGAATCGAATTTATTTTATTTTAATCATAGGTTATATGAAAATAATAAACGCTGTTCTTATAGGAACAATCTGAAAATCATACCGCTACCTAGTACTTATTATATTTGATTTCATTTCTTATAATCATGTTTGTACGGGATTGAATTGCGCCTCTAGTGGCAAAAATGGGAAACATAATTTGCGAGTGTGAGATTCTCTATCGAGTGTCGATCATCAACGCGGTCACGCTCACACTCGATTGGTCACAATCTCAAATTTCAACGCATTTGATTGGTTGTTTGGAAAATCATTCAAGTGCGAGTTACAAAATTTAACATTCGAAAAGTAAACGAGCTTGAAAAGTTGTCATCTAGCATTCACATAAAATTTCTCAGTGAAGGTCAAGAAATAGAGGTAAAAACGCAAAGTTACAAAGTAAAAAGATCAAGTTCTACAATAAAATTATGGCCGGACGGTTTTTTTCGCTTGGAGGATGTTAGGGCACAAGATGACTGCAATTTCGACGCATCTAACGAAGCAAGAGCTCGTGCATCTTTCGGTCCTTTGTTGGACCTTACGGAAACAAAATTTAAAGCTACCTAGTAACTAGGACTACCCTAATAACTGTTATCGTCTTACAAAGACAGCTTTCAAGTTTTTGTGCAAAGAATTAAAACGATCAACGAATTTAAGGGCCTCACAACGCGTTTTGTTGAAACATAAAGTATGTAGGTACCTACATATTGCTATTTACATTTCATAACAATATAACATAAGTACCTACAGTTTCGACACTTATTTAGTTTCTTCTTCGCAGGTGCTCACGGTTCTATTCTTTTTTGCTTCTGGACCCTAAAAAAAGCCCCAAAAAAACCTGTTTACCTTAGAACTCAATAGATGACGGGGATCTTTCGCGGAGAGGAGAGGATGCCATTTTAACAAACAATGCAAGAACTATGCCCATTTTATTTGACAGACCCACGCCATCACCACTTTTCAGTCTCGGCGAACGTTTTTGAACTTAAAAACGCATCAATTATCACGTGCGACGAATTAATTACGGATTTAGCGCCCGAATTCTCAAACGCAAAACAGATTTAAGCACGTCTCTTGTGACGAATGTTTGACATATTTTCATTGAAAACTGTCAGAAACTGTCGACTTGAGACGTGCTTAAATCTAATAAGTTGCGTTTGAGTATTCGGAGGTAAGAGGGTTGACTTGACTACAAACCTTATTTGTGTTGGAAGAACACCAACGTTTAATCCCTTAACGTTGCAACGTTGGTGTTCGTCGAACACAAATAAGGTTCGTAGTTAACCCGCTTACATCCGTAGGTAATGTAAACAAAATACAATTACAAACCAGATCAAAGTTCAGCTTCATTTTTCAAATCGCTTTTTCAAACGTCGTATATTATGTACGATATTTGAATAGGTAAGCCCTGTAGGGTAGGTTGGTGTAAGATCGCGCGGGCGATAAGATTGCGCAGAGGTACGTCATTACTCAGCACCGGTGGGCCACACGCGGCCAACTTCAGTTGTGTTTTCATTACTACGTAAGCCGGTAAGCGCTCCCAGAAAAAAATCGAATTCAGTGTAAAAACGGCGAGTCCAGGTGAGTTCAAAGTTTTTATAGCCTTCTGATCTAATATTTTGGCAACTTTGACTGACAAAAACTCTGACGGAATTACAATGTTTCTCTATTTGTTTTACTTTTGTTTGCCATCAAACGGTTGACTTTTGACATTCTATTTCAATAGATTTCTAAGAGATGGCAGCACGATCTCGTCAAGTTCAAAATTGCCCAGATGTGTAAGTTTGCGCACTACGGGGCTGTGTAAGATTGCGCGCGTAATCTTACACGCGACTTTTTATTATTGATTTACAATACGTAGATTAATGATTCTAAGAATAAATATTAATTGTTTAGTGGTTTTTAAGGACCTAAATAGGTTGCTTCATTTTGTTAAAGAATGTCCCGAAGACGTCGTGTCCCGAATCTAATCGAGAACTATGCTTACCTTCGATCATCGAAGCTGCACGTAAACGTATTGAAGAATGAGAAGGCAAGAAGCATGTGTCGCTGTCTTTACTCTTTAGGGATGGCTGAGTTAACGCTAAGGTACCGGTTGGAGCAAAAATGTGCTACAAAACTGGGTAGATATGATACTACATTTAGCAAAACAGAGAAAGATTTTTGTGACCACTTGAAAACCCTGAATGAAATGTTTTTCGGCCTGACAGCTAAACAATTAAGGAGCACAGCTTTCGAGTTTGCAGAAAAATAAAAATTTCTCATCGCTTTAACCCACATTCAAGAACTGCAGGAAAAGAGTGGTTTCGTGGATTTAAGAAGCGCCACCCTTAAATTTCACTTCGACAGCCGACTTCTACGAGCATTGCTCGAGCAATGGGGTTTAACAGGCCACAAGTAGAACGATTTTAAATAAAAATACTTAATGGACAAACACCAATTTCCACCACAATCCATTTACAATATGGACGAAACTGGCATTTCTACACAGACCACCTAGAGTGTTGTCCGTCAGAGGGAAACGCGCTGTAAACAAAATATCCAGCGCAGAAAGGGGCATCAATGTGACTGCTATTAATGCTGTTTCTGCCACTGGAAATTTCATTCCCCCATCTTTAATTTTCAAGCGGAAGAGGATGAAGCCTGAACTGATCGATGGTGTACCGGCGGGATCCATTGGAATGGTGTCCGATTCTAGCTAAAATCTGGAGGTGTGGAGGATGCACAGAAGTCTTCAAAGAGTCTATTGTGGAAGACTGGATCGAGTGCGTTAAGTGCCAGGTGTGGTGGCACGAAAAATGCACCGATTACCTTGGTTTCGGACAATTTAAATGTGATTTATGCAAGTAATTTACCTTCGCAATCTTATCGCCCTCCATGCGCAATTTTACACATCGGGCTGTGTAAAATTGTGATGTGAAATGTGCGCAAGTGTTGATCTCTCATTATTCGTGGTTTAATTAAAAAGTGATTATATTTGCTCAATAATTAGTATTAAAAATTGTTACCAGATAATTTAAGATAAATAATTATTGAAGAAACCTGTGATTATTTCGTTTGTTTTATCTTTATGGCCGACTAATTGAAAACTGCGCAAACTTACACCAACCTACCCTATGTCATGTATGTGGCATATTTGCAGGGAAGAGTGGTCAATACTTCACCTACGGGTAGGGGGCATCAGAACTGTTCAGAAAATAAAAATTGTACCCAGTAAGAGTCTCACGGTTTTCGAGTGTTATCGAGTTATTGGACATTTACGAAATTTTTAACTTTTACCATTCCATACATACCATTCTTTTCCATGCCAAGGCTACAAATCAAGTAATTTTCTCAAGCTGTTTTTGTTATAGCATTCTTGGATAACTGTGCTATCAAAATGCTAACTGCCATTTGTGTGCCAAAAGAACACATTTTCTTTTACAACATGCTTAACAAACAAAAATGTATTTCGCTATTTTTTTCCAAAAATTTGACCTCCTGTGGTGAAAAAAAAATGTACTTATTCTGTAGTATTGCAGAGCGATCCATCTGAAATCTATGTAGCGTTTGTAAATATGAATCTATATTTTACAGTAAAAATATAGGGAAGTCTGTAAAACGAACACTTTTTGAAAAATGGTCTAAAAGGAGGGGAATTATTTTCAAAGGGGGGGCTTCCTCACCGAGTGGGGTATCAAATGAAAGGTATTGGTTTGTACATTTCAAAACAGTTTTTTAAATTTTTGTAGAGTAAGTACACACTTTTTGAAATATTTTGAAAAAGTCTTTTTTGTATTTATTCAGTTGTTTCATGTGTACATTTCATCCCGGTCTCCTCTCCATGTTCATCACAATGTGTCATAGTCACGCGTACTTACCGGCTGACCTTATGAAGACTGTAGTAGTTCCAATTGTGAAGAACAGGACGGGGGACATATCGGACAAAGGGAACTACCGTCCAATTTCTCTTGCTACAACAATAGCGAAAGTGTTGGACAGTATGCTTGAATCTATGCTACAAAAATACCTTAACCTACATGACAGTTCGGGTTTAGACCCGGACTATCCACAGAAAGCGCAATATTAGCACTCAAGCATACTGTCCAATACTACACCAGTCGCAGAACGCCGGTGTACGCCTGCTTTCTCGATCTATCCAAGGCATTTGATCTTGTTTGCTATGACGTGCTATGGGAGAAGTTGAGGGACAGGGGCGTACCGCCGGAGGTGCTTAAAATATTTCAATATTGGTATGGGCACCAAAGAAATATTGTTAAGTGGTCCAATGCCTTCTCTGACGCATACGGGTTGGAGTGCGGAGTGAGACAGGGGGGGGTAAGCTCTCCCTCGCTCTTCAACCTGTATGTTAATGATCTCATTGTTGGGCTTAGCAGCATGCGTGTCGGCTGTCGTGTTGATGGTGTTTGTATAAACAACATCAGCTACGCGGACGACATGGTGCTGTTGGGCCCGACAGCGAGATCTGTCGACGAGATGCTGAAGGTCTGTGCTCACTACGCTGCTTCCCATGGCCTGTGCTATAATGTTAAAAAATGTAAATACATTGTCTTTAAGGCCGCCGGAAATAATCTCAAAGACTTCCCAGAGATAACCCTGAACGGCATTATAATAAACAAAGTAAAATCTTTTAAATATTTGGGGCATTATATCACCGACGACCTTAAGGACAACGTTGACATTGAAAGAGAGCGTAGGGCTCTAGCGGTGAGGGGTAACATGTTGATTCGTAGGTTTTCCCGGTGTTCAGAGGAAGTCAAAATAACGCTTTTTAAAGCCTATTGTCAAGGATTCTTCACCGGGAACCTATGGATCAACTACACCAAACGGCCGCTGGAGACCCTACGTGTTCAGTACAATAATATATTTAGGATGATGTTGGGACTGCCTCGATTTTGTAGTGCATCGGGGATGTTTGCGGAATACCAGACGGATGACTTTGCTGCCACCCTACGTAAAAAGACGGCATCCCTGATGCGCAGGGTACGGGACAGCTCCAACACCATCCTAAAAACTATAGCTGGTAGAATCACCTCACCCCTGTGGAAATGCTTCATGGGGAGAGTGATATAATTTTGTATTTAAATTGATTTTATTTAATTTTGTAGGTATTCATTTTTAGTAGATATTAGTTTTAACTAACCCTAATTATAAGTTCTACCCTTACTAACAAATTATGGATTCTAGTTGTCCGAAATAAAATATTGAATTTGAATTTCACTTTGTGTCTCAAGTGTTTGGTTTACTTATGGACTGCCTTAAAACAACTTTTTTATTTCCGGATATAACCGAGATGTACGTACTTCTTTGTGATAGAAACTGTGATATTTAATATATTTAATGTATTTGTTGTTGATCCTTTATTTTCCTTGAAAGTGAAGGCAGTTGAGATAACAAGTAGGTATCATCTAAGCCGGGTTCTTTTTCGCTGTTAGTGTGAAATTATGCTATGTTGAAGTATTTGTTATTAAGACGCTGGCCCACTGCAGCGCACGCCGTGCACGCCCACGCGACGCATTTTAACTGCGTGGGATCGTTTGTTTGACAACGTAGGTCTACGTGTCCACTGCAGCACACACTACACATTAAAATTTACCCACGACCATGTACAACTGTAGCCCAGTTTTGAATCATACGAAAATAAGTGAAGTTACTCACGCGTGTACCGCATACATAGCGTTGAGCTGAGTGCCATATTCGAGCAAGCCTTGCGTGTAGCAATGACGTCAATAATCTCGTATTTGTGCGTAGCGTGTTCGTGGGTTGCAGTGGACGTTATCACATACATTTTTTGCAAAGTGAAGCTAGACACACGTGTATAGCCTCTCCGTGCGCAGCAGTGGGGCTGTACCTTTAGGGGTTTCCTAGCTGTTATCTTGTTTTCCTACATAAATGTCTTTGTTTACCTATCTTGAATTCTACGAGTTTAAGGGCAAGGTGCCGAGGGAAAACGACTGGGTCAAATTCAAGTATTTATTTGATCTTTTACATGCATGTAAATAAATATCAAAACTCCTTCTAGGCACATTGCAAAGACACGTTGCACAACTGGACGGACAGACAATCACAAATATTTTATATATACCTAATTTTAAGTAAACTACCTCAAAGTGGTAATAATGTGCCATAACGTGCAAAAAACACGTGGAATGTAACAAAAGTAACCCTTTTTTTTCTGGCAGTGGACATGCTAACAAAAAAGTGTCCGTTACGACTGAGGGTCCACATTGGAATTTCATGATTCTGAATACGCTATTCATTAATAAATGTTCTGAAACATTTGTTAGTAAAGTCTCTAATTTGTAAAAGTATCCAGTCAATAGTTACAACCGGTTATAATATGTGGTCCCTCAGATGTGGCTTCGAGATTGTCATATCTCATGAACTGAGTAAAGCTCATGGATTCCCTACATTACGCAATATAGATAGGTATAGACTGTTTAAAGTTGTGATTTTACATGGAATCTATGAGCTTTGTTCAGTTCTCAGTTCATGAGATATGACGATCTCCAAGCCACATCTGAGGGACCACATATAACCGGTTGTAACTATTGACTGGATACTTATACAAATTAGAGACTGTACTAACAAATGTTTCAGAACATTTATTAATGAATAGCGTATTCAGAATCATGACATTCCAATGTGGACCCTCAGTTGTAACGGATACTACAAAAAATACATTCATTTTTATTACGTAAAATATTCAAAATTATACCTTTGAGGTAACAAAAAACTGATTAAACTAAATCTAGTGTGACTTTTTAGTCTAAAATAGCTTATTCTAGTAGAAAATTGTTCCTAAATCTAACTAATTTAAATTATTTTCGTAGATAATACACACACATCAACCTAAAAGTTTACAAATAAATTGAACGCCTTGATTCAATAAAATAAAATCAGTCTAAGTGGTAAATGGCTGAAAAGTCAGGAGCAAATTACAAATTAGTTCTTTACTTACTCAAGCTCAAATGTATTTAAAACTAGAAATAATAATGGAGGACGGTACACAATACTAAGTACAAAAAATACGTGGAATTATTGATTTTATCATATTAATATGCATGATTTTATCTTGTAAAATTATTGAAAAAGAAAATGACAATCATCAAAGAGTAGAAACAAATTAGAACTAATATTTACAATTAAAACAATTGAGCTAACTGCAGAATGTGCAAACAAACTACAGGTAGCTTAACTGATCGTTCCCAAGACGCTAGCTGAGTTTCTGGTGCAGCGCATTGCTATGGCAATGCTGATGCGAACTCACCAGCTCTCTTGTAAAATAAAATTGGATACGTAAAAGAGTCTTGCTACCTAATGATAACTAACGGTGGAAACATTCTTAAAATTTATTTTCTTAGTATTATTTCCATATACATGGAGAATGTCCTGTAATCAAACGTCACAAGTCTATTTCTTTCGCATTTACAATAAGCCCACTGCTTTCACTGGAAGTGTAACACAATACTGTTAACACTTTCCCTGCGGGTGGCACCGCCGAGGCTAGGCAGTGCCTTTATAAGTTAAGTCTATCTTATGTAATCAGCCTGTAAACGGACTTATAACCCTATTTCACCGCTTTCAAGTTAAATCTAATTCGCCACCTAGTTGCAGCCATAAATACTGTTCTCCATAAAGAAATAAACAGGCAATCAACAGCCATCGTTCGGTTAACCACGCTAAAATCAGGCCTGACTCATTGTGTTCTCCTCATTTATCTGGTCTGACTCATTTTGTTTCTGGTGTGGCTTGGTCCGGTTGGTGCTTGTTGACTGGAGCTTTATGAGGTTTATCTAACTTGTGGTTTGCATCATTATGTATATGGTCTGGCTCGCTAGACAGTGGTCTGGGGAATGCTGTGCACGAGCTGCGCCCTAACCTCGCGAGGCTCGGACTGAGTCTCTTTTAGCGAGAGACGGACGGAGACTGAACTAGCTTATGGTATGCCTCATTATGTTTATGGTCTGGATCACTAGACAGTGGTCTGGGGAATGCCGTGCACGAGCTGCGTCCTAGAGCGGACTTGCGGCACGAGCTGCGTTCGCGAGACACAGACTGAGTCTCTTTTAGCAAGCGACTGACGCCACTGAGCTAACTTGTGATCTGTTTCATTATATTTATGGTCTGGCTCACCAGTAATCTGGGGAATGCCGTGCACAAGCTGCGTTCGCGAGACACGGACTGAATCTTCTTTAGCGGAAGACTGACGCTAAGTATTGAGACTGAGCTAGCTTTATGGTCCGTCTCATTATACTTCTTGTCTAGCTCACTAGACAGTGGTCTGGGGAACGCCGTGCACGAGCTGCGTCCTAGAGCGAGCTCGCGGCACGGGCTGCGGCTCGCGAGACACAGACTGAGTTTCCTTTAGCGAGAGCGCAGAGCCGGTTGAGGCTTCGGATGGCGGTCGCGTCGACTGCAAGGTTATGGGCTGGCTTATCTGAAAGAAAACATGCTTGTTAGGATTGCTGATATCAGAGCTAACAGTGAGATGTAATTCGTACCCAACGAATGTGATGAATATGGGATCGGATTGGGAACGCGTCTACAGATAAGCACTAGCATTTCGCCATCGATCATCAACATAGGCCCATGTTAGGCCACTGCTGGAAATACATAGACCTCTTTGTGCTCCCTATGGTTAGTAGTACAGTGACAGTGACATACAAACTTACAGTTCTCGTCATAGTCTGCGGCGTGTGCGCTCGTTTGACGGGCACGTCGCGGTACTCGTAGATGTTCTCTCGAGATCGCGTCGAGTTGTCGATCCCGCTTTGATCTAACTCGTTCACCATGAATATGTCGCCGTCGTAGAAACGGTCAGTCTCTCTAAAAACATTAAAATCACTGTTGTTGATATGATTTTATTGGACTAGACGAGGGAACAAAAATAAATAAATAATGCTGGACACTCGACACAGTATCAACTAGCCCCAAGCTAAGAAGGGCATATTATGTTATGTTATGGGTACTAGATGACTGATAGTTAAGTTACCTATCAGTCATCTAGTATCCATAATATTACACACACATTATCACTGATAACCATCACGTCATGTTAATCTATATGTCTGGAATTTCATCGGCAACCATTGCAAACTTTTTAAACTGGTAGCATCATCGACCAATAGCCGTGCTCAATATTCAACTTTTTTTTGGTTTTCTTCATAATTTTATAAGCTAAGCAAGCATATAAGCAACAAATAAATCGTGATTTGCCCGTCGTACAGTTCAGTTGTCACATTCATGAAAATTCCTACTGCTGTACTTCACCCTCGCGGAGACGTACTGAAGCCGGTATAACCATGGAAGTCGTTATTTGTTGAAAAAAGTATTTTGAATTCAGAACAATTCAACGTTGATGAAAAAAAATCCTCTGTTCATGGTTTAAAAGAGGCTTGTAGCAATGTTAGCCTGCAAGGTTTTTGACCAGAATGACCTCTTATAAATTACAAAATATTTTCTAGGTAGTCGTGATGAAAAGTTGTATGATTAACTCGAGGGAAAATATTTTCCGTTTCGTGCCTTTTAAATCCCTCGCTACCTCAGCAGTCTACTTTAGAGCCACTCGCTACACTCGTGACTCTATTCTAAACTGCTTCGCTAGCTTGGGATTTAAATATCGGCACGCTCAACAAAAACTCGTTTTGCCCACTTGTTGAACAAATAACTATTATTCAATATGTGAGCACAACTCGATTTTGCTACTGTTTTTGAGCCGTACAGTCACCGTTTTCTAGCGAGAGTGGTAAAAATATTATTTTTCAGTAGTCCGGTTGACCGGACAACTGAACTGTAAACGGGCAAAGAGTGAAATAAATACACACAAAAGCAACGACACGAGTTAATAAAATTAATATTGTTAGTTTCACCTACATTGCCGGCACCATTTTCCATTTCGGAGGAGCAGCCCTGTTAGGAAGGATTTAGTTATGTTAGTTTGTTATAATGTTTACTCTATACTATTTAAACCGAAATTCCACAACAAAACGATTATTTCAATCGCTTAGTTAGCGTACCATCTAAGTAATTTTAAACCAAGACTAGGTAATTTCAATAAAATGCAATAACTGCCAAAATCATTAAATAAAATCCCATAAACAGTGTGTTCATTCTTAGAGGATCAAACAAAGTAGAGTGCTCGTAGGTTCTTATACGCATCGAATGGATCCCCATAATGATGATGATGATAATCCTCCTAGCCGAATTTCAGGTACGGTGGCCAGTCTCAACGGAGACTAGCCATTATGTCAGGACACATTATAGGTAGTGCACATGTGTGTGTCCCAAACACAAGTGCTTTCTATTCCCATGTATGTTCTGATTCGCAGATGGAAACCCCTGAACACCCCACTTCTTATAGCGCTAACTGCAAGCAGAACACTCTTTACAGGCGGACAGCAGTTTTTTTTCACTAAACTCGGTTCTACAATTCTACATTTTACAATTTTTCCTTGGTTCTACAATTTTTGTAAACAAAGGGATTACAAAATCAAAGAAATATTGCTGGAAAATATTTTCGAAGCTGGTTTCATCGGAGAAAATCATAGAACTGCGAAACATTTTTTTTTGTTTTGACAGCTTTGATTCATCATTTGTCTTTCGTCCGTTTTCGAGCTCTTTCACCTTGTTGCGCGTGTGCTATAATGCGTTGTTGAAGTTTGAAGTCTGTAACTTTGTTGTTATCTGATATTTTTAAGTTTCAATAAGTTTTCATGCATGTCACAATGTCTTTGTTTACAAAAATATCTTGGTTTCCAGAACCGAGTAGTAGTGAGAGGCAAACATAATATTCAACCATAAGCTTCGTAGAACTGACCGTTTAGCGTTCCTCCAAAGCATACAGCACACGACAAGTAGCACGATGAGAACCAAGCAAGCGCTGGAGACCGACCAGAATGCTATCTGGAGAGGCTGTTTCGGCTCCCACCAGAACTGAAAATAACAATAAATAAATAAATAATGCTGGACAATTCACACAACATTATCTAGCCTCAAGCTAAGCTTGTGTTATGGGTATAGTAGCCGCTAAAAAACTTGTCCGGTGTCGGGCGGCGAGAGTCGGAAGTTTGCGCAGGTCATGCATCATAACATAACATAAATGCCGCCAACAACGCAGCATGCGAAAGAGATAGGTAAAGCCTCATAAGCACTGTCTCGCTCTTTCTTCTGAATAATCGACGCGACTGTCCAAAGGTAACCGCCCACTAATTTGGTCTAAGAATTGCGTTCTGCGCATCTTTGTCACATGGTTCGCCAAAGGACAAGAAATTTGACAAATATTATACTAGATACGTTTAAGGTAGACATGCGCTAAACGTGTCCACGACTGGAGCGGATCTGGTCCGATTCCAGTTGGGGCCGGACACGTGTCCGTGGATCTGTTTGGATCCGCGTGCAGTTTCGCTTCCTACATGTCCATTAGATCAGTTCGTTTCAGTGGATCTAGCGGATCCGTTAGGATCCGCTTTTATTATCAGTTCCTAAATGTCCATTGGATCTGTCTGTTTTTAGGACACGTTTGTTTCGGTGGATCTAATGAATCAATGACTAAATTAAAAACATAGCAATTCTTTTTAGGGGATGATATGTTTGTTAGTTGGATCTAATCTGTGACAAATACTAGTTTAAGTTTTTTAAGGTATAAGTATACCTAATTACTTATTTTTTGGTACAAAAGTACAAATAAGTGGGTATAGGTATTTCGATTTGTTTAGCAAATTATAATGTAGTAGGTAAAATTTGACTGTAGTAGTTACTCGTAAATGGACTCGGATCTGTCGATCGAACACGTCCGAACCCGAATCAAAGCCCAGATCCACACAGTTCCAATCGCTCGCTGTTACATTCATTCGACTTGATGAACCGAGACTGACGCGTCCAACGTGTCCGCGGACACGCCACGTACTCTAATCCGGAGCGGAACCATACGGCTCCAGGAGCGGACACGACTCCAGGAGCCGTTTGACTCCGGATCTACACACCTCTAGTTTAAGGTCTATTCACACATATCAGTGAAGTCACAGTTCCGACACAGTACCGGCACAGTGCGAAATATTCTTTCATACATTCTCTATGGGATGCGTTCACTTGTTAGTGTCAGTGACGACACAGTGCTCTCAGTGTCAGTGCCGACACCGGCAATCACGGACGTATTCGTTGACGACGATATTTTTTGTCGTATCACGGACGCCGCGGCATTAAAAACAAAATGGAGGACGAGCGATTGATAGAATTGGACCCGTTTTCACTGAAGCTCCGTGAACTGAGTACTGAAATGTGTGAATTGAATCACTGACGCAACACTGTAGCACTGATACTGAACTGAGCGAACACGTTGCCGGAACTGTGGCTTCACTGATATGTGTGAATCAACCGTTAAACTGAATACAATGCATAACATAGATAATAAACAATACAATTCAAAAAAACAACAGAACGGAACGGAATTTTATGGAAGAATTCCATAAAATTCCGTTCATTATATGTGGGCGTGGCTCTGCCTATGACGGTGGGTAGATACACAGTCCAGAAGGCAAGTTCTGTCTGTCGGTAGTTCAGTTGTATTGATGAGTTGTGTGTTGTATTGCACAGATAGATACCTCAGTGAACGGTGGGTAAGTGGGCGTGGCTCTGCCTATGACGGTGGGCAGATACACAGTCCAGAAGGCAAGTTCTGTCTGTCGGTAGTTCAGTTGTATTGATGAGTTGTGTGTTGTATTGCACAGATAGATACCTCAGTGAACGGTGGGTAAGTGGGCGTGGCTCTGCCTATGACGGTGGGCAGATACACAGTCCAGAAGGCAAGTTCTGTCTGTCGGTAGTTCAGTTGTATTGATGAGTTGTGTGTTGTATTGCACAGATAGATACCTCAGTGAACGGTGGGTAAGTGGGCGTGGCTCTGCCTATGACGGTGGGCAGATACACAGTCCAGAAGGCAAGTTCTGTCTGTCGGTAGTTCAGTTGTATTGATGAGTTGTGTGTTGTATTGCACAGATAGATACCTCAGTGAACGGTGGGTAAGTGGGCGTGGCTCTGCCTATGACGGTGGGCAGATACACAGTCCAGAAGGCAAGTTCTGTCTGTCGGTAGTTCAGTTGTATTGATGAGTTGTGTGTTGTATTGCACAGATAGATACCTCAGTGAACGGTGGGTAAGTGGGCGTGGCTCTGCCTATGACGGTGGGCAGATACACAGTCCAGAAGGCGAGTTCTGTCTGTCGGTAGTTCAGTTGTATTGATGAGTTGTAGGTTGTGTTGAGGTTAAGGTAGCGTAGCTGCCCTTCTTCTGCCTCTTCGAAGTGGATCCCGAGAATGCGTGAGCGGGACGGGTTACTGGAAAAAGAGTGGATTAAAGATGAATCATGTGACGTAGAGTAAAATAAGCTGCTGATTTAGGGAAACATTTATTCATAACTCAAAGGCAACGAATCGTATTTTTTTGAGTTGTGAGTCGCGACAAAACAGTTGCTTTTCGCTTGCCACAAAAGTCCTATTTTTGCCACACGACTCATCGTGCACTCATTGCGTAAAATGCGTCCTTTCAACAGAAAAGACAACTCACTGTCATTTCTGCTGAAAGGATGCATTTTACGCAACTCTTAACTCACAAAATTATGGCGCAATCTATTACGGTTTCTCTCATTGGTCTACGTGCCTTACATTTACGTCGGTTGCGTTCTCATGTCCATCGCTGAAGCTTGGCTGTTACGCGTTAAATGCACGTTTGACTCATTTATGGCCAAGAATCGTGAGTAACAAGCCACGACTCATTCAATACACTTACCGTGACTCTCAAAGAGTGCTGTGACCCACCTCTACTTAGATCAAGCTAAAGAATCGCACTCTTAGATACTATTAGCGACTTACCCATATCTAGCAAAGTCCGAGTAGGCCTTCATAAAGAAATGGCTCATATTCCTGTCGTTCCCGGTCCAGGCTTGCCGCTCGAGGCGCTGCCGCCGCGGGAAGAACTCCTGGTCCATGAACGGCGCGCCCGTCAGGAAGTAATGCTCGGTGTCGTGCCCGTACTGACGCCATGCTGGCCAGTTGTACCCCTCCACGGTTGTGTTGAGGACGTACATGTAGACGGGGACCTTTTGTTCGAGGAGGATCTTGACTAGCTTGTCGGTGGGCGCGCGGTAGAGGAAGTCGGAGAGGAGCTGTGGAAGAAATAATGATGGTAGAAATTTTTCAACCGCATCTAACTATCAATGAATTTGTTCAGTCAATCAGAGTGGGACAGGGCTATTTATGGATTGTCCTCCTTGTCGCGTCTGACAATGGAGTCAATTCAGAAGTCACCAAAACTTAAACTAAACTAATTTGACAGCACTAAAAATATTGCCGTCCCTTTGAATGATTGAAATAAAAAGGATAGCATAATTTTTAGTGCTGTCAAATTAGTATGGTTTAGATTTGGCAACATCTGAATTGCCTAGCTCAGTAACCTCAACCTCAACAGCCTGTATTGGTCCACTGCTGGACGCAGGCCTCCTTCTGGTAAGCGCCTTGTTGGCTTTTATCTCATGGGGGTAATGCCCATAATCCCCACGCTGGGCATGCGGGTTGGTGAACGCAGTTTGGTGGTAGAATTGTTCTGCAGGGGCGCTGCTGCCCGCCCCCAGTGGATATTCCGTAGTCGCCTCGCCTCTTAGGACACCCGCGGGAAGAGGTGGGGGTGGTGCAAATTCTAAGCCGGCACCACACAGCTAGTAACTACACTAGCTTAGTAACGTTAGTCTGGAATAAGCTCATAATAAATAATACTAGAAAAAAAATTTGGCATTGTACTCATATGCAAGTAGGGCAAGCAAACGAGCCGACAACCCCCATACACCTTCATACGTGGCGAGCGAAGCGAGCCACTTTAAACCAGCGGCTTGAGACTCCAAGACAAGGCAGGGAAGTGAGCGGAGCGAGCCACAAAACCTCACGCAATGTGCGAGGTACACTCCCACACAGCGTGGCGAGCGAAGGGAGCAGCGGTAAGTAAATAATGTTGTGCTATTTCCCCGCGCGGTGCTGACTTTTTTACCCATTTTCCTGCTAGAATCGCTAGATTGGCGCTACAACTCACATGTACGTACTGGTCCCGGAGCGCGCTGGTGTTGTGCGGCTGCGGATGGTAGGTGTACATGTAGCGCACCGCCTCGAACACGCCGCGCGGGTTCAGGGTGTAGTTGTACCGTTGTACCAGCTCGGAGACCTTCTGGGTGAACCATTGTTCTGTGATGGCGTACGTGGGGGCTAGCGTCTCGTTGTTGTCTGGAAGAGAGTTACAGATGAGATTGGCCAGAGATGATGGTCTTAAGCGACTTAACTTCTGCATAAGTGCATGATGTCCATGTCTTTCCTGGTATTGCTTGCCTAAGGCGCTGCGACAGAGACCGAGAGAGACCGTGAGAGTAAACCGAGACGCGATGTCCAGTCTCGATCTCGCACGTGAATTTGACGCATACCTATTTTTTAATAACTTTTGGTGGCTGTTGTATCACTGCGGCACAAGTCTTAGATCAAGTATGGTCTCGCTTCCGGTAACCGGTCTCTGTCGCGGTGCGAACCGCCATTCTTTTACTATACCCTTAAGTCCAGGTATTCCTGCAGTAGGAGGCGTAAGGGAAAACGCGCGCCTGCCAAGCCGCCGCGCTCGTGTTTTTTGTAGTTATTTAAACATGGTGATTAAGAAAATAATTTTATCAAGTCAAAATCTGCGAATTTGTTTAGAAATACTAAGTGTCTTTAGTTAAGTACAAAAAAAGTAACATATCAGTAGTTCGCTAGTCATTATATTGAAAAAACATCTTTAGAATTGTTTTCTATGCAGTGAAGTTCATTAGATCTGGTAACTGAATGCGACTTTGACTAGACTAGATCCTTATGTACCTACCTAATATATACTTTTTTCAGAATTTTAAAACCTATTTTCTAATTCTCAGATGATTTTAAAAATCACAAAAGTGCGGCCTCTGCTGGCCTACCAACCCTTAATGAAGCGATCGCATATCGATTGTCATTTGTTATTGACATGGTGACGCGACGTTCTTAGCTAGCTTTTGTTTCCCTTCTCCTCGCTATGAACGTGCTAGAGGCGATGCCAGCTCTAGCTAGAGGCAGTGCGACGTTGCCAGCTAGCTACTCACACAGTACGTAGGCCGCCTCCTGCGTGGTGACCCCGGTCATGAATGAACCGTAGCGCGCGGTTGAACCTCCACTCCTTGAACAAGTTCTCTGGCAGAGAGGCGATGCCAGCTCTAGCTAGAGGCGGTGCGACGTTGCCAGCTAGCTACTCACACAGTATGTAGGCCGCCTCCTGCGTGGTGACCCCGGTCATGTACCGCAGCGCGCGGTTGAACCTCCGCTCCTTGAACAAGTTCTCCGGCAGTTCGTTCAGGAAGTGCCAGTCGCGGGACCGCCAGCCGTCGTACCACTCGTCTCCGGGGAATGTGAAGTTGTTTTCTAACACTGGGCCCCAGGGGATGAAGCCTACGTGCGGCTGGAATGAAAAACGCGCAATGGGTAAATTATTATACACTGTTCAATAGTCAATTACGTGTTATGAAAGAAGTGTTATGCAAACTTTGCTACCTATTGGTATAACTTGATAGGACGATTATTCGTGTTTTAACGGCTCGCAATTGCATACCACCATTAGGGTATTTCTTTCCCAGATCTAAGCTAGCCCAATCAATAGGTTGGCTCACTTTTGGCTGTGTTGGACACGTTGCGCGATGTTTTCTATAGTCACTGTCAGAAATCCTCTCTGGACCCTGTCCACTATAAATTTCACCATTTATTTATTTATTTATTTATGGATGTAATTAGAACGGCTTTAGGCCAATTATACTAATTACAGTAGGTTTAAAATTAGATATACGTGTAGTTAAAATTAAGTAGGTACATAATAATAGAAATAGTTACGTACTTATGTCAAATAATAAACAATAATCAAGCATAATTAAATTGTCAGCATAAAGAAATATTCAAATGTAAGATTTAGGTAGGTATTATAAAAATTTAAGAATTAAATTGAAGTCGTAATTAAATATAAAATAAAACAATGGTCAAAATTCACATTCACAAAAAGTTAGACAAGCAAGCATAAGAGTTCTCCACTCGTCCGCGAATATATCGGTGTCCGGGAGGGCCTCCAGGAGTTTGTTCAGGGCTGCGAGAGTCCTGGGTATAGGAGAGCGGGCGCGCGCCACCGTGCGGCTCGTCGTTGGAGCAAAGAGTCGATGTCTCCTGCCCCGTAGGTAGTTATTGGGTACATAGAGTCGAAGTGACTCATTCATCAAATCAGGCGCGTCCATGGCACCACGAAACACCTTGCAGATTGTTGACAGCTGATCATGAGCTCTTCGCGTTTGGAGAGAGTTAAATCCAAGAAACCCAAGAAGGAATCTCGTCGGGTACATAAAAGCCCTGATTATGTTTGTATAGGAATCTTAGGAACGCTTTCTGTACTTTTTCCAAAAGGAGCGCGTAGGTGGATTCATAAGGATTCCATATACAAGAGCTTGACTCAAGCTTACTTCGAACCAAAGTAGAAAACAGAAGCCGTAAAACATATTCGCTCTGAAAGTCGCGAGCATTTCTTAGAATGAATCCAAGTCTCTGGAAGGATTCCTTAGCAACTGTAGTAATGTGGTTATGAAAAGTAAGCCTTTGGTCGAATGTGACCCCCAAGTCCTTGACAGAGGTTGATCGAGGAATTACGTCACCATGTAAAGTGTAGTCAAAGAGTATTGGGTGCCACATTCGCCCAAAGGTCATTACTGAGCACTTTTTTATATTAAATTCCATTTTATTAGTAAGGCTCCATTGACAGATTTTATCAATGTCCCCCTGCAGAGCTAAGCAGTCCTCCGGAGACTCAATAGTGGAGTATAACTTAAGATCGTCCGCGTATAGAAGGCACTTGGCAAAAACTACAGAGGCAGGTAGATCATTCACCATCAACAGAAAGAGCAGAGGTCCTAGCACTGAGCCCTGACTTACTCCGGAGCGCGTGTGATAAGGCCTGGACTCGTAGACTCCAAGCCTGACATACTGTTGTCGGTCGCGTAGATAGTCCGCAATAAGTTGAAGGAGGCCAGGCGCGAAGCCTATGGCGCTTAATTTCGCCAACAGTATGTCATTGTTGACCCTATCAAACGCTTTCCGGAAGTCAAAGTACAGCACATCTACTTGTCTCTTCCTGTCAAGCTGCTTGGAGACATATTCGACAAGGGAGAGTAAATTAGTATTCACTGACCTGCGGCTTCTGAAACCATGTTGATCAGCATTCAGAAATCCTTCCACCTGCGTGTATAAAAGTTTATGCAGGGTATTTTCGAATATTTTAGCGGCAGACGACAGTATTGCTATAGGTCTATGTTCTTCAACGGCAAGTCTGTTTGAGGTCTTCGGTATCGGAGTTACTCTGGATATTTTCCACTGGGAAGGATAAACACCAGTTTTCAGAGCAAGGTTGAAAATGTGACAGAGTGGGGAGGCAAATGATTTCATAGCTGGTTTCAAAACATTTGAGGGTAGACCATCTGGCCCAGCTGAGTCACTTGATTTAAGTTTAGCTATGGCTTTTACCACATCCAAGACATTGAAGTTGAATATGTTAATGTAGTGGCTATTGCGACTTTGATCATGGCAGATTGTACTTGCGGCATCTAAAAGAGGTACGTCCGTAAGGAACACGCTCGAGAAAAAGTCTGCGAAAGCTTCCACCGCCTCGACCCCTCGGCGCGATTCCCCATTGTACGTCACCGCTGGTTCGAAGCCGCCCTTTGATCGTAAGCTAGAGATATAGCGCCAAAAATCGCGGGGTCGCAATGCTAGATTGCTCTCGATGCTACACATATGTGAGTTGTAGGCAGATTTAGCGCGTGATTTAAGGGAAGCTCTTAGATCCGAGAAAGATTTATGAGCAGTCAACGAACCAGTACGTTTCCAGTTTGAATGAAACTTCGTTTTTCGTCCGATGTCATGGATGATGTCAGGTGTAAACCATACCGGATAGCGTTTGGAAGCTTCATTCTTCCGGGTTTTTTTAGGTATACATGAGTCGAAGATACCATAGACGATACCATAGAAGTTATTAATAGCGCTTGTTACATCCTCACAAATTAGGACTGTGTCCCAAGAACTACTCGCAAGTAGATCATGCAAGACAGCATGATCACACTTGTTAAAGTTCCAATCTTTGGAGGGATCGACATTGCTAGGTTCCATAGTATCGGAGACATTGGTCACGTCTACTCTTACCTCTATGTCCAATGCGGGATGGTAAAGATCAATGGGGACCACACCCTCGGTGCTGGAGACCGACACCTCACGAACCCCAGCGCTCTCTCTGACCAAAACAACGTCCAGGATGCTTCCGTGTACATTAGCAATGTCATTGAACTCTATAACATTTGAGAACGACATAAAATAACAATAATAATTACGAATGCTTTGCGATGCACTGCGTAAGTTCAGATCACCTAATATGATAACATGACCCTTAAGGTCATTTATGAAACTTTCTATTTTACAAAACCATCTCATATAATCTTGATCGCTAGCAGTAGGTTTAATATAAGTAACACATATAAAGTAGGGGTGGCCGCGCCACGTGAAGCTAGCCCAAAGGTCTTCGCCGCAGTCCGTCTCAAGCTCCTGCCGGCGGCGCAGCACAAGCGGGGCTCTGGCGGCAAGCAGGACTCCTCCACACGGCGTTCCTCGGTCGCGACGAAGGACGTTCCAGTCAGCAATGGCCAGCTCCGTATCACCTACAGAGAGGTCCAGAAAAGTCTCCGTCGCTGCGAGTATTTGATGCTCGAGAAGCGCAATGTTATTTCGCCAGGTAGTAAGCTTGGTTTTTAAACCCCTCACGTTTTGGTAAAAAATCGGGATGGCAGTGATTTTACTGTGGGCCGCTGGGGTCACGAAAGGGCTGCCGCCCGGGAGTATATGCTCCTGTAGATACATTGACTCTCCCTGGGACTGCTGGTCTTCTGTAATTAATCCAGGCTTTGATCCTAGCGTTAACCGGCCACACGTCTGCAGAATAGCACTTGTCATACAACGCCTCTGGAACACCAATCTTATAGGATTTATAGCTACCCTTCGCCGTCAACTGCTCGACCGTACAGGTCTCTGTAGAGCACAATTGTTTCAGGTACTGAAGAACCTCCTCGGCATTGGACGCCATATTCCAGAGATGTAGGTATTTCACTGGTTCGACTGCTTTCAGTGATGTGATAGCGGGTCCAGCTGCTCCGCACAACGATGAAGGTCCCCTGCTCTTTCGCTTCCTAACCTCGGTCCATTCCTGGTGGTCACCTGCGGCAGAAGTGTTGCCGCCGCCGGAAAGCATGGCTTTTGCTACATGAACATTAGCTACACCATTAGATTGCGCTGCGGGCTTCGATTGCTCCGATTGTGGTTTTATGACCTTTTCTCGTGTCTGCTTAGTCGGCTCTGGTGAGAAGAGACGTTTAGGTTCTGGAGCTATGGGTGTTTGGGCGATTTTATTTTCATATCCCTCAAGCTTGGTGTTGAGCGTGACCACTTGTAGAGCATAACTTTCTAGCTTACTTTCGTAGCGTGTAATGAGGGAGATAGCATTCGTGAGTTGCTCCCGGAGGGTGGCCATCTCCGATTTCAGGGTTCGTATTTCAGAAGAGAGCTCAATGTTGGGTTCGCTAGAGTGATGCAGTATTCCCGGGCTGCTAGGTGCAGGCAGTGGGAGCTTCTTACGAATGGTTACGTTCAGATCGCGCACTCCTTTTGATGCCCCTACAGGAGTAAGGCTGTTATCGCCACCTTTTTTCGCGGCACACCGGCATTCAGGGCATACCCAGGCATTCCCATCCTCCTTTGACAGGTTTTTCCCCCCTGTACACAGTTCGTGATATGTTTTCGCGCAAGCATTCACACTACATTGACGAAAAGTTTCTTCAGCAGAGATATCGTCACTGCAAGCGGAGCACAGCATCTTGGGTTACAGGAATTTTTAGGTTCTGAGCTGGCAACACACTGTGAGAGTGATCGTCGTCTGCTTGCAACCAGAATTGCATGTATCCGAACGCAATAAGTTAGCCGGTGTGATCGTCGCGTCGCCGTCGGTCGTCTGCTTGCAACCAGAATTGCATGTATCCGAACGCAATAAGTTAGCCGGTGGATGTGTCACCGCGTCTGTCACTGTCACGATGTCAGCTGTTCAGTAGTCAATCTCCACATCAAAAAATGGAAATGTTTTGTTGCGAATTTGGCATTTGGAATTTTGGAAATAATAGAATTGATGAAGGTATTCTACTTTTGAAGCATGGCTTGTTATTGGCTGTTGTTCAAACTCAAATTTGCGTATATATATGAAGTTCCAATGTGTGTGTGTAGACTTCAAAAGTGCAACGATGGATGCCAAACTTTCTGAAGCAATAGCGGCTCGGAAAACAGTGGTGTCGTTCGGTAGGTACCTGTTTTGATGTCTTCCTTCCTTGGTCTTCAAATGGGTACCACTTTAGCTGCGAAACTCTGCGTCTTTCCAATAATAATTTCCCAAATTTCGGTGACTGTGTTACGGACGATGTTTACGAGGACACACGCACACGCCGAAAAAACCATGACATTATGATGTAACTTTGGTTACTAGTATAGTATTATAATATCTGTGCTTTGGTTAAAAATTAATCATTCATGATATGTATTGCGTATAACAATCCATTAGGCACACACCTATCCTACAGTTGCGTATACCTGAAACTCAGCATTCCCCAGTTCATAGAAGCTCCGCCCCTGTCTCAAACAGTTGACGAGCTTCCACGAGGAGTCGATCGGACAGCCGAGCAGGCGGCCGAACACGAGCGACGTGTTCTGCACGCGGTACTTGTCTTCTATCAGAGCCCAGTCCGCGAGCGCTGACCCACTCTGTGAAGGTACAAAGAAGGTATCATTTTCAATGTACTAACATATGTCTAAGTCTGAAATGAAAATTAGCGCTGTTTTGTACTATCCTAATGCAAACAGCATTATGCTGAAACTGACCCTTTTGAGCTCACCACGGCAGCGCAGAAACGCGTAAGCATGTAGCCCCCGCCCTGGGTGGGCGGTGACTACCTACCTTCATTGTTACTAAGGCGAGTGTAGTATTAGTGGGTAGGTGCCTATTTATATTAAATTCGGTTGCTAAGCTTTTACTATAATTAATAATAATAATATTCATGTGTTATCAATTTTATAATTGTGTACCTACTTGCTTACCTACCTACCTAATAATTATGTGTACCTTCCTATGTTACTGTTCCTTTGTTACTTTTCCTGTGCTGTTTGTGTGTGTATTCAATAAAAAGTCTATCTATCTATCTATGGTTATAGATCTGGGGCCGAATTCTGCTAGCCAGTCACTTTACTATGACAATGGTATCGTCGCAGAATCGTCAATAGATGAAAGAAACTCTAGATGGTGCGTGCGGTGCTATTTTCACGCAGAGATTGATAAAATAGTTTCAACCTTGACACTTTTGACACGCGTCCCTTCATCTGTAGTTTCTTATCAAAGGTATTTCAATGTGTTATTCTGAGACTATACTTGTTTTGGTAAAGTGATTAATTTAATGGAATCAGGGCCCTGTGATCAGGAAAATCGTATTGCCACTAGCAATACATAGTAATTTGCGTTGGTATGATACGGTGCAATTTCTGAACAGGCAACAAAAAAAGCTTTTAGTCAAAGGGTAGTTGTCAAATGTTTTGTGAACGCACGCGGTACTTGACTTCTATTAGAGCCCAACCCGCGAGCGCAGACCCCACTCTGTGGGGGAAGGAATAAGTTGCATTTTTGAACAACAAACATACAGCTCAGGGGATGTCAATGTTTTCTAAAGACAGACAATACGTTAAAACAAGACAACGTTGCAATGGGCGATAACCTATTCTGTCCCAGTAGAAATAAGATATGTTTTTGAACAGGGTCAGACACTGCACTGGGAGAGGGTTTTTGTAAAGAGGTGTATTTGTGAATAGCCTGTCGCCCGTACCTGAGCAATGACTCTTTTCTCACCTGAGCAATGACTCTAGTCACAATATCCCTAGTCTGGGGGGCCACAGTTAGCAAGCCAGCGGAGGCCCCGCCGGCCCCCGGCCCGAATAGGGTTATAGACGAGGGGTCCCCGTTGAAAGGGCCTATGTTCTCGTGGACCCAGCGGATCGCCATTATCTGGTCCAGGATGCCGTAGTTGCCGGGAGAGTTTTCGTCTGCTGTTGAGAGGAATCCTAAAAACAAAAATTAATTTTAGTACATCTTAATGTTATATTTTAGGTTACAAATGAATTTCTTATTCATCTAATCTTGTTGTTCGTTTTAAAGGAAATTCTTTGGGCACCATAGCACGAAACACACTAGCTGCGCCCCGTAGTGATTCCACCGGAGAACTGCACTTTTGCGGGATCAAAGTAGCCTATATTTTATTATAGTCCACGATATAGGTACCAACTTTCATCTAAATCCGTCCAGCCGTTGGAGCATAAAGGAATATCAAACATACTAACATACATTCATGAGAGTACTGACCCAAAGCTCCGAGCCTGTAGTTAAAAGACACCACAATAACGTTGTAGAAAGCTGCCAGAGCGTGTCCCGGGAACAGGTTGGATGCGCCAGACATGAACTGACCTCCGTGGATGTATATCATCACGGGGTAGCGCTGTGCAGTGGAGCCTGCCTCCGTCTGTGAACATTAATCAAAATCAAAAACACTTAGAAAAGGACAAATTGTAAAACTAAACACTGACACGGAAATCAAGTGATATTCTTGATTTCTGTTGCTTCGTTATGTAGACTAAAGTAAAGAAGCGACGAAGGAACCGTAGGCATGATAGTTGTTATTTTTCGAGTTGGAGCAAAACCCGTCCCAAGCTTTTTTATCCTCTAGGTAATCTGATATTTTATACTAAGTCTTTTTGCACAGCAAGGTTTTGACAATTTGTTTGAATTTTTTACTGATACATTTTTGCAACTCACTAGGATTTTTGTGAATGAAATCATAAAACTTTCGTATTTTGACGAATTCGTTATAAGTAGTAAGCGGGTTAACTACGAACACAGTTTCATGAAACGTTGGTATTCTTCCAACACAAAATAGGTTCGTAGTACACTCGCTTACAAAAAAATGAGATATGAAATTATGAGATAGGAATTTTGTTGCTTTTTCACGCCATTGATCATAACGGGTTGAAATGTAGCATGAAGAGATTTTTAATGCCAGAAACGCGAGTGGACGTACGAAGCTCAGAAAAGAGAAATATACCTACTAGGTACGAAACCTGTCTAGCGTAATGCAAGAGAAGATAGAGAGGTCATTTTACAAGTGGCTCTACTTTATCCTAATAAACTTACTAATATTATAAATGCGATAGTTTGTGAAGGTGTCACGATGTTAGGCTGGGGGTAACGCCAAAACGAATTGGTTCTGATGCCTGAATGTTTGCATAGATTGGAAAACAATGGAAACGGGCAGAAGCTAACAGCGTCATAAAAGCAGGGTAATCAAGCTTTCCCTATACATTAATTAAATAACAATATAATTTACTAGCTGCATTCCGACTATCCGTTGTCCTATTACTCGTTTTCCCGTAGGAATGAAGCATTTTCCCGTGGTAAGTAATAGCCTATCAGGAACAATGTGGGCTTCTAATGGTAATAGTAGATTGTTAGCCTAGGGTTGAAAAGAATCAATTCCCGAGGTAGTTAGACCTTCCTACTCGGCTATCGTCCGAGTAGGAATTGATTCTTTTACCCGTGGCAAACACTCTACTTTTCATTTAGAATATGAGGAAAATAAAAGATTTTCTATGACACAATTTGCCTCGTCTGTAATGGAATCTGGTGTCAATATTTCGCTTGGACTCATTTTTAATATTCAATTCAAATCTTAGCACAAAAGTCCGTCACAGATACATACATAACAGATTATAGTATCCCGCCAATTTGTGTTGACTTTTTAAATTTTAATTATGGAACTCGTCGCTCGCCGCGTAATTGTCGCGGCACTCGCGGTTTATTCCGCTCAAAGAAGTTTGCGCTAAATTCACACTGGCTGTTTAGAAAGTCATGACATTTTTTAATTAGTTTTTTTTTACATAAAACTCTTCACAGCCGAGAGCAGTTCTATTTTTAAAGTTCATTCCGGCCCAAGGGTCGATATGAATTTGTATGAGTTTTTCCCTCCTTATGAAAGGAAAGCAGCATTTTCCACCCAATAATCAGATCAAAACAACACTACATCCCGAGTATGAGAAATGAAAAAGAATTTTTCAAATCGGTCTAGTAGTTTCGGAGCCTATTAAATACAAACAAATAATCAAATCTTTCCTCTTTATAATATTAGTATAGATGATAGAAAACATCGCCTAGGGACCAAAACTAGGCTCAATGATCGCTATGCATATCCCTGGCGCATTATATCAACTATTATGATAAAGACTAGAATATTTAATAAAAGCGAGGCATAATTTAGAATTACCGGAGCTGCTTGTCCAAATAAATTAGTCACTCTTAATCAAAGTTAACCTTAGGCCTAACTCATTCAATTATCTTTAAATCAGTTATTAGCGGAGTTCCGCGCGGTATCTTCATACAAATTAGATTTAATCGACAACCATCAACGTAATTGCAAACATCTGCCGGTATGTAGGTCCAGTTTTGTTAACTCTTGGTGCGAAATGAGGGGTAGGTATTTGAAGTTTGAGGTCGTTTTTATTTGTTAGCGCTCAGAGAGATGAACTGATTTTGAATGCGGAATACGAATTTAGAAGACTGTTTCTAAAGTGGTGATTAGATTTACGGTTGAAACAATTGCAAGACAAAAACGTAGACCCAGCTGGGATTTCGATATTACGATATCCAAAGGATTTTAAACCAAGTGTAAATGTTATGTTCTGGCTGGAAGACTTGAATAAGTCGTGAACACGATCAATTTAGATTCAAATATACTTTTTTACCTTGCTTGGTTTATACAGGACTAGCTTCTGCCTGCGGCTTCGCACGCGTTGTTTCTATGGAAACGTTTCGAGGTTATTTCTATCCCATGGGAACTGATTTATGGGATAAAAAGTCGCCTATGTTTGATTCCAGGGTTAGACTTACCTGTATGCAAAATTTCAGCCTGATCGTAGTAGTTTTGGCGTGAAGAGGTAACAAACGTCCATCTATACATCCATCCATCCAAACTTTCGCATTTATAATATTAGTGTGATCTACACTTCTACTCTCGTAAGGCCTGATCATGCATCTTCCGTTGCGCATTCTGCGCATGCGCCTGCGAGGGGAGGAGTTTCGCCTATTTATTCTTAAGTATCAGGGCAGTATGAACTTACATTTGGAGAGAATATGTTCAAGTAAAGGCAGTCCTCGTCCATATCGCGGATGCTTTTAGTGGCGCCCGTGAACCTGACGGGCTGGGGGCACGCGGGACCCCAGTCCACCGCCTGCATAAGCTGCCATCCGGGGTGCTGGCGAGGAGGCTGGAAATTAAGATTGCCTTATCAGCACAACTGCTAAGTGCCTCCTCCAAACAAGGAGAGTTTTGCGTCAATCGTAAATGAATATACTAATTTTGAGTACAATAATTTATTATGTTTTGACTATGAATGTAAATAATTATCTCATTGTTAACTATTTATCTTCGATTGTATTATCCTTGATTATTTTCGTTATTTGAACGAATTGAATCACAGCGATTTAATATTTACACACCTGCTTGCGGGTTGAATTCATTTGACATCACTCTATTTATAAGATCCGACATGTACTTACCTGTAATAATGTATTCGGCTAATAAATGATTTGATCACTACACTTGGCAGGAGGATGGGGGATGCTAAAAATACAAAGAAGCTGCTGCCCTTCCTCTGGTAGGTTCCCTTAGTGGGCTGTTACAACAGCCACGCGACGAGTTGGACGGGAGGATACTAACGCCGCGTCCGCCACGGCATATTGGATACACAAAATTTGCATCATGCTAATATACAAAAAGTGCTTACTAAAATGTGGAACTTCACAGGTGTAAGATCTTTTTGGCCGTGTCTTGCAATGGTGAACCTGGCTGTTCTATAAATTATCTGCTCAAATGCAGCTAGCTTAGGCTATGTTACATTGCTGCCAAAACTATTAAATACTGTAATGATGGTTTTAATACGAAAGGGCAGAGGTACTGTGTAAATCTTGTTTAAAAAGAGTACTTAGGGGCTATGCAGACAGAGCAACTTTAGTTGAAGAAACTGAGCTTTTTAATTTTATTTTCTGTTTTTAATGCAAACAGCTAGTTGCAATAGTTGCTCTGTCTGCATAGCGCCTTAGAAACAACTTGCTTTTTGATGGTCCACCTACCTCCAGCAAAATTTGTGTTTTTACAACTATCAACTACCTACTTACTTTAAATCTTCCTTCCAACACTGGCGGCCTCGCATATGGTATACCAAGGAACACGGAGACCTCTCCTTGAATCCTTTCTACAGGGGTCAGCCAGGGTCTGTACCCTGACTGTGGGTCTGGATTGTCATACAAATACACCTGGAATCATGTTTAAATTTTAAGAAAAATTTTACTAACTTAATGGACCTGTTATAAAGTTTCAAGTTACCTTTAAACAAACATTTCTAATTGAAAATAATACTTAACAAAAGTCAGAAAAAATTCAAGAAATAACAACAATAAGTAAGTACCTTAAATCCCTGAACCTGCCCATAGTTTGTAGTGACAAAGATGTCCCTCTTCAGTTGTTTCGAGTCCCTTCTCTCTTTCCCCTGCAGATCCTCTCTCCAGCCTCCGAGGATGCCAGGGAATAGGGCATCAGGGTTGTTTGGATTGTTCTGAAGAAAGGTTTTGATTAAAATACAACAGCTTAGGCATGGACTGACTATTACAACTTCTTTGTTGTCTGGATTCTTTTTATCAATCGCAGGTGGCCGGACTGACTAACAATACCAACCTTAGCTAGTCCAGATTTATGGAATTTTACCCCTGTTTCTTAGTAAATTAGGTGAGCTTTAAGAGTTTTAAAATGAGAAACAGAGGGAATAAAGTCATTTACAGTGGGATATTTACCATGATTTGAGTTTTAAGCTTTGCCGAAATATTGGCAAGCTCAAAACTCAAATCATGGTATTTATCTCGTTGTAAATGACTTTAGTGTTAACACATTTACTGCCCAGCCTCCAGGTGCACCCTTGTGGGTTGCACTGCCGCTACACAGGGCTCGGGGATCATCTGCGTCTTGGGCCATGAAAGTGTTGTTATATCGCATTCACTGCCCAGCCTCGGCAGTGCGACCGGCAGGGGCACGCCACCATACATGGGGCTGGGGGAGATCATCTGCATCTTGGGCCATGAAAATGTTAGTAACCATGATGGTTTTAAAAGTTTTATCAGAGGGAATAAGTTTTGATATTTCACTAATGTTCAGTGGCAATTAAATTACCATCAAAATATAAATATCTATTTGCATACTTACATTGACATACTTGTACTGATCATCCAACGGGTTAGTGTACAAAGGGTTGTATGGAAAGCCTCCCGGCTGATTAATATTAGGGTTGTATGGGTTGTACCTCGTAGGGTCTACCCCATACCTCCTGTTATTGTAAACATAGGTCCTGTAATCACTATCTCCCGGGCTAGGAAGCCGTGTCTGCCGCGGCTTATCCTGATTCCCACCATAGTAGTCATTATTGGCTTGACCGTTGTACAGATCTTTGTTCGACTGACCATTAACACTAGCACATAGTATAAACACTAGAAATATGTTTCCTTTCATTTTCACACGGCACCTAAGCCTAGAATGGAAGTATGATGAGTGTTTCTGCATGAGTCACCATAATCACGCACTTGAAGTTTTCTTCGGTATTGTAACTTTGATTTTAAGTTTTATGAATGAAAAGGCACTTTGTTTGCTTTGTAGATGATTATAATAAAGAATTATCACGGCGAATCACTAAAAATTCTAAGGATATTCGCAATTTTTACTACCAAACAACGAACAACACAGAACAGAACTCCTGTGTGTGACACACTGATCTGACTCGCTCGAGCATATCTGAAATGGCCCTATTTTTATCTAGTTCATTGCTACAACAGTACGTAGGGCTTATCTCTTTGTACTAAGTAACTAATCAGAAAATTATCAACATCGCGAGATAGGCTACGCCCAAAAAATCAGTTTACTTTTTTGCTCGCGGCTTTGTTTATTTCCACAGCGGTGTTTCCAACTAAGCCTAAGGAGTAAAGAAAGTCTGCGTGACGTCCCCCCCCCCCCAAATCTTAGTTTAGGTAGGTACTTAAAAAATTGCAATCCACGCTTGATGATTATTTTTTCCTGTATACTGCTGTCACTTTGATTAAGATTACCAAAAAATCTGCGGCTCGCTCTCTAATACTCCAAAAATCAAACGAATTTTTGTAGCATGCTCTGCTCGCCGACCGATAAATTCTGGTTCACTAAGGATGTAAGTAAGCGAACTACGAACCTTATTTGTGTTGGAAGAACACCAACACGTTTCGTCCCATAGCGAGCGACGTTTTTTATTATATTTTTTTCTTGGCTGATTTGATTATTTAGCTACTATTCCTACGCATGCCTCAACAATTTCAAAAAAGGCTGCGGCTCCTTCCACTTGATTATATAAATTTGCTAAGCATAGCAAAATTTCCAAAATTTTCAGGGCTGGCGGTTATTTATTTTCTCATACTCTTCTGGACCAGTTTGTGATCATTTGAAAAAGTAACAAAAATTATTTATTATTTTTGTATTAATAATTATTTGTTAGTCTCGTTCGCTTCGCTCTTCTTATATCTACCACCGCAAAGTCTTTAAAGTTTTGGGGGGTCGCTTGGCTAGCTATCACATTATATTTTTTGTTATAGGTAGGTTCTCTCTTGCTCACTTTTCCCCAGAGCTCTGTGAAGTTGACTTCAACGGCTGCGCACCGAACCATAATTAAGGCGTTGATGGGAAAGAACAGGGTCAGAGGGGATCTGTCTGTAAAACCAGGGTTGCCGGCAAGAATTGTGGCGTATTTCTATTTTGTCTAGCACATTTTGTTGAAAACGAGTAAGTAAGGTACCTACCTGTTACGAATTAACATTTTCAGTGCCCCAAGAGGAAGTTTTCATTTTATACCTACCTACAAACAGGAATTACAAAACGCAATGGTACCTACCTAAATATCCCGCTTAAAATAACTTTATTAATCAGTAAGTTTTCAGAAAAATATCTATACTTCTATGAGTAAATTAATTGTTGAAAAAAGTTAGTTCCGGCGAGGTCTACTGTTAGTAGAACTACTAGTTAGGTAGGTACCTCCCTGAACATAATATTAATTTAGCTTTTTCACAATATACGAGCATTTCGCATGCAGTACCCAGTTTCTTAAAACATGGGTTAAAAGTTGTTAAGCTAGATTCAGGCATTATGCGACGACGATAGCAACATTAATTTGAACAATCATTTCGTTCATTCAACTTTGTTGTTGTCTTTCGTTCTATTGAACTGTTCCAATCTCAGATTTACTCTTTCTAAGGTTCCAATGCTGCCATTCGCAAAAAAAAAAATTGAACAAAACGGAACAAAATGATTTCGCTAGATGGCAGTGCCTTAAACTTCACTTTGTTCTTAATGTGTACGATAGATGGCGCAAAAAAACTATCAATGCTAGGGTCGAGAAATCCATGGGAAACCCATTTGAAAAATTGATAGACGCACAGCGTTGCCAGATCTACTGATTTAGCAGTAGATCTACCTGCTTTTTGAACCGTCTACTGATCTACTGATTTATTTCTAAGATTTCGTGAAATCTACCTGATTTTTCCCGAGCGTCAATGGCTCCGTATCTATTAAGTAAGCTGTCACTAATTGTCACTGTCACTTTACAAGTCAATGAAATTTTCACCAATCCGGTTTGTCACAATACTGATAAAATATGAATGAAATTGAAGAGTTCGTTTTGTTCGTTCGTTTCTTCCACTTCCTGTAAACATCTGTGTTCCCATGGTATAATAAATAATACATGTATTATTTTACCATGTGTGTTCCTATCTTTTTAGAATTGATTGGTCGGTCCGTTCGTTCGTTCGATAAACATTTCCAGTGTTGCCAGATCTACTGATTTAACAGTAGATCTTGTAGATGGATTATTACACTTCCTACGAGTAGATCTGCTTGATTTTTGAACAGCCACTGATTTATTTTGTAAAATTCGAGAAATCAACATGCTTTTCCTGAGAGCGACTCAAGGCCAAGGCATAAGGCCTTGTAACAACAAAAGAAATTAAAAATTCAATTTCACTTGGTGTTCATACGATTCTCGAGTCAGCTTGGTGTATATTTTTTTTTAAATTGAAATTCAAAAAAAATTGACATCTAGCATCCCTCTTTCTGTGATGCACATAGTTTTTTCTTTTGAAACACCATTGTACACTACCTAGTTACCTACCCCAAAAAACCTGATCAGTGCCCTTGGAAATGAACACATAATTTTTTGAAATTCGAAAGCCATGTAACTTAGGTTGCAAAGTAAAATATTTCATGGCTTTGATGAATGCCATCATTGAAAAGTGAAACACACACACACTGGATAAACATTAAAAAAACTGGATCAAAATCGGTTCATCCGATAGGGAACTAATGACCAACTATTATAGATCTCTAGCGGATGAACCGATTTTACAAAAAAACTTACAGATATCTACCACGCATTTTTCGTGTCAAAAACTAGAAATTTGTAGTTTTTTTCAAAATCTACTGATTTTTTCTTCAAGCTACTGATTTTTTACGTGACTTTCTACTGATTTTGTCAAATTCGATCTGGCATCACTGTAGACGCAACAGCAACATTATTATACCTCCATTACCACAATCAATCAATAAAAGTCTAGTCTCCACAAAATATTGCCGAGGTCATGAAGGTAATTTTACAAAGTATCAAAGTATCGATCAATTCTAGAGGGCAATTCTGGCAATTGGTAATCTACTCGACTAAGTACCTACCTATATGCCCTAGACAAAATATTGAGAGATTGCTTCGTAACGAACAAGCGTCTTCTGAAAATCTAAAATTCGATAGCGAGGGTCTTCTATAAGTTGCTCGTTATGGAACGAGTGATCGCGGGCTCTCATTCGTCTTTACGAAGAGTGAGAAAGATGAACATGACTCGTCGCTCATAAGTGTGGCAAAATTGAAAACAATTGTCTATAATAGAAATATCAATGAGTGCAACTAATGCAGTTTTTGGTGGGACTCGATATTTTATCGTAGGCTCGATATTTATCAATGAGTGCACGCTAATGCAGTTGTTGGTGGGACTCTCTATTTCCATGGACTCGATATTTTATCGAAGGCTCGATATTTATCGAGGGCTCGATATGTATCAAAGAATACCATTCGATGCTTTTTATCGATGCGCAGAATTGCCCTCCACTGCGTGCCTATTCGCGTCGAACCCTCTTTTACTTAAATCAATGAAATTTATTCAAAGTCATAAAACGCAGATAGGTGCGCAGCTTACGACCAAGGGAAAAATGATTTTCCAAGGCGTTTTTATGATAACGCATTTATTAAAGTAGTAAGTGCCTATCATCAACATCATCATCAACCTATGTTAGTCCACAGCTGGACATAGGCCTCCCCTAATGAGAAATGTTAAAGTGATTTTGAAAAAAATGGTTACCGATATTTGGGCCAAAACCTTTAAACCCCTTTCAATAACTGCTGTGAAATGTGCACTTTCACAACAGTTCTTGCCCACTTGGCTTTGTAGGTCTGTTTAAAAATTTCGACATCATAATTTTTGTCAATTGATCTGAAGAGAATCATTCCACAGTAAGCAGTTCTTTGAAGTACGGAACGCAGTCCTCGACTACCTAATTTTCGAGCGTTTGGTTCTATCATTGGACGATATATTTATTAATTTATTAATCCTACTAATATTATAAAGCCGAAAGTTTGTGAAATTTGAATTTTTGTTACCTAGGATCTCCAAAACTAATGAACAGATCAAGATGAAATTGGGTTTGGCCGGCCTTGGTCTAGACCAAAGCCTAACTTAGATAATATAATATTATATGGGTATTTATCTTATATATAAAATTCTCGTGCCACAATGTTCGTTCCCGTACTCCTCCGAAACGGCTTGGCCGATTCTCATGAAATTTTGTGAGCATATTGAGTAGGTCTGAGAATCGGCCAACATCTATTTTTCATACCCCTAAGTGATAATTTTAAATTTCCACGCGGGCGTAGCCGCGGGGCGCAGCTAGTACATATATATATACATGTATAAATACCCATAAATCAGTTCCCATGGGATAAAAATCACCGTTTCCGTTTCCAAATGTTTCCATAGAAACAAGGCGTGCGAAGCCGCGGGCATAAACAAGTAAATATATAAATAATGAATATTTCTTTCTTTTATAAATAACTAGCTTCTGCCCGCGGCTTTGCACGCGTATTTTCGGTATAATAAGAAGCCTATTATTTAAGTTAGGCTATGTTCTAAGTGTATGCCAAAGGGCATTGGGTAAAAGTGGCGTTGTTTTTGATGGTCCGCGGCCAGTTAAAAAACTATTGCCATTAATTAGTACTCTCAAAAATGAGCAACTTTCAGTACTACAGCCACTATCTAAAATATATCGGAAGCGAGATATCGAATGGCAAAAAATCATAAAATGATCGTCTAAATAAACAAATTACTAAGACTTCCCTACAGTTTTTAGTAACCATTGCATTTCATAGAAGTAGTAGAATGAAATTAAACATAACGAGCTCGATTGTAAACCGGCCCGGAGCTCGGTTCAGTTATGCTAACCAATCACAGCGCTCTATTCGTTTACCTGCGTGACGCTATCGCTCAACTCGACAACCTACCCTCTCTTTACTCACCATCTGACTTTCGTGCTGTTTGCGTGCGTAAATAAATAATAAATAGAATAAATAATAATAATAAATAATAATAATAAATAGTATTAGAAATAAAATATTATTGATGGGATACATGTTTTTTATTCATAACTTACTCGTTCCATACGTAAAATAATAGTATTTTTGAAATTAAAGTGCATTTTATCACTAACTTAGATGATATTGTTCTCAACTTCAAAGTCGAATATTTTGGCTCCGATATAAGTTACGGCGTATTTTGTTTTTTATAATGAATATACAGGTGTAGTACTTAAATTCAACACAAATTCCATCAGTGGCCGCATAAAAAAAAAACAACGCCACGACTCCATACAAACTTACCCAATGCCCACATCTTGATCTGTTCAGTAGTTTTGGAGACGCTAGGTACTAGTTTAGTATTATAATATCTGTGTCCTAGGTAACAAAAATTTCATATTTCACAAACTTTTGCGTAGGATAGGTATTTTCTAAGAAGCATACATATATAACTAACTGACTAGCTTCAATTAGAACCTTGTCGCAGTGGAGCCGACCTAGTAATTTCACTCAAAGCTTATATATCTTGAGCTTTGCTGCGTTTGTACCCTATTATTCATAACTGCATGTTTTCCATGCATCTAAAAGAGTAGCTTCATGTCTTGCATTAAATTGGAAACAAGCACAACATTTATGCGGAAGCGGAACTTTCAAGCAATCTTTTACTGCACAGTTAAATAGACGAGCGTACATAGAGTTAGAATAGCGTATCTTCCATGCTGCCTCTAAGCGTAGGTAACGTATGTAGCTAAAAGTGTATACAGTAACTTTAACAACTAAAGAAAGAGTTTTTAAGTAGAACACATTAGACATACATACTCAGGGCCGAGTTCTGGCTAGGGCGAGCGGGGCTATAGCTCAGAACCTCCACAAAAGAGTCGCTTCCAAGCTAAACATTTCGTTATAACAAAATGTTTGTTTGAAAAAAAAAACTCTCTTCGAATTATTAGATTAACATTTTTGTTATTATAGTGCGTAAGCCTCGCACTCTGGATAATTTCTAATTTCTAAGAAATCAAATAATACACACACGCAACACACGACACCTCGCGTCAAACGAACTAAACGTAACTTTAGTCTTTGAACAGGATTGGATAAACTTCGATGTTTCCCCTGTTTGGTTATCACATTCCCGTACTGAGGGGAGGACGCGGGTTCAAGTCCCGTCGAAGTCGAAAATTTTTGCGATATTATTTGATTTCTTAGATATTAGATTAACATTGTTTTTTTTTAAGTTTGCGGTAAAATAGTAGGTTCTTGGGATCACATTTTTATGGGATATAATTAATATCTATACTTACCAAGCAAAAAGAATCATCAAAATTGGCCCACCATTGACGGAGAAAACGGTGAACATAAATAACAAAACAAATATAGCCGATTAAAGAACCTCTTCCATTTTCGAGATCGGTTAAAATCAGTCACATCATATATGGTGATTTTCATCGAAGTGTTAAAAAAAACGTGGTTTCCTGTCCAGGCCTCCTGAGAAATTACGTTAAAACTGGATAGGATAAGGATAGGTGTATCCTTTGACATTTGACAGCCATTTCATGGCCATACAATTGCAAATTACGAAGGCCATGAAATGGCTTTCAAATGTCGAATTAGGATGAGTGGTTTTTGCGTAATTGCACAGCTGGGCATGGACATAACATAGATAAATAAAATGCTGATACGACGCTATTATTTTGATAAGAAAGAATAATGATGTTAAACCAGATTAAACGTAGCCAGGGAGTTCATATTAACTTAACCTTAAAATGTAGATTCAACCTCGTAAATTGTGTACGTTTGTCGCGTAAAAATGTAGAATTGAATTCTTTGTTTTGTAGTTTCTTAGCATCCTCGCAGCTTCGTAGTATTTTCGTAGTTGATAGCTACGAATTCGTAGCACTTTCGTTGCTCGTAGCTACGAATTCGTAGATATTACGTAGCACCGTAGAGTTCTACAAAGTGCTCTGAAACTAAACTGTACAGGCAATTGTCGAGGTAAAAATGTAATAATATGTAATTTTCCCGTCTATCCGTCCGATTAATAAAATCTTTCAATTCTGAATAGCTACACTATCCCTGCATGTTTTTAATTTTTTATTATCGATAGCTATAAACTTCGTTTGACCACAATTTCATAAAGTGAAGACACCTAGTCACTCTTTTTTCTTTTTTCTTAGTTACATTCTCTGATGTAACTTATCTCTCTCATAAGTTACATGATCTGTGTGTCTGGAAATATTGATTTATTTATAAACATGTATGTACTTACATCTATTCTAACAGGCACACCCAATGCAATAGAGTACCTTATATTCTAGTCTTATTATAGTTAATATTTAAATAAGCAGATCCTTAGAAATTATAGAAAAACGACAAAACAATTACATAAATATAAATGTCAAAGATAAATACAATAATATGCAGATAATAATGTCAAAGTAATTTGTTCCATGTCCCAAGAAGAAGCGAAGCAGAGGGCAGAAACTAGCAAGTTATATACTTGCTAGTTTTTGAGAGGGCAGAAACTAGCAAGTTATATACTTGCTAGTTTTTGCCCTCTGATTATATATCTCCATAAATATAGCTAACTATTTACTAATGTTTCTTTTCATCAGCGCGACGCTAGCTCAGATCCTTATTCCAGCCCTCTGATTCCAAATGAATTGAAGTCACTTTATACTTCTTATGAGGTTTTTTTTTTGTCGCAAACAGCAGCAATCCTTACGGAATACCTAGATTCGCTTGATTATCCCATTCAATCATTTCAATCTACAAAACTATATCTGTGACGACCTCTGTGGCGCAGCGGGCGAAGGTCTGCCTGCGACGCAGGAGGTTGCGGGTTCGATTCCCGCCTCGGGACAAATATTTGTACGATCTGCAGACATTTGTCCAGGGCGTTCTGGATGTTTTCTATATATAATAAAAAATATCTATCTATGTAGTGTATTATATTAAGTATATCAGTTATCTAGTACCCATAACACAAGCTCTGCTTACCTTGGGGCTAGATAATGCTGTGTGAATTGTCCAGCATTATTTATTTATTTGTTTGTTTGTAGACCCCTTTAGACGCCAATAAAAATAACGAATAGCAATTACGACAAGCAAATGCGACTGCAATTATTACCGAAGACTCGTGTGATAAAACTCGTTAATCATTGTTCCTTTCAATCTAAAACGTTTGCTTTATTTGAAGGCTCTGTTGGATGCCAAAACGGAGAGAATGCCCAAACAAGTGATCTCGCAGTCAATGACGACGGTTAGTTATCACCAGCATTGCATCAGTCGGGTAAGGAGTAAGGTGAGTTTGATATGGCATTAGGTCATCTATTCGCGCTGCGGGCGAAGGAGTTCGATTCCCGCCTCAGGACTATGTTTGTACGATATGTAGATGTTTTTTTCGGGTGTTCTATATATGTTTTCTATGTATAATAAAATAATATCTATCTATGTAGTATAATGTATTAAGTTTAACAGTTAACTAGTACCCTTAAAACACGCTCTGCTTAGCTTGGGGCTAGGTAATGCTGTGTGAAGTGTCCAGCATTATTTATTTTCATTAATTTTTTTATATGTGATATTTTATAGTAAGCATTTTTGCACAGCAAGGTTTTTACAATTTGTTTGAATTTATTTACTGATAATTTCTGCAACTCACTAGGAGTTTTGTTTAAAAGCGTATACATTGCCCTTTAAAAGATACAATAATTTTGTGTAGCCTAGTTGTGGCACAGCGAGTTTTTTTTTTCCAATATACTAAAATTATGCTATATTATCTATTATAATCGCTATTTTTAGGGAACCGATTGATATTTCTATGAGTGTACAACAAGAATACGGTACAATCTACCATTTCTAAAGGTTCTCCCTTAATGTTTACATCAGCTTTAACTTGTTAAACATTAGTTAGAATAAATCTAATACATTTTGTTTTGGTTTCGTTCAGCAAAATATTATTGACACTAAACCGATACTTCGAGACCGAACTTTTGAGATCGCACTATTTATCAATGCTGCGCACACCGATACGTACCGCCCATTATCTAATTAACCGACAACAAACCTGCCAGTCTGAGACTACTACAGTAATAGGATCACTGGTTTACATATACTTAAGTTCAACTTTTGGTCACAACTGCCGTCTCTACCCTTCCTTGTCTTTGGTACGTCAGTCGGTATCGGTATGCGGCGACCGGTACGACCGCCATGAATGCTGCGCATACCGGTAGGTACGTACCGCGCCCATTGTCTAATTAACTGCCGGTGAACCTGCCAGTTGGAGACTGCTGTGATACTATCGTTTGGTAGACAAATGACGAGCACGCTTGATGGCTCGTCATTTCCCCACCAAACGAATTCCGCATGTGCAAAAGAAGTATTCCGAAATGATGATTGCTGCATTTATATTTTTTGTCAAGAAAATATAGATACCTACAGTGGATAAAGTGTTTGGAATTACAATCACGGCAGCAATTCATAAGGAATAAGTGAGAGTAGTAACTAAATTATTGTATTTCTGAATTTAATTTCCTTTAGGTAAGTTCCATAATACAGGTTCTTCGTAATCTTTTAAACTAGCTGCGCCCCGCAGCTTCGCACGCGTTGTTTCTATGAAAACGTTCAAAGGTGATTTCTATCCTACGGGAACTGATTTATGGGATAAAAAGTAGCCTATGTTTGATTTCAGGATTACAAATTACCTGTATGCAAAATTTCAGCCCGATCAGTAGTTTTTACGTGAAAGAGTAACAAACATCCATCCATCCATACCTACAAACTTTCGCGTTTTTAATATTAGTAGGATTGTTCATACAGGGTTATTAAATACAAGCTGACCACGTTGTGTGTTTGACACGACGCAGAACCAGCCGTCCACTAGGGTGACAGTTGGTAATCGATAATACCGATTACAGGCACCAAGAAATCTCATAATTTTATTCAGATTGCTACATCATGAGGGTTAACCTCGTTGATTAATATTCAAAGCAAACGTTTGATGTCGAGCGACTATTCAAATTAAATCACTATGTAAACGTTCCGATATCAAAGTCCCGGTGGAATTAATCCGAACCTGTCAATACCAGACGTTCAGTCGCTAATTCCGCGCCTTAATTAATTCAGGTGTGTTCAGGTTAGGTGTAGGTAGGAGGGTCGGAGTACTAGCACAAGGGATAGTCACCTTCTATACGTAATCAGCATGGGAGGCGAGAGAAGGACGGAAGTGAAAAAATACAGGCAGTAATTATCTTACGAAAAAAATTGCACGCTCGAAGATTTACATCAAATGTCAGTATTTTTCTCACGCACTTCCCATTTAGTTGCTCGAACATTTACCTACATTCAGGATAATATACCTACATGCGCCTTGATCACGAAATAACTGAAGTAGGAGCCTAAAAATTAAATGATTTATTTCAACACAATCATCCTTCTGAATGCGTTTTAGATGCTCGCGTACACGAGTTCCTACTTTACAATATTTGATGATTTTTGTTGTAGACTGTGTACTAGGGTCGTAAAGTAATTGCTATTAGGGAAATAAATGAAGCTTGGCCTTTTTTACAAAGCATCCACCATCTAGCCGAAAAGTAAGCCGAGCTTGTGATGGTACATCAAATCAAGTGACTGATATAGGTATGAGTATCTTTTTTGGAAAACCCCCTGCAAGTTTTCTAAAAACGTTGTTCCCCTGGTGAGACTCCTTATAGACATACATTCAGAACCGGTACCGCACAGCACAATTATACAAATGAATAAATAAATACTGCTGGACAATACATGCATTTACATATGGGATTAAATTCGTATTATTTATTTTAGTGACAAAATAGCTTTCCGCAAGCTTCAAGCGAGTGGCCCGCGAGCTGTCATCGGATGCCCTCAATATAAATGTATGTAAATGTTAAGAGATAAATGTCCATTTTTATTCAATGCGGCAATGGTATATACTCGTATATATAGATCTGCGGCTACCTTCACGTAGTTGTTTCCTACGTTATTAATCCACAAGTTCAAATGAAGGGGAAGCTCGAGTACCCCACATTAAACAAAGGGAAATAAAAAACAAACTCAATACATTTTTCCATTGTTTAGCGACAAGATCAAAGTCAAAAGGTTTCTCCAAAATCACGAAGAAAGAAACTTGCGTACTTTCACAGCTAACAGCCAAAGTTGGAGGGCGTTTGTTTATTATAAATTCATCCCTTATCCCTTTAGAGGGATGAGGGTGGGTAGAGTGCGGCTAGTTCACATAATACAGGGTACCTGGTGCTCATTCTGCTTACTCATTTCTTTCTATTACAGTGGTATAGCTGCAGAATCGTTACGTAGAATCCTTAGATGAAAGAAACTCTAGAGAGTGGGTGCGGTGTTATTTGCGCGAAGATATTGATAGATGATATGTGTGATCTGTAGTTTCTTTCATTTAAGGTGGAATACCAAAATGTATCATTCTATGACGATACCATTGTCATAGTGAAGCAATTAGTTTAGCTGAATAGGTTCCCTGGTATAGATCGCTTCCTAGCGATAAGGTCGTCGTACTTCTGCAAGCACAAAGTTCTGTTAGTCTACGTTTCGCATCACACGTTAACAGCCTATACCAGTCCAGTGGCTGAACATAGGCCTCCCCTTATAAGCGCCTCTTCTCATTTAAGGACATTGCCATACTTCCCATGCTGGGCATGCTGCTAAGTGATCTCAGTGAGGTGGTCGGTCAGTCAGTTCTGCAGGTGGCACTACAGCTCGCCCCCCGGTGGATATTTCATAATCACTCTTACGACACCCACGGGAAGAGTTAGGGTGGTGCAAATTCAAAGCATAAACAACACGACTAGTAAGTAAGTAGGTAAATCATTTATTTGTCACATAAAACACACATAAGTACAATTGTTTTACTTATTACAAATTGGCAAAATTTAAACGTCCCAAAATTATAACAATTTAAAGTAAAACAGAAAGTAGAGGCACCTCTCATACCAGTAGACTAGCTAATATGTAACTCCGTTAAAATTAAGGCTAAAACATCCTAAAAATAAAAACCGATAGACTGATTCATCATCAGCCTATATTAGTCCACTGCTGGACATAGGTCTCCCCTAATGAGCGCCATAGCGCCCTGTCCTCAGCTTGCCGCATCCAGCATCTGCCTGCAGTCTTTCGCAGATCGTCATCGTGTAGGATCGTGTAGGACGCCCTCCGGCCAGGTGGGACCTGGCCGGAGGGCGTCCTACACTACGCTTGCCGAGTCGCGGTCTCCACTCAAGAACTCGTTTACCCCAGCGGTTGTCGGTTCTTCGCGAGATATGGCCGGCCCACTGCCCCTTCAGCTTGCTAATTCTTTGAGCTATGTCGATAAATTTGGTAGACTGTACTTTGGTAGGTTGGTGGATAGACTGATTAAGCTTGGACTTTATCGGAGTATAAGAGCTGTTCCCTCATACACTGTATGTTAAGTAGGGCAGAGGGAAATCTTGTAAGTTCGAGGGCCCTCCGTTAATCTGTCAAGTTATTGTTTCAACGGCCCTCGTACCTACTCGCTGAGTGCATGTCCGGGGTGATGGATGGGGCAGGGACAAAATATATTTGAATAAAGCCTTTATTCTGTTGTATTACAAAGGCAGAAGTTGTAATTTGTCAAACTATGTTTGATTCTAATAAGGGCCGAATTGATATGATGATGTTTTGGCACGAAAATTTAAAAATATAAGTTACTAGCTTCTGCCCGCGGCTTCGCACGCGTAAACCTCACGGAGCCCGGGACCTTTCCAACGAATGCAAAACCGTGGAAATCGGTTCGTGCGTTCTGGAGTTATAGCGTCAGGAAGGAAAACCCGACTTATTTTTATATAGTAGATAAAGTTTTTTTTTTTGACAGAAGCCCATATTCACAAAGAAAATTACGTTAGTATTTACAATTGAAACAATTGAGCTAACTGCAGAACAGTTATAAAGTTAAAGTAATAGTTTTCAAATGAGATAGTTACCTAGCCGTTTATGAGTGCTTAGTGTGCATAGGTGTGTTATATTATATCGCACAAAAATTGTACTAGCAAAGTACCTATTCTAAAACATTTTTTTAAATTTTATTCCTTGTTCAAAATTCATCTAAACAAGGAAAAAGCGATAAAATTCAATCATTAAGGCCTGGAACACTCGCGTATCTAATTAATACAGATTGTCCGGTAATTTTCCTTTTAGCAAAAACATAAAAACACATTAACTGGATCCATTTTTTGGGTTATTAATTTGGCTACATTTTGTCATCTAATGGGTGATGTTGTAACGGTCCAGATTATGCTGGTTCGTTTAATTTGCAAATATAGAAATAATTAACACATTTTGATATAGCTAGTAACACTAAAAATATATTCTGAACTGTATATCGGTTCGAACGCTTTGCTGGAAGGATAGCAACCTTCTTAAGTATTATACGACAGTTTAGTAATGTTTGAATTTGACTATTCTAGGAAAACAAATGGGCTTTCTGATAGTTGGGACAGAGATGTCAAGGAGAGGAGATCGAGAGTTTTTGAAGGGAAGTGAAAATTTGGGGTTTTTTCTAGGTTTTACAGGAATAGTGAATTCTTTTGACGGGAATCGTTCGGCTCAGCCATCGAGCGAGACCAGGGAGGAATTCTAGGATGGATTGCAAATTTCTATCAATCAGATTCAGTTACGTAAACCCACACTTTTCATTTCTAATAATTCTCCGTATTGTAAACGGATGGTGTTACATCCCAGAACCGACTATTCTAATTTATTATTATATTTATTAAACACATTCTGTCGATACTGCAACGTTCCTGAGTGTGTTGGTGAACGCCTGTGCTGTAACGCCCTGAACTAACCTGATTATTAAATCTATTGTTTTGACCTGCGGTTGGACTGGAATGTGGTTCCACACGTTTACTTCTTAGGACTCCCCGCGTGGACTAGGTATGGGATTAGGTGGGCTAGAGTTTTAGTGAGGTAGGATGTATTTGGATCGCTTGAGATCATTCCCCATCAAACTCTCCTGAGTTAGCGAATTACAAACGCTTTGCTTTTAAATGTCTGGTTATCTCTGAGTACGGGAAGGGCGATAGCCGTCTGCTTTCGACTTTCCCCGAGGAGAAGAAAAGATTAACTTCGCAGTGGGGCACCTACCAGATAAATTTTGCTTATACCTATACGGAATAAAGCAAAGTTCTCCGGTTTCCGCAACAGGAGAGGCAGAGTAACCAAACAAAGTCACAATGCCGAGATATTATAGGTTCTTCGCTTACTATGTAATTTCAGTTGTTTCAGAGTTTGGGTGTATCATGGGTTGAGACGACCATGAAAGAGGGGTGCTATACTACTGTGCCAGAATTGAAGAATCGATAACTTAAGTAGTTTTAACGTTTATTTCATTTGTCTTAAGCTTCTAAAAGAATCTGAGTTACTACATCACAATGTATGAGTCCTACCGCTAACTAGACGATCATTGGCCACTTTAAATCACAATTTTAATACAAAACTTATAGTAAAATACTTAGTTTTATTGATAGATAATCACTAGTGATCAGGTAGGGTAGGGTACGATATTTCCGAGCGTTACAATTTGGTGCAGTGACCAGGATCCTAAAAATCACTTAAAAATATCAAAAATATAACCAAAATCCTACAAAATTATAAAAACGTGACCAGGATTCTAAAAATTACTTAAAAATATCAAAAATATAACCAAAATCCTACAAAATTATAAAAATGTGACCAGGATCCTAAAAATTACTTAAAAATATCAAAAATATGACCAAAATCCTTCAAAATTACTAACAAACCAACAACAAACCAACAAACCAACAACAAACCAACAAACCAACAACAAACCAACAACCAACAAACCAACAAACCAACAACAAACCAACAAACCAACAACAAACCAACAAACCAACAACAAACCAACAAACCAACAACAAACTAACAAACCAACAACAAACCAACAACAAACCAACAACAATCAAAATAATAATGAGTACCTATCTATCTAATAATGTATTAATCCATAACCATAATCAAAAGTCGCGTAAAATAGTATTGAATAAAATGATCTAATATAGCTATTCGGTTTAGTTAGGTTAGAGTGAATTTAGATGTGAAGTGCGAGTTCGACTCTCGCACAATTTGTTGCAGTGAAATGGAAAGAAGCTTAAGACAAACGGAATAATAGAATAAGATTTAGATGCGAGGTGCGGGTTCGATTCTCGTAAAATATGTTGCAAGTGAAATAATAGAATAAGGTTTAGAGGCTGAAGTGAGTAGAAGGTTAGACAAGAATCGACAAGTTGGGGGGTCGCTTTAAAATAATATTTAATTTCAGTCAATAACTCAATTTTCCTTAATATCTAGCACTGGTGTCGAATGGGCGATGTTGATGATGGAGAAGCTGGACGTGCTGTGAGCAGCGTTCTCCAGGCGTCATCTGAAGCGGTATTGATGATGGAGAAGCAGGCCGAGCTGTGAGCAACGTTCTCCAGGCTTCATCTGAAGCGGTGTTGATGGTGCAGAAGCGGGCCGTGCAGTGGACAACGATCTCCAAGCGTCATCTGAGATAAGCAAGAAATAAAATTATTTTATTAGGGTTCTAGCTACGAATATGTTAGCATCAGAGGTGCAGTGTAGATAGTTTATTTTTGTTGTACATAGAGGCATCAAGTACGCTTGGACAGGTATCTGCAGATCGTATAGACATTTGTCTCGAGGCGGGAATCGAACCTCCTGTCATCGCAGGCAGACCTTCGCTCGCTGCGTCACAGAGGATTGAGTGCAGAGCAGTTGTCACACCCAGACGTGGGATTCGAGAACATTACGTCTAGCTAGTCACATTAATATTATAAATGCGAAGGTTTGGATGGATGGACGTTTGTTGCCTCTTCACGTCTAGGCTGCTGAACGGATTGGGTTGAGGTTTTGCATGCAGGTGATTCTGATTCTGTAATCAAACATAGAATACTTCTATCCCATGGATCAGTTCCCATGGGATGGGAATCACCTTTACACGTTTATAGAAACAACACGTGCGAAGCCGCGGGCATAAACTAGTTAGGAATATCTAAGACTTGGGGTCAATTAAATGTACTTGCTTGATTCTTTCTTGAGGTAACGGCATGCTGTATCAGGCGGCTGGCTAGGTATAGGCATATTCACTGCCAGCTTCGACGAAGTGAGCCGGAGTGGCGTGTTACTGGACGAGGCAATGGAGAAACGGAATACTATATCGGGCAGCTAGCCAGGTGTTTGGCGCATTCACTACTAGCTTCAGCAAAGGAATCCGGGAGGAGCGCGCCGCTGGACGACGCGTTGCGGATGGACTGGGTCTGTTTTGACTCATGAAGGGGTAAGTTTGACGTAGGGGTCGTAAGGTTTATTTCTGAAATAAATAAGGGAAAAATGTGTAAACATTCGTACGAATTGGCATTGCTTGTCATTATCTGGCATTTTCTGACTTCAAAAGGGACTTGGTTCGTCTACATTGAAATGTCAGAGGTTACCGAAAAGGTTATTTTGCGGTTTGATTTGCGTAGGATTGATAGAAAATGGTGTACTCACGATAAACATAGGAAATCCATTTGTTCTTGTCGGTCAGTGGCGGGGCGCGGCGGCGCGGTTTGTCAGCGGCTTGCGCGAGGAGACAAATCTAAATTTCTTTTAATCACAGGCTTCCGCATAGGATTGGAAACAAACATTAGAAACCTCAATTAACTTGTCGAAATTGTTATTTTGTCTTTTGTGTCTTGAAAAGGGGAGGCAATAATGTACGGCCAGATATTGTACGGCACAATAATTGGTGACAAAATTTGTACAGCCTAATAATTCGTGTACATTGCTTCTGATTTTGGTGGTTGTGCATTATCGTCACGTGACAAGCTTACATAGACTGATATTGCGCGTCGAGATATTGTACACCCAGATAATTGAAACCGTTTTGGCACGGATTATTGGGGTGAGCATTATGGAGCCGTGCAATAAATTGTCGTGCATTATGGTGACCCTTGAAAAGAAAAAAATGTTTGTTTGTTTACGTTTTTGTCAAATGTCATGTCGAACGAAACGTCAAAGTCGAATTACTTCAACTTCTTTTTTTAATGGGGCCGCTTGCCTTCGACTCTGCCAGTGTCAATATGGAACTACGTTGTAGGTAGAATGTCACGGTATATTAAGGCCGTTTTACACGAGGTAGAATAACGGTCGCGTTTTGACACTCGGGGTCGATTGGAAATTAAACCGTTTAAATAAACTAAAATTAAAGCATAGCATTGATTTCGCGATTTGACACTCGGGGTCGTTTAAAACGTTTATAATAATAAATAATAAACAATAACCAATAATCAATAATCAATAATCAATAATCAATAATCAATAATCAATAATCAATAATCAATAATCAATAATCAATAATCAATAATCAATAATCAATAATCAATAATCAATAATCAATAATCAATAATCAATAATCAATAATCAATAATCAATAATCAATAACCAATAATCAATAATAAATAATAGTAATAATAATAATTCTGGACAATTCACACAGCATCATCTAAAATAAACTAAAATTAGCATTGATTGTCTCAAAATTATAACTGTTAAAATAATACTTAAATTAAAGCATAGCATTGATTGTCTCAAAATTATAACTGTTAAAATAATACTTAAATTAAAGCATAGCGTTGAACTTTAAACAAAAAAAAATAATAATAAATTAAACGATTAAAATAAACTAAATTTAATACTAAAATTAAAGCATAGCGTTGTTCTTTTTATTTATTTCAGAATTTACATCTTCCTTTTATATTTTTGAGACCATATCGTACCGTTCGAGTATGTTGGAACGGGGCCTTAAAATTAACTTCGATTACAATGGAATGGAACCTTAAATATTTCAGAATTTCCACCTTCTATTTTTATTTTTTGGTTCAGTATGATGAAGGTTCGATTGCGTTGGAACGGGGCCTTATTTATTACAGAATCCTTCTTTATTCTTCGATTTGGTTTTAGCGTTATATCATGGTTTGGTTACATAAACCATCCTTTGTGGATGTAAAGGCCATTGATGTTGATGATGTTGATGATGATGATCATGGGTTGACACAATTCTGCCTCAGAATATAGTGCGGAAACGCGGGTGGATTTTGTAGGTTTGACAGTGACAGTAGGCCTTAGAATCGGACAGGAACTGTGAGTTTGACCTTAAATTCATGGACATAGGGTTGGTCTACATTCTGTCTAACAACAAGACCGGCCTAATTTCACTCGTCCAAGGTGTCTACCCTACTTACGTGTTCCATAGACTTGGGGTATATGGACTATATTCCTACCGTCCAACAAGTTGGGCTATTTAGCTTGGTTAGAAAATTAGTTAATTGTCAGTCCAGCCAGGTAAATGGTGGGCCATCGGAAAAATAGTCGGCAGGAGGGATGAGAAGAAAATATGAAAACAAAATATAGCCTGCAACAAACTAAAAAAATACTATTAAGAGTCGTGAATAACTAACAAATTAACTAAAAATAATGGAGGCTCTGTGTCACGGATTCAGATACAGATTGACTACTGTGGGCAAGACGTGATTGAATTGTTTGCGGGGGGTTTGTAAGAAGGAAGAGGGATTGATATACATAACTTGTACGAGAGGAGTAAGCAGTGAGTTTGTATAAATGATTAGTAGTATTAGTAAAATCGGAGTGCAGTGTGCCCACGTAATTAATCTTATTTCGAAATCTGGGACGATTTATTAGGCTTGAATCACATGCGCATCACATACAGGTTCTATGAAGGAATAATTCTGGAGTTAGGTTACTGAGATCTTGTCAGATTACATTGAAAAATCTGAGATCTGAATTGCAGCTTGGACTGGCTTCATAGAACCTCATACTCCACCTATTAGGCCAGAACTAAGCACACTTCACAAACTCCAAGTTTAGAATGGGATTTAAAGCCTTTGTGGGGATTTTGGGGTAAATTTAAATTGTGTTATTGGTCGTTTCTAATTTAAGTATTAAGCAGGTAAAACAGGCAATTGATCTGGTTTTAGTTGGGTTATGTGTGGATAATGAAATCCTATCATAAGTTGACTGATATTCTATTAGGGATGACATGATTCACGACCATGTTCCAGGAGCAATTGTCTTAAGGTCTGTGGAACATTGATAATGCAATAGAGTTAACTTGACAATTAGATGATGGATGTGGCGCTGGACCATATTGATTGTTTTAAACTTGGTTTAAATACACAAAACAGTAAATGTATGTGATTACAAGTTTTAATAAATTAAGAGTTCAATAATAGCACTATTTAATAAAATTAAATAGAAAATTATAAAAAAAAAACAAAATATATTTGTAAATTATTTGAAATTTTAGGAAATCCTTACTTCTTTGGAAATGCTTAAGGATTTGGGGTCGATGTAACGGTCCAGATTATGCTGGTTCGTTTAATTTGCAAATATAGAAATAATTAACACATTTTGATATAGCTAGTAACACTAAAAATATATTCTGAACTGTATATCGGTTCGAACGCTTTGCTGGAAGGATAGCAACCTTCTTAAGTATTATACGACAGTTTAGTAATGTTTGAATTTGACTATTCTAGGAAAACAAATGGGCTTTCTGATAGTTGGGACAGAGATGTCAAGGAGAGGAGATCGAGAGTTTTTGAAGGGAAGTGAAAATTTGGGGTTTTTTCTAGGTTTTACAGGAATAGTGAATTCTTTTGACGGGAATCGTTCGGCTCAGCCATCGAGCGAGACCAGGGAGGAATTCTAGGATGGATTGCAAATTTCTATCAATCAGATTCAGTTACGTAAACCCACACTTTTCATTTCTCATAATTCTCCGTATTGTAAACGGATGGTGTTACATCCCAGAACCGACTATTCTAATTTATTATTATATTTATTAAACACATTCTGTCGATACTGCAACGTTCCTGAGTGTGTTGGTGAACGCCTGTGCTGTAACGCCCTGAACTAACCTGATTATTAAATCTATTGTTTTGACCTGCGGTTGGACTGGAATGTGGTTCCACACGTTTACTTCTTAGGACTCCCCGCGTGGACTAGGTATGGGATTAGGTGGGCTAGAGTTTTAGTGAGGTAGGATGTATTTGGATCGCTTGAGATCATTCCCCATCAAACTCTCCTGAGTTAGCGAATTACAAACGCTTTGCTTTTAAATGTCTGGTTATCTCTGAGTACGGGAAGGGCGATAGCCGTCTGCTTTCGACTTTCCCCGAGGAGAAGAAAAGATTAACTTCGCAGTGGGGCACCTACCAGATAAATTTGGCTTATACCTATACGGAATAAAGCAAAGTTCTCCGGTTTCCGCAACAGGAGAGGCAGAGTAACCAAACAAAGTCACAATGCCGAGATATTATAGGTTCTTCGCTTACTATGTAATTTCAGTTGTTTCAGAGTTTGGGTGTATCATGGGTTGAGACGACCATGAAAGAGGGGTGCTATACTACTGTGCCAGAATTGAAGAATCGATAACTTAAGTAGTTTTAACGTTTATTTCATTTGTCTTAAGCTTCTAAAAGAATCTGAGTTACTACATCACAATGTATGAGTCCTACCGCTAACTAGACGATCATTGGCCACTTTAAATCACAATTTTAATACAAAACTTATAGTAAAATACTTAGTTTTATTGATAGATAATCACTAGTGATCAGGTAGGGTAGGGTACGATATTTCCGAGCGTTACAATGTAATATTACTGAAATGTTTAGAAAGCTTCATGTCACCTATCAGATGAAGCACACTAATTATAACTATTAAATAATAAATAATGCTGGACAATTCTCACACTACCTATCACAATATTTTAAAGTAAACTTCCTTCAACATTTCGAAAAACATTGATCATTTCAGGATTACAGGATAGTTGACGCATAAAACAATCTTAGTAGTGCATATTTCGGTACCACAATAAAACTACATAATGTTACGTCAACAATAATAAAGTTTATAAGAAATCGAATTATATCGCAAAAATGTTCGACTTCGACGGGACTTGAACCCGCGTCCTCCCCTCAGTACAGGAATGTGATAACCAACTACACCACGAAGTCAAGTGACGTGGGAGTCGAAAATCTTTGCGACTTTCTACGGACTCAAGCGCCGCTAGGTCCACCTACAGGGGAAACATTGAAGTTTGTCCAATCCTGTTCAAAGACTAAAGTTACGTTTAGTTCGTTTGACGAGAGACGGCGCTTGAGTCCGTAGAAAGTCGCAAAGATTTTCGACTCCCACCAGGCGCGGTCGCAGCCCAAGACTTTGGGGGGGGTCACATTTGGTCAGAGCCGTAGCCAATGCCCCAAAGGAATTCCTTTCGGGGGGGGGGGATGTGTGCAAACCCGTACAGAAAATAAGGAAGAACTTTATCGGCGAGCGGAGCGAGCCGCGAAAAAATAGGGTTTTTAACATTTCGCGGTGGTGGGCAAATTCATCCACTGCCCGGCCTCGGTGGTATGACTATTTGGTATGTCTTGGCTCACGAAAGTGTTAAACGGGTGTCGAGCACTGGATCAAATACAGAAGAAGACAAAATACGTGGTGAGCGGAGCGAGCCGCGAAATGCTGTGGGTTCGCTAAATTTTATTCCAGTGTTTATCATATTGAACGCAAACACGACATCCCGCCCGACCCTCAACTCCCAATCTAGCAAGTGTAAGTAATGGCGAGCGAAGCGAGCCTCGATATTTTTTGAGATTTTTCTGGGAAAAGTAAGCAAGACAGAACCTGCGAAGCGAGTGGGATAAACAAAAGCACTAGGCATATAAAAAGATATAACGGCGAGCGGAGCGAGCCGCGAAAAATTTGTGTTTTTCGCGGTGGTGGGCAAAGTGATCTAAATAGGTTTAGAGCAATGGACCAAAAACACCGAAATATAATACAGTATTGGCGAGCGGAGCGAGCCGCGAAATTTTTGTGGTTCCGTTACATCTTTTGCAGTGTTTTGCATATTGACCGCAAACACGACATCCCGACCCGACCCTTAATTTCTAACAAGAGCGAGCCTCGAAACTTTTTTGAGTTTTTGTCTGATGTTTGGGGAAAAGTAGGCGAGAAAGAACCTACCTATAACAAAAAAATTTAGCTAGTCAAGCGACCCCTGAAAACTTTAAAGACTTTGCGGTTGCAGATATAAGACGAGCGAAGCGAGCGAGACTAAAATAATCAGAAACATTTAAATATGATACGGCGAGCGGAGCAAGCCGCGGATTTTTTTTTACTTTTTTCGGGTGGTCACAAACTGGTCCAGAAGAGTATGAGAAAATGAATAACATAAATTTTGGAAATTTTGCGATGCTTCGAAAATTTATATCAGCAAATGGAATGCCTCAAAAAAGGGTGCCTTTTTCGAAATTGGTGAGGCATGCGTAGCAAGACAAAGAAGCTAAATATTGAGCTTAGAACCATTTATAAAAGAAACTATCGTAGTTTGACGAATTCATTACGTCTCTCGTTAAGGGATAAAACGATGCTGTTTTTCCAACACAAATAAGGTTTGTAGGTCGCTTACATCCTTAATGAACAATTTATAAGTTTGTGGAATATCAATAAAAAAAGAGGACAACAGACTACAACCTATAGAATCAACGGCGAGCAAAACGAGCCTTGAACATTTTTATGATCTGTGCGTATGAGTTGTTTGGCATTAGATTTAGCAGTTTGCAGTTACAAACTCACCTGAAACGGAGGTTAAGTCCTGAACTAGAGCAAGCCAGAAGCTTTATGAAACAGCAGAACGTTATCATCAGTCGGCGAGCATAGCATGCCGCGAAAATTTGTTTGATTTTTGGAGTACTTTGCAAACTGACCTCAAACGATAGATGAGCCCATGACCAGAGGCAGGCAATAAAGTTGCCGGTGAGCCACGACAATTTTTAGATTTTTGGGTTATTTTCATCAATTTTGCAAAGTGACCTAAAGCGTTGGTCGAGCTCTGGACCATAGTCAAAGAAAAAAATGTTATCGGCGAGCGGAACAAAGCACGCAAATTTTGTTGTCGACTTCGATTTCTTTGCGCTGGTTGACAAAGTGACCTCGCAGATAATATGTTACATTTTTATGCTTTTTACCGTGGTGGTTGGATTGATACAAAACTGACTATAGCAGACCAGCTAGAGCACTCAAGTTCAGTTCAGTTCTCGTCATAGATAACGTTAGTTTAGTTGCCTCTGCGCTGACCAAAACATAAAGTACAAAATACCAGTAATAGGCGAGTGGAGCGAGCCGCGATTTTTTGATAATCTTAATCAAAGTGACAGCAGTAAACAGGAAAAAATAATCATCAAGCTGTGGATTGCAATTTTTTAAGTACCTAAACTTAGATTTTGGGGGGGGTCATGACCCCCGTGACCCCCCCCCTGGGACCGCGCCTGACTCCCACGTCACTTGACTTCGTGGTGTAGTTGGTTATCATATCACATTCCCGTACTGAGGGGAGGACGCGGGTTCAAGTCCCGTCGAAGTCGAAAATTTTTGCGATATAATTCGATTTCTTAGAAATTAGAAATTATCCAGAGTGCGAGGATTACGCATTATAATAACAAAACCTTTAATAATAAAGTTAATTTGCTTAAATCGCCGATTCTGGCGTAGAGGCTCTACGAAAAGAACGACACACGCACACGAACATATCGCTACGGCGTAGCGATATGTTTGTGTGGATATCTTTAAAACTCTGATTTGTAAGTCACTATATTTACTCCTTTGGACTCATAATGGGTTTTGGCTTTCATGAATTCGCCACACTAGCAATTCATTCGCTTTGCATTTCTTCCGGGTATACTACTAAGTCACACATAGTAATTTATTCCAAATAACTTCCACAATAGGCGTAGGCCAATTCATCCCCTCAGTGGTAAAGTCCTGACCGTTCTTATCTGTCTGGGCCAGCAGGACAAAGGGCCGAATCCGCATCACTTGGCTATCGACTGTTCCAGCCACCTTATCGTTATGTCAGCGGAGCCAGTGGAGAGCATTTATTTGAACCAGAGACTCATTTTGATGACAGAACAGCCTTAGCGCCTTTGTTCTACGTATATTATCGGTGAAGGTTAAGGTGAAATACTACTTGTACAAGGTTTTTAGGTCGAAAGAGCCAGTAGTACAAGCACAGGGATTGTTGTCTAGGGTAGAATAGATAAGAAATACGTTGCATTGTTATCGATTGCGTAAAATAGAAGGAATAAAAGAAAATTATTTAATAAACACCAAACACGAATAAATTTTTGTATAGAAAAAAAATAAAAGACTACTTTGTCTATGATTGATAACACGTAGACAGACAAAAACACAGGTGAACATTAATACTAATACTAACACAACACGGTAATTAACACAAGTACCTAAGCATAGGGTAGGTTTTTAACCTGCAGATTCTGTGGGGGGGCGGAGGAAACGCCTCTTCATATTCTAGGAGAGTGCCGAGCACTGATGCAAAAACGTAGCATCCATCTGGGCAAGCACCGGCACAGCCCAGATGAGCTACGAGACATCACTCCGAAAACAATCCTACAGTTCCTAGCAGCTGCAAGGGTTAGTGGCGAACTGTGAACGCCGCTGCCTCGAGGCTGAGTACACGAAGTGGTAAACGCTGGGGTAAACGTGTTCTTGAGTGGAGACCATGACTCGGCAAACGTAGTGCAGGACGCCCTCCGGCCAGGTGGGATGACGATCTGCGAAAGACTGCAGGCAGATGCTGGATGCGGCAAGCTGAAGACAGGGCGCTATGGCGCTCATTAGGGGAGGCCTATGTCCAGCCGTGGACTAATATAGGATGATGATGATGATGATGATGATGACACGAAGTGGCGATCACAATAGGCCTGTCATGGCCGCAGTGACGCGAAAGCCACATAGAGCAAGTAAAAAAAATAGGGTAGGTACTAAGTAGCCTACTCAGCAAGCAGACGAGCGCATGTGTGTAGGTCTAACAGGTCCTGACTCAGCTTGTGGATCAAACACAAAGACCTAGGGTACCCAGGTAATTTAGATTTCTTTAACTTTAATAATATGTCTTTTATGACGAGGAGATGTCATTTTTATCTACTTATTCTACCTTGGACAACTGTCCCGGTGCTTGGCTTACTGTAAGGCGCTTGGGAGGCCTAAGTCCAGCAGTGGACTGGTTAATGCCGATCGATGTGTGCCTGTGCGTGTGTTTGTGTGTATGTAAAGCTTATTGATTACAATATCTTTTTGTTTCATGGAATCAAACTTCAATACAGTACCCAGATAAAGAAATGACAAAAGACTATCGCCTCATCTTTTGTTGAATTTGTGGCGCAAAACAATTAATTGAAATAAGTGTGAAGCGCACAAGAATAAAATTTATCAAGGTTGTACTCGCCGCCCCGTCGATTGATCATCGTAAAAAAAAATTATATCACAGAATAAAAGAGTAATCCAGTTTTTATTCCGCCTGATATTAAATGTCACGAATTGTTAAGGTGCGTATAGACTAGAGCATTTACTAGCAACATAACATCGAGCATTCGCTGTTTTTCATTTTACTCGAACCACACTTCGATCATGACGCTCTGAATTTGTTACAACCTGATTTTAAAAACCAACGACCGTTTTGGTGTAACATTTTATCGAGAAAAGAGCGCGGTTATATTTTTTATGTATGTATGCTGGACAATTCACACTGCATTATCTAGCCACAAGCTAAGCAGAGCTTGTGTTATGGGTACTAGATAACTGATATACTTAATACAATACACTACGTAGCTATATTTTTTTTTTATTATACATAGAAAACATCTAGAACGCCCTGGACAAATGTCTGCAGATCGTACAAACATTTGTCCCGAGGCGGGAATCGAATCCGCAACCTCCTGCGTCGCAGGCAGACCTTAGCCCGCTATGCCACAGATGTCGTCATGACGGGTCATGGGACGGTTGACGGGGGACGGCGGGGAGTGAGGTGCGTGGACAGAGGAAAAATTTACACAAAGTGGAAAGAAATGTAACGGGTAAATGCTAACTCACCGTGATCATTACGTAGAACAAAGTGTCGAGCATTCGCAAGAACTACATGGAAATACTTTAGGAAACTGAACATTGGCCTGTATTGTACCATTCGTAAGAACATCACACTACATTGTAATGCTCTAGCAAATGCTCTAGACTATACTTACCCATAAGCTATCCTACCTCTCTAGGCTACCTATCTCCAGCACCTTTTGGTTTTATGAACAGAAGGCCGTTCGAGACTGATCTTACAAACGGTAATGAAGATATTCCTCGTCGCCATAATGAAGTATTTCAATTCCTTTGAAGAAATCCCTTTGAAATCAACAGTCCGAGATTTCAAGGAGAAATAATTGTTATAAAAACCCTCCGCCTAAAACAGTGCAAAAACTCGCAAAGCCCGTCTCAATGGCCTAATTCACCGGCGCCTTGCAAATTGGGGGATTTACCTCAGAACTCTTAAAACAATGAGTACCTACCCTCATCCTGCGTTTAAATCATCCCTTTCATAACTTTTTCCAGTTTCTTGGCGAAGTTTCTGGTCGTAGAGGTGCGGGTGAATATTAAGTGACTTCTTTAGAATATACACACAAAAAGGGACCAAAGGGAATCTCTTACTATGAACGTAGTAGGTAGGTATATAACTTACCTCTTTCTTATTCTTAAAGGGGCCCAAATATACATAATATTTGGGCCGGTTTTCAACGATACAGAGAGGAGAGGATATTTCTGAGTAATAGCATGACAAAATCATATTTTTGACTAGTTTCTCCCGCCGCCTCACACACGTTGTTTCTATGGAAACGTTTGTAGGTTATTTTTATTATACCTATCCCATGGAAACTGATATATGGGACAAAAAGTCTATACCTTAGTTTATACGTTATTCTAGGTCTTAATCTCTATCGATACAAAATTGCAGCCGTTCGAATTTTTAAAAAATTCAGTAGTTTTGGTGAGAAGAAGTATCCATCCGTCTATTCATTTATCCATCCATCTATACATCTGTGTGAATTTTCCAGCATTATTTATTTATTTATTTATTTATCTATCGGATAGATTTGCGAAAGTTTGGATGTATAGATTCTATCCATCCAAACTTTCGCATTAATAATACTAGTCTGCTATGATTCACTGCAAGCAACCATCTTGCCGTGCGACTGTGACCTAAGGGCTCACGTAACAACACGGACGGCACGTTGTCGACAGCAAAGCAACTGCACCAGTCCACGGCTGCCGTCGACGTGTGTAGTCGCCTTGCCGTCGGCAACGTGCCGTCCGTGTATAGGAAAGCTCCCGGCTTATCCCGGCTATCGTGAATGATAAGTCCTCCAACAATTGATGATCGCAACTGAAGTTTATTAATATTAAAGTTTACATGAAGGCTGAATACGGAAGATAGAAATCACGTATTAACAAACATCACGTTTTGCAAGTACACATTATAATGTGAGGTTTTAGGTGAACTAGCTTTGCGGCCTGACTTGACTCATTGTACTTTGTACAAGTTAGTAGTTATTATTTACTTATTTTCTTTTCTCATTCTGTGTAGCTTAGCTGGCCTTCGCTCACAGTATCTGTTGTTAATATACTTTTCTAACGTCATCTACATAATTAGAAATAAAAATCAAAGAAGGCATATAAAGTAGGTAGGTACCTACCTTGTAAATAAATAAATAAGTAGATAAATGATGCTGGACAATTCACACAGTATCATCTAGCCCCAATCTAAACAGAGCTTGTGTTATGGTTACTAGATGAATGACACGCTTCATTTACATAGTAAAAAATATAGGATCATAATTATTACCCCTAGGAAATAGCTACTCAGAACACCCGGGACAAATATTTGCAGCATCAGCAACGGTGTAGCGAGGTGAGCAAGTCTTCCGCGTCTTTCGTGCCGATAGCCGCAGAGAGGATGCCGCGATGTAGTCCATTGTGCTAACACGAACATTGCGACTTATCTGCACAAATAAATCTACCTCGCGGGGTGGGCCAGAGCAGGAGCTGGGCTTTGTTCATGCTTAGGCTTCGAGTCCAAGAGAAATCACAATTTAAATAGGCTACTTGACCCATATCAAATTAGGCGAAATAAATAAATATTTTCTGTAGTATTTGACTTCATAAACCAGTATTTATAGATTTATGATATTAATCGTGTAAGATGACTAGAAATTTTCAATTTAAAAATTGTTTTTTAATTTTGAACTCTGAAAACGTTGTTGGCCATTTTGTGACGTCATAGGCCTCTAAGCGAACTTCATCTCGGATCACAAACGAGCGAAATTCGTTATTTTCATTCGATGGGTCTCTCAAAACTGAGTCTATTTGGTTTTGTCATCTTTTTTCCTAAATTTACAGTTTCGGAGTAAATCACTAAAAACTGATATCTGCCTGCGATTAGCGGGCGGCGACCGAGCCAGTGACGTCACACGCACCCGGGGCGGTCACTCAGTGAACTTCGCTAGTAATTTAGTCATAAGTTCGTCAATGTTATGGATTTCTGAGCTCTATAAATCTGCATTCTCAACTAAAAACGTTACCGGATCCTCATTGTAAATACCAGTTGTAATTTATTTCTATTAGTTCATTGTAATTTTCTTTGTGAATCAAGGTTTTTTTACACCTATTTATATGATTTATACATTATTCTGTTGGAGTAGGTACTAACCTACTCTAAAATAGGTGGACAACTACATTCGCATCGGCTCAGTGCTCCAAAAATGATCTCGGCCACTTTACCAGAACTCATATTGTCAAGGTCGTGTTTTAATCATGAGATTGGAAACCAGCAACGTTTATAGTACAATAATGCAAAAACATATACCTACCTAAAGCGCCCCTTTTTCTCGGTGTGACAACTACCTACGCATCTCGTAGTTAGTCTCCCAAAAGAAAGAAAAAAGTTGGTGACGTAAACTTAATTCACCTGAGCTTATTCACCTAGGTGCATTGAAACACTTTTAGTTAACTTGAAACAACTGTGTGTTTTAAAGTTATTTTAAGAATCTTGTTAAATAAATCCACCTCAATACATCCCTGTGATCATAAACTACCTTAAACACTCAAACCGATCTAATCGTGAAGAAACTGGGTTAAAGCGAATGCATTTTGTAAAATAGCTAACTCCTTCCGTTGCAGCCGGTGTACCAACTAAACGTGATCTTGAATATAATCGCTAGCTTCGGCAAGTAAAGACGACAGATTTAAATTTATAAGTATCTACTGGAGTAGATAGGTAGTATTCCGGCCAAATTAACATGACGCCCTGGCTCGGAACTAGATACTTTCCCCGCTGCCCAGCGCGGCGCCCCGCCGCTGCCGTGCCAGGGCTGTTTTTCAATTTTTTCATGGAACAATTGATTGTAGATCGTACAAAACATTTGTCGCAATCCGGGAATAACCCGCAACCTCTTGCGTCGCAGGTGGGTCTTCGCCCGCTGCGCCACATAGGTCGTCGGTCGACATAGGTACTTGTAGAAAAAAGTAGGTAAGTTAAACAAAACAAGTTGCCGCTGAAATTGCAGCAGGATCGTAATAGCCTCGGGGTAAAAGTTTAACAAATGCTAGTGATGCTACAATGAAACATCCATTCGAATAATCCGAGTCGATAGATACAACGGGTAAAGCGGGAGAGTGTCGAATTATCGAAACGGAACTGCCAACAGATATTGCTCTTCCATTAGCAAATGACAACGTGGCTCTTCGGACTCTGGAATAGACCTAGCACTAGGAGGTTAGTAACCTAACTATTTATCTGTAGGTACTAATCCAAATTTATATTTTAATAGATAGAAGAGGTAAGTATTACCACAGGTCTTACGTCACGGGTTTCATTGAATCCCTAGCGCAACTCAGGATTCTAGAATAACTCACGAGCGAAGCGTCCCTCGCTTCGCTCGTGAGTTATTTTACTAGAATCCTGATTTCAAGAGGTATTTAATCACGCCCAAGACGAAGACAGCTTTTGCACGAGGAGAATACTCTACTTTTCACACTTTCTGTGGGTAAATATTAAACGTTTGGTTACGTGTCTTATGGCATCCGTTTTTTATTCCGCCTTCTGAACACAGGTTAGTTCGAATTTCGAAGAAGATCTCATTGTACGGATCTTCTTGCTAAAAAAAATCAAACTTATTTTGATGTTGCAAATTAAATCACATTATTCCCTTGGGAGTAATCTTCATTACCTATACCCAAGGGAGTAATGAGTTTGAATTTGGAACCTCAACATATGTATGGAAATGTTGACCAAGGAGACTAGAACTAAGAGATCTCATTCGATTTGTTTGAATTGGTTAAAACCTTCACCTTTTTCAGCCAACAGGGCTATAATCACTTGCTTTCGGTTAGAAATAAGTTCATGACGTATAAAGTGCATTTTACGAGCATACAGAGTGCTTTTTAACCCAAAACTAAAAACAAATACTAATAACAGATATAAGAAAAGTTTCAATGATACCTACTAACTTTAAATTATACCTACTAACTTTAAATGATACCTACTAACTTTAAATGATACCTACTAACTTTAAATGATACCTACTAACTACATCAACCATCTAAGCTCTTCCATACAAGGTAGATCGGTGTGACTTCACTTCCGTCCGTCCCAATTACCCGCCGATGACTCGATGAAGTAACCGAATTATCAACAATCTACGTTTCCCGTCATAAACGATATTTTCATCAGTTTTTTATTGGCTGTGTGCCAAAAAGTTTGCTAACTTAGTAAACAGGTGTATATTATTTTGAAAGACTTCTTTAGAAATTTTGAACAAGTAGATTTAATTTATGTAGACACAGCCTACTTTAAAGTAAAATAAACTAATCATTTATTGTTTGAAATACATGTAAATATCGTACACAGTTGTTAGAACTTTTGGTTCACAAAGCTACACATAATTATTACAGAGGGTTTGATTTGATGATAGTGTTGAGAAGCTATCGTGACGTCTCATTTTCATGTGGGATGTGGTACACCGCGTCTATCGTGAGGACATGGAACTATTCCATACACAAGACAAAATTAAAATTTTAAAAAACCCGCCGACGTTTATTGGCTGAACAGATTTTCATGAAACATGGCTAAGAATACCCGGGATAAAATTATCTATGACACAAAAAAAACTAAACGAAAATGGGTTCATCCGTTTGGGAGCTACGATACCACAGACAGATACACAGACAGACACGTCAAACTTATAACACCCGTCGGGGGTTAAAAACAGACGTCAAGATGACGTTTCGATACCATGGTCTATTCGAACTCAGGGCCTAGTAATCGATCGATGGACCAACAACATTGTAGTGATTCATTTATGTTCAGCAGTGGACGTTTGAAAGGCGAAGATGATGCTCATGATGAGATAAGTTAATAACACAACCATCTTGAGTTTTCCCTGCATCCAATCGTCTATACTATACCCATAGAAAGTTACATTAAAACATTGCAATAGTACACACAAAGCCAGTTAGAAAAGCAATCAGCCGTGGCAGTGCTGAGAGATTTCACACGACTATCACTGCGCCTGAACGGGACATCCTGCAGGACCGATCGGGAAACTATTACTCCCTGTCCACCTCTCAAATTACATTCCATATCGGAAAATAACTGGCCTTACAGGGGATTTCCTTTGTGCTTCGTGGAGGTGCCATTTTGTTTTTAACCCCCGACGCAAAAAGAGAGGGGTGTTATATGTTTAATGTTTCTGTCGGTGTATCTGTCTGTGGTATCGTAGCTCCCAAAAGGATGAACCGATTTTTGTTTAGTTTTTTTGTGTCATAGATAATTTTATCCCAAGTGTTCTTAGCGATGTTTCATGAAAATCTGTCAAGGGGTTTTTAAAAATTTTTATTTTGTTTTTGTCATCGAAGTAATGTAATGACACTTACTTGTAAGCGATAAGGCCGCCCATTGTACTTTTATCTTATGTAAGGTCTCGTGTTTTGTATTTTTGTTGGTGTACAATAAAGTATTTTGTATTGTATTGTATTGTATTGTACTTACGCTTACCGCGGTTACGCATTGCATCCGTTCCGAATCCGTCAATCTCTAATTCGGTACAGAACATTGAAGGAACGTTGACTGACCACCAATAGTCTGATTCGGAACGGATGCAGTGCGTAAGAGCGGTTAAGGTGTCAAAGGCTGTCCCTGAAACTGCAAAATTTCCTCGGACGAAGGAAATCACAAAATTTCCCACACAGTTTACGTGTGCGTTGTCATTTTGACCTAGAGATGAGTTCACCAGAATGTATGTTACCAGTTAATCAAGTGTGAATAGAAATTCACAGTATGCTTGTTTTTCATTCGCGATCTCCATTAATTCAAGTTTTAGCTTTTTCTATTCAGCTCTAACTGAAATCTAGAATAAAAATTCACCCCAATATACACAAAAAAAATCACCACAATATCGTGCGCTAGAATATAGTAGAGCCAAATACGACAAAAAATGCTCATAAGAGAGCGTTATTTACTGCCAAATTTGAATAGCTTATATATTAATTAATCAGTAGGATTAAAACGAACGGTTCTAGGTTAGTAATAATTATCGAGAAACACTATAAACCTTCTCGAGACTCTGTAAACCTTTTTCTGATATTGGCTGTATAAAGTTACTATATTACTCTTATGTTCGAAGTATTGTTGAATACTGTAGTTGTATCTGGAATCCTCACTACTTAACTTATATTAACGATCTAGAAAGAATTCAACATAAATTTATAAAACATATTAAATATAGAAAGCATTATTACCCCGTTAGCTATAAAGATTCATGCGACTTTCATTCCCTTACAAGCCTTCAAGACCGACGCACCTTAATGGACATGTCATTCCTACATGGCCTATGTAACGGGTACATAGATTGCCCCGAACTTACAGCTAGGATCCTCCGTATATGGGTCCCAAAACGACGCACAAGACATACCAATACAAAATTCTTCGCCACGACAAAGTCTTCTACTAACTATGCACATTATTCTATTGTTAACAGGCTACAAAGACTCTATGATATGCAATTTCACACCACTGACATATTTCATGTCGGTAAGGTAACATTTAAAAGAGATGTACTAAAAGCTCTGCAGGAGGACACTGTATAAAATTTATATATTAGGTACTAAAACTATTACTATTATTTATACTATAAATAATAGTAATAGTTTTAGTACCTAATTGTTTTTCTTTAAACATGTTTATGATGTATAGTATACACATACATAAGTAGTAAAATAAATAGTAAATATAAATTTATTGCTTTAAGTTAATTGATTGTGTTTAAATTTTTTCGAATTAACTGTACTTTTCTTGTTTGATTTTGTTAATGTTAGACTGTCAGTATTTAGTAAGTTTCTTCTATAAAATGTAAATCTCTTATTGGCCGTAAGTTAGATTATTAAGGTTAAAACTGTTTAGACATAAGGGCTGTTGATTTTGTTTTAACAATTAAAATAAAATTAAAATAAAAAACTATTAGGAATTAAGTAATTTGATGACAATAGTCCAAAGGTACAAGATCCCAGCCAGATATTCCCCCCACGCGCTCAGCATCAGAACCAAGCCTATAAGGGACAACAGTAAAAAATAAATCACCGTCTCAAGCGGTGGCTCGACCGATCTGTTGTTTAATCTCTTCGCTATTGATTGCTAGTGACCGCGAGAGTCGTGTCCTTTGAGCCCACAACTAGGATCGAACGTTACTGTAAGTTATGGCCGTTGACATTGAATAAGATTTGGAAGGACGCAGTTCTCGATTACGATTTGTCTTTCTTCTCAAGTAGACTCTTTGAATAGCTGCTAAAAATATAGTTTAATTTTAGAAGGTTTATTTATTTTTATGTATCGGATGTCTCTGGAACTACAGGTCAGATTCAAAAAAGGTTTTCTGACTAATTGGCAAAGTGGTTATGCTCGGGTTTAAGCCTCCACCACACATCCGCGATTTTGAAGCCGCGTTTTACGTTTTGCGATTTATTCTGCGGGGGCGGGTGGTAGCCGGGGGCCGACGAGGGGGGTGGGGTATCGTTGCAATATTTGTTCTAACACACTGCTGCGATTTCGCATTTGGCACGCGGCGTCTAGAAATCGCGCTTACATAAACGCAGTGAAATCGCGCAAAATCGTGACAAATCGCGTGACACGACGCGCTTCAAAATCGCGGCTGTGGGGTGAAGGCTTTACTGAGGTAAACCCAGGGGAGGTTTAATTAGTATATCAGTATACTTATTTGTAAATGTTGAAAACTCAATTAGGATGATGACAGGCTACGATTTATTCTGGAATTACCACGTGATAAAACAGCCGCCACAAAATTTGCATAAATTGTGTTCAAAGAATTTGATTGAAACTAAATCTGCACAAACCTTTCCAAGATTACATATAGGTACGTATTTAGCTGAACAAAACATCACATAAAGTATAAAGCTCTATGCCACATCTACTGACGACCTCTGTGGCGCGGTGGGCGAAGGTCCGCCTGCGACGCAGGAGGTTGCGGGTTCGATTCCCGCCTCGGGACAAATATTTGTACGATATGCAGATATTTGTTCAGGGTGTTCTGGTCGTTTTCTATGTATAATAAAAAATATCTATCTATGTACTCGTATATTATTATGTATATCAGTTATCTAGTACCCATAACACAAGCTCTGCTTACCTTGGGGCTAGATAATGCTGTGTGAATTGTCCAGCATTATTTATTTTTATTTATTTATTTTTTTTTACTTGGTAAGCCCTACGAAATTCACATTCCGCATACAGAGCGAAAACTCAAAGGCGCGAACTAATCGAGACGAATGACCGCAGTAAGCCCCCAGGCCCCTTATTGAGTTATACCACTAATGTTGAAAAAATGGGCCTTCTGAACTAGCCATTAGCAAACGAAAAACTGCTTTATCCATAACAGTTTTTGTGGCTTTGGCGGGTGGTTTTTGCTTGAACAATTTGCGAGGTTCCATCTTCTATCGCGTTATGTTGTAGCAATGAAAACAAAGGATTTGTCGTTCTTGTATGTTTAGTACCTTAAGGTGCAGTTTCATGTCGGCCAATTCATAACTAGCCTTGACTTCATTTTTAAAGTGTAGGGTTCGTCTTAGGTATGGTAGGGTACTGCAGGCTGTCAGTGCGGATCTCTCTGCACTCGCACGATCTGGCGCTGGTAAAGTACATGATGCGCGTCTTGCGTGGGGAGCTGCATCACCCGGCGGTGCTGGCGGCGCTGCGGCTGCGCGCGCCCAACGACTAGGTACTTGGGCGCGCGCCGCCCCGCCATGCTGGAGGTGCCCAACTGTAGAACCAACCTACTTAAGTTTGCCCCCATGTCACTCGCTATCTATTTACTCAATATGCTGTCTGAAAACAGCGTAGATATATTTTACCAAAACATGCCGAAAGCCATGGAAATGGCACAGATTTTTATTGAAACAAAATGTTTAGATTAATATTTAGTAGATATTAGTATTTTTATTAGTAAGTGTATTGGTTGTATATACCTAGATATAACATCGCCTTACGGCTTAATAAAAAACCTGTAATGATGTTATTCTGGCAATAAATAAATAAATAGGTACTTGGGGTTGGTCTTGGACGGTCTAGAAAACAATTTGACTACTTTTTGTACATGTGCAGCTTTTTGACATAATTTTCAAGGGAACTTTGACCAACACACCACGCTGCCACCCCGTGCCAGCGGCCGCTACGTGCGAGCTAACTGAAAACTGTGAAAATGAAAAGTTCTTGGCTGCTTTTTGCTTTTTGCGTAGTTTCATTTCAACTTCTTGATTATGGTTTTGCGCCTGGTTTGACACAACTCTGCCAGTTTTCGTTTCAAGATATACTCGTAAGCTTTTATATGGTGTGTAAAATTAAGATTGCCGGAATTGTTTCATAAACATCTGTGAGAAGCACTGTGAAAAGTTAGAACATTTCGCATTTCCCTTTGGCTTTAGCTTAAAGCCTTCGGTTCTTCAGGTTTCTATCTTCCAGCATTGATTATCCTTGAAACGTTTTATGTCCATAGAGGTCCTATCACATACCTACATTATCATCATTCATACGTATCCTCCTTGAACAGACAGGACTGCGCACATGCACGGTTGCACTGAGAAAACCGCACACCCTTTACGTTCCTACAGTGAAGACCAATTATAGGCAGAGTGCATTTGTTTATAGAGGTTTTCGCTCGTTTAATTCTTTAGTACATAGAAACAGTGAGGTAGACATAGACATATTCAACACCAGTACAAGTAAGCTTAGACGCTTACTTAGTGATCAATTTTTTCATGTGTAAGCTAACTTTATAATTATGTAAGTAACTTATTTAACTCAGTTCTAGTTTTTTCATCAGTATTTTTCTATTTTTTATGTTTTTGTTTTTTCTAATAAGTCGTCAACTTAATTTTTATAACGCAATTTTTAAGTATATCTGCGGAAACTTGTAATTAGCCTTCAACAGACATGCACTGGTCTATCCAGGCATGTTCTATAATATTCATCTGAAATTTGTAAGCTTTCTAAGTTTCTCCAAAATTGTAAAAATAAATAAACAAATAAATTTACTATCAAATCAACCGATGTTGTACTTCAACAACTTTTTGCTACATTAACTAGGTAGTTATATGAATACCTTTGATATTCCTGGAACATAACAGATAAAGAAAAGATATAGTAGCCTAACCTAAATAAGACCAGTTTCCTCTAAAGTTCGCTAAGCAAAGCTACTAAAATATTAACTACACGACGTTAAAAGTTGAACAAATAAAATAACCGGGTTTAATCTCTTTAATATTATATTGATCTCGTTTGGCGACGCAAAAACAGTTGTAAATAACGTGAACACAATGTTAGGTATGTACGTAACACAGTTATGTGGCGGCGTCGAACATGTTCCGAATAGTTGTAACATGTCCAACATGCCGATAACTGCGGTCGGAATGTTGCGGCCAAGTGGGCAGCACCCTAGTACCTACAATACAATACAATGGTGCCCATTCACCTTCCGGTAGGAACTACTGGTGCACGGTCTACCTATACACTAGCCAAACTGAATGTAGAAATTTTGTAAAGATAACATAATACATAAAAATAACTAAAACACACTTGCCTGGCGTCGAGTTTCAGCAATATTTGTTGAAGGAAGGATCTCAAATCGATAAGTAAATTGAGTATGAAAAGACGCCAACAGAATGAATTTTAGGTTAAGTATGGGTGGTTTGTTTTCAAACATTCTACATCAAGTTTGGCTAGTGTATAATTATGAATACCTACCTACTTACGTAGATTGTTGTCCACTCCTCTAGTTTGGCGTTATTCCCAACGTCTCTGAAAGAGGCATGTACAGTAGTGGATGGATGTGTCCTAAGTAGGTATCTATATGAATAGATTATTTTCATCAAATACAGTCCAGCCAGTCGATAGTTTCGGATAGAACTGTTAACCGATTTCATAAATCTCTGATTTTCGGATGGCATTCGGAGATCTGTCTTGTTCACAGATTTTTGGGACAGCGAGACAATCTCGAATTATATAAATTTGGTGAACGATTGCTTCAAGAAGCTACCAACTAAATCACCCAAGTAACTTACTTTGCAAGGAAATATAACTATATCTCCGGCAAGTTGTCTTGTTCTATTGCTCAGACAATGTGTGAAGCTCTGATTAAACACGCTCGCGCTGTCTTTAGATTGTCCTGACGCGAGTGGTAAGAACAAAGTGCAAGTTATACGCGTAAAACTCAATTTAAAACTTTTATGAGCTCGACATTTCTTTATTTTAGAAGAACACGGGTACTTACCTTGCAAGTTCCTCATCGGAATTTCAAGAAGACCCGTGTTAACTAAACCCAAACTTTGTTTTTTGTTGTTCTAGTGACTTTGTAAGGCGAAAGGTCCTATAAAAAGGATCGGTTCGTGACAAGAACCTAATAGATATTTTCCGCCACACACACACATTTACATAACACATAAAAAATAAAAAAATTCATATTAAATTACACTATAGCATAGATACACAAGCGAAACTCGACGTGGAATTTTGTAAACAAACCATGACACAAAAACTGAAACTCACTTGCTTGGAGTCGGGTTTCAGTTACAAGGGAAATTTATTGAAGGATGGATCACAAATCGACATGTAATTTCCGTATAAAAAGACGCGGGCAGAGTGAATTTTAAGTTCAGTATGGGCGGCAAGCATACTAGGTACATCGAGTTTGGCTACTGTATAGTTATTTCCATATAGAAGGTATAATGTTAATCAGCATCCGTATTTAAGCCTCCACACAGCCGCGATTTTGAAGCTACGTCTTGCGTTTTGCGATTTTGCGGAGGGCGGGCGGTAGCGGGAGACAGTGTATTACAGGGGGGGGGGGGGGGGTCAAGACGCGCTTCTAAATCGCGGCTGTGTGGTGGAGGCTTTCCTCGTATTATAGACAACCCTAAAATGTAACGTAGTTAACCTATTTTACTGATAATTTGCGGGTAGTTTGCTTTTGCACTGCCACCTCTTCGGTGAAAAACGACGCTCACCACTTTGCTTGCGCGCCGACGAGTGGTTCGTTCGTTTCTCTGGGTATCATCGGAATCACAAAAAATAGTGGGTGACTTGCCTGGGTGTGCGTTCATCTTTTAGATTATTTGCTGGCGGTACAAGGTTCTTGTTTTAGAGATAGTATTACAATAAATAATTTGATTGTTTTGAAAGAACTAAGAACCGATTTCGAATCCATTAATTTAACTCTATTTTTAAGTTTTTCGGGATACTTACTTAAATAGGTACTAATTCCTCGGGAACAACATTTATGGCACCACCTGTTCATCCAAATAGCGATTCGCCCACTAAGCATTTCGACAACATCGTGATCGTGTTAAGCAGTTCGTCCAGTTCCTACTACTTTTACTTTAGAATTGTCCAGCAGTTTTTATTTTTTATTCTTTAATTATTGCATAAGTTCTGGCTTCCGCACAAACTTATCTCTTGGACCGTTTAACCTTCCAACAGGCACAAGAGCAGCTGTTATTTCGGGTAATAACGCTGTACCGACGCATGTGAGATGCTTAGAGCTGGATGCATTAGGTAAGTACCTAGGAAATTCCTCTAGGTTCTTATACTCCAGCCATTCTCAATCTAAAATGTTTGTAAACAACTCTCAACTTACAATATTAATTCTATTTAAGCGAGGTTTTGAAAAAAATTAGGTCAGCGTTGTAGGAACGACTTCAAATTAGGTACCAAGTAGTATAAATTCTGTCTCAAAATAGACAGCAAGAATTTGATTTTTAGTCGATTTCGAAAAAAGGAGGAGGTTTTATTTTCGGGTGTATGAGTTTTTTTATGTTCGTCGATTTCTGCGTCAATTATTGACCGATTTTGAAAATTCTTTTTCTCTTGTATAAACGCAATGTTTGGATGTTTAGATGTTTGTTACCTCTTCACGCCATAACTACTGAACTGATCGGGCTGAGTAATTTTTAGCCCATAAAACAGTTCCCATGGGATAGAAATAACCTTTTATTGCTTCCATAGAAAAAACGCGTGCGAAGCCGCGTGCAGAAGCTAGTAGATAATGATCTCAAGGTGTTCACGTAAAAATTATATTCCTTTGGAATTAGTAAATTTAATGCATCTAGGTGAATTAGCTCAGGTGAATTAAGTTCACGTCACCGTTATTGTTCCCCAAAACTTCTCAAGTTTTGACGCGTTGACGTGATAACGTCTTTAAAATCGTTTTAGTCGGGTGACATGTTCAGAAACTTGTGTCACACCAAAACCTCACGAGCGCGATCGCAGGTATAACGAGAGAGAGACGGACCGATCTCCCGTCTCATCTCGAGCGCATGACGTCATGCAATAAGACGTTATCACGTAAACATCTCGATCGTAAACCTACTTTACAAACAACCAATTGTTTTTTTTTCAAATTATTAGTGTAAAAATATGGGGCAACGTTTCAAATACTGTATATTCAGTTTGGCCAGAGTATAGGCATTTGCAGGTGCGAAGCGACGAGAGTTCTCGAGGAATAATAATTAGGACTGGTGGTTAATTATAATACTATTTGTAGGAATGGTAACCGGCACTGAAATCTCGTATGGAGGTGTTTTGTGGAAAGGGAATGCAAGTGGCGGATTTACACATTTTCAAGGTATAGACCTCAACCTCAACAGCCTGTATTGGTCCACTACTGGACGCAGGCCTCCCCCTGATAAGCACCTTATTGGCTTTTATCACATGGGGGGTAATACCCAAAATCCCCACGCTAGGCATGCGGGTTTGGGATCGCAGTTCGGTCGTAGAATTGTTCTGCAGTAGGCGCTGCTGCCCGCCCCCGGTTGGTTATCCCTAAGTCTATCAAGATATAGGCTGTAAAGTTTTTGCCGCTCTTGCCTCTACAATTGTCATGTCCTGGATTATTTTTACAATCAAACAATTTCGTTGAAATTGCACGAGAAATAGTTTTTAGGTATATTTCTGAGCTAATCGAAGCTCAATCATGTACGATTAATAAGGCGGAGCAATGTGTGCTACTTACACAATGATGTGCATTCAGTAAACGTTAATAAAAAGAAACGCTCGACAAATTTGCCGCCCCAAAAATCTGCCGCCCCAGGCTCAAGCCCACTCAGCCTGCTGGTAAATCCGCCACCCGGGGAATACCCCGTTTAACTAGGCCTTAACCAGCACAAATAAGAAGTTGTCCGCATTACGGGACCAGCACAACAAATCCACGTAAGCTGTGGTGATGGTCCCTAGAGCTCGGTTCACACCAGAATGGCAGCGGCCGGCCGCGGCGGCGCGTTGTCGGCCGCTGCCATCCCGGTGTAAATGAGGATCCGTAACGTTTTTAGTTGAGAATGCAGATTTATAGAGCTAAGAAATCCATAACACAAAGTGTAAATTTTTTTGTTCTACGACAAAAATTGACAAAGTTATGACCAAATTACTAGCGGTGTTCACCGAGAGTCTATTTGGTTCTGTAATTTTTTTCCTAAACTTATAGTTTCGGAGTAAATCACTAAAAACTGATCGCACTCGCTCGGTCGCCGCCCGTTAACCGTAGTTGGCTACGGTACGGCTGCGTGTGAGGGAGTGACGTCACACGCACCCGCGGCGGTCACTCAGTGAACTTCGCTAGTAATTTAGTCATAACTTCGTACGTAATGGTCCGATTTGGATAATTTAAAAAGATAAATCATTCTTTTATGATAAAGAATAACGTGAATACTAGTTCTATTGAAATTGCTATAACGTTACGGATCCTCATTAAACTTAAGCCCCTTCTCACATGCATACGGTCACGGCACGGTCGCCGTGACGTGTAAAGTAGAAATGTATGGGACGGGCGACACACGGCCACGGCACGGTCGCTGTGAAAGCTGTCTAGTTAGTTATTAATTTTATCGGGTATTTATACAGGGTGGTTTTTTGAGAAGTGCGGTGATGGCCAAGTGCGAAACCACGGAAGTTAAAGAAAAGTCGTTATAGGAGTCATGCCCTCGATTTATAAAAAAACAATAACTGCATATTTAGTTTTTTTTAAACCATTTACTTTTGACGGAAATCGACATCGATTTTCTTTGGTGCTTTAAAATTGGAAACAAATCATGAAAGTGCACATATAGGATTTTTCGTTCATAGGAGCGGGACAGAGCACACGTTTTTGGAACGACGTAAACGGCGTAAACGACGTAAACCTCTCAATACGGCACGGCGACCGTGCCATGACCGTATGCATGTGAAAAGGGCCTAATGATGTGTATTCGGTGGGCAGCGATAGCTGAATTAATCGCGAGCTTATTTTGTTTATTGCACGCCTTGCTGGATAAAACTGTAAAAACTTTTAAGTACCTACTGTATGTGAACACCGAATGGTAGCAACAGTTTTGTTTTAAAATATTCTGACTTGTGAAAAAGACTGGGTATTTTACTACAACAAAATTAAATATAAATTCTTCCAAGTAAGTCCAACAGAAATAAGGTTCGTAGTTAACCCGCTTACATCCTCAATGAAGACTTGGTATCTTAACACTTAAGCAGTCGCTAATGGGTCTATCAGACCCAGTCGTCCATATTTTGCATGGTAACTACTGAATCTTAAGGATTGCGACTTTGCCGCTCTTAGTACCTTCCGACGTTAGAGTGAGACAGCGAATAACGGTCCTCGCAGTCAGTTGACACGCTGCGCTTGAGTGCTAAGGACGAAAAAGGTGCGTATGGGTTCTTTGGACCCGGTAGCGACTAAATACGTACGTGATTTTCCATAACTTTATAACCCTAATTAATCATTTAAAATTGCTTTTATTATAGAAAATGGCAACTAATAGCTTATGGGTTATTGAAGAATGCTTGAACGAAGAAATAGAGAATGAAGACTGCTCAGAAATAGAATACTTTTTAAAAATAAATGAGCCCGCCAGTTAATCGACAAAAAGTGCGTTGTGGTCTTTGCAATTGGAAAAAATACAGAAAAACTAAAATTTATTGCGTTAAATGCAATATCCCAATTTGTGGAGAACACACCAAAGCAATATGTGTGAACTGCATTGATAATATTTGACTTGCAAAGTGACAAAATAGTGCCTATTTATAGCTAAGTTCCAAAAGAAGTTATTTTTAGATAGTGGATTTTTAGAGAAGTTTTTTAGTTTTTTTTACGAAATAATGATAAATCTCTTTTTGTGATTTTGAATAAGTACATTAGAGTAGTATTAGAAAAATAAAGAAACTTAATGTTATTATCTATAATTAATAAGATATAAGATAAAAGTTAAAATGTCTCATTAAAGTATGTTGAATTTTAGTATGTTTTTAAATAGCGTTTTTTTTATGAATAAAAGTAATAAATACAAATGTTTAATACCGTTTGTAATTTTATTTTAGAATATAATTACTGTTAGAAAATACACAAAAACATTAAATTCAGCAGTTTTAGAAAAATCCAGCAATATTAAACTGGGTCCGGTGGACACGGTAGCGACTCTTAGCGTATCAAAACAGGGCGCGACTGCCCAAGTGTTAAAACGAAGGTGTGAAAGGAACTAGTGAAAAAAGATTTTTAATTTATAGATTTTTTTCCACCTAAATCGAATCTTTACAAAAATAATAGGGTATTTCCCCCCTAAGCTGTGTATAAGCAAGCACATAACAACCCAATAAACAGCTCCTGTAATAACTCCTTGTTCTCGAAGCACGATCGTACTTCTGAAGCTTACCGTCAATTATTGGAACTAAGCCTCTCTTGCTCTACTCATTATTTTCTCCTTTGTTACTAAACATTGGATGGAATATTGGAATGTTTTTTAATAGGTTAAGGTACGTTTCCACTGACAAAACGACGGAGCGGACCGAGAATTGGCCAATCACAGTGTTCGAAATCTCCACTCCGCATCAGTGGAAGCAGTGTAAGTGAAGCGGAGCGGACTTTGAAATAAAATATATGAAATAAATGGTCACAAAAAGCGACCGCAGCGCTGCTGGTATGACAGTTACTGCAAAACAACAGCTTGGATGTTAGCTGTCCACTTTTCTCGGAGCCCTAGACATTTTACGTCACGGATTACTGTATAATTTGACGTACAGAAAAGGGAACATATTACAAAATATCGTACTACTTAGACTTAGTATGTTTATGAAAATTATGTTTGTCTATAACTTCATGCCATTTTTGTTGTTACTTTGCCACTAACTTGCCAAGACTTTTTGTATGAGTCAGTTGTTACTGACTCATACAAAAAGTCTTGGCAAGTCCAACATGCGGTGGTATAAACTTGAAAATCAGCAAATAGTAGGTGTGTTATTGTAATGTGTTATTAATTATTATAGGTACACACTGTTCATTCCTATTTCCTTAAGTTGTAATGTTAATAAAACAGAACTTCAGAACTAGGTGTTTATTTATATAACTCTTCAAGTATATTTGAGAAGATAGCTAACACTTCACTGTAGCTGCTCACAGTTCTACACCAGCTTCGTCTCCTTCCTTATCTCAGAATCTTTTTGAGACTTAGTTGAGCATATCGGGGAGGACGGCAACTGGGGTTGGGAGGACTGGAGTGCCGACAGCCACGGGGCTAACGACCTCGGGGAGGACCGGGGTGCCGACAGGGATGGGCGCCACCTCGGGGACCGTGACGTCAGCGCTGTCGACGATGTTGACGGGGCCGACCTCAGGAGCCACTACGGCGATGGGGCTGACGACAACGGGCCCATCGACAACGTTGACGGGGCCAGGCGCGACCACCTCGGTAACAACGGGAGCGGGAGCGGGGTTGACCACAGGCACACCGACGATCTCACCACCAGCGTTGATGTTCAGGATGATCTGGACGAGGGGAGTTCCAGTGGCGACGGCTGGACTCAGCTCAACAGCGGGGACATCCTCAACGGGCTCGAAGTCAATGATGGCGCCTCCGATAGAAATGGGGACGGAGTCATCAATGATCGGGGTGGGGCCAACTGCGATGGGAACTGAGGGTCCGTCGATGATGGGTGTGGGGCCAACTGCGATGGGAACTGAGGGTCCGTCAATGATGGGTGTGGGGCCTACTGCGATGGGAACTGAGGGTCCGTCGATGATGGGGGTGGGGCCAACGGCGATGGGCTGGGTGGGCTCGATGATGATGGGAGCGGGGCCAGCTGCGCCGGGGGTGACGAGCCCACGGTGCACGGGGGTAGCCACCGCCACGGCGATCAGGGAAGCGATTATCAGCATTGAGTTCATATTTGCTGCAAAAGAAGAATAAGTATAATATTAATTAAACTGCCAAGTCACAGAATCCAAATTACAATTAGTACTATAATTATATTAGGTTTAATCCTGACTGCAAAGACGGTGCATACAGTTTGGCATGGATGTAAGTTCAATCGTTAATACGGCTGGATCGATTTTGAAAAATTTATAAATTGTCATAGGATTTGACTGAATTATACTTAGTAACATGGACTAAATCTTTCTTCGTAAATTATTATCGTATTCTTACCTGTGTTTGCAAGGTGTTCAACAAACTATGGTTTTTCCCAAATAACATTTTCCTTTTATAGCTTTATCTTTTTGGATAGGATTACCGTTAACTGTTACGTTTTATTGCTCTTAATCCATTTGTAGCTACATCCAAGTAGCGATTAGCAAGGCGATTAACAATTTGATAAGGAGTTTGATTGATTATTTGTGACTGTACCTTCTGAATAGCTACAGTTGTTTTGGTGTTCTGGCTATAAACCCTGATTATTCCAGGTGCAGGCTGGTAGGCAGCCTCGACTGATTCTCTCCAGACGTTACGACCATTAGCCATCTTCGTTCATTTTGTGAAAGGGATAGGCAAAGGATTTCGGCGGCGGCGTAAGCGCAAAAATCAAAATTTTGCTTATTTACAGAATCTACATAACTTTAACGAAGAAACTGATTTATAGAAACAAATAATTAGTAATAACCCACGAATTCAAACATTAGTTATTTCAATAGACTATAGGGTTCCTGAGATCTCGTCCAAATTATGTGCGAAACGTGCACTTTCGTAATATTATCGTAATTTTTTTCTCAGTCGTGTTTTCACTTTCAACGAAAGGAAACAAAAAAAAATGTTGAATTTTTTTATAATTTGAATTTATATATCAGAAGGTATTCACGGGTCCCGTGAATACCTTCTGATCTATGCCTCGTTTGACAACCAAATCCGTTAAAAACTTTCTGTAAAGTTATCTGCATCTAGCGAAGTATTTTATTCTGACTTTCTTCCCCTTGAAGAAAGTCAGAATAAAATATTGAAAAGTAAAATAAAATAGGTATCTAGGTAAGTACCTACCTACTTAGTACCATTATGTTCTTCGCGTAGGTATTAAAGATCATTCGTTCAATGATGTCAATGAGGTCAAAAATCATGATGTTATATTATGTGTTCTGAGGTGCGAGTTTATTTGACGTTAGTAACGAGACGAGATTGTGACGTCTCATTGTTGTATGGGATTTTCGTAGTTCCCTATTCCCACGATAGAGGCGCTGCTGTACCTAATTGTATGGAAAAAGGAGACGTCACGACCACATCTCGTAACTAACGTCAAATAGAGTCACCCCTCTGATTCTGATCTATGTCGATGAAATCATTCCATTCATCGAAAAACGCCATTTCCTTATTCAAAATTAATATTTTTATTTTGATAAACAAGAAACAGATTAACAGATTAAAGACCTATCAAGTGATGATTAATTTTCATTAGTCCACAGAAACCATAAGTACACCTGGATTATCATAAAGATTACAATAATAATTATTATTATGTCGAGGTTCTACGCTGTACATGAAAAATTTAAGATTAGGTATAAAATGAAGCAGCAAAGGATTTCTTTTAAAGGGTTGAAAAGAAAGTCAGGTAAATTAAGTTTTTCATTCGAAGGAGCTCTTTCAATATTGAAATTACAGAGTCATTGCTTTCCACTTCAGGATAATTAGATTTTTAATGGAATGCAGTGCATTACCTAACTTTAGTGCAGTGCATAGAGTTGCACACTGACTTTGAATTTTACCCAAGTCTTTGGCCAAAGTTGTTTCTGTAACAACACATGGAAGAGCTCGAAGCGTTAAGGCCGCCCATTGTAATGCCGCGATTCCAGCATTTCCTGTCTTTTACTTACAATAAGAGTACCGAGGTCACAACGTAAATTAAAATGTCTTGCTAAAGTGTCTGAAGAAACGCATATTTGGTACCTACAACATGGACAGCACTGACAAAGAAGAATAAGAAAAGCACAGAGTGAAATAAACTGCTTATGGTTCTAATGTTACTTTTTTATGTTCATACAGCACCTGGGTACTGAAAATCACTTTGGGGAGAACTCACTTGTCTGACTTCCCTGCGAATCTATTATTCCAGCCTACAAATTCAAAACGCTGCCAAAAATATGTGCCATAGCTCATTCGATTCGGAATGACGTATAGAAAAATGTATCTCGAGGATTTCTTAGCATACAAAAACTTGCAGTTGTTATTAACAAAATGAGACGGAAAAAAAGTTGTTCGTAAGTCACATAAAAACTATTATTTTTTAAGACATTTTGAAAAAAGATGCTTAGAGAAGAGAACATTTTTCTAATAAAAAAGTTGGACTCCCAGAATTCTATCACCATTATTTATAGGTTTTATTCAACGCCGAAAATAGGTCGACGCGCGGTCGGTACGGCATGCACGCAACGCCGCTGGGTACAGAAAATATTTTTTTATCCGATTATAGGTACACAAAGAGGAGTACCAAAAGGTATCACAAAGAAAATTACAATCAAATAATAGAAATAAATTAGAACTAATATTTCCAATTGAAACAATTGAGCTAACTGCAGACTGTTGCAAGCAATTTACTCAACTGATCCATATCAATACCAATTTTTTTGTATTAATTCATTAATTAAAAATTTGGCAAAATTTTAATTATATTAAAACACTTGAAGGAACAAAGCCCAGTTACAAAACCAAAATACTCGGGGTCGATTTTTAAAAAAGTTATACAATTGTCAATTAAACATTTTTATTCCAATTTCTGTTCTTACAAAAGTCGACATAAAAGTTTAAATACCAATAAAACCTTTAATTTTTTTTCTCATTGTAGCCCTTATACACACTTAACAAGATCACGCTATAAAAATTTATTGAAGTTTTATATTTTGTTTGTTATAAATTTTTTAAATGAACGAACAATGAAATTTTGAATACATCTGTAAATTATAATTTTATTTGCCAATTTTTTTAAAACGGCTGTTTTCGCATCTAACAATGGCTTTAATTAAGGCAGAAAAATGTTTGAACTCTATATTCATAAAAGCATAAATGATATCAAACATTCGCATCACAAACATGGCTCAAAAGTCAAACTTTAATACGAGAGTGAGTTCCCCTCTCTAGTTTACCTAGCGGGCACTAATTGAATGGTATTCGTTGGCAAGTCTTCAATAATTCCCAACCCATCTTAAATTCTATTCACTATACCCATCGACTCGATAGAATTCACAAGTAGTTAGCGTTCCCTATAGCGTTTGCCTCTAGTAGAGTAGTTCAACCAAAGATTGGTTACTTGGAAGAAGTTGATTTGAGCGATAAGGCTGTATTTTCAAATTTCAAGCTGCAAGAATTATTTTCATGTCAAGCTGTCGAATCCCAATTCCAATTTTATCATGACGATGATGATACATAGCCGAATTTAGGCCACGGCGGCCAATCTTAACGGAGTCTATGTGTGTGCGCAGTACCTACATAATTACAGTGCACAAGTGTACGCAAATACAGATTAATATCATCATGTCCAATCTTGGCATTCGGTGTGGCAAAAAACGGAATCGAGCAAAAGGTCCAACCCAAACAGCGAAACCATACCATTTGGTTTGGGTACTTTTAGGTTCTAGGTAGAAATTTTTCTACGCAGGTTGATTTAGGTAACAAGATATTGCAGTACGAGGTAACGAAATAGTACAGCTCTGGCGACCCCCAGTGCATAAACAATGCTGCTGCCACTGACGCCACTTATTCATTGCTGTGATTTCCCAGGGGGCTGGTGCGCTAGACTCCATATTGGAATGCACGTATGAGGTCTTATGAGCTAACATATGTTATGTTATTGCTTAACTTAAAATAAGCCGTGAATGTAAAACAGTGTGTGGCCTCCTGTATCTAGGTCTTTTTGAGCATGTGTCCTTTTGAGAATGTGTCTTTTTGAAAATCTGTCTTTATGAGATGAGAACAAACCGTGTTTTCTTAAGTGTGCAGGTTGCGTTTAGAAAAGTATTAAAAACTAGCTTTTGTCCGCGGCTTTGTATACGTTCTTCTCGGATATAAAGAAGTCGTTCCCTAGAATACCAACTATGTATATGGTTTAGCCGTTTCAGCGTGAAAAGGTAACAGACAGAATCACTTTCGAATTTATTATAGACGTACGTAAGGATCCGTACAGAGAAATATGACATAATCCTTAGCGCAGAAAAAAGTTCTACAAAACTGAAAATAGCTTTGCCAGGTAAAATATACTATCACTAATAATAATCTTTTAATTGTTATTATTATAGGTACACTTCATTTATTTTTAAATCTCGTATAAAATAAATTTTTTAGTATAGAAAATAATAAAATATTATTAAACTAGTCTACAGTAAAAATTTATCAAAACGGTGAATCACCGGCCGCGAAACAAGGCTCAAGCGGTCGGTGACTAGGGCTGCAGAGAGAGGAACTCCCTGACCATGAGCGCCGAGTCCAGGAGTTATTACCTTACTTTATTATTATTATTTTATTAGCCTGATGTGTCCCAATGCAGAACAAAGGCCCTCCCCTCCTTCCACTCCCAATAGAAATAGTCTCAAACTCAAAAACATTCGTTGAAAGCTAGAATCTACAATTTCCAGGAAAAATACAAGCCAAAATTCAGAGCATAGAATAGAATCTCGCGCAGACAGTATGGACGGGTATGAAACAACTAACGAACCAATATTGCTGGGTCGTGGTGCAAACCAGTGCGAGCTGCGAGCGCTCATTATTAACATAGAGCAACGACACAGCTCTCTACAGATGTACCAGGTGAAACAAATAAAAGTACCAACTCAATGGTAGGCAATATTGGTATCTATGCAGTCTATAATAGACTCTATACATCAAAGTCAGAGACACGGCGCGGTTTGGTGTGACATTTCGGTGTATGAAATCTGTAGGCAGCCGTGTTGTTGTAACTTGTCGCGCGGCCCGCTGACTTTGGTTTGTAGGTGTGCTGTGTAGACTTCATAATCTGCAAAGTAGAAAATATAACTTGTCATTTTGAGAAGTTAGGCTGTCTTTCTTCCTTTAATCATACGTTCTGCATCTAATTGACCTCTACACTAATTTCGTTGAAGGTGTAAAAAGATAAACTGATAAGTTCTTTTTTCCGTAGATATTTTTTTTCTACTAAAAGCATTGAACAGTACGCCATCACAATGTTTTCACAATATAATTGAATTGGAAAAGTTCAAAACTATTAGGTACCTACATATGTAAATACCTACCTCAGCTAAAAAATATTTTTACTTTTAGCACATTTTTACTTTTAGCACAGGCGAACACCGACTGCAAGCGATATTACACACAGCGGGAAGTTCATTTGTTACCATCTGCCTGCTCTGTGCCCAGTCTGCGGCCGCCGCAAGTGAAATGTAATCGTACGTAAGCACACGCACGGCAGGCTGCGAGCTAATGGCGCTCACCGATTGCAAGCAATATTACACATAGCTGGAAGTTCATCTGATACCATGTGCGTGCTCTGTGCCCAGTCTGCGGCCGCCGCAAGTGAAATGTAATCGCACGTAAGTACACGCACGGCAGGCTGCGAGCTAATGGCGCTCACCGATTGCAAGCAATATTACACATAGCTGGAAGTTCATCTGATACCATGTGCGTGCTCTGTGCCCAGTCTGCGGCCGCCGCAAGTGAAATGTAATCGCACGTAAGTACACGCACGGCAGGCTGCGAGCTAATGGCGCTCACCGATTGTAAGCAATATTACACATAGCTGGAAGTTCATCTGATACCATGTGCGTGCTCTGTGCCCAGTCTGCGGCCGCCGCAAGTGAAATGTAATCGCACGTAAGTACACGCACGGCAGGCTGCGAGCTAATGGCGCTCACCGATTGCAAGCAATATTACACATAGCTGGAAGTTCATCTGATACCATGTGCCTGCTCTGTGCCCAGTCTGCGGCCGCCGCAAGTGAAATGTAATCGCACGTAAGTACACGCACGGCAGGCTGCGAGCTAATGGCGCTCACCGATTGCATGCAATATTACACATAGCTGGAAGTTCATCTGATACCATGTGCGTGCTCTGTGCCCAGTCTGCGGCCGCCGCAAGTGAAATGTAATCGCACGTAAGTACACGCACGGCAGGCTGCGAGCTAATGGCGCTCACCGATTGCAAGCAATATTACACATAGCTGGAAGTTCATCTGATACCACGTGCGTGCTCTGTGCCCAGTCTGCGGCCGCCGCAAGTGAAATGTAATCGCACGTAAGTACACGCACGGCAGGCTGCGAGCTAATGGCGCTCACCGATTGTAAGCAATATTACACATAGCTGGAAGTTCATCTGATACCATGTGCGTGCTCTGTGCCCAGTCTGCGGCCACCGCAAGTGAAATGTAATCGCACGTAAGTACACGCACGGCAGGCTGCGAGCTAATGGCGCTCACCGATTGCAAGCAATATTACACATAGCTGGAAGTTCATCTGATACCATGTGCCTGCTCTGTGCCCAGTCTGCGGCCGCCGCAAGTGAAATGTAATCGCACGTAAGTACACGCACGGCAGGCTGCGAGCTAATGGCGCTCACCGATTGCAAGCAATATTACACATAGCTGGAAGTTCATCTGATACCATGTGCTCTATGCCCAGTCTGCGGCCGCCGCAAGTGAAACGTAATCGCACGTAAGCACACGCACGGCAGGCTTCGAGCTAATGGCGTCCACCGACTGCAAGCAATATTACACATAGCTGGAAGTTCATCTGATACCATGTGCTCTGTGCCCAATCTGCGGCCGCCGCAAGTGAAACGTAATCGCACGTAAGCACACGCACGGCAGGCTTCGAGCTAATGGCGTCCACCGACTGCAAGCAATATTACACATAGCTGGAAGTTCATCTGATACCATGTGCGTGCTCTGTGCCCAGTCTGCGGCCGCCGCAAGTGAAATGTAATCGCACGTAAGTACACGCACGGCAGGCTGCGAGCTAATGGCGCTCACCGATTGCAAGCAATATTACACATAGCTGGAAGTTCATCTGATACCATGTGCGTGCTCTGTGCCCAGTCTGCGGCCGCCGCAAGTGAAATGTAATCGCACGTAAGTACACGCACGGCAGGCTGCGAGCTAATGGCGCTCACCGATTGCAAGCAATATTACACATAGCTGGAAGTTCATCTGATACCATGTGCGTGCTCTGTGCCCAGTCTGCGGCCGCCGCAAGTGAAATGTAATCGCACGTAAGTACACGCACGGCAGGCTGCGAGCTAATGGCGCTCACCGATTGCAAGCAATATTACACATAGCTGGAAGTTCATCTGATACCATGTGCTCTGTGCCCAGTCTGCGGCCGCCGCAAGTGAAACGTAATCGCACGTAAGCACACGCACGGCAGGCTTCGAGCTAATGGCGTCCACCGACTGCAAGCAATATTACACATAGCTGGAAGTTCATCTGATACCATGTGCGTGCTCTGTGCCCAGTCTGCGGTTGCCGCAAGTGAAACGTAATCGCACGTAAGTACACGCACGGCAGGCTTCGAGCTAATGGCGCTCACCGATTGCAAGCAATATTACACATAGCTGGAAGTTCATCTGATACCATGTGCGTGCTCTGTGCCCAGTCTGCGGCCGCCGCAAGTGAAACGTAATCGCACGTAAGCACACGCACGGCAGGCTGCGAGCTAATGGCGTCCCGACTGCAAGCGATATTGCACACAGTTGGAAATTTTAGGTGCTTTCTTTATAATCAGTTAAAACAAACGCAATTTCTCTTTTTATTTATTTCAGGGAGATATGCGCTTGAGAACAGAACATAATGTAGTTTTTTTTAATAAGTAGGTAAGTACTTAATAGCCCAACCTGCAAATTAGCCTTAGTTGCTGGTCGCTGCCAAGCGTCCAAAAGAGATAGATAGTTAGAGATAGAGAGACGGACTGAAGAGATGGAATTAAGATGGACTGAAGTAATTAGATACCGTTGAGTGCTTTGCCCATGATCGGGATCATTTGGTTGGGAAAATTTCAATCTCTCTTTCTCTCATATAAATACTTGTATGTAAAAGTAAGTATCTAAGATAGCAACACAATTAATGCGGCCAAAACGTTGTCCTGCGCGCAAATATCTCTGCTGTTTCCGGACCAGCCCACCATTGATTTTTTATAATTAAATAAAAATAGTAGGCAACCTATATTTCTATTTCATCATTCTATTTGACGACCTATGTGGCGCAGCGGGCGAAGGTCTGCCTGCGACGCCTAGGAGGTTGCGGGTTCGATTCCCGCCTCGGGACAAATGTGTGTACGATCTGCAGACATTTGTTCAGGGCGTTCTGGACGTTTTCTATGTATAATAAAAAAAAAATCTATCTATGTAGTGTATTGTATTAAGTATATCAGTTATCTAGTACATGGGTACTAAGGGCAGGGTATTGGGGCTAGATAATGGTGTGTGAATTGTCCAGCATTATTTATTTATTTTATTATTTATAATCCCGTACTTGATTCATCCCCTCATTAATCCCTATACGACAAAAACTACTCAATCGCAATGAAAAAGGCACCATGTATATGTATACTTATAATTCTTATTTGATTGCACGCGACCACAACATGATCCGGTGTATTTCCACCATTTTAAATCTACTTCTCATTACCGATTGAGTGCAACTGATAAATATATTTTGCGATTCGGACCATTACAGCGGATTGACTAAAGTATTTATGAAGGCTTTTCTGATAACGATTAAAGATAATTTATGATGTTTATGAATTAATCACTCAGTTCAATGAAACTGGATTTTGTGTACCTAGCCTAGCTGATACCTAGTGGTCGTATTGTGAAATGGTATTTCCTTCCCTCTCAAAAATCTTGTGTGTCATCATAATTGAATATTATGTTTAATTAGCAATAATAGTAAATTAGATTTCAACGACATCAAGTGTTATGTTCCTACGGTAAAATAAATGATTTGAATTGAATTGAAAGCCCTTTGTGAAAACCTCGTCAATGGCAGTACTACCACCATGTCTATTTCGGCCGCTAAGCAGAATTTCTTTGTTATGACTTATCTTGAAAACCTTTCCAGTTTCAATCCTACAGCTTGCATTTTTAGAATGTAACACTATTGAAATAGCATCGTTACGTAAAAATTTGAACAAAGTTACCAACTCGTCATATTATGTTGACAACATTTGGTAGGCACCCGGTCCGCGCTCGCATAAAGAGTAACTTACTTAGGCCAAACTGCTGATGATGCTAAATACCTACCCACGTGGTTCAGACGCATAGTACCAGAAACGCAAATTACCTTATACGCGGATGGGCAGAAATGGATTTCGAAAATTACCAGATACGCTAATTACCAGATACGCATACCGTCGATGTTTCGAAGAGCAAGCGACCAACATGTAGGTAGGTACAGACAACGTCAGAATTAAGTACCCGTTGGATAGGAAGTTGGAGTTTTAAAAGTCGAAAATAAATTATTTTTTATTTAGTTAAAATAAAAACAAAACAAATATATAAAAAAAATCAAACAAAAAAATCAAATATATAAAAAAAATTGATATGCTGGGGGGTTACTTAATTCTGACGCTGTCTGTACCTATCTAAAGTTATAATAAAGTTTCAATTCACAATTCAATTCATGGAGTAATGCATGGCAAGTACTCCATAAATTTTGCTAGCGTTCAAAATATCGGGATAGGTGATGAAACGAAAAGATATTTGTGCCATTTTGAACAATCTACCTTCAAGCATTTCGTTATAACGAACGAAATTGAATACGAGACGGGTCTATTTCACGATGTATCACTGATATACAAAGGCTGACGTTCCAGTATTATCAGTATTATCACACTAATATTATAAATGCGAAAGTTTGGATGTATAAATAATAAAATAATGCTGGACAATTCACACAGCATTATCTAGCCCCAAGGTAAGCAGAGCTTGTGTTATGGGTACTAGATAACTGATATACATAATAATATACGAGTACACAGATAGATATTTTTTTATTATACATAGAAAACGACCAGAACACCCTGAACAAATATCTGCAGATCGTACAAATATTTGTCCCGAGGTGGGAATCGAACTCGCAACCTCCTGCGTCGCAGGCGTACCTTCGCCCACCGCGCCACAGAGGTCGTCGATAAAGGAGACCACAGAGGTCGATGTATGGATGGATGGATGACAGGATGGATGTTTGTTACCTCTTCACGTCAAAACTATTGAACACGATCAGTTCAATAGTTTTGGCGTGCGTTAGTTAAGCTGAAATTGCATACAGGTAATTCTAATCCTGGATTGATTCCAGGAAGGTATAAAAAATAGACTATGTTTGAACATAGGCTACTCTTTATTCCATAAATCAGTTCCCATGGGATAGAAAACGTTTCGAAAGAAACAACGTGTGTGAAGCCGCGGGCAGCAACTAGTCAGACAATAAACTAGCAAGCTTAACTAATGCATACTAACACAACCTGAAGCTAATGGGCCCTAACCACAGGTCAGATCGGCGCAACAGGATGTAGGCAGCTGGCTCCAAGCCAAAAGCTGGAGGAGTCCTTACATCGATGACACTTTTCTTATGCGTTTTACAATCCGCTTCAGTTGAGTGGACGGCCTCGATCGTGCCAAGTTTTTGGTATACAAACAGATAAATCACTTTTATGTCGTTCATAGATGCATTATGCCTGAAATTTATATCGGTGGATGACTAAGCTGAAATATGGTAGAAAAGTTAGTTTTGGACCTCACAGAGCTTAATCACAAAGTGGATAAGGTCAACCAGTCTAAATGCGTCTATGGGGAAAATGCGTCTTTTTGAATTTATTCGAAAACTGTTCAACATACGTTGACTTCTGCCATCTAGTTACATTTGTTTGAACTAAATACTGAACATGTAGTTCGTGCGGATGGCGTTGCAGTCTGCAGTTTTCGAATAAATTCAAAAAGACGCATTTTCCCCATAGACGCATTTAGACTGGTTGACCTTACCACTTTGTGGCCTTAGGTAAAATCTAAGTATTCTTTTTATTTATTTATTTATTTATTTTTTTGCTTGCATGTACATTCATTCTTAGGTCTAAGTGAATGATTAGTTACAGGCTTATCACTAGCTAGGTACATGCACCCTGGAAGGGCACTGCAAAACTGAGTTCGTCCTACTTTATTTACACCATGTCAAATTGAGTTGAAAATACTTAATTTAAACAATAACATTAATGTCACTCAGAAAATAAGTTTACTAATAGAGTTGAGTAAATTGAATCTAGAAGCCAGAATTCTTCTTCATCTAAGTATTCTAGAATACTATCGTAAAATCATCAAATATCTCAAGAAATTATTGGAATGCAGGTATCGCGTCAAATTCACGAAGGTACGCAGATACTGGGTCAATACTCCGCAGATGTCGGCGGGCTTATCCGAGGGCAATAGAATTGTGTTCAAATAGTCAAGGAGAATTCCTTCGCTCCTATAACTTGCCTAGTTTACTGTAAAAACAATAACGTTCCAAACACCATAGTGTCTGGAACGTTATTAGAAAGAAATGCGTTGGTGTCCTTCTAAGCACATAACCACTGTCCAACGGACCTCCCCCTAACAAGGGGGTTTTGCTATAATCACAATCACCACGCTTAACAAGCGGGTTTGTGATTGCAGTGTAACTGTTAAAGTATGTTGTGCGGTGACGGCTTAGAATTTGCACCAGCCCAACTCTTCCCGCGGGCGTCGTAAGAGACGACTAAGGGATATCCACCCGGGGCGAGCAGCAGTGCCCCCTGCAGATTATACCACGAAACTGCTATCCGCAACCCGATACTCAACTTTCCGTTGAACATTACCTAAGTTGAGGCAGGACTTTTGGTTCACGCGGTGTAGACACTTCTTGTATATTGAAGGTTTTTCTATTAATGTATATTTGTAAGCCAGTAAATTGATTTTCTTTCTTTCTTTATATTCTTACGCCGCGACCCACGATTGATATGCGATGTACCTGCTTTTTTTATGAGTATTCCTTTAATATCCCTACCTAAGGCTGCCTTTCCACCAGAGATGTGCTACGTTGCTAGCCAGCCAACCAATAGGGTCGCTCCATTATCGCGTCATTTTCATAGCTAACAATAATGACGCGATAATGGAGCGATCCTATTGGTTGGCTGGAAACATAGCAACGTAGCACATCTCTGGTGGAAAGGCAGCCAAGGTTTTTGTTATTTATAGTGCGTAAGCCTTCACACTCGACGTAGTTTCTAAGAAATTAAATAATATCCCAAAAGAATTCGACTACGACGGGACCCCCCCGTAACCTTCTTTAAGTACGGAAATGCGCTAACCAATTGCGCCACGAGGTCAAGTGACGGAAGAGTCGAAAATCTTTGGGACTTCGTACGGACTCTAGCGCCGAAAAAAAAAATTGCGAATATATTTGATTTCTTATCTATCTACCTCATTTATTACTATACCTACCTTAAGAGTCATATTAGGGCTCATCTCATGATAGAATCGAAGATTTTATACTTCTTAGATCTCTAAGTCATAATATTAATTTGTCTATTTATGTCAAAATAATCTTCAGTTTTACTGAGTCAATATTTTTTTGGCGTGTGTACCCACCGTTACCTTGTCTCTCAAATACAATTTCAATAAATAATAAAATGTAATTCGTAAGGACAAGCTCTGTTGACTAAGCTCTACATATATCTTTTTTTTTGTGGAATAAGTTATATAACATCAGAACCCGGAGCCCCGAGTCTGGTTGACGATAGTATCGAGACGTGAAGTCACATTTTTGTATGGAATTTGCGTAATTCCCTGTCCGGATGATAGACGCACTGTACCAAACCCCTTGGCAAAAGCAGACGTCGCGATCACGTCTCGATTTTATCGTCAACCGGATCTAACCCTGTTCTAATGTTGTCTGAAATAAGTGTTTTATTACTATTACAGGTACTTAAGTATATGTTGTAAGGTGCCGGCTTAGAATTAGCACCACCCCAACTGTTCCTGCGGGTGTCGTAAGAGGCGACTAAGGGAAATCCCCCGGGGGCGCAACAGCGCCCCCTGGAACGATTCTACCATCGAACTGCGATCCCCATCCCGCATGCCCAGGGTGGGGATTATGGACATTGCCCCATGAGATAAAAGCCAATAAGGTGCTTATCAGGACGAGACCTGCGTTGAGGTACTGCAAGTAGCATTGTGATGATAATGGCCCCGGCCGCGGCGGTCGTGGCCATTATGATCGTTAATGTAGGTTTGTACGGAGCGAAACGAGAGAGAACTTATCTATGTCCATTTCAAAGCACCAGCTCTTACACTATCCCAGGTTGAAAAACTCAACAATCCAGGCTGTTATTCGCAGTGTCGAACGACGTTTGCCATTCGATTCCCATTTCGAATGCATATCTGACAAGCTTTTGCCCGCGGCTTCGCACGCGTATTTTTGTATAAGTAGACTATTGTTTAATTTAGGCTTTGTTCCAAATTTTATCATGACATGTTTAGTAGTTTTGGAGATGGAGATGTAACAATAATTCAAATTCACAAACTTTCGGCTTTATAATACCTATAGTAGGAAGGATAGTAGGGTAGGATAGGATAAGATAGGAAATGATAGTGGGATAGGATAGGACGTAGGATATTTGAATTAAATTGTAAAAAAATTGTTACTAAAGTTTCTCAGGTTCCTATTTTATTCATAACAATAACCATGCGAAACATGCATACATAGGGTGCTAACCTCATAACCCTCCTCCGTTGGTCGTCGGGTAATAAATGATGACTTGTAGGTACTAAGGCGACTTTTTCCTTAAACATAAAAATCAAAAATTCTTTATTTTCGTAATCTACCTACAATAACACTTAGAAAAGGTAAGAGGCTAACTTTCGTCTCGAGACTCCAATTTTGTTACCGAATCAATAGTTGCATTTACTGAAACAAACAAGCCAGAAAAAGATGGTGAAGGCATTCTTCAAACTGCTCCATTTAATCATAATCCAATGGGTGACTCTGTCTTGGAAAAAGTAATAAATAAAACGTCAATTGAAAGTCGGATTCGCAAACTAAGTGTTCCGTATAATTGTAAGACCTTGTGTCTTGTCTATGAATCTAATGTTAGGTACGAACAGACTATTACGGGCATTTACGGGTTATGTGTGAGAGCGTGTCAGCGCTAGTGTGCTTGTCAAATAATTATATTCTACGATGGCAAGAAATTCTGTTGTATTTGAGCATTAGCCTTTTCAATCATCTCTTTCATTTATATTCCACATGTTCGAGGAAAAGTAGTCAAGTAAATAGTTTAAGGCGCTTAGTAGGTATAGAAAAATTCTTGATCATTATTTAGGATTGAGCCGATGAAAAGTAAACTGTTCGCAGACTCCATTGTCCGAGCTCCGTTGGAGCGTGAAGCAAAATAGAAAAAAACACAAAATGCCAGTCAAAAGCAAAGAGCGGCCCTGCGGTAACGACCTTGTGGTCAGGGCTGCGAAAACTATGAAAATGACCTTTGAACTATTTATTACTATATTCTGCTCGCAGCTTCGCACATGTTTACGGGATAAAAAGTAGTGTATGTGTTATACCAGGTCTAAAACCATATTCATGCAAAATTTCAACCGGATCAGTTTAGTAGATTTGGCGTGAAGAGGTAACAAACCTCTAAGCATCCTAACTGTCGCATATCATAATATGTGACAACTTTATTATTATCCACTAAAAGTAAAACACAAAATGTGCGTCTTCGAGCGTGGATATTCTTTTTACTTCCTTCCCGGACTGCGGATGACCTATAGTTGCTACGATACACGCGCTTCTATCGGGTAATAAGAACCCCCAATTTACGTTATTCCGTCTGGACCTAGATCTGTGCAAAATATCAACCACAAATTAATATACTCAAATATAGTGACGTCGTTTATCTGGCCCTTTGCAGTTCAATCGAAACGAATAGGAAATAAATAAAGCATTTGACTAACTGTAGCAGGAAATGAACGGAAAAAATAATGATTCTTTTTATCCAAAGACTGCCTGCAAGAGATCGCTTCTAAGCGCCGCCCATTGTACTTGTCTTATGTGATGTCTCTTTTATTGTATTTTTGTTTGTGTACAGTAAAATATTGTATTGTATTATAAAGTGTCAATAAAACTACATACGCCGTCTGAATTCTCTAGCTACGCCATCCCTAGGTTACTGGATAGGGTTGTCTATCGAAAATAAACAACGGAACGAGGGCACCAATATGTTTGCCGAAGCTCCGTGCGCCGACAAAACAAACTAGTTCTGACTGTAAACCAAATTAAATTTACTCAGTGCTCTCATTTGGAGAAACAAGATTGAACCCACTGGATAAACACAATTAGAGATACGGAGCTAATAAATAAATTGTGGCTTTAGGTACAGAGAGCTATTTTTTTTTGCTAAATTATATTAATAAACTGTTTGTGATATACTTATTATCTAACAATTTTATGATAATTATAATTTAAAATTTATTTTCAATGTGTAAAATTTTTCAATAATTTCTTTTATAATTACTTCTAGAACCTAATGTATTTATTTTTATACTCGTAGATACCAATATGACGTGTTGTAATGTACAAAATAAATGATTATTGATTATTATTGAATAGGCGATAGGAAACTCCCCCTGACAGGTCATCGTTACTTCATTTTATTATTTATCTATTGCTTATTGATAATCGATATTATATATATTGTAACCATAAACTTTGACTAACAGGCAAACATTCGTCGCCTGTCCAGCGAAATAATTTCCCAGTATCAATTTTACTATCTCTTGCCTTTTGAATAGAACACTGGTTTGGGCTTAACACCATTAAGCCATAAATAATTCATGGAAATCGGATTGTATCCAACTTCCAGATTAACTTGCTAAAAGCTCAAAAGCTTGAGTCGTTGATTATTTAGTTTGTTTAGTACGACAAAGCCTACCCAGGAGCTTTTCGAATACAATAACAAATAGGTGTACTTAAACATTTAAATTGCAATACGCGACCACTTTTAGCCCATGGTTTTCTAAATAGCGGTGGGCTTATTCAAACCGCTCCTGCTGTCGTATTTATTAATTGCGATATTTTTTGTGCCGACACCACCTAATTTCTATATACCTTGGGTTTAGGCAAGTAGTGCTCTTCCTTAGTCAATTAGGTTAATTAGTAAATCTTAGGTTAATTAGTAAATCTTAGGTTTATTTAGTAAATAAACTAGGTAAAATTTATGAATAGCTGTCATTATGCCATATTTTAATAAGAATGCAATATTTCATAAACTCTACTTCTTCTTATGAATAGTTATGCGAATCTATCGGCCCGAAAAATTTCCAAACTAACGAGAGATTCGAAATTTATTGAGCTGACAAATAACGTGTCTATGAAAAATTGTTTTCTCTTTTATAAATGCGTGAACAGAGTTTAGGTATTTTTTTGACAAAAAACGTTATAAATATATTGAAAGCAATTGGCTGATTCTGGAAATATTTTTATACTTACGGAAGTGTAAAAACGCTGACCATTTTTCAGCAACCGCATGCATTTCCAAGTTTAGTTACCGTCCTAAGACCTTTATTTATTGCTAGGGATGTGCTGTTTTTGCGCTACGACGAATTAACATAATAATTCCCCTGCTGGGTAAATTGCCGAGCACTGCTAGCCTTTGTTTAGCTTTTTCTGAAAGCGCTGTAGTAATACTTTTACCTACGCGGTAAAAGGCATAAAAGGAAATAGCCACAGGCTGCAAATTGAAATTCGTGCAATTTTTCAGGAGCTTTTGGTAGGATTCCACGTTCCTCTACATTTACGAAGTTGGTCGGTAGAGTGCTGACTTTATGAGACACTTTTTGACAAAGAGCTGTGGGTTACTATTGCAGTATCTAAACGGAATGGGTACCTACTTGCTTGGAACAGATTGGATTACTAATGGATAAACAACAAGATAGCTTATATTCGATGAATAGCGATATTCTTGGTATTTCAATAGTCAGATAGTAGTTAACTGTCGAATAAAGCCCCTAACTGAGAAATAAAGTTACCTGATTGTGTAAGGGCCAGATAGGCTTTTATCTATAAATAATAAATAAATAACGCTGGACAATCCACACAGCATTATCTAGCCCCAAGCTAAGCAGAGCTTGTGTTGTGGGTACTAGATAATTAATATACTTACATAATTCAATACACAACAGAGATATATATTTTTCCATTATACATAGAAAACATCCAGAACACCCTGAACAAATATCTGGAGATTGTACAAATATTTGTCCCCAGGGGGAATCGAACCCCTGGGCGAACCTTCGCCCGCTGCGCCACAGAGGTCGTCAAATCTTCCCGATAAGTGTGAGGTTTTAGGTTATAAATTAATAAAATCCGTTTATTTCAGGCACAAAACTAAAGACCCATATTACAAAACATACACAAAAAAAATTGGTTGCCTGTAAAGTCGGTATACGGGCGAAAGTTTTACGTGACAACGACTTTGAGTGGTAACTGAAGAAACTGCGTTACGCTCCGCTCACGCGGAGCGGTACGCAGTTTCTTGAAGTGTCACCCGGCAAACCAACGCGGAGCGTAACGCAGTTTCTTGAAGTGTCACCCGGCAAACCAATTTATAAGACGTTGTCACGTCAAAAATATACTTAAGACAAAATGAAGTAGAAAGGAACTTAATAGTTAGTACCCAGAGCAAAATGCTGGTATTACCGTCCCGTTGTTGTGTTTAACAGTTTCATTCATTTGTTTTTGGTAAAAAAGACATACCTAATTACTAGGCACGGTGATGTGTTATGATGGATGTTGTTGAATTTTGTTTTGTAACGAACATCAAATGTCAAATACACGTTTTGTTGCTGTTCTTGTCTAACACGTTGATACTGTATCTGTGCACCTCGCTTGTACACAGATGGTGTGAAGTTGGCTAGCTTGAACCACGGATAGCTATTCTCTAGCTAGCTAATAGAGAATTGAAAAGTTAAAAATATTTATTTGCCTGATAAACAGACAGATAATTTTACACGCAAGATAGCTATTCGACGACTTAACTTAGGATTGAAAAATCGGCCCATAATAAATAAAATCTTTTCGTTTGGAACAAGTTAACGCTGACATATCGAAACAAATGAAAACATCTTCGTTTGAACACAGTTTAGCTTATTGGCCTATTGATAACAACATGATCATAAGTTATTTATTCGCCAGCTATCTCCTTCCGCACTCACCCTGAAGAAGTCCCTCTCAAAGGGATGAAACGTTGGTGTTCTTCGAACAGCAAGGTTCGTAGTTAACCCGCTTACATTGATAATGCATTCAATTAGTGTTAGAAGGTACCTATTTGTATAAAACTTTCCTTCTGATATTGTCACAATGAATCAAGCTCAGGTGTGCTGGCCAAGTCGTTAATATTCGTTGATTAATTCTGAGTCGATAGGTTCTCGGTAGCAATGTTTTTTATTTGATTATCTCGCCCGAGCGATGTTCATAAATTACGTCGCAGCTCTCAAAGTATTCTATTATTTTGTGAAGATTGTTTAGTCCAAGTCAAAGGCTCGAATTTTCAATAATCCTTATTAATATTTTTGGATCAAAGTACTTAATTCGGTTTGTTCCGCCCAGACAACCAAACTTGACAACTGGCTGTCTACGTGGAAGAAATTTTCCGCGGGGACAACCAGTTACATGGGCGGATTTTTTTTTTCTATCTACACAACTGCTTGGTAACTAGTTCAGTCTTAACAGACTGAACAGCTTGTGTTATCAACCGTTACGGTTGATGGTAACGGTTACGGTTGATAACACAAGCTGCTTTGTTTATATTTTGACTAGATTTTTGACTAGACTGCGTGAACTTGTCCAGTATTATTATTATTTATCAAACCTACATAATTTCCTACAGCCGTAAGTTCAAAAGGTGTACAAAAAAATCATAACCGTACATGCCGCTGTAGACTCAGGCTGTATAACTTTTTTTTTGGTTTTGTAGGTGGTGAAAAACTAAAAAAACAACATGTTCATGCACAAATTGTTGTTCCTCTATCCCACGCCCAGCTTTTGTTCCCCAACTATCTGGCATCTCTTAACTTGGGACGCGCTCGTAAATTCGAGCAGGTAATGGAGTGTCACAGCCGCTTTCGAGGCAAAAACATGTCACAAGTTCTGTACTTGATGAAGTCTACTGAACTGGTTAAAAATGAAGGCGCTGGGAAGGGGCTGTGCTGTGCAGATTCGGATGTAGGAATTGTACGAATATATTAAAATTCCTAGTTGATGTGGGTGTTGAGGGCGGCATCAGCTAATTCATAAGTGCGAGAGCGAATTCAGATAGTTATAAAATGTTTCTGAATAGAGAGAAAGATCAAAATAAAAGTCGAAAAATAAATAAAAAGTGAAGTGCAAGTCGTCGGACTCACGCACTAAAGGTTCCGTTTAATTTTAAGACCTTGTTTCTTGCCAAATATGAGTCTTGGTCAACGGGAAGTAGGTTCCCTGTATATTTTGGTCCGGGGAGAGAGTCAGAAGTAATTTTTTTAAAGGAATGTTCCATAAATGTTTTCGGATTTTTCCCTTTACTTGTGCTATAAGACCTTGCTTCTTACCAAATTTCATGATTCTAGGTCTACGGGAAGTTGGTACCCTATAGGTTTGTGTGCATGTGGTTCCCTTGGCAATTTAAAAATATTAGGAGTTAAACGGCTATTGCTTTTGATTGCGTTTACCTAGAAGTTTTATTTATATCGATGCTTCAAGAGGTTACGCACTTGAGTATTTGATGTTAATTTCAACTCGATACTGACATACAGACGCGTTCCTGAGAAAAGGGGGTTGACAGACGGACGGACAGACAGACAGACAACAAAATGATCCTATAAGGGTTCCCTTTCTCCTCTCGAGAGTACGGTAGCCTATAAGGTAGATTAGACAGGTAAATAAATAAATAAATAATGCTGGACCATTCACACAGCATTATCTAGCCCCAAGCTAAGCAGAGCTTGTGTTATGGGTACTAGATAACTGATATACTTAACACAATACACTACATAGATAGATATTTTTTATTATACATAGAAAACATCCAGAACGCCCTGAACAAATGTCTGCAGATCGTACAAATATTTGTCCCGAGGCGGGAATCGAACCCGCAACCTCCTGCGTCGCAGGCAGACCTTCGCCCGCTGCGCCACAGAGGTCGTCAGTTCGTCAGTAAGTTTCGTTATCTTGCTTGGCCTATTCAGATCTACGCATAATTCGCTACACAGAGCGAAAGCGTAAAAATTAGCTGGTTTTCGCTCGTCTCCCATTTTGATTGCACCTTCCGCATACCCTGAACTTTCCCCGCCGCTCGGGGTAGCGAGTACCGCGAAGATCTCAACACCCACTTACTCGACTTAAGGCCTTAAGTCGAGTTCGAAGAAACTCGTGTCAAATAAACGCTTCAAATAACATCTTGCCCCTTCAGCCCCCTTTGGGCTTACAAGGGCCAATTCTAAAGGGGCACAGCTCGAAACCGTCAAGTCTTTATAGCGTTTCAGATAATTTCCCTAGAGGGCGCTCAGATCGGTAGTCCGGAAGATAATGCGCCACGCAGTTATAAGCTAAAACGTTTAAGTTATAACATGAGTTCGTATAGATGTGTGTATATACGTACTTTAATCATCATCATCAGCCCGTATACCTCCACAGCTGGACATAGGCCTCCCCCAAACGACGCCACAAATAGCAGTCCTGATCCGCCTCCATCCATCGGCCACTACAATGTAGTCGGTCCATCGAGTGGGAAGTCTTCCTACACTCCGTTTCGCATTGCATCGTGGTCGCCACTCGAGATCCTTTACTCCCCAGTGGACCTTTATTTCTCAACTTTAATTACATGTCATAAACTGGGTTACGAAGAAATGAAGAAATACTTGCATAAACTTTACCATCGATTTATACCTTGTTGATTTCTTGAGCAACTTGCGTTGAGCAATGGGAAACAAAATAAGTTTGATAAGGAAGGGTCCCATTGCTCAATTTGCTCAACTGAGTTGTGCAAAGGGAACTCGCGGACTAACAGCCAGTTGTTCGTACACTGCTTAACTAATCAGTGATCTAATCTGCTGTCCGCTAGAATTGATTCGTTAATTATGCCGGATTGACAATGGGTAGTTAATTATGGTTATTCTAGTTTTCCCCCCTGAAATCCCCCCCCCTAAGGGGAAAACTGGACTTTTTTTAAATATAGGCTAATTTAACCGTCTGTGAGAACTTTATTCCACACTAGACGATCGCCTCGCAGTTTCACCGCGTAGTTCCCGTTCCCGTGGGAATTCCGGGATAAAATATAGCCTATGTCACTCCCTGAAAAGTAAGCTTCCAAACGATGAAAGAATAATTTCAAATCGGTCCAGTAGTTTCGGAGCCTATTCAATACAAACAATAAACAATAAAAAAAAATCTCTTTATAATATTAATATAGATGTCAGTAGACATAATATCAGTAGAAAGTAGTTAAAGTCAATAAAATTAGCTCTAACATATGAAAGTGGGGGGTTATCCGATGCAGATTAACACGCCCAAACACCTATTCTTGATCTTCTAAGAATCGAACACCCTGTATAAATAGGTCTGCCAAGGGTCTAGTATTGCCCTGTAAAAACTCCTGAAAACTTTTCCAGATGTTCCTTAAATTATCAAGTATTCTAACGACGTTCTTAGCGTTTCAGCAGCTTCACGAAATGGCCGGCAGACGGCGCTAATGAAGATAAATGTGCCATTAATTAAGGTAGGGTTTTATGAAGCCGGTCACCAATGCTCTCTACCTAAGGAAAAGTCATAAGTAACAGAAATGCATCACGGTGCGAGTCAAAAAGCGTTTCATTTATTTTAACCATCGCAAGGAAACATTGAGTTATGTCAAAGAATGTGTTTACAGTAGGTTACTTGCGTTTCAACTGTGAACGAAGATGATCCCACAACATTAACAGTCGTATTATTTCGATCTCAGCTTTGTCTTGTCTTTTGGAAATTAAACAACAATCTTTAATAATGTTAATCCGATGTTACATTTATTTGGCTCCTGCGTCATTCGTGTTTATTTTTATTTTTCTTAGTTACAAAATTAGGTTAAGAAATCTTAAATTTTAGCTTGCATTATTTTCTTCACTTGTTATACTTCCATGTTTGGGTAAAATGTAAAAATGAATAGTTTTTTTGTTGGATGGGAAATCAATTCGTGTTTAGGAACAGAAATACGAAGTGGATTGCGTATGCAAATAAAAACTGTAGTAAGTACTACCTAATTATTTTGACTACTTTCTATTTCATAACCCTTATAAAATAACTCAAAAAAGTTCGAAAAAGAAATGAATGACAAGAGTGAGAGTCGCTGTGTGGTGCCGGATTAGAATTTGCACTGCCCCAACTCTTCCCGCGGGTGTCGTAAGAGCCGACTATGGGATATCCACCGGGGGCGGGCAGCAGCACCCCTGCAGTACAATTCTACCACCGAACTGCGATCCCCAACCCGCATGCCCAGCGTGGGGATTATGGGCATTACCCCCCATGTGATAAAAGCCAATGAGGCGCTTATCAGGGGGAGGCCTGAATCCAGTAGTGGACCACTACAGGCTGTTGAGGTTGAGGTTGATGTTGAGAAGAGTGAATGTAATTTTGGTAGTACTTTGACCAATTTCGTCCGTGTTTGAAAAAGTTAAATTGATTCAATTACGAGTTTTTTTGAATGCGAAACAATTATTGACCGATAACGGCCAGTCTCAACAGAGACCAGCCATGTGCTCAGGACACATTATAGTGCATAATTGTGTGCGCAAACACAGGTGCACTCTCTATTCCCTTACTCTCATAATCCAATAAACACTATTGCTGACGTCATGATAGACTCGCCATTGAAGCGACTCCGTAACCTAGATAAGGAGTCGCTTCACTGGCCGTCTAAAGTAAGTAAGTTAAGTTTAAAAATAAAAATACCACGACATCATCATAATCACCAAAAATCCTAGGTCCGTGGGGTACCGAGAGGCCATTCGGGTTTTTGAAAAATTATCTGAGCGTCTAGTCGAAGCGACGCGTGACCCGAGAGCTGGTGAGTATCTGGCGCAGCGCATCAGCATTGCCATACAGCGGGACAATGCAGCCAGCGTATGGGGACGCTTCCGACTGGTATTGATATGGTATTGTACTGGTGATGAAGCAATCTATAGGTATCAGGGCTTCCGCCAGGTCGCCCAGTAAATTACGGTGGTCGCTATGGAGCCCGAGTGTAAACACTACTGGTTGAATTCATTACACACCACGCTGCATCTCTGATATTATACCAAATTAGAGTAAATACGTTCCGCTACACACATTAACTGACCGCATGCAGAAATTATGTTTCAAGTCATGGTCCAGTTGAATTGTAGATTAAACGACATAACAACAAACCCGCCTTAGTCCAATTTCGCCGTTACAATTGAACGCGTTCATTAAAAGATAACTCAGTTTAGCGCTCACAAGTTAACGCATTTACCGACGTAAAGTTTATTTGGTTCAAGCGCTAAGCCGAGTTCAAAACCTCAGGCAATAGGTATTGCGAATTTTTTAAACTTTCGCGATTTGTTAACTTAATTAATGATTATATCGGGTATTTGTCGCGTACCTTTTGTTTTATTTCCCCTACGTTACCGCGTTACAGCGATCGTGGTCACGGGGCGACTGGATGTACTCGGAGTTACCGCCGAGAATTGACGGCGGTATCCACGACTACCCTCAATTCGTCTTCAGAACCAGGAATGTCCAAGTTCACATTACGACACACTTAAAATTCGGGTGTTTCTTGACCTCAATCGCCTCTCGAACCATCCTTTTGTAGTAAATACAATAAATGTACCTACACTTAGAAAAGGTAAGACATTTATTCACAAAGAAAACTATACTAGTATTTACAATTGAAACAATTGAGCTAACTGCCGACTGTTGCAAACAGTCTACAGATAGCTCAACTGATCCATATCAACACCAGTCGGAAGCGTCCCCAAGACGCTGGCTGCATTGCCACGCTGTATGGCAATGCTGATACGCTGTGCCAGATATTCACCAGCTCTCGGGTCACGCGTCGCTTCGATCAGACGCTCAGATAGTTTTTTGAAAACCCGAAGAGCCTCGGTACCCCACGGACCTAAGGTCTCGACTCCAAGGGGAGCAAATGTGTAGGCTCTGTCGAGACCTGCATATTTGCGCCTCTTGAGATCTTCGGCCAAATCTGCCGCCGCACCCGCCCTCACGGATGTCCTCGGAAGATGGGAAGGCGCAAGTGTGTCGACGCATGTAGCGTCCCACACAATGGGCCTCCCCAACTCCCATGGGACTAGTGTCATACCGTCGGGCCTCTTACCATCGTCACGCAACAGACCATTCGGTTCGAGAATAGCTGGTACGTTAGCGGTGACAAAGGCCCGCCGGATGATGTCGTTAAGGCTAGCGTGGCGAGATATCCGACCGGCGGCCCTAGTGCACGATAATCCGTGATGACCAAGCTGTTCGACAGCAGTACCGCACTGGCATTGATGAGGCGCGCAACACCTTGCACCCAACCGGAGACATGTTGCGATACGGAAAGTTACGGGATCCAATAAAGTATCAGTGTTATATGAAGAAAAGGTCAAATTATAAAACGATAATGAAATGAAGTGATATTTTAGATCTCTGTCGCTTCGATATGTAGACTAAAGTAAAGAAGCGACGAAGAAACCTTTAGCCTGTTATTTGTTATTTTTCGAGTTGGAGCAAAACCCGTCCCAAGTTTTTTTATACTCTAGATAATCTGATATTTTATATTAAGCCTTTTTGCACAGCAAGGTTTTGACAATTTGTTTGAATTTATTTACTGATAATTTTTGCAACACACTAGGAGTTTTGTTGTAAAAGCTTATACATTGCCCTTTAAAAGATACATTAATTTTGTGTAGCCTAGTTGTGGGCACAGCAAGTTTATGTTTATTTCTGGTATAATTTTGTCCGTGCAATCATAATATTTGTTACAATTACATCTTTAAGGTCGTTGTATACATTGGCCGTACTGCTCCATCACCATCCCGCACAGTACCCGAGCACTGGGGAACTGATTTATGGGATAAATGATGATTTATTCCAGGCCTAGAATTATCTGTATACAAAATTTCAGCCCGATCTGTTCAGTAGTTTTGGCGTGAAGAGGTAACAAACATCCATTCATCTATACATCCATCCAAATTTTCGCATTTATAATATTCGTGTGAAATAAGGTATCTAAGGATAACGGAGAAAAACCATATTTTAAACGCGGTGGGTGACTCGCTAATTACATAGCGAGCCTTTGCGCTAGCTCATTTTAGTGCTCTGCGGTAGCGGTGTTGGATGGAAATTTTGTAGTAAGTAGGTACGGACAATTCTATGAATCAAATGATGAAATTTAGCATTTGCGTGAATTAACATATTTAGGCTAACGATACAATTTATAAAGCTACACTGAAGCGAAGGTGAAACCTTAGCTGTAGGTATCTAAGCTGCCTCATAAATCAGAGCCCTGAGTTCAGAAGGTTGCCTGGGAGAAATCTCTCTCCTGTTTAAGGTCGCCTTTTGGACTACCTATGTTTATTTATTATTTAAATATACGATTTTTATTAGTACAATAAAGTATTTATTCATTCATTTTGACCATAGTATCAAGACAAGACGTTAAATTTTTCTATGGGATTCGATATAGCGCCCCTTGCGTGCGGACTGGGAACTATACCAATCCCATACAAAAAAGAAACACGACGATGACGTCTTGATACTAGTCTAACTATACTCAAGGGCTCTCTTCGCTGTAGGTATCACTCGTCTTCCCTTTCCCGGGAAAACGCTGGCAGGGGCTGGTTCCACGAACTCTATGTGCGTGTCTACACGCCAATAATATCGATGCGATAATTTAACTTACCTAGAGACTTTAGTAACTTTAAAGGAGTCTACACACCAAAGCCGCCAACGCAGCCTGGCGGGTTGATGTCGGTAACATCATTTTATATGGAGTCTAGACACCAAAGTCGGCAGCCTACCGACGGACAAGTTGACGAAACACGGTCGGCTGTCCACAATATTCAAACATTCAAATGTAATTGCACAAAACCTGCCTGCCGGGCGTGTCAGCGACTTTGGTGTAAAGACTACATTAGAATTATGATTGACAGTGCCCGACGACTTCTTGCGACATGTTGGCTTAGACTTTCTTGGGGACAAATGCCGGCGTCATGTCCGCAACAGCGTCCGCGACAAACGTCGGTGGTATATCCGCAACACAACCGACAATAGTTACCAGCCGCCCGGCAACTTTGATGTGTTGACTCCTAGATGAAGCCGCCAACACTTAACCATCCCCACCAGGCTGTCCCGGCGGCGTTGTCGACTTTAGTGTGTAGTCTCCATAACACTTCATTGCCTCGAGAGACTCTGTTGAGGTGATCTATGACGAGATGAAGGTCTTTATCTCACTTCCACGTATCGTTACACCAAAAACCCTTTACCTGTTAAAGGTATAACAAAGAGCTTTTATGCTTAAGAATTTGCTATTTATTGAGTACAGCAGGTGATTTCCCATCGGGGCGGGCTATTCAAGGCAGGTAGCAGTTCCGTTTTATTGTTGGCTCGGTCGGGCCGGAAAATTAGTTTTTTCTACCTCGCCTTGACAGCCTGAATTGATAAACCTGTGACATCTGGTTTTATTTCCATCGGGAAGAGTGTACTAAAGATTAGATTGATGTTGAAATGGATTGCGAGATCTGAATTTCAATTGCATGCACATTTTAAATTATCATTCCACATTTCAAAATAATGCAGAGGCCCATCACAATGGCGTTGCTTTGGCCTATCACATTGCTTTGTATAAATAGCTTGAGCTTGCAGCTTCACAGACATTACAGGTCCATATATAAATTAAAAAAAATATCTGCGAAAGACTGCAGGCAGATGCTGTATGCGGCAAGCTGAAGACAGGGCGCTATGGCGCTCATTAGGGGAGGCCTATGTCCAGCAGTGGACTCATATAGGCTGATGATGATGATTCAATTAAAAATGAAAGCCCGAGATCTATCCAATAGTTACGGCGGCCTACTTAATAAAAATCCAAACATTGGTGTGACCATCAATTTCAATAATCAATCACGTCCAGCCATTTCAGATTTATTATTAAAATGGACCACAGAACCTTGAAACTCCCACCAGAAAATCAAAATAACTCACAAAAGCGATCACAATGACAGGCCAAAAGCCTTCACCGGCTGACAATGCTGTCAATATCCACCTCGTTTTAATCAGGCATGATTGATAGTTTGGAAGTATAGTGCTTCCAAGGTTTTGCCAAGTTTCGAAGCAATTTATGACGTCACCCTTTTGTCACGGAAGACTTGAACCTGGCAACGTGATTAGCACATGACAGTGCAATATTGAGATATACTTCCTACTAAAATTATAAAGCCGAAAGTTTGTGAAATCTGAATGTTTGTTACCTAGGATCTCCAAAAGTACTGTACAGATCAAGATGAAATTTGGCGTATGTTTAGAACAAAGCCTAACTTGGACAATAGGCTAATTATTATAACGAAAATACGCGTGCGAAGCCGCGGGCAGAAGCTAGTTATCAAAATACTTAACTTTCTAAGTTCTAGTTCTAATATAGCGTATTATTTGAATATATTAACAAAGAAAATCAAATAATAGAAATAAATCGGAACTAGTATTTACAATTGAAACAATTGAGCTAACTGCTGACTGTTGCAAACAGTCTACAGGTAGCTCAACTGATCCATATCAATACCTGTCGGAAGCGTCCCCAAGACGCTGGCTGCATTGCCATAAAGGTTGAATTTACACACTTTAGAGGTTTAAATAGAAATAAAACTTTCTCGTTGTTCATTTTAGTTCAGAACACAAGTTATAGTACCAACTTGTTGATTTCAGATCCTTGCTTCAATAATATTGCTAACAATAACAAGAAACTTAAATTCACTTGCCTTTATCTGGCAAGTGAATTTAAGTTTCTTTTTATTGTTGGATTGATTGTCATATTTTGCTGATAATTCTTAGCTCGACTATAAAATAGCATTCAAAGTTCGAACACTACCTACACAAAACAAACAAATGTCGTCAGACATGAGAGAAGATATCGTCATTTGTGGGATTGGAAAGAGTGTTGGGGATACCAACTTTCACAGTTTCATTTGGTTTCATAGAATTTAAGAATTCCGATGCGAAATATTTAATGTTTAGGATTAGTACAAATACACCAGCCAAACTCGGTGTAAAATGATTGTAAGCAAACCGACACAAATACCTAAAATTCACTTGCTTGTTGAGTTTTAGATACTATTGTAGGTAAATATTGAAGGAAGGATCTCAAATCGACAAGTAATGTTAATTGCGTATAAAAAGCCGCGGCAACAAAGCGAATTTTAGGTTAATTAAGGGCGGTTTGCTAACGAACATTCTTCATCGAGTTTGGCATGTGCAGAGTACTAAGTATATTATTATTCTATGGGATTGGATCGAGTTACCCGGACACTCGATCCAATCGACTCGTCATCTTGATGTCCTAGTTAGGAAGTATATTCTCCTTCTGTATTATATAAGATAAAACAATATTTTGTAACAATCGAAAATTCAAATTCAAATTCATTATTCACATTTATTAATTCAGACACAAAAATCGCGTAACCTTCTCTGATAAAGATCTGACAAAATGCGATTTGCGTGCACCGACCATCCTCCCACAAATTGGCATGCCATGCAATCAGAGGTAAAAACAGACTTACGCAATAAAATATAAAATTGCCAAGTAAATTACCCTCCAACTTAAAGCACGAATACAACTTAATTTATTAAAGAACCACCCCAACTACACAATGAAAAAACCCATCAAAGTAAGTCGTCAACTAGTTTGGTCTCTCCATGAAACATCATCAGAACACCTTAGCAATACTCGACCTTGACACTAAGACCGCCCTGCAACGACAGAGTCCTGCTCGTGATGTTGCCTCTGTGAGCTCCCTGCGTAAAGTTGTGTGTAATAGTGCATTTTACACCAAGGCGAGAAAGTGATCAATTCCTACCGAATGTGTCGTTTTGGTTGGTTTGCCTTAAAACACACGAGGTAGGAATCGCACGTTCTGCCGAGTGATAAATAGTGCTTTGTACTTCACCTTCGAGGAAAATAAAAAGCAGAATTAATTATTAATTGAAATCGCGCCCAATGATGTTGGTAAAACCTCATTGACCGCGCCAGCCTTTGGGTTCTTTTTTCAAAATATTGTTCGGAAATCGGAGGAGGCCTAATGGACTTGGAGTAAAAACTTTTTGTCGTTTGACCGAACGAAAATAACCATAGCTACCAGCCGATCTTTTAGGAAATTAAAAAAAAATAACACGCTAGAAATGGATTTCCATACACTTTTTCCTCCCGCTAAAACACGTGAGAAATGAAATTCCATAGAGTTTTTCCTCCCGGTTTCCTATAGGCCTGCAACGACATACTTTCTATTCTATAAATGGAAAAGGAATAGGCAACTTTCCGAGCAGGTGTAGTATAAAAGATTTTTTTTATTCTAGTACTGATAAAAAGGAGGCTGATTCTTCAAAGTCTTAATCTGCGCTAGTTGCCGTGATGCCTATGATGTAACTTGGAAAAGTAAAAGCAAGAAAGAAATAATTATGCAACTCTGAAGGTACCGTTTAGTTCTCCAAGTTGCATCTCAAAAGCAAGAAGACAATCACATGCACTTAGAACTACTTAACAAGTAAACTGGCAAACTTTGAGTGTCAGGATCCAGATAAGCGTGTTGCAACAACACTAAGTCTAACAACTTTCACCCTTATGGAGGAAACAATAGATACCTAACTTGTAGAGCAGATGGGCACCGTACGCACTAGCAGTTAAAACGTGCGGTTTACCGCAACTGCCATCTTTTAGACGTGTTAGCAGCGGTAAATGAGCGGTTGTTTTTTTTTTAAATCTTTTAAGATAAAGATAAGATAAAGATAAAGATATTTATTTGCAGAAAACATGTGTATAAAAGATGACAAAAATATATGTGAAACAACATGCTTGACCGGTTACGGTATGCAAATGCAAGTAGAGAGATGGCATGCATTTAATCTAATCATTCAAAAATTTAACAAATAATTATGATTTATCCTTTAAAAATTCGTCAAGACTAAAAACATTTTGTAATTAACATTCTTTTAAGTTTTAATTTAAACATTTGTAAATTCATGTCTCTATATAGTCTAGGTAATTTATTATAGATTTTGGTAGCAACACCATCAATACTTTTCCGCATTAGTGTTGTTTTTGCAGGGTGTGTTCTTAGCTTAGTATTGTCCCGTCTGTTTCGACTTACAGAATCAGATAGCCGGGGGAACAGATGAGGATTACTTTTAACAAAAAGAGCTACTTCAAATAAGTAAAGTGACGGAAGTGTTAGAATTTTGTGTTTAGCAAAGAATGGTCTACAGCTATCGGTGATTTTTATTTTGAACATGGCTCTCACACATCTTTTTTGTAGCCTAAAAATAATGTCTTTATTGGTAGAGTTGCCCCAAAATATTAGTCCATATCGTAGAACATCGTTCTATTATTATTATATATCGTTTTATTATTTTTATACAGGGTTTTAAATAATTATGTCACCCTTATGAATTAAGTCTTACATTACTAATCCGATTGTGATCTTTCTTTAAGAACTGCACGATATATTTCTATCAGCGCCCTGGCATCCAGGGACACTGGTTCTGAGAGGATGCTGTTGCAACCTCCTACATTCCAGAATGTATGAAGAGAATTAAACAATCTTTGACGAATTTCTTCGCCCCACGCACACTCCATTAAAATGTGATAAACATCTTCGAAAACTTACGCTGCAATTTATGGACGAGGGGAAGGATAGGGTTTTGCTAAAACTTTTAGAACTCAATCAATACAAACAAAATTATATATATACATTTTTTATGTGTATTTTAACAGAATTCGATAAAAAGAGAAGGTCTATGTTCATTTGAATGCTTTGAATATTTGCCAATTTTTCAATTAATCGTTGGTTGATTTTGATAGTTCTTTTGGTTTTGAGAGGGTGATCCAGGGGACGTCCTATAAAAATTTTATAACTAAGAGATTTACTGTAGTATTTTGTCTCATAAAAATTAAAAAACAATGAGAAATTGAAGAAATTGGTAGTTTTTACATTTAATTATGACGACCTCTGTGGCGCGGTGGGCGAAGGTCCGCCTGCGACGCAGGAGGTTGCGGGTTCGATTCCCGCCTCGGGACAAATATTTGTACGATCTGCAGATATTTCTTCAGGGTGTTCTGGTCGTTTTCTATATATAATAAAAAAAATATCTATCTATGTACTCGTATATTATTATGTATATCAGTTATCTAGTACCCATAACACAAGCTCTGCTTACCTTGGGGCTAGATAATGCTGTGTAAATTGTCCAGCATTATTTATAAAAAAAAAAAATTAGGTAAGTACGTTTTGTAGGTGAGTAATTGTTTGTACATATAAATTGTTAACGAGACAAAAAAACATCCTTACCTCATTAAAATAAATTCACTTACGCGTTTGCCGAAAAAAAAGCAGAAAACGCGGTAGTTTAACCGCTAGTGGGTATACCTACCTACTCTACGCTTTTAGTCATAGTAGAGTATCTTCGACTTCACACACATGCTTCCTCAACAGACAAAATAAAGTAGCTTATTCTCAAGAGATTTATAGCTAGAGGATTTGTTTTCTCCTTTTTGTTTCATTCTAAACGACTTTATTTAGGCACTTAAGCCGCTCATTTGGCCCCGGCGCCGTTTTGCTTGGAAATCCCGCAAGGTTTACGAATGTCTTGCTAAGGTGTAGGTATAAGAAAAACTCTTAAAGAAAATAAAAAGCGTTTATTCCATAAAGCTCGGGTTTAGTAAGAACAAGATTTTTATGTAGATTTTTAATTAGGCAGGTACACGTCTGCCAAACCTGGTCTCTGGGGAGTATATCGACAAATATGCATACGTCAAATAAATAGATACCCTACCTACTTAATTTTTTTGGTAAATTTTTTTAGGGTTCCGTACCTCAAAAGGAGAAAAGGAACCCTTATAGGATCACTTTGTTGTCCGTTTGTCTGTCTGTCCGTCTGTCAACCCCCTTTTCTCAAGAACGCGTACCAAGTAGAAATTAACATCAAATACTCAAATCCGTATTCTCTTGGAGCCTCGATATTTTATAAACCTTCTAAGTGAACGCAATCAAAAGTAACAGCCGTTTGTATCTAATTATTTAGAAATTTCCAAGGGAATCACATTCACAAAAAACCTATAGGGTGCTTCTCGTAGACCTCAAATTATGAATTCTGGCAAGAAGTAAGATCTTAAAGCACAAGTAAAGAAAAAATCCGAAAACCATAAATTAGTAGTTTATTCACTAAAAAAATTACTTTTGATTATCGCCATGGACCAAAACCTATAGGGTAACTACTTCCTGTTGACCTAGCATCATAAAATTTTGCACGAAGCAATTTCTTATTGCACAAGTAAAGGTAAAAATCTTAAAAATGTAAATTTGTACTAAATTCATTAAAAAAAATTGATTCTCGCCATGGACCATAAACCTACAAGGTACCACTTCCCGTTGACCTAAGTAGAATCATGATATTTAGCAAGACATAAGGTCTTACAATTATACGGAACTCTTAATGCGCGAGTCCGACTCGCACTTGACGTTTTTTAATTTGATATAAATCCACCATTTACAAAAGTTGTAAATTTTTAAAATCTTTATTTTATATATCTCGTTTTCTGAATGGTTTCTGATTTTTGATGACTGAATAATCCATTCTGATTAAATGCATGCAGAGTCGTGTCTCTTCACTAGTTTACTAATAAATACGAGTAGTGACTAATCACTGTGAGTTAGGTACCTACTTTCAGAATGTATCCCGCCAGAGGCAGGAAAGTGCAAACTTGTAACTTTCGTCAAGTTTCGCTTGTAAGCCGCCAAGTGACCAAGTTGCTCCGCCACAGGGTATTGTAAAATGGCTTGTTAATTCACGCATTTACTTTAAAAATACTAGCTTACGTACGTGGCTTTAGACGTGTTTTTCCGGGATAAGAAGTAGGCTATACAAAAATGTTTTTCGAGGTCTTGATCTGCAACTACGCAAAATTTCAGCCCAATCTGTTCAGCAGTTTAAGGGTGATTCTTTTAATTTTCAAATTACAAATTCTTTATTGGTAACAGATACAACACATCAGAGGTTATAATAACGATTTTTTTTTTCAGTCCTTTTACCAATGGAAACCAAAATATTATAAGCTTACACTATGACATGTGCTCTAGAGCTTTACCTCTGTGTGTTACCCTTACCCTGGTCGTAGTGTCTATTAAATAGGCAGGTACCGAACTTTACAGTTCCACAGCCCATGACAACCCTTAGGTTGTCCCTAAACAATTTTAGGCCTCCATACCTCACAAGGAAAGTAGAAACCCTTAATTTTCGCTTTGTTGTCCATCTGTCCGTCTGTCTGTCTGTCAACCCCATTTTTTAGGAACGCGAGGAGGTTGAAATTTAATAATAAATTAAATTAAATAATAGTTGAAATTAAAAATTCAAGTCCATAACGTCTTCGAGCCTCAATCTAAATAAAACTTCCAAGTCAATGCAATCAAAAGTTGCAGCCGTTTACGACCGAATATTTTGAAATTTCAAAATATTCGGATGTTAACGGCTGCAACTTTCCGTAGACCTAGAATCATGAAATTTGGCAAACAGCAAGGTCTTATAGCACAATTAGCAGAAAACCATAAATAAGTAGTTTATTCACTAAAAAAATTACTTTTGACCTAGAATCATGATATTTGGAAAGACACAAGGTCTTCCAATTATGCGGAACACTTAGTGCGCGAATCACACTTGACATTTTATTATTATTGATCAAGCTATTTGTCTTTGAGCTGTATATTTGGTGCTCAGTCTCGCAGTGGCTTGGGGATAATCTGTTCATTGATTGTAATTCATATTTCGAATGTTTTGAAGTTGGCTCCCGCTAGACCAATAAGAGGGAAGATAAACCGATTTCAAACGAATATAATCTTTGTTTCTTGTTGTTTTGTTGTTGTTGCATGACTTTTACTGAAAACTTTTGCCATTTCGTTTTTACGGATTTTATTCAAAATTCGAATACTTTCTTCTAAACTTAACCTACACAACCTGTGCTTATAGGTACCACAACAAAACAACAAAGAGCCATAAACTTTCTCAAATCCAACTGAAGAAAATTTCTCCGATCATTTTTTACATTTCAAAAAAAAAAGTAAAATAAACATTGTAATCGTTGCAAGCTGTACAAGTGAACTACACTATGAAAGTACAGCTATCTGCTATGATACCTAATCTACATGAGAACATTACAAATAAAAATTAGGTAAGTAGGTACTTAGTTCGCACTAAAATAGCAGCAAGTGACTTTAAGCAGCGAACCAAAAGGTCCCGTCTCGGCATAATATTATTCCACAAAAAGTAGAGTAACGCTGGTTTTCTGACTGGACCTTTTGGTGCCAGACCACAGACTAAAATAACAAAATGTATGAAACTTAGATAAAATTACAGCCTTACATTACAGCTTACAACTAAACACAATAACAAAATACAAAAAACATTTGTATAACAAACACTAGCGGTTTCGATTCCCGCTGCGGGATGTTATAATTAACACTAACACATGGTAATATTTATTTAATTATTAACAAGGTACCTAACATAAATAGATATAGATCTCCTTTTGTTTTATGCCGTCGTGGCGGACGCGGTGTAAGAATCGGTTCCTGCAACCTCAACTCAACGCGTAGATTTCGTAAGAGTCGACTCAGGGAACCTATCAAAGGATAGGCAGCTGCTTCCTTCCCTTGTTAAAAAAGCAAACTTCCCTTGTTGGGCCACGTCCAGCAGTGGACGTAAGCGTGCTGAGAAGCAGGATTATGTTGTAGAAAAAGATTTAAATCGTTTCGATACCTTCCTGCAGTGAGACCGTGCCCGCCGTGTTCTTGCCAAGCGAAATGAGATAGCTCGCTCATTTCGAATCAGGGTAGGTGTGTTTTTTCTACGGGCTTTTTCACAAAAGTTCGTGCAATGTGATTGCACAATAAAGGGTAATAATAACAATTAGGTTTATTGGCAAAAACAATGCTACTGTTTTTGGTGTCGTGCGTCGTATCTAACGATTTCTAAAATCAAGCAGCCTAGTAGAATGATTGTAGATACCTTTTTCCCGCTCTCATCAGTGCTAAAATGAGTCGCAGTTAAAAACTTTCCTAAATCCGATTGAAAGGAATTCCTCTGACTAACTCGGCTTAGCATTCATTGAAAAACATTGGAGCGCTCTAATACCATTTGTCTAGCACAGTCCACTGCTTCACTGGACTCGTGGTTTAATGCACAAAAACTACGGAACATTCGAGAAAAATGGACCGCCATTGAATTCACTGAAGTTGGCTTTCTTGTTTGATTTTGGAATCTATCGTTAGAGCGGATTCATTTTGAAAAGTTTTGGGGTTTTTCAACGAAAGAGGTTATTGTGCGGTTTAAAAATGGAGGTGAAGGAAAGAAAATACTCTATGCACCAATTTATGCCAACGTGAAATGGACGTACAGGCAAAAAAAAAAAAAAAAAAAATCATAAATTTACGATTATTAATTAAAAACAACATAATAACCCGACTCGGTCTCCATTTTTTCGTTAACAAAGGCCTACAAAATGTAGCTAAGAACCATATAGAAGTCCAGTCGAGTACCTATTTTTTAAAATTGGTTTACTTTTTGATATATCAAGACAATAAAGATTATCAGATCACCACAAAGAAGCACTCGAAAAACATAATCCGACTCGCTCCCCGGGTAAAAATAACCATACCATAAAATATGTTAAAAAGTAAGTAAATATCTTAAGAGCACGACATTAGTGACATGATCGAGATTCTATTCGTTGTTTTACACAAAATAATCTCCTATCACGTTAGTGGAATCCAAGCGTGTAGGTGAATAAATGTTAAACTCATGGCAGAGACCCGCAATACGATCATTATGGATCAAATTAAGGCTATCTCATATCGACATTATGGGCAGACAGAATTGCAAAAAATATAAAGCTTCGAGAATAACGGATGCCCGTTGGCCAGCCACGATACTGTCATTTCACTGCCATCATTAGTGGAATTTGAAATGCACAGATATGGAAATAAATCACTATTCCTGGTTTTATGTGCAAACCTAAGTATTTTTCATCATTTTTTTCATACCTACCTATGTAGTAGTCAAATGCGAAACATCAAAAGAATTTTGTTTTTCATAATTGTAAGTTTTCTACAACATAACGGCAACAGATCGTCAGCCAGAGAAGACAAGTTAAGAAGCCTACGAACCTCTCCCAAATCTCAGCGGCCGGCCCATGCGGATTTGTTGTTGTTTCATGTCGAATGAAATGGGGCGCGTTATGAGTGAGAAAGCGCGTCTAACCATCAAATGCAAAGCTGTAACTGTGTGTGTAGGGTAGCGGTTGCAGAAATTAGAAGGAATTTCACCATTTTTGATATTTTTTCGTACTTTCCGATTCATTTTTAATAAACAACTGATTTCAGAAATATTTTTGATTACTTCTAATGTTGAATATATTTAGGAGGTTTGCAGTGCGACAGATTTTCGAATAAAGGTGTCTATCATGCATAAAAAATAGCTTGAAAATGCCTCGATTTGTTGCTCAAAATATGGCAAATTTGTTTCGCTCTCATTTAAAGATTATAATGTTTTTTGAAAAACTGAAACGCTACAAACATAGCTATTTCTTATCCGGTTATGTATACAAAATTTCATTTAAGCCGGACATGTAGTTTCCAAATGAATCGAAAAGTACGTTTGTATGGGGGCTAAGGTATCCACACCGTTCTTAAGTGGACCTTCTTCAAAGGAAACCAAAGTACATTAGTTCGCTTTCTAATAACACCAAAAACAAACCGACCAATTTTACCAAAACACTCGTTTCAGCAACAAAAGCATTTCCACATAATAAAATGGCTCTTTGTAAGAAAAACGCTGTAGGTCCCAAATATTGAGTATTATGTGGATTTATTGTTTTCCTTTTGTCAGCTTCGAGAGAAAACATTTTTGGCTAATGGTTCTGGTAACGATGGTCTGTTTTTTCCACACCACGTGCAAAATGAGTTGACCTCTTCGGTTTGCACACTTGCACTGTGCTTTTTGCAATTCATGTTTTTTTATCTGTAATCAAATGCAATTTTTATTCAATGTGGCGTTTTTCAAATAAAAAAACATATTTAACTTAGGTATACTGGCATACGGACGGTTTTGTCCCATCGTTCAAACTCTAAAAACACCAACTGTTTGGAGATCCCCTTAAATTTTCACTTAATTTAATTTTAGTAGGTACTTGTTGGTATTAAAATTGATCTGTTTAAGATTATACCTTTATAAAGATTATACCTTTCATATTAATATTTTTTGTATTTGTTGATATAGCGGCAAAAGGAATACACATTCTGTAAAAGTTTCAACTGTCTAGCTCTTACGGTTCATGAGATAGAGCCCTCTGACAGACAAACGGACAGACGGACAGACAGCGGAGGCAAATAGAGTTTCGTTTGTACCCTTCGGTTACTTAATGGAAACAAATGGAATTTCGTGAGCATGTATGTACGTACCTACAGTACGTTTCTGTGCAAATACGAAAACTAAGTCCATTCTAACGAATTCAAATTCGAAACGCCATTTTACTCGGCGTATAAATCAAGTTGGAACTTCACCTGCGACCAACTTCAGGGTATCCGGGGTGCTGGCCGAAATAAACAAGTTAATTGGAATAAAAGTTCAAATTCCGGCCAACTTTTTGCTGCAGTCAGATTTCGCCATTACCTGGTCGTGCTTGGGAAATTCCGCAATTCTGAGTGCCGGTTATTTTTAAGCGTTTTAGCACTGGTAAGATGAGTTCTGAAAACCACTTAAGTGATTCTACAGGACTTACCTCTAAGTAGTTACAGCTAAAATCCTAAGAGCAGTCTTAATACCTGACTGACTAAAAGTTTTATTTTAGGACGCATTAATATGGTTCTATAGAAGGACTTTGTTCATGATTAAATAAAAAAAAGGTTGACGATTTATTTATATCCTCAACCTCACCTGTATTGGTCCACTGCTGGACGCAGGCCTTCCCCTGATAAGCGCCTTATTGGCTTATCTCATGGGGGTAATGTCCATAATCCCCATGCCGAGCATGCGGGTTAGGGCAGTTCAGTGGTAGAATCGTTCGCAGGGGACGCTACCCACCCCCGGTAGATATCCCTTAGTCGCCTCTTACGACACCCGCATTTCTTTATACACTATACGTAAATTCGTATTATTTATTTAACAGAGAAAAAAGAAGAATAGAAAAAAATTAGACCTACTAGTAGGTAAATAGTTTCTAGCAAACATGAATTCATCTCTCTACATCATTAAATATTCAAAAAATCATGAACTCCATTTGTCAGGCCATGACACCAAATACCGTTCCCGGAAAAACAGTGCAGGTACCTAATTTTTCTCGCTATCGTAACGAGTTTTTGTTTAACGTGCCGATATTAAATCCCGAGCTAGCGAAGAAGTCTAGAAAGAGTCATGAGCGTAACGAGTGGCTCTAAAGTAGCTTGCTGAGGTAACAAGGCACGAAACGAAAAATAATTGCCCTCGAGTTGCCCTCAAAATTGCGTTCCTAAATACTGCAATAGATCAAAATACAAATTACACAAACAAGGTTCAATAAATATTTCCTAACTAGCTGCTGCCCGCCGCTTCGCACGCGTTCTTTCTATGGAAACGTTAAACGGTGATTTCTAACCCATGGGAACTGATTTATGGGATAAAAAGTAGCCTATGTTTTATTCCAGGCCTAAAATTTATCTTTGTGCAAAATTTCAGCCCGATTCGTTCAGTAGTTGAACGTGGCGTGAAGAAGTAACAAACATCCATCCATCTATCTATTAGGAGTGAGCGTTGAATCAACGAACTGTTATAAAAAACAGCTTTTCTACATTTAACGAATCAACCGTTTTCTCTTTTCCGCGAAACAGGTTGATTCAATCAACTTATTATTTCATTCAACGAACGACATACTATGACGTTAACACATTCTCGTTCGTTGACGGACAAAACGAATCAACCGTCTTCTCTTTTCCGCGAAACAAGTTGATTCAATCAACTTATTATTTCATTCAACGACATACTATGACGTTGACATACTATCTCGTTCGTTGACGGACAAGTTACATGGAAGATTGAACTTTAAAAACACCTTACGAACGAACACCATCCGTAAATGAACGAACGAGCTTCGAACCGCTAGGTAAAAGTAAAACACGTTGTACACGAGCGAGCGAGACGCCGCAATAGTCGACAGCTTAAGATTGTTAGATAGTGAAAGAGATGAATGTATGTTTGTTCATTCCGGGGGCTAAGCGCTCCGTGCGCCGCGCGCCGGCCTTCTGACTGACCAAGAAAAACAGGGAAATTATTTTCATTCGTTTAATTAGTTTGTTTATGTGACACGTTGAGGTCAACGCTTTTTTTGTGCGCAAGTTTAATAATTATTTTATTATGTATAGGTAGTGAAAGTTAGTGATAATTTAGGATATTTATGGCAAATAAGGACAGTGTTTTATTGTAAATAAATAATACTAAGTAGTTCAAATGTAAAAAAAGTAAAAAACAATTTGCAAAATGCCGGAATGCCAAGGCACTACAGTTTACGTTTCGACAAACCAGTTAAAAACGTCAACAGGTTTTGCCACAAGTTGACCGTTTTAGACGTTAACGCGTCAACACTACTCGTGCAATACAGTTAACGTTTCGACAAACCTGTTAAAAACGTCAACCGGTTTTTTAACCGGTTGACCGTTTATAGAAAACGGTTTCGTTTCGTTAACGCAAAAACAGTCAACGACCCACAACTACTATCTATCCATCCATACATCCTTACATCTTTCCAAACTTTCGCATTTATAATATTATTACCGTTTTGCACAAAAACAAAACGGATATTATGTGAGTGGAGAAACGGACAGCATGGTTTGAAGAACTGCATTTGAAATATGGATGTATATATATGTCTCTATGGTAGTTTTCTTGGGAATAATGCCTTAGTTCCTCCGTCAAAGTCATAGCAGCAAGTGTCTGTCATTGTGACTGTCAATGTCAACTCATAGTGTCATCAACACCAGCAAGTACCTTGCTGATGCTGTCCGTTTCTCCACTCACATAATATCCGTTTTGTTTTTGTGCAAAACGGTAATATTATATGTGTTTCGAAACGGACAGCATGGTTTGAAGACCTGTTTGTTATCTGCTGGTGAAAGACGGACAAACGCTATGTGAAAATAAAATGTATGACATGTAACTAAGTAGGTACTAACATGTAATACATAAATAACAAAGTCAAAGATCTTAGGACATAACTTCTAAGACTTTAAAGTTGTGTAAAACAAAATATTGAGTATTTATCAAATCTAATTGATCAGAAATCAACGATACTTAGCATCACACAAAGTGCCCCTGAAGCACATTTATGTACACTTGGATGTGGATAGTGGCAGCCGGCGACGCCGTTCTGCAGTTGTATTGTGCGCCGTCATGCAGGTCACTTCGTTGGGGCTTAGGTCTGGATAGTGGCAGCCGGTGACGCCGCAGTTCTGTCGCTGTACAGCAGATCGCTTCGTGGGGCCGGACAATGTTTAAAACTGTCATAAACTGGGTAAAAGGCAGTGATCTAAGTATGAAAATATTGTATGTATAGGTAATATAGGTATTTCATTATTTAAATGAGTAAAGTTCTGGTTTCTATTTGAAACTTTACTATGGACCATTTAGATTCATCAATTTATTAAATAGGATTATGGTATTCATAAAATCTTGCTGATTTAAAATGCAAGCTCTAAAATGCAAGGTCTAATATTTCAATGAATGGAATTCTGCTTAGTAGAATATTTTCAGTTTGAATGTGATAGTTTTAATTTTATCTAATTCAGGATTTATTTGTTGATCACATGCTTGGTAATGTGCTCATTTTTAGAATCAATAAATTTAATTGATCTTGCTATTATGAGATCTGGGATTCACATAAACATACTTCATAAGTATATCTTTAATTAACTGTCCATACTAATTGCATTTAGTTCAAATAGGACTTTTAACATTATTACATTACAAATATAAAATAAAATATGTTATGGTATGGATAACTTATTTACAAGGGGTTATTTCGCTATAACCCTTGCTGTGTAATTATCGGTATTTCTATGTAATATAAAGATGGTAGTTAATGATATCTACATATAGCTTTTTAGTTCTCTGAACTGAACAACATAAGTACTTGAATCAGGTCCAGTTGCAGAAAACACCAAAACAGGTGTCTGCTTGGGTATGTTATTGTTTTCATGAAAAATACTTGGTTATGAATCCACTGACACCATAACTCCATGGTGTTCCCGCTAGACGATATATATCTAATTGCGGAGAACCACGTCATATCCGACGGTAAAGGGTAATGGTACCTTGGTTGGTGATAATGATGGACAATCTGATACAGGACAGTGGGTGACGTGCCTAGTCTTACCACTTGTCTACTTCACCGTACCGTCTAACCCCCCTTCCCCCCCCACACTTTTTTACCAAAAGTTCCAGTGTCTCCATCTGAGGGGGGACTTCACTGGGGAGAGAACATTAAAGGAGCTCAGACAGAACCTCAATACAAGATTTAAAATGTATAAGCCAGAAGCATTATCATAGATTGTGTGCTATCCTCTCAGGCTCGAATATATTGGCAAAATGTCGGTCACTTTGTTGGGGCGTAAATCGCCTGGTATGTATGCCCCATTATCCGGATACAGTCTCCGAGGGCGACGTGTATATTCAGACAAGACTGATCACACTTCGACTGAAGGTGTTATAAAAGTTGTTATAGCGAGGTATCGCTTTTAAGACCAAGTGCCAGCGGGGCCTATAGCCAGCTGTGGACTAATATAGGCTGATGATGATGAAGTGTCACCTAGGAAACCTCTTTTAAATACGGTCCCCGAGGCCAGAGGTATTTAAGTACCATTCGAGCCATTGAAGGCTTAACGAAAAATTGCATCCTTATCTCCTCCGCACTGGAGTTAACATTGTTAGTGTCCATCTGCTAGTTTAACCTATCAGGTTTAGCAACGGGGCACCAGAGTCGCCACCTCTGCGGGTCACACCGCAGAGTCCAGGCCATGAATGGGGTAATACTCACACTCATAAATTTATTAGCCGTAGGAGCAAAAGGCACACTTGGTTAATATGAGAAGAAATATAATAATGAGAAGTATTGTACTATTTTACTGTAATAGCCTTCATTTGATGTCTATAATGCCACGCCCCATGTTCCGGATACAGCTTCCGCAGCCGGGGGCAATAAGTACCGTTCCGATACTCTGTTTAGATTATTTGGCTGGCAGACGGCCATGCCGCTATACCTCCCCGAGAGGCATGCTGCCGTAGTAGTGTCCTGAATCGTCGTCAAGACAGCTCCAATAACATCATCGCCTAGCCCAAGTAAGCATGCGATGGCCCCTAATTTAGGATATAGCCTCCGAGGCCAGGGGCAATAAGTACCATACCGGTATTATGTTGATTATTTGACTGTTAGTTGGCCAAACTATAACATAACTCTCTCATGAACATCACCATTATTAGTTCCAGTTACATTGTTTCTGACGATAGGATAAAGTTTCCCTTATTTTATACTTAAAATAATAAGTTTCGTTTACCGGTATGAAATGGTATAGTCCCACATATTGGCTTGAGTGTCAGATATTTGATAGGGTCATTGCCCACCTGACTGGAACCTCTCGTTCAAATGAGTGCATCCGATGCATCTCGTCAAAAGTGGATCACATCCGAGTGAAACCAACTGTGAAGGTTTGGTTATCTATGAGGTTTCAAAGTATTTATTGTAAACCAAATAATTATGTAATGATCCTCTGCTACTTAATTAACAAAACTAAGAAAAAACTTTGAGCTCTTGTGACTCTTGTGACTTGTGAATATTGTAATAAAAATTTAATATACCAGATTCTGATGGTGTGTTGGTGAGCACTAACCTTCACCTGAAGTGAGTTGCACTAACTCAAACAAAATAGCAGTAGGAATTTATCTTTAATTGAAAGGAATGCCATTGCCCTGCTGTTGGACATCCTAGGTTAATAATAGTAATCTGTATTTGTCTTGATCATTTTTAGTTTGTTGCAGAGAATTTAATTTTGATTATTTCAAACTTTGGGTCTAAATGATTTTCAGAATAATATGGGGTCAATAATAGAACTAATTTTAGGTACTTACTATTAAATAAAGTTGTTCTATGAAAGCCATAGGAAACAACTGTGGAAATAACCTATGATTCTGGGAATGTGAAACTAGGTTCAATATGTGATGTTCATTCCAACTGGTGTCAACAGATCTTGGAAGTAAATCATGTTTTAGATAGGTACTTCAAAATGTCGGAGATCACCATGACAATGATCTAGAGCATAATATTCAGTTTCAATGCAATGAAAGTAACATATTATGAGAGACTACAAAGTATTTTTATGTTTGGCACCTTACTCCGAGTAAGTGTTAAACATACCTGCAGGTAACTTTATTTACAAGCTGTAATGTGAAAGGTCAATTTGCAGAACCTTTTAACTTAATAGTTATAAGGTAGGTAGGTACTGTTCTTTAAATAATTTAAGCAAAAGAAAGCTATAATTATATACCTACTTATGGCATTTTCATAATATTATATTTAAATTCCAATACAATATAGATTAGTTAGTCAAAAATCAGCTCTTGTTCTGATATATTCTCTGTACTCTGTCTGCCAGTAACAATGAAATATGTAGCAAAATTCTGATTCTTCAAAATAAAGTGGTGATTCTGCCCCTAACAGTACAAACCGAACCTGGGGACTTATTATTATGATTATTATTATTGTGCTAAGGTTTAATCTTCTCTGTGAAAAACCGGTAAAAAAAAAAAAAAAAAACAAAGCACATGGGCCTCAGGCAAATGCACTTCAGGTGCTAGGTCGTTCATTTTGCAGGATTTTTCTGACAATCCTACAAGTGTTTAGTATGACAGCTTTTAGCATTAATGTGTCAACTTTTTATTTACCAAACCAGGTAGGTAGGTACTACCAGGTAGCCTACGAAGATTTCGATATGTTTTTTATGTAGGCATTTGTATGTCTTGCCCTGCCAAACTTTGGTGTCAATGATGTTTTTATTTCAAGCAATTATTTCATACCTATTACATGCACATAAATCTGTTTATAATAGTAGTCATGTTACTAAATCATCATCTTTTCATCAAAAGTATGTTTGTAACACTCAATTAGAGATTGCAAAATGATTTAACATGATCTTTATAGGGTGCTAAAAGGTGCCACCGCACCTTCCGTCTATAGGTTATGTACTTCAACCTGGGTTATTATCGCAATAACTTGATAAGACAAACTGTACTAGAGGATCACACTCGTGCGTGTACCGGCCGGCCTGATGGTGCCGGCGACATGAATAAACAAAGTATTAGGTACCATCCGATGGGAACTTTGTGCCAGGCTCGTGATTGAGTTTTCCACGCTTACCTCATAGCCAGTGGTCGGGATTATAACTCGGAGAGATGGGCACGAATTTTGCACAAAGTAAATGCTTGTACTTCACCATAAACATCGTTTTTTCACCAAAAAAAACCATAAAAACACAAAATTTTCCGCATACACCGCTGAAAATTTCAAACGCTATGAGTTGACATTGACAGTCACAATGACAGACACTTGCTGCTATGACTTTGACGGAGGAACTAAGGCATTATTCCCAAGAAAACTACCATAGAGACATATATATACATCCATATTTCAAATGCAGTTCTTCAAACCATGCTGTCCGTTTCGAAACACATATAATAGTGTAATTGCTATTGAAAATATCAACTGCTGCTTCACCAAATGAAATTGTTAGCTTCAGTAAGACGATTTTAAAACACACTTTTGCTAAAAAAAATATTTATCAAAATTTGCAAAAATATAGAGAATTATTACGGTAAAATAAACAAATCATTCATTTAAGGCTAGGCAGAGGTTGTGTATTAGGTACTAGATAACTGGTATAAATAATACAATACTTAACAAAGATAGATATTTTTATCACATACTATCACACTTCACACTAATATTATAAATGTGAAAGTTTGGATGTGTGGATGGATGGATGGATGGATGGATGGATGTTCGTTACCTCTTCACGCCAAAACTATTGAACGGATTGGGCTGAAATTTTGCATACTTACAGGTAATTCTAATCCTGGAATCAAACATACTCGTAGGCTACTTTTTATCCCATAAATCAGTTCCCATGGGACAGAAATCACTTTTTAACGTTTCCATAAATACAACGCGTGCGAAGCCACGGGCAGAGCTAGTTATTCATAAAGAACACCCAGAAAAAATATCTACAGATCGTAAAACATTAGTCCCGGGGCTAGAATCAAATCCGCAACCTCCTGCGTCGCAGGAAAACCTTTGCCCGCCGTGCTACAGCGTTCATCAATTTTACTGCTAGCTTTTAATTTGGTTTCCTTGTTCGTTTATGAATGCTACCTTAGTAATTAAATTTGCAGTATCAAATATTTTATTTGATACTGCAAATTTAATTACTAAGGTAGTGATTATTATTCATCAAATTTGCCATTGCGTTGTCTGATTGATAAATGATTTTAGTTTGCGAAACTGCGGTTTTGTGTGCGCTGATTGGCTGCAATTATGTGTGATTTCATTATTCGAATATTTGAGAGCTCTAAATAATAGTGCTTTGGTTTTGTTAGAAATAATTTATTTGAAACTAGTTTCTGCCTGCGGTTTCGCACGCGCTGTTTTTATGGACTAATAATAATAACGTTTTAAGGTTGTTTCTATCCTAAGTTTTATCGCATAATTTCAGCCCGATCTGTTGAGTTGTTTTGGGTGGTGATTGTAGTGTGACCAAGATTCAAAATGTATAATGTATAATTCACCTTACCGAAAAGTGAAAGAAAAACCCATTTAAGACAGATTTCTTGTTGTTCTCAATTTGTTGGTAATGCAAATAAAATTCCAAAAAATACTAATTAATAATAACCAAATACTATTGTAACAGTTAAGTTGACTGCAGACGTTTTTTTTACGAATTTTAATTAAGACTGTTGTAAACAATCTCGAGGTAGCTCAACTGATCCATATCCTCAAACGCAAATAAAGAAACCATAATGATCATTATTTAACTCATTTGATACTCGTTAGATATAAACCTTAAACTTTTTTACATTTAACACGACAGTAACTACCCTATCCTCAAAACAAAATGTCCATTTGCACCTTTTCAGGGAAAAACCCGAAAATGACCCAATTTCTGGAACTCTTCACAAACAATACAATATCTTCATTTGGAAGTAGCAAACAAATAGCGAGTCGGTTCATTTACCCCTTCTACCGTACTTACGTAGTACTGTACAATGGATTCTTAAGGCTAGGAGTACAAAATACGTGGCTTTTGCGCTTAAATACTTTCTTCTCTTTTGGTTTGGTTTTTGTTATCCGTTTTTTTCAGTTTGCCTCTGACTTTGAACGTGCCCTGTCTAGAGCAAGATTTTAAATGATTTTGTTACTATAGTGCGTTAGCCAGAGTGTGGAGGAACTGGGGGTAATATCTGAGATATCGAATAATATCCCAAAAAAATTTTACTTCTACAGGACTTGAACCCGTAACCTTCTTTAAGTACGGGAATGCGCTAACCAATTGCGCCACGAGATCAAGTGACGTAAGAGTCGAAAAACTTCGGGACTTCTTCCGGACTCTAGCGCTGTTAGCTCCACCTACAGGGGAAACATTGAAGTTTATCCAATCCAAGTTTTTTTTATGTCAATTCTTAAAAACGCTACTTCCGTTTGTAGGTAGGTACATTTGTTTTCGTAGGTTATCAGAAAATGGATAATCATCAGCCACATAGTTTTCTTCGTGGCTGATTTTGACAATAATCGACTGTTTATATAACAAGACAATTTAAAAAATAAACCCGCCGACGTTTATTGGCTGAACAGATTTTCATGAAACATGACTAAGAACACTCGGGATCTATGACACAAAAAAACTAAACGAAAATCGGTTCATGCGTTTGGGAGCTACGATACCACAGACAGATACACAGACACGTTAAACTTATAACACCCCTCCCTTTTTGCGTCGGTGGTTAAAAACGAACAGTAAGGAAACACAATTCCCATACCTTTATTTTGTTCAAAATTAATTTTTAGTACGTAAAAATTTATTATTCTAGGCTTTTCTGTATTTTTGTTCATATTATCTTGTTACAAAAAGCTGAGAAGTAGAAATGTATATGACGGAGAAGAACCCTCCGTACGCATTTTGAAGAGGGTGACGTCAGCAGCGCTGACGTAACTGGCATCCTCGTCACGCCGGGATCCATTGGAAGGAAAACACGAAGTTGTTGTGGCAGTAGATTTATTCCATAGCAGAGGTCCGTTCCGTCCGACGACTCGAGCAAGAGTGAATTCTAGTTTTTTTTTTTTTTTTTTTTTCGAATGGACTAAAATGCTGTTGACCGCAGATGGCCATGACAGCGTTACCGGACTTTTGGCGGGCGCAGAGGGCGCCACGCCGGTTAAAAGTTAGGTTGGGGCAACACGCACAAGGGCCACCACTTAGGTGCGAGCCTCGGCTTGGGCTGTTGCCAGATGCTACAAGAGGAAATGGAGGTTTCGCCGAGGTGCACAAGTGCACCTATGGGCGGAAGCGGGGAATTCTTCGACCCCGCATCCGGCGGGGTCGGTTTTTGGTCGGTTGTGTGGTGTGCGGAAGCGAATCGGTTGCCGTCACCTCCGGGTTAGCGGCGGTGATTGGGTCAACGGGGTCACCGAGAACGTGTCTCGGTCTACGGAGGAGAGAACTCGTGGGAGGATCGTCGATGGGATAGTCGGGTATTGTGGAGATCAGTGGATTGTAATGTTCCGAGGCCGTTTCATAATGACGCTGGGAAGCAGTCTTTATGAAGTGGGCTATGGACTCTAGATTAAGATCTCGATGGAGATCTTTGTTGCGCATGTACCACGGACAGCCCGTGACTTTGCGCAAGAATCTATTTTGGACAACCTGAAGGGGACGGATGTTGACCGAGTGGCCAAATACCACAGAGGAGTAAGTCATGACTGGGCGTATGACCGATTTGTAAAGTGTCACCTTATTTCTAAGGGACATTTTACTCTTCGACGAGCAAGAGTGAATTCTAGCCCGGCCGACGGCCGTATTTATAGCAAAGCTTAGCCCCGCGTCGAACGATTACAAACGCGAGCGAAAATCGCCGTCGCGAAGCTAATACTTCGACTTTTTACAATGTTTTGTAACCTAACTCAATTCTGTGATTAGATTTAGTTGTTTAACAATTAAATAACTCTCAAAACTAGATTTTCCTATTAAAATAACGTCTTCGCGCCGACACGGCCATTCTGACAGGCGGTGCGCGCTCTGCACCTGCCTGGTCAACGATTTTCAGTTTCTCGAAAGTTCTTGTGGATTCTCGGAGGTTCTCGTAGATTTTCTGTAACAAGGAAAGTTCTCTTTTTGAGTTTGGCATCTGTTTACAACTCAATCGAGTTGCAACAAAGTTTTACAAAAATGGGTAAGGTCTCGGAGGGTATCATAGGTTCTCGGAGGGGAGGGTATCATAGGTTCTCGTGGATACTCGTGGATTCTCGTGGATTCTCGTGGATTCTCGTGGATTCTCGTGGATTCTCGTGGATTCTCGTGGATTCTCGTGGATTCTCGTGGATACTCGTGGATACTCGTGGATAAGGAGGATAAGGATTACAGGAAGGATTGCATGTATGAAATGTCTCGGGGAAAAATGAAGTTTTGGTGCTGTATGTTATGTGAGTAAGATGTTCAACTTATCTGTTTATCAGGCAGTGTGTAGTTCTGGCACTCTAGTACGGATGGCATGGGCTCGCCTGCAGGCCGTTGTTTGAGGACCTGGTGGATCGCCTTCTTCCGCCGACACGGTTTGTTGATCGCCTGGTTGTGGGGCGCGACGTAGTTGAACATGGGCTAGCTTCCGCGGTCGTCCATCGTTCTCCAGGATTCTGAAAATCTAACAACGTTTATTAAATTTAAGATCTAAAGGGGTTTGATTTCAAGGTATGCTTTTATAGGCAAGCACGTAGTTTCCCCTTTGGAAGTGCTTGACATGCTTCCCGTTGATGAAATAGTCGTTAGTCGTCTGCGTTCAGGAGTCGAGGTAGCACGTATTGTTTTCGCTGTGTTATTAACGTGAGCGGAGATACACCTGTAACTCAACCGAGGGTCAAGAGAAAAGTGAACGCGCTGGCACAGCGCGTGAAAACTGCCCTTGACGACCATGCTGCCGAAGGGTGGGAAAGACACATCGACACCATAACCGACAACATTTCCTCAGTGCACTGGTTATGCCGTCAACTACTTGGTGGGCAAAACCCCATCCAACCGGTAGTGGGTACCGACGGAAACCTGAAGCTCGAAACAGTCGACAGAGCCGAAATCCTGGCGACAAGCTGGAAAAGCAGTTCTCACCAAACCCAGCCACCGATGCAGACCACACACAGCTTGTTGAGAACTGCATCAGGTACTACCTGCCGTCAGAAGTACCCCCAGAAGAAGACGCCATCTTTGTTCAACCAGGGAAGGTAAAAAGGACGATACAGCGATACTTCTCGAAGGTATTCGAGAAGATCGTGCTCCAACATCTGACGTCACACATTAAGCCAAGGGAGGAACAATTCGGGTTCCGAGCTGAACATTCCACCACCTTGCAGATCACCAGAATAGTGAACGAATTGGCCACCAGCCACAACAAGAAAGGTCACGCTGGATATGGAGAAAACGTTCGACAGGGTATGGCACGAGGGTCTGCTATATCCAGTCCGGCACCCCAAAGAAGCTCATCCTCGTAAGTTTCCTACGGAAACAAAGCTTTATGGTTGCAGTCGAAAACTTGCTCTTGATAGAGAAGCCCATAAATGCTGGAGTTCCACAAGGAAGCTGCCTCTCACCTGTATGTTATGCCTGGTACACCGACGATATCCCTGTTGTCGGGCAGGTGAAGCTCGCTCTCTGCGCAGACGACGACGCAGCCTATTACACTTCATTCTACCGAACTGAATACGCCGTGAAACGACTGCAACCAACCTTCGACATCCTCCCAGTTGGCTGCAGAAGACAAGGCTCTCATCACGGGGAACACGAGGCTGCCAACCCTTGAAATTGATGGACAAAAACATCCCGTGGCAACCAGATGTCAAATATCTGGGCGTCACCGTCGACCGACTGATTGGCCAGGTCAGGGGAGCGCGAAGCAAGCTCCTATCGAACCTCCAATCACGCCTGCCCCTCCGGACAAGAATAATGATTTTCAAAACTTACTTCACATCACGGCTCACCTATGCAGCTCCAGCAAGGTACCCGTATCTGAGCGTAACAAACAGAAACCGACTCCAAGCGCAGGAAAACATCATACTATGATACCACGAAGGAGCACTCCGGTACGTTTGGAACGCAACCATCCTCGGAGATCTCAAGATAAATAGAATGGGAGACTATTATAAACAGTCCGAACACCAACATGTTAGAGAGATCGCCCCGCAGCACGCCAGACCACCAGACCAACCAGGAAAAAGGAGAAATCCACTATCGCAAGCAAAGACGCCGCTTCACCAAATTTAGCACCACTAGTAGTGCCCGCTGCCGTCGCTGATCGGTTTGCTGGGCCTTCCCTGGGCAACCAGGGATCCCACCCGGCAGGGCCAGATCGTGCCGAGGCTACAGGCGGCACCGGCGATGATAGCTAAACAAAACCGCAATAACCAAATAAGCCCGCCCATAGTAATGGGCGGAGAAAAGCAAGGGCCAGGGGGGACAGCCCCGATACCCTATTCCCGCCCCCCGACAAGGGATGAGATTAAGAAGACGAGGACCTGTAACTTTACGAGTAGTGCAGGTCATGGCTCGCTGAAGTTCTTCAAGAGTACAATGCCAAGACTCGCTCTACCTGTCAACCGCTCGGCGACTCCTGTTGCAATGATATGAACGTTCATGTCACATCGTTCACGACAGTTCTTGAACTCTCAGCCTTCTTCAAAGCTGCAGTCCGTTATAACTCCAAACTTCCGTTCATGTAAGCACTGCCGGAAATCTTTGTTAGCACGTACCACCGCCAAATCCGAGTGGTACAGCTGTGAGCGTCGTCGGTAGCTTTTCTTTTTTTTTGAAGGCGACGACGCGTAGTCTACTATCTCGGGATGCAGTACCAAGTTTATCTTTAGCGATGCTTTTCCATCAAACCCCAGCGCGCGAAAGAAACTCGGCGATACCCTTAAGAGTTGTGACCCGATAAATAATAACCGAGCCGCACCTACCCCGTATGAACGAAGAGAACCGTGACAACATTACGGTTCTACTCGGCAACTTTAACCATAAAGTAAAAATGAATTGTGGGTAGTTTGCAATTATCTCGTAAACGGTAGGAGATACGTCAAAAATAACCAAATTTTCATCCCCCTATGAAACCCCACTCACAAAATAACCTATTTTTCTGAACTACTTTGGATGACGTCATCACCACGTGTTTATTTTTTTGCTAGGAAATTTTTGATGCCTACTTTAGTATCTGACGGTAAACTAGTGAAACGCATTATTTTCATCATAAAAATGTGGAGCTACACCGGCTATAGATAAGCTTGGTGTGTCTGTGGTTAATACACCCTGCCGTGGTGGTACACTGGCAGGGTAGTGGTGGTACGTGGGCACAAACGCATTTGCCACTGGTATTGGCAATGGTTACTCCGCTGGACATTGCGTGGCTGCCCGAAGTACGTGGTCTGGATCAGGAGCGCAAGCTGGCAGGTCCCGATCCCACTTCTGATGACGGAGAAGAACCCTCCGTACGCATTTTGAAGAGGGTGACGTCAGCAGCGCTGACGTAACTGGCATCCTCGTCACGCCGGGATCCATTGGAAGGAAAACACGAAGTTGTTGTGGCAGTAGATTTATTCCATAGCAGAGGTCCGTTCCGTCCGACGACTCGAGCAAGAGTGAATTCTAGCCCGGCCGACGGCCGTATTTATAGCAAAGCTTAGCCCCGCGTCGAACGATTACGAACGCGAGCGAAAATCGCCGTCGCGAAGCTAATACTTCGACTTTTTACAATGTTTTGTAACCTAACTCAATTCTGTGATTAGATTTAGTTGTTTAACAATTAAATAACTCTCAAAACTAGATTTTCCTATTAAAATAACGTCTTCGCGCCGACATATATAATAAATAAAAAACTTGAGAGGTGTCCAGGGACACCCGGATCGAACGAAGTTCCTTACGATTAATCTCGCGTCCTCGCGTCATCTTCAGTGAGGCCGCAGAAAACTGATATTATATCCCGCTCACTCCAATGACACGTTGCGCGAGCGAAACACACGATTGTTCGAATCGAAGCGCACCTCGGCTCAACTCGGCTGCGGTTGTCGCTTCGGTTCTCCTCGGTTCTCTTCTTCAAATTATGTCGTTACAACTTTTCGTATGAATTTTTTCCGTCTAGCCCCCTTTCACAACGCGCGATAATAAGGAACTTCGTTCCAATAAATAATAATGCTGGACAATTCACACAGCATTATCTAGCCCCATATCTTTGTTTACGACAGAAATAACTGGACAGACCAATCTGAAATATAATATAGTAAACCTTACAACTTCCAGAAGCATAGAGCTTCAAGCATCCTATATCCTTTGCCTTTCTTAGAGAATGTAGCAATTTGGGTAATTTTGACCCTTTTCACGTTTTATTGTAAGGGTACCGTACAACTCAGAGTAATGAGGAGCATGGGTGTACTCCATTTTCTTACTACCTATATGACTCTACCTACTTCAAGTAATGCATAGCTACTAAGAGGGGAAATTTTATAAAATACTTTGATATGAAAGGGAAAATCGTATTCAAACGTGCTTTTGTTAGACTGGGTGACCTGTGCTACAGGTTTTTCATAAACCACCAGTCTCTCACAACACAGGGTAGATAAGCATATCTATAAGTATGTACTCCCCCACCCGCTTTTACGCTACCTACCTAGTTTACCTACTGTTACAGTAGGCTAGTTTAATTAACTACCATGTATGCTTGATTACTTTTGGAGACGAGAAAATAAACATTTTATTTATTACTTCTTTTACCTTCTGCCGCGGCTTCGCACGCGCGTTTACCGGGATAAAAAGTGGCCTATGCCCTTTTCCGAGATACCATCAACCTCCATGTCAAATTTCATTGAGATCCGTTCCGCCGTATAGTAGTGAAAAGGTAACTGACAGACAAAGAGACAGATGGACAGACAAAGCTAGTTTAGAATTTTTTGTATGGATTATTAGTTATTGTATCCTGTAATCAGGATGGATACACTAATTTCTGAGCACTTAAAAGACCTAATTTCAAAGATTTTCTTTGCAACCTAGTTTTAACTTCCCTACGTCGTCTAAATTGCGTAGAAATTTCTACGCCGTATGGGAAATACGTTCTACTGTTCAGTGACCGTAATTTCCCTGATCGTAACTAATCCGTTAGTCTCCATCAAAACCTTTATAACGGTTATTATAACGAATAAATAACGCGAACGATCTCTTTACGTCCTTAGATTATGCCTTTACGGTTTTACGAGCCGGTTTTATTAAAAATGGGTGATTAGATTAGATCTTACGTGAAATATGGCTACCAGTATCAATAGAGATATCCACAGGGAGAACCAACTTCATGAGCGTGCGAATTGATGGGGATAATTTAGTCATGCAACCTAGGACTGAATTCTAAAGGTGCTTCCATATTAAATAACCTGTTATAACATAAATGCTGTGCTCCCCACGAACCTAGGGTCTCGACGCCAAGGGGAAGAAATGTGTAGGCTCTGTCGAGAACTGCATATTTGCGCTTCTTGAGATCCTGGGCAAAATCTGCCGCCGCAGGACTGACCTCAGGATGTCCTCGGAAGATGGGAATGTCTCGGAAGATGATAAGGCACAAGTGTGTCGACGCATGTAGCGTCCCACACAATGGGCCTCCCCAACTCCCATGGGACTAGAGTCATACCGTCGTCGGGCCTCTTACCATCGTCACGCAACAGCCCGCCGGTTCGAGAACAGCTGGTACGTTAGCGGCGACAAACTACTGTGCTACTCATACAACCGCTACATCGTCGCCCCGACAATCGTTCTGGCGCGGCTAGATTTTTGGCCCACCGAAGCGATAGTATATGGCAACAGCTTTCTTCCTCTCTGCAAACTCATGTTTTTTTGTTTTATGTCTGACCAGCGGTTTTAAAATTAACCCTATTCCAGTGCCAATTAATTCCAAAATTGCCTTTGCAATAACATTGCACACCTCCGTTTTGACAAGGTAATATTATCCTATAAGTAATCCGACTTCATACAAACGGGCGAAACGCGAGCTATACCTACGCGCCTCGATCTCGGCATGCGCTCAGCATGCAGACAGTCGCGGCTGTGCCGCAGTGACGAACGGATGGTGTGATGTTTTTTTAACAATAACCGCGCGATTTTTTCTCTAAAAATAAGTTCAGGTACATATTTAATAAAGTAGCTGCAGGTATCTATAACCAAGTAAAAGATATTCCTTTTTCTCCAAAAAAATCTCCAATTTAATAATAAAGCATTTTGTAGGTACGTCTCAGTCGAGGCGCAAATATTTTTCGGTCGCAAATTTATAAGACCGATTTGTTATTCAAACATAAACAGGTTTTTTAATTAAATCTACCAATCAAAAAACAACACGCATTTTTATTGAACACTTCCCATTCAATTCACAAAGTATTTTATTTGTTTATATAAAAAAAGTACCTTCCTATATTTACAATCACAAAACTAAATGGAAACACAAAGTAGGCAAATGTAATTAAAATGGTGGAGGCGGGCAGCCCTATCGCATGTTTACCTACCGCGCGGCTGTAGGCATTTATTTCAAAGATACGGCCGAGTCCAAATACTGTTGGATAATATTACCGTGGTTTTGATTTACATACGGGCATAGGTACTCTTTGACCGACGTACCGTGACACCCTTTACCTATGGTACTAGGTCCTTTGAGCTGGCAAGGCAATTTCGTGCACTGTCTGTCAAAGTGTGATTATACCTGTGCTTCTCTTACTGAAGTAGATTTGCAGAATCTAATATCATCTGCGATGTTAATTACTTTACCACACTACCACACGCAATCCAATCATAGCCTGGCCACCACAATTTTTGGCGCCCTAATTTTAAAACCTGATTTTGAGAGTACCTTATTCACTGACTTCAAATATGGTGTTTTTTGAAGTTTTGTTTTGAAGTCCCGCGCCGCGACGCGAAAATTGTTCAAGAAAAGCTAGAGCTAGCTGGCTCAGCCAGCCAGTCAGTCAGCCAGTCTACGCAGCCGCATATGGGTTAAGATTAAGAAAAGTTGATGTCTATGTTATGCCAACAGTGAGTATTGTCTCTAGCCTTGGTCGCTAGTCGTGCTCGTGCCTTTTTTTCGATTTATTTCGATCAATTTCGCAAAGCACCCATTGATAGTTTCCTTGTTTGGAGTTATCTTAACTGAATACGACAAAAACTTCATTGTTCAAAAAACTAAGCCAAAGTTTCAAATGCAAAACAAGAGTGCCTACTCTTCTTATTTTAATGATGACGAGGGAGACCGAGTGAGCGATGAAAATTGAACGATAAATAAACATAGTAAAGCACACAAATTCGCTTAAAAACCTGCCCACGAAAATCCGGTCAAGGAGATAATTAATTTTGGCACACCCTATATAAAGCGGGCTAAAAGCGGTATCTACACTTTGGTTAATATAAGGACAGTCCTAAAAGTGGAGTACGGTGGGGAATGAAGCGTGTACTTTTCGCTCCATAAGTTTCGCACAAAGCAATGGCGGGCGTAGGGTGACCGTGTTTTGAATTTTATGGGATTCCGTTACGACATTGTTTTACTGCCTATGTTTTGTTCAATAGTGTTTGAAGCCATTTTACTGTTTTCCCGACATAGGTAAAGTTTAACTTGGTGGTATTCATAAAATTGCAATTCATTTTCTCAAATTGCATTAAACATTTTTGCATACATAAAACTTTTGATAGTTAGAATTTGATTCCTTTGTGCGTGGTGAGTCTGCTAGGGAAATAATATCGACCCTTTTTGCCCCATTTGCTGAGATAGGTCTTACCCCGGTCCTCCCACAAATCTTAACCTCGATTCTGCTGTAAGGTTATCCCAAAAACCCAACAACGTGTGGACACGCTAACCATAGACGTGCTGTTGACATAGCGTGCCGGAGTATGTACCTGGAAATTAGGATATCGACGGTCGATACTTCCTGCCGATCTACACAGGATATTGCCGGATACACAGGATCTGAGATATAATAGATTATAGTCAAATGGGTCATAGACGACCTATATCACGCAGTGGGCGAAGCTCCGCCTGAGACAGGGATAGCAGCGAGTTAAAAATCTCCAACCAAAAAAACGTGTTAATTTGAAGTTTCAATTTTTTTGGAGCACACAACAAATGGTTATGGTAAGACAATAACAGCCAAAGAAGAATTCCATTCATCCTTTCAAAACAAATTACATTACACACAAAGGTGCTGCTTTGATCACAGCTTTTTTTTAAATAAACGCTGTCCACTTTTTATACAGAACCGCATTTAAACTTCATTATGTACAGCATTCTTCGCTTCATAGAGTCGCATTACAAAGTTCGACTGAACTCCAGACAATGGTAAATCCGTGTTCAAAGAAAGAGAAGAAATGGGGTGGAATCTCAGAAGCCAGTTTTTTTCCCTTTACTCAAAAGACCTTCGTTTATCCACAATCTCACCTGGTGGAAAATTACAGTGTGGCCGATGATGTATCACGAAGGTCACACAAGACAACAAGACACGGGTTATTCCATTTTCCCCCTTGAAATCCCCCTCAAGGGGGAAAACTACCTATTCACTCGTGTATTTATAATTTAATCTTCATTTCCAGAGAGTACGTCTGTATTAAAGAGACCTAGGTTGTAATGGGCCGGAAAAATACAAGAGGAGAAAAATATAGAGGATTATTGGGGTAACAACTCTGACTACACGTGATACTGCTAATAGCTTACTCCGCTATTTCAAGGAGTTGGGATAGTTAAGGGGAGAATGCACAATACGTTCCAATGCAAGATGTTATTAGAGATCGTAATTTACTACTTATTATTTATAACAATAGGGTAGGTTATACTTACACTATATGAAAAAAAAAATTAAATTATATTATTGAGATAGCTTAGGCAAAAAGCAGTCGGAAAACGTTAGTTTTACTTCATAAAATAGCAAAATTCGAAAATTCAATTCAAAGGTTTCATTTAATCTGTTTAATAACACCATTAAATAGTAGTCGCCAGGTTATTACTTTATACGGGTATGTAAACTTAGAAATGTCAACTATCAGCGTACCTTTAATCTATTTAACATATAAAATATCACTGCATTTGTTTACACATCCAACTGACGTCAATCATTTGAAAATGATTTGAGAAATTTGAATTTAATTTAAATGCATTTTTAAAGATTGAGTAAAAATTTTGTGAATTTTTTAGGAGTTCATAGCCCTATAGAATCTAATTGAGACACTTTTAAAAAATGGGTGTAATACCCTACTGAGATCAAGACATTTCAGTGGCTTTTATGTTGGCAGGTGGATCGTTTTTTGAAGGTTTCGAAGGTGTTCAATAACTGAAATCACTTTGCTGAGTTCGACTGATGAAAGTTAGGCTAAGAAGTTTGTGCACTAAGAGCGTCGTCGCTCCAACTGCTTCAGACACACCTAACTCTCCAATTTTCAATCTATTCCTAGATTATGTTGAAATTTCCTGCATAGGAAATTGCAACATTCGATATGAAAATTCGGCTACTTCCTATTTGGCAACCTTTCGATCGCCAGCAGTTTTCAGTCAGTCTCGCTTCGTTGAGCCCCGACCGACGAAAGACTAAAAAAAAACATCGTAAAGTAAACTTACAATCAGATTGCACAAGAACCGCAAAACGTTCTGTTAAAATGAACTAGTTCTGTGCAGTTTGGAATGCAATGAAAGAACATGTTACCTACCTAGATATCTGCTACCCACGGTGGTAGTCACGGAATCCGTGGTTTCACTGATTTATAGGCTGGTTGTAGTATTCGTGGCTCCACGTAATTTTCGTGTATGAACTTTTCGTCTTTTGCCACGATATGGCTTTTTATTTAGAACTTTTAAAACGCTTTATAAGTGGCTTAATACTCGTATACTACTATATATTTTAGTCAATCATAAATAAATAAAAATATTTTGATAATAATTGCTTATGTTTTAAAGAAAATAAACTAGGGAAGTACTCATTATGAATATATAAACGGGTTAATTACGAACCTATTTTGTGTTAGAAGTTAACCAGTGAGTTAGCTTCTAACACAAATTGTTCTTTGTTTAGACCATATTTATAATGAATATGGTCAAACTACTTAAGTTTTATAGTAAAAGAAAACGTTAGCACACCAATGGAATGATATTACCGCGTTGTTATTTATCTCTGATACTCACCTTACAACCAATAGGTTACATCACCCTAAACAGTAAGTATGTATGTATTATGTAGATTCGCAATGTTTGAAAGTTTCAATTCAAAATTTGTTGTAGTAGGATAATATAACTGATGTCGAGACTTTAAAACAAATTACTCTACCCTCTTTTATAAAGTAAATCCATCGAGCAAAATAAACTCAAAGTAAAACACAATAAAGGAGGATACAAACCTTCTTGCGGACACAAACAAATGCATTTCAAAGCCGCAGCTTATAAAACAAATTGCACAGGCAACAATACCATTTAAAAATACTCAGAATAACGCTAAAAGTCTAGTAAATTACAGAATAGATTAAAAGAGCCAGGCAAAAGAGCCAGTACCAGAAAACCACAGCCAGAAATGAAATTCTGCGGCCGCATCGGAGAATGCCCGCTTAAAAAATAAATTACAAAGTTTTTGTTCGTGTTTATCGTTCTTGTGGAGCGAAGCGAATATTAATTTCTATTGGCGTTAAGGTGCATTTCAAAAAGTTTCGTACGCGACTTCGCGACTCAGGAATGGTCGTATCTATGGCTGCGTGCAGATTGGGCGGGCAACGCGCGAGGAGGCAAGACGAGAAACCACCGAGCTTTAATAAAATACAGGCCGCCTTGTTCAATCAATCTGGACCCGGCTATTTTTGTGCGCTTATTATGGGTGCTGATAATGCCAAAATCATCTAGAACATTTGATCAAAGGTTTTATAAGTAGATATGTAGAAACTCCACCTGTAATTATAATATGCAAACATCAACTAACTCAATCTGGGCGGGAGAGGCGTTATTCGTTTATAATAACTACGGCATATTTACGTTTCGACTAAGTACTCTACCCATAGAGTAAAAACTCGCTGCTTATGTTGTTTTTCTGAGCCACATTGTGCCTTAGTCGCTTGTTTCGAGACTTCTAGGTTAGTAAATGGAAGCAAGAATGCCGTGACAGCTTTTGAGTCACTCAAGTCTTGTAGCTGTCGCGTTTGAACGTACAAATTGTTGACAACAGCGGAATATAATAACACAATTGCTTTACATTGTTTATTTAACTTAGTTTCGATAGCATTCTGTTCACATAGAATTAGAAGGTATAATTTTGACATGATAACCCACGGATTGTTTCGCAGAAAGTGTGTTAAGAAAGTTGAGCTTTCTCCTTGTAAAAAAGTAATGTATGCTAAACATTTAGTTATTATTGATTATTTATTCCCGTCTTAGGTCGTACATTTGCGTAAGCACTAAGCACTATAGAAACAATAAACCTCATTGCTGTCTTCATCTTGGGCCTGCTTATTTCATAATTCTTGCTACCTAGCAGAATAGACCCCCAATGACCGAGGCAATTTTTAATTCAACGATATCCGACATCCGCCGTTCTAAAGGAAATTAATTACGCCCAGGAAAAAACAGCCTTATCGCAATTAAGCAATTCGCTTGTCTGACAGTATAACACACTTGTTTTAATCTGAAATGTCTTGAGTAATTTTTACAGTAAATTACTGCTTATGAAGTGCTAGTTGTGTTTCGAACATTTGCACATTTTAATCTTGAGGTGACCTAGGTATGTACAACACCGGATTCAATGATGCCTTTAATGCAAGTTTATACATTTGAAGCCATAGCAGAAGCAATCTCAAGTGCCTGTTATTCTAGCGGTCTTACAGACGAAAACATACCTATCTATCAATACCTATCTACTTTTGACGTGACAACGTCTTATAATTCGATAGAACCGGCTGCACGCACGAAAAAACATGACGTCATGCGGCGTTACCTCGTCATGCGGCGTTACCTCGCTCTGAGGCGTTCAATGTAAGGCTTGAAGTGCAAGCGAGAGCGCTCGACATCCGTTTCTCTCCTACTTGAGTGAGCGATGCGTCTGCGTTGTCACGTTCAACTATCGTCAGTAAACCTACTTTACAGACAACTAATTTTTTTGGCAGACACAGCAAATTCCCCCCCCCCCCCCCCTGCCGCACATGAATGTAAGTTGAGTATTTAAATATTTTTCTAAATCTGTTCGAATTTGTTCTCTAGTTCTCGATTAGTAGTTTGCGCTGAACGAACGAAAAATCGATTCTAAAGGGTTACGCATTTCACCTCTAGCCCTGTCTTGATTCTAGACGTAGTAGGTTCAACGACCTGCGAGGTCACTGCCTCAGTAATAAAGTTGTGGCCAAGTTATTATAGCCCTTTTTCATTTTGTCTATAGTTTTTATCGAATACAAGTTTAGTAATTATGCTGCACAAGCTAGTAGGTACGTAATAATATATTAATTTTGACCTAGATGGTCAAAATTAAAATTCAGCCTGCACCTAAATAATAAACCATAGGCTAACCATAGGTCGTATTCTGAAAGTCATTACGGAGTTCAGGACAAAATTATATGAAAGGGATTGATCCGTCGCGTCGATGCATAAAATGACGACTTACATAAAAGGCATTGATCCGTCTTTGCATAAAATGACGACTTACATAAAAGGCATTGATCCGTCGATGCATAAAATGACGACTTACATAAAAGGCATTGATCCGTCTATGCATAAAATGACGACTTACATAAAAGGCATTGATCCGTCTATGCATAAAATGTTAATCTAGAATTGATCTAAAATTGGAAATTTATTAATCTACAATTTTTCCATTCTAGATTAATATTAATAAATATCTTTCCATCTGGGACAGATGATCTAAGCGGCATCGCCACGACAAATACACATGACTGTGACGTGTGCGTCCAAGGGATTCTTTCTCGTATTTTTATTTAGTCACAAATGCGAGTTCCGTCGCGATGCTAGGCCCTATTTAAAAGAGCATGTATAACTTTGTTAAAATTGTCAATTCTTACGAGAAACAGTGTTGTTCCAAAAATATAAGAAAGAGCCAAGTCTCACGCTAAGACAATGCGCCCACTTAATTGGAGGAGCTCAAAAAACGACAAAAAACGGCAAATTCATCAGTAATTCAAAGCGTAATCCCCGGCATTCATAGACGTCATTCAACTGCCTCTTATTACTCAGTAAGTTAATTAACCAAATAATTAGGTGGAAGGAATGAAGTGTAACGAACTGATTAAACAGCTGGTTCAGTGGACTAAGAAAGCTGAATAGAAGAGTAAGAAACCGTGAAAATCGAAGCAAACTTTTAAGTTGCTTTATAAACTTTTAAGTAAAACTGTAAGCATTTACAGCTATACTACAAAAAGTTAGACAACTGTTGAGCGAGTGTTTAACAAAAGCGTTACTTCAAAACTGCGTTTTACGATGATTTACAGTTAGACACGGCTTAGACATAGTTTAAACGAGAGTTAAACTCATGTTAAACCCATGTCTAACCGTTTAGATACTGTTTAGCTAAACGCTTGATAGACCAGTGTTTACTTTGGTTTTTGTACTACCGCTGTTAACTTTTAAGTTGCGTCCCTTGGATCCACTGCTTTACGGAGGTCGTCAAAGAAGAGCAAAAGTTTGTTAGTACCTACTAACAAACTTTTGCTAACAAGCTACAACTAGCTTTTGTCCTACAATCAATTTAATAATCAAATAAAAACGTTATATAATTTCAAGTGGTTATTATAAGAAAGAGTTTTAACCTATCTTAAGACGATAGGACGTTAATACTGTGGTAAAACTAAGAAACTACTTAAGACTAATAAGTGGGTACTTATTTATAATAAACAGAGCAAATAAGGAAGGTAAAACAGTCGTAGAGAAAATTATACTAGTATTTACAATTGAACCAATTGAGCTAACTGCTGACTGTTGCAAATACTCTTCGTAGAGCAATTACGTAGGTACATAGTGCTCTACTCGGTATGTTTTAAATGACAAGTAAGTTTTGCCTACTTCGTATTAAAACCAGTGTAGTGACACATTGACTCCTCGCTCTATCTAAGTATGAACTTGTATGTAGACACTTTTCCATCTCTCACGTTAAATGAGTACATATAATGTGTGTCTTGCTAGATTTTAGACCTCGTCTTCCTATTTTCTGAAATTGTCTTACATTCTTCATTTCAGATCTTCATGAGAAATGCACGTCGGGTATTAAGAACCATCTTTTTTTTCATTTTCGTCCTCTTCCTGTTGGTGGAAATCGGAGGAAATCGATCTCTGTAGTTAGGTACACATACTTAGTTGGTTTTCTTATCCCTACTTACTTCTCAAGTTGATACCTATTTTCTTAAATACGATTGATCTAGCCGTTTCAAGACATCCAGGGCCCTCTCAGGCGCATAGTGTGCTAATTACCTGCGGCTAAGTATTGGCACTGATGTCACGGGAGATTGCCTAAACACTGCTAGCTTGTGGCTGGTTTTCATTAGTGGCCTTTGTGCTTTAAATGTGTTTTCCATGAAGATCTGTAAACAACGTTGTTTTAACTGCAATTCTTGTTCTGTTTGCATTCAAACTGGAATTTATTATCTCTTTAGATTTTTTCTCTATAGCACGGTTGATTATGTATAACTTCAAGCACCGTTTAAATAATTAAAAATTTGGAAACTTGGTCCGCCATTTTGTTTTGAAAATTTTCATGCCGCCATGTGACGTAACATGAAATTTTAAATAAACGACTACAATAAACTAAAATTCACTTGCTTGGTGTCGAGTTTCAGATTTAATTTTATTAAACGTTCTCGGTAAGTAGGTGTACCTACCCATACCGGATAGGTATTATTTGGATAACTGAACAAATCATTGTTCTTACTGGTAAAATAGCGAATATATTGATGATGAGAGTAGATCAAACTTTAAAGGACCTATTCAAGTACCGCCACAGCAAATTCACACACTGCGTGGCCGGCCCCCATAGCAAATTCAAGCACTATATCGAAACTAAATTAGTAACTTATTCAAATTTCCGAAACTCAGGAAAAGACAAGCGCAAAAGCTTGTCGTAATTGCATTTTATTACAGCAAGAAATACATTTCTCGTTTCCAGTTATTCCAGTTCTTGGCTCTACAATTGCATAGTGGTTTTTGCTCCTCCGTAAAACAGTGTTGCCATAATTCCGGTAATGTAAAATTGCGCTTAGTTGAAAATGTGTTGCCAGGATCGCGGTGGAAGTTTCAGCAAGCTGACGCCGCCTGATGCACACTTATGTAATTTATCATACTTTAAAATATTAAATTCTAAGGAGATTGTTATTGATGGCGACTCGGACTGCTCGTAGTAGTTAAATTTTCTACGCTGGCGTAGTTAAGGTATTCCGTTATGATATACCTAGGTACCAAACTATTTGCGACGACGTGGTTTTGTACGCATTTTTCCTGGTTAAAAATTTGCAAACCAGTGGTAATTTGTGAAAAACTACATCTGTGCAACATTTTAGGACGCTCCAATTAGTAGTTTTACTATCCAAACATTCGCCACGTGTAAAATTTTATGAAAATGTGATGTGACGTAGTTTTGATGACGTAGTTATCAAAACTACATACAAATATCACATCACATTTACATCAAACTACCTTATTGAATTAATATTATCTATTGAAAAAGATAAATAATTGATGATTCAGTTTGTAAGTCACGATAACCTGACTCTCGTGAGACGTTGAGAAATCCCTAATTGAAAGATTCAGATTGAGAAGGATTTAACTTCAAATCAATAGTTTTAAGAAAAACAAGAATCGATTTCCGTCATTTCATTGAATACCAAAGTTTTCAAAAAGCACAAACACGAAGCAAAGTTATAGAGTTTGGGAGTTCAGCTCAAGTTTGTCAGCCTCTTTAGGCGTGTCTCCACATAATATTGTCGTGAAGATAGTGAGTTTCTTCTTAGGAAATGGTCTAACGTTTGGCTACCATCTCACTAAAATAATTGAAGATATGACCTAATGTGTGTGTGTGTGTGTGTTGTGTGTGTGGTGAACTTTGACTTGCGCGACCAATACATTATTTGTTGGTGTACTTTTTCCTTTAGCATTCCTCTTTGTTCTGTTCGTTCCAATAATTGGCAGAATTCGCGTTGATTTTTCATTTCCTGATTTTTCCCAATACCGAATGGCAGCTAATAACAGAACAACGTCGAAATATTAATAGCTCTGAGTTGGGAACAAAGGCAAAGGACTGGAGTGGCTGTCGATCTGCCAACTCTTTGAGAGCTTACTGTCTGGTTTTAATTAGTTGCATTACATTCAACTCTATTTTACGGTAAACAAAAGATAAATAAGATAGTTAAGGGTTGAAACGTTGGTGTTCTTCAGTTTTTCTTTGATGTACACAAATAAACATAGCATGAAATTATCACACACATCTAATAGGATATATACCTACGTAGGCGAGCTTAACCCTATATCGGGTTTTCTTCCAGCAAAAATTTATGACAAAGGAGAGGGCGATGGAACAGATAGATGAAATGTAATAATAAGGTAATAGCTAATAATAGGGTATAAGGATAGAATTTTTAAATCGATTATTTATTTATTAAAATTACTGAGATGAGATAAGTTACCTAAATAGTTTTACAAAGTAGTTAATCTAAAAGCCAATACGGCGCTTATAAAGAGAGTTCTCAGCAGTGGCCCAGTAAATACTTTAAATGTAGTATCACTAAGTTTAATTTGCTTTAGGTAAGTATTTTAAAGTTACCCATAACAAACAACGTGAAGGTACTGTTATTAGTTCTGCTTGTCAAACCAGTATGTAATGTACATAATATGTCTGTGCGGTTCGTGGCCACATAAATTTACCTTTATCTTTACTCTAGCCAAGACTCAAAGCTGTAAAGTAACTAGCACGTTCACACCTGAGCTTAAAGTTTCAGGGCGTTTTCAATCTGAAGTGATGAAGTGTTACTTAGCGCGAGCTCAACTGTTCCGAACTTAAACCACAAACATGTTAAAGAAATTGCTTTTCTGTAGACTCCAACAGTATCGGAGTTGGAGCTTTTCAGTTGGAAGCTTCGTCTGTGAAGAAACAGTCTTGAATGGAAGTGGATTAAGTAATTGGTGGGTTTTTAGCTGTGTGGTGCCGGCTTAGAATTTGGACAACTCCAACTCTTCTTGCGGGTATCGTAAGAGGTGACTAAGGGACAGCAGCATCCCCTACAGAACAATTCTACCAACAAACCGCTATCCCCAACCCGCATGCCCAGCGTGTGGAATATGACCAATACCCCTATGAGATGAAGGCCAATAAGGCGCTTATCAGGGGGAAGCTTGCGTCCTGCAGTGGACCAATACAGGCTATGAGGAGGTGAGGAGGTAAGAAAAGGCTTGTCTTTCGTTTGGAGTACTTTCTGAATGATTAATGAAAGGCAGAGTAAAGTATTTGAGTTAAGTATTTATTCCTAATTCTCTAATTTCTATTTGAACATTCAAAATAGTAGAATCTTATCTAGTTATATTTACCTACCTGTTCTGAGAATCAAACCATCGATGCACCAAGTTTGAGGATTCTTTAAGACAGAGACATTGACATTATCATCATCATCATCATCATCGTCAGTATAGTCCACTGCTGGACAATGGACATAGCCTGTCCTAACGAGCGCCATAACGCCCTGTCTTCAGCTCGCCGCATCCAACATCTGCCTTCAACTCGAGAACACGTTTACCCCGGCTGCGGTTGTCGGGTGTTCGCGAGATATGGCCGGTCCACTGCCACTTACTCACAGCTTGCTTATTCTTAGAGCTATGTCGATAACTTTGGTTCTCTGTCGCATCTGACGAATCACACTATGATCTCACCAAACCGACGAAGGCACAACATGCTTTCTCTTTCACATTTCAGCCTCCTCAATTCTCAGTCACTCCTTTGTCACCGTGTCTAAAGCTTTCCAACAAATAAAGCCGCCTCAAACGCTAGAAGAACCGAAACGTGCTTATTTAGTCTCATTGGCACTACACGAAGGATTCCAAATCTGGCAGCACTCCAGTAGCAACAAGTATTCCACCAGGGATCTGGTAAATTGGGCTTAAACTGCGCGATTACGTACGCCTTGGAACACGCTAAACAAATGATGGCGGAGGTGTTTTCTGACGGGTAAATTATTGGGCGGTTTCACTGCCTTGTAAGTAAGAGGTGCCTATTCGAGATAAGTTACTAGTAAGTGTAAGTAAAGCTGTGGCACGAGCATGAACTTCGATAAGGATTGGTAGCAACCAATTTTGACTCTGGTGTCGATAAAATTCGACAAAACATTTATATATAAACCAGCAGTTATAATATTATCTGTTTATAAATAATCTCTCACAGCGCTTACAGGTCTTTTAAATTATGGTACATAAATACGTAATTATGATCCTACTAAATACATTACTCAAAGAAATAGAAATATAAAAGCTTAGCGGAACAAAAATCCTCTACATAATATTATTTGACTATGGCATAACATAATTTTATCTACACCAGAGACAAAGTCGTAAAATAACGCGCTCCTGGGCATGTGTGAAATGAATTTTGTTTATTATTTATTTATTCAAATTAAGATCATAAAAACAAAAAACAAAACAAAGTGATGTGTACTACAGACCTATTTCACTTCTTAGTTTCGACACCTCGCTCTAACTAAGACATGTGATGTAGACGCGAGGGTTCTCTACCTCGGTAAGTTAGTAGATTTATGCTATTATAGGACTTACATAATGTATATGACGTTTACCTTAATGTATGTAAAACTTTATGAGAACTGTACTATACTAAACTACTACAAACGTATATTTATTACTCCATTAAAGTTAAGTGTAGGTAGTAGGTAGTAGGAGGTACCTGAATCAATGTGCTAAAGAAGCTGAATGAATCTATAATATAAAATTCCTGAATGATTACTTATCGTATGAAAACTCGCACACATTTGCGCCGAGTCAAACGAATCGTCATGAACGTGATAAAAGTACCAGCAACGTGGTTTGTGAAGCCTAGCGTCGACAGGTCGGCATTGGACGCTCCGCACTGACCGCATTTAACGGATTTTAGTATTCTTTGTATGGTTTGCCATAGAAGTGCGTCCAATGATCCACAGAGCGGACGACTGTCGGCAGTACCGGTGATCCGTTCAGTGCAGATGACGTCATTATTCGTCGCAAGGTCGCCAATCCGGTGGCTACTGTCACAGTGGACGCAACACCTGGCATTACGATGAAAAATCCGTCTGATGCGATTTGAGAGCACCCGTCCGATGCCGGTCTGTCAACTCTAGCCTTAACAGTATGAAGACTCAGAAATTTGGATAAGGTTCTAAGCGGATAGCGGTGGCAAAATGAAAATATCTTCCCATCAAAAGTAAAACAAATAAAGTCTCATCATGCGATTTTTTATCTCCAACGAGATAGCCTTCTTTTTCCATCAGATACTTTTAGGACTCTCCGTCTTCGATTCGGGACGAGCAGAGAAAATTGATTTACATTTTTAATGTCTATATTATTATTTTTATTATAAAAAACGTATCATTCGATCCTCCTATTTAAGCTCCTACTTACTTACCCTAAAGTTCATATATGATATATTTTTAAAAGCTGCCGCGATTGTTTTTAGTTTTTCCAATTCTAGGCCTAGATTTGCCAGCTTATACAAAAATAACTTTACATGAAAGGATATCATGGTTTAGTAGGTAAATTTTTAAATACCTACCTACCTGTTGTTTATTACACATATTATTTTATCTCAGACAAACTTTATCTTTTCCCGGTCCGACCACGGGTCGGCGAGACATTAATGATCTTTTGTCTCTGTCTCGCAAAGACATTAAATCCAGAGCAGCTGCGTTCGATTTAAATTAAGTATGATAAAACAACAAGGTTTAATATCGCGCAGCACCTGAGACGAGTAATAACGGTGTCCAATAAGTTACCCTACCCCTAAGCACCTGCTAAGATTCTACAAGAAAGGGATGTAAAAGCTCAATTTTATATTTTTATTTTTGTAACCAGTCAAGGACTTTGTTTATATAAATACTAGCTGCCACCCGTGGCTTCGCACGCGTTGTTTCTATAAACGTTTAAAGGTGATTTCTATCCCATGGGAACTGATTTATGGGATAAAAAGTATCCTATGTTTGATTCCAGGATTAGAATTACCTGTATCCAAAATTTTAGCCCGATCCCTTCAGTAGTTTTGGCGTGAAGAGGTAACAAACATCCATCCAAACTTTCGCATTTATAATATTAGTGTGATGATTTATAAGTAACTAAAAGAGCAGAAATTATTGCTGCTGTGTAGATGATTTCTGGCTTGACTGGATTTTAACATCTATAATATAAAAATGAATCGCAAAATGTGTTGGTAAGCGCATAACTCAACAACGCCTGGACCGATTTCGCTAATTCTTTCTTTGTTGTGTTTGTTATTGTCAGGAGAAGGTTCTTATGAAAGAAAAAATTAAGAAAGTTGGAAACATAAATTTCCACGGGGGCGAAGCCGCGGGGCGCAGCTAGTAATCTATAAAATCGATCAAGATTTCCGCCGGCCTCCTACTTGATCGAAGCCCTTAATGTAGCTTTCTATTGGTATTTCACCAATTTTCAAAATGCAACGAAAAGGTCCTACTCTCAAATTCATATGCTTATGATTACACAACAATATTATTCGTCTTTATGATACTATTGTAGATGTATATGCCACCCATTTGTACTGTACTTTGTCTGTCAAGAAGTTATTACATCCACTAGATCCTTCCTTCTTCCTTACGAAATTTCGGAAAAACAAAGGTCAGCTAAAAATGTAGCAAAGTAAATTAACGCATTCACTGCCTAGTTTCTTCATTCGCTTCACTGGGCTGTAGTAAGACAAGTGCGTCTTGGGCCATGAAAGTCTTAAAGGAAATTAATTTGGTAGTAAGTATCACGTAGAAGATAAATCCAACAGGAAGGTTGTAACTGTATTCATTCAAAACCATAATAAACAAATAATATAAATAAAGATAGAAACTGAGAAGAGAATTGAAAAGATCGCAACAGAACGAAATAACAGACAAAGCTATCTACTTGTCACGGGCATCTCGCGTCGACGGAGGACAGGCACGATGCTGGTACTCAGTAGGCTAGGTCTCTCCTAAATCCTTTTGATACTTGGTCACGATGTAGTGAAGTTAATGACCTACCAAATGTTAAAAACTGCCTTCTTTAGTAGCGTTCAATGGTTTCTTTATGGCTGGCATAGAGTGGCTAAACAAAGCTCAAGACAGAAAAGCATGGAGTGAATGCACTCGATGAGAGGTACTTAATAATAGGTATCTATTATTAATTTTAATTTAGACCTAATCAAAACAATACATGTCTTAATATTCTATTCAAAATTAATTTCGTAAATTTTGTGGGTTACGTAGACAAGTAATGACGTAGACAGGCTATGACGTAGACCAGCTACGCCGTAGGTAGCTACAGTGTAAGCTAGGACGAGTAATTACCCATATCCGATATTCTAACATCCGAAACATATATATCTTTTTACTTCTATTACTTAAATGGCAATGGGCAGGCCACGTTGGCCGAATGCACCCTGAGAGGTGGGCTCAAATCACTAAACCCTGGGTCCCGGAAGAAAGCCGCGGTCAAGGTCGGCCACGAAAACGTTGGCGGGACGACCGCCTTCTATGAGTGGTGTGAAATCGCGCAAGATCGCACGGAGTGGAAAGATTTGGGGGAGGCCTTTGCCCAGCAGTGGGACGAAATAGGCTGAAGAAAAAACAACTTCTGTTCTAATTCTTTATGAACTAAAAATAAAATCTTTATTTACAAAGAAAATTACAATCAACTAATAGAAATAAATTACAACTAGTATTTACAATTGAAACAATTGAGCTAACTACAGTGCTGCAAACAATCTACAGGTAGCTCAACTGATCCATATCAATACCAGCCGTCGCGTCCCCAAGACGCTGGCTGCATTGCCCCGCTGTATGGCAATGTTGAGGCGCTGCGCCAACTATGAACTAGCATAATTTTTTTTTTTATTCAATTAACGTGAAGTATGCAATTCTGTTCTCATTAGCTCATAATTTGGTCGTGTAACGCGGGATATTAAGAAAAATAAAATAAAAGTTTGTAAAAAGGATTAAATATAGTTTATCTACTGAGCAACTAGTAGTGTCGTTGCACCGAACATAGACAAAGAACTAGTAATCTGTTCTGCCGTGGAATGCCGAAGCGACCTATGTCACAACACCCAATTTGTACGCCTGTCATTTGGCTAATCAAGAGAGGTATTCTGATTCTTTGTTATTGAATAACAAAATGATTTTTGGACAGGAATAATTGATTTTGTTAAGTCTTTACTTTGGATCTTATCTAAGAGAAAAGTGAGTAAGTCCTTTTCGTTTTAGAATAATTCGATGAATAGCTACTTGTGCCATTCTGTCCACATAAAACAAACTAGGTATGAGTAATCGTTTTAGAGTGATACACAAATGAATCAAGTTGTAATTCGTTTGTCCAGATTAAGTAAGATTTTATATATCAAGGGTGATTGGGTTATGAAACATAATAAATTTATTAATGCGGGTACCAGAACCGACTCTCCACAAAAATGAAGCAACGGAAGCGCAAAACAATTAAAGGAAAAAATTTGCATCGCTCTGCACGATTTTGCTAATAGCCATTTAAAAATTCCAAAACTCAAAAAAGACAAATTTCCCACCAGAATATGCCTTTCCTTGTTCATTCCCGTCACGTAGAGGTCCGGCGGTGACGTGGCTTAATGAAGCCCACTCTTTTCCTTGCCCGCTTTTTAATAGCCCTCCCTCGACGACTAAAATAAGTTTTTGCGGATACGCCCTTTTGCCGTTGCCCCGACAAAATGAAACTTCAGTGTTTACTTGTCATCAATTTGTTTTGGATTCTTTGTGATTATGAAGACAAATAGTGAGTTTGTAAGGAAGAAAAGTTCTGAGAAAGAGGGTCTTGCGTCTTGGTCTTGGGTATTTGAGTGCAGAAACCTGGAGGCTAAGAGTTCTTTGTAGAACACAATTTTCATAGTAAGAATTATACAATGTGTCCGGTCACCGGTGTCGGAGACTTTGGGGGGGTGAAATACGGTAAATTTACTAATTTACCGTATTTTACGTTATTAAGTTACTGAACGATAGTACAGAATGTGTGCTTCAAAATAAGTCTTGGATCTTAGCCCTAAGTAAGATAGTTTAGAAGTTATGACGGTTTGAATATGACCCTTGAAAGCTTGAATATCCCGCTATGATCCGACGCGCTACACAACATGTGTCAATTCGAGCAACAGCTTGTTTGCAATACCATTTAGGACATTTGAAGATGCAAGACTTATTTTGAAGCACACATTCTGTACTATTGATCAATAACAAAAAACAGTTTCGATTTTATGAAAAAGCTAATAATGTCAAAAAATGTTAAGAAAAACTTTTTTTTGTTTTATAAATTCTCTTTTCTTTTGTTATAAAATAGAAATTGCAACAATGTTAACATTGCTTTATTTTCTACATTATTGGCTATCAAATGAGTTCTCTATCGTTTTCCTAAGACCTCTACATGGGTAGCTATACCTTAATCAGTACTAGCACCCGTGCTTCGAGGCAACAGAAAACAAAATGGCTGCCATTTTATCATGGAGAGAGAAAAAAAAATAGGGATAGTGATTTGTCGATAAAATTTACCGTACTTCAGCCCCCCAAAGTCTCCGACACCGGCGACCGGACACATTGTATAATTCAAAATTAAAATAAAAAACCTTTATTCAACTAACATCCCTTCAAAGCCAAAGTAAACTAGAGTGCACTCGGCAACTACGGAGTTTATAAATCGAGTTATAAAACTTTTATGCGAACCAAAAACCAATAACGGTTTATTTTACAAATGGCGCCGGCAGTACACTTCTGATTGAATGTAAACACGTTATTGATGAAAATACACTTCGTATAAATAACGATTGGAACCTATCTCAAATTTAAAAGAGGTTGAAAAAAATATACCTTTGAAGGTATTTAATTTTACGTTACGCAAAATAAATGTGAGGCAAAAATATTACAGTTCGGAATGTCCCACTTTTGGGCAAAAGTATTCGCCTAATGTAAACACAAAAACGAAACTGCGATTTTATTTTGCGTACGTACTTAACTACCACGTCATTAACAAAAAACACTGATATATATATCTGTGACAAAAACTCTACACACTCATGAATAATTAAAGGTGTTCTGATTAATTTGCTGGAAAACTGAACACCTTTAATAATTATCTACACTACCCTGTTAGTACCTTATGCACTTAAAAGCATACTTTGAACTCCATAACCAGATCCTTAGAGTTGCATTTTGCACAGTTCAGTGGAAACAGAACGAGCAAATAGGTATGATATTGGAAAAGCTTGCACCATAGTGGTGCGTTTCCACTGACGCGGAGCTGAGCGGAGTGGAGCGGAGAAGAACAGTGAAAAGTGGAAAGTGTTTCTATTGAAGCGGAGCGGAGCGGAGTACACACACCACAGCCTGCTCGACTCCGTTCTGTCCGGCTCGGGGCCGCGTGTTCATAAATTTTATTTGAAAGTTTGCTCCGCTCCACCCGCACTGTTTCCACTGATGCGTAGTGGAGATTTCAAGCACTGTGATTAGCCAATTCACGGTTCGCTCCTCTCCACTCCGCCCATCTCCGCGTCAGTAGAAAAGCACCCTAGCACTGCTCCTTCTCGTTATTAAACTATCCTTTGACATAGGATCTATTGGTATAATTCTACGAAGCAATACGAAATACTGTACCTCTTCTTAAAATATCGATTGGTATCATTCTACGAAAAGTGCGAACCTGTACCAACCGAAAATGTTGTTGACTGGATTTTAGAATGTTTCCCAGTAGAAAGCGTGTATTTAATCTGTGTGGTATGTAAAAGGATTTCACGTGAAACGGAATGTGAGAGCGGTTTCGCGCTGCATATACCGAATCTGGTGATTCACAAGGCTACTTCGGTCCGTCAATATTCTTTATCTTTCGTAGTGTGACGGATTAATTACGGGTGTAAGCGGGTTAACTACAAACCTTATTTGTGTGCGAGTCGGCACTTGATGTTTTTTTTCAACACAAAACACTCGCGCACTAAGGGTTCCGTTTAATTGTAAGACCTTGTTTCTTGCCAAATTTCATTATTCTAGGTCTACGGGAAGTACCCTATAGGTTTTGGTTCATGGTGAGCATTAAACGTTTTTTAGTGAATAAATTACAAATTTATGTTTTTCGGATTTTTCCCTTTATTTGTGCTATAAGACCTTGCTCCTCACCAAATTTCATAATTCTAGGTCTACGGGAAGTATTCTATAGGTTTTGGGTGCATATGATTCCCTTGGAATTTTCAAAATTTTCGGACATAAACGGCTGTAACTTTTGAGTGCGTTGACTTAGGTTTAATTTATATCACGGCTTCAAGAGGTTACGGACTATATTTGATGTTCACTTCAACTCAATACTTTCACGCGTTCCTGAGAAAAGAGGGTTGACAGACGGACAGACAGACAGACAGACAGACGGACAACAAAGTGATATTATAAGGGTTCCTTTTTTCCTTTTGAATTACGGAACCCTAAAAAACACCAACGTTTCATCCCATAACGAGGGATATCTTCAGGGTGAGTGCGGAGTGCTTGGAGAAAGGCGGACGCGCCGCACTCTAGAACCGCACTCACCCTGAAGATTTCCCTCGTTAGGTTGGTATTCTTCAAACACAAATAAGGTTCGTAGTTAACCCGCTTTCATCCGTAATGAATTCTGTTCCGAATTGGACATTCCCGGATTCGGATCGGATGCAGAGCGTAACCATGCACTGGACCGACGACGGCGACCCGAGAGCTGGTGAGTATCTGGCGCAGCGCATCCGCATTTCCATACAGCGTGGCAACGCAGCCAGCGTCCCAAGCGTCTTGGGGACGTTTCCTACTAGTATTGATATGGATCAGTTGAGCTGTAGGTTCCTTGCAACAGTCTGTAGTTAGCACAATTGTTCCAATTGTAAATACTAACAATTATTTTTCCAAACAGTGTTGGTTTATTTCACTTTATTCTCACGCTGCCTGTACAAAATCCACGTTGGAAGAACCGGTGACGAATTTACCCATATAAATTAACATTTTATTCGACGGTGACATTTTTACCCTCAAAGTATGGAACTTACAAGTAGCACAAAAAATGGTCCGGTGACATTTTTACCCTAAGCCTTTCTAATTTTTTCCAGTATTTAATTGTAATTCATTATGAATGTGAGCGGGTTAACTACGAACCTATTTTGTGTTGGAAGAACACCAACGATGAAACGTTGGTGTTCTCCCTTAACGAGGGACTTCATCAGGGTGAGTGCGGTTCGCATCGTGCCTGTACCGCGTTCTTCCGCGCACTACGGGCTAGAGCACGAAGAGCACGGGTCGTAGGCGCCGCCGCTTACATTAACCCGCTTACATTCATAATGAATTCGTCAAACTACGAAAGTTTTTATAGTAAAATTGATTGTTATTGTTAATAAAGATTCAAATTACTTACATCTATTATGCAAATAGATATTTCTTTGACGTAAAGAAAACAGGGAGTCGATGGATGGAGGCGGCTCAGGAGCCCTATTTGTGGCGTCGTGTCGTGGGGGAGGCCTATGTCCAGCAGTGGACGTCTGTGGACTGAAATGATGATAATGATGATCGCAGAGGATTGATGGGTTGGTATTAAAATGGAATTTAATATGAAATGTTGTATCTCTACTTGAAATGTATTATTGATTGGCATTCCGAGGCCTCAGGATGAGTTTGCATAATTTACGAAAACTATAGGAGTTTTCGTGTCGTTCCATTACATTTGCGCGCCCCTAGCGGATACTGAGAGGAACTACTTTCCGTAGTATGAAGACTACCAACATCTCACCAACCAATAACTTTTTCGTTCTAAGGTTTTTGTTATTATAGAGCGTAAGCCCTCACACTCAGGGTAATTTTTCCGTTTTGTTATACCTATTGCAAACTCATACTAGACTCTCAGAATGTTTCCCAGAAGTATGAAATTCCATATATGTATAGCGATGGATAATATGGCACGTCAAAGGAATTGCTGGCAGCTGGTTCTACAAACAAACCATTCAATGTTGTTCCTACTTCCATTAAAAATGTTATTGACTGGATTTCTGAATGTATTTCCAGAAATAAGCGAATGCATTTATTTTCTGTTCCCTTCTGTATTTCATCTCGTAATTGGTATTCAAATTATGATATAAGGATCGGTTTTGATAAAACGGTGAGCGTTCTATGTCGGTCGTAACTTGCGGTTACCTGTATAATTTATACCCTATTTCGTTAGTTTTAACTAGTTTCTGCCGGCGGTTTCGCAGGGGTTTTGCTGGGATAAAAACTAGCCTAGATACCGTTGATATCCAGGCTTAGAACTAGGTTATAATAATAATAATAATAATAATAAGTCGTTTATTTCTCAAGGTCTTACATATAACATAAATTATAGGGAAAGTACATTTGTGTTTTAGACCTATTTCTCCATTTGGTTCAACTCCTCGCTCTAACTAAGTTTAGTAACTTGTGATGTAGACGCGAGGGATCTCTACCTCTCGGCAAATAGCTCACAGACATCTGTTTAAGTTTAGTTACAGTTCAAATGCAACGATTTTTATAAAAGTATAAGAGCAAAAATTTTAAGAATAAAAGAAATAATAAAATGACAGTGAGTTACATGTTGAATCAAATTACAGGTACATGTATTCTAAATTTGAGTCCAATCCGTACAGTAGTAGCGCGAAGACACAACCATCCATCTACCCAAACAAACTTTGTAAAATTTGTTATCACACGGCAATAGATATAAATAGTTGCGTAGTTTAATAGTTGCATACTCATTAAAACTCATTGCTAGATCACGTCAAAACTGCTTAATGGATTGGTCTGAAATTTTGTGTCCGTCAAGATAGCAGCCCCGCCATGGAATTTGGTGGATTCAACTATTCCAATAAATGTGTCCTGAAGTAGTGACCCCGAATGTAATATAGGTACATATTACATTCGAAATTCAGAACTGCATACCTTTTATCCTGATGTTAATAATATTGTTATTTTCCCTCACTGGGAATAGAAAGTGTACCAGTTTGCGCATCCACTTGTGCACTGTAATGTATCTAGCCTTCATTGAGACTGGCTGCCGTGGTCAAAATTCGGTAAGTACATTTTTTTTTGTATTTCGTACAATCAGAATACAAAATCATATCATTTCAATAAAAAGAAATTAAATAACATTAACTTATGAAGTGGTTAGGGCGCCTTCATATGCACCAAATAAATAAAACATTAAAATGAAACGTAAAGAACAGGCGCCGTTTTTTTAAAAAATATGCTTTGCTTATTTTAATGAAATCCATATCGACATGAAGCTTCTGTTATCGGAAATTTAATTTTGTCCATTAATATTTTCTTTTTGCGAAGCGTTTTACTTGCCTGCATTTGTACCTATTTATTAAGTTCATCGTCATCATCAACCTATATTAGTCCACTGATGGACATAGGCTGATCATATTCTTCGACTTCTGTATTGTCTGCCTCACAGTGTGTATGTGGTCTATGGTGCCATAACCTCCGTGGAACCCGGCCTGTTCCGGTGGCTGGATCTCGTCTAGTCTCCTGGCGAGACTTTTCGTGACTACTCGAGAGAACAGCTTGTAGACGTGGCTCAGGAGTGTGATGGGTCTGTAGTTTTTGAGGAGGGTTTTGTCTCCCTTCTTAAAAAAGAGTACCACCAAACTCCCGCTCCAGCCTTTGGAGTTCTCCCACTGCGAAGGAAGGTGTTAAAGAGGTTCTGTAGCTCCTGTATTACAGGGGCTCCTCCAGCTTTCAAAAGGTTTGAAGTTATTCCGTCCTCACCGTGGGCTTTTCCATGTTTGACTGATATCTGGCAGTTCGTCGGTAAAGTGGCATGTCAGGGTGGCTCTGGAACAGAGGTCATGGTCAGCGAGCAGTATATAATCGACCAAATAAATCCTCTGTCCTGGCGGAGATCTCCGGCTTCGACACTACGGTCCTCCCGTTGTGCGTTTTGAACTTCGTCAGGTGGCTCCTATCAAGCCGCTGAGTGAATACTTTGAACCCGCGGTTTGCTCTATCACCTCTTTAACTATAGGCGCGCGTTGGAGCTCCCAAGGTCGCGCCGTATCATCTTCGCAATTCATCATCCAGCCGTACCATCATCGTAGCAAAATGGTTTTTCTGTACGCTAAGGTACTAGATTTTATCGTTCAGAATACTAATTTATTACATTTATGTGGTGCGGCGGGCAAAGGTTCGCCTGCGACGCAGGAGGTTGCGGGTCCGATTCCCACCTCAGCATAAATATTTGTACAAGTTTTTTTTTAAATTTTGATATCTACTAAAATCTAACGAACCTCAAAATTGTATTGAACCAGTGATACCATACAATTTCCACAAAGAAACAATAACGTTGCTTTCAAAGTCAACTTTAGAGATGATGATGGCAATGCAGCCAGCGTCTTGGGGACGCTTCCGACTGGTGTTGATATGGATCAGTTGAGCTATCTGTAGACTGTTTGCAACAGTCGGCAGTTAGCTCAATTGTTTCAATTGTAAATACTAGTATAATTTTCTTTGTGAATAACTTTAGAGATTAAATGGGAAAATTCCCAAATGTCCTGAAGGGTTGCATAATGAGCATTTATTGTTCGGGGCCGCGCCGTGTCGTGCTTATCACCAATTATCGATGGCATGACATTAATGCAACCCGATTACAGGAATGTTGTACTGTCATGGAAATATGAAATCGGGAAATATACCTATCTGTGTACCCGTGGTTGATGTTTTATCTTTCCTGGCGGTTCCTTTAACACTTTCATGGCCCAAGACGCAAATGTCCTACGTCAGCTCAGTGGGGCGGCGCGGCGGCGGCGCACCCCCGCAGGTCGCACCGCTTAAACTGGGCAGTGAATGCGTTAAATCGCCAAAATCACGTGAGAGCGAACTTGTCACAGTGTGTCTGCAGTTAGCTCAATTATTCAATCGTAAATGCTAGTTCTTTTTTAAAGAAATAAATTAGAACAATTTACATTTGAAACAATTGAGCTAACTGCAGACTGTTGCAAGCAATCTACAGGTACATCTAATGCTAGTTCTAATTTGTTTCTGATAATCGATTGTACATAATTTTCTTCGATAATCAAGGAATTTAACCATTTGTATGTTCAGACTTCGTTCTATTATACATAGGTACCTACTTTTTTGTCTATGTTTTACTGAATTTTGTGCAGTCCATTGGTGGACCAAATATCTATCTATTTTAATAATCAATCCTACTATCCTACTAATATTATAAAAGCGAAAGTTTGTGATATGTGAAATTTTTGTTACGGATCTCCAAAACTACTGAACAGATCAATATGAAATTTGGCATGCACTTAGAACGTAGCCTAACATAAGCAATAGGCTAAAATATGAAAATATATATTTAAAATGCGAAATATACGAAAATATATGAAAGTGAGTCTACTATAAGTGAGGTGAGTATTCTAGATTCAAAGCTAAGAAACATTGAATGATAAGAGTTTAGTACAAATTATATCGAAACTTGACCTTCGGCAATAACATAATAGGTAGGTAACATAATAGGCTACGAATTATATCAAAGAGTAGCCGTAAAAACAAACGATCCCATCCAAACTCCATCGGAACTCGCCGCAAACACCACAAGTGGGTCAAAGTAACCCAAACTTCGGCAAACTTGGGAACTATTTTCATACATTGACATGTCCCCTCTCCCTATACAATACTTTGATCTGTGCACGCACGGGGTGTAACACCGCCAACTTCCTAACTACGGGCTGTTACTATGAATTTTTCTTGCTAAAGCCCAAAACAATATTTGCCCCGATACGGGATTCAAACCTGGCACTTCAGTATCGGCAAACTCGGCAAACGTAGTGTAGGACGCCCTCCGGCCAGGTGGGACGACGATCTGCGAAAGATTGCAGGCAGATGCTGGATGCGGCAAGCTGAAGACAGGGCGCTATGGCGCTCATTAGGGGAGGCTTATGTCCAGCTGTGGACAAATATAGCTTGATGATGATGATTATGACTTCAGCAGTTGAACAAGCGACACTAGTTTATGAGTATTGTTGTACAGTCGGCAGTACTAAGCTATAATGTAGAAATGGTTCTTCGTAGAACTGGGTACTTCAAGAAGTGGGTAAATCCAGAACTGAGCGGTGAGTTTATTTGACGTTAATAACAGGACCTGATCGTGACGTTTCCTATTTGTATGGGATTTGCGTAATTCCCCCACGATTTGCGAGAAGAATTATACGAAGTGGTCACGGAATCCTAAATGTTAGTAGGTACCTTGTCATACTAATAAACACTCATTGACAGAAGGAACGCAGTCGTCGAAGTTTTTTTAAATATTATAGACATTTTGTAAGTATACACATTTTAATTTAATGTTTATTGTCAATATTTATTTAAGATTGCATATAATTGGTACACCCCTGCCTTTCTTAAATTCACATAATTCTTTCCATCCAAAGGTTGCCTGGAAGAGATCGCTTATAAGCGATAAGGCCGCCCATTGCAAATGTGTCTTATGTAATTAATGTCTCTTGGTATTGTATTTTTGTTGGTGTACAATAAAGTATTTTTGTATTGTATTGTATTTTATTTATTCACTAGAGTATAAATAATTACAATCTAGCCAGCCATAGAATGTGCTACCTAATGGGTAATTTAGTTGTAACTTAATTCTTATAACAATTTAACTTTACTAACGTAAGTTAACTTTAATGCGTCAAGGTAAACTGCGAACAGTGTCTATGAGTGTACGTATTTTCAGAGATCAACGGACCAACTGAGCTCCTTACAAAACACTAGCTACATCTTTATATAAAAGTTAAACAGAACTTACAGACTGCAATCTGGTTAGAATTGTCACATTACAAAAATAAAACACGATTTTTATCGCTCGTTTCAAGATATATCAGAAAATGTTACTTGAATTCATGTTGCATTTAGGTACAGGGGTGTCACAAAGGTTTAAAAATACCTAGAATATTTAATGGATGCGGCAACTTATCAGGGAAAAATAAATACTTACTCACTTATTAACACGAACTAGTTTTACAATTGAAAAAATTGATCTAACTGCAAACTGTTGCAAACAATCTACAGGTAACTCAACTTATCCATATCAATACCAGTCGTCGCGTCCCCAAGACGCTGGCTGCATTGCACCGCTGTATGGCAATGCTGATTGACTATATCTCAAAGAATACAAGAATTTAGGTACAAATATGTAGACAAAACCGAATAATTGTAAAAGCCATATATGACTATTAGTTTTGAACAGTGTCTGTCCGAACCGAAGTTTCGTTGCAATTTTGAATTTCTCATCTACAATTGACTCATCAAGAATTGGTGAACCAAGAAGTAGATGTGAACATTTATCTGCAACTGTAATTTTGGGGGCAAAACTACGAAAGCCAATCCTTTTCCTTGTGGGGCATCGAACCCCTCAAGTCCCCACTGTAGTTTCGTTAAGTCACCCCTCGCCTTGTGGAGTGTCGTTAGATAACAAAGTTAGTTAGTTGTGTAGAGGTTTCTGTTTGCCTGGACATCGCTTCTAAGTGATAAGCCCGCCTATTCTACTGCTGTCTTAAAGAATGTCTGTTTGCTATGTATGTTAGTGTACAATAAAGCATTCTTGTATTGTTACGTATTTCTCGGGTTTTTAAGAGTTTTGGGTAAAAACTTTTTATCCAAAATTTTACATTGGACCAAAATCACAAGTTTACTTGTGATTTTGCTTCATTAGCACTAATTCCACTTTATAAGTTGGTAGGTATTATCTGCGTACTAAAAGAACGGGATTGACAATGTAGTCATCTCTGATGCTGCCCAATCAGGACAGATTCAAACTAACAGGAGAGCACGAGAGATGTGAAGGCATTTTTCGTGCTCTCCTGTCCAATATCCAATCGTGGGTAAAAACTTTTTCATAAGTACGCAAGCTATACCACATCTACCACTTTGTTATTTCTGACATCTCCACAGGTACATGCAGTCCACTGCCGTTTCTATTTCCCCGCGAGATGGCGACAGTGCAGACAATATTTTACGACGCGTTCGCGATACACTTGTCACTTCCCATCCCAGGGAGAGTATAGTTCAACCAACATTTCCGTGACTTGAAAAGCGTCTAAGTTATAGCTATAACTTTGTTAAGGGCGATCAATTTACACTTTGCAGTGACTAGATTTTTTTTGTTTCTTTTTTTACGAAGGGGAAATAGGAGGGAGGAGTAAAACTAGCAACCTAGTTTACCATCCGGCACGTTTAACATCTTCACTGCGGAGAACTCTCGAGTTCATCTATATTTTACAAACTTAACAATGTTGCCATGTATGATTACGTTCAGAAGACTACATAAAGTAGGCAGTAAAACAGCAGTCAAAGTATTAAAGCAACTAAATCCGAGAAGTGAAGCGTCGTGGATATAAAATGTAAATCATCAGAACGATAGATATTTTACGGCGCACCTATTTTCAGATTCCACTTAAGATCTTTGGCATCGGTCGTAAAAGGAGCAAGATTTTACATAAGCTGACAGTACTCGCTAACACGGGCAATCAAACTGTTTAGTCAGGTTCAGTGAGGCGTCTAAAATACAAAAAATATTAATAGTTTGACTAACTGAAAAGAGGGGGCCTTGGAGTGTCAGCGCCCTCAATTTAGTTTCATAGTAAAAATTGAGTTAGTTTTTAGGAAGTCGCCTAGCAAGTGTTGCAGTGTACAAACTACATACTTAGCAAAAATCTTTTAACAACATATTTCCGGTCTCCGGATAGATTACTTAATCTATGTTTTATCTTATAAAATTGAATTAAACAATAATAAATAATAAAAATATTTATTTACAGAAAGGTTTACAATATTCGTACTAGTCTAATTATTAATATTAATATACATTTCGACCGGATCACTCGTCTAGCACAAATATGCTTAAAGTAAACCTATTAGGGTCAAAGAAAATGACTCCTCGCTCTAACTAAGTTAAAATAACTTGTATTGAGACACGAGGGCTCTTCCCTCCGGCTACAAACAGGCTCAACCAACACCAAGTGCGACTAACATTTTATTCCCAGAGAAATATGGGTTAGGGATATATACTCTATACTTACAATACAACTAAAATAGAAGGAATTTAAAATACTAAGAAGTACATTAAACATCGCATAAAAAAAAATAAGAGAATAAAAATTAGAGAATAAGAAGCTGAAAAACACAACCACACACCAGATGCAGCCCAAAATCTAGGATTGAACCTCCAACAAGTGCTCTACCTGCGCGTATTCAAGGTCTTGCAAGTACCGTGTGACGAGAAGTTTACAGTCGAGGCTCGATTTTTGTTGTAGGTCATTAGTTTTATTTAGTGTACTATAGATGTAAGGCCCTAAGAACTGTGCGTGGCGATGTGCAAATGATGTTTTGCATGATTTTGAGCGGAACACTTTTTTAAGGCGTTTATGAGAAACGTTCAATTGAGGTGACACTCTATGTTGCTTAATGATAAGTTGCTGTCCGAATACTTTCCTAACTGAGAGTGCTTGCAGTTCTTTATAGAGTTCAGTAGTGGGATACTGGTAAGGCTTGTTAAAAGCCACCTTATATACCGCTCTTTGCGCTTAGTTTAATAACGTTACGCGACAAAGGAATAAATCTAAATTTGAATATACCTTTGGTAGTCCCACTAACCACTACCCACCACTGACACACACAATAAACTTTGTACAATACAATATTAATAATACAATAATATTGAAAATACAAATCGCACGTGTAGCCAAAAGCTTCAACAATGTAGACTACAGCTTTAGTTAATCCTGAACTGAAGCCTGTCCTGTAAACCTTTTATGAATTGTTGGTGTCTTTACATAACGATTTATAAACACAATTTCGATCTTTGAAAATTAGTAGGTTTTCACGCCTTTGAACTTATAACAGACCATAGCTTTACGCTTTATTAAGCTCAGGAGTATCATGGCATAATTTCCGATAAAAAATTCGGAGCTGTCATGGGACCGATTTTCAAAATTTGAGAATATCGAACCGATTGAGAGTTGAAGGTAGAAATAATTTCATAAAGCCCATTTAAATCAAAACCTTCCTCTGTATCCCTAAATCCAACCCAGCACCCAGATTCCACAAAACCTCGCACATCCATCATGAAAACAAGAGATATTCATTAAAATCACCGATCGTGTCGCCTCTCGCTCGACTAAGCCCGATATTTCAGCCTAAACGGACTTGCAAAAAGATCATTTGAATTGAAAGCGATGGGACGGAGCTCCCCTGATGGATGGCATCGGACTACGAGCGGTCTTTAAAATTATTTTTAAAAGGCTTTACGGCTGAATGAGTCTGCGGTTTGACGTGAAATAATAAGCAGCGGCTATTTATACTTAGTACCAAAACACACAAGCTAGGAATGGAACTTTCTACCGAGTGATAGATAGTGCACATACGAGGAAAAGCATGTTTTTAGAATCTTAAAATTACAACGGTAGTGGTTGATTCTTACGCCACCACCTCCACGATAATTACACATTATAATATTTAACACTGAAGAGGTTAAAATGCTTATTTATTATACACTAGTTTCAGACCTGTGTGTAGCTGTGTGGTGCTGGTTTAGAATTTGCACCACCCCAACTCTTCCAACGGGTATCGTAAGAGGCGACTAATATCCATCAAACTGCGATCCCCAACCCGCATGCCCAGCGTGGGGATTATGGGCATAACCCCATGTGATAAAAGCCAACAAGGCGCTTATCAGGGGGAGGCCTGCGTCCAGCAGTGGACCAATACAGGCTGTGGAGGTTGTGGAGGAGGAGGAGTTTCAGACCGCGACTTTACGCACCGGTTTAAATAGTGACTTCATAATTATTGGTCAAGATCAAAAAGTATGTACATCCAGTACTTATGGCGGGAGAGCTAACAGTCAAACTTGTCAAAATTAGATGAATGAGAACATTCAGACAAACTCCTCACACGATGTTCTTTTTCACATAAGCGATATTAAAACTGCAAACTAGATTTAATAGATAAGCAGAACTTCAGACCTCAATAATGTACCTAATCATGTTTGGCGTCATAATGCTCAAAGCCACATCGCCATTGTGATCGAACCCTGTGATACTAATAATTATTTCTAATGGTCCATTAGTCCTAGAACAAAGGGTCATTGTAGGGCTGATCATTAAGAGTATAATAATAATGTATTTGCCAAATTGCGGGGACGGAAGGGAAAACTGCTGGGAGGATCAGGTCGATCTTATAGATCACATACACTTCCAGACAAGAGTAGGTAAGGGCGTCTACGATGCAAACCGATGTATGAATGTCGATAAGAAACTTATTGACACTAGATGACAAGGGCTAGGTTGCTAAAGAAAATTAGACCTTTGGAACATGACGGTTTAATTTGAATTTGATTACTTGAGAGCGTTTTGTTCCGAATATCTCGTGCAATCGTTTTGATATCGCAACTTTCAATGTCATATCTTGAACAAAGAAAATTAATAAACATTGTTGGGCAATTCACACAGCATTATCTAGCCCCAAGCTAAGCAGAGCTTGTGTTCCGGGCATTAGATAACTGACATACTTAATACAATACATCCACTACATAGATATATTTTTTTATTATCCATACCAAACATCCAGAACACCCGGAACATATACAGATCGTACACACATTTGTCCCGAGGCGGAAATTGAGCCCGCAACCTCCTGCGTCGCAGGCGGTCCTTCGCCCACCGCGCGCGCCACAGAGGTTGAGGTGGAGAAAAGAAATGATAATGGCAACGATTTCGATTCGATTTCGAGATTTCGATTGCAAAGCCTACAGTCTAGCCTAGACCTAAGCATACACAAATGAAAGTAAATCATTCGAACTATTATAATGACATACGAATTTGAAAATTGTCTTTCTAAAGACACCTCCGTGTTTGTAGAAATCTCCGTCGTTTTGTTCTGAATATCACTTTGCAAAGGACGCCCGCTGTCGTCTGACCATTATGTTTCATCATAGTGCCACCTCCTAGAAGCCTGTGGGGAGTTTATATTACACTGGAGTAGAGATTTCGCAGTAGAGCTGTTGAGCGCTTGTTAGGCGCTTGTTAGGATAGTTGCATAAGCATTGCTAAGGTAAGGATGGTTTTGTTTGGGTGTCCAGCGTACGGCTACTGGCTGAAATCACATGCGCGTGAAATTGCTGGTCTACGTGCTTCTATGCCTCTAGATAATAGTTAGATTACACACAGACAAAACTGTGTCATATCATATGGTACGAAGAATCTCATAAAGATGTTTTGATGAATGTAGGTAGGTACTCAACCTCTTCTCTATTCGCCGTTATTTATATACATGTAAATCATTCATTAGAATTGTATGTGTTGACGTGACAACGTCTTATAATTCGATAGAGCCGGCTGCACGCACGAAAAAACATGACGTCATGCGGCGTTACCTCGCTCTGAGTTGTCACGTTCAACTATCGTCAGTAAACCGACTTTACAGACAACCAATTTTTTTTTGTTTTGTTAAACCTGCCAAGAATTATGATTCTTGTTTGATTTAATTACGGCCTGCCAATGTTTCGATGGCGATGACCACCATCTCGTCACTTTGATGGACCATTATTGATAAAAATTAACAAAAACGTCGCAGAAGAAAGGATTCGGTCGGAGTATTACATCGTTAAATCGATTAAATAGTTGCCGATGTAACAATTTCCAGTTTATAATTTTTCACACTCACATAGGTGTAAAAACAGGTTTTACGCAGTACTAACTTTATAGTTAAAAAAATTTAGAACGCAACAAAAAATTTCTCTAGTACAAAACTTTTTTCAACTTCATCAGAATTTTTCAAAATTCCAATTTCCTGAATTCTATTCCAAGTTCGCAAACGCTTCACTTCCACAAGGCAATCTAGAGAACCTCGCAAACGATTGATATAAAATGACATTCTTTTGTTTTATTCGCTGCATTGCGTCGACGTTGACAAATATGTTTCATCTCGCTCAAACACGTTTAGAATTTAATATTTGCGAGGTCGGAGTAGCAAAATATTACGGCGAAAGACGAAAGACACGGTTATTTCTACATTTTGATAAGAAACTTGTTTGTATGCTTAACCTAGCTTCTTCCAGCAGCTTCACAGAGAAAATGTATAATGTTTTATCCAGGAAGATTATTAAGTTTTTAATCTAGCTAGATCAAAAAGTACTTCTATGCAAAATTTAATCCTGCATGCCTATCATGTTTCAGTCCAAACTTGCAGTTCGCATAAATGTATTAAAGCAGGTATAATTAGTGTGAATTTTATCGTCCCTGTCAATAGTGTTAAGGGTGTTTTTTTTTGTTTTTAATAAAAAATATCAACCTGTGCATGCGTTAAGTATGTGATGTGAATTGTTCAGCATTATTTATAAATTTATTGTAAGTAATAAATTATGGTTTAAGTTAACTGTAAGCAACTATCCTTCTCTAACAGAATAATGTCTAAATGTGGCGTGAAAAATCTGTAAAATTTTTAAAAAATGAATATTTTTGGTAACGTGGCAACTGTATTAGTTTCATAGCCAGCTTGTTATTGCTTCGAGAAATATATCTATCATCGTTAATTTAATCAAGAGGTAATTGCATCGATTTAAGAGAGAATGGCTCTTGGGATAAGGAATTAAATTGTTTCGAGATGTAAGTACCTACGTACATAGTTTGTAAGCACAGTAAAGAACAATAGCTTTTCATTTGGTAAAGAAATCAAATTCGGCAGGTCTCTGCTTCAAAAAAACTAGGTTAATCATTTTTCAAATGAAACCTCTTAAAGATTCCTTTGATGAATCGATAGCCGGTCGATGCCTCCATCCGTCTTCGATGTTGACGTGAGTTAAACCAAGATGTGCATCCCGCTAGGTGGTGGGGCTACGGCAGCAGCTGCCCCCAACATCTGTTATGTTTGCAGCAGTAGCTGTCGCTCGTATCGATAGGCCTTACAAGCCATTTACGAAGGATGCCAAACGAACGCATACCTAAACCATCCTTCATGGATGTGAAGGCGTTAGACTTTGCCTTGGCGCTGGACAAGTAATTCAGTTTCAGCAACGTGAAATACGTTTTAATATTTTAAAAAATCTTTTTTGAAAACAGCTGTTAAGTATTGTCATCCAAGCTAAACGTGTATACAAAATTTCAGCTCAATCGGTTGAAGATATCAGCTTCAAACTTGAGTTGCAAGATTCCAACCGTACAAACTTAGTTACATACATTGCAAGTTAAATAAAAGCTTGTAAAAAATCAGCGACCTGGTGACTAAGTAGGTACTTCTTTGGAAAAATCATCGCTACTTATTTTATTAATTTAATTCATTTAAGATGTGAAAAAAAAATCTGTCACAATTACAAGACCACAAACAGATCTAGAGGGCGCTACTTCAGAACATAATTTACCTACCACCAAAAGAATATAGACTGGTTACTAAAACCTAACCTTTCTTTTTGGCTTTGCAGAATATTTCATCGAATTCATAATACATAAAGGGTGGCAGAAACCGTTTTCTCTCAATAAAAGCGATTGAAATACCTCGCAATTGAAAGACCGAGAAACCGCTATATTTTCTAAATATTGTCGCCTTCCCTGGCCCGCTCACAGATCTCGAGCGTTTATTTCAATGTAGGGTATCAAGTCTTAACTTCCCCGCTAGGGCCGCTTAGAGGTGATGTATGGCGCACTGCAAAGTTCCCAGCTTCTGTTCCCACCTCTGATGCAACAAGTTTTGTGAGGAATATTATTTTATTTTTGTTTTTCTGTGTTTTAGTACCTGAAACATAAAAACGACTTCCGAAATTGACCGCTTTTAATTTTGATGTGAAATTGTGGTGCCTAATGCTGACTATTTAATTTTAACCCATTTACTATTTCGTCGCTGTACCCAGTTGTTACAGTTTTATTAATAATACCTGTGTTTTGAACTAATATTATAACTATGAAATACTAGGTACAATTAATTATCATTTGCTATTGTTGAAAATACAGCGGAAAATCCCCAAGAAGCACAAGCAGCCTGAGTCACGCGCACTGCACCTTGTTTTGGCGACCCGAGACGAGCCGATGAGTGCCGAGACGAGCCGACGAGCGTCAGCGCGCTCGATCGGAGCCCATTCTCACGAAAACCACAGAGCTAGACGAACGTTGCTACTTTGCTTGTCGATATACCTTTACCATTTTCATTTTGTACTTGTAAGAAGAAGTTCGTTTGTTCCTAATTGTTCTTAATGTAAATTCCGTTGCAAGAAATTAAAGTAAAATCATCCTCTAAATTGTAAAAGTATTTCAATACATAAAGTATATACGATAACTGTGTTTTATGTTGAGATCCTGCCATCCTTCTGAGTTTATGGTCAAAAGCCTCCTATAGTTCAGAATCGGGATTCGAAAACCTACGCACACAAAGAAGTGTAAGTACACATTTTGTTCCAAGTAATATAAGTGTTGTTTATTTTTGCCGATTTCTTTGTCCCTTTGTGCCAGCACTGGCAAGAGTAACCGATCGGGGCACACCCCGTGTTTCTCTTTTATGGTGTTTTTCCGCGTTACTCCGAATACTTGGCCGGGGCACTCCCTTGCAGACCTTGCAGTATTTCGCAGATCACGGTAGCATGAGGTACGAGAAAGACTAGTGAGCACAGAAAGAAAATTGATGGGGGTACTCCCGTAAATTTTTTCATCCATTGCGTAACTCGTCTCGAATATGTCGCAAGGACACCCTCTTGTAGTATTTTGAGGCTTACGGTTATATCATAAGGCATTCGACAAGAAAGGAGGTAACTTATGTTATGTTATGATTTATCACACCAACTCTTGCACCAGCCTTGGTTTTTACCCGTCAGTTTTTTCTCTACCCTCATGTTGAGAGATGAAAGAATCTAGATATGATTTTAACCTTTTACCACTATTGATAATTTATGAGGCACTTGTTCTTGCTTTTCACTAGATCTACCTTCAAAGAAGGCTTATAACTTTATTCGGTAAATTTAATAATTATTTGACGAAGTACCTACGTCACGGTCATGTTACAGACCACGATGCAGGTCATGTTTCAGGTTATGTTGCAGACCACGTTGAAGGTCATGTTCTTATAGGCTATAATTAGAAACAAATAGATCGAAAAAACTTTATTATACCGTAACGGTTAAGTTGTGATTTGTTCGGGCTGCAACCTACTATTGGCTTAGAATAGGAAACGTTACGATCATCACTGATTTTTATAATTGTCTACTTAAATATGAGATGTTTACGTATTATGTAAATTACAATGGTTTTCTTTCTTCCGAGGTTATGGGCAAACAGAAAACCCGAGGTAGACCTCGGGTAACTTAGAAGTTCAAGAATGCAGCAACATCGCGCCACCAGGTTGCTGATTCTGATGAAAGAGAGGCCAGGCGCAGCTAGTCACGGTGACGAGTGGTGTCCCGTTTTTGCACAAGGCAGGTTGCAGCAGGTCGCGGTGAAGATGTGAAGGCAGGCCACCTGTGCGCCTGCATGTGACCAAGAACCACTAAATGAACCGTTCGGGAGCGCGCAACTTACTGTTATCCTATAACGTCACACGCAGCGAGCGCTGCGCTGGCCGGAGATTTTCTTAAGAGATTTCGAAGGTTTAGAAATCTAAATCGGTCAATATCCTCCTTTGTAACGAAAAAGGTCGTACGTTTATTTATTGTTAGACGACCTCTGTGGCACAGCGGGCGAAGGTCTGCCTGCGACGCAGGAGGTTGCGGGTTCGATTCCGGCCTCGGGACAAATCTTTGTTCGATCTGCATACATTTGTCCCGAGCGTTCTGGATGTTTTCTATGTATAATAAAAAAAAAAATATCTATCTATGTAGTATGTATGTCAAATATTGTATTAAGTATATCAGTTATCTAGTACCCATAACACAAGCTCTGCTTTACTTGGGGCTAGATAATGTTGTGTGAAGTGTCCAGCATTATTAATTTATTTATTGTCCGAGACTGAAATTGTTTTGCTCAAACTACAAACCACTGGGCCATGAAATTGCCGGTTGCCCAAAATCAATTATTCAAATGTTTATTTTACAACATCTTTTTAATGGACGTACTATGGTACTACGGTTATCCTAACATTTAACACCTTGTTTAGACAATATTTACCGCAGTCAATCTTCTACCAACAAAGCAGTAATCAAGCATTTCAAATCGGACCAGTATGGTCAGTGTTAATTTTAGTAATACCTACCTAGAACAGAATCATTTAAATGTATTTTTAGAAGACATGTCAAGTGTTGCAGTGCTCTTAAATTTATCAGCAGCGGTATCAATGCAATACTATCAGTAGTTTTTGGACTGGTATGAGAATATTAATATATAACACAAGCACTGCTTAGCTAGGGGCTAGATGATGCTGTGTGGATTGTCCAGCATTATTTATCTATTTATTTATATACCTACTTAATAAAAATAATGATTTAGAAAAATGCATTTAAAATGTATTGTCTGCGCAAAATCAAAATATTCTACCAGGCTATGAAACAATGACTCGGTTATTATTTTATTTTGTCTATTTTTAAACATAGTCATTGGCAAGTCCTTAAATTCCTTTGGTAACGTAATAGATGTCTGAAATGCCATGAAAACTTAGAATGGTGATTTGGAATATAATATCTTATTTATATGTCTAGTATGCCTGGATAAACTTCACTTCTTTTGAAATAATGTAAGTATTGTTTAACGAATATGCAGATTTCTACCTCTATAGTGTAGGTACATAAGTGGCAAGTGAAGAACTAAGTTTTTTTTAAGTGGTTTATGCTATCAAGTAACCAGGCTCCGCAAAGAACACGCGTGCATTTTTTTGATACGAAAAGTCTCAAAAAATGCAGGCTCTGAGTAATTCCGCCAAATTACCTCGCAATGGTGACCCATAGAGCAACGCAGAAGACAAATAATATTATTCATGATAGGCAGCAAGTGCTGCTGTTTGTGATACAGTTTTCCTAATTAACTATTAATATTAATCTTCAAGGTAAAACAAATCTATGATTGCTACTAAAATATAGTCAACATCCGGCTTCCAATTAGGATGTTCGTCAAGTTTAATACCTAAGAAAATACATGATTCAACACAACATCTTACATTAATTGATTGATATTTTAGGTACAAATTTATTGATTTAATTTTTGTAATTTTAAAATTACACAAGTTTAGTCATGTCAATTTTAATAATTTATTTATTTCATTTTTGTACAATACAATCTGTACGTTTAGGTAACTACTACTGTCGCGTCATTGGCAAAACAAATCAAACAAAAAAAAAAACTATTTAATTTAATAAAATGCAATAAATGTACGCTTAATCAAATTATAAAATTAACCATTGACACCGTAACAAAGTGATCTTTTTGATTTCTGTCGCTTCGGTATGTATACTAAAGTAAAGAAGTGATGAAGAAACCTTTATCCTGTTAGTTTTTATTAGAGATGGGTAGTTCCGGATTGAAATAGTTCCAGGAACTATGTCCTCTCCTGGAACTATGTCGTTCCAATCCGAGGCGTGAACCTAAACATGTTCAACGTGTCCACCATGTCCACCATTTCATTGGATTGGACGGGATGGCGGGCGTCGAACCGAAGAAAACCGATGCCGAGCCGAACACTGTCCGACAGCCCGCAAGCGCGAGTAACACGGGAGTAAGTGAGCTAGCTATTAGCTGCTTGATTGAATCACAAAAAAACCATCGTAAAATAAACTTTAAAAACGGTAGCTAAGGTAAATTTTTACATAAATAAAACAGATTTCGTTTTGAACTCTGACCTTGAAAATTGTCATTTTTACATGCAGCGAGCGTCTCATTTCTTTTAAATTTTTGAAACAATTGATATTATTATTACTTGCGTTGCAGTTTGATTGTTTTATCTTATTTAATTTTAGTTTGGTGTTGCGTCATTAGCGTACTTAACTTACGTGCTTTTCTCGTCCGTTGCGTCAGAAAAAGTTACATATGTACTTACTATGTACCAAACTAGTGAATTGAATAGATAATAATTATAACAATCCAGCACCGACAACAATTTTAAATCAGGAAATAAGAGTTAGAAACTAGTTTATATCTAGATAATGTAGTAGTCTATGGTAAATAGATAAACCATGGTGCCAATACATTTCTATGGACAGAAGGGAGGACCCCAAGCGGATTTTCTATGGCTCACACACGGCAGAAAATTTGTAAAAACTCGAGTGCTAAAACACAATAAAATCAAATAATAAAATACCTCTTTTATTTGAAACACTACAGATAATAACAAAGATTTGGTAAATTTAATTTAAATTTTAATCTGTAGCCAATAAATACGGCCCATAATTTCAATTAATAATTAAAAAATGCCTCTTTCCTTTCGTGCTTTGATAAAATATTAATCATGAAAGAAATGTGACCGAGGAACTGTAAGAACCTGTTTGGAACGTAACCATGTTCGGGAAACATGTCCGCGGAACTATCGGTTCAATCAAATTTGATTGAACTGAGAGAAACATCACATGACTGTGAACTATCGGAATGACTTAGTTCCCTGGACATGTATCCCGGACATGGTATGGTTCCGTACCTAATGAAAATGAATCGTTCAACAATCCTCTCAAGGACATGTCTTGCTAACATGTCCGGACATGTTTCCTGGAACTATGTCCATCGTTCAAAGGAACTATTTCATGTTCAATCCATAGCCGGACATGGTTTGCGCATGTCTAGTTTTTATTATGTTTGTTATTTTTTTTGAGTTGGAGCAAAGGCTTCCCAAGCTTTTCTATCTTCTAGATATTGTGGTATTTTGTAGTAAGCCTTTTTGCACAGGAACGTTCTGACAATTTGTTTGACTTAATTTTGAGATTGAAACTCACTAGTTTTGTTGTTGAAGTACACATTGCCTTTAAAAGATACTTGAATTTTCTGTAGCCTAGTTGTGGGCACAGGGAGTTTATATTTATATCTAGTATTCAAATTACGTATTTCACTATTTTTAGGGAATCGATTGATATTTCCATGAGTGCACAACAAGTTTTCTTATATTATATTGACATAGTGCTGTCATAATTATGGTCATGATATAGTTTGAACGATAAATACACCTTCAGACCAATCACAGAGGGCCGTATTAAGAATTTTGAAAGTAGAGCGATTGATTTTTGATTTTGAACTAAGTAGCTAACAACAATATTGCTTGTTCTGATGACCCCAACGATCTTTTTGCCAATCTCTTGAATGTTGTAAACAAAGAAAAAAAAAGCAGTACCTACTCAAACTTATCACACTGACATAATAGGGTCGGGTTTACTGATTGGGCCACTCCCGGTATTATATAAAAGTAGGATTAGGTTATAGTAATCGGTATAATCTTTATGGTGCTAGAAAGACTATGACACATGATCCTGCGTATTTTGTTTGTATATACCAGAATATAAAGCTATAACCAATTGCTCTAAAATGTTTAAGAAAGTTTCCAAGAAAGCCAAATTTACGATTTTAACTATAATAATAATAATTATTATAAACTCCTATAATAAAGTATAATCAACATGGAGACTTACAAATAACGAAACTGGTACATCAGAGCCATGAATAGAAGAATGAAGTTAAAAACTAATAATTTAATTCTTTACAAGAAAAAAAAAATTATGCGGTTTTTGCATTCAAAGTTGTTCCCTAGTCTTTTTGCTCTTAGGCATCAACGGCAGTTGAATTACTATTTACTAATTGTTGAAAATGTAAGGAGGTCTTTCTCTTTAGTCATGTAAAGTACTGATTACTTATTGGAAAGGGTTTAAATCTGTTAACATCAATAATACTGAGGATCTCTGAGGTATTTCAACCAAAGTACGATGCTTTAAGGAAGTGGCTCCCTGTTTGGTGTACATTTTCAATAATTGTGTCGACGCGGGAGTTGTTTTCCCTGATCTCATGAAATATAGTAAAAGGGTCTCCTGTTTATAAATCTGGTAACTGATCCATATGCAATTCCGCAATTAGAGACCGATTTCAATACTTTCCACACTAAAATAACAACATATTCTCACCAAGATGACATTTCGATCTCGATAAGCTATTCCATGGACATCAATTTGGCTTCACCAAGGGTAGATCTACAACCGATGCTGGTATAGTACTACTAAAGCATATATTTGATGAAAAAAATGCTATTAGTATATACTGTGACCTTTTGTACGGCTTTTGTTTGTCATTCATGATACATTAATTAGGAAATTGAAACACTATGGAATTAACAATAAGGCACTGGATCTTATATAATCATACTTTTCTGATAGAGTTATAAATTTAAATATTGCTAAAGAAAGACGTTTGTGACGTAGTTTTATTTCTGATAATTTGTTATTTGCTTAATTGATTTTTAGAGATGACAGCAATGTATAATAACAATGAAGTTAATGATTCGCTTTCACGAATACTTACTAGATTGGTTCACCGCCAATTCATGTTACCAAATGTAGAATTCTCAACCAAAATTATGCAAAAAAAGATGAGATTGTTCACTTTATGATTCCATTGTTTTCCTAGAGTTACTTACATAATTATTGATTCCTGTCTTCAATGGAAGCCATAAAATGATGCTTTCGCATGCAGACTTAGTTCGAACAATTAGACATATTACCAAGGAAGATACAGCTATGTAAGTTTATTTCAGTTACTGCCATAGTATTATGTCTTATGGTATATTGCTTGGAGACAGGCAAATGACATCAAAACTAGCTTTGTTCTTCAAAAAAAAAAAAAGGAGCAGTAGTTACTATTGCGTTATTTGTAAATTGAAGCCTTCTCAGTTCTTTGAGGGATTTTGTTTGAAATAAATAAATATTCCGTGATTTTGATTATTATATGATATATTAATAAATATTAAACAGAGTCCTTACACAGAAGAAATGTAAGTAACTTTGTTCCATCAGTTTCAATTTTGAACTGATCACATAAATTGTTCTTTGTATGTTTTACGCTTTAATCTTGATTTTACACAAAAGCGTGAATTTAGGTTATAGCACTACTATCAATTTTGGACTGATACCACACATTGTTATTTTTATGCGCTTTAATCAAGTTAAGATTTTACACAAAAGCGCGTAGTAACTCTCAATTTTGGACTGATATCATATTGATGCTTGTATGTGCTTTAATCAAGTTACTATTGTATATACATATATGGTAAATAGCGTGTAGTTATGTACATGTAAGATTCGTATCGCTATCACAGACAACCTCAAAATATTCAATTAAGTGTGCTAGTCAATGTAACGGACTTTCACTGTAAATCGTAATCAATAGCTAGTAACGATCAATGTCATGGATCGAGCTACAAATTCAATATTATCAATGGCAGGTAACGGTCAATGTCATGGATCGAGCTACAGATTCAATATTATAAATGGCTGGTAACGATCTAGTTATGGGTCGAGCTACAGATTCAATATTATGAATGGCTGGTAACGATCAATGTCATAGATCGAGCTACAGGTTTAGTATTATCAATGGCTGGTAACGGTCAATGTCATGGGTCGAGCTACAGATTGAATATTATGAATGACTGGTAACGATCTATGTTATGGGTCGAGCTACAGATTCAATATTATAACTGGCTGGTAACGATCAATGTCATGGATCGAGCTACAGGTTCAATATTATCAATGGCTGGTAACGGCCAATGTCATGGGTCGAGCTACAGATTCAATCATTATGAATGGCTGGTAACGATCAATGTCATAGATCGAGCTACAGATTCAATATTATCAAAAAAGAAAACATTTTAATTTATTTTAATTTAAACATTTTAATTTAATTTATTATTTTGAAAGTAACATTTTAATGTCGTGGCTCGAGCAACTAATTAAAATTTATTTAATGGCCGGCGGCGGCTAGTGTCTTGAATCAAGCAACAGATTCAAGTTTATGTACCCTAGTTAATATTATAATGAACTAGCTAATAAAGTAAAATATTTTTTTTTAATTAACAATAACGAAGGGACTCGTTAGTGAGTGAATGGCCGAGCTGTTACAGTTTTATTAATAATACCTGTGTTTTGAACTAATATTATAACTATGAAATACTAGGTACAATTAATTATCATTTGCTATTGTTGAAAATACAGCGGAAAATCCCCAAGAAGCACAAGCAGCCTGAGTCACGCGCACTGCACCTTGTTTTGGCGACCCGAGACGAGCCGATGAGTGCCGAGACGAGCCGACGAGCGTCAGCGCGCTCGATCGGAGCCCATTCTCACGAAAACCACAGAGCTAGACGAACGTTGCTACTTTGCTTGTCGATATACCTTTACCATTTTCATTTTGTACTTGTAAGAAGAAGTTCGTTTGTTCCTAATTGTTCTTAATGTAAATTCCGTTGCAAGAAATTAAAGTAAAATCATCCTCTAAATTGTAAAAGTATTTCAATACATAAAGTATATACGATAACTGTGTTTTATGTTGAGATCCTGCCATCCTTCTGAGTTTATGGTCAAAAGCCTCCTATACAGTACTCTTAAAAACGAAAACAAAGTTCCTGATTCGGTTTCGTGTAAACGCTAATCTTATGCAAGCGGCATAAGAGTTGGTTAAGCACGACAACTAAAACATAACTTCTATGTTCCTTTTCCGAGAAGGCCTCCCGAACATTCACATTTAATAGTAGTATCTACGTCACTTTCAGCATCTTGACAGTTTACTTTTGTTTTGATGCCGTATTTCCAACGCGTGTATATTTCAACACTCCCAACTTGTGTAAACTTTACCTGAAATTAACATGGTTTCTGCTTACGCCCCAAGAAGACTTCACACCAACGATAACTATGAGGTATATTTGATTCGCTCAGCGGAAGAGTAGCCTAATACACAAATTTACAAAAACAGAGTTATGTAGATATTTGTAATGCTTCACTATACATCTATAAAACCATAGTGGCCTAAGTTTCGTTTCGGTAGTATTTGAAAGATGGCGTTGATGAATGTTCTTATTCCATTTCAAATTTATGATTACTTTCATAGGAAAAGCGGCCTATTATTTGATAGGCCCTTTATCTTAATTAAATGTCAGGCATTCGTGCCCCTAAATTTATGTGCTTAGATTAGGGCTAGATGATGCTGTGTGAATTGTTCAGCATTACCTATTTATTTATTTCAATATCTGACTACCTAAAAAACTGCCTAACTACATAAAACAACCAATCTCGTATTTCACAAAAAGGTCCCATCTTGACCGTACAATAAAACGAACGGAAAGATCAGTCCGTGTTTGATGGATGGCCTCCATGACACCGAGGGCGCTTGTCCCATGATTTACTTACAGGAACCTTTTGGGACATGATAGGAAATATGGAGCTTTTGTATTTTATGGCATAAAATAAATTTAGTAGAAGCTAGATCGGCAAACACAGACGCACGGAAGTCGTCGGCTCTGCTATACTATATCGAATATTACCGTCGCATCTTGAACAAAGAAGCTTCCCGAGGCAAGCCCTGTAGAACGATCTTCGAACTTCTTCTGAAAACTCCTGCATGCCAGCATAATTCGTGCTGGTGTAGTGATTCCGCCCAGACTCTGGAATGCCATTCCTCACACGATACGCGCCAGCCCTTCACTTAGCATATTCAAGTCAAAGGTAAAAGAGCGATTTATCTCTCCGTACAGTGATAGCAGAATATTTAGAAGTTAATATTTATAAATTATTTATGAGTAGGTATTTATCTTATTTTATTTTCATCGTACTATGTTAAATACATACATACACGTTAGTTTATTTTAGATCATGTTAGAATTTTTAAAATTTAAATTTTTTGAAACAGTATTATTAATACCTAATTTCTTATATTTCTGTTCTGTATGTACACTACTTGTTTATCCATATTCATTGCACTACCTTTCTCCATACCCAAAGGTTTGCAGTAAGAAAACTCTTGTAGGGTTAAGCTCGCCTTTGTACATGCCCTTTAAATTGTCCGCTTTTATGCATTGTTTTATTTGTGTACAATAATTAATCTTAAATCGAATCCATTCCATTCTTAAATATATGAAAATCTATTTTTAAGAATGGAATGGATTCGATTTAGGAAAGCAATTGAATCGATGACAAAGGGCTAGAAGTAGCTTGGTCTAGTAGTAGGGAAGCCCCCCCCCCCCCTTCCCTACTACTAGACCAAACGAGCGTGGTATTTTGAATTCCTCCCCTGAATGGGTGACGTTCCCTTATCGCCAACCGCCCCTTTTTTGGGGAAGGCACGTTCAGCAGTGAATGTGTATGTGCTGAGGAGGAAGGGTATAAGGACGAGGAGGGGATTGTTGATACAATTTTCAATTAAACTTCTGTCCGCCACTCACGCAATTCCACGTGTTTCCTCGGGGCCTAACTAGATTGCCGAACTCAATTGAAAACTATCAAAAATCCATTTCGGTCTCGCTACCCCTGTTTGATTAATACAGTTTTGGTTCAGTTACAGTACTGAAATTTCGGGGCACAAGTAAATGTTTGAAAATCATTACAACTTTACTCATATTCGAGCTAATAAAAAGTGAATTAATGGCAGCCACAGAGTTACGGTTTACATGTTTCCTCCATTAGTCGGGTAAATGTCCTGCTATAAGCATAGCTGGGGGAAGGCAGCTGGTATACCTACGCTGCTGAAAATCCTTAAAGGCTTTTGATTTCTGATTGTGCAGCACATTTTCACATTTAATTTATTTACTCATTTATTTCAGATTGGTAATCCATAGATACAACATAAAAATTCACAATAAAATCAAATTACATAAAATATTAGTACAATAATAATGATTAAATTAGATAGGTATACAAAACAATAATTATTTCATGATTACATTACAATTACATAATAAATAACATAACATAATTACCTACTTACTAACTTAAATTAAATCTAAATGGAATTATTCCCCAACATTATCCTCATCCACTTATTTTGAATGGGACAGTCCAGGCGGGACATAAGCAGTTGATGACACAGTATTTAACGTCGTCGTCGTAGGTGCGGTCGGTGCAACATGTTTTTTTTCTCCACTCCCCCATGTCAGTCGGTATGACAAAACTAACGTACAACTCTGAAGAAAATTTCAGCATAGCGTTGTTCCGATTTCGATATAGCGTGCATTCGAGATTGTGATCGTCCGGTCTACAGATTTTCGGTTTTGTGTGCTTTCGGTATTCCGTTAGGCGGTCTCGTGTGCTTTCGATATTTCGCTCTGCGGTTTCGTGTAGGTACTTTCGGTATACCGTTCTCCGGTATTTCGGCTTCCGGTATTCCGTAGTGCAGTCTCGTCATCCTGTTGAAAACGACAAAAGACAGACAGATGGTGCAGTTCTTTTTCAAATTGATGCAGACCATGAGTTGGGTAAAGCATGAGCCGTCAATATTTGTATTATGTAATTTATATTTCAGTAGCAACTTTGGATTTTTTAATAATAAATTATAAGTAATATGGATGAGTTGAGCTACCTATTGTTTGCAACAGTGTCTACAGTTAGCTTAATTGTTTCAATTGTATATATTAGCTCTAATTTTCTAATTAGTTGTAAGTACAAGTTTTGATATTCAATTTAATAATAATTGAATGTGCAAGCATTTATTTGGTGTAAGTATATGTAGATTATTAGGTGTAAAGTATTTGATGTAAGAATATTTTTCTGGTTAATAATTCCCCTTAACTAAATTTATACGCGTAACACATTAAGTTTTCTTACTGAGGCATCTTTAAACATTTGTGTCTTTTCCCCTTTCCTTTGTATACGCTTAAGCGTCTCAAAAACTTCCCTCACCTCACCTCAACAGCCTATATTGGTCCACTGCTGGACGCAGGCCTCCCGCTGATAAGCGCTTTATTGACTTTTATATCAGGGGTGTAATGGCCATAATCCCCATGCTGGGCATGCGGGTTGGGGATCGCAGATACAAAAAACAATACAAAATCATTTATTTGCCATTTAACTTATGTAGGTACACATTACTGGCGGCCCCCGCACGAGGCAAGCCTGTGTCGCAGGAAGCCTGTTTACAAAAGTCACTTTAACGGTAAAGATTATTTGTAACTTATACAGGGCAAACAAACAAAAAGGTAATAAGAAAATTAGGTGATGCAACACTAAACAAATCAGAACTCGAAGTCTGCAACATTTAAGTCACCCACTGATTACATTTGTGTAGAGCGGAATTACCGACTTGAGGGCAAGGAGGGAAAAGGGAGTAGTAGATGAGTAAAAGGGGAACTATGGATTATATAATTTTATTTACATAATGGAATCTATGATGAAAAGTTATAGTAGTCTTTACTTTTACTTTAAGATACTTAAGAGGTCTTCAGTGTCAGTAGCATCGTAGTCAAGGGTAAGTAGCCATCGTCTATTATTTTCCTTTACGCCATATAGCGCGCAAGACAGATTGCAATGCTTTATGGCCCGGCGATAGATGAAATAGAAGGCGAACTTACGAAAACGCTTAGCAAAGGCAGTTTTAATGGGTGGAACATTGACTCTGACGCGACGACTGTTCGATGATAGAATTATTGGGCAGGGGCGCTGGCGCCCGCCCCCGGTGGATATCCGTAGTCGCTTCTTACGATACCTGCGGGAAGAGTTGAGGTGGTGCAAATTCTAAGCCGGCACCACACAGCAGCAATAACTTACCTAACCATCTTAAAATTCCCTGGAAGCCAAGACTAATGATTGAAGTTTTCCTGTGCGTTACAAGTATTTGTCAAGGACTGTCGGCTGTTAATCCTGCCTGCACTACCCAGACTTGCAGAATTAAGTAAACTGTTATGTTCTGAGAAATAGAGTCCATTCTTCGACTGTCTTGAGCGATGGGGCGATTAGTCAGTGCTTCTATACTCGGCTTTGGAATCCGAGATATTTTTTGTAAACAAAAACGTATACTTATTATGAAAACCAAAGACAGACAACAAAAACAAAACTTCTACATCGCATAATAAAGGGTGTCAAAAGCATAAATTGTTTGTCGTCAAAAATGTCGTAAAATATTTTCCATGGAAATAGTCGTTTTGGTTATGTAACCACTATAATAATTAGCGATTATTTTAGAACAAACGTTCTTCGACGGCCCTATGTTCACAGAAAATATCTTAGATTCTATATCCGAGGCTAAGATACACCTTACAGATTAGTACGAAATGAGCTTGTTTGTCGTAATACAGTTGTTGGAAGCGATGCAGGTGGGGGATTGATTAGGGTGCTAAAGAAGAGTGATTCCACGGTGCTTGAGTTGCAATTGCAATTCACGTGCACTTTTGCAAGTACTCCTGAACTTGAGACACTGTCAACCGACGAGACAGTGATTAGAGAGCTATAATGTTTCCTTTAGAAATCATATGTAGTACTAATAGTTCATAAAACCAACTTAAACTGATATAAAATCAAAATTAAAACTGAATTGATATGGATTAGTTGAACTACCTCTTGATTGTCTGCAATAGTCCGCAGTTAGCTCAACTGTTTAAATTGTATTAGCTACTACTTAGTTCTAATTTGTTTCCATATTTTCAACTCCAAAACAAACTTATTCTATACAGCTGGGTACAAAACATATTACTACTTTGAAATGACAGTTAGCTGTAACAAGACAAAGTCGGAACATTCTAGACTTCTTCATTCCCCGTTTCTTTGGCCCAGACAAGTGACACTCGCACGACAAACTGTGCACAACAGCACCCGTCGGCACTGGATTATCCACTCCTCGGGTAATGGATGACAGCTGGTAGTGGCTCCGAGGTGTGTAGTGCAGCCTTAGTACTATAGTGTCTCTGACGAAGTTAGTACTGTGCTGAAACCATCGCTGAAACCTATCAGCAATGTGCGATAAATCCGCTTTCATACTTCTTTAAGAAAATCTTAAGAAAATAAAACTTTCTATGAAATACTCAAGTTAATTAAAACACCAATTGACCAGAAACTTATAACTGTATATAGTAGTGTATTGTAACTTTGTACTGGTCAGTGTTTACTAGCGTTTAGAAACTCAAATTAGACAAAGTTGGAACATTCTAGACTTCTTCAAATTCCTCGTTGCTTTGGCCCTGACAACTGGCACCTCGCACGACAAACTGCTCACAACTGCACCCGTCGGCACTGGATTATCCGCTCCTCGGGTAATGGATGTCTAGCTCCGAGGTGTGTAGTGCAGGCTTACTACTATAGTATCTCTGATGTAGTTAGTACTGGGCTGAAATCTATCAGGAATATGCGAAGATGCGTGACGTGGATGTCAGTTAATCGCCAAAAGGATTACTTTGGACTCTGGACATCGAACTCGCTAACGCCTCTGAATAATGGCTCTGGCGGGTTCTGTGTATAGACTTCTTTAACCGACCAAACAGTGGTTAAATTAGCATTCACGCTTTATTAAGAACTAGTTTATGCCCGCGGCTTCGCACGCGTTATTTCTATACTAATCGTTTAAGGTGATTTCTATCCCATGGGAAATGATTTATGGGATATAAAGTAGCCTATGTTAGATTTCAGGATAAGAATTACCTGTATGCAAAATTTCAGCTCGATCCGTTCAGTAGTTTTGGCGTGAAGAGGTAACAAACATCCATCCATCCATACATCCATCCAAACTTTCGCATTTATAATATTAGTGTGATATAAATTACATTTATTTTTATAAGAATAACTCAAGTTAATAAAAACAGCAGTTGATCAGAAACTTTTATCACTGTATTTAATAGCGTATTATAACTTTGTACTGGTCAGTGTTTACCAGCGTAGACTACTTCACATTCCCAGTTTCTTTGGTACTAGAACATCACAGTTGTCTTGCTGTAGTCTTCTAAGAAAAGCGAATTTTGAAGTTGATGGCTGACGCATCGAGCAAAACAACGAACGAACGATTCGATGACCACCAAATTAGTTACTATCTTCAAAAAACTGCTTCATCAGCATTATATATCCTTGTAAAGAGTTAGACAACCTTAATTTAGGTTTATGTAAGTTTATTATTAATCTTTGTAGGTATTATGGTAGGTATGTAGTGTATTTGTTTCCTTTTCTTTAAGATATCTATATTATATTTATTCAGTGCCACCGTCTATTTTGTTCTTTCATTTCCAGTCCATCCCAAGGTTGCCTGAAAGAGATCGCTCTCAGCGATAAGGCCGCCCTTTATACTTCCTTTTTTTCTAAGCATTTTCTCTGTATTGTTTCCTGTATTTGTGTGTATAAAGTGTTTTCTATCTATCTACCATGAAAATTATTTTGATAGTTTATTTCTTAGATATCCAATATTCACGATCATGCGAAACTTCGCATTTGTTAAGTGTTCGCACGACAAACAGCTCACAACCCAAACGTTGGTGTTCTTCCAACACAAATAAGTTTCGTAGCTAACCCGCTTACATCCGTAATGAATTCGTTAAACAACGATTGTTTTTATAGTAAAATAGCTCACAACCCACTCGTTAAGTTATTCATTAATTTCAGGTCATTAAGTTCATTGTTGTACCTACTCATTAAGTTGTTAATTGCCTGAATAACGTTAAAATAAAATAAAATAAAATGAACCCGTCGACGGCACGTTATACACTACTTGGGTAGGTATTCGATGGCGTGCTGTGCGGTGTATAGCATCTAGCATTAGTGTCTCTGATGTAGTTAGCACGACTCTGAAATCTATCAGGAATGTGCGAGGATGCGTAGTGTGGCCGTAAACCAGCAATGGGATTGGTGGATTTCCAATCTTGGGCTTGTACTTATACATATCGCTTAATCGTTATTGCGACATCTCAGAGTAAGACAGTGTCTGATTTCTGTGAGGGGCGCGAGCGGATATTAAAACGTTTTTTACCCGCAAAGATATAGTATGTCACTTTATTTCCAAATCAGTGTTAATTTTAATAATTTCGAACCTCTACGAAGTGATGTTCAGTTGAAAAAGGTCACATTCTTATTTATTGTTTATATGGAAATAAGGAGTCATCGTCAGTTTCCATTAGGTGAGAGTGTGGTCAAACGAAGGTCTATCGACCATAAAAAAAAAATAAAAAAAGAGTTTTTGATTTATATTTTGATATGTTTTACAATAAGGCATGTTTAAAATAAGGGAATTGTCGCCGGAACCAAACGTCTCACCAATCTACAATTTGCGGACGACATAGTCCTTTTTGCAGCAATGTCTCTAGAGCTGCAACAAATGCTCCAGGATCTGATCGCAGCAAATCTTGAGGTTGGGCTTCAAATGAACCAGTCCAAGACAAAGATTATGTCTAACAGCACAAAACGTAGGGTAGTACTAGACGGACAGGTTATACAATATGTTGATGGGTACATCTACTTAGGCCAGATAATATCCTTCGATAACAGGCATGATAAGGAAATCGAACGTCGTATCGAGAATACATGGAAGAGCTTATGGTCCATGAAGGAGCACATGAAGAGCGACCTTCCAAGTGACTTACACTAAAGTGCCAACTCATGGACTTGTATATCCTGCCTATCCTAACCTACGGTGCACAGACATGGTCACTGACTGAAGCACAGAAGTCGAAGCTCAAGATTTGTCAAAGGGCGATGGAGCGTAGCATTCTAGGCTTCAAACGGATTAACCGAGTGCCGAACATAATGCTACGGTCACTTGTCATGTAGGGGAAAAGACCGTCAGGTTAAAGTGGGGTTGGGCCGGCCACCGCACCCGGAGAGATGGGCCCATGCTATAACACCCTGGTAGCCAGAAGATGGAAGGCGACGACGGGGTTGGCCACAAAAAAGGTGGCGGGACGATCTGGTAGCTTTTGATCCGGAATCAGTAAAAGACCGAGAAGTTTGGATGGGTGCGGGGCAGGACTTTGCCCAGCAGTGCCAGTGGGACGAAAGAGGCTGAATAATAAAACAGTTTTACAATAATATCCAAGCGGTTGGCTGGAACTATTTATTACGTACATACCTGACAGCAACAAAACGGCATATTTTTTTAATTATCCATAGGAAACATCCAGAACACCCAGAACAAATTTTAATATCTGTAGATCTTACAATCATTTGTCCTGAGGCAGGAATCGAACCCGCAATCTCCTGCGTCGCAGGCGGATCTTCGCCCGCCGCGCCACGGAGGTCGTTGTGTGGTGTCGTCTAAATTCCTGAAGTACAAAAAAAGTGAAAAGGCCAGGGACCTAGAAAAATTAAGGCGTCGGGTTAGCACTATCAAATGTGAAACCATCTGCGATAGTTGTTTAAAATCTGTTGAAAAATCGCTTGACACCCTATGTTTCGTTATCAAAACATTGTCTTACATGGTTAAAACAAAAGTAGGTAAATCTGAAACAAAACACCGGTCAAAAACAATAAAAATCAAAACAATTTCGAATAAAAATCACATTGAAATATTGAGATACAGCCGGTTTTCGCCCGGAGCTACCTAGATAACCGCACGACTTTTTCACTCGGTCTACATTGAAGTATTTTGGCTCTACTTTTAAAACATCATTCAGGTTTTGATAGATTCCACCTTGTCAAGCTCCAGCACCACCCCAGACCACCATCTCAATCCCCCGAGTAACACAACACACAACCTCCTTCCCAAGTAATAAATCTGCTCGTGACAGCGCAAACAAACTTTTGGACCGCTGCCCGAGGTTGATTGTTCCGAGATAAACACTTATTGATGTTGTTTTTACTCGGTTATAGCTTCGGGGGTTCAGGTTGATCAGTGTAACTGTCTAAACAACCTGCATGGGTGTATTCTCAGAACTGGGTGGTTTGGTGGAGATGAAAGTGGATGGTCAAACCCGAAATCATTAGAGTGAGAGAAAAGTGTAGTCTGTATGTCACGTAAAATCTATAATAAGAAAAAAAAAATCATTTAAAGATCTTGACGACAATATACAGGGTGTTAGGATAAACAGTCTTATCCTTGAAACCAGAAGTTCAGAATCGTGAGCAGAGTCCAATACCGATGAAAAAACTAAACTTTTTTTTTACATAATTTTGAAAAAAAAAATCCTCATACATCATAAAAGCATTTTACCCTACATTTATACCTACGCCGCCCGCTTTGTCGGTTTCAAACAAAGACGCCGCTCGCGCGCCGACTTTAAAGCGCCGCCTACGCGCCGCCCGCTCGCGCACTCGTCAGTCGCGGCCCGTCTGCTAGGTAGTGAGCACGTCACGACGCGTTCCGTGCTAATTTGTGATGTGCCGATTTGTTCGCGTATTGTGTTAAGTAGAGAAGTGACGATGTCGTTCACAAATGAACAGTGGACTGAAATGGTGCGACTTTATGCCATCGCTGGTAACAACATGTACTTGGCTCGTACGATGTACGCAGAGCGGTTCCCAGAACAACGTGTGCCAAGCCGGGAAACGATCTTAGCGGCTACACAAAGGCTACGTGCCTACGGCCAGTTCACCGTGCCTAGTCATGCACAAGTCATGAAAACATTTTATGCCTAATGTGAGTAAATCAAGCTGTACATAAAGCTGTAAATTTTAATTGAATTGCACATAAAACTTGATTGATGATGAACTTTTTAAGTACGCCAAAAGTACCTACCTACTTTAGCCTACTTACTGGCAAATGTGTTAGAGTAGCTATTTTTGCCTATCCTAAGCCAGGAAAAGTATGAAGGGAAAGTTCCATCACAAGTTGTAGGTATCCACAAGTAGTAATTCGAGTGGTTCGATACCTACACCACCGGCCGGCTACAGGCGAGAGCGGGCGGCGCGGTGTGATAAGGTCACTAGGGTGTCCATGAAATCACGTAGGATAGCAGAGAAATGAATTATGAAATTCCATCGAAACTAATTGACTTTTATTTTTAATAATAACTTGTATCGTCTTATTTTAGGGGTGTACATACGTGGTTTCAAGGATAAGACTGTTTACGCTAACACCCTGTATGTATTTAGGACGAGATTGAAACAATTATTAATTAACAAATGCTATTATAATATTAACGATTTTATGACGAATACGTTTTGGCATCGCCTTATTTTACTATTGCGCCTGTTACTTATTAATTGTGATTATTTGACATTATTTAAAATAACAATGTATCGACTGGATGCGGCCACCTGAAGATAGGGCGCTATGGCGCTCATTAGGGGAGGCCTATGTCCAGCAGTGGACTAATATAGGCGGATGATGATGATGATGAGTATTAATCTGAATTTACTGTCACATTTGCATGCTAATCTTAGTAGAACATAATTGAAACTAAAATATTATTAACATCTGTGTTACCCACATTGTGTTCAAGCAAATATCATCATCTTTATCTTTAAAAGTCGTGAAAGGAGTAATGACTTCGATTTATGAGGAAACCAAAACTCTCATGGTTTCGGATTTGGCCCTCCACTACCATCTCAAAAAGCCAGCCTGTATAATAGGGTGTCCCTATGGCTGTATCTTGCCGTGCGACTTTGCAGTTCTACAGGCCGCATTTGAGCAGCCTACTTTCTCACCTCAACAGTCTATATTGGTCCACTGCTGGACGCAGGCCTCCCCCTGATAAGCGCCTTATTGACTTTTATGTCATGGGGCCTATAAATCCCCACGCTGGGTATGCGGGTTGGGAATCAGCCTACATACCATACCTACTAAGATTTTAATTGTGAGTCTGTATTATTTGGATTTTAAATAAAACTTGGCAAGGATACGTACTAAGGAGGTAGGTAACGACAATGTTTTAAGGACTACATTTATACTACAAAAACACAATCATTTAGTAGCTAGGTACACATTACTCTAGAAACTCGTTCTGCGTGCCCTCAATGAGTCTGTTATGGCCACAGAAATCTGAATAACAAGGCACTAGAAATCGTAAGCGCGCGTGACCTTGTCGCCGCTCAGGTGACTCTCACGCCACCAGTGCGTTCGTTGCTGTTCAGTTGCTCTCGAAACGTGCGTGTGTAAAAATGGTGTGTTGCAGCATTTCCCATTGCGGAAATTCTTCCAAAAGTTGTAATTATATTAATAAAGGAATAACTTTTCATCGGTAAGTATTGTTTTTTCTAAATAATGCCGTTTTTCCTTAAAATTATAGAATCTTTAAAAGTAATACGAACGTCACAGTCGACCGTTCTTATTATCACGTTTAACTATACATTGCCTCTTATTTTTGTCAACATCGGGCAGGTACCTCATTACAAAAAGCAATGTACTGCACAGTGAACGATAACGTTGCGCGCTCGATTTCCTATCGTGGTACGGCCGCAGAACTCGGTCGCGAGCTAGTGTTGTGACACGGTAATATTATCCTTAATATTACCTTGGTTGTGATTTGTAAAACAACTTTGCATAATTTAACATAGTATTTTAGGAATACGATGTTATATTAAAATTGTTTATTTATGATTTATTATCATAATAACTAACTATCTATAAAGCTCGATTACCACTGACTGACTGACTGACATAATTGTTCTCCTTGATGGTGGAGGGGGAGGTATGTTTTTTTTGCAGAATCATGTAGGTGGTGTCCGGGGGACCTAGGAAAAATTCCGACTTTTTGAGATTTGCCCCCCGGAACCACCGCCCCCCAGGGGGGCGCCAAGCAGAGTCACACTGATGAAAAATTTTTAGAGGGTTGTATAGAGGGGGTCATATGATTTCGATTCCAAAAAAAATTTTACCCCCCCGTTCCTCCCAAGACCCCCCTTTTTGAGAGTGCTACCGGATGCCTTACATTGCAAACGCTGGCTGAACCCTACGAGATAGATCAGAATAATGTACTACAGTATTTTACAACTTAAAAAGGTCTACAAAAAAAGTCTACGATAGTATAATAATATGTCTATCTCTTAGGGATAACCCACAATAACCATTTTTTATCCTTTACTTTTTACGAGAAATAATGGCTTATTTACGAGGCGATTTTAAGCAGTACAGCATTAATCCTTATCCAATTAAGTAACTTAGATACATTGTTCATTTAATATAGATTAATATTGCCCTTTACAGCATGTAATTTGAATGAATATTTTCGAAGATATTACAGATTTAAAATGACAGGGACATAGCGATTGCGGTATCGGCCGGAGTACCAATTCTGCAGTAGGTATATTTAGTATAAGCATTGCACCCGTGCGAAGCCGGGGCGGGTCGCTAGTTAATAGTAAATGAATATTGAAGTACAAACTATATTTTTATTTTATTAGTACAATGACCTAGTCATAGAATAACAGTACGATAGGTACGTGACCTGATATTTCGTGCCCAGCACTAGGGTAGATTACATTAAAATGACGTCATAACGACAACAAATGCAAACTTGTCACTAATGTGTGAGTAAGCGAACGTATGCAACTACGCATAAGGCTTAATTTGGTTTGCACTGCATTTTTGGATGGGCGTAGCCGTAATTCCGTAGTTATTGTCTGTGTATGTAGTGGTAAGGTAGTAGAGGGGGCGAGCCGGCGACGCGCATTCCCGATAGATCGGATGGTACTCAGCATTTCTAGTGCCTTGTTATTAAGATTTCTGTGGTTATGGCTGAAAATCAGTGTTTTTTTGCTTCTTGAGCAAAATATTACGCTGAGCCATGGGCTTTTTGACATACTGCAGCACACACGGACAGTTTGCTTAGATGTTAATACCTAATGCTATTGTTTGTTTTATTTGTCAACTCTATTTTATTACTGTTTATATGTATTAGTGTACTTTACAATTGCTATTGACTGAATGTGTCTGAAGATGCAAATAAAGATTTTATCTATCTATCTAGGTATCTAAGGATCAGCTTGTCAAGTTGTATTAATTAGATCGAGTATAAATCAAAAATCAAAATCAAGGGCCAATGCAGTCTAATCCCTTGCAGAAATTTCTACCAGACAACCATTACACAAGGGACCTTACATCTAAAGTTACCTATGAGCTAGCTAGCTAAAGCCAGCTGCGAGTAGCAGGCGCTTATCAGGGGGTGGCCTGCGTCCAGCAGTGGACCAATACAGGCTGTTGAGGTGTAGCAGTTGGACTAGGCCACTGTACTAATTAGTACTGTATCTCAGGACGCAGTAAACGCCTTTCCCCGCCAGGCCTCTAGACAAAGAGTAAATTCTTAATTTTTTATTGCACTAAATAAAACAAATAGAAAACAAAAAACTAGAGAAGGAATGTCAAAAGCGAGCTTAACCCTAAAAATAGTTTTCTTCCAGCAAACCTGAACAGACAACGTTATGTGGGTAAATATGCATAATTTCTTAGAGAATAAGATGGACTACTTAACTTCATAATTGTATATACAACTATATCATTATATTTGCACCATGTCTAAGATGCCTATAATTGTAGTAAAAATAAAAATAATAAATAGTAAGATTAATTGTTAGTCAATAATATGAGGTATAATAGAAATTAGGAAAACACTAATGCTGTAAAACAAATTAGCTGGGGGTTAGTCTATTTGAAGTTAGTAACGAGGCGTGATCGTGACGTGTCCTTTTTGTAAGGGGATTTGAGAAATCCATACGATAGGAGCTGTACCAAATTGCATGGAAAAAGGAGATTTCACGATCAGGTCTCGGTCAAATCGACTTACTTCTTTGGCACGCGAAGAAGATAGATAGATAGATAGAAAATTCTTTATTGCACACTTATCAAAATAATTTAAAAACAAAATAAACAACAAAAATTACAAAATATGTGACAATTGGCGGTCTTATCGCTCAAGAGCGATCTCTACCAGACAACCGTGGATGGATAGGGTCATTGGATTGAAGATTGGGATCTGTGTGCATTGTTATGTAGCTAATACATCTCTTACAAGAAATACATATCTTAGAAAAAGCATGGCCATGACCAATGTGAAGAAGTGGATAAGTGGCATTTTACTCATAAATTAGGAAGGTACTGGTAAAACTCTGTCATAGTGTAGGTGGCAGCACAAACAACCAAGAGCCTAAATTTATTAAAATGCTAATAACGTATCAGATGCCAATAATGGCACATGTCAGATGCAATCGTACAGGCGATAGGAAAAGTGATGAGGCTTTTAGACGAGTAATTTGTTTGTATTTGGATGTGTTTGTATAGTAATTTTGTTACTGAGTTTACACTTAATTTTAATTTAGGTTAATTATGTATTTTAGTCTAAGCTGTGTAAGTTCTGTAACGAATAAATTTATATTCTATTCTTTTCTATTCTATTCTATTCTAATTTCTTGGTGTTTGTCTGTTTGGAAATCATACAGTAGGTACTTCAATTTGAAACTTCGTAGCGAATTGTGTTACTATTTTACTGAGTTCTTTTGAATAATTTTATTTTATTTTTATTTTTGACGACCTCGGTGGCACAGCAGGCGAAGTTCAAGGTCTGCCTGCGACGCAGGAGGTTGCGGGTTCGATACCCGCCTCAGGACAAATGTTTGTACGATATGCAGACATTTGTCCAGGGCGTTCTGGATGTTTTCTATGTATAATAAAAAATATCTTTCTATGTAGTGTATTGTATTAAGTATATCAGTTATATAGTACCCATAACACAAGCTCTGCTTAGCTTGAGGCTAGTTAATGCTATGTGAATGGTCCAGCATTATTTATTTATTATTTATTATTAATAATGTGTTATTTCGAAATATACACCTCTGAAATAGACGACCTCTGTGGCGCGGTGGGCGAAGGTCCGCCTGCGACGCAGGAGGTTGCGGGTTCGATTCCCGCCTCGGGACAAATATTTGTACGATCTGCAGATATTTGTTCAGGGTGTTCTGGTCGTTTTCTATGTATAATAAAAATATCTATCTATGTACTCGTATATTTTTATGTATATCAGTTATCTAGTACCCATAACACAAGCTCTGCTTACCATGGGGCTAGGTAATGCTGTGTGAATTGTCCAGCATAAAAAAAAAAAAAAAAAAAAAAAAAAAAAATTGATTTAGGTCAAATAAAAAAAATTAAACTTAAAGAAGAAAATATAAAATTATTATAAATAAACAAATACCAAGAACAAAATAAATAGAACCAATTCACTTTTCTGACAAATAAAAAACTTTGATACGAACTTTGAAAACAGGCAGAGATCCAGCTTTGCGATGATCCAGCTTTTCGGACATGATCATGTTTATACTTACTTGCTAAATGATTTATAAAATCAAATGATTTCCAACGTAACAAATCAACCATTTCAATTCAAATAATGGTTATTTTGTTGGCAACTGTACCTAGTTTGAATTTGAATACAATAACCGAGGCAGATTCATGAATTAGATTCAACGCACGTAGAATGTAACTGTTTCTATTCTGTTTTCAGATTTTCATATCTTAATAATGCTGTGTACTTACTTTTATTATTTCAAAGGCGTTTGAATATATTTATTAAGGGTTGGGTTATACTTGGGATTTCATTTGATAACCTACCCATATTTTCGAATTTATTCAGTTCTATTACTAATTTTAATAAAAATAAACTTTTATACACATTTTGGGAATTACCGTGATTTAAAATGTGCAGTTTTTTCGCTTTATACTCGCGTGGCTTTGTCAATAAAGGGTATTGACTTTACGAAGCTAGAAATGTTAAAAAGGCTTTTATTACAGACATTCTTTAATATTTAAATTGCACATTCTATTCCTATAGTTTACATTTGTCTAAATGCCCTTTTATTGCGTAAAATGAACGTATGTGCGGCCATGCTATATTTTAATGAAAAACATCTACAGATTTTTTATGAATAACGAGCTTCTGCCCGCGGCTTCGCACGCGTTGTTTCTATGGAAACGTTTTGAGGTTATTTCTATCGCATGGGAACTGATTTATGGGATAAAAAGTCGCCCATGTTTGATTCCAGGGTTGGACTTACCTGTATGCAAAATTTTAGCCTGACCCGTTCAGTAGTTTTGGCGTGAAGGGGTAACAAACATTCATCCATCCAAACTTTCGCATTTACAATATTAGTGTGATTAGTGTGACTAATAAGCGAGTTTTAACTTTTAAAATTTTAGATAGTAGGCATTGTTTAATATTAGTTTCGTTCGTAGCAAAGATCCAATGACTACGTTCCGTAGGTTCGTAGTTGTTACGTTCTGACTTCTTCAAGCTTAAATAGAACTCCACCAAGAACAAATACGAGGTTATGACGTCACACCCGTCAACAAAAAGGCCCATTAGACGGATCATTACAAGCCGTCCCGTTAGTTTTTCACATGGGACATTAAGGCATTATCTGGTACATTTCGGGAGAGATGGGCCATAACGAGCCTGCACCTTGTTTATTTGTTCGTCTAATGGCCTGTGCTGGGTGTTAGGGAATTTATTAGCGAAGTTGGCTTGTTAAAGGGTTTAGCTCGAAATGCTAAATTTCAGATACCAACAACGACCTATTTAGTATCATCATCATCATCAGCCTATATTAGTCCACAGCTGGACAGAGGCCTCCCCTAATGAGCGCCATAGAGCGCCCTGTCTTCAGCTTGCCGCATACAGCATCTACCTGCAGTCTTTCGCAGATCGTCATCCCACCTGGCCGGAGGGCGTCTTACACTACGTTTGTCAAGTCGTGGTCTCTCTCGGTTGGACTCCACTCAAGAACACGTTTACCCCAGCGGTTGTCGTATTTTGTATTTAGCATGCAATATAATTACCACAAAAAGCTGTAGGTGTAGTTGTGAGTTTTTTGTGCTGAGTTTGCTGAAACAAAATAAATCTGGCAAGTGCTAGTCGAACAACACACCGTGTAAGCTTCCGATGTAATTTAATTGTTGTTGTTTAGAAAATTTATATATTCTTTGCGAAACGAAGTGTTAGGAAACCATCCACTCGATGGGCATTGAAGTGGTCGCAGGGATGGATGGACGCGGCTCAGGACCGGTCTTTTTTGAGGTCCGCTATTTTTTGCGTCGTATGGTCCCCCATATGGCGGGACATGTTTATTCGGCATATGTTAAGCTGATAAATTATATAGCTTCTTGCTCGTTTAAAAACGGCGAGGTTGACTTATTCAACACAAGTACAAGTAAGCTTAGACACATACTTAGTGATAATTTTTTTCAATTGTAAGCTAACTATATAATTATGTTGCCTAATTAACTTAGTTCTTGTTATTTAGCAGTAATTTTCTATTTGTTATGTTTTTGTTTTTTCTAATAAGTCGTGTATCATGATATTTTTAAGTATTACCTTGTATTAACTTGTTTAACCGTCAATAAACATGCACTGGTCTATCCAGGCATGTTCTATAATGTTCATCTGAAATTTGTAAACCTAGCTGTAAGTCTCTCCAAAATTGTACAAATAAAAATAAATTAATGCTGATAAAATTTCTATCCAATGATTTTTTAATCTAGTAAGAACATTTTGGCTATAACTTTCGTTGAAAGTTACAGTTGAAGTAATAGGTACTCGATTTTATAGAAAAGCTGATTAAATAAATAAATAATGCTGGACAATACTCACACCATTATCTAGCCCCAAGTTAAGCAGATCTGTTATGGGTGGGTACTAAATAACTGATATACTTAATACAATACACTACATAGATAGATATTTTTTATTATACATAGAAAAGATCCAGAACACCCTAAACAAATATCTGCAGATCGTACAAACATTTTTCCCGAGGCGGTAATCGAATCCGTAACCTTTTGCGTCGCAGGCTAAAATATCGCTCTGGTTATTTAGTGTTTAAAGTTTCATGTACAAAAAATGAGTACCAACTATCAGCGATTGCTTATCGCAATTGCTGACGTTTGAATCTCGCCGGATTGAAACCAACATCGGTGGTTAAAAACATCTCGAGTGATGTTTCCCGTAGCCAGCTGCGAGTAAAGTGCAACAGCATTTGAAGCTGGCTAATGCAGCGTTGGTAGGCAGGTCAAGGGGCGCGAGTTGCAGAGGAAACTGGACCGAAGTAAAGAGGAAGTACCGTCCGCCCGAGGCTTTGCAACTTTTTTCTGGTTTAAAGTAATAATATTATTATTAGGAAATCCAAAGTTTCACTTCGTTCCATGCAGAAGTTTTGGTGTGGAGAAGTGAAAAACATTCTTTCATCGAAACGTCAAAAATAATAACTACCTACTTACGAAATCAACAGATCCACATTCAGCAGTAAGAAATCTTGGCATAGCGCTAGCCTTTCATGTAATCTATCTATCAAATACTTTACGAAATAGGCACGTAAGACTTGGTATATTTTTGCACGGGTTAGGCACAAGCACCAAGTTAAATCTTCAAATCATCTGTTTATTCATCACGCGGAACTTAAATAAAATCTAGAGAATCTGTTTAACTTTTAACTTTTTAACACTAATTAACCTCTCGACTTGTTGCTCAAACTCTGTAAACAACAAAACGACGAATTTAAAAGTTTAAATTGAAGTTCTAATTATGTCAGTTCGCAGAACATCGTGCGGGCTGCAGGGCTGTTAGAAATGGTTCCATTTTGGTCTCGTTTTCCCTTTTTGACTTGATGTGACCTTTTTGATCTCATTTGCCCTTTCTGTAGGGTAAGCTTTCATTGACAGGTTGAATATCAATTGGTGATGCTCACGTTTTTTTAAATTTAAATTAATTCGTTTCAGCAATTTTTTTAGGTGATATCTAATTTAACATAATCCTGTTCATTTAAAAATAGGGTTGGGTAGGAAAGGCAATTTTTTTTATTTTTGAATGGAATCTACCTTCTAGAAACCTCGCTGAGTCGTAACTTGCGCGTGAAAAAGCCCACTCGAAACGTCTTTATTTTCAGCTAGAAAATGCATAATTTAAACTTTCCGACCGAAAATAATGTAGTTTCTCAAAAGACCCTAAACTTCAAAGAATTTACCTACTAACGCGAAAGTTCAGGGCTCTGCCCTTTGTCGTCCGTTCGAAAAGTGTTGCCAGCATCGACCCTTTGAATAATGTAATTTGAGCTGGGGTAAGTAATTGTGTTACTGACCCTATTCTCAAAGAGCAGGTTTGACTTAATAAAGTGTTTCTTTAAACGTTTTTGGCGAAATAATTTGTAATTCAGTTGGTAACTGAACTGACCATGTTCCTTCAGGGATGGATTAGTAAGTCCAGTCCAGCTGTGCGATTACACTAAAATCTCCCATTCAATGGATCGCCATCCGGGGAAAGTGGGTATTAACGATTTCGGTTTCCGTCACATGGTACATAAAACAAATATAGGTACATAAAATTTCTGGCTGGATGGAGCCGACCGACGACGCTGTCATTCCTGTTCAATGTTTTATTTTTATTTATTTATTAATTGGTTTTTATGTTACTTAACGTAAAACCTCATACTTCTGTTATTGACCTTGTTTTGCTTGACTTTGTTTTATTACTGCAATGTTTTTACTGTTTGAAACTTCGAATCAGAATTGCTGTATTCCAGCAAAAAAAGGTCAAGTGTGAGTAATATGACAATTGAGTTTGACTTGGGTTAAAAAAATGTAGGTACTTAGCCCAATCCTTATTGATAGTACCCGGAGATAAACTTATACCGCAGTCTTACTTTGGTTGTACTTTTGAAATCGTCTTCGGTTTTTACCAATTAATCTTGTAGGCAACCAAAGTTTTATGTTATGCCATAGATATACGTATTTTAATTACATCGATGTGTTTTGCCCATTTTGGTTTCAAAGTCGAGTGCAAAAACTTGTATTTTTGTAGTAGTACTAGAGATACAAAGGTATGTCATTTGTCCTACCAGTTGTACTTCTTAGCAGTACACGGAGGCTTGCATACTTGAGGCACGATGGGACAGTTTTATTACTTGACGCCATAACCGCAATTTTCACAATTTCAACTCTAAGCTAATGTTTCCACGTGATACAATCAAAGGAAACTCTCAAATAATTATTATGCTCATAAATTATACCCTACATCAGGCATTGCAGTGGGCACATTAACCAACCTTGAGTGGGAGGCTAGGTCGTTGCCATGGCAACGGGCCCTCATTTCGCTAACGAAAAAAATGTTTGGAGGATTCGTACTTTATTGTCTTTGTTGTGTTAAAATAAAGCTTCAAATTGGACTCGATTCTTTTGTCTTTCGAATGGGATTTTGTTTTGAAAAACATGTTTTATTAGCTGTTGTATTTTTGAATGCGGTAGGTATTATAACTTTTTAGGGTTTCGAAGATCGGTTTCGAAACCCTTATGGTCTCGCTTTGTCTGTCCTTTTTTCCCTCCTTAATAACTCAGCAACTACAGCAGCTATCAACTTGAAATTTAAATAATAATACATTTCACCTGTACAGATTTTAAGAAAAAAAAATTAAAATAAATGAAAAATGAAAATGATCATTTTCCATACAAATTGAGATGTCAAAATTTTAAAAGATCTACCGAGACCTACAGAGTCAAGTGGGGTATCAAATGAAAGGTATTAGTTTGTAAATTTCAAAATAGTTTCTGAAATTTCTGTAGGTTTCATGCTTTTTGAAATATTTTGAAAATAGTCGAAAGAATACCCACCCCCCCCCCCCCCCTATCTCCGAAGTTTGCAGAGCGATTTATTCAAAATGTATGGAGCGTTTGTAGATATAGATCTATATTTTACAGGAAAAATATAGAGAAGTCTGTAAAATGAACCGTTTTTGAAAAATGGTCAAAAAGAGGGGGGATAATTTTCAAAAAGGGGGGTTACCCCAATGAGTTGGGTATCATATGAAAGGTATCGGTTTGTACATTTCAAAACAGTTTTTGAAATTTCTGATGGTTTCATACTTTTTGAAATATTTTGAAAATAGTCGAAAAAATACCCGCTCTCCCCCCCCTATCTCCGAAGTTTGCAGAGCGATCCATTTAAAATGTATGGAGCGTTTGTAGATATAGATCTATATTTTACAGAAAAAATATAGAAAAGTCTGAAAAACGAACACTTTTTGAAAATTGGTAAAAAAAGGGGGGAGTTATTTTCAAAAGGGGAGGCTACCCCACCGAGTTGGATATCATACAAAAGGTATCGGTTTGTACACTTCAAAACAGTTTTTAAAATTTTGGTACGTCTCATACTTTTTGAAATATTTTGAAAATAGTCGAAAAAATACCCATTCCCCCCCTTATCTCCGAAGTTTGCAGAGCGATCCATTCAGAATGTATGGAGCGTTTGTAGATATAGATTTATATTTTACAGGAAAAATATTAAGAAGTCTGAAAATCGAACACTTTTTGAAAAAGGGTCAAAAAAGGGGGGAATAATTTTCAAAAGGGGAGGCTACCCCACCGAGTGGGGTATCATATGAAAGGTATCGGTTTGTGCATTTCAAAACAGTTTTTTAAAATTTCTGTAGGTTTCATACTTTTTGAAATATTTTGAAAATAGTCGAAAAAATACCCATTCCCCCCCTCTATCTCCGAAGTTTGCAGAGCGATCCATTTAAAATGTATGGAGCGTTTGTAGATATAGATCTATATTTTACAGGAAAAATATAGAAAAGTCTGTAAAATGAACCCTTTTTGAAAAATTGTCAAAAAGAGGGGGGATACTTTTCAAAAAGGGGGGTTACCCCAATGAGTGGGGTATCATATGAAAGGTACTTATCGGTTTGTACATTTCAAAACAGTTTTTGAAATTTCTGCTGGTTCAATACTTTTCGAAATATCTTGAAAAAAGTCGAAAAATTTACCGCTACACCCTATCACCGAAGCATGCAGAGAGATCCATCTGAAATGTAGGTTGGTACCTACTAGTTTTAGGTCTTCATTAAATTTCGGAGTTTCTAACCGGTACCTTTAGTACATACCTACTTGTTCACAAACGTTCGAAACCCTCGGCGCGCGAGTTACACTCGCACTTGACGGGTCTTGTTTATATTGTTGAGGGCGCTCCGCGGTAAATTGCCAAATACGGTTCCTGTTATAAATATTTCTCTAAAACTTATCAAATAATTTTATTACTTTATGTACTGAAACAAATCACAAAATATGACCATTATTATGATGTACAATATTTTGGTTAACAATATTTTGTATAGTTTTATAATAAATTAAGTACTGTAGAAAATACAAAAGGAACAGGATATTTACCGCGGGGCCCCCTTATATACTTTTTTTTTATCAAGGCAATTTTTGTATATATTATTTTTAATTTGTAATTTTGTGTCACATATTTGACGTCTGGTGATCGGTTTTTAACCCCCGACGCAAAAAGAGAGGTGTGTTATTTATTATAAGTTTACCGTGTCTGTCTGTGTATATGTCTGTCGTATCGTAGTTCCCAAACGGATGAACCGATTTTCGTTTAGTTTTTTTTGTGCCAAACATGGCTAAGAAGCCATGTTTCATGAAAATCTGTTCAGCCGTTTGAAGATCATCAGCTTTTTTCTAGTTAATGAGGGGATCTGACTAACTTCTTTATGTCCGATCGTTACGAAATTTGGTACAGTGTTACTTCAATGATATTGAAAGTATATGGTAAGGTTTCATGAAAATCTGTCGGGGGGTTTTTAAAATTTTTAATTTTGATCTTGTATTTAGTTGAGTCTCACATAAGACATTTCTTCCGTGGTCCCCTTGACTCGACCACCGACCAAAACAGAGGAAGGAAGGAGCGAAAAAAATTGCATCATATTCAAATACGATGGACTACATTTATACAAGAGTGCCTACCTACTTTGCCTTATAGGAGTAGGTTGGCACGTTATATCGTAAATAGGTAGGTAGGTACCTATCTATAAATTGTATTCTGCAGTAAACTAAACTTGTCTTCCCTATCATTACATCTTGAGTACGGGCTGACAGCCTTTCACGTGCTGTTGAGCCGAGTGCCACAGATTATGGAATACTTTGTGAGACATCTCGAAATGAAATGATTTGGTACTTGAATAATGTCCTCGAAAAGTTTGCATTATAGAAACTTAGGTATATATTTACGTTACGTTTTTTTAATTTAGAGGTTGCATCAAGACGTATACAGAGGCTATATAATATATAGTAAGTATACAGAGATATGCAGAGGCCCGTTGTTTCGTACTTTTTTTTTGTGGGATTAAACTTCTAGAACTACATCTATGCAAATATGTTACCCGATCCGTTCAGTAATTTCGGCGTAAAGAGGTATCAAATATCCAAACATCACAACATCCAAACTTTCGCATTATTAGTGTTATATTACCCCAAGTCAAGTTAATACTTAAGTTTGCGTGTTGTGTCTAATAAATCTAATAAATGTTCTTATGAATTTCTTTCTTATATTTTCATCAAAAAATTACATTCTAATGGCTTTTTCGTAAGCCTGGAGAAATAATCGTTATTAATTCTAATTCCAAAGTTATCACCTAGACTGCGGTGCCTAGTAAACTAGGTAAATATATCAAATTTAACTATTGCTAGATTTGTATATTCTGTATCAAAATTAACCCTGCTAGATTTTCCCAAACTTATATGCATAGTGTCAAAAAAGACATCTGCTTCAGATCACTGGCCACAAAACTGTCGTAAACGCCAGACTGCAGCGTGCAAACTGTGCAAAGCAAAAATGTAAATGAGCTTGAAGTGAAGAGTTACGTCTCTGCTCGTATAAAGAACAGGGGCGTAACGACATTTAGATTCGATCTCTGTACGTATTGTAGTTTAGGGTTTATGTGATTTGCAACTATGTGGGATATTATTTTTAATTGGGTCTGGGTATTCGATATGTGCTTATATGTTTTTTTAAGATTGTGTTTTTTTCTTTTTCAAATAACTCTTTGTTGTGGGCTTGATAGCATTCACTCATGAGTCATGACGTAGTATTTAATGAGATTTTACATTCAATTGATGAATAGATTTTGAAATTACATTGACTTGATTTAATTTCTTCCCTGTTTCTGTATAGCAAAACACAAATCTTTACTAATTATTGTGAAGAATTCTAATGAAAACTAAAGTTTAAACTACTATTTTGATACCTACCTATCAACTTACATTGTTATTTTTGGCAAAATTTCCAGCAAACCAGCAAAAATTCTACAAGTTAAAATTGCTACCATAATTCATGGCGAGCAATTTGCGAATCGAAATCGAACCGTTCAATAAACATTCGAATACAATAAAGGAAATAATATAAATAAACTGTCTCCAATTAGAGTCCCTTCCTTATTTACAATACGGTCGAATCTTTACACAATTTAAACACCTACAATCGTTTCGTATTTTCATTACTTTTCAAGTACATTTTTGGGAAAATGTTTTGGTAAGAAATAAACACTAGTACCTCGTAATTTATTTATACGCTAGATTAAATAACTAACTCGGTAAATGATTCTTTTATGTTTTATTTATATAATATCCTTTCGTCTCTTGAAAAGCGTTAAGTAATTCAATCATTATTCTCTGAACAATATTTTGCACAATATTTTGTCTAAGCATCTACCAAGCTAAGCATATATTTTCACATGAGTCAAAAGAAAAAGAGGAGGTACTCTCAATTTCTAATGTGACAATGATAATGGTTTATTTCTGTTCGTACGTTCATCATCATAATTATAACCTGGTATCACCCAAAGCTGGGTATAGGCCTCCTTTCGCTTTACCTAGCCTTTTCTGTCCTGTGCTTCCCGCTTCCACGTATGCCCTGGTTGACGATGCACCTGGTGATATCGTCAACCAATGTTCTCACCATCCCTCATCATTCATTACAATTAATAAATAACGTGGGAAACCAAAACCCATTCTCCTGTAAGCATATAGAAATACTTCTTAGTGAATCACCTCTTTATACGTACATAACTAAATGTCATCATATGGGCACCCTACTCGTTCCGACGACGTACGGGTAGATATGCGAGACTGAGATGTGCTCCGGTCCTCATAAATCAACAGGATATGTCGCCTAACGACTAGGTGGGTGGAACTGCTAAATAAAATGTAGGAACTTACCTACTGCTACAGTATAATCAACATGATAATATAGATCGTGACAGGTGGGAAGATTTGTGGGAGGCCTTTGCTTAGCGGCAATGATATGGGCAGAAGAAAAAACTGGACTTGGTATTTATTAGCTTATAAATAGGTTTCACAAAAAAATTATAGTTTCAATATTTCTGGTATTTGCCCTCCATGTCCCATGGCCTTGGGACACCATTTATAATGCATGTACTACTATTATCTAGGTGCGTAATAATTTATTCTACACGTGAAGAGCCAATGCTTTCAGTTCTCGACTTTAAAAGTTCAATATTATAAAGAGTACCTTATAAAGGGTGTCCCAAAGCCATAGGACATGGAGAGTAAATACCAGAAACATTGAAGATGTGAAACTGTTATTGATGGGGACCATACATAAGTTTAAATAAAATAAAAATTGGTTGTCTGTAAAGTCGGTTTACTGACGATAGTTGAACGTGACAACTCAGAGCGAGGTAACGCCGCATGACGAGGTTACGCCGCATGACGTCATGTTTTTTCGTGCGTGCAGCCGGCTCTATCGAATTATAAGACGTTGTCACGTCAAAAATAAGTAAAACAGTAATCATAAAAGACTTTTTAGACTTTCGCGATTTGTTAAAATAATTAATGATTTTATCGGATATTTATCGCGTAGTTTTTGTTTTTTATTTCCCCTACGTTTCTATCGCGTTACAGCTTACAGCGATCATGGTTACGTGGCGACTAGATCTACTCGGAGTTACAATGTAGGGAAAATAATAACAAATTGCTATATATATTCATTAAAAAATCACATAATTTTAAAAATTACTTGCGCTGTCCGTCATGAAATCTGCCAAAAACTGGGACGAGATGAAGACCTTGAGACTTTGACTGGCTTGTTTACACCAGTTAGATCAATTTGCTGCAGTCTACTGAGAGACACCATCAATAATAATTCAATCACTGGTTTTTGCGGTCTGTAGACAAGACAGCTATTGCTTTGATGTACTAATACAACGCTTTTCCCACCGTGTGGGCACTGGGTGCTCAATATGCGGAGCGGCTGGATTGATTAAATTGACAGTGGACATAAAGGACACATCGAAACTACACTAGAACTGGACTAGGTTCATAGTTAACCCGCTTACGTCCATATTGTACCCTAAAACTATTGGAAGGTACGAACTATAGGTAGGTACCGAATGTTCCTTGAAGGACTTTGAACCCGCCCGAGCCACTTTGAACTCACTAACTGTGAACGTGTTAATAGCCACTTTGATTTCACTGAGCTGTAAACGTGTTAAATAAATAAGTACTTGTACTTACCACTGACAGTCAAAACTACAATCAGACAAAAGGTAACTCAACTAACTCAGAGAACTTCGCGGAGATACTCAAACTTATTAGCTTAACGAAAAGCACTACAGACGTACAAACTACTCGATGGAGGCACTAAATAGATTACGAAACTTTCCTCTCGAACACGCTTTCATTATGGTGTTATTTATCACTTAATTTAGACTCGGGGGTTTTTCCTTCTTCGTGTAGTTAAGTACTATTCATTGAGTCGATTATTCGTGATTATGTCACTGATACTATAACGAATTTGGAATATTATGAGGAGGCACATTGTATAGGACGATATATGCGTCCGCACACTTGCGCCTTCCCATCTTCCGAGGACATCCGTGAGGGCGGGTGCGGCGGCAGATCTGGCCGAGGATCTCAAGAGGCGCAAATATGGAGGTCTCGACGGAGCCTACACATTTACTCCGCTTGGAGTCGAGACCTTAGGTCCGTAGGGTACCGAGGCTCTCCGGGTTTTAAAAAAATTTTCTGAGTGTCTGGTCGAAACGACGCGTGACCCGAGAGCTGGTGAGTATCTGGCATAGCGCATCAGCATTGCCATACAGCGGGGCAATGCAGCCAGCGTCTTGGGGACGCGACGACTGGTGTTGATATGGATCAGTTAAGCTACCTGTCGATTGTTTGCAACAATCTGCAGTTAGCTTCATCATCTCAATTTTAAATACTAGTTTTAAATTTATTTCTATTATTTGATTATAATTTTCTTGTTCAATAACCCTGTACAAATCATCTAAATAATCAACCTCAATAAATAACCCCAAGTTATTATTACTTGTTTGCAATATCAGAAGCATTTAGGGGTGACCCAATGGGAATGCTTTTTCCCAAAGTAACGGTACATTATCTATGAGCTCTATAAACTCATTCAAATACAACCTTATTCTAAGCAAATAAGGTTACTATTTCCCTGTTTTGATGAGGAATCTTAACAGAGGACGAATATCCCTGAACCTTAGCAAATTAAATTCCTGGATGTACTCGTTAGTGGATAGAGCATTTATGATTAAACGCATAAAGAGGGTATTAATATTTTAATTTTAGATTAGAAATTATAAGGATTTGTGTACACAAAGATAAATTAGAATGCATTTATGTGTAGATAAGTGAGCTATGTTGATTATTTCGTATTCACGGAATACTTGGTGATGCTGTGGGGTTTTTCCAGCATTATTATTATATTATTATTATTATTTCTGACTTTTTTTTTGCCACAGCCGCTCAAGGGGTTGTACTACTCGTAGGTAATATAAATAATATCGTTTAATCACAATCAATAACTCAAAGGCGTTGTGACAAAAAGGAGGGGAAACATTACTGAAACCAATTTTGAAAATACCGTAACCGGTCGCGGTTATACGAGCGAAGCGAGCTTAAAACACAAATATTTCACGGCTCCTTTTGACCATCTAACCTTGACAGCAGGTTAGAAGGTCTATGGGGGCAAGCCGCGAAATATTTGTGTATTATTAGGATATTTGGACAAAGTGGCGTCACTAAAACATTAGTATCAGTATATTAGGCGTTTTGAAGCGCTTTGGTAACGCGCGGCTTAACCACCCTCTGCGATCCATCTGTAGTATCGTAAACCTAAAAAAACGTTTAACGCACGCGTTAAGATATGTCCTAGCTCCCACTCAACAACCGTTCGTGGGGTTTCTTGCCTTCGTTTGACAATAACATAGCAACGCATGGTGATTCTGATTATTCCGTGCGTCCATCGGTCAGTAGGCACGTAGGTCTCGACCTCAAGTAGGCAAGTTCGTGTAACTCTCTTCCAGCTCTTCAATGACCCCTCCAATTAGGGCGGCCCGATTTGTGAAATTGAGTGAGCGCTCAATCGCGTCATTTCACTCAAATCAGGGTTACTACTCTGTAAAATCATAAACGATTTGAGTCGATAAAAAGGTGTGAGAACGGAGATGACGGCTCCATCAGCCGTCATCTCAGTTCTCACACCATCAGAGGGGAAGATAAACGCTGACAAAAACGCCTAGAGTGGAATTAAGGCGAGAGAAAGTTCAGACTTGGATCTTCCTAATTGAAATAGAAAAAAAATTAAAACTAGCTTTTCTCTAGATAAAAAGTAAAACTTTGTACGTGATCCAAATCTAAAACCACATCTTTGCAAAATTTCAAGTCAATCCGTTTTAGCCTGCTGAGCCAACAAACATCCATTTATACAATCTTTCGCATTTGTTAAATTACTGTGCAGTAGTCAATATGGCATTGTAGGCAAGAGCACAAATCACTTGTACACTGTATCTTTAGCTTGTAACTACCTACCTGTTTTTTTTTTGGCCAAATAAATGTAGCTTTATCTTTAACTTTAAATCGACCAGTAGAGTAAATTTTGTGTAAGAGTTAACAACAAGAAAATGTTTCCTAGATAAAGTAGGGGAGACAACATATCGTGGTAAAACAATAATGTAAAACTTGACAAGACTCATTACATTTTCGGAGTAGGCTCAGCTCAACTTCATTCGCTACGAAAAAATTCGTGAAAACGGAAAAGTGCTGACAAAACTTGTGCTCACCTGAAAATTGAGTTCGATAACTTTAGGCGGGTAGGCTGATAAAGTACGTTGTGAGTTTTAGGGGAAAATGAGAATTTTATTGATGGATCTTCGGCCTGAGGGGTAACTATTTGACGTTAGTAACGAGACGCGAACGTTACATCTCTTTTTCATACAATTTGGTACAGCGCTGCAGCGCCTCTATCGTGCGGACATAAAACTACGAAAATCCCATACTAAAAGGAGACGGCACAATCAAGCCTCGTTCATCATCATCATCAGCCTATATTAGTCCACAACTGGACATAGGCCTCCCCTAATGAGCGCCATAGCGCCCTGTCTTCAGCTTGCCGCATCCAGCATCTGCCTGCAGTCTTTCGCAGATCGTCAAATCGTCAATCGTCAAGCCTCGTTACTAACATCAAATAGACTCACCCCTCTGTAAAAGTCGAAATCTGATTTAAGCAATAAAAGAAAAATCAGCAGCGATTGGTCTCTAATTAAATTCATTTTGGACCTGCTTAGAAATATCTACTTAATGATTTAATTTTGCACTCTCCTCTTTCTTCCCGACGCAGCAGATCGCGGGTTCAATTCCCGCATTTATACGATCCGCAGATATTTGTTCCAGATGTTTCCTATTCTTAGTTTAAAATATATGTTTATATGTATGGGTATGTCCGTTATTTAGTAGCCATAACAAAAGCTCTGCTTACCTTGGGGCAGTATTATTATTACTACTATCCCTGGAAAATACGTGCGAGGCCGCGGGCCGAAGCTAGTTTAATTTATGAGAATAAATCAAATGAAACAATGAAACCTACTGAAACATGTTTCAGAGTAAAGAAAGCTTTTGCGTTAATTAATTTATTGATTTACATCTCGAATCGTTGAGTTCAGTGGTTCATTGTTTTAATTGCGAAATGGGGTTTTGCAGGTTGTATTGTCTTTTGGCTTGCGCAATCTGTTTCCTAGTTGATTATAATTGAATAAATACAGGGTTATTGGTAATTAGACCGGATCCTTTTAGGGGGTGATGGGGGAGGCCATTTGCAACTATTTTGACCCTATATCGTATTATGCAAAAGTTAACCATTTTTGAGATATTCGCAAATTCTTAATTTTTTGGGAAAACCCTGATTTACGTCTTCAAAATTAAATTAAAAAAAAGTGATCATCCAATTCAAATTTTAGTGACTGATTTAGATAGCCTGAAGTCTAATTATTAATAACCACTAACACAATCGTATGAATCTGTACCCATATGGAAGCTAAAGGACATGTTTATAAAAACAAAGTTTATTTTTTTTGTAAAGTCCTTACAAAAACCCCATTTAAAAAAAAATACTCCAGTGAATTTGGTCGGCATGTTATTTAAAAAACATCTACACATCTTTAGCTATCCAAAGAGGTATAAATCAATGCACTTTGTAACACAATTGCAGAAAAATACGGGTAAATGTAATGACTTAGCTGGTGAATAAGTTTGGATACATTGCTTTACCAACATCTTGGACTTGGGCTTTGCTTGCGCGATTTTCACTTAGTTCTTTTTTTGAATTATTGTTCCGAAAACAGAATAGGCTGATATCATGGCGGAGTAAAAACTTTTTGTTGTTTGACCTGCAATGAAAATAACCGCCGAAATCTCCCGCTAAACGCATGACAAATGAAATTCTAATAGTTTTTCTTCTCGCATTTTTCGAACCGGTGAAGTAATAAAAGATTTAATTTATCAACAATTATGGCTGCAGTGCCACGCATCCTACCACCTCCTCGAGACTTTTCAGACGAAGAATATGCGGATATACTGTTTTGTTATGGTTATGCAAACGGTGTCTCTACACGTGCACGGGCAGAGTATCAGTCTCGGTTTCCTCAGCGCCGGTTACCTCATGAAAGTGTATTTGATAATACATATCGGCGACTTCGAGAGACTGGCAGTGTTCAGAGACGACAAAGTGACGCCGGCCGACCGCATGTTCATCGAACGGAGGACGAAGAAGAAATCATTCGTCATTTTGAAGAGGATCCTACCATTTCAACTAACATGGTTGCTCAAAGACTCGGTGTAACCCAATGGAAAGTTTGGCATACGGTCCATGGAGCAGGTCTCTATCCGTACCATTTAACCCCTGTACAAGTATTAGAAGACGGAGATCCCGCTAACAGGATAACATTTTGCAGATTTATGCTAAATGCTGACATAGAGAACCCTAATTTTTTCAGAAAAATATTATGGACGGATGAATCAAAGTTTGATCAAGATGGAATCACAAATTACCATAATATTCATTTTTGGTCTAGAAAAGCTGATCTTAATCCTAATAAAAAGAAAGAGCAAGGGTCGCAAAGACGATTCTCACTTAATGTATGGATGGGAATAATTGATGATAATTTAATTGGTCCCTATTTCTTGCCTAATTATTTAAATGGTGACACATACGAAGAGTTTTTAAGAAACGAAGTTTTTGGCCTTCTTAGTGAGGTACCATTAGCAACACGCCAAGGTATGATTTACCAACATGATGGCTGCCCCGCTCACTACAGGACTAGTGTGCGTCAATGGTTCAATCAGCATTTTCCGAACCGATGGATTGGTAGAGGAGGTAGTATTCCATGGCCAGCAAGGAGTCCCGACCTTACCCCATGTGATTATTATGTTTGGGGTCATATGAAGAGCCTAGTCTATGACGATTTGACGTCACCTATCTCATCAGTGGATGAATTAAGACGCCGAATAATAAGAGCTGCCGAAAAAATGAAAATAAATTTGACAACAAGGGTTGTTAAAACTGAGTTACGCCATCGTATGCGGCTTTGCATACGGAATAGAGGTGGACATTTTGAAAACGAATTGTAAATTGTAAATTAAAATTTGTAAATTGTAAATTAATAATGTAAATTGTAAATTAAATAGTAAATTGTTTTGATAGTAATACATTTTTTGTTTGTTTTACAAAATTCATAGTTTGATTTATTGGAAGTTACTACCTGCTTATGGTTTATCCTTTTTTCTGCAATTATGTTACAAAGTGCATTGATTTATACCTCTTTGGATAGCTAAAGATGTGTAGATGTTTTTTAAATAACATGCCGATCAAATTCACTGGAGTATTTTTTTGTTAAATGGGGTTTTTGTAAGGACTTTACAAAAAAAATAAACTTTGTTTTTATAAACATGTCCTTTAGCTTCCATATGGGTACAGATTCATACGATTGTGTTAGTGGTTATTAATAATTAGACTTCAGGCTATCTAAATCAGTCACTAAAATTTGAATTGGATGATCACTTTTTTTTTAATTTAATTTTGAAGACGTAAATCAGGGTTTTCCCAAAAAATTAAGAATTTGCGAATATCTCAAAAATGGTTAACTTTTGCATAATACGATATAGGGTCAAAATAGTTGCAAATGGCCTCCCCCATCACCCCCTAAAAGGATCCGGTCTAATTACCAATAACCCTGTATATTTATGTATCAGTATCTACACAAAGATATTTACGACCCAAATCAGTTTCACCACCTATTTTATCTTATTATTAGTTAGGCGAAGTAATTTTAAAAAATCGAACTTGCGGTTTGTGATACCTATCATGAGCTCATATTAATGCCTCTGTAAAAATTTTATTTTGTATAGGCAGAGACGCGAAGTTGCTCTTTTTGCTCACCATCGTGGCCAAAAAGAGCAACTTTGAATCTCGTTTTTTGAAAATTCCATCGTTTAACATTAATAAGATAATAAAGATAAGGTGGTGGCGCTGATTTGGGTCGGGTATGTGCCTTAACAAGCAAGAAACTGGAACTCCTGGTCTGAGCTCTGAGATTGGTTTGATAAAAGTATCGAGACGTCGCTTTTTCGTGTGGGATTTGTAGTTCTCTGTGCGCAGGCACTGTACCCAATCCCATAGAAAAATGAGAAGACTCGATGAGGTCTTGAAAAAAAACTTAGGGCTCTGGCTTAACTTTTGCTAGATAGTACCTATTACACTAAAATTATAAATGCTAGTTTGTTTCGATGGATTTTTGTTACTTCTTCATGCCGGGCTGAATTTTGCATAGATAATAAGATGTGGATAAACCTGGAATAACTCTTAATTAAGCTATTTTTTATCCCGTATCCGCTCCCATGGGATAGAAATAACCTTTTAACGTTTCCATAGAAACAAAGGGTGCGAAGCGGAGGGCAGAAATTCGTTTTTAAATAAAAATATCATACACTGCTGGTCACTACCAGACACAGAAGCGGTGCGACACGCAGGGGCGCGCTCCTGGAGGCAGAACATTGTGTTTGTGCGTCATGGGCACGAAAGTGTTAAAACAAGTGTAAAGCCGGAGGCAGAAGCTAGTACTTCTTATTAAAATCCCAACCTTGCTTATCCCATGATATATTTGGATGTGTGAAAGTGACCAATAGCATACTGTTAAAATTGCGTCACACAACCATCAACTCAAGGTTCTACTGGTTGCGTATTTATGTATGGGTGGTGCAATAAAGAAATAATCTATCAAGGTAGGTACTCGTTTCCTCTACCGAAATTCCACTTCAGAAGTCAACAGAGCTCATTACCAAGTAGTTAATATTTAAACCAAGGTAAAGCTTAAATCCCCGGCGAAGTGTTTATGCAGCGAATTCCCCATCTCCAGCCAAGTCATGCTCGAAGCGTCTCGGTTTATTACCTTATCGAGGTTGCGAATAAACAAGACCAGGTTAGGTCTAAAGATTAAGCGCTACAGGTGTAGGTACTAGCCTAGAACCACCACAGGTGTCTCGTGGTTCGACAGTTATGTTCTCAATCTTTGGATAAATAAAATTGTGAGTTTAAAATAGAATGGAATATTATTTATTGTCTAGTGTCGTTATATTGCACTATATCTCAAAAGATAAGGACAATTTTGTTGTAGCTACTAAAAACTTGTCCTTATTTTTGACAGATAGTGTCACATCACATCACACTAATATTATAATATAAATGCGAAAGTTTGGATGGATAGATGGATGGATGTTTGTTTCGTCTTCACACCAAAACTACTGAACAGATTGACCTAAAATTTTGCATCGGTGTAGCTCTAAGCCTGGAATCAAACATAGGTTACTTTTTATCTCATAAATCAGTTCCCATGGGATAGAAATTACCTTTGAACGTTTCCATAGAAAGAACGCGTGCGAAGCCACGGGCAGAAGCTAGTTTTTTATAAATACTCGTCTTTTTTGTTGCGTTTTTACAAGTTATTAAAGATAAAGGTTGATACAACACACTACATCCAATTAACTCGGCCTACTTTAGGGCTAAATGATGCTGTTTGTCTTTATTTTGTCAAAATTAGTATAAAAGCAATCTCATTCAAACATCGTTAAAATAACGTAAGTTAGAGATAAAATACGAGTAAGTACGAAACATATCTCCAAAAACGTTACTTGACTGTATGATAACCATTACGGGCATATTTTGATTTCTGTAACCGGTTAACAAAAACACAAACATGAGCAAAATACACGCAAATAACCTGTTATTAGTTGGAAACCAATGTACCTCACATTTCAAAGTAATCACCAGTACCGACAATACCGTTTTACACAAACCGGCTGCGGTCACCAATCACGCTCCGACCCGAATCTCACCACTTCAATATGAATTTCGACATAATAACACTGCTATCAAACAATGGCCGTTATTATAACCTTCGGCCCAAAGGCTATTCAAACTCTTGTTTAAGTATTTTGTAGTATTGTATTGGAAGCATTAAGTAGGATGGTACGCATCACACTATAAACTGATTATTTTATGGTTATTTCTACTCCATGAGAACGGATGATAGAATAAAAAGTACCATCTTTACATGTACAACTGCTTCGTGTCCATCTCAAGGTTGTCTGGAAGAGATCGCTCTTAGCGATAAGGCCGCCAGTACAACTCTGTATCTCTCTTTTCCTGTATTTTTATTTTTGTATTTTCTTGGTGTGCAATAAAGTGTAATTGTATTGTATTGTATAAATACTAATAATAATAATAATTCATAAAACGAATACTATAGGTAAATGATAAAGTTTAGCAGGATGTTTGTTGGTTTCTTCTTCCCGCCAAAACTGCTCAACGGATCGAGCTGAAATTTTCCGTTGATATAGGTCTAGACCTGGAGTAACCCATAAGGTACTTTTTATTCTATTATCCGTTCTCATAGAGTAGAAACAACCTTAAAACAATCCGTTTACATAAAACAATACTGAGATCTTTGATGATAAAGGCTACTTTTTTCCTGGAAACGTTCCACGCGCAAAGCCGCGGCCAGAAACTAGTAAGCTATATACATAATATGTATGACGTATGTAAGTATGAGGTCCGCCTGCGCCGCAGGAGGTTGCGGGTTCGATTCCCGCCTCGGGACAAATGTTTGTCCGACCTGCAGATATTTGTTCAGGGTGTTTTGGATGTTTACTATTGTAATGATTTCGGTGTTTGTTTTGAATAAAACTGTAAATCCAGGTCATTTTGACCTAAGTAACATTTATGATAAAGTAATAATAACCATTAGAGTAATTTAAGACTAATTTAAATCTATGTTCTTATGATGTATTCGCTTGACTTGTAGACAGTTAACGACTTCTCGTGTTTTCTTCTATTTTGACTTTGACGCGTTGTCTTTGAATTAAACAGCGCGGTCTTGTCTGTGGTTTGTCGACGTCATATTGAGCGGTTTTGGTGGGAAAAACACGAGAGGTCGGGCATTCGGTCTCCAGACTTGGTAGCGAAAACACCTCTAAAAATACTGTGTAAAAAGGATTGTAGATCTATAAGAATAAAAGTAAAACAGTTTGCAAGGCTTTCATTCATTTCTTAAAATCTCAGAAGTGGCGGTTGAACCAAGTAAAGGTAAGTCTAGTGCACTATTTATTTTCTAATTTATTCTTAAAAACATCATGATTATATTTTACCACGCTGCTGGTCAGGTATTATCGTTACAATTTAATAGCTAAATTATAAAATCACTTACCCCCTTCACTTTTCAAATTCGAGTTGTCATATTCACGAAACGGTCGGACAAGCCGAGACTATCCGGTCGTGATGACTGCTTACATTTTGAAATGGTGAAGGGTAGTTATTTGGTATTTTATTAATGTTTTACTGGACAGATACCACTCGTATTATAATTCCGTTGAAATGTATTATAGTGCAGCTGCCTAGTCTACCTGCAGTTTTATGTTCGAATCGATGTTAACACGTAATGGTCGGTACTAAACCGAGACTATCCGTTCGTGATGACTCCTTTCGTTCTGAATTGGTAGCCGGTATCTGCACTCAAAATAAATTAATAAATTAGTAACGTATATCATTTCGTGGGGTGTTTGCATGGCTGGTCGGTATTGCACCGAGACTATCCAGTCTTGCTTTAAGCACTTCGCGGATCGCTCTGCTGTAAATTTCTTTAATATGTTGACAATCTCTATCCAGTGAAAATTATTACGTGATTTGAACAAAATATCTGACCGGTCCAGCCTCATTTAAGCTACATATTTTTGTATTAATTCTTCAAGGTGTACGTACTATAAGTAAAGAATATTTGTGGCTATGTACGTCACAATATTACAAGGGCTATGTATGCCTATAGGATGAAACGTAGGACCTGTAGTGGCTATGTACGTCACAATATTACAAGGGCTATGTTTTAAAGGGCTATGTATGCCTATAGGGAGAAACGTAGGACCTGTAGTGGCTATGTACGTCACAATATTACAAGGGCTATGTTTTAAAGGGCTATGTATGCCTATAGGGTGAAACGTAGGACCTGTAGTGGCTATGTACGTCACAATATTACAAGGGCTATGTTTTTAAACGGCTATGTATGTCTATAGGATAAAACGTAGGACCTGTAGTGGCTATGTACGTCACAATATTACAAGGGCTATGTTTTTAAAGGGCTATGTATGCCCATAGGGTGAAACGTAGGACCTGTAGTGGCTATGTACGTCACAATTACAAGGGCTATGTTTTTAAAGGGCTATGTATGCCCGTAGGGTGAAACGTAGGACCTGTAGTGGCTATGTACGTCACAATATTACACGGGCTATGTTTAAAAAAAAAGGCTATATATAGAGTTCAAGGAAGTTGTAGTCAAAATTAATCAAATTTATTTTCATTTATTCTGCAAAAAAAACTGCTTGTTTATTTATATTTACAAACATTAAAATTATTCTCCTTTATTTTATTATGACATTTTTTCAATTCTAATGAAACAGTTAACGATAAGTAATATCGTTACTAGGATGTGATACTTTATTATGACAGGTCCTTCCGACTTTTTGTTTAATGATTTTTAAATCAATTTATTAATATGAATTTATTGGTTCTCTGCGAGGTTAATGGAGTCTGTTGGCGTCTACATCCCCGAAGAGGAACCGCCAGAGGTCACCTCCAGCAAACGTTCTCGACGAAAAAGGAAATCGAAGTCTAAATATGCGAGGAGGCGTGCAAGGCGAAGGCGCAGGTCTGTTTCAAGCTCCTCTTCATCGAGCTCGTCCACATCTTCGGAGAGAAAACGGTCTTATTTTAAAGCTAGCTTATTTCCCCCTACTTAAAAATGTAGAGTCATCCTAAACCAAATTAGTTCTTCTGATAGTATTAAGAATATCATTTAATGTCCAAAGTAAAGAGCTACAGCAAAATTGTGCTTATAAAACCTAGTGCGCGGCACAATACAATGGAGTCGTCAGATGACACATAAGTATACAATTCTTAAATATTTTAGGTAGAAAAAAGTCATGCCATTCTTGTAAGATCCATAAATAAATTCTATTCAATGTTGATAACCAAAGTCAAAATATTGTAGGTATAGTAAGAATACTGTAAATGGAAATATTTAATTGTGTGTAATTAAGTAAAATGCTCATCAGTCTGGTCTTGTAATGTCAATTGAATTTTTTTATAGTCAATCGATAAATATTATTTCTAATTGAACTTTATATTGTTTGAGTTAATAGGGAGTTTGAGTAGGGATTTAACTTGAGAGAACAGAAAGATTTGAAACTATCTATGGATTTTACTTTATCGGGTAGTTTGTTGTATAATTTTCGGCCTGATATTTTGGGAAGCTTCTTCGACATACATAGTCAGTTAGGTAAGTTTAAGAGAATGTTTTTGTGCCTAAGAACAACCTTGGTATTATCAGTTCTTGTTTTATATTCACGTAAATTAATTTTAACATAGTTTATGGTTTCAAAGATGAATAATGTTAAAATTTTGCCGAGTGTAATGATTATTTTTGTGTCAGATTTAATGATCTAGCTAAATGTAGATAAAGATGTAACGACTTTGTGCTAGTGCACAAAATTATGTAAGTAAATAGTTTTCTCGTAGGTAAAGATTACAATGTATTATTAATATTATTTAAGAATATTCTAAACCTACCTAAATTGTACTTAAATAAAAACCTTTATTCACAAAGAAGATTACAATCAAATAATAGAAATAAATTACAACTAGTATTGACAATTATATAAGTACAATGTATTTGAATAAGTTTAATTTTATTGTAACCATGCTTCAGGAGAGACGCATGATGACGGATGGCCGAGTGTAATGATTTCGGTGTTTGTTTTGAATAAAACTGTAAATCCAGGTCATTTTGACCTAAGTAACATTTATGATAAAGTAATAATAACCATTAGAGTAATTTAAGACTAATTTAAATCTATGTTCTTATGATGTATTCGCTTGACTTGTAGACAGTTAACGACTTCTCGTGTTTTCTTCTATTTTGACTTTGACGCGTTGTCTTTGAATTAAACAGCGCGGTCTTGTCTGTGGTTTGTCGACGTCATATTGAGCGGTTTTGGTGGGAAAAACACGAGAGGTCGGGCATTCGGTCTCCAGACTTGGTAGCGAAAACACCTCTAAAAATACTGTGTAAAAAGGATTGTAGATCTATAAGAATAAAAGTAAAACAGTTTGCAAGGCTTTCATTCATTTCTTAAAACTATGTATAATAAAAAAAATCTATCTACTATGTAGTGTATTGTATTAAGTATATCAGTTATCTAGTACCCATAACACAAGCTCTGCTTAGCTTGGGACTAGATGATGTTGTGTGAATTGTCCAGCACTATTTATTTTATTATTTATTTATATAACCACGTCAAGCGTTATTGTGAGTATTTCACATGAAAAGACAAAAATGGTGAGTCTAGGGCCCATTATATTTGTAGGTAGATCACTTGATAGGAGGAACACTTGCAAAAGAAACCCTTCAGAAAATTAACAAAAGTGAAAGTGATCTTGCAGCGCTGGCTAAATCATCTATGACGCCAATCAGCTCTATGTCCTTATTTCCAACGGATCCAGGAGAAATCAGGTCGATAATATTTGGATTAAAATCTAACAGTGCGCCGGGATGGGACAGTATAACAGCAAAGATACTTAAGAAATTTATAATGTTCCTAGACATACCCATCGCTTACGTATGCAATCTAAGCTTAGGGACAGGAACTTTTCCTGATGTCTTTAAAAATGCTGTAGTATGTCCAGTGTTCAAAACAGGTGATAAAAAGAATCCTTCCAATTATCGACCTATTTCATTACTATCAACACTTTCAAAAGTTTTAGAAAAGTTGGTCAAAAAGCGGCTTATGAATTATCTGGAAGGCAATAATCTATTAAGCCCTAACCAATACGGTTTTAGAGAGGGCAGATCAACGGAGGACGCTGTCCTTACTCTAACCTCTCAGATTACTTCGTATGTTGATAATGGAGACAAGTGTATAGGTGTCTTTTTAGACCTTCAAAAGGCATTTGACACTGTTTCTGTCCCTATTTTGCTAACGCGCTTAGAGAATCTTGGAGTGAGGGGCGTTGCCTTGGATTGGTTTACTGACTACTTGGCTGGCAGATCTCAGCGTGTACGAGTAGAGACTCATCTAAGTGATAGCGCAGTATGCACATACGGCGTACCACAGGGAAGTACTCTAGGACCTACTCTTTTTCTTGTATACATAAATGAACTATGTAGTACTTCCCTCCCTGGTCTTGATTTGCTAATGTTTGCAGATGACACTGTGCTTCTCCTACACGAAAAAACATGGCCTGGTGTCGTGAAGCTGGCCGAGGATGTTATCTCTGTGGTGACAAAATGGTTAGAATACAGTCTGCTCACATTAAATACAAGCAAAACTAAATACATGTGTTATAGTAAGACGGCTGTTGGAAATCCAAAGTCCTCTATCAACCTTAGAATACACACTTTTCCCTGTAACCACTCCCGTATGACTTCATGTGACTGCGCCTCTCTGTCTCGCGTTAATTCCATTAAATACCTAGGAGTTATAATTGATGATCATCTCACTTGGAACCACCATATTACATCACTTACATCACGAATCAGAAAACTCATCTATATATTTAGGAATCTACGGACTGTTGCAGAGCGAAAGCTAGTTATACAGACATATAAAGCCCTGTGTGAATGTCTAATTAGGTACTGTATATGTACATGGGGTGGAGCAGCGAAAACGCATCTAATCACTGTCGAGCGCGCACAACGTGCACTTCTCAAAGTTCTACTCTACCTACCTTTCAGACACCCTACCACAGAGGTATACCAGATTTCCGATGTCTTGAGTGTTAGAAAAATGTTTATTTATTTATTTACGAATCTGTCCGTCGATACCACAGAAAATGTATTCCCCACCTACCAGTTTCCAACAAAAGAATCGATCGCTGTCCAATTCCAGCCGTTAAAAGTAAATTTGCGCAGAAACACTACAACGTTGTAGCTCCATATCTCTACAATAAACTTAATATGTTACAAAACATAAAGAAAATGAGTAATAGAGACATCAAAAATGCAATAATAAAGTGGTTAAATGATCTTAACTATGATGAAGTGGAAATGATCATAGGCAGATGTTAAAGTACCTACTATATACATCATACACATACACATACGTACCTATGTAGTTTATTAACAAATAAAATAATTTCTATTTCTAAATCTCACACATTTTTCCTTTTCATTCTCATGCACCATTAAACACCTAACATAATTTAATATTAAATATACTTAAGCTTGATATTCATAGCAAATAATTCATCTTTAACACTAAGTTACACAGTACTTGTATAATGTAAATGCATCTTGTAATGTATAGGACATCACAATGTAGCTTTGAAACCACAAGCTCGAAGTCAATAGCTCTACATGTTTTTTATTTAATTTGTTTTCTCTGTACCTACAATTAAGATTAGTTATTAGTTATGTTACTTTGACATAATTATCTGATAATATTAGTTGGAGAAGCCACTGGCTCCTGAAACACAGTTTTTAAACTAGTTCAGGAGCCTATGGACTCATAATGTCTGTTACATCTACTATTATGTCAATAAATAACATTTTTACTTTTACTTTACTTAGATAGATCACTACTTATTTAACCTCATTTTGTAAGAACCTTACACCTAACCTGTATCCCCGGTCTACGCGACGCATCTGAAGCTACACGGACTCGTAGCAAGCTACGGCGTAGCAAGCTGAGGCGTAGCAAGCTACGGCGTAGACAGCTACGGCGTAGACAGCTACGGCGTAGACAGCTACGGCGTAGACAGCTACGGGCGGCGTGGTGTAAGGAAGATTTAAATAGAAAATCTTTGTCTCGCTTGTACAAAAAACAGAGACTTATAATTATAAAATAAGTTGAAAACGTAAGTTTCTTAGAGTATTGCTACGAAAGTTGTATGAAAGATGCAGAATATTGCGTGTTCACATAAAAATACAAAAGCTACGTTACATCTCGAATCTTCGAAATAATAGTATTTTTATCAGGGTGTTTTTTGTAATTAATTCTGTGTTTTACCAAGCCAAAGCTACCACCTCGCCATTAAACTACCCAAATACCTACGTTTTCAAAGTACAAAACAACTGTAAAGGGCGTCCCATCTAAACTTGTTTAGTAAGCAGCTTGCTTCTGAATGTGGGCCGTTAAATCCCAGAATTGGATATTGGGCTATTAGACCTCCATGGGCTAAATCAATACGGAGTTTTTATAAGCGGCCAGCTATTTTCAATATGGTCGCATCGTGTTGACGATATTTCAATTTTATGATCTTCAGGACGTATTATGTATGTACATAAGGAACGATAAACTTATGGTTTTATGTTTATAATGCCTTTGTGTCGAAATTGTCGATTTGCATTTCATGTAAGTAAGATTATTAAGGTTAAAACTGTTTAGACATAAGGGCTGTTGATTATATTTTAACAATAAAGATAAAAAATAAAATAAAAATATTACGGAGGACTAAATTGATTTCGCTTAGAGCGCATTCCGAAACCACGTTTTATAATTGTGTAGCGTAGCGTAAACATCGTTCAAGGTATTCGCCTCCCCCCTAATAATTTGATCAATGAATGTAAAGTATTATTAGCAAACTATTGCACATAGAAATAATAGAATAAAAAAAAACCTATACTGTTCCGCTATTGCTTCTGATACTTGTTTGTTACCCGGCGCTATCCAATAAAATGTTGAAATATGGTGTGGGTGAGTAGTACTAGAAAAAACTATTTTCAGGTAGTCATAGGCACGTTGATTTACTCTCAACGTATGAAAAATTGAATACGTTTCCTACTTCCAACTACAGCTATTTTACATTGGTCGAAGCAGCAGTATGCGGCTACCACCCGGAAATCTGTGGTTGCGCACACCCATTGCCCGATGGTATCCAAACCGCTACCTATTCCAGGATAAAATCAATGTGCAAAGTTATAACCGCGAGCGAGCAGAGCAATATCGGAGGACTGACGCGCTCTCGTCACAACGACCATGTTATTGACTGCCAGCTCTCGCATACGGCTTCACTCGTATAATAGAAAGGAGAAATTTCTCTAAGAAGGTTTGACAAACATTCTAAAGAAAATCTGACGCGTGTTTCATTAAAAACACGCATTTGAGTGTGTATGGTATGGACGTATCGGGCCAGATACAGAAAGCGCGCGCTTCAAACGCCTTATGTGTACACAGTCTTAAGGTTGTCTAGTAAAACTTCCAAAATGTACCATTGTTTGATTTTTCACAGTTGTGTATATTCTGTGAAAAATCGGTCTCGAAACTCACAGTGGCCTCGCAGTTGCCTGCAAGGCCACTGCAACCACTATGATTAATTAATTAAAAACTATACAAAAACCCGGCCCGATGTCCGCTTTTTCTCTAATTTTCGCCAAATGCAACTAGGAACCATAAAGGAGTAAAGACGAGTATAGTAGCCGCCAAACATCTTGTCCAGTAACGGGCAGTGAGAGTGGGAAACATATACAGCATATGCCGCTGACAACAATGTTGCAGGCGAAATAGATAGGTACAGCTTCGTAAAGCTGTGTCTCGCTCTTTCGAAAACTCACAGTGAACCTAGACAAAATTTGACCTAAGAATTTCGTTCTGTCGCGTGGATCGCCAGAGGACAATAATATTGACGATGATTATACTTTGATAGGTACCTCATTAATCATAATTGCTTCGGCCGTATAATGCTTTGATGTAATAAAGAGTATCAGATAACCACATAGAATCACTAAAAAAAAATACAGTACTTTCAATATATTTTTTTGCATTTTAACAATTTGTTCGAACTTAGTTCAGTTCATTTATTAAAAAACCATAGGTACACACATTGGCACACTTAGAAGCAACAAACAGCCAAACTCTACCTTTTATTTCTTAGTATGATGTTATAACAGTATGATTGGATACCACAACGAGTGTTTCGACAATACTTGCCCATTTTGAGTATTTTATTAGCCACTTGTAGCGCAGAAAATATAGGCAGTTTGCTGGCAACACTTTCGGTACTGTGTTTAGTAGCATACTAGCTTCTTCCAAAGGTACGAACTGTGACCAAATAAAAAAGCCAACGTTATATTTCGTTTCGTTTTTAGCCGATTTCAAAGAAAAATGTCGACGAATTTTTGTAATTTCTATGTGTTTGCATATTTTGTTTATTTTTCGAAAACGGTAACTAGTACGCAAAAATACTGTGATATCAAAATGCACTAGATAAATATACTTCGGAGTAAATTGAGCAGTCATGTGTAATTACAGGATTACACATGACTGCTCAAATAACTTTAATTAAAAAAGTTAAATTACCCAAGAATTATCATGCGAATTAGATTTTACTTTCATTTTAATTTATTGCCTACCCAATGAACTCAGCATAAGTACGAAACTTTTCACATTAAATATTATTTAAGATAATGTTGAGAACATTACCGATCTTTAAGATCTAAAAGTATGAAATCACTAGACCATATGTTAATCATTATCATCATTATTTAAAATTAAGCTGAGACCTGTCATCAAACTCCACTAACAAAAAACCTATACCTATATAAATGTACCCACTATTTCGATTTCGGTGCTAGATTCGTATTTATGCTTTTAATGTAATTTTAATATCATCCATTTACATTTTTTAATGATGGACAATTCACTTGTTATAAGGGTACTATATACTAGATATCTGATATACTTAATGCATTACACTTCTCGGATAGATATGTGCAAAGAAAACGATTTGATTGATTGAAAATAAATTTCAATCAATCAAATCGTTTTCTTTGCGAATGCATGGTAGTACATACCATGTTGAAAACGAACAGCCATGACGAATTTATAGGAGTTCCGAATGCAGTCAGAAGTGGTATGGAAAAAGCTGTCTGTAAATTGTGATGTGCTTTGTATCAAATGTTCTACTAAATTATGTGATAATCACGCAGCTCCAAAACTTTTCAACTAAATATCGTTTGTGATATTTATGTCAGATTTACACGGTTGTTAAATTCTCGTTTCACGCCATTCCCGCCTCTCGGTGACGTATTGAGTTGCTTTATAGCTCGTAAAGTGCCACCAAACCAACTGTCCAGGGACAAAAAATGTGTTAATGCAATTCTTATAAATGTCGCAGGGAAATAATTAAACCTGGGATTTGATTTCATCGCAAGAAACACAAAAAATAGTTTTTTTTATTTATCACAGCATCACAAAATGATAACATTGGAAAGTAATTTCTATAAAAAGTCAATTAGATTTGATTATATACTTAAACTGGTCTATTGAAATGACAAAAACTCAACTGAAAACATTTAAAAAAAATCAAGAATTCCCCTCAGCTCTTTTATAATAAGAAGAATAAGAATATTTATTTGTACCAACTTATAAAACATTGTATAAGTACCTAGCTAACTACATGCAAAGTTGTTCATGCAAATCGTCGACATCATAACATTATTCTTTATTCACAACGAAAATTACAATAAACTAATAGAAGTAAACTACAACTAGTACTTACAATAACATAATTATTAAGTATCTAGATAACATCGCTAAAAGTATAAGTTCTTTCTTAGCTTTGTGGATTTATTTTATTTATTTGAGTGAAATAGAAATCTCGAACAAATGTTTCTGTGGCTAGCAGATGACTCTGTAGCACTGTGGGTTGAGAAATGCGATAAGAACGTGTAGGATGCCTTCCGTGATCGCTAATGCATCGGGAATCTGTCTCGTTAGCCCTCACGACACGGGGTGGCCACGTAATAGCTGCCGACGTAAACGATCGCACAGTTAATAGAAAATTTTAAAACAATTTTCTATTTTGCAATTTTGCAAATAGACTTGTTTTTTGTGGCTTATACAATAACATGGTACAAGCAAAATAAAACAAGATTCGTCAAGTGCGAGTGGAACTCGCGCGAGAGTAAATTTTTCGACTTTTTAGAAAATCTGTATTTCAACAAGACCAAATAAAAATTTTAAAATCCCGCTGACTTTTATTGGCTGAACAGATTTTCATCAAAAATGGCTAAGAACACTCGGGATAAAATTATCTATGACACAAAAAACTAAACGAAAATAGGTTCATCCGTTTGGAAGCTACGATACCACAGACAGATACACAGATACGCAGACAGATATGTTAAACTTATAACACCCCTCTCTTTTTGCGTCGGGGGTTAAAATGTATGAAACCTAAAAAATATCACAAACTGTTTTGAAATGTACAAACCAATACCTTTCAATTGATACCCCATTTGACCTTGTTGGTCTCTTTTAAAATTTCGACATTACAGTTTGTATGGAAAATTTTCATTACTCATGCATTTTTTTTTATTTATGAAAAATCATGCAATGGAGTGTTGATACCACAGACCTTTTTAATCGGTAACCATAATATGTTAGAATAAAAATAAATTGGTCTATGTTAGAATAATGTAAATAGGCGGAAGAAGATTATCTCTTTTGGACGTGTTTAAGACAACGTATTTTTCATGACAATGCATTGTCATGAAAAAATCTGCTGTCTGTCTGCATTGCGATGCAAGTGAATTTGTTACTCTTCCTTAAACATAACGAAAACTACTTCTAATAATATATTCGTGTCAAAATCACATACCATTTCTTACAATCTGTGATAGATATTTACAAATAGAATTTCCATCGCGATACCTTTCAATTTCCCGCCAAAAGCGGTAATACATCTCTGTCATTTACAAATGGCGTGCGTTTCCCTACTTTTAGTAAAGTTATTCCACCCTCGACAGCTATGATTTAGAACTATTTTATAGTCATAGAAAACTGAATTTGTAACTGTAAAATTTGCATGAACACGCTTTCTGTCACGTCATGGGTTAAAAAAGATGTCGCAGGGCTGGCGCGAAGAGGTTAATTAAAAAGTCAATTTAATAATGAAGGTTTCGCCCCACCATGACTTTCCTTTAATCTTGGTTTAAATATAATGTTTTGTTAGTTGTCAGGTTTCGAAATTATCTACTTTGAAAGACATAAACGTATCTATTATAGGAAATATCAATAGTTTTAGTGGAGTTAATCTTTACTAGATTAAACTTTAAGAATTCTTAGTAATTTTTTGCAATTTTTTTGTGATTTTCTTAAACTTTTAAAAACCCATTGCAAAACCAAAACAATCCAATTTCTAAATTTAATTAATCTTTAACCTATAAAATTCCAAATCCCGCTAAAACATTCAGCAGAAATGATCAGAACCCGACACTAGCTCTACTTAGTTAGAAACTGGTCAACACCACTTAAAGTTGTAAACTCCAGCCAACCCTGGGCACAGCCAAGGCATTATTCACATCAACGAGAATTCATCACGGCACCGTATCTGGATGTAATAAAGTCCATTTTGCTACTGCTATAGGTAACGCAACTAAAATTGGCGCGACTGTTTTTTATTTTTGAGAAACTCTAAAAAAGGAGTAATATTCATTATACTATACTAGCTTCTGCCCGCAGCTTGGTACGCGTATTTTCGGTATAACGGAATACCGAAAGTGCACAACACCGAAAACCTGTAAACCGGACGATCACAATCTCGAATGCACGCTATACCGAAAGATCACGAAATCGAAAGAACGCTATGTCGAAATTTTCTTCAGGGTTGTACGATAGTTTTGTCATAGCAATTAAAATATTTTCAAAACTTTTCAGTGTAAGCTCATAACATTCAGTGTAAGTTCATAACTTTACTTCTTTGACTAACATAATTCAATTTTTATAAATGCAGGGTAACCTTTATCTAAATAGAAGAAAATAACTTTTACTATAGATTTAGAGTCAATAAAAATATGATTTGTAGCCTATTATCTAAGTTAGGCTTTGCTCTAACCGTACGCTAAATTTTTCTTGATCTGTTCAGTAGTTTTGGAGATCCTATGTAACAAAAATTCAGATTTCACAAACTTTCGGCTTTATAATATTAGTAAGATTTTCTATGCTCACTGATTTTTCCGTCAATTGTGAAAATATTATTTTGGTTTAGAACGACCCCGAGGTGGTTCTACAAAAGTTTATCTCCGAGGGGGAATAAACTTTTTTAACTTTGTTATTTGTCCCGTGAAACTATAAGAACAGAGTCAATATTTTAAAGCCCATGTTTAGTTTTAAAAAACATCACTTACCGGCTAATAATTTGAGAGTAAATATTTTTTAAGACTGCTGCGAGTAATGTTACAAATAAACTCATATTGAATGATTTTTACGTCAGCACGGGCACTTTGATGTAAAAAGAAAAGGCGATCGCTCCGCCAGCTTTATGTGACCGAACTGCTGTTGTATGTTGTGTGTGTCTCCAAAACTCATGAATAGATATTGCAGTGTCAAACCGCGGAAAATTGGACACGGAGACCTCGACAGATTATTTGTTTGTGTGGACGTGTTAATACATTAAACGGATGGTTTAAATGACGGAAAATAACGAGATTACATTTTATAAATTATGGGTTTTACTCGCGACAAACATTGAGGTCTAGATAAATGAAATCACTGACTGGAAAGTCTATTTATGTATTCCGTAGCGTTAGCTGTCGCATTTACTTATAGTAATTGCTGTCATTTAAGTATTTTTTTGTCAGAAAACCCTCTAACAGATGTTTAAAAGCCTTCGATCAGGTATCCGCCGCCTACCGCCTCCGGAGGATACCTTGATCGATGTTAAAAGTCGACGAATCCAACTCGGATGGGCAGCTTCGCAATATCTTCTCGTCACATATACCGGAGAGCCTCGAGAAGATAATGCTTCAATTAGGTCAAGTAGGTCATCTTCTTATTTATATAGAAAATAACCAGCACACCCGGCTTAAATATTTGGAGATCGAATAAACATATGTCAAGTCGGGAATCGAACCCACAAACTACTGCATCGCAGGCGGACCTTCACCAGCCATTCACCAGACATTGGTCAATAGAATCGATAGAATCTAAAATACGAAAATCTGTAGAAGAACGACAGCGATATAACGCAAAACGAAGTGTTGGAGACTTAGAGACCATCTACTTACCCGTGTCGACTGCACGGCATCATGTACTCGTAGGTAGGTAACTGATATTTCTTTGTTTGAGCGGTAAAGCGAACCGTCTGTGTTATTGGGCCAGTAATAAAGGTTTTTATATTTAATTTGTATTCATTGGGTTGCCAACACTGCCGAATTAATGGATTCACCCACAAATTCAGTAGTAAATGCGAATATTGAAGACACCGATACAGAATAAATCTTTTATTATTCGGTGCACGGATCAGTCAATGTTTTGGTACAGCCGGTAAAAAGAGCATGATGTTATTTCCAACTCATTATTTGTAGAAATTAAACTGATCAAAACCAGTAACAAAAAACAGAACTTTTTCAAATTGAACGTTTGAACAAGAAACAAAATGAATCGATCTCTGTTAACTGCTAATGCACAAATCGTTGTTTATTTGTTGCATGAAAGTGTTGCTTAGCGATACGGTTCTGATTGAGTTATCATTCTATGTATGAGTCAAGATATAAATAAATTACATCAGGAAGCGATATCTACTTGAGGAGTTAAAAAGCAAACCGTGATTTGTCACAAAAAATAAAAAAAACACTTTGTGATGGAATTCGACTGTCAATGTCAAACTGCGTCATCTGCCATCTCTCGTTTTGAGCAAAAAGTTACTGCTCCCCTGTAAAAACGCTCTCAAAAAGTACCGTAAGATGCAAAATAAGTTTTCTCCTTTATGACTTTTTATGCAGATCGTGTTTTCTCCATTCAACCAATCACTCATTTTCAAGCGCCATTTTGTTTGTGGAGCAGTCATGTTTTGCATGTCAAAGTCAATTTACTGACCGATTTGTTTTCGCTCGCTTTCGCTTTTACGAAACGAAAGAATTACAATTTATTCATAAAATCTGGAAAAATGGACGAAGTGGATGAGGAAACTGTAGAAGTTCGGACAGTAAACAATGGATCCCGAAAAAGAAGAGTGACAGGAGGAAAGCGAGCTGCGAAGAAAAAGGCAAAGTACTCTGCACCCAGGATATCGTTGTATTATCCTTGCCGGCACAACACCAAACAATTTCAGTGCTGTAAAATAACTCCAAATGATGTTAATTCAATGCGCAAGGAATTGTACAGTGAACCAGATAAATTACGTCAAGATTCAATGATAGCATCGTTAGTTACGACCACCTCCATCAAAAGGCGAAGGCCTAGACCTGTGCAATGTAATAAGAGAAAAAAATCAGGGTCGCTGCATGCGTACAGCACTAAATTTTACCTGATTCATGGACTTGATAGAGTACCTGTCTGCAAGAAGTTCTTCATGAGCTTAACTCGATTCAATCGCACAAGATTAGCTAATGTGACTAAAAGTGTTTACAGTGGCAAGCCGATTGAAGAACACAGAGGAGGTGACAGAGTAAGCTATAAGAATACGGAAAAGAAAAATTCTGTAAGAGATTTTATTGGAAAATTGAAAGGAACTGAAAGCCATTATAACAGGAATAAATCAAAAAGGATATATTTAAATTGTGATCTTTCCATGTCTAAGTTACACAAGATTTATAACTCCAAACACCCTGAAAACTTGAAAGTTAAATACTCAATGTTTAGACTCATCTTTGTGACTGAATACAATATTGGTTTCCGATCTCCAGCCTCTGATGTCTGCAGCTATTGCACTCTTTTAACTAACCAAATCAAAAGAGCAACTGATCTTGCACAAAAAACCTCCCGGATGATTGAAAAACGAATTCACAAGAAGCGGGCAAATGCTTTTTACCAACTTTTAAAAGCTGATGTCCCAGACTCAAAAACTTTGTGCTTTGATTTACAGCAGATTCAGCCACTCCCCAAAACTCAAATTCAAGAAGCTTATTATGCTAGACAAATTGGTTTTTATGTTTTATGCATTGTGGACACCAAAGCTAGTCAACCAGATTTTTATACTTGGACTGAAGAGCAGGCTGGGAAAGGGAGTGCAGAAGTGTCTTCAGCTTTATTGCAGCATCTGGAAAAAATGGACCTAACGAATACTAAACTATTACGTTTGTTTAGTGATGGCTGTATTTCACAAAATAAAAACAATATTGTACTCCGGACACTAATGCACTTCTTACACAAGAGACCTGATTTGGAAATAGTATTCATCACACCTGTTCGTGGCCACAGTTTTCTCCCCGCTGACCGTGTCTTCGGTAGGGTAGAGCATTTGCTGAGAGTGCAACCAACAATTCTGTCCAAAGATCAGTATTATGAAATATACAAACAAGTTGGTACAGTTCACATACTAGGAGTGGATTGGAAACTTCTGGACACAAAGTCGCTGAATTCACTTTACAAAGATCTGCCTATGATAAGTGAAATGAAAAAAATTCACATTAAACACAATCAAGATCCAGCCAAAACACAAGTTTTGGTAAAGGCATCAAAATACTTCAATTACATTGATGATACTGAATCATTTCTAAACCTGGTAAAGAGAGGAGTGAATAGAAGTCGTCTGAATAGGTTTATTATTAAAGAAATGCATTTGAGTCATGGAATCACACAAGAGAAGAAAGATGATGTGAATAAATTACTAACGAATATGTTTGGAGAATGGCAATCCCTGGATGATGAGTATTTTCAGTGGTATAAGCAAATAATTCTCAGTACACCTGGGATAGAGAGCCAAAATGAGCCTATTTGTGATTGTTTGGAAGCAGAACCTGCTATACACATATAATTTGTATTAAATATCTAAATAAAAGAACATTATCATAGCTAAATTTCTTGTGTTATTTATAATATTCACATACAACTTTCCTTTACAGATAAAAACAAAACATGATTAGTCCATACTAAGTTTATGCATAACATGTCATGTCCAGTCTATTCATGCAAAAAATGATTAGTCCAAATTTAATTTTAAAAAATAACATGTAATTTGTTTGTAAGGCTATTACAGAAAATCAAGAAAGGGTATTAGGATTGCCTAAATTTAAGAATAATAATATAGAGATTTAGTTCAAATGAGGAAAAAATAGAAAATTTACTTTTTGTCTCATAGCTATTGTTTACATTACAAGGACAAATCAGGTTTTGTTTTTTTGCTCCTCACTTAGCGGACTACTTAGTTTAAATCCGAAATAATAATTTATCATGTAATAAAGAACTTAAATCTATCACGCGCTTAACAGTTTAAATATTTTTAGAAAATGGTAGGTAGGTACTCTAGAGGACTTATTAGTCATCTGGTTGCAAAAACACAACATGCGTAGCATAGGTTAGATAGCTTAATATCGGCTACACGATGATCACTTCTCCAGTAAACTGTAAAGATTCTACCGGTTCATCTACCCTACCCTCGGTCGCGTATTCGGCAAACCCGTACACTGTGAACTGTGACTAATAAAATAACAAATACCGTTATCAGTCGGGCACTGCGATAAAGTATTTATGATTTACTTTGCCTTTGGGACGAGGCCTTATAGCTCACGTTGGGATATAATTTTTACCTGGTTTCTCACTTTTTATGGCGGTAATAAATACCTACTCAATACTTCTGCGGTACCTACTTCGTGCCTCGGAAAGCACGTTAAGCCGTTGGTCCTGCGCTTGATCTCTCCCCGGTCGTGTCGGTCTGCCGTCCCATCGGATTATGAGAGTGAGGGATTAGAGAGTGCACCTGTGTTTGCGCACACACTTGTGCACTATAGTATGTCCTGCGCATCTGGCTAGTCTCCAATGAGACTGGCCGCCGTGGTCGAAATTCGGCTAGGAGGACATTTTTATTAGTACCTACATCCTAGTTGATATCGTCTCACGAGATCTGTAAATAAAGTTTTGTATGAACAAGTGACACAAAATTTTAAATTAATATTATACTTAAGGTAAAAAACAAAACGTAAAACTGCACTCGGTTTCAGGCTACGTGTCAGATGATGAAAAAGGGCCTTTGGCCCTTGTTCTGTTACGTTTCACATTTTCAACTCAAAGCCCTTCTGTTTCTCAGTTGATTTTGCAATCAAAATGATATGAGATCCAAATAAATGATAGAAAATTATATTTATCTATACAGAAAACGCCAAAGCCTCATAACAGTACAAAATGTGAAGTGTGACGTCACAGATTTAAAATATATACTTTTCAATGATTAGATTTTACAATAAAAATATGGAAAAAATACAAAAATAAATATACAGATATATTTTTATATCAATCGAAAAAAATAATTAGGTCTTGCGTCTTGGGGACGCAACGACTTGTATTGATAGGGGTCAGTTGAGCTACCTGTAGATTGTTTGCAACAGTCTGCCGTTAGCTCAATTGTTTCAATAGTAAATACTAGTTCTAATTTATTTCTTTTATTTGATTGTAATGTTTTTTGTCATTAAAGAGATTTATTAACCAATTCGATAGGTGAATTTGTGGTACGAATGGAAGAGGATCGGGGTGCAAAATGGGCTTTCCTTGGACCACCCACCAGTCGGCTGACGACCAGTCGGGTGACCTAGATACAGGTGGAAAGACGAAGTGGAGATGGACATTGGCTCACTTCAAGTCTTCACACCTCACTGGATGCAGGCGGGACAAGACAGAAGCCGGTGGCGATCTATTGTGTCGATGGCCAAGACGAGGTCGATGAGTGAGTGTGTTCGTGAGTGTGTGTGTGTGTGTGTGTGTGGCAATACTTATTTGAATACTAAATACTATGAAGCATTTTGTGTTTGAACACACACAAAAAAGTGTAACGCCTTCAAAACGAATACATAATTTAAAACGTGGAAGAGCGAAATCACCTACCACAAGTATTTCCATAATACTTAAAAGGTGTTTTCATCTATTAATAAGACTATGTATTTATATTAGTGAATAAAACATTATTATTATTATTACTAAACAAATACTTTACCTTATATAAAATATTTTTGTAAGTACCTGTATTTGCTTAGTTTTAGTTTCTATTTAGGTTCCTTTACAAATAAAATCACACCCTTAGCCTAATGAAATAGAAACTTATTCTAAGTGATATATATCTGCAGATACTGCGTACTTGTAAATTACAGTAATTTTACAATTAAGCAGTTTGTATCGATATCCGTTCTACATTTTGCTTCATCTAACAGCCTGCAATCTCAATCTGACTAACTAATTCAATATCTATTTAAAATTAATTCTTAGCACACCCGCCTAAAGTTCAAAACAGTTTAACCCCACTTGAGCTAAAGTACTTGGGTCAGCTCGTCAGGTAGACGGAAATGCTCGGTGAAGGATGACGTCATCTTAAATAATTCGTGCCACCGTTGGTTTGCCTCAGGTTCTTCCATTTGGCGTGAATTTGAATTAGATATGACAAAATTTCGGACGATAATCTGCAGAGACTAGATGCCTACTGGGACAACTTTTGTCCCAACTTTTAAATTTTCTAAGTATGGCGAAGGAACATTAAAGTAGGTACCTACTTACTTACCTACTCGTTCTTAGTCGCTAAAATGTACTCAAAAAAGATTTTGCCTGCAATATCTTAGACATATTTTAGAATAATAGTATAACTTGGAGTGTCTTTTGTTAAAAATATTTTAGTAGAGAGAATTTTAAAGCAGTGGACATACTTAAAATGTGAAAATGTTCTGTAATATTAAGATTCGAAGAACAAAGTGTACTTTCGACTTTTTTGACCTTAATAAGTGGTAAAATATTATCTGTAGAGTACTATATTGCACATGTTATTTACCCCTTGTAAAATATCTAATCCTCACGTCTAATTATCTGCTGAGATAATAAGAAATTAGATGTACTTAATTTTGCTTGAAAACCTATAGGTACATATTATTTAACATGATAATGAAAGCTAAGTTAATAATCAAAGGCAACTTTATAAGTTGCTGAACATTGACAGTTTCAAAAAGTCGTCCCGTCTCGTGTTTAGAATTCTAAATAGAATAGCAATACAGTTCCCGCAGTTACAGGCAATATCTACCCCAAAATAATTATAATTGAGTTGACAACGCAAAAATGGGAGAAAAAAACAAAAAATAACTAAGTGACAAAGGTAAATAATGAGAAGGCTACACAAATGATCTCCATAGCCTCTACAAAAAGCACTCCATCAACAAAGGTCATTCTCAATCCGGCAAGCCTTGCAAGTATAAATAAAATATCTATTGTTCCAATCCAAAGGCCGACCTTTCTATTGTGTAATCCGATTGAACAGTTACTTATCTCGCAACAAAAGGCACCTGAGTTGTGATAGAGGATACTTCCAAACTATGCCGCCCTTTGTGCCCGTGCTTTGCTATTTGCGAGGGACTGGATAGGTATTATTGGAAGGAGATTGGATTGATGGTAGAGGGAATTTGATTAGGTAGTGCATGGGTAGGCGTTTCGTCGCATTTCGTGGTTAGGATGGAAGCCTTTGATGTTTTTTGAAATATTTTTTACGAAATTCAGCTAGCGCTTTTGCGCGTGTTTTTCCGGATTAAAATATACATGTCATTCCATGACGTGTACGTACATGTATGTTCGTTTTGCTTCCAATCAGTTGCGTAATCTCTGTTAGAAATTCATTCAACTCAGACCTTTTAAACAAGTATTAGAAAGGGATTAAAATATTACCGTTTTGCACAAAAACAAAACGGATATTATGTGAGTGGAGAAACGGACAGCATGGTTTGAAGAACTGCATTTGAAATATGGATGTATATATATGTCTCTATGGTAGTTTTCTTGGGAATAATGCCTTAGTTCCTCCGTCAAAGTCATAGCAGCAAGTGTCTGTCATTGTGACTGTCAATGTCAACTCATAGTGTCATCAACACCAGCAAGTACCTTGCTGATGCTGTCCGTTTCTCCACTCACATAATATCCGTTTTGTTTTTGTGCAAAACGGTAATATTATATGTGTTTCGAAACGGACAGCATGGTTTGAAGACCTGTTTGTTATCTGCTGGTGAAAGACGGACAAACGCTATGTGAAAATAAAATGTATGACATGTAACTAAGTAGGTACTAACATGTAATACATAAATAACAAAGTCAAAGATCTTAGGACATAACTTCTAAGACTTTAAAGTTGTGTAAAACAAAATATTGAGTATTTATCAAATCTAATTGATCAGAAATCAACGATACTTAGCATCACACAAAGTGCCCCTGAAGCACATTTATGTACACTTGGATGTGGATAGTGGCAGCCGGCGACGCCGTTCTGCAGTTGTATTGTGCGCCGTCATGCAGGTCACTTCGTTGGGGCTTAGGTCTGGATAGTGGCAGCCGGTGACGCCGCAGTTCTGTCGCTGTACAGCAGATCGCTTCGTGGGGCCGGACAATGTTTAAAACTGTCATAAACTGGGTAAAAGGCAGTGATCTAAGTATGAAAATATTGTATGTATAGGTAATATAGGTATTTCATTATTTAAATGAGTAAAGTTCTGGTTTCTATTTGAAACTTTACTATGGACCATTTAGATTCATCAATTTATTAAATAGGATTATGGTATTCATAAAATCTTGCTGATTTAAAATGCAAGCTCTAAAATGCAAGGTCTAATATTTCAATGAATGGAATTCTGCTTAGTAGAATATTTTCAGTTTGAATGTGATAGTTTTAATTTTATCTAATTCAGGATTTATTTGTTGATCACATGCTTGGTAATGTGCTCATTTTTAGAATCAATAAATTTAATTGATCTTGCTATTATGAGATCTGGGATTCACATAAACATACTTCATAAGTATATCTTTAATTAACTGTCCATACTAATTGCATTTAGTTCAAATAGGACTTTTAACATTATTACATTACAAATATAAAATAAAATATGTTATGGTATGGATAACTTATTTACAAGGGGTTATTTCGCTATAACCCTTGCTGTGTAATTATCGGTATTTCTATGTAATATAAAGATGGTAGTTAATGATATCTACATATAGCTTTTTAGTTCTCTGAACTGAACAACATAAGTACTTGAATCAGGTTCAGTTGCAGAAAACACCAAAACAGGTGTCTGCTTGGGTATGTTATTGTTTTCATGAAAAATACTTGGTTATGAATCCACTGACACCATAACTCCATGGTGTTCCCGCTAGACGATATATATCTAATTGCGGAGAACCACGTCATATCCGACGGTAAAGGGTAATGGTACCTTGGTTGGTGATAATGATGGACAATCTGATACAGGACAGTGGGTGACGTGCCTAGTCTTACCACTTGTCTACTTCACCGTACCGTCTAACCCCCCTTCCCCCCCACACTTTTTTACCAAAAGTTCCAGTGTCTCCATCTGAGGGGGGACTTCACTGGGGAGAGAACATTAAAGGAGCTCAGACAGAATCTCAATACAAGATTTAAAATGTATAAGCCAGAAGCATTATCATAGATTGTGTGCTATCCTCTCAGGCTCGAATATATTGGCAAAATGTCGGTCACTTTGTTGGGGCGTAAATCGCCTGGTATGTATGCCGCATTATCCGGATACAGTCTCCGAGGGCGACGTGTATATTCAGACAAGACTGATCACACTTCGACTGAAGGTGTTATAAAAGTCGACCTGACCTTGTTATAGCGAGGTATCGCTTTTAAGACCAAGTGCCAGCGGGGCCTATAGCCAGCTGTGGACTAATATAGGCTGATGATGATGAAGTGTCACCTAGGAAACCTCTTTTAAATACGGTCCCCGAGGCCAGAGGTATTTAAGTACCATTCGAGCCATTGAAGGCTTAACGAAAAATTGCATCCTTATCTCCTCCGCACTGGAGTTAACATTGTTAGTGTCCATCTGCTAGTTTAACCTATCAGGTTTAGCAACGGGGCACCAGAGTCGCCACCTCTGCGGGTCACACCGCAGAGTCCAGGCCATGAATGGGGTAATACTCACACTCATAAATTTATTAGCCGTAGGAGCAAAAGGCACACTTGGTTAATATGAGAAGAAATATAATAATGAGAAGTATTGTACTATTTTACTGTAATAGCCTTCATTTGATGTCTATAATGCCACGCCCCATGTTCCGGATACAGCTTCCGCAGCCGGGGGCAATAAGTACCGTTCCGATACTCTGTTTAGATTATTTGGCTGGCAGACGGCCATGCCGCTATACCTCCCCGAGAGGCATGCTGCCGTAGTAGTGTCCTGAATCGTCGTCAAGACAGCTCCAATAAAATCATCGCCTAGCCCAAGTAAGCATGCGATGGCCCCTAATTTAGGATATAGCCTCCGAGGCCAGGGGCAATAAGTACCATACCGGTATTATGTTGATTATTTGACTGTTAGTATTCCAAACTATAACATAACTCTCTCATGAACATCACCATTATTAGTTCCAGTTACATTGTTTCTGACGATAGGATAAAGTTTCCCTTATTTTATACATGTCCCGTGCTTATTATTTATTTATTGGGTATAACTCCGTGTCATTTTTTGCATGGCGCGGTCAAATCGTATTCGGTTTATAATATGTTTTGCCTTGAACTCTTGAACACTCTTTAACAACCAATTATAAATTGGTCGAAATCATGTCATAAAAAGTGTGAATTGAATATTCATTAAAGTGTGAAATCTGGAAAAGTGAAAAGACCTTAAGCTGTAGAAGTTAGACGTCTTTTCCTTACTTTAACAGTAAATCGAATTTCAAATAGACGGTGGACTAATAGTTAACTAATTAAATAATTACCCTTTGGCTCGGGGGGCGTCATGACGAACTAACTTTACAAACTTACTTAAAACTACTTTATATCCGGTCAAGTTATATAAAACTGACCGTCTATTCTCACCCTTACCCAACGCCAGACATAATATTTTACGTGACTGAAGGCTTGCTGAAATTGTAACACAAACACTGAAGTTTCTGTAATGATGCTATTCATTTAGATTTCATCTTACATCGTAAAACGCGTTCGCTTTCGGAATGGGACAGAACTTCGTCAAAGTAAAATGTTTGAAAATTATTTAAAAAATTCTCGAAAAGGAAGCGCTAATAAAAATAATCTGCAGCTCGATTTTGATACAATTTTATTGAGTTCTCGATATAGCTAAATTTCTACCGATTTTCATGAGTTTTTCTTTAAAAGAAACTTCATTAATAGGTCGATTAGACTGAATTTTTTTTGCGTGCGTGTATTAAATCAGTGGCATAGACCCCGCATCAACTAACTAATATTATAAATGCAAAAGTTTGAATGTATGGATGGAGGGATGTTTGTTACCTCTTCACGCCTCAACTACTGCGTTCAGTATCAGTGATCGGGCTGAAATTTTGCATACAAGTAATTGTAATCCGGGAATCAAACATAGGCTACTTTTTATCCCATAAATCAGTTCCCTTGGGATACGAGTAGAAAACGTTTCCATAGAAAAAACGCGGGCAGAAACAAGTAGATTAATAAGACATCATCTCCTGAACAATAATGTATCCATTTTAAAGCGTTACACCATTCAAGTCATCTCGCGAGCATCGACGCAAGTTTGCAGGCGCTACTGCAAACTAGCAAACCCCGTGTCTTACTTCGAAAAGATTCCCTACAAACTAAAACAACTTAGTTCGAAAAGGTCCCATCCCAATCTGATCTCGCGGAGGTTATAACAATACCCTTTCGAGGAATAAGCCGAGTTAGCTTTATTACGGTAAATATAAATTCTAAGTATTTTGTGTTGTCGTCGCATTTGGTTGGAAACTTGCCTGAGATAACATCTGTAACGAGCTTGTTATTGAGTTTAGCAAATAAATCACTGGGTCTTATTTTATTTAAAGAGAGTTCTTATCTTTATACCTACTTACCATTTTAATGCTTAGAATGCTACTTTTGAAACTAGCAGGGTTATGGTTATGAATACTAAAAAATTGGTTGCCTGTAAAGTCGGTATACGGGCGAAAGTTTTACGTGACAACGACTTTGAGTGGTAAAATAATTTTAATGTGAATATTCATTCGTGCCTTTCACTTTTTATGTCTGTCTCTCTCGCTCTTAGGCGGGCTAACCATGCCCGAGTGGAAGGGACGCGTGCCTCTCACTCGCTCTCATTGTGAGCGCATAACGTGAGCGGAGCGTAACGCAGTTTCTTGAAGTGTCACCCGGCAAACCAATTTATAAGACGTTGTCACGTCAAAACATTTTAACGGGGTATCTATCATGATGAGGCTCTTTTCAGAACATTTGCAGTACTTTAAAGTTGCCTTAAAATTTTATCATAATGCACTGACATAATCGGCAGCTGTCGCATTATTGGTAATTGAATAAAAACTACAATTCTGTAAGCACTTTACAGTCACCAACCGAACATAATTAAGACTTTCACATTTCCACAAAACGTATACACATTAAGCTTCAGAAGTAGCTGATCAGTTCAAGCCACAATATAATATGCAGAGCGTCGTAAAGACACAAATGAATAAACATTCCAGATTCATAACATCACCTCACCTCACCTCAACAGCTAATATTGGTCCACAGCTGGACGCAGGCTTCCCCCTGATAAGCGTCATAATGGTTTTATCTTATGGGGGGTAATGCCAATAATCCTCACGCTGGGGCATGCGGACTGGGGATCGCAGTTCAGTGGTAGAATTGTTTTGCAGGGGGTGCTGCTGCCCGCCCCCGGTAGATATCCCTTAGTCACCTCTTACGACATCAGCAGGATGAGGTGGGGTGGTGCAAATTATAAGCCGGCACCACGCAGCATTATATCATCATAATACATAAAAATATTCCAAATTCAAACAAGCAGTCAAAGACAAGTTTATGTGCTTGGGTACCTAGACCATACAGAATCTTTGCATACTAACGCCTTGTCAGCATGCTTTGAATGACCTGCCACCGCAAATTATGTCTTACTCCTACAGTTAAACGGTTCATATGATCATAAAGACGTTACGTCGCACTAAACAGAACATTTACGACTAGGCCCAGTTTATTTACACTGTAAAAGCAGTCATCATTAGACACACACGGAAGAAGAACATTTTAAGACAACCTTGGAGCGAATCCAGTGTGTAAAGTTCATACTTTACACACTGGAAATATGTTCAGTTAGTCCAGTGGCTTGACTGATTGAGATTGAATGTGTTTTTAAATCAGTGGAACTAATGGAAAATTCTAGTACCTATTTCGAAAAATACCACCTACTGCTGTACGTGAATGCAATTGCGTGATACGTCCGGCTTACATCAGCGAATGATGATTGTTGAGGATACTTAGCTTCGAACAAAGAGTAATACTAGGGTAAAGTCGATAGTCGTCTCAGTAAAACTACTTGTTAGAGTCACAAAAGCCACAAACCTAGAAAGATTGTTTTGTTTAGTTTCCTATAGTACAAATCTCAATACCTTTTAGGGTAAAGTGATTGATGCCCCAGAAGGGGTTCGTGCCCCACTGCCTAAAACCCAACTTCCGAAAATCGCGATGAAGTTTTGATAGGTTAACTATGCTGCCTAGAAAAAGGGTAAGTATATATTTAGAACGAATTACTACTTGATTGCGATTTTTAGAAGTTAAGATTTTCGGCAATCAGTCACGCACGTTTCACCACTGTGGCGACTATCCGCACTTCAACCTATCTAACCGCTGAATACTCAATTATGAGTTAAATTATTCCGAGATACATATTTCAAAAACATAACTACAATAAACACGTAGGATTGTAGCATTTACGGCCCTAAATAGAACCTTACATCATTCCTCCACGTCACGACATAACATATTGAGTCGCTACAAGGATAGTTGACAAGTGTAGCCAATAAACTGGGCCTAGTCGTAAATGTTCTGTTTAGTGCGACGTAACGTCTTTATGATCACATGAACCGTTTAACTGTAGGAGTAAGACATAATTTGCGGTGGCAGGTCATTCCAAGCATGCTGACAAGGCGTTAGTATGCAAAGATTCTGTATGGTCTAGGTACCCAAGCACACATAAACTTGTCTTTGACTTCTTGTTTGAATTTGGAATATTTTTATGTATATGATGATATAATGCTGTGTGGTGCCGGCTTATAATTTGCACCACCCCACCTCATCCTGCTGATGTCGTAAGAGGTGACTAAGGGATATCCACCGGGGGCGGGCAGCAGCACCCCCTGCAAAACAATTCTACCACTGAACTGCGATCCCCAGTCCGCATGCCCCAGCGTGAGGATTATTGACATTACCCCACATAAGATAAAACCATTATGGCGCTTATCAGGGGGAAGCCTGCGTCCAGCTGTGGACCAATATTGGCTGTTGAGGTGAGGTGAGGAGATGTTTTTTGAATATGGAATGGTTGTTCATTTGTGTCTTTACGACGCTCTGCATATTATATTGTGGCTTGAACTGATCAGCTACTTCTGAAGCTTAATGTGTATACGTTTTGTGGAAATGTGAAAGTCTTAATTATGTTCGGTTGGTCACTGTAAAGTGCTTACAGAATTGTAATTTTTATTCAATTACCAATAATGCGACAGCTGCCGATTATGTCAGTGCATTATGATAAAATTTTAAGGCAACTTTAAAGTACTGCAAATGTTCTGAAAAGAGCCTCATCATGATAGATACCCCGTTAAAATGTTTTTAGTATTCATAACCATAACCCTGCTAGTTTCAAAAGTAGCTTTCTAAGCATTAAAATGGTAAGTAGGTATAAAGATAAGAACTCTCTTTAAATAAATAAGACCCAGTGATTTATTTGCTAAACTCAATAACAAGCTCGTTACAGATGTTATCTCAGGCAAGTTTCCAACCAAATGCGACGACAACACAAAATACTTAGAATTTATATTTACCGTAATAAAGCTAACTCGGCTTATTCCTCGAAAGGGTATTGTTATAACCTCCGCGAGATCAGACTGGGATGGGACCTTTTCAAACTAGGTTGATTTAGTTTGTAGGGAATCTTTTCAAAGTAAGACACGGAGGCTCACTAGTTTGCAGTAGCGTCTGCAAACTCGCGTCGATGCTCGCGAGATGACTTGAATGATGTAACGCTTTAAAATGGATACATTATTGTTCAGGAGATGATGTCTTATTAATCTACTTGTTTCTGCCCGCGTCTTCGCACGCGTTTTTTCTATGGAAACGTTTTCTACTCGTATCCCATGGGAACTGATTTATGGGATAAAAAGTAGCCTATGTTTGATTCCCGGATTACAATTACCTGTATGCAAAATTTCAGCCCGATCACTGATACTGAACGCAGTAGTTGAGGAGTGAAGAGGTAACAAACATCCCTCCATCCATACATTCAAACTTTTGCATTTATAATATTAGTTAGTTGATGCGGGGTCTATGCCACTGATTTAATACACGCACGCAAAAAAAATTCAGTCTAATCGACCTATTAATGAAGTTTCTTTTAAAGAAAAACTCATGAAAATCGGTAGAAATTTAGCTATATCGAGAACTCAATAAAATTGTATCAAAATCGAGCTGCAGATTATTTTTATTAGCGCTTCCTTTTCGAGAATTTTTTTAATAATTTTCAAACATTTTACTTTGACGAAGTTCTGTCCCATTCCGAAAGCGAACGCGTTTTACGATGTAAGATGAAATCTAAATGAATAGCATCATTACAGAAACTTCAGTGTTTGTGTTACAATTTCAGCAAGCCTTCAGTCACGTAAAATATTATGTCTGGCGTTGGGTAAGGGTGAGAACAGACGGTCAGTTTTATATAACTTGACCGGATATAAAGTAGTTTTAAGTAAGTTTGTAAAGTTAGTTCGTCATGACGCCCCCCGAGCCAAAGGGTAATTATTTAATTAGTTAACTATTAGTCCAACGTCTATTTGAAAACCGATTTACTGTTAAATTAAGAAAAAAACGTCTACCTTCTACAGCTTAAGGTCTTTTCACTTTTTCAGATTTCACACTTTAATGAATATTCAATTCACACTTTTTATGACATGATTTCGACCAATTATAATGATGTTATGTGAAAATGTCCCGTGCTTATTATTTATTTATTGGGTATAACTCCGTGTCATTTTTTGCATGGCGCGGTCAAATCGTATTCGGTTTATAATAATTATGTTTTGCCTTGAACTCCGGTCACTCTATAAAATAAATAAATAAAATAAAATAAATAAATAATGACGGATAATTCACACAGCATTATCTAGCCCCAAGCTAAGCAGAGCTTGTGTTACATAACTGATATACTTAATACAATACACTATACATAGATCGATATATTTTTTTTATTCATAAATAACATCCAGAACCCCCTGAAAAAATATCTGCAGATAGTACAAACATTTGTCGTTGTTTTGTATTTGGAATCGAACCCGCAACCTTATGCGCCTTCACCCGTTGCGCCACAGAGGTCGCCGTCTATTGTTAACTGTAAAGTTTTGCTATTATTTTGTTGTAAAATGTCTTACACTTGAGTTACCTAAGTTAAGGAGTTCAAGTAATTTAAGGAGTTCAAGTTAAAACTGATAAGTTATACTAGTAAAGTACTAACACAAATGTATAATAAGTTTTATGTAGTAGTTACTCCTCAATAAATAAACTTTTCATAAGATTACAAAGTAAACGATCAGTCAGACGTTTCTATCGCGTCACGATCAATCACTGGTTAAAAATATACCAATTCAATAAAACTAGATATTTCGTAAAAAAAACTGTTCATCTATCCCCAGCCTTATTGTTTCGCTTATATCCGAACGAGCGAACGAGTTGCTGCACCTGCCACTGAAATGTGTCCACGATTTGTAAGAATACCTGGCGCTTTGTTACGGGAGATAAAAATGTTGGCGAAGACGTCGCGATATTTCACCGCGTGCGTAAACAACGTCGAGTGCTTTATTATGCGAGTAATAAGGAGCTATTTGTTCTAGGTCTTGATTTTATGCGGGTTTTTTGTGGGGTGATGCGGAAATGAGGTTGTCATAATAATTTGCGGATAGCGTTTTAAACTATCGCTGCGTAATAATGAGATGTAGGTATGTACTTAATATTAATTAGTACCTTACGTTTTTTATTGTGTAGTAGATTTCAGGTATTTCTTAGATAAATATTCTTATAATAACCACAAATCAAAATATAAAAATTACCAAAATTCTAATGAGAAAAGTGATTGTAAAATTAGGGTGAAAATGTCGGAAAATTATGACAAATGGCAGTCCAAGTAAGCATTTGAAATTTTGTGACTGAATTGACTTAGAAAATAAACTCTTTCTTGCTTTTTTACTTGAAAAATTCGTAAAACAACCAAAATCGTAAAATTATACTTCACACAAAAACACATAACTCTCCACGCACCCCAATAAATAACAACGAAAAATGTATTTCCTAAACAAGATCCAATCCGGACGGCATCCACTAAAGTTACAAATTGACTCATCGGTAATCCGGGTTCGGAACATACAGTCCGCAACAAAAGTAGCCCACATCCTACCTAATTATTTTAATATGCATATCTTTTGTGCGTATTTCGTACAGTTTGTTAATATGTACCTATTAGCACAGATTCGGTAATGTTACTTCCTATTAGTCCAATTTTTGATATAGAGCTCCCTGATTGAGTGCCATTGACTACCTCTGTGGCGCAGCAGGCGAAGGTCCCCCTGCGCCGCAGAAGGTTGCGGGTTCGATTCCCGCCTCGGGACAAATGTTTCTACGATCTGCAGATATTTGTTCAGGGTGTTCTGGATGTTTTTCTATGTATAACAAACAATATCTATCTATGTAGTGTATTGTATTATGTATATCAGTTATCTAGTACCCATAACACAAGCTCTGCTTAGCTTGGAGCTAGATAATGCTGTGTGAACTGTCCAGCATTATTTATTTATTTATTGACAGTAGCTACCCGAAGCTTGGAAGTCTTTTGCAGATCGTGACTACCTTGCCACAGAGCCACAATACGTTTACCGCTTTGGGGTCTCCACTAAACTATGTAAATTTAAGATACAAATTTGATTCAGCTAATACTCGTATTAAAAATGTATAATTTGCCTTTTTACCTTTTCTTACATTGGTAATGGAATAGGTCAGTTGGTAACACTTCAAGGTGTTCTCTGGTGATTGTATATCTCCAAAAATGTTGTTTATCTTAGCCTACAAGTACATTGACCAATAAATATGAAGAAAGTAGGTAATTAAGAATATTATGAATCTTCCTTGAGGATATTTGAGAGTGCTAATGATCTAAGTTGACCTCACGCTAGTAACCATTGAAGAAAAAACTAAAAATAATTCTTATTTGTTAGCAAAACAACATTATTACAGGTTGATTGTTTTGGTATGGAATTAAAACGCTAAGAACGGAATAATGTGTGCAGCCAATTACTTTCCCGCGGCAGTGGCAAGCGGGTTTCTAAGAACTAGGATCACAGAGTCTCCACGCGTATTATAAAGGCGAAAGTTTGTACTACTAAATGAATCGGGCTAAAATTATGCACACAGGAAGGTCTAAACCTGGATTAACATATAGCGTGCAGAAACTAGCCCTCAATATGTTACAAAAGTCGCCAACAACTCATTTCATAAATTATAAAACATGTAGTTGTTTTGGAAATCAATTCGCGTAGATTCAATTCAATTCATTCCAATATGGGAACTTCTCGGAAGCCAAGACACACTCCGATTCTCTGAGGCATAAATATAGGAGTATGTAATTCATGTTTTGTGTATCGTTCGTTGCTGACTGTACTTCCCCGCATAATCCGGGTGTTGGACGGGGATACTAAAAATCAAAGGTCACCATTAAATCCTGGCACGGATTGGCGAGATTTTGCGCATTATGATGCGTTACTGACATAAGAAGGAAGATTTAAGATTTTTCATTCTTAGCACGTTAGCATGAACAACACTGTGTACCTACCTTATTAGGTACCTTTCAAACAACTTCAAAAGATAGAAGGATCATAATACGGGGGTTTTTTGTGTATGTATATTTCGGGGATCTCCGCGAGCTGTTATCCGATTTTGATAATTCTTTTGTTTTTGAATAAACGCGGAGTTTTCTTACTAATAGAATTGTTATTTCCGAGAGATTACTATTTATGCCGCAATACTTAAAAAACACTGTGTCAATGTAAAGGATTTCGGAGTCAGTTTTTGCAAGCTCCTGCGTGGCAGGCGGACCTTCACCCGTTACGCCACTGAGGTCGTCAAATAAATGGTCGACTCAAATTTTTTTCTGTAAATAGTTTTCATATACATAGTACAGTCAGCCGCAATAAAATATGTACAAATAAGTACCGTGTAGGTCTAGAGAGCGTCTTTCAAATCAAATCAAATCAAATATTTTATTCCGGACAACTAGAATCCAGTATTTGTTACTAAAGGTAGGACTTATTATTAGGGTTAGTTTTAACTGATATCTACTAAAAATGATTACAAAATTAAATCAATTTAAATACAAAATTATATCACTCTCCCCATGAAGCAGGGGTGAGGTGATTCTACCAGCTATAGTTTTTAGGATGGTGTTGGATCTGTCACGTACCCTGCGCATCAGGGATGTCGTCTTTTTACGGAGGATGGCAGCAAAGTCATCCGTCTGGTATTCCACAAACATCCCCGATGCACTACAAAATCGAGGAAGTCCCAACATAATCCTAAATATATTATTGTACTGTACACGTAGGGTCTCCAGCGGCCGTTTGGTCTAGTTGATCCATAGGTCCCCAGTGTAGAAGCCCTGACAATAGGCTTTAAAAGCGTTATTTTGACTTCTTCTGAACACCGTGAAAACCTACGAATCAACATGTTACCCCTCACCGCTAGAGCCCTACGCTCTCTTTCAATGTCAACATTGTCCTTAGGTCGTCGGTGATATAATGCCTCAAATATTTAAAGATTTGACTTTGTTAATGATAATGCCGGTTAAGGTTATCTCTGGGAAGTCTTTGAGATTATTTCCGGCGACCTTAAAGACAACTTTGGCTGAACGCGGTGGTCGAGTATATTAGGTATAATCCGCACCCCGATCTTAATGCAATAGATCATCACATTTATCTCAAAGGATCCGTTTGTTGTCAAAATGGGAACTGTCCGACCACTTTCATTTCAGTTCGAAATGACTCCGGCCATGAAAGCGGTCCCATTCTGATCGTTTGATTATAACTCAACGTTATGGTTTAGTTACATATTGGGCGAGTCATAGCGAGCCTAAGGCTTGTACATGCTGTCAAATCTGTCATCAAGAACGACATTTGTGACTCGGACAACATGTTACAAAGCGAGGTGTAACATTACCAACATAGCTTACAACAGTATTACTAGTATACTATGTATAATTTAATTTGTACGGCCATATCTCAACGTGCATAATGGCCTAATAGGGTTCATAATACTCTATCTTTAGTGACGTAACACCTCGTTCATGAATTGTTTTTATGATTGAAATTAAAGGGTTATATATGGGGGGTTGGGTCCCCACGTCTCGCGTGACACCTTGCCTATTCACAGCGTCTCACGAAAAGTCCGACAACACCCTATAGATGACTACTACTTTGATAATAATAGATTAGAAATAGGTAGTGTAACGATATAATTTTTGCAGTAGCTATACGTTTAAATGTAGCTGACAGTCTTAAATTGGCAAAAGACTTTTCGAGAACCTTCTATGATTCAACTCGAATGTTGAGACGTTTTCAATTTCCGACGCGACATGACTTGTGACGTCTGAATGGTGAAGGTGATCTTGTATGGACGTAGATTTATGTAAGGGATTTTATGATCCTAAAGGACCACTTTGATAGGAGTGAGTCTCGCGGCGAGCCAATAGAAATTATCGTCACCATAAAGTCCCCATAACGCTTATTGCTTATTGGATTCTCAGTAGACAGCAGAAAATAATATTTAATGAATGTACTACGGAACAATGAAAAGTGATGAAACTCGAAATACTGGAGAACGGTATTCAGAAAGACACATGAGCCCAAATAACAGAATACCTAAGCCACACAATTTCGAAAATTTTGAGCAAACGCTCACGACCTCGATTGAACGCATACCGGAAAGAATACCTATAATAATGGTAGACCTTTCTAATCATAAATTGTGAAATATTATCCCGTTAAATTTTCGATCACGTTGCCGCTGCCACAAAAAACGAACTCTTATTCTTGTTATAGAATGACGAGTATCGCTAACGCTTTCCTCGCCCATGGAGGTGATCTCTTAGGTTTTTGAGTTTTATCCACTGAGAGTAAAACTATAACCACACAATTGTGTTTGGTCTTTTGTCGCTGTTATATATGTGGTAGTGTGTCGTAACATTATATGTATGAAATTGATCTGCTTCCGACTTTACGCCACAATACACCACACCATAATAGTGTCGTTTTAGCTTTACCACTACTTAGCAAACATTAGCTCTACCGAACTGACATCGATAGAGGCCATGTCTGCAAAGGACCAAAGAGCTCGAATTGGAGGCAAATTCGGCACCAATTTACATTTCCAACAACAGTTCATTTGACATCCTAATTGCGTCTCTGTTTGCCTTCATTTGAATATTCGTGTGGATACTGCAGTTTTCAATTAAAGTAATAACGGGTTCGTCTCTCTTCCACGTCGTTGATTATGTACATATTTGGACTCATCTTCAATCTAAGCTAGCACCTCACTTCGATACCAGATGGTATCGAACTGAGGTGCTAGCTTAGAATTTGCTGCAAAAAGGATCTACCGCCGAACTGCGACCGCCAACCCGCGTGGGAATTATCACTACCCCCTAATGACAAAAGCGATTATGGCACTTATCAGGAGGCCTACGTTCGGCAGTGGTCTGGTAAAGGCTGTTGATGTGATCTGGTATCCATAAGACATGCTCTGTTTACATTGGGACTAGCTATAGGTGCTGCCTCCCCTAATGAGCGCCATAGCGCCCTGTCTTCCAGCAGTGGACTAATGTAGGCTGATGATGATGATGATGATGATGATGATAGGTGCTGCTGTGTGATAACTGTCTAGATTAAAGGTCGATTCACACATATCAGTGAAGCCACAGTTCCGCAACGTGTTCGCTCAGTTCAGTATCAGTGCTACAGTGTTGCGTCAGTGATTCAATTCACACATGTCAGTACTCAGTTCACGAAGCTTCAGTGAAAACGGGTCCAATTCTATCAATCGCTCGTCCTCCATTTTGTTTTTGATGCCGCGGCGTCCGTGATCCGACAAAAAATATCGTCGTCAACGAATTGCCGGTGAGTCCGTGATTGCCGGTGTCGGCACTGACACTGAGAGCACTGTGTCGTCACTGACACTGACAAGTTCCATTGCCCATCCCGTTCATAGAGAATGTATGAAAGAATATTTCGCACTGTGCCGGTACTGTGTCGGAACTGTGACTTCACTGATATGTCGCACCTTCGGTAGAACAAGGGCACAACTACCTAATTTTCTAAAAATGACTTGAGTATGTAAAAGTGCTTTAAAAACGTGTTTTTACCCGGAGGAACAAAGACACTCGTTCAATTCCATCTAATTTCGCCAGAGGGCGACAGTGCCTTTGTCACATTGAAGCGTTTTTTCAAACGTATTGGCGCGACAAAGTCCTATTGGTCAGGTGCGGCGCAGCCGGCAAGCGGAGTGGTTGTCAGCTGGAGCGTATAAGTCGTTAAGGTAAATATGCCCTTTTGATTTCAGATTTTTGGAGGAACAAAGTCTCACTTTCTTTACGTACGCCCATTTCTTAGAAAATAATTTGGAGGTACAAAGTCGTTCGAACAGTGTTGTGCCTTTGTATGTCCAAAATGTGAAAAAAATCGGAAGAAAGATGACATTCGGCAGTTAATTGCCTCGAACATTGTTCCGAAATTTTATAAACAGTATTATAATGATTTCTTTAATTATGATTCGGTGACAAACGTTAATTGCTAACTAGTTTAATAAATAAGTAACGATTTCACTATTTGAATGAGTAGGTACAGTAAGGTACTTGGGTACCGTACATAACTTAGATTTTTGAAACTTTTATTTTTAATTTTGATCAAGATGATTGATTATTTAAAGAAAGATCTCACTATTCGAATAAATAGGTACACTATTTAACAGCCATACTCAGAGATGTTAATGATTGCTTAAACAATTACTGAGAAATTTTTGTTTTTTAGAATTTTCCACTCAGATACGTTCAATTGCCATAAAACCTCAGTGAAAAATACGTATAGTCTTGCTTTCGCCTCTATTTTTATATAACTTTAATAGTACTGATTATGTTAAAATATTGAATTGATTAATTGATTGCAACGACTGTAATTAGTTAGGAACAAAGACTTTGAAATGTAATGTTGTTTGCCATACTTCATTGTTATATTGAAATATTTTTTGAAGTCTTCCTACTAAGTGTTATTGTGCCTGTTGGTTCCAATTGAAACTAATAGTTAAATACAATTTTTGTAAGAATTATTGTTATTTTTATTTAAAATATCCCTCAAAAATAAAAGTAAATACGGTCATAATTACACACATTGTGTGAATTGACCTTTACTCGACAATTATTTCATGAATCTACTATGTTGTGGCTATCACGACATAATAGTAGGTATTGGTACCCACTAGTGAATGTACCGTCGCGGTCACCGCTCTGATTGTTACGCAACCGATCTGCCACCGCAGCGAAATGCATGGTTAGTAAATGTAAAGAGTATTAATTTGTGTCATAAAATTACAAGTCAAGTTAGAACAAACAAATGAAAGTTACAACCGTGACATCAAAAAAGGTCATCGCTCAGCATGATGCACAGCATGATGCACGCTGGTTGAATCGCTTGTGGAAACGGGCTTTGCCGCACTCACTGCCCAGCCTCCAGGCTGTGCGTCATGGGCAATGGAAGTGTTGGTTTAGCTTAGAATAAAGTAATATTTTACACAGCACCATCTTGCCGAAAGACAAACTGTAGGTTTTTATATAAAGAGTGGCCACAAATGGCTGAAAATGGAGACGAGTGGGCGATGGATAAACAGGCCTATGCTTAGCAGTGGGGCACTGTAGACTCTTTAATATTAATGAATATCGCTTGTCCCGCGAATAAAATCGTAATTGCATAATCTATTTTTGTCAGGAAAAATAAAAGAAGGTAATTATTTTATTTCTAGGCTCCTAGGTACACTACATATACAAATTATACATCAAATGAATGCAATTTTTGTATCATTTGACGATATAAACATTATTTTTATATATTTAGTGTAAACATGCAAAATTAACAAGATATACTTTACAGTAATTTATCTAATTAGACTGAAAAGCAATAGCATTTTACGATTGTTTTACTGTTTGAATGAAGAAATTATGCAGATCATACAAAAGTGTTGTGTCGGAGGCCAAAATCCACTTTGGGTGAGCCGCAGGAGTAAGTAAGTAGATCACACAAAATAATGTCCCGCAGTGGGAGTTGTACCTGCATCATGCCGCGTCCATTCTGCATCCCACTGTCCCTGAAAATAAAATAAACCGTGTCCTAACACTTGGTGGCAATTGTAGGTAGTCAATCACTCACCGATTTACACGTCGATGTTACATCAAAAGTCTACCGCTGTTCATTACTGTAATTTGATTTTAATCAAATGATCGATCAACTCGTTGTGACACAATCCATTTGTTCCAATTTACATATTTCTGAATTTTCACGTGCCATTGCTCAAAATTTTACAATTATTAATGTTTTACTCTATTTGTTCGTAAGAAAAAAATTCAATAATACCGTACTATCATGGTAATTTTTCACTTAGTTTCATGAAGTGTAATTAGTTCCAAAATAAATTAAGTACTTTAAAAAAGATATTGAGAAGGAAATCCTACGAATATTATTAGCTTTCGCAAAGTTTGAGAAATGTGATATACTTATATATATAAGATGTACTTGTTCTAAAACAATGCCACTCTGATTGGATCGACCTGAAATTTTGCAAAGGTTCAATTTTAGACCTTGAATAACATAGAAGCTATATCTTTATCTTGGTAAAAAAAATCGTGCGACGCTGCTGACGGAAGCTAGTTAAACGGGGTCTTTGGCGTAGGCATCTACGGCAAAGGCGTCTACGGCGTAGGCATCTACGGTGGTGGGCGTCTTCGGCGTAGAGGTTTACGTATGTAGCAGCGTAGTATGGTTCTATGACGATCGTTGCAGTATTTAATTTGTATGAAGATTGAATGGATGTTGATCCATGAAATACGTCTTAAAGTCACGGGCAGAAGACAGTTTCGAAATAATGGAGTTTTATATCGTCCTTTCAATATCTCACTAATATTTTATCGCAATTCTAAGGTCAGGTCAAAATTCGCAATTCATCTTCATCAACATAACTTAATTTTATAAATATTCGAAAGGGTAATTCTTCAACGTTGAAACTTAAATTTAACCAGTTTCGCCGGTTCTATAATCGATGCGAACTTGTGGAGTTTTCCCAGTTTTCCCCTTTGTCAGACTAAGTTGGCAACTCTTGAAGTTTTTTCTCTCAAGTTAAAGGCTATCAGGATCTACTTTCAAAAGCAATTTCCTCGCGGAAAACGAAAATTGTGTTTTTAAATTTACTTGTTATTTAGTGCAGCTTAATCTAAATGTAATGCACTGAGTAAAATGTGTTTTGTAAGTGAGGCCGCACACCAGACATACACTTATATTACGAGAATCGTAGCACCACATTCGAAACGTGACACATTTATCCCCCCGTAACAAGCGCAAGCACTCACACGAAGGACACATTTGTACACTACTAAAATATGTGTCCTTGGTGCCCGAAAAATAGGGTATATGAGTAGAACTTTTTTAATCGTTTATTTAGGTTAGCCGTTAGACAGCTACGCACGTCAAATCGACCTTTAATCTACATATTTTGATGAGGTAGATCCTTCCCATCTTACAATGGAAACAATGGTATCAAGCGAGATAAGACAACTTTCCTGATTGATGCGGTTCTAGTGAGGAGCGTCATAACCATGACGTCTGAAAACCAAACTCTAGAAAACCGTTACCTGTGGAGAAAACCGCGACTCCTTTATTATTCATAATGTCGAAGCTTTATTTTATTACAAATCATCACACTTTACATTTATTATAAATGAGAAAGTTTGGAGTATGTATATTTGTAACCTCTTCTGCTGAACGGATTGAGCTGAAACTTTGCATAAATGAAGTTCTGGGCCTGGAATAACAATAACCCGTTTTATTTTAAAACTATATCGTTTATTGATGAATTTATTACATATGTGTGAATAAGGTTCGTACTAACCCGCTCACATCCATAATGAACATCCATAAGGTCCTATTTAACCCCCGACGCAAAAAGAGGGGTGTTATAAGTTTAACGTGTCTGTCTGTGCATCTGTGTATCTGTCTGTGGTATCGTAGCTCCCAAACGGATGAACCGATTTTCATTTAGTTTTTTTTGTGTCATAGATAATTTTATCCCGAGTGTTCTCAACCATGTTTCATGAAAATCTGTTCAGCTAATAAACGTCGGCGGGTTTATAACATTTTTAATTTTGTCTTAATAACTCGGGGAAACGCGTCCGAAGCAGCGAGTAGATGGTATAAGAAATCAAATTATGGTTTTGCTTAACCCTCCAACATAGAAGAAGACTCGCCTTACTCGCAAAAAAAGCACTCAAGCCGCCACATATGCGCGCACAAATAACGTCGATTGTAACTTTTTTGAGCGCCAGAGAGCGTCGATCTCAAAAGGTTAAGTAGGTACTACATTTATTTATTTATTTAGTTCATGATACCTACTATTAGTTGGCATGCATAGCCACAATGGAGTGGCTCCACTCGGCATGCGGAATGTGACATGCAGCTTGCTGCGTGATGCATTGTCCTGCAACAGGTCGGGAGGCCACCATTTAGGGTTCCGCAAATTAAAGTCACCAGACGAGATAAGTTTTTAAATCGTAATAATATGATATAGGTGAAATTTTGTATATTTCTTCGTGTTTTTGTTTGTTACTCTTTTACAATGAAACAAACGGATTTGGATGAATTTTGGTACCAGGACTTATATCCTGGAATAACAGATAGACTTTTGGTCCTTGATAAGTGTAGTGTGATAATCAAATCATTGAAATTTGTCAGTAACACCACGGGTTACAACCGCGGGGCGCCGCTAGTAAAACCTAAGATTGTAATTGAAAATGAATGAAAATTTCAAAGGTTGGTTGTTCAAAACATTAGTTTCGTAACTTGTACACCAAACACTTGCAGTTTATAATATTATTGTGGTTTAAGGTAACATATTAAAAAAAACTAATAACTTTGTTTACCCATAGTGGTGGTGCCGGCTTAGAAATGACACCACCCCAACTCTTTCCGCGGGTGTCGTAAGAGGTGGCTAAGGGATATCCATCGGGGGCGGGCAGCAGCGCCCCCTGCAGAACAATTCTACCACCAAACTGCGATCACCAACTCGCATGCCCAGCGTCGGGATTATGGGCACTACCCCCATGAGATAAGAGCCAATAAGGCACATATCAGGGGAGACCTGCGCCCAGCAGTGGACCGATATAGGCTGTTCAAGTGAGGTGAGGATGATGATAATGATTAATAAGATAATTTTACTCTCGTATAAATAAATAACCTACAAAACCCAATGAAGCCTGGGTTTAGACTCGCCCTTGCCACACACGCTGTACATCGGTATTTACTGTGGGTATAGTGACACCGCCCTGACATGTTCATTTATTTTATTCCGACAGTGACAGCATGTTTATAGCAGTGCGCTCCGTTGTTTCATTTATTTTGTGGTGGCTTTTCAATGAATATTATGTAGGTAGCATCTGTGCGCATAAGAATAGCGGACGGAACCTTGTCAAATTACATTTGATGTCTACCTCTTTTGTCTTCAAACCTAAATACATAAATAAAAGTTGGAACAGTGACCAACAATCATTCAATTTTTATCCGATGAAATAACTATTGCTCTATTTTTCTTTTCATCTCAGTAACTTTTGGCATAAATGTCCTCTATCCAAATAATTATAACTTAGATAAAAAGAACAATGTGATGCCTGATGTCAGGGTCATAATCTTCGAACTCCTTTCTTTGGTTTTGACAACTTTCATTCATCATTTCATTCATTTTTCGTCCATTTACGAACTTGAATTTGCATCGTTGTCGAAATTATAGTTTTTCTTCCTTCTGGTTAATAAATGTGTTTATTTTATATATTCACGGATGTCTATCGCGTTTATTAACATACTATTTAAATACCCGTAAATGTTAATACCTTCTGGACAATTACCCCTCATGAGATAAAAGCCAATAAGGCGCTTATCAGGGGGAGGCCTGCGTCCAGCAGTGGACCAATACAGGCTGTTGAGGTTGCGGTAGAGGAATATTTATAATAATGTGTTCCGATGTTCTGAAAATGTCTTGGACTCTAGAGAAGAGTATAGATAATGTAGGTAACAATTTTGTGTATGTAGTTTGATTCCTGCTATGTTGTAGGGGGTATCAAACACACCTGTTTGTTCAGCTCAACAACACAATCAGGCACATAGATCCCCAGGGAATAGTCTGCTTCGAATCTGTACTTCAATAAAGATATCGGTATAATTCTGTAGATATAATAAATAAATAAATAAATAATGCTGGACAAGTCACACAGCATTATCTAGCCCCAAGCTAAGCAGAGCTTGTGTTATGGGTACTAGATAACTGATATACTTAATACAATACACTACATAGATAGATATTTTTTATTATACATAGAAAACATCCAGAACGCCCTGGACAAATGTCTGCAGATCGTACAAACATTTGTCCCGAGGCGGGAATCGAACCGGCAACCTCCTGCGTCGCAGGCAGACCTTCGCCCGCTGCGCCACAGAGGTCGAGATATGGTACGATCTCCCAGTGCTAACTCAACAAATGGCCTGTGTTGTGTTACAATTAAAACTAAATGCAAAGATACGCTATTTCCAATCTTTTGCAACATGCCTACCTAATGAAAAACAAAGATGGAAAGACGTACCTAAACCGAAGTTCGACCGAGTCAACAATACGCACGCGAAACACGAATGCCGGCGGCGCCGCGCCGCGGCTGGTCCGGCTATGACTGAGGTGGGTGGACCTAATTGGACCTAATTTGAGCGTTCCACTTTCGAGAAGCTGGTACCCAATCTCCAGAATTTTACTTACATCGACGAATTCCTTTCAGACCTAGAAAGCTAAGAAAATGGCGAATATCTAATTCAATATTTTCTGCTCAAAAAATTTCAGTGCCGCATGACACAAGCACCACCAATTGAGCTTATGGAAGTCATCATTATCAGACCTACTAGTCCAGAGCTGGACAAATGTAGTCTTGCAGGTAATCCCACCTGGCTGGAGGGCATCATACACTACGTTTGCCGAGTCGCAGTCTCCATTCAAGAACACCTTTACCCAAGCGGTTGTCGGTTCTTCACGAGATATGGCCGGCCCACGGCCACTTCAACTTGCTTATTAGGTACTTATTATACGGAAGTAGCATTAACTAATCTGGAGACACGTAAGCGAGTCCGAAAATCAATTGACCGTATAACGAATTTCCGAAAGAATTCTATACTTACTTTGATACACTTGATCGTAAGAAATTTTGGCGTTTGCTATGCATTGTACGTATCGTCTACTCTTCATAACTATTTTTTTGTCTTATTTATCAGTATGGCAAAAGTAAAAGCGAAACCGGCTCAAGGCTCGTCATGTCTTGATCAAAATGTGGTCCGCCCATATAGGCTGGGTCATATAGTTATTCTGTGGCTGGGTTCACATTAGGTCAGACCAACTGTTTTACCGGAACGAAAATTATATCCGTAGAAGTACCCGTAAGCCGAAAGGGGGTGATTCTGGACATCGAGGCGGGAAACGTTTGTTCTACAATTTTTTGAATTTCGAACTTTTTGTTTAAGACAGAGATGTTTTTTTCATATTCGTCTTTTTTACGTGTATTCTTACATTGTTACCATTGTTTAGAAATTTCAATGGATTTACATCATTTTTGTAATAATTTCATGACAAAACACTGGTTTTTGTAAATAGCAAAAAAACATTTGTGGAATATTTTGTAATGTTAAATAATGTAAGAGTGCGTGTAATAGAACAAGAACACGAATAGAAACAAACAAAGTTGAAAAAAAAATATATTTGAAATTCAAAAAATCGCTATTTATAATTACAATTACCTCATTTCGGCTTAGTATAACCTTTCCGTGGCACCTTGTATTGAATTAAAATCAATAATCAAAATCAAAAACTCTTTTTCGATAAATACAATAAATGTACAATAAGAAATAAAAGTTTTATCGGGTCGCTCTATTGTGAACAGCACTATGGAAATACATATCGCACCTTCGGTAGAACAAGGGCATAATTGCCATGTTTGTGATTTTACAGGAGAGACATTTTAAGATTTTTTTGTGTTGCGAGTCAATTTATCTTCTTCTTATATTGACCTTGAGGTAATTTCTTTAGTGTGAAATGTACCTTATAGTTTTGTGAATAATAGCATGATCTTTAAAGTGCTTAAATAATTATCGTTTTAATTATTTTCATATAAATATAAAAACTTACCTACACATAAGCCTTTGTTCCGCCAAAATTCTTAAAAAAATGTAATTATGACCGTATTTACTTTTATTTTTGAGGGATATTTTAAATAAAAATAACAATAATTCTTACAAAAATTGTATTTAACTATTCGTTTCAGAGTGTGTTGGTTCCAAAAAACTATTAGTTTTTTGGAACCAACAGGCACAATAACACTTAGTAGGAAGACTTCAAAAAATATTTCAATATAACAATGAAGTATGGCAAACAACATTACATTTCAAAGTCTTTGTTCCTAACTAATTGCAGTCGTTGCAATCAATTAATCAATTAAATATTTTAAGATAATCAGTACTATTAAAGTTATATAAAATATAGAGGCGAAAGCAAGACTATACGTATTTTTCACTGAGGTTTTATGGCAATTGAACGTATCTGAGTGGAAAATTCAAAAAAACAAAAAATTCTCAGTAATAGTTTAAGCAATCATTAACATCTCTGAGTATGGCTGTTAAGTAGTGTACCTATTTATTCGAATAGTGAGATCGTTCTTTAAATAATCAATCATCTTGATCAAAATTAAAAATAAAAGTTTCAAAAATCTAAGTTATGTACGGTACCCAACCTTACTGTACCTACTCATTCAAATAGTGAAATCGTTCCTTATTTATTAAACTAATTAGCAATTAACGTTTGTCATCGAATCATAATTAAAGTAATCATTATAATACTGTTTATAAAATTTCGGAACAATGTTCGAGGCAATTAACTGCCGAATGTCATCTTTCTTCCGATTTTTTTCACATTTTGGACATACAAAGGCACAACACTGTTCGAACGACTTTGTACCTCCAAATTATTTTAAGAAATGGGCGTACGTAAAGAAAGTGAGACTTTGTTCCTCCAAAAATCTGAAATCAAAAGGGCATATTTACCTTAACGACTTATACGCTCCAGCTGACAACCACTCCGCTTGCCGGCTGCGCCGCACCTGACCAATAGGACTTTGTCGCGCCAATACGTTTGAAAAAACGCTTCAATGTGACAAAGGCACTGTCGCCCTCTGGCGAAATTAGATGGAATTGAACGAGTGTCTTTGTTCCTCCGGGTAAAAACACGTTTTTAAAGCACTTTGGCATACTCAAGTCATTTTTAGAAAATTAGGTAGTTGTGCCCTTGTTCTACCGAAGGTGCGATATGCCAAATACGCATTCGACACCTTTGTCGTTCCTGGAAACTGACGGTCCGACCTAATGTAAACCCCCTCTAAATGTTTAAATACCCTCATTTGCGGCCCGCGCAGGAACGCAATAGATGAGTCATCCTGGCCGACAAGTTAAAAAATATATGACATCGACGTTTAGGTAGGTAATGCTTAGCAAATTGTTTATCCAACCAATAGCAAACAACTCACATAACTTAGCATACAAAGTATTTTTTCGTAGAAACTTGGCAAGTGGTTAGCTACCAGAGTTTCGCGACAATTGCCCACTTGCCCGGTGTGGTAAACAGTTGAATTTATGTGCTTAGACGGAGTTTGTAGCCAACGACCTCTCAAGGAAACTTCTGGAAGCAAATGTGTTGTTGATGTTGCGAGCCGCGAGATGTGACATTAAGGCTGGGTATTCCAGCAGAGGCCGCACTATATGATTTTCAAAATCATCTAAGACATAGAAATGTGCTTAAAATTCTGAAAAAAAGATATCTATTTATTATTTAAGGATCTTCTCTAGTCAAAGTCGCATTCAGTTACATGATCGAATGAACTTCACTCGATAGAAAATAATCCATTTTGTATTGTTTTTTTCAATATTATGAATAAACTACTGATATTCTACGTCTTTCTTTTTGAACTTATCTAAAGATATTAAATATTTCTAAACAAATTCGCAGAGTTTGACTTGATGAAATGATTTTCTTAATCACTAGTGTTAAATACCCACAAAATGCACGAGCGCGGCGGCTTGGCAGGCGCGATGTGTCGCGTGGTGCCATCCAGCACCGCTAGCGCACAGCTCAAAAAAAGCATTCAAATGAAGGCTTAAACTCTTAATCTTTAGATTCATTTTAGGGAGACAAAATGGGTTACCGCAAGTCAATCGAGTGGTCTGCGAGCTGTCTTTTATCTGATGCCATGAATATAAAATTGATATAATAAAAATTCATATTTAGACGCACAGTTTTGGACAGTTTTGGCGGCAGTGGTCCAGTCCAGATGTCCGACAACCTTTAATCCTCTTTTCCAGGAGAGTCGCAAATACCGTGTTTCAAAATCGTATTGGACTGGACCGAATAGGCAATTAACCCCATCGAGTCCACCTTGCGCGCAATTACAAAGCAGGGGGAAGTACACGTAATTGAGTTACTACACGTTGTCCGTGGGGTTGCCAGGCAGGTCAGACAGGTTGTGGATAAATTCTTAGAACATGTTAAAATCATTATTGCAACGACGAAACAAGTCGTGGTCTGTTTGTTGTATCTTGCCTTGAGGTTGAATCGTATTGTAGCTGCGAGCCTAGTGTTGCATTTTTTTTTTTGTTAAAGCCGTCAGATCCAGAAGATTTAGTGAAAAACAGAATTTGAGCGAAAGCTCCTTGTCTACCTCTATTATTTGTACTGCTAAGGTTTGGAACTAGCTGATTGCTTGTATTACTACAACCTGGGTCTCGTCACGACAGTATATACCTTCGTGATACATCATCTAACACATCATCACTTTGAGTGTATTACACCTTTAGCGCGTTAGTGCACTATTTCGACGCAGAAAGACAGCTGTTAGCCATAGCTATTTAGCGCTCTGACGGAGAGGTACAAGCTGAAATAAACTTTTTTGCGTTAAATCTAGAATCTAAAATGTATTTTTTCCCGGCCCAGAAAGATAGACAGAAAGACTAATGTCAACAGGCCATTGCCATCTGATAAATTTTCTTTAGCTACATGTAAGAGTTCTAGCAGGCAACACTTTTAGAGTCAACGAGTCGAACGACAGGGGAATGACATACTGTGTGGAACTTTAATTTTCCTGTGTATAAGGGGTAAACAGGACGCTCAAATTACTTTGTGCAGGGACTCCTCTTTGAAACCCTGATAGATGGTGGGTCAAAGCTGATTACAACACTTTCAAGTGGAGGGTACATGTGTGTACATCTACGAATTGGGTTTGGGAGTTTTTAAATTAAACCCTGCCAAATTGCGAAGAGGATTTTTGAAAAAGTTTCATAAAAATAAAAAGTAAAACCGTGCGTTTTTTTAACACCGACAAGACAGCGATCCGAAAATTTTTTTCAACCATTTCGACAAATCTTCAACCCAGCAATATCTACGTGCGCTTAATTAAATTTTAAATAAAAAATCCGTTATTCTCAAAACGTTAAGTTATTGGGAAAGCATTACTTGACAAATTCAATAACTGAAGAATAAAATAAATCTTCAATATCCTAAGCCGTAGCCATCAAAATGCGTAATAGAATAAAATCTAAGCGCAATAAATCCTGCTGGCCATTGATAGCAGTTAAATTGCCTTTAAATCCGACCTAACGGTTATAGGGTGAAAAATGTACGGATTTGTGAGAAGCACGGTTAATTTAACATTTGGGATTCGCTGAATTATGGCATGAATAAAATAACAATCAGCAATATTGTTAATATTTTTTGTTGTTGGAAAGCGGGCGAAAAATGCTTCGGTGATTTTGATAAAATTTCGCAATAATTGGCAACGGTTAAACGGGTTTCTAATCAATAATTTAACCTTAAATCTGAAAAACATAATACCTTATCTTTTCATTTTATCTAACCTGTTTTGTCCCACTGCTGGGCAAAGGTCTCCCCCAAACTCTTCCAGGAATCGCGTTCGTTGGCCAGGTCCAACCAATCTACCCGGAATGCGTCATTATTCATTAAAAAAACCTTTTTTTAATTAAATGTTCAAGGGTATACCTATTTTTCTCAAAAATTTACAGAGTGATTCATTGAATGTAACAGCTTGGTAACAGGAAAGTAAATCATTCGTTGAATGTCACGTTTAAAAGAGATTTTCTTTTTACGAAAACTCCTTCGATTTCTGAAATGGTATGAATTCTTTCAAAACAAATTTCAGACAAAGGGGGATTGGTGAACGAAATATAGGTTCAAAATACACAGAAGGAAACTGCTGCAACTCTATAAGGCTCCTTAACGCATTCACTGCTCAACCTCGGCACACGGGGCTGGGGTATTTCATCAGCGTCTTGGGCCATAAAAGTGTTAATCCTCTCATATACAACCACGAGTTGAGTTGAAGTGGCTACCGTATCCTTCTGTATGTATAAAAATCAATTGTTGTTGTTTCGTTTCCTCTAATACACAGGTTTAAAAGACTTAGAGAATAACTTGTTCACGGCGTCATCTACACAGTACCTACGTAATAATAAGGTAACCGTCAATAATACGTAATACGTCCTTTTTGTCAACTATAAAAAATCCTACCAGCACCCTACACCAAATTCAGTTACCACCCAGACCGCCAGATGTTCACCTCCTTAGTAAAGTACAAAACATTTTCCTACCTCCCAGCACGAAGCGGACATAGGTACAAGTTGTCCTGGCATACGTGACCGGCGTACTAACCACGACACAAGTCAGGAAGGACAGGCGACGGCACAAGTCGAATGGTGATGAATGCTTTTCAACCATGCTCCTTACGTGAGGGGAAGTTCTGTGGGCTGGCTCAAACTGTCGAAGAATGCTAATAAGATGTGAAATTGCCTGAAAACTGTGCGTTTCCATGGTGTTACGTTATGTTTAATAAACAGCTACCTAGAAATGGTGGACTCTTAATGTAGCTTTTGCAGGGCAGTTTGAATTTAAAACATATTTAAATGGAAAACTCAAGGCAAGGTCCTTTTAAAGATGTCGTCATGAACCTGCTGCCGTTTTTCTAGCCCAAAAAAAATTTAAAAACAAGGCAAAATTCAAAAATTTTAACACCCGCTGACCTTTATTGGCTGAACAGATTTTCATGAAATATGGCTAAGAACACTCGGGATAAAATTATCTATTACACAAAAAAAACTAAACGAAAATCGGCTCATCCGTTTGGGAGATACGATACCACAGACAGATACACATATACACAGATACACAGACAGACACGTCAAACTTATAACACCCCTCTTTTTGCGTCGGGGGTTAATAATCTTTAGAATAAAAATCCAGAATATTTGACGACGATAATTATGAAACACGACACGACAACATTGAAACCTATGATAGGCAAAATGATGCATCGAATTAGGAAAATGAAAATCTTAAACCGGTATTACGGGGCGGGTATATTAATTGATACCAACTACCAATTAATATACCAATTCGCTTTTACTACGCCTTTTCCCCGTATCGTGTTACACAGCGAGCGTCCGTGACTGCACGACGCTCGTTGTGTAACACGTTTCATTACGCGCCGTAACGCCGGTCAGTATACCCGGTTTTATAGTCCTGCCACATGATGACAATACTTCAATTTAAAGTAATAAAAACGTAAAAAATACTTTTTTAATCATACGTAAGTTATCTATGACTGTACTAACTCGGCCTCGGTAAAAAAGCTTCCCGATTGAATTCCGCAGCACATACATTCAATACGTGCAAGATTTGTTACTGGGTATTGTCAGGACTCTATACCCACGGCCCCAACACTGGGACATTAGAGGAATACACTAGAACAAGGAGGCTGCAGGCAATGCTATTTTTAAACGTCGCCTAAAACGTAGGCTTATCGAGCAAAGGTTTTATAGCTATATGAAGAGTTCATAAGCTCAAAATTATGCTTATATTATTAATTCTATTGAATGTTTTTTCTATTTGTTTTTTATGCAGGAGGTTGCGGGTTCGATTCCCGCCTCGGGACAAATGTTTGTACGATCTGCAGACATTTGTCCAGGGCGTTCTGGATGTTTTCCATGTATAAAAAATATTTTTATCTAAGTAGTGTATTGTATTAAGTATATCAGTTGTCTAGTACTCATAACACAAGCTCTGCTTAGCTTGGGTCTAGATAATGCTGTGTGAATTGTCCAGCATTTTTTTTTTCTGTTAGTTGCCTTTAGTATGCTAAAGCTAAGTAATTTTTCATGTCGTGTGTAAGACGGTACAATTGTAGAATTGTATTTCATACTCAGATGATGAATAGCCTGACATGTAACATTTTCTGTTATTAATAAAGAACAGCTATAAGTCTTGCTCAGCTGTGGAATTACGCAAAAACCACCCATCCTATATTGACATCGTAAGCCCTTTGAATGGTCTTCGACATAAAATTCCAAATAACGAAGGCCATGATTGCAGAGCGATCCATCCGAAATGTATGTAGCGTTTATGGATATGGATCTATATTTTACTGTAAAATATTATAGAGAAGTTTGCAAAATAAGAACACTTTGAAAAATGATCAAAAAAGGTGGGAATTATTTTGAAAAGGAAGGGCTACCTCACCGAGTTGGGTATCAAATAAAATGTATAGGTTTGTGCATTTCAAACCCGTTTTTGAAATTTCTGTAGAGTACACACTTTATCAAATGAATTAAAATGTAGTTTGATATTTTTTTAACAAATTTATTCACAAAGAAAATTATACTAGTATTTACAATTGAAACAATTGAGCTACCTGCCGACTGTTGCAAACAGTCTACAGATAGCTTGGTATTATTTTTATTACCTATAAATTTTTATTACCACTAATTATTTTAGGTATTTTGAAGATTTTTTTTATTTCGAGGTCTCACCGTTACCTTTAAAACATATGTATTTGTATAATTCGACAAACGTTCGACACCCTCGTCGCGCGAATTACACTCGCACTTGATGGGTCTTGTTTCTTAGTCGCACAACAGTTCGAATCCGATCTTGATCCTACCTCAACCTCAACAGCCTGTACTGCTGGACGCAGGCCTCCCCCTGATAAGCACCTTATTGGCTTCTATCTCATGGAGGGTAGTGCCCATAATCGCCACGCCGGGAATGCGGGTTGGGGATCGCAGTTCGGTGGTAGAATTGTTTTGAAGGGAGCGCTGCTGCCCGCCCCCGGTGGATATCCCTCAGTCACCTCTTACGACACCCGCGGGAAGAGTTGGGGTGGTGCAAATTTTAAGCCGGCACCACACAGCTCATTCTGTACGCAGCTTATTAATCGTAATCGTGCCGCAAAGTCAAGGCCTAGATTTCAGCCAGGCTGGCTGTGAAAACGCTTGTTTTATTGAACTATCTATAAGGAAGGGCTGGGAAGGGCTACGGTCAAGATCGGGAAATATTCATGAGTAGCTGTAGTTTATGCTTCTATTGTATTATTTTTTGTTTCAGTCCGACGAAAAAGGTTGAAAATTAAATGTAGGTAGAGCTGGCTGATCCTTTTTGAATGAGAAGCATAACAAAAACATAATAAGGAACATTTGATGTTCCCTATTATATTTCTTATAGCAGATATCGATTGTTTTGTTTTGTGCTTGATTGCTGATGTTACAGTAAAACCCGTTTTTAGTGAGAACGCTTTTTTATTAAAGTCAGTTTTTACTAAATGCCTTTATAATAGCTAGAATTTCCTAGGATTTACATGGTTGAGTTTTAGGTAAAACAAGTTTTAACTTTGACCGTTCGACAAAACTAATCTTAACTAGAATGATTTGTTTCAAAGACTTGAATCAAAATCAAAAAACTCTTTACTACCTCCATAAATAAAATACTTAGAAACGGTCAAATTATGAAACTAAACACTGACACGGAAATAAAGTGATTTTTTTTATTTCTGCCGTTCGGTATGTAGGCTAAAGTAAGGAAGAAGCCTGTTAGTTGTTATTTTTTGAGTTGGACCACCCGTCCCCAGCTTTTTTATCCTCTAAATAATCGATATTTTATATTAAGATTTTTTCTCAGTTAATTTTTTTGCTTTGCCCGTGATATTGTTCGATTTAAAGTAATTTTCTGATCCGTTTATTGTTTTGGCGTAAAAGAGTACCTAACAAAAAACTTTTTTTAGATGCAATGGGATTGAGGGGGCTGCGATTCGTTCACTGAGAGCCGGCATTGCATTTAATGTCCGAGTTCCAATACTATTCACACACCTGTCATCATTTCACGTAAATTCATTGTCACGTAGTCTCGATATATAAAAATAAGAATCTATCCTTTTTTTAAAGAAAAAAGAAAACCAAGATAAGTTTTTAATAGAATTTCAATGACAACAGCGTCCAAAAATACATAAGTACTTTACTACCCAAAAATCGGTAGCATGTTCCCACCAGACTACTTACTGACACGATCGAGAAACCCAGTAAAAAGTAAAAGGGGTCCGTTTATAGCTCGTAAACAAGTGTTGGGAATCGCTGGCGTGCAACACTCGGACGCTTGGGGAATTATTTTATCGGTTTGAGAAACTGTGGGCCCGCGCCTAATTGGTTGGTTGTGCGTGTAGGAAGTCAATCTATAATATAAAAATGAATCGCAAAATGCGTTGGTAAGCGCATAACTCAACAACGCCTGGACCGATTTCGCTAATTCTTTCTTTGTTGTGTTTGTTATTGTCAGGAGAAGGTTCTTATGAAAGATCCAAAAATTAAGAAAGTTGGAAACATAAATTTCCACGGGGGCGAAGCCGCGGGGCGCAGCTAGTAGTGGAATAAAATAACTTTGAATAGGGTCCAAGAAAACATGCTGAATTTTGACAATTCCAAACAAAAAAGAGTATTATAATCAAAATTAATAAAAGATGAATTTTTCAGAAAAATAGAATTGTGGCGAATTTACACAGCAAGCTTTTTTCGTGACGAATATAGGTACTTTGTGGCAAATGTACAACAACCCGTCCACGAGCTTTCACAATGAGATGTAATGGAACCATTTCGAATTGAAACAAGCGGTCGGATATTTATCTTGACAAGTATCCATCCCAATTTGACAACGCGCGGAGAGTATGCAAAATATAACGTATAGCTCTCCACACATTAATCAATACCGCTCACGCACAGCACAAGCAAAAATGTGCATTTGAATATGGGATAAACCCGTTATTTTACATTGACAAAATGTCTTCTCACAAGGTTCAAACGAGTGGGTTATTCCAGTTTTCCCCCTTGACAAAACCCCCTTAAGGGGGAAAACTGGAATTACTTTTTTTTCAAATTTCAAAATTTCAAAAAAATATATTGACTAATTTGACTAATTTTTTTCATGGGGGAAAACTGGAACATATATTTTTCAAATTCCAGTTTTCCCCCTTGAGAGGAGGAAACCAAAGAGAAGCAATAAAAACTACAGTACTCAACAGTAATCTCAATTTTTATTTTGAATCTTGACAGCAATGTCAAAAATGACAGACCTTATAAAAAATGACACCAAATGTCAAAAATGACGTGAGCTGTCTATCATCTGATGCCGTGAATATGAAATGTATCTAAATGTTACGAGTTCAAGCCCTTATTTGGATGCATATTTTTGTGCTGTGCGGTATCGGTGCAGGCCTGATCTGCGACAACCTTAAGATATTGACATTGATTCGACATTCTGATGGGATGGCCAACAAATAGGACAGTACTGGATTAACAAAAATGCTATTTCTTATCCCGGAAAATCGCGTGCGAAGACACAAACAGAAGCTAGTATTAACTTTAAGAAGTCATCCCAACCGTGGGTGCTACGGGAAAATATCGCGCACTTACACAAACGTCGGCCGTTTCAGCAGAACTACGGCAACCTATAACAACCAAGTTAATGGGCGGCAGTCATCTACATTGTCTTTGATTGAGGCAGTAAAGAATAAATTGTTCCATCGTGGAGATCTTGGGTTGTTTTACTCGACTCTAGAAATATAATGCAATGAGTTACGTAGTCAACTTAACTTGAACTAACTAACTGAATTCAGGCACACATTGTGAAGGCATGTAAATGCCTTTTTATTTACACTGGAATTGCTTACGATGACCTGCTCGTAGAGGTGCTGAGGCTGGACAGTGAAAGCGTTAAGGTCATAGACAACTACTAGATATACGCTCAAGACTTTTATACTCTTGCGATTCTTAGGGTAATTTCGCGAAAGCCTGCCGTGTCATTTAATGAGCATCATGGATATTTTAAATCAGAGTTAAATCAGACATCTTCACCTTACTAAGTCATTGTAAATTATTAGGGTCTTTATAAATGATCTTCAAGCTTAACAAATGGCTACCTATCGACGAATATGTCTGTGTCTACGACTGAACATAGCTACCTAAACATAGCTAGCTGCCAATATTGCCTCTCTAGCACGCTTTAGGCTGCGTCCTAGGCTGTGGGTTATTGTCAGTCACCACACAACGAGTTTACCTGCGAAGTCGCAGTTCAAAGCTAGCTTATCATAAATGTGAACACAGCCTGACTACTCCTTACAAACTAACTTGCGGTAGGTCAAATTGCCTTGACTTCCGTGCTCTAGTGGCCATAAACAAAGACATTACTTTTATCAGTTTTACGACCTCTAACGAAGAAGGCAAAAATTAGGCTGACACAAGATGTAGATACTGTTAGTTCCGTATGTACCCAGAGGATGCCTACACCAGACACTGTTGGATTTTTACGAGAAGATGACTCTCACGCTCTGCAGCATCAACAAGCAGCGCACCCCCCACCACCCTCGCCCGGCTCAACGCGCGCTCGTGCGTAGTGCTCGGAGAGATGCGGAACGCGTGTCTAGAACCTCACTCACCCTGAAGATGTCCCTCGTTATGGGGTTTCATCCCATTTTCACACAAGTTGGTGTTCTTTCAACACAAATAAGGTTCGTAGTTAACCCGCTTACATCCGTATGGAATCTGGATTCAAAGTACAAGAGGTTGTAATTTGTAAGGCCGGGTACTGACCGCTGTTAGGGGGCGTAATGTACCATCCCAGCGAGCATGACGTTACGCCGTGTGCATCCGTCTCCTTGCTCGTTGCGAGCGCTTTTCTTTCGCGGTAGGTACTGACAACACGAACGCTCGCTGTGTTACTTTACGCCCCTAAACCCGGTACCCACCTTTGTTGAGCTTTCTTCTTTAGCAATGACTATTATAAGCGTTTTCATTTATTAATCACCATCAGCTTAACTGCTGGAAATATAGGAATCCCCTAATGAGCTCCATAGCGTCTTTAAGCTAGATAATCTAATATTTTGTAGGAAGCTTTTTATCAAAGGATATGTTTGAAAATTTGTTTGAATTTATTTATTGATAGCTTTTGCAACTCACTTGGAGTTTCGTTTTTAGAAGCATATACATTGCTCTTAAAAGATACATTAATCATGTGTAGCCTAGTTTTGGGCACAGCGAGTTTATTCTTATTTCTAGTATATAAAGCATGTCGCTTTTTGTAGGGAACGTTCCCAAAAAAAAGCAGCATGAATATTTCTATGAGTGTACTGCAAGTTTTCATAAATATATTGACATGGTATGGTTATGTGTACTTCTTTGAATTTATCACGGGATTCTCTGAGATCCATTATTATATATTGCACGAACAGCCCTCTTCTGCATATGGCCGGCCCACTGCCACTTCATTTGTCCAATGTCATATTCATATTTACGTTGATGATTTCACGAAATTATAATACAAAAAACGTTAACCGTCATTGAGTAAATTTCATAAAGTTGCATAAAATTTACCCAAATCGCGTTCCATCATGCGCTAATGGGCTAGTGGGAATCAAGAGTAGGTAGGTACACAAAGTAAGCTCAAATACTAAATTCAGAATTCTATTGAGAGTCAGGACCCCCAGGATCCCCCTCGAATCCCCTAGAACCTCCTCACGAGGTAATTCCAGCTCGTATGATTAATTATAGTTTTCTCTGAGCTAACATCTAACATGCGCTAACTAAGTTTGCGCTACAGTCCCCTGAGCGACAGAAATCGGTTTACGGGGTGAAATATGGGACAAAACATGGACTTTTAACTTCTCACTTGTGAAGGTAATTTAGAAAAAGCTGTTGCCCATTCTCATGAAGAATCTTGTAAACCAACGTCTGAAAACAGCTTTGCAAGATTCCCCCAGATAGATATAGCCATTTATATTATTGTCCGCTTAGAAATCTTTATGCGAGATCGAATCAGAAATGAGGAGATCCGCAGATTACGAATGTCTGCAGATCGTACAAACATTAAAAAGAACGCGCAACCTCCTGCGTCGCAGGCAGACCTTCGCCCTCTGCGCCACAGAGGTCGTCGATAGTATTCAATGTAGATCTGTCTCGAATCTAACCACAAGATAACAACTCAGCTATCTCGTAGTAGGGCAGGATTTCTCCAAAATTAACTAAAATCGCCTATTGTCTATGACTTGTGACTTGCAGGACGTATGTCAGTCTGCACTCAACTTTGTTTATTAGATTGTTTTGTTTTGTACCCCGTTAATTAAAGTTATCCTACCTATGCCTGTACGTACTTCTTGATTTGAGCTCTCGAGTCAGTAATGGCATCAGAAATTGAGATTGGTTAAACACAATTTGGGTCCTACTCTACAACATAGAACGCTTTTTTGCAGTCGAGTGGAATATTTGATTTATAAGTGGCATAGGCAACGACAAAAATACAAATAAACATTTGATAACATAAATGGCGGTCAAGTTTTCTAACATGCATGTACTACTAATAACGTATACCTACGTCACAGGAGACGGACGATACTGGCGGACAGTTACAATAATACTTCTTTGACTGCGAGCACGCTCTTTGTGCGCAACAAATTTTAAAGCATTCGAGAGTGTGTCATTCAACTATTATCAAAGCTTACTTTTTTTCGAATTAGATAAAAAAAAACAAAAGAAAAACCAGCATAGGTACCCTATATAAATCGTTGATATTGTTATAGGTTGTTCGAACTTGCATCTAGATTAGTAGAGATTTTATTGCAAATTGGATGAGCTTACAATCGATTCGTCTTTAGAAAAGCATGAACCCATGAACTTGATAATAGAGCTTATAATTCTACAACAAATTAAATATAGATGCAAATTCTTGGCAATTTATTGGAGAATCTGCTTGATTGGCTTTACGTGCATACCTGCATCTTAATTAAATGGATAAAGCATGAATGGATGGATCGGAAAGCATGTTAAGCCGTTGGTCCTGCGCTTGATCTCTCTCCAGCCTTCTTGGTCTGCCGTCCTATCGGATTAAGAGAGTGAGGGAATAGAGACTGCATCTGTATTTGCGAACACACTTGTGCCCCATAATATTTCCTGCGCTTCTGGCTAGTCTCCGATGGCCGCCGTGGTCGAAATTCGGCTAGGAGGACATTCCCTTAGTCGGCTCTTACGACATCCTGGGAATTGGACAGGTAGATTCTAACGCCGCGGCTGCCATGACTTATTGTTATCTTAGAACGTTTCAATGAAATATAGACGTCTTATGTGCGCTGTAAGCGAAGGTCACAGACGCAGATGGTTGCAGGATCGATTCTCATCGCGGGACAATTGATTGTATGTTCTGCAATATGTTTATTCCGGGTTTCGGTGTTCTCTCTAGGTTTAAGGTATTTGTCGAAAAAAATTAAGTATTCAGTCATTTGGATTTACATAAATACCTAATATGACACACCTCTGCTCACTCTGGACTCTGGAGTTATGATGCTCTGTGATGTCCAGTCCAGCATTATTATTTTCCTTTTTATAATTCGAATTCCGAATAGCGCTTCAATGGTGAAATTTTCCCCAGAAAAAGCGGTAGGTAACATACGAAAAATATATGCCGAATCACAATTCGTTAACAAAATGTTTTTGCGAATATTTTCCGAATAATGAAGTGAGGGTTGTTATATGTTTAACGTGTCTGTCTGTGTATCTGTGTATCTGTCTGTCGTATTTAAGTAAGCTCCGAAACGGATGAACCGATTGTCGTTAAGTTTTTTTTGTGTCATACAGAATTTTAACCCGAGTGTTCTTAGCTATGTTTATGCTGTGTTTCATGAAAATCTGTTCAGCCAATAAAAGTCAGCGGGTTTTTGAAATTTTAATTTTGTCTTGTTAATACACGTGTGTACTACGCCACGCCAGCCAGAAAAATGGTTTTGACAAACGGACCGACAAAATAACATGCCTAATTATTAGTGATGATGATGTATCCCAACCGATTTCGTCTACGGTGACTGTGTTACTGGGCGAGCATTTTAACTCGGACTATTTACAGGGTGTTGATTGTCTACCCTTTGGTGCGCTCTTTGGTGGCTTGCATACCCAAGTTTATGGCTAAATGTACGAGCGCACTTTGGGCATGTCAAAATGCCATCGACGTAGTTGTAATGAATGACCACTGATGGGCGGGCCTTGAGCTCGTCACGCTTGTTATCGAGTTCTGCACGACGCTCCGTTTCAAAGGCGTCTACATGTTGGTGAATAAGCCGCCTCCATTCAGGGCGCTGAGCTGCTTTCTTCTCCCATTGTGAGGGCTCTACCTTGCATCGTTATTTATTTTTAATTATTAGTATCAAATAATGGAAACAAATTAGAACAAGTATTTACAATTGAAACAATTGAGCTAACTGCTGACTCTTGCAAACAATCTACAGGTAGCTCATCCACATCAATACCAGTCGTCGCGTCCCCAAGTCTGGCTGCATTGCCACGCTGTATGGCAATGCTGATGCCACGGCTGATGCGCTGCACCAGATACTCACCAGCTCTCGGGTCACGCGTCGCTTCGACTAGACGCTCAGATATTGGTACGACGAATATAATATAAAGTGTTTGTTTTTATTATTATTATATTGGGGACGCTTCCGACTGGTGTTGATATGGATCAGTTGAGCTATCTGTAAACTGTTTGCAACAGTCGGCAGTTAGCTCAATTGTTTCAATTGTAAATACTAGTTTAATTTTCTTTGTGAATAAATGTTGTTATTATTGTATTATATTATGTTTGTTAGGTATAATCAAAGAATTATTTCAAAATTAAATAATAATAACACCTTAAAAACCACTGAGGTTCCGTGAATTTTATGTCCAGTATTTTATTTTGGCCACCAGAACACATCACAGGAGATGATAAAGCTTCAAACCCACATGTTTTTGAATGGGTACCGACTGAAATGATTAACCTATGTAACCTGTTAAAAATCCACGATATTTCTTATAAGCATTCCGATAAACATATCGATGTTAGTAAAATTCGGGAGATTCGGTACTAGTTTCCCGAATTAGGTCCACCCACCTCAGTCATAGTCGTACTGGCGCCGCCAGCGTTCGTGTTTCGCGTACGTATCGTTGCACGGTCGCACTTCGGTCTAGGTGCGTCTTTCCATGTTTGTTGTTCATTAGGTAGATACTAGTATATACCTACCTAATGAATAACAATTAACAATAAATAATGCAAGAGATTTGAAATAGCGTGTCTTTGCGTTTACACAACACTGACCTGTGTTGTGTTACAACTAAGTGTTACAACTAACAACTTTTTGACGTGACAACGTCTTATAATTCTATAGAGCCGGCTGCACGCACGAAAAAACATGACGTCATGCGGCGTTACCTCGCTCCTGACGTCATGAGGCGTTACCTCGCTCTGAGGCGTTCCATGTAGTAGAAGTAAAGTAAAAATGTTATTTATTGACATAATAGTAGATGTAACAGACATTATGAGTCCATAGGCTCCTGAACTAGTTTTAAAACTGTGTTTCAGGAGCCAGTGGCTTCTCCAACTAATATTATCAGATAATTATGTCAAAGTAACATAAATAATAACTAATCTTAATTGTAGGTACAGAGAAAACAAATTAAATAAAAAACATGTAGAGCTATTGACTTCGAGCTTGTGGTTTCAAAGCTACATTGTGATGTCTTATACATTACAAGATGCATTTACATTATACAAGTACTGTGTAACTTAGTGTTAAAGATGAATTATTGTCTATGAATATCAAGCTTAAGTATATTTAATATTAAATTATGTTAGGTGTTTAATAGTGCATGAGAATGAAAAGGAAAAATGTGTGAGATTTAGAAATAGAAATAGAAATTATTTTATTTGTTAATAAACTACATAGGTACGTATGTGTATGTACATATGTGTATGATGTATGATGTATATAGTAGGTACTTTAACATCTGCCTATGATCATTTCCACTTCATCATAGCTAAGATCATTTAACCACTTTATTATTGCATTTTTGATGTCTCTATTACTCATTTTCTTTATGTTTTGTAACATATTAAGTTTATTGTAGAGATATGGAGCTACAACGTTGTAAGGCTTGAAGTGCAAGCGAGAGCGCTCGACATCCGTCTCTCTCCTACTTGAGTGAGCGATGCGTCTGCGTGGACAGCTGCTATACTATAGTACATTTACATGTTTTGATCGAGTATCAAATGCTACCATTCGATCAGTATTTTCTTAAGACGTTGTCACGTTCAACTATCGTCAGTAAACCGACTTTACAGACAACCAATATTTTTTTAATTAAGCACTGGGAGAACATACCACATCTACAGAATTTTACTTAGATCTATGGCTCAAGAGTGTAGAAAAGCATCTTATTCCCACAACTTATTACGGAAGAAATCTCGCCAACTTTGCCAACGCATTTTAATGTCGGACTTTTAGAATTTAAAAGTTAATTTGGTACTCAGTAGTTATGCGAGAAGCGAACGAACAGAAAACAGTCAGGTTAACTAATGAATTTGCAGAACTTTTTAAAGGTAGTCTTACTGGATAACCATTCTTTTATTCAACTTTTAATAAGGCCTATGATTTACTTTTATCGAATGTAAAGGAACCCTCGGAAATAAAATTTGTTTATGAACGCTTCCGGATCATTTTCTATACTATTAACGGTGAAATAGAAGAAAGTGAACATACAGATATAACCAAGAATACTTATACCCTAGGTCCGTGGGGTACCGAGGCTCTTCGGAAGCTGTTGATTATCTGGCGCAGCGCATCAGCATTGCCATACAGCGTGGCAATGCAGCCAGCGTTTTGGGAATGCTTCCGCATTGTTTCAATTGTAAATACTAGTATAATTTTCTTTGTTTTATTTTTCTAAATACTAACAGTTAAAATATATGTTTACAAAATAATTTCTTACATTTAAACAGCCTTTTATGTTCTTTCAAAATATGGTAATTACGTAATTATGTTCCTACCAACATTAGTCAAAGAAATATAAAAGCTAAGTACAACAAAAATCTTTTTATATTATATTCTTCTATTCAATATTATATTCTATACAAAAACAAAAGAATTGATAAAATCGGTTTCCAATTGACGGAGAAATGGACGAACTTACATTAAAAAAACCTACATACAGCTGAACATAGAACTTCCTCCTTTTTTGAAGTCAGTTAAAAATACATTACAAACAGACAATACATCCTATCCTACTTCTTACTAATATTTTAAAGCCGAAAGTTTGTGAAATCTCAATTTTTGTTACCTAGGATCTCTAAAACTACTGAACAGATCAAGATGTAATTTGGCGTACGTTTAAAACAAAGCCTAACTTAGATAATAGGTTACTTATTATACCGAAAATACACGTGCAAAGCCGCGGGCAGAAGCTAGTAAGACATACGTACAATGGGCGACCTCTTAGAAGCGATCGCTTCCAGGCATACATAGAGCCGAATATAGAATCTCTTCCTTTTTAGAAATCGGTTTTACTAAACTGTGTAGCAAGCAATACGTACCTACTTAATTAACTTATACGTACTTTATACTTTACGGAAGTTAATACGTACTTTTTTATACTTTTGTTACGTAACTTTGGTATAGTGTCTCTTATTCCAAGTTAATAAAGACTCTGAAATTCAGTGAGCGGTTCAAAACTTCAAAACATCCATCAGGTTATTCAATTCCATCTTCCGCGTCGCAACGCATTGCTTAGGAGACATGGATCCATTAGAAAACGCTCCATACAAACGGAATCAGGAGCGCCAGTAATCGAAATAATAACCCATCCATCTAAACTTTCGCATTTATAACATTAGTGTGTTATGTACATTAACTAGCCTCTAACTGGGAAGTATGGATAGTGGGAAAGGAGACCTTTGCACAGCAGTGAGAACCAGCGGGGAAATAAAATTATGTGTAGCTGTTTTAGGCAAGTGTTCTTCGTATAGATCAGTGGTTCCCAGCCGATGGTCCGCGGACCACTGGTGGTCCCTGGAAGCATCTGAAGTGGTCCGCAAAGCACGAGAGGCAGTCCGCGGCACTTCGATGTTATTTATTTATATGCCTACTGTTGACTCCTATCACATTGATTGAGCCTTCAACAGCGATAAAAAATGGCAGCTCGCTTTGCTCGCCGTCGTATGAGCACTGTGCTCGGCGACGACGCCCCCCTCCCCCTACCAATGAATTTGTAGCTACAGCTTGCTATAGTTTTCATATCCAAACAGTCAGTGTTCCGTGACAAACCAGAAAGTGGTCAAGTGTTCCCTCATCACAAAAAGGTTAGGAAATATGGTATAGATAATCGGACAGTTACATATTAACTGACGGCTTAGGAATAGAGAGACCACATGTCATGTGGTTTTGCGCACACGCACTGTAATATGTCCAGAGCACATGGCTAGTCTCTATGGAAACCGGTCGATTTCACTGAAATCTGGCTAGGATGGACATCATCATCATCAATTTGACGCTTATGACAGAATTTTTCATACATTATACGCAAATCTACTTATTGTCAAATCTTTCGACGAACACCAACCTTAGTTTTCGTAAAAGTATGTTCCTGGAAACCCGTAATCGTCGTTTACATGGAACGTGCTTTGCATGCCACAACTCGCTTTTAAGAAAACAATTATTATTCATATTCTTTAGTATTTGCACTGAGTGAATACCGAGGAAGCCTCTTTGGTTCGTTTTAATGGGAAAACTTTGCGGTGGAGCCTTCGCTATCACTGATTCTTGTGTAGGTGTACGTACCTTGTTATTTGAACTATTTTGTTCATAATTTATCATTCTTTTCTTTCCTTGTTATTTATGCGGAGACACATTAGGTTTTCTTTATCCATACACTTCTACCAGCCGTCATCTCAACACTCACTCCTTCTTTTTAATTTTCTTCGTTAATTTTATTTTTAGAGAGATAGATAGAGATAGAGAAACATTTATTAAACAACTCAGTTACAGCACAGAACATAGGTAAATAGTTATACAAACTTATATACTATATTAAATAAATTAAAAGTTAATAATAAAATGTAGGGAAAAGTGTAGGTAGGAGATACCTACATCCACACCCACCTGCAGGTAGATAGGCCTAGGCAGGCACCTACCCACCATGTCACGCGTTTATCATTATGCTTTGAGATAATTTTACTAATTTTTAAATGAACAGAAGACCTAAGAAAAAATCTTAAGATCATTACAAAGATTTGTTCCGGGATGGGAATCGAAACTGTAAGCACAGATTTCATTATAATTAATGCAAGTTTCATTTGACAAATTTATACAAATCAAAAGGTAAAAAACCATACAGCGCGCTGTATGGCTTTTTACCTTGTGTAGTACACTTTACGTTTTACGTGTATAGCTATTTACCTTTTTACCCCTGCAGTGGGGCAATACAGCCAGCGTCTTGGGGACGCTTCCGATTGATATGGATCGGTTGAGCTATCTCTTGATTGTTCGCAACATAATGCAGTCAGCTCAACGGTTTCCATTGTATACCTACATAGGTACCTACTAGTTCTAATTTGTTTTTATTCTTAATTTGTAATCACGAGTTGAAGTGTAAACATGGATATAGTTCATTTAATATCTCAATAACGTCTGTGTTCACCAAAAAATAATCAGACATTAAGGCTGCTTCGTCGGTCAACGTTGACGCTTAGTGAAAGAAAAATTGTGTCAAAAACGACAAAAACTATTGTTTAAAAGTTAACCATCTGTTGGTCAACTCGGGTCTTAGGTCAGTTCACCAATACATAATCAGACAATCAGGCTGCGTCGTCGGTAAACGTTGACAATTAATGCATGAAAACTTGTGTCAAAAACGTTAAAACAACTGTTTAAAATTTAAACATCTGTTGGTGAACTCGGGTCTTAGCCGTATTGGCATCCATACAACCTTACAAGCCTATTTTCATTTATAATAATACCTAGTAAGAGGCTACTTCCAAGAATTCGAGTTTTTCCTTTCATTAAATTCCCATTTCGGCCTCAGATGTTTTTGTTTTCCCTAATTCCCGAGTTGCGTGTTATTTACAAGATTAAAAACCATTGGGAATTGAACAATGATATTAATACAATGTAACGATTGTTTCTCAGAAATAGAGAAATAGCTTGGAAGTAGAAATTACCTTCAGCTCTATTTTACATTTCATAACATAAGAGTTTCAATTGAACTCGGCAGTTTTAAATGAAGATGATGGAAAGTATTGTTTGTAAGATCGTGCGTTTTTATTATGTATTGGTAATCTCCAAAGTATCTAGTTTTCTAGCTGCATGGCTCATACATACATTATCCCAGAGTCATTATAATGGTAAGCTATGTTTAAAAAAAAGTCGCTCGGACCTAGGAAAAAAACTTAAGATCATTTCAAAGATTTCTTTAGTGAAACTGTTCTTGAGTGAAGACCGCTCGGCAAACGTAGAGTAGGACGCCCTCTAGCCAGGTGGGAAGCCGACCTGCGAAAGACTGCATTTAGATGCTGGATGCGGCAAGCTGAAGACAGTACGCTATGGCGCATTAGAAGAGGCCTATGTCCAGCAGTGGACTAATAAGTTATGATGATAATGTTTTATCCGGCTAGAGTGTTATGTGAAAAATCTGTTGGTATTTTGTACCTTTTTACCCCACTTTAACTTTATTTTCACCGCCTCTGACATATAAGGGCACATAAAATACTGCGGTCCCTAAACCTGGCGTTATAGCCCCAGATTGATTCAATGCGGTTGACCATGTAAATATTTTAGAGAACCCAACCTCACCGAATCACGGCTGAATACAATAGTTTCTTCGCCACATTGTGAGCCACTAAATAAAAAATACGAGCATCGTCTTTGGGTTCCTTGAATCTGGAAATACTTGGGATCCTGGTGTGGGTTTACGAGTTTTATTTAATAACTTCATTCAAGGTTTTTGTTATTATAGTACGTAAGCCCTCACACTCAGGGTAATTTCTAAGAAAATTAAATAATATTCCAAAAAAATTCCACTTCGACGGGACTTGAACCCGCATCCTTCCCTCAGTACGGGAATGTGCTAACCAACTACACCACGAGGTCAAGTGACATAGGAGTCGAAAATCTCTGGGACTTCCATCGGACTCTAGCGCCGTTAGCTCCACCTACAGGGGAAACATTGAAGTTTATCCAATCCTGTTCAAAGACTAAAGTTATATTGTAGTTCGCTTGACGAGAGGTGTAGCGTTGCTCATTTCTACTTTCTTTATTTGAACTTCATTCATTTCAGTACCTATGTAATCGGAGAGAAAGGTACCCCATTAAGCGGGACGATGCAAATTTTTTTTTTCTTCAATATGGCAGGTATAACAGCAAATAATCTTATTTTAAACTCCCGACGCAAAAAGAAAGGAGTGTTATAAGTTTAACGTGTCTGTCTGTGTATCTGTGTATCTGTCTGTGGTATCGTAGCTCACAAATGGATGAACCGATTTTCGCTTAGTTTTTTTGTGTCATAGATAACGTTATCCCAAGTGTTCCTAGCCATGTTTCATGAAAATTTGTTCAGCCAATAAACGTCGGCAGGTTTTTAAATTTTTTTATTTTGTCTTATACCTAATTAAATTGTACTACTAACTGTGAGAGCAAAGCTGTAATGCACAAAGGAAGAGCGAGTAACGAATACATCCGACAGAAAACCAAAGTTATCGACACAGCTCAAAGAATTAGCAAGCTGAAGTGGCAGTGGGCCGGGCATATCTCGCGAAGAACCGACAACCGCTGGGGTAAACGAGTTCTTGAGTGGAGACCACGAGTCGGCAAACGGAGTGTAGGACGCCCTCCGGCCAGGTGGGATGACGATCTGCGAAAGACTGCAGGCAGATGCTGGATGCGGCAAGCTGAAGACAGGGCGCTATGGCGCTCATTAGGGGACTAGGCCTATGTCCAGCAGTGGACTAATATAGGCTGATGATGATGATGATGACAAAGGAAGAGCAGTACTTGCCCTATTACAAGTTTTTACAAACTTATCTTGGCAATTACACAATAGTTAATTGTACTATCCCTCATTTCATTCGGACCTCCACCCACTTCGTCACAGAGGTTGTCTGTACCCACTATGTGTGATTATGAGAGGTACACCTCGGTCCCCAAGGTCTGACTCACACTTAGCCGTATTAACAGGAAAGACGTGACACAGCTGCGGCTTGCTTGATATTGTGATTACTTTTATATACGGCTGCGATATTACTTTTTATCTTAGCTCTTATTGGTGTGAAGGATCTGCGACACCTCTTATATTGTTTTTATTTAACCTAGGTTTTTGTTGCAGACGCTTGGATACGAGCAAAAACCTCATACGAAATGTAATAATAGAAAAAGTTGACAATGTGGGACGAAATATAATTAACATACGATGCTTATTAAAGGTATAATTATAATAAACCACTTACAATTTTTTCTCATTGCAGGGCAAAAGCTTTCCTTTTCATCTTAATCTGTAATTCATTAATTTATTCAAGTGTTATTTACAGTCGTTTACAGTTGTGAAAATTGTATCCAAATATACCAAAATAATTAGGAAATATGATCAAATCACTTCATTTGACTTCGTATTATTAAATCAGTTTAATTCATTGAATTTGCTACAGATAAAATTAATGAATTCCCTTTTGGCCTGAAAATACCCTGTAAATCATGTAAGCTTGTACAAAAAGGCAATTTCATTGGTCATTACAATATTTCGCTCGGAAAAATTTTCCAGATTTAAAAAGAAGAGTATTGGGATAGATGATAATTATAAACATGGTAGGTCTGTTCGTATTCCCAATATATAAACAAAAATTTGCTAAAAGCCTTGACTTAATTTAATTGACTTATTTAGGTAGGTGCCTAAACTCGGCTCTAGAACCGTAGATATTTTATATGGATAAGTGTAGCTAAACTTATTCATGTATATATGTTGTTTGCAACATATTTCAATTGTAAATAAATAAATAAATAAATAAATAATGCTGGACAATTCACACAGCATTATCTAGCCCCAAAGTAAGCAGAGCTTGTGTTATGGGTACTAGATAACTGATATACATAATAATATACGAGTACATAGATAGATATTTTTTATTATATATAGAAAACGACCAGAACACCCTGAACAAATATCTGCAGATCGTACAAATATTTGTCCCGAGGCGGGAATCGAACCCGCAACCTCCTGCGTCGCAGGCGGACCTTCGCCCACCGCGCCACAGAGGTCGTCTAATAATAAATACTAGTTCTTATTTATTTATTTTATTTAGCTTATTAAAAAAAAATAGGATTATATAAAAACAACTTCGAATCTCTTAATATTTCACTGTTTTTAAGGTTTGCGAGACAAATTCTAATTCCTCGGCACTAATATATTTATGAGGCCACCTCGGTATCATTTCCTGTACAATAGCGAAAAAAAATTCAAGATCGGTCAATAGTTGACGGTAAAATGGAGGAACATCCTCTTTTTCGGATGGAAAATTCACAGAATAATACAGTATTAAGTTAAGGTTGTTGTATAAACTCTTAAAATGTATTTTCACTTATTATTCTTCCACATTTTCGACAAAGTCGTAAGACAAAGAGTGTCCGACAGTGTATGTGCTTGCATCACCAACTGAACAATACTGCAACTTTGTAGTAAGGTTCTTTTTATGTACCTAAATAAAATAAAGAGAAAGCTTTGTGTTATTTTCCATGAGGAATTTCACTAGCTCTTAGCAAGGCGGCACAGTTTGACAGCTCGATTGATTCATAGTTCCGGAAGTAGGAAACGTGCTTCAAATACACTCAGTGAAATTACAGCAACCTACTGTGTAATTCTTCACACGGGATCTAGGAAGTACCTGCTACATGGTTGGATGGATATTATTCTGACCGAAGACAAAATGCAGTAGCGTTAGATTAAGTGATGACGGAGCGAAGACGATATTTAATTTAGATTTTTGATTGTTTTAGTAACACAATATGCACAAGGTGAATAGAACAGCTGTTATTTTAAGAGCTGAATAATTATGATTATGATGACCAATTCTTCCAAACTTGTGGATGTTGTAAGAGTGCAGCGTTCCTTCTATGTATTTTTTACATCTTCACTGTGAGCACCCATCCGCCTGCAGAGCGTCTTAATTATGGTAATATGTATATACATTGCCAAACACCCCCCGTGTTTGGCGGAGAAATGTTCGGCAGTAGACGTATTCCGGTGTGATGATAAGATGCTGATAATAATTTGCAATTTTCTATTGCAATTTGAAATTTATGAATTGTTCCTCGTGCGCCAATTCCTCGTAAGTCGCTTCCCGTAACGTCGACTCTTGTAAAGGCGACCGCGCCTTTACATAGCTATTTATCGTGTACCTTTTGTTTCCAATAGGCCCACTACCCTAGCTTACAAGATCTCGTACAGGACCAATACAACACCGTTTATAAATAGAGTCAAGAAACAAAGTCGCGAGAATAAAAGACCCAGCTGGATTTACAAAGCTGAAAGAGACTGAATTTCAAACAGGATCGCATTCTTGAGTCCATTAATATACGAGAAAATGTAGACAGTGTAGAGTAGTAAAATGAAACCGAGCGTGCACGTAAGAAAGTGAGAGACAAACTTGTACAAATAACCAAAGAAGTTTTATAGTTATTAAAGTCGTTCATTCTAATTTGACTGTCCACTAGAGATATTGAAGTGAAGAGTCAAATTGAGTTTTATCTCAAGCCATCCTTATCTAAATGTGAGTGGAATCACTAAGAAACCATAATCTTGTCCTTACATCATCAGTCTGTGCTGACCACGCGCCACGTTTATTTCTTGATGAATCGAAAAAAATCGAAATGTTTAGTTTTGTACATATCAGGGACAACGTAAGTGGCCCTCCTACCCTTTCTCGAACCATCTCGAGCCACTTTTCAACTATTTAAATTACATGGGCCGAGAAAATTTTCAATCCATGTTTTTAAGTTATTCTGACAGAATTAATATCCTTCAATTCTATTTTAATCTACATTCGTTAATGCTTTATTTCAGTTGAGCTATCTGTAGACTGTTTGCAACAGTCGGCAGTTAGCTCAATTGTTTCAATTGTAAATACTAGTATAATTTTCTTTGTGAATAAATGTCTGTTATCTACATTCTACATTATATAATTCGATATTTTTGGCTTATACATAATGTGCCTCAGATTGGTATCTCCACGTTCTATAAACATAACTCTGTGTTAGAATACGCCCAGCGAAATGAAGCCGAGCTCAAAAGTTTATTTCTCATTTATTCTTGGAATAAACTGTCCACAAAAATATAAACTTGTAAGCCAGCGAGGTTGCAAACTTTGTGCTTTGTAAGTGCAGGATATTTGCACCATTTGTTGAGATGTCGTGCGTTTGTATTTTCACAACAGTCGGAACATCTAAATATGACATTCCATCCAAACAAAAAAAAACTTCTCATAGAGTCCGCAGGTGAACGGAATGCTGGCTTCTGGGACCGAAATTCAACGAATTATGCATTGCATATAGGCCTATTGATGAACTAAGTAACAAACGTGCTTTTATCTTTTGGTTTTCCAACATAATATCGTATGCACTACAATCCTCTCTCATATGAAGTTATCTGCAACGTTGAATTTGTATCTCGACATCATTTATTTCCGCCGACAGACAATTTTATGTAAACGGTTGGTCCAATAAAACATTATCTCTACCATAACGATTGTAATTAGCAAAAGCAATCAACGAAACGGTCCATCCAACGTTACAACATTCTATAGTTTTCTTGTACAGGATGAAACGGACTTTTAACCCGTCGAGCGTGGTTGGATAAAAGTCACCCGAGCTACTTTGAAATATTTAACTAAAATATTTTTTTTGGACATTCCACATGGCATCATCTAGCCTCAAAATAAATTAAGTAATTAGAGATTTAAAAAATTATTTATAGAACAAAAAAGTACTTGCTTAAAATAATAACTAACTATGAACTAATTCCAAGAACATCGTAATTAAACAGCCTATCAAGGTGCCTACATGAGTATGACAATTATTACATATAACGGAGATGGATCCGGAGGCCTGCCGTCCGGAACGTCAGACATGCCTCGAAGTCCAAATGAAATATTCCAACGTGTTGTCCAGGTGTTTATTAGTTAATCAGAATCACTTCACTAGGTAATAGGTATAGTCTCGCATTGTGAAACGCGGCAAGTTCAAGGCAGAGGCCAGACGAGAACCCGTGCTCTCTTCGAAAGTCGCCAACCAGAAGTGCCGTCACTCACGGTCCAACCTAACCTCTATGGCCCTCCGCCTTGACCATGCCCAAGTTACAATGACAGTTGTAACGACGACAGTCGAGACAGTGACAGTTGTCTACTTGACGTTTCCTACAATACACTCCTCGACTAGCTAACAGATGGCGTTGGAGACCGAAACACGAACGAATCAGTGCGGCGCCGGCGGCGGCCTGATCTCCGACACATATATCATAGTAGGTACCTACTCAAAGTAAGTAAAGTTTGTTGTATGGGTCGGATGATTAAATTACCTCTGACATATTTTTTAATGGTAGTCCATAACATTATAACAACCATGCAGAGCATATAAACATGTCAAGTTTGTCGAGATAAGAGGTGAGTCCGGTGAACTTAAAAAATACCCATTCCCCCCCCCCTTATCTCCGAAGATTGCAGAGAAGTCTGAAAAACGAACACTTTTTGAAAAATGGTCAAAAAGGGGGGAATAAGTTCGACACGGTGATCGTGACGTCTCCTTTTTCTATAGGATATGGAACAGCGCCTCTATCGTGCGAACAGGGAACTATGTAAATCCCAAACAACAATGAGACGACACGATCACATATCGATACTATCGTCAACTAGACTCGGTGCTCAGAACTCGCAAACTTCGTCGTATTGGACAGACCTTGTTCCATCAATATTTGGAAACTCAACAAATGATTATAACCTGTCTATCGGCCGTTATATCATCCGCCCTTTGTCTAATCTCTCACAATGACGTATCATACAGCTCTACTCATAAGATCATGGGCCAGATTCTGCTAACCAATCGCTTTACTATGATAATGGTATCGTCGCAGAATCGTCGATAGATGAAAGAAACTCTAGATAGTAAGTAGCACGGAGAGATTGAAAGAATGGCATCCACCTTGATAGTTTTGACACGCGTCCCTCCATCTGTAGTTTCGTTCAAAAGCAAAATTCCAGAATGTGTCATTCTGAGACGATACCCTTGTTATGGTAAAGCGATTGAATTAGTGGAATTAGGGCCCAGGCAGGCTTTATTGGCCCATTTCTATGCCTAAATCCGTCCAGTTGATTCCCAGTACGTTCCATTCATGTCTAAGACCTCAGAGGAAATAGAGGTACCATCGAAGTCTAAGACTATGTTCCATGACTGATATCTATAGAGAGTGCTTTGACTGAGATCAGATCACGAAAGACCATGAAAAAAGTGCATTAAGGCTTAGGAATTTGTTCTCAGAAAAGAAATTCGGACGATTACATTTTATTTTACGGCTTCGGATCGATGAAGTTGCTAATTAACCAATTTTCTTTCGTAGAACATGATACAAAGCCTACGAGATATATAATATTGTAGGTGAGATAGGTACGTATGATTTATAAAATAAAAGTTTTACTTTTATTTTATTAACTACTATACAAAACAATGAAACTGACGGAAATTGTGGAAATTGATTTTTTTTATATAAAAGATTTCCCTTCTAATGTTAATGTTCCTTTGAAAACTCTCCAAAAATGCACCCAATTTTAACTCTAACGAACTCTATATAGATCATACCTCAATCCGTCCTATTCACGTTCCGAAGACCATCGATCGGATACCCAATTGAATTATTAATTTGTTATTGTAATCCAGTCAAAGCCTGCCAGGTACGACCCGGTTAGCAAATATCTCGGATATTGGGTCAAGCGGCCTCCAACCGGTTATAATAATGATAATGCTGGACAATTCGCACAGCATTATCTAGCCCCAAGCTAAGCAGAGCTGCTTGTTATTATAAGTGCTTTCATCTTAAGAAGTGAAATGGGGAGTTTGTGAGTGGAGAAGTTGAGTAGGTGGTCATCTCATCCACGCAAACTCATCCACTTCGGATGAGTTGACCAATCCAAAATTTTTAGTGGTCAACTCATCCAAAACTTTTTCATACCAGTTTTGTACGAGTATTTTCAATAAGTAACATCAACCAAAAAGTGTTCCGTAAATTAAAACTACTTTGTAGAACAACAATAGTTTTTTGACTGTTTAAAATTTAAAAAAACAGTTGATGTATTCCTACGCTTTTGAGTAAAATGGGTCAGGATTATAATGTCTAGCTCTACTGTTTCAATTTTAAATACTAGTTCTAATTTGTTTCTATTATTCGATTGTAATTTTCTACTTAATACATTGCATACCTCCATGCAGTAGTTTTGTAAAAATAAAAAATAAACCTGAGTCATTATTTACTTTGTCTAAATATACAGAGTTCTAAGAAATCAAATAATATCGCAAAAAATTTGGAAGAAGAATTTCTTAGAAATTACCGTGAGTGTGGGGTTACGCAATAATAACAAAAACCTTATATACCGAGTTTTCAGTGAAACGAACCAAGGAATCATAATTTTTCATAGAAACTTTACCACCATTTTTAAATAATATGACTAAGTGCGCCGCGCGGCTTCATCCGCGTGGAAATATCAGAAATTTGTTGCACACCCTCGGCGGTAGTTTTGTAAAAATAAAATATACTGTTGTAAAAATAAAATATACTGTTACCGAGTTTTGAGTGAACAAAGGAATAATAATTTTCCATAGAAACTTTACCACCCTTTTTAACCCCCTCAGAGGTTAATTGAATATTAGATTAGCCTATGTGTTATTGTGCTGTAGCTGTGTGGTGCCGGCTTAGAATTTGCACCATCCCAACTCTTCCCGCTGGTGTCGTAAGAGGCGACTAAGGGACATCCACCGGGAGCGGGCAGCAGCGCCCCCTGCAGAACATTCTACCACCGAACTGCGATCCCCAACCCGCATGCCCAGCGTGGGGATTATGGGCATTACCCCCCATGCATGAGCTAAAAGCCAATAAGGCGTTTATCAGGGGGAGGCCTGCGTCCAGCAGTGGACCAACACAGGCTGTTGAGGTTGAGGTGAGGTTGAGGATGTGTGATTGCACCTAAACTATCTGCACACCAAATTTCATCCAAATCGGTTAAGTAGTTAATGAGATACGTTACGGTTACAAACATTCACAGAAAATTTTGGCATTTAGTTTTATACCAACATCTCCAGATATAATCTAACCATCTATGAAATAACTATTCGTGTATAAAATAGACCACCGTTAGACCACAATTTGCCTTTGGTTGGTTTCAAATCCATATGTGTATGGGTGACATTCCAACAATACAAAATCTGTAACAATCGACATTGTAACAATAATAACAGGCTTACACTGACAAGCTTCAAATGCAGCGTATACCTGACGTGCCTACTATTGTCTGTATGGGATTAAATCTAAATTGGCCTGTCACTAGGATCCAATTACGACAATTGCCTGAGTGAACAGAAACTATGGGCATTACGAATTATTGTAGGTACGAGTATTACTGGCCTCCGAACTAGACATACCTAGATACACGCTCATACTTACACACCCTCTGTAGTCTTACTGACTTTTGCATTATCATTTATGAAAACTATACAAGACAAATGTTCGTTTCCTTCCATACATTTAAAGCCGCCGTGGTCCTTAAAGGCGGGTCATGTTGTGTACATACCTAGTTCTTTAGGTTTTTACATAATAATTTACAAAATACTACTTAGCAAGTAGGTGTCTTTAATTAAACTCGATCTTAAACATAACGCATTGGAGAACTTTGTAATGTTAGGTCTGGTTTAATAAGCGAATTGAATTGAACTGAAAGTGTTAAGCCGCTACCCCGACCCAAATCAGCGCCACTAGGTACCTATTTTATATCGATGCCTAACAGCCAAAAAGGGCTAAGCGCCATTTTTTGGGAAATCGACTTATACAGGGTGGAATTTTGTAATGCTACCTGGAGGGAAAGTACTCTTAATACTGTAGATAGAAAATTGTACTAAAAGAAAACATTCCTTTATTTTTGAAAACAAAGAAAACTGCATTCAAAGATTTTCGAAAATTCGCTTGCCACACCCGGGAATCGAACCGACTAAAATCTGTAAAAAATTACACCCTGTACTTTTATTGCCTAGATCGTTAGGGTCAATAGTAAGGATGAAATCTCTCTAACAAACTTAATAAATTAAATGAAAGGAAAACCATGCAATCTTAAATTATAAATTGAATGGTTCAAGTTAAGCACTTTAACTTAAAGATCCATCTGTTTACTTGTGTCAGTAATTAATAATTATCATTACGTCATTTATCCATTAAAATGACGAATTGATATTTAGATAAGATGATTGAAATTTGCACGTGTTTGTACCTAATGCAGACTCTTCTATCTTAAAATACTGGATCTCTTAAGACATGAGTTAAATGGTTTCCCCGAGGCAGAGCGAAACCAAATAATTCTACAGCAAGATGGTGCTCCAGCCCATAACAGCAGAATCACTACTGCCTACATTAATAAACATTTAAATACCTGGATTGGTACCAACGGCACAAACAGATGGCCGGCGAGATCACCAGATCTCACCCCCTTAGATTTTTTTTTTGTGGGGATATGTAAAAAATCTAATTTACATGAAATCTTATGCGAATGTAAACGAGTTGAGAGTTTGAAGTTCAGCATACGATTTATAATATTCACCACAACACGTTATTAAAAGTTACTAGAAATAAATTCATTAGAAGAATAAGTTTGTGTATCCAAGAAAATGGAGCCCATTTGGAGCAACTAATTAGTGGTTGGTTGACTTTTTATTGTAAATAATTAAAATAATTTAAGATTTCATGGTTTTCCTTTCATTTAATTTATTATGTTTGTTACAGATTTCATCCTTATAATTGACCCGATCGATCTATGCAATAAAAATACAGGGTGTAATTTTTACAGATTTTAGTCGGTTCGATTCCCGGCTGTGGCAAGCGAATTTTCGAAAATCTTTGAATGCAGTTCTCTTTCTTTTCAAAATTAAAGGAATGTTTCCTTTGAGCAAAATTTTCTATCTACAGTATTAAGAGTACTTTCCCTCCAGGTGGCATTACAAAATTCCACCCTGTATATATGGTTGGAATCGGCTTTTTTTTCTGCGTCGTTTGGTCTAAGTATCATAGCTCTACGAAACACTTTTTGGCGCTTAGGCAGTTTGTAAATTAAGGTCCTTAGTCCGATTTTTTCGTCGTAAACGACACATATTTAAGTGTCTTTTTTACTTTGGTGGTTATATTAAAAGTTAATCTCAGAATTGACACTTACGCTTTTTTGGCATGTAATAAAAAACTCTTGATTGGACGTTAGCCTGTTTGAGCTGGAAGTATTTTTTATAAAATCCCGGTTAGGATATTTTGTCAGTTTCTTAGAAAAACATAATCGTCGTTTAGTATGTTTTGGCTGCATTTCCCGAGACTTTGTTTGTCGTTTAGCCTTATTTTCCCTGTCACTGCTCAAATTCTCTGAGGAGCTTATCATAAATTGTCCTAGTGACTCTCAGCAAACATATTGTCGGTTATCCTTTTTTTACCTCCCGATATTCAAACGAATGTGGTGGTTAGATAAAAAGGTAAAATAAAATTTACACATACTCTAATTTCATGTCACGGCATTTGTCTGTTACCTAGTGCAACAAAAAACGGAAACGTCGGTTACCCGTTTCATATGTTCAAAACAAATGGGGTTATGAACCATCAGTAAACATTTAGTGCGTAGGCGATAGTGGCACAAGCGCCACGCGTGCACGCGAACCATTTTACCGCGCAAAGTTTGGAGTCTACTTGAAGTGTTGAACTACAATTTAAAAGGTTTGTTTACAATAATAGTGAATAATAATAGTAATAATAGTTCATAGAATGGCATTCAAAAAGGTATAATACTGGATTAGTAAGTAGGTACAGGTACTTGGTACAGACTTAACTTATTGTTGTTTCAGAACGTCATGGTCAAAACTTTGTCGAGATAAGGTGATTCCTCAGATGTTCCATGGTGAATATCACACTCTCACAACTGCTAATAATGTCAAGGATACTCTCCCCGAATCCGATATTGAAGACGGAGATAATGAATGAGTGGTTTTCTACTATCTTCATACAGTAAATTATAAAAGTCTTACGCATTTTCAACAAGACACTTCTTTTTGATTCTTTAAATATTGATTACCAATTGTGATGATAATAATTTCGATATGACTGTGTTTTCGATTACTTGTATTCTTAATAGTCTAGTGAGATAATGTTAATAATATTATAAGTACCTACGTAAGTACCTGATATTTGATATTAGTAGAATATGACTTTCATTGATCTCCAAAGATTTTTATATACTTACCTATTAAGATATAAAAATTAGTAGTAGAGTTGTGGAAACTGTAATTCAGAGAAAATGTGAATTTGTGTCATTTTTTGTTATAAATATTGATTACTTATTGTGATGCGAATGATTTCGATAACACTGTATTTTTGATGACTTGTACCTATTCCTAATAGTTTATAGTGAAATATTTAAAAAAATATTTAAGTACATAAGTACCTACCTATGTAATATTTAATATTAGTAGAACTTTAATTGATCTCCAAAGATTTTGATAAGTTAAGATATAAAAAATATACTAACTAGTAGTATTGTGGAAACGAGAGTTAAAATGTGAATTTGTGTCATTTTTAGTATAAATAAAGACTGCTGATTTATTATAAAAAGCTTTTATTCTCTGAGATGAAGTAATGAGTTACTTTTCAATATTTTGAAAGACTGTAAGACACAGTGTTTCGTCGATTACAAAAAAAGCCGAACGTTTCTTTCGAAAATTATGCACTTAGTACCATATTCCCTGTCCGTCTTTCAACATTCAATAACCAGTTATACCGTAATCGCCTCTACTTTATGTTATAAATGCTCAGTTAAGCTGCTTTTCTTCGACTTAAATAATAGAAAAAGAACTGTTAGATCATTTAGGCTGGAAGTAAATGAATAAGAGATTTTCACTTAAGACATTCTGGCTGTTTGTAAAATCAGGACCATTTAGAGGTAAGCGACAGTAAAGGGTGTAAACAGGATGATTTATAACTAATTAATAATGCCATTTTGTAGAGTGACAATAAAAAGCTAAATAGTAAAATTTTCAGGTTTTCGGAAGCTAAAACAGAATTTTTTTGAATTTTTTTCACAAATTTTCAACTTTAAACCTCTCTGGTATACAGTTTGTATAGTGGCGGTTAGCCTATTTAAACGAAAGATTTTTCAAAAATAGAATTTGCAGGTGGCGATACATCATAAGCTTATTCTTAATGACAGAATGAGTATTTTAGCGTTCGTGACAAAGCGTTCGTTTGGCGTACAATCCATTTAACGGGTAGGTATTATTATGATTCGTTAGCGGTTCGTATAAAAAGCGATTCGTCCAAATCGCGTTTCGTCCAATAAGCGGTTCGTCAAGAATTTTAACTCACGCCATGTTCACAATACTTTTAAATAAGAAAAGGCCAACCCCGTGACCAAGGGGTCACCTAGAGTGAAAGGCTACTCTTTAAGTAATTAGTAGGTACGTTATTAATAAAATACTTACTCCCGAAGCATAAATTACTATAGGCTACTTGACTCATATCAAATTTGGCGCAATTAATAAATATGTTATGTAGTATTTGACTTATTGAACCAATATTTATAGATTTCTAATATAAAAAGTGTTAGATGACTACATATTTTCAAACTAAATATTTTTTTAGTTTTTAATTTTCAACCCCGAAAAAGCTGTCGGCCGTCGTCATAGGCCTATGACGTCGTCATAGGCGTGACGTCATAGGCCTCTAAGCCAGTTTCATGTGTGCATGATCTCATACGAGTGAAATTCGCTGTGTAATCTGTCTATATTTTTACAATGATAGACGTTTGCTAATGTCAATTGTTTGTTTTCTAGACGCAACTCGTATTATACCTGTGGTTTTCTACCCGTATGACGTCACAGCACAGATAAATATGGCTGACAGTTTTTTCGCCTGTTTACGAAAAGTAGACATCTATACTAATATTTTAAAGAGGAAAGATTTGATTGTTTGTTTGTTTATTAGGCTCCAAAACTACTGGACCGATTTGAAAAATTCTTACATCGTTAGGAAGCTTACTTTTCAGGGAGTGACATAGGCTATATTTTATAATTCATAATTCTTTATTGCACAAAATTGGTACAAGTATAACATTTAACAACATAATATATGTCGCCGCAGCGAACCTTCAGCCGACCAGTTTGAAGAACCCTTATTTAAAAACAACAACGCTTCTATGATAACCTTAGTAATATCTGCAAATTGCCATCATAAATCTTAAAATAATATTTAAACTAAGAGTTAAGTTATCAATTTATGATTAGTTAGCTTTTCTATAAATCAATAATGTTTTGATACCAAGTACTCAAGTCTACTAATTTTTGAAAATGGTAATTTAGTTAGATTTCTCTACTATTAAAATTCCTTAAATAATTAATAAGGAATTTAGAAATAGGCTTGAGATTGAATGTAAGCATTGAGATTCCAATTTTAAATTAATAATGAGTTCGCGGGTGATTTTGTTAAAACCTAGGTTTAGCTAGCGGTATTTCTACCTGAAAATCATAAAATAATAAGTAATGGATTTAGAAATAGATCTAAGATTTAATCTGAACGATTTTGTAATATTAAAAGTTTTGTGACCATCTGTCATTACGTCGGAACCTTGTTTAAAAGAATTGTAAAGTAAATGTGAAGCTATCTAGTTTAAATAGCATTCTAAAATCTTTAGGGAATTATTAATAAATTTAGAAGTCTTTAAGAGATCCATCCCTCATTGTTGCGTAACATTGAGAGCAAGTCGTGAATGTCTGAATTTGTAAGCAGTTTAATTTATTTTGTCTTAATCGCCTTCAAAAATGCTCAAATAATTATTATTTAATTTAAATAGAGTTTTTGTGTCGATATCAATGTTATTTTAAGTGATTATTGTGAACTTGAAGTATTCTTGATTTTCCCGCCATTTTCGAACGCTCGTAACGAGTTTGTTTGGAGTGGAGGGGGAAAATAGCGGGGGAAACATCGAGAATATGGAAAGACCGACATTCTGATTGGAGGTGTGAAGCAGACAACACGTGTAAGTTGAAGCCATTGTAAATTTCAAATAAAAATAATTTTGTAACCCTTGTGAACGATCTTTATTTCATTTGGTTAGTTTAAATTAATAGCTTCAGCCTAGATTTTCCCTTGCTTTTTAAAACATTAAAATTAGTAAGCGAGCTCGTAGGTTTGAATGGGCTGAGTAGATTTTTATAATTGCTAAGGCAGGATCGATGGCCGAATCATTAGGTCGTCGGTTTTGCTTATTTTAAAAACCCTAGTTTCATGATTTATTCGTTATCAGAAGTGGGATTGTGTCCACAATCCCTCGACTCTGCTACCGTTACTGCCCTCTCGTTATCTCAGTTTCAGGTCCTGGCTGCAGCAGTCGCATTCTACAAGATGCACCGTGAGCGAGCCCGGAGAGGATCCACCAGTACCAGAGCCACCGACCACGTACACACCTTATGGCGCCAACACGTGGACACAAGATGGTGCAACCACTGCAGCGAACATGCCCGCCACGTGGGCGCGGGGTCCAGCAGGACAAACGACGCATATTGATGCAAGCCCGGTAGTATCTCTCCAAATAGGTATTGTATGTACCTACCTCCTGATTTGTAATGAATGCATAAACATTATGGTCGCTATAATACCAAGTGTGTTTTTCGACGACAAAAATCATCTGGTGATAAAATTAAGATAACCGCCTAGGACCCATGCATGACTCGGACTGTAGATTCGAAGTCCGCAAGTGGTGCAATGGTATCAGTAGGACCAAAAACCTAGGCACACATTTGACACTGGTTACAAAAGAAAATAGTAATACTAGATATTGTGCACCCTAGGATGATACTCGCTTTGTGTAGCCCTCGCTTTTCGATTCTCTCACAAAGAACTGTTGGCACTAGTCCCACGCATGACTCCATAGGACCGGGTAACTATTAGCCTGAGATCATGGAAATGAGAAACGCATAATAATAATTTATGAAATATAATACTACGTAACGAAAAATACAATAAAAGAACGGAAATAAAGTAGAACTAGTATTTGATTTGAAACAGTTGGTTTAACAGCAGCCCGTTGCAAAAAAAAAATCTAGAGGTAGCTCGATAATTAATAAAGATTTATGAATTATTTTCAGTCCAATAAAACACCATGCCTTGCACAAAACTAACTCAAAATTAAGATTTGACTCTTTATTACTAATACTAAATGCAAGTGCCTCCTCTAGATTGAAAAGCTTTTGCTTTTGAGTCTAAAAATCCAACTCTGTTTATTCCTTTTGCAAAAATTGTTCGTTTGAGTTCTTGATATGTGGGTAGCTTCCAGTTCCCTCAGCGTGTAGGTCGCATTTATGTGTGGATGGATAATTTCCAGCTCACATTTATTGTAGTTGGAAGTTGGAGCTCAAGTCTTGTCTTGTTAGTGAGTTATTAGTATGAAAAATCTTGTATAAGCATAGCCGTGTAGGTATGCTTTTCTGACCGCAAATTTTGCTTTAATTTTAGCTGATGACTTTGCAGGGACTTGTGTAAGTACCTAGGTACTACCTAAAACTTGTGGAGGAAATTCTTCGCTTACGTAGATGTTCTAGTTTGTTGTTATTCTTCAAAATGTTTACCATCATTCCATAAGTTGTGGTTATGTTTATAGGACTTTTGTCTCGTCTTATCATTTAGTTTTATTATTCCATTCCTTCGTGGATGAGATTGAACTTCTACTTGATGTTTTGGTTCAATTGGATGTTAATCTTCCTTCCTATTCACGAAGTAGGTACTATGTTCATGTAAGACATTTCCTGCCTCTGAGAGAGGGGATTTTTCAACAAAACCATAATGCGTCCCTCTGGAAACAAAGAGTTCTAAAGTAGGAGTCAGTAACTTTTACAATTGGTTGGTTAACTAACCTACCGTAGCTAAAAAGTAAAACCAAGAAAAAAACTACCTCCATTATTTTTATAGTGAATCCTCGGATTTTTTTTCTCTTCTTCTTCTTGGCTCTGCATTATGGTTAGACACAATTCTGCCAATGTCAGTTTCCAATTACGCATATTTAATCTCAACAACCATGCTCTGCCACGATTTTTCATACGCTTGTGACAGCGCTTTATGTGCAGTAGGTAGGCACCTACCTATCAATATCGATGCAATCGATCAATCATTTGACGTGACGAACGTGTTGACGAGTGCGCCAGAATTCAAATATAGAAATGTTATTTCATCACATAGGTACGCTACTTTCCTGTAAACATCATTAGTGTCTCGATTTCAAGACGTTCCAATTAAACTTTGTCTCTTGCAATCTAATTTCAACTTGGAAAATGACAAGTCTGTTGTCGTCACGTAAAAAGGAAAATCCATGGGTTTTCGTAGTCAGCGCGGGGCGGGCGGCCGCGCCGCCGCCAGTCGCATCCGAAGAACGGATAATGTTTAATTCAACTTCTTATTTTATGGCTGCCACAACTCTGCCAGTGGCCAGGCTAACTTCAACTTCTTGTCTTCTTCTAGCCAAAAGAATCATAAACATCTAGAGTATTTATGTATCTACCCACTATCTACCGGTATTGAATTTGCGGTACTCCCTTTTCTGTCAAACTGAAGTTGACGTTTCAAAGTTTACAAACGGAATTTGTCAGTGGTCTTACAATTGCTTGTTTTGGTGGCGCCATTATAAAAGAAGTTGAAGTTGGTCAAAGAAAATACAATGTTTACGAAACGAACGTTGGAAGTCTAAATAGTTCATGGAGCTTTAGATTGTCCTCGTGTGAGCGAGTTCTCAAGGTGTAAAGTGGACTTTCGTTAGAATGTGGACTTTCCAATGTATTTGTAGACTTTCCGAATGATCTTTGAAGACGGTCTTCCTCTCTGAATGGATCGTGGTAGGTAATTCGCAGGTTTTACTATTAATTTCTTTCAAATGAAATGTTAGCTCACTTGCTGTTGTAACAATAACGCAAACGCGCACCTACCGGATCTCTGCTACTTCCTCGCATACACAGATGATGGGTATTTATCCAAAATTGACAATGAGTGACAGGAAGGGCGAGCGGATTCAGCATGCTTACATTTTAAGCCGAAACTCGACATAGGTACCCAGCATTGATGCGCTTCTTATGAAATGAATCGCCTGCCGAATATATTACATGGGTACATCGTTGTCATCATCAGCCTATATTAGCCCACTGTTGGACATAGGCCTCGCCTAATGAGCACCATAGCGCCCTGTCTTCATCAGCATCTGCCGGCAGTCTTTCACAGGTCATCATCCCACCTGGCTGAAGGATGTCCGACACAAGTTTTCTTTGTAATGTATTAAGGTATAGCCATTACCTAGTACCCATTACACTAAGCACGGCTTAATTTGGGGCTAGGTGATGCTGTGTCAATTGTCCAGCACTACCTACCTATTATTTATTTATATGTATGGACCGCAACAAATAATAGTGGGTGATGGGCGTGAGATCTTAGGTGGAAGACCTTGAGCTAATTTAAAATTATCTGCTTATTCCATTGAACATAAAGGGAAAGAAATGATATACCAACTCTCTTCCTATCAGCTACATTGTTTTAGTATAGTCTTGTAGGAACACAATTTTTATGTGAGCGTAATCCTGCCTCTGTACTATAATTGTTTGTTTACCTTGCCTCCCCGTTAGAAAATTGGAGAGGGGTGTTTGGGGCAATTTTTGTATTGCTTACCCCTCTTTTATTTTCAAAGGCACAACGAAACCATTCTTGATCTCAAACTCTTTGCTCTCTATGAAATTTACAGAAACCTGAAGTACAACTGCTACCTACGAAAGTAGAGGGTCATAATGGATGACCCCACAACGTGGCGCACAATCAGCTACGGCATAGACAAAGCCCAGACATCTGTGGTCAGGCAGCCGTGTCGCCCAAACATAAGCCAGCACATTTCAATCCCGGTGAGAAACTTTCATAATGCATACATACATACATACATGCATACATACAAACTCGACAGGCAAGCACTCTCACACACACCCACTTCTTCGTTTTACCAGAGACACCGAGTCAAGTGTCTAGGCATCTTGGTATCAGAGGATACCTAGAGCACAAAATCATCATCATCATCTTCATCAGATCACAAAAACAAAAAGACACCTCGAGTGTCTAGGCATCTTGGTATCGGACGATACCTAGAGCCCAAAATCATCATCATCATTATCATCATCATCATCATCATCAGATCATAAAACAAAATGCTGCGATGACTCATGGGGGTCATCAAAGCCACCTATCAAAAGTTGCTGCGATGACACGTGGGTGTCATCAAAGCCAACTATCAAAAGATGCTGCGATGACACGCGGGGGTCGTCAAAGCCAAAAATTGTCCTATCCTAGTCCCCTATGTACCGCGGCGTACAAGACCGCCTAGAGCATAGCATCAACCTATACCATCATCCTAGGGCCTCTGCTCTGAGCAGCATCGACCTCTCACTCACCTCTTTCCTTCCCTTTTTCTTTTTACACACAAACACACACTGTGATAAACTTTACCATCAAAACAAACTTGCGTGGAGTGAGTCATGTTTTTCTAGAAATGTGGATTATCTGTCCTAATAAGACAAAACTTGAGTGGCGCAAGTTGTGTCATTACAAAATTTGGGTTATTGTGCTGTGTTCTGTCTATCGTCGAGTGTTACAATTTTTAAAGATTAGATGTGCTGTGGAAGTATCTAGCCTTTTAGTCAACATGAAGCTATAGGTAATAGGTTACTGTGGAAGTGCCTAGCCTCAACACTTGTTATCTCTTTCCAGCAACAAACACCTGGGAGCGACGCTGAGCACGCGACGCATCTCAGAATGGCCGTGTCGCCGCAGCGAACCTTCAGCCGACCAGTTTGAAGAACCCTTATTTAAAAACAACAACGCTTCTATGATAACCTTAGTAATATCTGCAAATTGCCATCATAAATCTTAAAATAATATTTAAACTAAGAGTTAAGTTATCAATTTATGATTAGTTAGCTTTTCTATAAATCAATAATGTTTTGATACCAAGTACTCAAGTCTACTAATTTTTGAAAATGGTAATTTAGTTAGATTTCTCTACTATTAAAATTCCTTAAATAATTAATAAGGAATTTAGAAATAGGCTTGAGATTGAATGTAAGCATTGAGATTCCAATTTTAAATTAATAATGAGTTCGCGGGTGATTTTGTTAAAACCTAGGTTTAGCTAGCGGTATTTCTACCTGAAAATCATAAAATAATAAGTAATGGATTTAGAAATAGATCTAAGATTTAATCTGAACGATTTTGTAATATTAAAAGTTTTGTGACCATCTGTCATTACGTCGGAACCTTGTTTAAAAGAATTGTAAAGTAAATGTGAAGCTATCTAGTTTAAATAGCATTCTAAAATCTTTAGGGAATTATTAATAAATTTAGAAGTCTTTAAGAGATCCATCCCTCATTGTTGCGTAACATTGAGAGCAAGTCGTGAATGTCTGAATTTGTAAGCAGTTTAATTTATTTTGTCTTAATCGCCTTCAAAAATGCTCAAATAATTATTATTTAATTTAAATAGAGTTTTTGTGTCGATATCAATGTTATTTTAAGTGATTATTGTGAACTTGAAGTATTCTTGATTTTCCCGCCATTTTCGAACGCTCGTAACGAGTTTGTTTGGAGTGGAGGGGGAAAATAGCGGGGGAAACATCGAGAATATGGAAAGACCGACATTCTGATTGGAGGTGTGAAGCAGACAACACGTGTAAGTTGAAGCCATTGTAAATTTCAAATAAAAATAATTTTGTAACCCTTGTGAACGATCTTTATTTCATTTGGTTAGTTTAAATTAATAGCTTCAGCCTAGATTTTCCCTTGCTTTTTAAAACATTAAAATTAGTAAGCGAGCTCGTAGGTTTGAATGGGCTGAGTAGATTTTTATAATTGCTAAGGCAGGATCGATGGCCGAATCATTAGGTCGTCGGTTTTGCTTATTTTAAAAACCCTAGTTTCATGATTTATTCGTTATATATAACATTTTTATCCCGGAATTCCCACTGGAACGGGCTACGAGGGTGAAACCGCGAGGCGATCATCTAGTTTAAAATAAAAATTTGCGGTTTTGTCCTAAAAAAATTTAGTAATTTTTTTTTTTCTATTATATATATATTTCCTCCATTCGGAAAGATAATTTAAGATCCACTTTAAAAAAGAGTCAACTAGCCGATTTTAACAAAATAAAAGCAAATGGAATAAGACAACATTTTCCGCCCTTATAATACTAGTGCGATAAACATTAATAAAGCTTAAGTATTTGATGCAGGTGTAAAGGTACTATTTGAAAACGCTGCTGAAGGATAATCCTACAAAACCGCAACAAAACGGATGGAACAAATGGATATTGCCGCAATTTACTAAATTGACCTGATAAAGCCGATTGCACTGCTAGTTAGCTAATTGAATGACATAGGTACCTAACTAGGTAGAATAAAATACAGTACAGTTTAAAAGGCCCTACGGGAAATAAACCCATTCTTTTCGAATCATATTATAAAAGCGGAAGTTATTCTGCCTTTCTATCAGTTAGCTTTTCACGTCTAAAAAGCTAAACGGATCTAATTGATATTTTATTTATTTCTTTATTTATAAGGCAATGCCAACAATACACAAAACAAAACGTTCTAATAAAACAATTAGGCTAAAGTTAAAGTTTGTAGTATAGAATGTATGCTTCTAAAATGTAAACCAGTCGTAGTTATTGTAAGGGGAAGCACTCACTACCAAACCACAAGCTATTTTCATGAATAGATTCATGAATTTCATGAATAGAGAAATTGGTGATAGTAACTACATTAAGCCCATAATAAGTGTCATGTACTTTTTATGCATTAAACAATTTTACAGACGCAGAGCCATTAACCAAGACTTGGAACCATTTTTAATTAAATATTTTTTTTAATTCTAACAGGCATTTTGCAGGGAGGTAGGCAGTATCTCGGGGATACTGCCTACCTCCCTGCAAAGTGCCTTTCACATGCTACCGCTTTTATTATTTTTATACTTTTTATATCATAAAAGAGCGGGCTAGTGAATATATGTATAAAATGGCCATGGCAGCGTTACCGAACATTGGGTTACCCTGCGTTGAAACTCGCTGTCGTGGCCGAAAATGAGAAGAGAATAAGATTTGAAGAACATTAATAGTATTCGTAGTAGTTACTATCAGCGTTTTTCTACACTATTCTCTGTGAACGGCCGCAAGACATGCGCTCGTGTAGATAGTCCCTAAGGGTTTTGACGGAGATCTTGAATTGCTAAGTGCCTTTTAGGGATGAGTCAGAAACTTGAGCAAGTTTGGCTGTCGACACTTCAGATTTCTTGAGATTTTATTTGATTGACTACAAGACTGTTAATCGACAAATCTTATAAGTAAGAATTATGCATGGCCGAATTTGAATTTGCTTCATCCCAACTCGTCCCGCGGGTATCGTAAGAGGCGAGGAATATCAACAGGGAAGCGGGCAGTAGCTAGCGCCACCTGCAGAACAGATCCATCACCAAACTGGGATCACCAACCCGCCTGCGCAGCGTGTGGGGATTACGCCATCACCCCCTATTGTTCAGAGCCATTAAGGTGTTTATCTGGGGAGGCCTATGTCTGGACTGGTAAAGGTTGTTGATGTGATGTGATTTGGGGGCAGCATTCCAGAAAGGTGTTTGATGACGATGTCCTCCTAGCCGAATTCCGGACGGTGACTAGCCATGTGCGTAGGATTTATTATAGTGTACAAGTGTATGTAAGCACGGTGTACTTTCTAATCCCTCACTCTCATAATCCAATGGGACAGACCAACACGACCGACGGGATATGCCAGGCGTACAGAGGCATGGGAGATGTTATTATGAAGTTATTCAATTTATTTATAATTATATTCACTATTACTACAAATCATTACTCAAATCATTAGTAGGTACATATACGGTTGTACCCATCATGTAAAAAAGTCGTACTATTTGGACCTATCTACCGACGGATTCAGCTGATTTCAGTCTGTCTTCTCCGTTTTAGAAAAACCTCTAATTTGGTTTATACAAAACTTTCAACTCTCCTTCTCGTCTATCAAAAAGTTTGATCGACAAAGTGCGTATAGAAAAATATTAGGACAAGTGTCAAAATAAAATCATATTATCTTTTTCCCAAAAATCTTACAGAATTAGCATTTATATAATGGGTTTATAAATTCTCTAGCGCTATTTTCATGTAGTTCGTAAGTTTTTTTAAATTTTCACCATGCCGATCGAAATTCCTGTTCTTTTGAAGAAAATCTGTAGAAACTGGTAAGCTTCTGCATTTTCACTTGGATTCAGAATAATAACTAGGTACTCTTATTGAGATTATTCCCTTGCAAACTGTGATCAAACTTCAATAAATCTAAATGTCTGGGAAATATTAGCATAGATTGTTTCTTGGCAGTAACCTTGTAGAAACGTAGACATGAGCCATTCTGGGGGTAAACAGGTAAACATGTCAGTTGCGTAAGATTTTGTTGTGCTGGAACCTCCAGACTCGATTTATGGAGACAGGAAATGGACTTCGCAGATACTTACGTGATATATTTGCACAGATAAATATCCATATATTCATATCCATTTATTAGCAACCATAGAAATACAATGAAACAATTAGTCAGAGAGTAAGGATTATTATTTCACCTTGCATTTTACATGGTAATTGTAATGTACAGCATTGCATAACATTGGCTCGCGAGTTTGAGACACGCTATATAGGGCTCATAACATTTTTTGTCCTAAAGAAGGAATCAAATCTATGACCCTATCCCTATCTTACACCATGCTTACACTCAATCGCACCTGCAATTCGCTGATGACATAGTCTTAATGGCGGAGTCGCTAGAGTCGCTAAACCAGATGCTAAATGACCTAGCGTCCGCCTCGCAACCAAACACAGTCTCTCAGCTACAACCAAAGTCATGATCAATGGCCACATTGATCCGGGATCGGTCGACGTAGGTACATGGCCACCTTTTCGAAATTGTTTCCACACATTTCATTCATATTGTACACTTACCTTGGGCAGATTCTGCAGCTAGGTAAAAACGATTTGGAGGATCTAGCTAGGCTGGGCAGCGTTTGGGAAACTACGTGGAGTCTTCTCGTCATCCATGACGTAATGCTTTTATTAATTAAAGGTGTTTTTGAGTGGTGACCGCGACTCGGCAAACGTAGTGTTCGACATCCTTCGTCCAGGTGGGATGACGATCTGCGAAAGACTGCAGGCAGATGCTGGACAGGGCTCTATGGCGTTAATTAGGCTCCCCTGTATGGCCTATGTCCAGCGGTGGACTAATGTAGACTGATAATGATGATGATATCTAAGGTGGTCGTTAAGAAATTGTAAAAGTTGCAAGTAGTTTCTCTATTTTGCAGGTGGAGTCCAATGTTACGACGATGGCAGCCCCGTAGCAAGCCAATGACTCCCGTTCCTCACCGCTACATGTACAAACTGGCCAAGGTCCCTATCACACCCAGTCTCACATTACTATCGTTCAGAGCTTCTACCAACTTCTTGTACCTGAGCTTCGCGAAACCAGACTCCGACTTAACAGAGTTCACTGAACTTTGCGCGGCTGATTGATACCTACTGAAATTCAATGTCAAGAAATCTATTTTTATCAGTGGGAGATTTTGAACATAGGGTCCTTCAAAATACGGTGTGATTGCTGTGTTTTTCAACGATGTGTGTTTGTTTTTTTGTGTTTGTTTAGTGTTTGTTTTTGTTGTTTTCGTGTTCAACTTGTGCCGTTTTGTCTTAGTGTAAGTCATGTGTAAGTATATTGTGTTATGGAAAATAAAATAAAATTGTGTTCCATTTAATATTGATCTATTGTTTTAGGTTTACTGGTATATTGGATAGTAGAAGAACTGATGTTGTTGTTAGGCTGTTACACAGTGAATTTGTGACAGCAACTTTATTACTCGGATCATAATGTTTACTCAGATCCTTTATTGTCACACATCATACAAACAAATATAACATATAAATAATTTTCAAGTCCCCTTTTGAAAATTATTTCCCTCCGTTTTGACTATTTTTCAAAAATGCATACTCACAGGTTTATTTATATTTTTCCTGTAAAACATAGATCTCACCAAGTGGGGTATAAAATGAAAGGTATAAAATTGTACATCTCAAAACAGTTTCTTAAATTTCTGTAGGTGTCTGTAATGAAATATTTTGCAAAAAAGTTAAAAATGTATGTATGTGTAGTCGAAAAATTTTTCATTATCCCCTAATCTCCGAAGTTTGCAGAAGGATCCATCAGAAATTAAGTCGGGATCTACTGACATTTTAAGTACCGGTTAGAGACTTCGCATATATGTACATAATGCGAAGTCTCATAAATGTATATCAGAAGAAGTAAGGGGATAATGATGATCAATTTTTCGACTTTTTATGCAAAATATTTCAAAAAGTGTGTAACCTACAGAAAATTAAGAAACTGTTTTGAGATGTACAATTCATTATACAATACAATACCTTTCATACAAATTTTGTATAATTGACAAATGTTCGAAACAGCACGTGAGTGAGTTACACTCGCACTTGACAGTTCTTGTTTTTACTAACTACATTTTTCTTGAAAGCTCAAGTCAAAGAATGGCGATGTTTTTTTTTGAAAGGTATGGATAGAAGACCCTTTTCCGTTAGCTACACCGGTTCAGAGAGGTCCCCTTACTGCCCCGTTCAAAAAATCCTACATAAACAGCAGTAAAATTGCTCAAACAACTACGAGTATCATTTAGTCTAAGCATAGAGTTCAGGCTCCAAGACTATGAGCCCGAGCAAATAAAACCTTTACTCTAGAGAATCACATATGTAGGGTATGTCACAAGTCAAAGTCATTGTCAATTGTCAAGAAGAAAACATTCGCAAATATTTACAAAAACCATGGTAATATGTGGTAATACACAACAATGTATTATGCTTCGCCTGACCATGACAAAACCCAACTGCTAAAAAATAATTAGCCATGAAGTTGCATGTCTTTGATTGCATGAAAAAGATAACCATTTAAAATGGTAATGTTTAAAATATAAAGATCTTAATCTAATGTAACACCTTTTATAGTGCATTGGAATTTATAAATAAAAATAGTCATGGGAAAATTAAAGGAGTGGTTTAGAAAAAGAAGGGAACGTTACCATGTGTAAGTGCAGTAACAAGTGCAAAAACCGTTGTAGGGGATGGTTCTGCTGCAAATCATGCGAAACATGCAATCTTATTTGTTGCCAATTCATTTGCCATTACACCAAAAAGTTTTTCAATTACTTGACGATGAAGAAGCCAAAAACAAGGACACAGGCGTACACTAGGTATGTTCCAAATCAAAAAAGAAGGTATCCTTTTAATCCATTGCACAGAAAGAAAAATAAGGATAAATACAGACCAGAACAATAAGAATTTCCATAGCTTGCCTTTAGATAAATACTCAGTTGAATCGACAAACCTATAGTTGCCATAGTTGTGCTCTCTATATATTAGCGTTACTAGAATTTCAATACGATACAACGCTTCAAGAAGGTCTTTGAATGAAATAAAGTTATGGTTGAATACAAAAGAAATTCTTTAAAGCCACGAATATGGGTTGCTATCGCATCTACCCATGCGTAAGTAAAACCAAACACAGCTGCAGACGTTTTAGAATACGCCTCAAACACTTTTTCTGTAGAAATTGCTGCAAATGCATTTGCTGCAAATGCATTTGCTGCAAACGAATTTGCAGAAAGATCCGATCTTGCTGGCGTGGACTGGTCAAACTTTGTTCTTGCGGAAGCAAAAAGAGAAGATTTAATAAAAAACGGCCATTAGTGTATATTCATTCTGATCGCAAAGTAAACGGCTAAATGCAGAAACCCGCTGCTGTATAATCTTATCGACGAGATACATAGAAGACGCATTTTTGAAAATGTGTCGATTTAAGAAGAACTCGAAAACGAGGCGCTTCTTCATAAAAATAACCAGATGCGGATATTGGGAAGAATTATGTGACTGGGAAGATTTTAAGGAATGGTGTCGTGAGAAATGGTGCAAATTCTGTAAAATTGTCAGAAGGAAATGTGGTTGCGTAAGAAAAACTAGACGGCTGACCCCATATACAGGCTCGGGGACGTCCTGGGCCAAAGATTGACTCCATTGAGCTGCAATCAACCAAAAGTCCATGGAAGGTTTTTAACCAACCACCTGTATGGTTAGGTATACATATATAATCATTCAAAGGCATAATAAATCCGTCTTAATCATCTTAAGACGGTTTTTTTACAATGTGTCGGAGATGCTGTTCCAAATGTTTTAAACTTATCGGAAAATATATTGTTATAATATGGAAAAAATTGAAGCCCCTGCTGGAACGGGTGATACCTATAAATTACATATATCGTCATGCCAGACGCTTCTTGAGGAAGATACTCAGGTTCAGTTATTGGCAAAACTTATGGAGAGACACAGATTTTGACTTTGACTTGGACGATATCAGAGATGGCTGCTGCAGCATCTTTAAATATGTGAAAAGGAAACTTAGGTGCAAGAAAAAAAAGGCAAAGCCCTTGGTTTACACGGGCAGGAAGTATGGGAGAAAGAATAACGTCATTGTTGTGTATATAAGCAAAATCAAATAAATTCATGAAAACCTACGCACATTCCACCAGAGGTTACTCTTTTAGAATACCATCTCTTTTACAGTCGGTGCCTACCAAACTGAGAGCCAAATCTACTAATCAATCACTTTAGGTACTATGAAAACGGCTAAGTCACAATCCTCACGAAGAATCCTTAAATACAAGAACTCTTAATAGTGCGGTGCTATTTGCACGAAGAGATTGATATAATGAAACGATTAGTTTAGCAGAATGAGGCCCCTGACGCGTGTTGGGGGACATGTAAAAATCACCACTGTGCTATCAATTTAGCGACACTTAGCATCATGACTAAGTGGTAGAGTTTACCTGTCCCTGCAATGTTCCGGTTCTTTAGCTGTATCTATTTGAAGGCATACTTCTGTCCATCTTGTGGCGTAACATATCAATATGACTGTTCAACTCATCATAAACTTACGATATTAAAACATGCGTGTGACCCAGCTGGACTTTTTGTATCAACATAGTAATATTACTTTTTTGTTCGAAAGCTTTATTGCATAATGATTAATGACGCAGAGACCGTAGGCACATTATAAATAAATAAATAAATAATGCTGGACAATTCACACAGCATTATCTAGCCCCAAGCTAAGCAGAGCTTGTGTTATGGCCCATGACTATCATGCCCATGTAAATCAGTTATCTAGTACCCATAACTTATGGGTACTAGATAACTGGTATACATAACACAATACACTACATAGATAGATATTTTTTATTATACATAGAAAACATCCAGAACGCCCTGGACAAATGTCTGCAGATCGTACAAACATTTGTCTCGAGGCGGGAATCGAACCCGCAACCTCCTGCGTCGCAGGCGGACCTTCGCCCGCTGCGCCATAGAGGTCGTCGACGACATTATAGTACAATCCCATTCATTAACTGCACATATTATGCCTTAATAGACGGTGATATCCTATAATTATTTGCCCCTCGACAGGAATAGACATGGGATGCCGTCTGACAAACTTTTCACCGAACAAATTATTAGATTCCATCTTTGACACCTTGTGGGCTGCCATTTTTGATGAAATATAAATAGTGATGTGACAAAATTAAGATCATCATGTGCAGTCAAAAAACACAATTACTATTAAACCTTTACGCGGTGTATACCTATTACGCAGTACAACTAACTCGCGTTATGCCTAATCGTCATTTACAGTTCTCTTTCGGCCTCACTATCTGTTTGCCTGAGTTGCTATAGGACTGCTTAGCGTATGGACAACTTCGCTATAAGCCTAGGTCTTACATAGCCTACATCGCGTTATGCCTAAAATATGTTTACGTAGGCATACAAACTTGTGGTTTACTTCCAATGTCAATAATACTTCAAAATGTCAACAAAAATTCATTTTCATAATACTTTTATTGTGATGTGGTTGTGATTAATTAATATCTCAATATGAATTGTAGAAGTCAAATACGTAAAAAATAAAAAAGGCGGACTAAACTTATTAAGAGATGGTTATGCGTACACTAAAAACAAATGCAATAACGACGGTTCGACCATAAGGCTCGACTCGAATAGCTTTATGCCTTCCTTGCTTCAGATCTATGTCGGGGTATGTCACACTCTGGCTACGCTTAAGACTCATTACACCTAAGTCTCGTTATGCCTAAATTGTGATATGACTTAGGCTTAACGCGAGTTAGTTGTACTGCGTATTAGGTATACACCGCGTAAAGGCTATTAAATACTGATTGTACTTTGCCGTAAAATTATGCTTGAATCTTGTTCATCTCGATTGGCCACAGGAGTTCGATGCCATGTGCTCAAAATACTGGTAAATGCAACTCTTCCATAACTTTAGCAATTTTAATTTTATAATTAACTAGCTGATTTCTTACTACCAGTTGTCCTATTACCCGTTTTCCCGTAGGAACTAAGCATTTTCCCGCACAAAGTAGCCTATGTTCATCAGGAATAATGTGGACTTCTAATGGTAGAAGAATTTTTCAAATCGGTCCAGTAGTTTCGGAGCCTATTCAATACAAACCAACAAACAAACAATCAAATCTTTCCTCGTTATATTAGTATAGATTGCATATAGATGGAATATTTCATTTTATTTATTGTAGAAATGTTCGTAGCTATGATTGACAGACTGCGCGTATGTTTGTGACAATTATCAAGCTTTTTACAAAATGTATGTTTATTGACGTGAAGGTTGATTGGCGTTTTCTTCAGTCCACGGTTTGATTTTGTTCGTCATGCCAGCACATAGCAACATTATTTCAGGTTTGACATTTTTCACGGGAGAGTACATGCAAAGCCAGAGGCAGAAACTTGTTTAGCCAATAGCGGTAGGTAAAATATTATCTTTTAAATTTTTTCAATGAAACCAAGAAACTAAATTCTCCATAGAACACCAGTAGCTGAGTACAGTGACGGAACCGTAGTCCCACTGCGATGTTCCACTGGTGGGACAATACTTTTTCGTGGTCCCACCAAACACATACTTGACCGTCCACATCCTCCCACCCCCGCGAAGCGGGGGGGGGTCAACATTAACTTACTCCTAACGAAGCCCGTCCAACGGGGGGCGGGTTCGTGGCGACTCTGTGACTGAAAGGGTGTGTATATATATAGAATTAATTGCACCCAGAGCCATAATACGGTCAAGTGTGTGTTTGGTGGGACCACGAAAAAGTTTTGTCCCACCAGTGGGACATCGCAGTGGGACCACGGTTCCGGAGTGAAGTACCTAGGAAAAGTTTTGAAGATTCTTCCAGTACATTCTTACCGCTTCCTTATTAATAAACCATATTTTTCTATCATTATAATTACAGTTATTAATTCGAAATTAAATTGGAATTTGCACTAAATGTTGATTAAAGGGTGATATGCCGAAGAATTGGATACAGACGGAAATGAATCTACTTCAGCTCCACACTTTTCAATATTTTTAATGGTCCTGAACTTTATAAATATTCGTAGCATAGAGTTCGACTATCGAAAGATAATACTGAAAAAGTACGGCAAATTTAAAAATATTACTTTGGCAGTCCTGAAATTACAGGGCAAAAACTGGAATAATTGATTTGATACTTTCATCATGAACATCATCATTTTCTTCCTCGAAGTAAACAACTGCACTGACCTTAATAATAAAAAACCCAGGGTACAACTATACCTATAGTAATTTATTATTCTGTGGTAGGGTCTGGAATGATGGCACTTAAAATAACTTCAACCTTTATATTGACAGTGTTAAAAAAATGACAACATCAATTTATCAAAACAAATTGTCGTTATTGTCATTGTCCTATGTTTTAAAATTGTATAATAAGCGGCACGAGTCGTGAGCACAGATGACGTAAGCTCGCGCATGTACACTTTTGGCCAAATTTATTCAGTACCGTTTTTTACCAAAATGATTGATAGGTACCTATACAAACTAATTAAAATATTAGTGGTACTTGAAATTTTACTTTAATAGAGTAATGTTGTAGGCCTTCGTGAATAAAATATAATAATCTCAATAAAACAATATAATCTGAGTACTTATAACTGTTTTTCTTTATTTTTAAAATTATTTAAATTCGCCTCAATCTGGAGGAATAGGTAATATGCCTTCCAGAAAACTAGACGCTGAGTTGGTGCTGGTAGAGGCCACTGGCTCATTCATCTCCTCAACATCGTCACTGTCCTCATCCTCGGAATTGGTCTCGAAGTCATCGTCACCAACGTGAATTATAAATTCTTCTGTCATTGCATCCACTATGTGATCGTTTTTTATATACTCCTCATTTTCCTTCACTTTTTGACAAAATTTTGTCCATTCGTTAGCTGCCATTAAATTAACTTTTACCTTAACAAGACCCGTTAAGTGGCTAACGTTCCAGTCCAGGTCACATTCATACTGCCGACATAGCCTTTTATTGCAGCCCATGCCATTTCAATGGGATTGAGGTCTGGGTGACTGTGGTTAACTCACTAGTGAGTTATAGCAATGAAAAAGTCACAGTTTGATTATGAGTGTCATTCTGTGCCTAATTGCGGTGACCATAGAGCCACTTTATGAGCAAGTGTGTTGAAAACTATATTAAAACAAAAACACTTAACAAATACGAAATAACCAAATTAAGCTACTATTTTAACATCCAAAACGTAAGTCGATAAAATTGCACGAAAGTGTACAATAGCCGAATGACACCCCGCCCCGCCCCCATGGCTTCAAAAATTAACTACTGCGCAGGTGTCAGTTGTGCTCACGACTCATGCCGGTCACTTATAATGTGTCGTGTTATGTATTATGGGTCCAAATACATTTATTTTCTTTCATTCTTCTTTCTTGTCGTCAACGTAGGAGGTTGCAGTTGCTTTTCAATCGGTTTGTTTATTCTTCTTGTTCTCAAAAATCAAGTTATTATTTATTTGACGACCTCTGTGGCGCAGCGGGCGAAGGTCCGCCTGCGACGCAGGAGGTTTCGGTTTCGATTCCCGCCTCGGGACAAATGTTTGTACGATCTGCAGATATTTGTTCAGGGTGTTCTGGATGTTTTTCTATGTATAATAAACAATATAAATCTATGTAATGTATTGTATTATGTATATCAGTTACCTAGTACCCATAACACAAGCTCTGCTTAACTTAGGGCTAGATAATGCTGTGTGAATTGTCCAGCATTATTTATTTTTTTACATGAAAAGTACGCAAATTATTAAGAAACTAGGTCAATCTAACTACAATTTAGCCTAGGTAGACGTAATGATCAACAACTTCGATAACATCGTTCCCAACATAGACCGGTAAGGGTGCGTCATTGGCATTAGACATGATATTTGTATTACCCATGTTCATTTTTAGACCCACCTTCGGGAAACGGGATTTGAGGTCTCTGAGCATCTTGATAAGGTCGTCCAGCTATTTTGCCGTGATCACTATATGGTCGGCAAACCGTAGGTGAGTGATGTAATCGTCAAACAAACCAAATCATCGATAATTAGGTTTATAGAATTCGAGTTGTCAGGCAATATTATTATATTGCTATTTAAGTAAATGATATGTTTGAAAATATCTGTGATTTCGTCATTCGTTAGATGGACTATAGTTAACCTGGTAATTATACATATTGTTCAAGTAATTATACCATGATGGTACAATTATTATATAACCTAATTTTAGTAACCACAGACTTAACTTTTATTAATAAGCCGACGTGGCCTAATTATAATTATGCAAAATAATAAGTTCCGGCAAAGTTTCTAGAAGTTGTCTACTGATGGTTTGAGTTTCCACCGATATGTTGGGAGTTGCGAAGGCAATTTGCAGTCTATGCTTTAAACCGGAGTTCCAAAGAATGCAGGATTTATTTATTGGATCCAACAAAGTATGCAATAAAGTCCTATATCTATTCTACTAATTGTATAAAGGCGAAAGTTTGTGCCGATGTAAGATGTTTGGGAGACGACAACGACATAACTACTGAATGGACCGAAATTTTTGGACGTATGAAAATCTGGACCTGCACATGTAAGTCTCTGTTATCCCGAATATCGAACGCCACCGCCCGAATATGGTATAACACCCATAGATTGTTTAAATTATGTCTGTCTTCTTATCATTTTATTCTATTATTTGTTGTCTGTACTTTCGTTTCAAGCCAGATAATATTTTTTTCAGTTATTCTAATAATGCTCATCATGCGTGTCATGGAATAATTAAACTAAATAAACAGTATTAAAAATAGTAGCATGTACTTGTGTTCTCTGTATCGCTGAGGATGGTATTTTTACCAAGAACGCTAAGCACCCCTAACCCACTTCAGTCTCACCAGTCCACTGCTGGACAGAAGACTGCCCTGATAAACAGATAAGTGCCTCATTGGTCTTTATCATTGGGGGACACGCATTTGGTGGGTTTTAATATCCCTAACTTAATTTGCCTACATACTTCGTGCTCGGGCACGTTTTTGTATGCAATTCGTGAGTTGGGGACCTATTCTGTTAAACAGGTTGCTTCACTATGGCAATGGTATCGTCACAGACACAGGCATAGGAATGAAACTGTAGATGGAGGGACGCGCGTCAAAAGTGTCAAGGTTAAAACGTTTAATCAATCTTTCAGTACAAAGAGCACCGCAGGCTCTAACTATTTTCTTTTCTCTAAGGATTCTACGTGACGATTCTGCGATGATTATATTGTCATAATAAAGTAATTTGTTATCAGGATTGGGCCCCTGGCCGACAGGTATATAGGGTTATTGGTAATTCACTGACACTGCGTAAACTGCAGGTTCTGCCCATTATCACGAACACGTTCGTGAAGACGCCAGGTCCTAATTCTGATCATTTTTTTAATCACTCAGTAAATAGGTAGTAAGTCACTTGTAAATTACTCTGCTAAAAAATAAATAAACACGTTGTCCGGAACATAATTTATGACTGAAGACCGATCTCCCACTCCGACATCCACTTTTAATTCAAGGCACAGCCGTTTTTCAGTTAAGTTTCAAATAAAGCATCTTTAAAGAACGAGTATTGAATGGAGGGGGGTACCTACTATCAGTTTAAGAATGAAGATTTGGCGTCTTCCTAAACGTGTTCGTGATGATGAGCAGAACCCGCAGTTTACGCAGTGTCAGTAAATTACCAATAACCTTGTATATTTAAATGCGATCGCAAGCAGTAAGCTAGAGCTTATAATATAAATGCAACTCCTAGGAAATGCAAACGTTATCTTTTTTAGATAGGCGTTGATGAATAGGGCCAGGGGTTGCGTGTAGCTTCTGCATCCATCACTGATAAGCAGGACTGGGTAGTGGGTAGACTAAGCTTCCTTTACTCTAGTTAAGCACGCGAGCTGAGAAAATACAATAATGAAGCTAATTGACTTTATAAGACCAGGGCCGCAATCACGGTGTGGTAAGGCACGGCATTATTTCTGGGTATTGACATGAATTTAAATATGTTTTTGTTGTAACTAACATAGTATATAGGTAGTTATAACATTTATGGTGAACAACCGAAATAAATAAATTGAATTTGAATTTGAATTACGGCTCAAACGTTATCAGTTGAAACGTTAGGGTGCGCTTTCATAGGCCGGCATCGGATAATCCGCTGACACGTGCGTCCAGTGATTGGCAATCCGAATTACGTCATTCGCATTAAATGGAAAAGTTGCCTTTAAGAATCCCCGCCGGCATTGCCGACAGTCCGCTCCGTACGGTGCGGATCTCTTATGGCAAACCATTGATGGGGATAGTGCGGATTGTCCTAACCTAACCTAACGTTTCAACTGCTAACGTTTGAGCCGTAATGCCAACACTTACTACACCGTAATCGCGGCCCAGGAGTGTGTGTTGCTATATATTCTAAACTAGACTAAACGTGACTTAAAGATGTTTCACATGTGTGTGGTGGCCATTTACAAAGTTGTCGACGCGCGTTTGTATTATGTCGGTATTTTTATCACCTCTAAAGAAAAGAAGACAAAATATTTTTTTTAATTCAACAAATCAAAAATCAAAAGGTCAGGTACAAGCCACTTAACTAGACTTAACTTAGTAATTACAAGTTAAAATCGATAAATATATTTCGGCTTTCTAGTATGTAGCTGTACCTCAGCAGAGCTCTGTCCTTCGCACTAGGTCTCTGAACGTGGTGAACAAATAAAATATATTGGTTTCTTGAAAAACACTGGCCAGGTTTTCAAGAAACCAATAAGTAGGTTAGATCAAAAATAATATTATACATTTCACCCACCATCGTACAGCCCCAAAGTAAGTAGAGATTGTGTTATGGGAACCCGGTACCTGATATACGACTTGTAGGTGATCAGTAGATTAGAATACGTAGTGGCAGCCAGAAGATTGGGTTTGTTCCGCCTAGACAACCAAACTAGACAACTGTTTGTCTACGTGGCAGAAATTTTCTGGGGGGACAACCAGTCACCTGGGCGGAATTTTATTTCGACCGACACAACGGCTCGGTAATTAGTTGTCTCGACGTAAAATTATCTTCCGCGGAGACAACCAGTTACCTAGACGAAACTTTATTTCCATCTACGTAACTGTGCTACTAATAGTCTTGAAATTTATCTTCTGTGGAAATGTGTTCAGTTTTCAGTTCCCGTATCACCTAAACACACTGCACTGACATGCTGAAAGCACACTTTTGTCTGTGAAGTATGATTCAAAATCCCATACTCTTTTTTAAACCTTTGTCTAGACCGTATCGTAAAAAAAGAATCATAGGTGTATAATCAATAATCATATAATTGTGAGGAAATCAAGATTTATTTTCTTGTCTCATGCATAACCAAACAACGGAACAGTATCTTTTACAAACATGGCCCATTAACATAACAGCAGTGGGTTTAACAGTCTGAGTAGATGATGATTTCAAAGTCTCTACATAGTAGAAAGGCTGGCTACAGATTTATCTACCATACAAATACGTGGCCGTACCATAAACAAACGAAACTTATTCCTGTTTCTACTTTTATGATATCCCACTTCACTTTACGACGAAACTTCGAATGTAAAACTAAATAACTATAAAAGTAAAAGGCAAATTGAACTTATGCTTGGAATGTTACTTGTTGTTTTGTATACTTTAACCTTTTTTGTTTGAAGGGATTCATGACTTTGATACTATTGTACCAGAAACGCTTTTTAATATTTTTTTACTTAATAACTTTTTTTACCAAAACTCTGGAATGATTATAACTCTTTGCAGACGCTCATAGAGATATCATTTTTAGCACAGCCCACAACCAAATGGTTTATTTACATTTCTGGTTTAGGTAACCTGACTTTCATTCAAGGGAAAACTTAGAAAAGATTTTAATTATCAACGCCAAAAGCTATTCATTCAAGATTAAGTCTATTATCTAAGCCATGTTCTAAATGTAAGCCAAATTTCATCTTGATCTGTTCAGTAGTTTTGGAGATCCTAGTTAGCAAACATTCAAATTTCACAAACTTTCGGCTTTATAATATAGGAGGATGGGATAGTAAGATATTGAGCGCGAGGCCCTTAGATGTGGTCCATTAAAAGTTATATTTCTGAACCATATTTTATTACATTTTGGCCAAAGACACTATATGTCTTTGTTTTTGGCCATTTTGGCCCGTTAAAGTAATCATCATCATCGGCATCTCCTCACCTAATGACACTTCTCTGTAGCTTGATCTTATCTTCTATAGGTATATTATGTATGAAAAATTATACAATATGTTTGTATGTATGTATTATTTGATAAAACTTTTTTACTGTTCTGTGGATGGGTGTAGTGCACATATTACAGGAGTAATATGTGCACTACCAACTCCTACTTATATCTTTTGTTAGCTTAAACTGCTTTAAGCAATAAGGCGTATATTATTTTATGAGGCGTAATATTTTACGGTTTTATTCTATTTATGTCATTTTTTTATGTGTTATAAAGTGTTTATTCATTCATTCATTCTTGAACTCAAGTCCAATTTGTTTTCCAGATAAATAAATTCACAAATAATGCTGCACAATTCACACAGCATCATAGACGATGCTGCGTAAATTGTTCACACAACGGACTAGAGCTGGCGCCCCAGGCCCAGGTAGAAAATACAAAAAGCCAGTTTAATCAAGTGAGCAATACCCATTTCAACAGCTCAATGTATCGAAAATACAATTTCCCGATAACAAATCAAGATTATTATTCACCGCGTATATAACAGCCTGTAGCAGATGGCGGTTTCGGTGCGAGCGATCGGTAAGTTAAGGGGTAGACTTACAAAACATTGTTTTCAATATAAGACAATAATAATAACCCCCGACGCAAAAAGAGAGGGGTGTTATAAGTTTAACGTGTCTGTCTGTATATCTGTGTATCTGTCTGTGGTATCGTAGCTCCCAAACGGATGAACCGATTTTCGTTTAGTTTTTGTCATAGATAATTTCACTGAGTGTTCTTAGTCATGTTTCATAAAAATCTGTTCAGCCAATAAACGTCAGCGGATTTAAAAAAATAATAATTTTGTCTTGTTACTTACTTTGATCATTTACAGCCAGGCTTGGCAGCGCGCTGCAGCGTTTGGAAAATTACGTCGAGTCTTCTCGACATCCATACCGCTTGAATGCTTGAAAACGAAAGTTTCAATCAGTGCGTCCTACCCTACGGAGCTGACACGTGGACACTCACGGTAGGGCTGGTCCACCAGTTCAAAGTCGCTCAGCGAGCTATGGAAAGAGCTATGCTCGGAGTCTCTCTGAAGGATAGAATTCGTAACAAATACATCCGACAGAGAACCAAAGTTATCGACATAGCCCAAAGAATTAGCAAGCTGAAGTGGCAGTGGGCCGGCCATATCTCGCAAAGAACCGACAACCGCTGGGATATTCTTGAGTGGAGACCGCGAATAGGCAAACGTAGTGTAGGACGCCCTCCAGCCAGGTGGGATGACGATCTGCAAAAGACTGCAGGCAGATGCTGGATGCGGCAAGCTGAAGACAGTGCGCTATGGCGCTCATTAGGGGAGGCCTATGTCCAGCAGTGGACTAATATAGGTTGATGATGATGATGATGATGATGACTTACTTTGATGACCTCTGGTGTGCAGCCTTCCCACCCTTGACGCATGAAAACGAGACATTTTTGCAGTCCGTCAGCTAATGTAGTGGTGTGTAACTAAAGATTTTACTGCTAGTTTGTTACCCTAAAATATAAAAATAAATGCACCAAGCTAAGCAGAGCTTGTGTTATGGGTACTAGATAACTGATATACTTAATACAATACACTACATACATAGATATTATTTATTATACATAGAAAACATCCAGAACGCCCTGGACAAATGTCTGGAGACCGTACAAACATTTGTCCCGAGGCGGGAATCGAACCCACCACCTCCTGAGCCGCAGGCAGACCTTCGCCCGCTGTACCACAGAGGTCGTAAAATATGGAAGTGAAAAGAATCAAAAGCACTTTTTACTAGCATCAAATCCATCCAAATAAACGGGAATAAAACTATTTTAGAATAGTTAGTTTAGGTGCCAATAGAATCGACAAAATAATTCAGATTCTTTGATTAAAAATCAGTTCTATTATGATAGCTTACTCAGTTTTAATCTCGACATAATGCTACCGCAATGTTACATAGTGTTACCGTAATACAGTTGAATGAAAACCTGATTTACCTACACATTTAATATTCGGTAGTCAATTTCCAACATTATTTTCAAGGTATGTCTACGCCTTTAGAAGTCTGGCACATTTCTCTTTGTTCGCAATAACAACAGAAACATGCTGATTTTACCAAAATATGTATATTGATTTCCGATTTCTCTTATCTTTTCACGTTTGATCGAGATACTGTGAAATGAAACAAAAACACAATTGATTCTGCGAACAACCGACTAAAACGATGAAATTAAATGCCGACCCACCACCCACTTCAGAGATTAGTGTACGTATACACAGCAGTATGTTATAAAAACCCGTTTTATCGTACATAAATGTTTTTATTTGGCGACTAGCTGCGCCCCGCGGCTTCGCACGCCTTGAATTTTCTTTGCTATAAACCTCACGGAGCCCGAGACCTTTCCAAAGAATGCAAAACCGTGGAAATCGGTTCGTGCGTTCTGGAGTTATAGCGTCAGGAAAGAAAACCCGACTTATTTTTATATAGTAGATAGCCGATGTAGTTGTATGAGCGAGTGCAATACACATTACTGGAACTGGAATAAAAATAAATAAACAAAAAAAATCGTTTATTTCAGACCCGCTGTGGTCCATATAGCGTTGGATGCTAGCTCGCTAGTCATTCAACTCATGCTGAGTCAGGACCAATTTTGTAAACTGACCTAAGTACACATTTTTCTGTTAAATTAAGTTTTACGTATATGAATTATTGAGTACCTGAGTCCTGTTTATAAAATAAAGATATTTTATTTTATTCTTTATTCTTATTCATATAAAACTCACAGTTACAAAATATTAGTTAATACACACACAGAAAATACATTGTTTACAGCAGGTGTGGACTCCCTGCCAGGTGTACGTTGCAAGCACTGAATAAAGTCAGAGGTCATTGGTTTAGTTTAGTTTTGGTGACATCTGAACTGTATTGACACTCTTTGTAAACGAAATATCTTTATAAACGCAACTACGTTTATAATGATGGTGTGTAGCGAGGCAGATTTTTCACAGAATACTTAAATACACCACCTAACGAACTATTTAAAATCAAAATCCCCGCAAGACAATTTATTATTATTACATTTATATATTAGGAGTTTCTCTGAAGGATAGGATTCGTACCGAGTACATCCAACAGAGAACCAAAGTTATCGACATACGTAGCTCTAAAAATTAGCAAGCTGAAGGGGCAGTGGGCCGGCCGTATCTCGCGAAGAACCGATAACCGCTGGGGTAAAGGTGTTCTTGAGTGGCGACCACAACTCGGCAAACGTAGTGTAGGATGCTCTCCGGCAAGGTGGGATAACGACCTGCGAAAGACTGCAGGCAGACGCTGAATGCGGCAAGCTGAAGACACGGCGCTATGGCGCTCATCAGGGAAGGCCTATGTCCAGCTGTTAACATAGGCTGATGATGATGATGATGATCTTATAAAACCTTTTACCGCACATAGAGTATTTAACAGTTTATGGTGGTCCTAATATCAAGGCATTTTATATCTGCATATTGTAGTCATAAGGTCGTTTATGCCGTAGCACCACAGTATTAACCATTTAAGAACACGAGGCGAATTCATACGTTCACGACGGAGCCAAAATGAAAAATTCCACTTCTCTGAACAAGCCGTATGTTTATGTAAAGCACTTAAAGTAAGCAGCTGGATAAACTGATGTATGGTTTGATAACTTGTTTCATTTTCAGTACCTATTTGATCATTTGGGTTTGCAATCCTTAATAAACATTAATAATTATTATTTTTTATGTTATGGTTGGTTCACTATGATTATTTAGCTTTTACTTAGGAAAGTAGATGGGGCGTTATGGGAACCTTATGACTGACTTACTAGGATACTTTTTAGGGTTTCGAGATCGCCTTAGAAACTCGTATGGTCTCGCTTTGTCTGTCCTTTATTCCCTATATAGCGATCCATCTGAAATGTATGTTGGTACCTACTCTTTTTATTATATTTGTATAATTGACAAACGTTCGAAACCCTCGGCACGCAAGTTACACTCGCACTTGACGAATCTTGTTCAGTTCCGTACAGCAGGAATTCGGTGCCCTATACGTGTAGGTTCTGACCCTGACCTAGAAAATAAGTAGTTTCTTAAAGCTCATAACCAAAAACCCGAAAACTGTGAATGTGTAGTTAAATCACAATTATTATTGCCATTAGAAATTTCTACGGAACCTTTGGTACGGGCCGACTCGCACTTGGTTAGTTTGTTTTTAGTACTAGTCATTATATAAACTCGGATACCAGTCTCAGAAAAAAAAACACTTTAATGCAATAAAAACCTCCCGTGGTGGGTATCGAACCTGACATACCTGTACTTTGCCTCCATGAATAGCCAGATAAGGAAAACTCCCACAAGGTAAAACTACGCATAACATTATTTATTACTAAGATCCCGTTATTTCATTAGAAGCCCGTCATGTACCCGTGAGGGATACCGTTAATACGTCACGGAAGGCCTGCAGTAATTATTTACTCGCCAGCCTGGTTTTTACGTCTAAAGACCACGTAGTTTTTGTCTAGAGATGTTGTGTTTCACTCTGTCACTACAATGTGTCTTCCTGTTACTGTCACTGACATTTAGATGTAGGTATTATAAAAACGACTTCACCGACGCAAATACTCATTCTCATATATTTGTTCGCCGTAGGAGCACACAAGGCACACTTGGTTAAGTCAATTTACATATCAAATTATAATAGAAATAACTAAAATGACAAAATAAATAATGATAGTAAAATAAAAAAAAGAAATTAATAGGTATCTGCTGTAAATGGGCATTGTTAATAATCAAATTAAACAGAATAATTGTGAAATTAATCATTTACTAGAGCTGCTGTAAAAGGACATTGTCAAAAAAATATTGTTAGAAATAGAGGGTATGTTTCTGACCATGGCTAAAGAACGTTTACCAATTCTTTAATTCCCTGAAACTACTAGTTCTAGAGATTTTGGCAGATTAACCTGGTTGGATTTTACTTGGGTTACACATACAAAATCCTATTCTACACCTTATCTATCTATACTTATAATAAAACTGTAACAGGTCCAATTCTGTACATCGAAGATATTTTGACAATTTTATGGGAGAGCACTTTGTTATGTACTGAAGCCAAAACTGTAACATATGTATATGTATTTTTGCAAAAAACTGAAATTGAAGTCGCGGGTACAACTAATATAATATCAAAAATGAATTCCGATTTCCCTTGGTCACGGTGTCAACGGCTGGACCAATTTCGCTAATTCTTTTTTTTGTGTTTGTTATTGTCAGGAGAAGGTTATTATGAAAGAAAAATAAGAAAGTTGGAAAAATAAATTTCCACGCGGACGAAGCCGTGGGGCGCAGCTAGTTAAGGATAAAAACAGAGGGATGAGTTCGGCATTGCGTAATCACATCTAGGCTGTTGGTAGTCCGATAGCTATCGTTGAGGTGTCGAGTAGCTATCGTGCAGGGTGGAAAAATGGTTCGTATGTAGGAACGCAGCTCAAATAACCATTGATATTCACCACCCGACGCATGTCTTGCCACCCCTCTATTCTGAGAGACATTCTACTTTGGACGCGCGAGCTACTGTTATTTCAGGATTTTTATGTCGAATAGTGTCATAGTTTTACAAGAAATCAACATTTGAAGCTATGTGTGAATTGTCCAGCATTATTTAATCATCTATTTTCAAGCAAATAAAAACACAAAACTTTGCAAGGTCAGTGAAAACGAGAAAATGTTCGAGCCAAAGCGCTGTACAAAAAAGTTGAAAGTTTCAACCCGCTACGAGTTCGTAGCACGTGCTACGCCGTAGCATGTGCTACGCTTGACAAATGCTACGAGATCCGTTTTGAAAGCGATTCATTTTTTGTAAGAAAAATTTAAACTTCCATACTAGTATCACTAGTATTATGAATGAGAAAGTGAACGTGTCTCTCTGTCTGTCTGTTCCTTTTTATGACTATACAACTGAACGGGTTAGAATGTTTGCCATAGAGATATTATGCATCCCAGAAATGGACAAAGGCTACCTTTAAGGTACAATATTATAATATACACGGTGGAATTTTGTAATGCCACCTGGAGGGAAAGTAGTCTTAATACTGCAGATAGAAAATTGTACTAAAAGTAAACATTCCTTTATTTCTGAAAAGAATGCAAACCGCATTCAAAGATTTTCGAAAATTCGCTTGCCACACCCGGGAATCGAACCGACTAAAATCTGTAAAAATTACACCCTGTACTTTTATTGCATAGATCGTTAGGGTCAATAATAAGGATGAAATCTCTCTAACAAACTTAATAAATTAAATGAAAGGAAAACCATGCAATCAAATTATAAATTGAATGGGTCAAGTTTATTTATTTATTTATTTATTTTTATTTATTTATTTATTCAAGCTCAAGCTAAGGTCTATAGACAACAAAAAACAAAACAAAGTAATGTGTACTGTAGACCTATTTCACTTCTTAGTTTCGACACCTCGCTCTAACTAAGTTCAAGACTTGTGATGTAGACGCGAGGGTTCTCTACCTCGGTGAGTTATTAGGTTTACACTATTATAAGACTTACATAATGTATATAAAACTTTAAGAACACTGTACTATACTTAAAATACTACTACAAACTTACATTTAATACTACATTAAAGTTAAGCCAAAAGTACAGTGAGTAGGTGTGAGTGTAAAAGTGTGGTTATGTGTGTGCGAGTTAAGTTAAGCACATTAACTTAAAGATCCATCTGTTTACTTGTGGCAGTAATTAATAATTATTATTATCATTGACGTCATTTATCCATTAAAATGACGAATTAATATTTAGATAAGACGATTGAAATTTGCACGTGTTAGTACCTAATGCAGACTCCTTTTTTAGACACCCCTTTAGATTTTTTTTGTGGGGTAAAAAATCTAATTTACATGAAATCTTATACGAATGTAAACGAGTTGAGAGTTGAAGTTCAGAATAAGATTTAAAATATTCACCACAACACGTTATTAAAAGTTACTAGAAATGAATTCGTTAGAAGAATAAATTTGTGTATCCAAGAAAATGGAGCCCATTTTGACCAACTAATTAGTTAGTTGACTTTTTATTGTAAGTAAATAATTAAAATAATTTAAGATTTCATGGTTTTCCTTTCATTTAATTTATTAATTTGTTACAGAGATTTCATCCTTATAATTGACCCTAACGATCTGCGCAATAAAAATACAGAGTGTAATTTTTACAGATTTTAGTCGGTTCGATTCCCGGGAAGTGGCAAGCGAATTTTCGAAAATCATTGAATGCAGTTTTCTTTCTTTTCTAAATTAAAGGAATGTTTTCTTTGAGTAAAATTTTCTATGTACAGTATTAAGAGTACTTTCCCTCCAGATGGCATTACAAAATTCCCCTCATTAATTACGTTATACAACATCAGAATGTTTCCACGCTGTTTTGTAGGAAATTTCATGGAGAATCCAAATATATATAGATGTTACGAGGTGTTAGTAGATAATAATCAAGAAATAAGCGAAATAATGCATTATGATGCATTTCCGCGGATTTTCCGTGGATTTTGCGGAAGTACCTGCCACACAACGGAGATAGCGGGGCGCGGGGCGTGCCACATGAGAGGTTAACTAATATTTACAATATTATTTTTTGTGACATTAATAATGTCGCAAAAAATAATATTGTAAAGGGTGAAATCAGTATGTATAGGTATAACGACATACATAACTATAGTATTATAGAATAAAATAGAATAGAATAGAAAGACATTTATCTAAAACAACAATAAAAACAGTTAAAGAACAATAACACACTTATAGCGTTAATATTTTCTAGAACATTTAGAGTCTAGGTGGCGCTTTGTGCAATGCGAGTAATTAAATTTATTAATAAATATAAATTATTTCCAAAAGAAGAACACAGGGCTACTACATTTCGTCCAGATAAAGCTAAGTGAAGCCTTCAAAACTATGCGGCAGAATTGAGGAGAACATCTCATCTAAAATACTTCTGAATATGAAAGCCACATTTACATTTATTCGGTGAATACTTAGTAGCGGAAGACAAAGGAATATATTATGAGAAAGCATGCCGAAAATGTTAATACACAGGTTACAGGTTAGGCATCTCGCTTTTTCACTTTCTTCATAATAAAGCTATATTATTTTTAAAGCTACAGAGTAAAATATTCTCGTAGTTTGAAGTTTTGACACAGTGGTGATTGCGCCTGTAACTTTTCGGACTTTTTGAGAATGTTGAGATTTGTTCTCATTAGCATTATTATTATTATAAGTATTGTTTGCACAATGCTGGACAATTCACACGGCATCATCTAGCCCCAAGCTAAGCAGAGCTTGTGTTATGAGTGTGGTGATGACTGATATACTTAATACATAGAAAATACCCAGAACAGCCTGAGAAAATATTTGCAGATCGTACGAAAAAAATTCCCAAGGCGGGAATCGAACCCGCAACCTCCTGTTTCTCAGGCGGACCTTCGCCCACCGCGCCACATCGATCGTCGAAAGATCGATCATGAAATTATGGTGAGCGATGTTTTCTGACCGTTTGGGGCTTTTTTTCGTTACAGTCTAGACTCTAGATATTAAACAGCTGAAAACTAAATATTACCGGTTTTTATTGCTTTTTAACAGGCTTCAAAAATACTATGAAAGAATAAAAGTATATGTCCGACCGCGTGTGGGTCAGTTCAAAATGGTTTCATCCAATTCTGATCGCGCGCTTATTAAAGGTACGAGCAACCCATATAACTACATATTGGTTTACGCGGAGCAAGCCAGCAATGCACCTCGTCATTATTTTTTTCCAATTTCTCATTTCTGTCAGCTTATTTACACAAAATTTTAATGTTTTCTAAATGAATCACTAGTAGTTTGAAAATCTTTTCAGTTAGTTTTTTATCACGCTCAGACAAAAAGGCACTGCGGGGGATTTTGTTTTTAATAATGTAGTAATTACGTGTTTGAAAGAAAGATACTAAGACGAATCTTCGGCGCTGTACTGGATGGTGACTGCTGGCGCATAAGATACAACCATGAGCTTTACAACATGTACCAAAACTTCGTAAAGTTTATCAAAGTAGGCCGTCTTCGATGGGCTGGCCACGTAGAAAGAATGCAAGACGACAGAGCACCAAAGCGTCTTCTGCGTGGCAAACCTGATGGCCGAAGACCCCCTGGAAGACCGAAACTCAGATGGCTCGACGGAGTTCAACAAGACCTAAAGGCAATTGGAGTGACCAGCTGGCAGGAAAAAGCCAAGAATAGGAGTGAATGGCGAAATTTACTAGACCAGACCAAGGCCCACCCGCGGCTGTAGAGTCAGGATGATGATGAGTAATTACGTAATCGATAAATCAACCGAAAACAAAAACTCACAAAATACGTTCACTCCGTTCTTGCAAGAATGCTGATTACAAGGCCCCACTAAATCACATGCAAAGCAAACGAAGATTTATCCCCTTGTTAACAAGATCCAAATCCCCTTGGGCCTACATACCGACTCAAAACACACGGAGTTTGTACAAGTTACATTGGAAATTAGATCTTAGAAACGTTAACGAGAAAATTTAATCAGTTCGTAACAGCTCTCACGAGTTAGCTTGAAATTTCATTACGCCTAAATCGATACTGTGCCGGATACGCAATATTTCTGAGTTTTCATATATACTTGGCCTGTATACGCATTACACTTGGGGCAGCAGCATCTATATGAGATCCTAACACTAAAGATATCCTCCTATTCGGATTCCGGCAACAATGGCCAGTATCAACGGAGACGCAGGAAATGCTATAGTGTACAAGTGTTATGGCTGCACAAGTCGTCCGGTCCAACACATCAGTGAGCGCGGCCTAAATGTACGCCATCTCACCTGATACTCGTAATAGACATTTCCACTCGCTTGATGAAATGCACTTAAATTTATTCGTAAAACGGCCGCATAAAAAAATGGGAACAGACTTTTAGCACAAGGGTTACTATAGATAAACTATTGAGAGTATCTTTTCAAACTAAATTTATTTCAACTTTGGAACGGGCTTTATTTTAGAGTTCTCTTTCTCCGTATGTTATTTATTTTCGCCCAAAGTTGGGCTAAAATCGGTGTTGAAATACGAAAGTTTAGAAGCTTGTATTTATTTGATTTTTACATTCTTTACGGTTTCGGGTGTATACAGACTGATAATGACGAGATAAATTGATATTAACCTTCGTTTTGAATATTCAAAATCAAACAGCGTAGTAGTTACCCTTCCACGTTTGTATGGAGGGATGAGCGACTCGTTTAGCCTTAACATTATCACGGCTATCGCTAACGCGCCTGCTTATCGTGGTGCTATATTTAGACATTACATTATGGAGATAGTTTTTAATACTCCATCGAGTATTGAAAACAATCTATGTTAATGATGATTTATTGTATTCTAGAGGTTTACAGAGGTGTTTATAATCTACATAATTAAGTATCAGTATATATGTGCTGGTCACACAATATGTATGGAGAGAGGAGGACGTCGTTGTTACTAGGTTAGGTATATTTTACTCGTTTGCATATCTCTTATTTTTCGTTTACATATTTGTAAATAATTGTGTGATTGATAAAATGTCTAATAGTTTAATAAAAAAATGACGTTACCTTATTTTTCAACGCATCTAGTAGCTTTTTTTTAACGTGGCAGAAGCCTTTATTTACAAAGAAAGTAACACTAGTATTTACAATTGAAACAACTAAGCTAACTGCAGACTGTTGTATACAATCTACAGGTGGCTTAATCTTATATATAAAAATGAAACCCGTTTCGCGTTGTCACGGCATCACGCGTGAACGGCTGGACCGATTTCGCTAATTCTTTCTTTGTTGTGTTTGTTATTGTCAGGAGAAGGTTCTTATGAAAGAAAAAATTAAGAAAGTTGGAAACATAAATTTCCACGGGGGCGAAGCCGCGGGGCGCAGCTAGTATTATATAAATTTATCTGTCATTACATAGGGGCTCGATAAACGAAGTTTAAATTTGGAATCTGGTCCTAGAGGTTTATTTTTACTATGAAAACATATATCGTACTCTTTTGACGCTAGCTCAATCAATCCTGTGGGTGCCTCATTTTCAACCTCCTGAGGATATCGTCCGTCCATCTGGCAGGTGGTATACCATACAACAAAATATAAAATATTGTAAACAATAACAAATTTAATCTAAAATACTCCATTACGCTTATACTGATAGCCCGAAGCAAACAAACTGAAGGAAGCCCCAACAACCTTCAATTGTGTTTGCCTAATTTATAAAGTGCTATGAAAATTAGATTGAAGGTTCCTTACTGAAAAGCAATAGCCACACCTTCGTAGGTTTTTAATAACCTTAATCTTTGTGGTTAATTTAAGAAAATTTTAAGAAAATTTTCAAGTTTGAAGGTTTTGGGGCGATTCTGGACATCGACCCCTCGAACACGAAACGAAATTCAAAAAGTCGTAGAGCAACGGTTGAACCCGTCAACCGATTTTTTGAATTTTGTTTTTTTTTACATATTTTGAATAAAATTAGTGACGGTTTCTTCTTCTTATTCGTGTTCTTTTATGTGTATTCATCACACTAAAGTTTGGATGGATGGATGTTTGTTACCTGTTCACGCCAAAACTACTGAACGGATCTGGCTGAAATTTTGCATACAGGTAATTCTAATCCTGGAATCAAACGTTTTATCCCATAAATCATCAGGGATAGAGATCACCTTTAATCGTTTCCATAGAAACAACGCGTGCGAAGCCGCTGGCAGAAACTAGTAAATTATAATAACATATTGTTGTAATCATTTCATAGGATTTACATATTTTTTTGAAATCATTTCATGACCTAACGCTGGTGGGAATATTTTGAAATTTAAAATAACGCAAGAGTGCGTGTAGAAGAACAGAAAAAGAGTTAATTTTCATATCTTACTCTATATAAACAAAACCTTTGACCTGTATCAATCAATCAATAAAAAACTATAATTTCTTTAGGCTAACAAAATAAGCTCATACCTACAAGTCAAATGTAAAACAAAAAAAGTGTTACATAAAATATATTATCTTCACTGCAATTTTTGTCAACAAGTGTAAGACCTAAATAAAGTCATTTCTAAAGTATGTTAAAAAGACAAAAATCTGGTGTAGTCAACGTCCGGTTGACTTTAACGTAATCGGACTACTGAGCCGCTCGACGTATCAATAGTCCGGTTCAAATAAGCAACCGGACTACTGATACGTTTTTTGCAACTGTTATTTCGGTGTTGATAATACGTTGCCGGCTTATTGTACTTATCGAAATATTTTATTTTGATCAAGTGACGGCAGATGCTGGATGCGGCAAGCTGAAGACAGGGCGTTATGGCGCACACTAGGGGAGGCCTATGTCCAGCAGTAGACTAATATAGGCGATGATGATGATGATGAAGTTCATCATCATCAACAGCAAATGTCAAACTCTATAACCCCAAGAAAACAGCATCTTGACTTTAACATTTATCTCATCAACTAGACTTTAACATTTAAATTACCACCCATTACCCTTTCTTAGTAAAATAGCTAAGAGAATACTCGCACGGAGGCCTGTATGTGAGGCGCTGTTATTCCGACAGGGTTCTAGAAGTTCAGGTGTTTATGATACACAAAGATGTATGCAGGGTAATTTCCTTAGCGAGGCAGGTTACGTTACATAGAGCTAAGAACTTCAAGCTTTCGAAGAGTGGCATAGAAAATGTATATGTCGTTCGCCGTACTTTACGAATTACGACACTAAAGTAAAGCTTCAGATTTCAATTTTAATTATTCAGGTTAAACCGGGTATTGGCATTTTACTGACAATGCGAAAATTTCAGGTTCTCTCAAATACATTTATACAATTTAAATCATCTCCGAACAAAATAATGTCCGAAACCCAATGAATTTATAGGGACCGATCTCCTACTCCCATTTAAATCCACATCATCATCATTGGCCTATTTTACATCATATAAAATAATAAAACATTCGTGCGCTCGTACAGATTTAAAGTAAAATAAATAAAAAATTAAAATGAAAATCTTTAGTACAAATTGTGATGTCTTAATTTAAAATTGACCTTCACGGTCAAGTGCCGTATCAAATGAAAGGTATGTTTTTGGTTTGTACTTACTAGATTTCAAAACAGTTTTTGAAATACCGAGGTTTCTTTTTGAAATGTTTTGAAAAAAGTCGATAAATGACCCGCACTTGCGATGTTACACTCGCACTTGACGGATATTGTTAAGTTTAGTTTCAAATAAAATCACTCTATTTAACGATTTTTGTTTAATAACAAATTACTAGCTTCCATCTCTGTCTAGGACTTTTCGTCATCTGGAGTTTACTTTACGAATGGCTCCGCAGGACTTTTTTACAACAAAGAAAGTATCCTATGCTAGGTAGGCTATGCTAAGAACCGCAAACATTACATGTATATATTTGTATATTTACTCTGTCCTCACCTAAACAGCCTGTATTGGTCCAGTGCTGGACGCAGGCCTCCCACTGATAAGCGCCTTGTTGGCTTTTATCTCATAGGGGTAATGCCCATAATCCCCACGCTGGGCATGCGGGTTGGGGATCGCAGTTCGTTGGTAGAATTATTCTGCAGGGGACGCTGGTGTCCGCCCCCGGTAGATATCCCTTAGTCGCCTAAGACAGCAGCGGGAAGAGTTGGGGTGGTGGCGGCACCACACAGCTACTACTAGCTATTTACTCTATAAGTTTATTTAAATAACCTCTGCTTTAAAATGTTTTAAAACTGTAAATTTGACGTTACCAAGTGTTCCAATGTGTGTTCCTATAGTTTTTAATAAATGAAAAAAAACACGTAGTTCAAAACGTCATTTTACCTACCTATGCATCAACAAATCAAAATACAACATAAGCATAGCCGTTTGTTGTATTTTGCGTTGAAAAAATATACTTACCTACTTTTTACGGCCTATGCAGGCATTAAATACCTTCTACAAATGAGATTCCTAGCTCTATGGTAAGCCTCATTACCATAGGAGATAGAGTAGCAACAAAACGCGAGAGAGTTTCGGTTGTTTAATTTAGAACGGGAAGTGTACGGTATACTTTGCAAGTCAACGGGAAATTTACAAGGTGATTCCAGAGACGGCTCTAAATGGTAATAGGTATAGCATACTTAAGCCATACCATTCGCAATGTAACATGACTGTAGTAAACTTGAGCGCGAAAAAAACTTGTGGAAAAGACCGTATTTTTTATGTTAACAAGCCTGAGCTATTCTTGAATAAAAAGTACTTAGCTACTCACTCATATGGCTCAGGGACCCGATAAGAGAAGTCACCATTTTTCTCTCTCCTGCTCTGTTTCCCGCCAGCCCTCCGCTTGTAGCTCATACAGGAAAAAAGAAGCTGAGTACCTATTCATTGTTTAGTGTTTGTGTATTAAAGTAACGTATCTTTGCAAATTCTTAGCCTAATCCGTATTTTAGGTTCCGTTAGAGTTAAGAAATAACAAACATACATTTAAATTTTCGCAATCCTACTAATATTATAAAATAAATGGTTTGTCAAAAGTAAAAATGTGTGTTTTCCACGAAACTGGAAAAAATAAGAGCGCATGAATTTGTTTTAAATTGTCTTTTTATCTCAGGAAACGCGTGCCAAGCCACGGGCGGGACCCTTGAAAACAATATAGGTAGAAACAACATGAGTGTAATAATGACGCAATTATTTTACCAACTACAATGCTTTCACAGTTTCGTACGTCATCATCACCATGGTGCATGCTGAAAACCAGCGCTGTGGGGCTACTCGCAACATACACCTCTTCTGATAGCGCAGGCGCACGGCACTGATCACCACACACGGCCAGACCAAAACAATATTACTTACTTAGTCATGTTAGTTTTAATACATATATCTTTTTTTTATAATTTGTGTGTCGTGTCTGTTGCTCTAGTTAGAGAAACTTACCTGTATATTTTCTTATACCAGCACTATCAGAATAAATATATTTTCATTTCATTCATTTCATTTCAACTGTCTGTAGTTATGCCTCGGTTTCCTCAACATTTTCCAACGGCCGTAGTTTGCAGAGCTAGATATAATCCCATTTGATATTTAAAACTCTTGGTAATGAGACCTAGAAGCGAGGTCAAGAGCTGAACTAGCGCCTGAAATATTAAATTTAATGGCCTGCTTTGTCACTGAATTTTACTTTATTATTCAACGCTAATTTGAACTCGGCCCTGGGGTTTCAGATGACCCCGAATCCTGTTTACTTTTTGGTATCTATACCAGTATCTTATCTATGATCAATATCGTAACATAACATAGAAAATTATTATTTTATGAACACATTTTCTACCTCGTTCGATTCCCTCTACATTGAAATTTCTCCAATTTCTCCTTAATCTCTATGTTTCAAAACACACTAATAATTTAACACAAAGAAGCAATTATCACGAACAAATGAAAAATCCAAATTAATTCTGAATCGAGGGCATCCAGTTGGATTCTAATTAGAAACCTCGCAATTCAACGTTCAAACAGATAGTTCAATATTTGCAGGACCCGACAGATGTACAAATGTACAAAATCCATGGAATTCTTTCAATTTCCCGGGCACGATGGCCACGATACGTCACGTGCCAAAATACGAACGTGTCTGGTGAAAAATTACTAGTTTCCATCTTATTCTTGGACTATTCGACATCTGGATCTTACTAGACAACGAGATTAGAAAAGGCCCGCTGCAAAATTTTTACGACACGAGATGACCGGTTTTCTTCATAAACACTCTGGTGAGTATAATAACAATAGACAACTTCGTAGGTATAGGTTATAAAGTTTTATAAACTAACGCGATCGGAATAAATTATTATAAACTAGCTTCTGCCCGCGGCTTCGCACGTGTATTTTCGGTATAATAAGTAGCCTATTGTTTAAATTAGGCTTTGCTCTAAACGTACGCAAAATTTCATCTTGATATTCAGTAATTTTGGAGATCCTAGTTAACTATATATATAGTTATAATATTAGTAGGATAGGATATGAACTGGTATTTATCGCATTTATTTACATAAATAGACGAGACAGTCTTCAAGGCGTCATTTTACCCTACCTCCATCGACCATCGACGCCATCGATGGATCAAAATAAAACATGAGCTAGCCTCCTATAATCGTTATATTTTGTGTTGAAATTGGCCTGCACTCAGTTTTAAAAGCGACCCGTAGACCACTAAAATTAATTCAACTGCTTACTCATTTATCCAATCTAGTTGCTAGCACTAGGAACTCAATTTTTTAAAGTGACACAATCTCAATTTTTTTAAAGTCCGGTGTATGAAGCCTTCCTCTCTTTGCTTAGTGACTATGACTGTATTATCGGAACGGATTCGAATGGTTCTTATTGATTCCACTTCAAGCAGGATTGTATCAAATAAATTCTTAAATAATCAGATTCGTACCAGACACGTCTTGGCACAGAACAAATAGCAATAATTCACCCCGAACGTTGCAGACAACAGTTTGAAGATAAAACTGTGACAGAAAGGTTAAAGCACCCACATTTTAACTGTCAAAGTTTTTGATTTGTTGTACCATCTGCACGGCGAAGCCCCGAGATTGTCAGCTTGAACTTTGCCCTGAACCGACCCTGACTTTTTCAGAACTTTTAGAACTCTCAGGAAAGTCATTAAAGAGGGAAGTAAGTGAAAAACTTGATGGTCGTTGTTTTCCTGGAAGCCCGCTGATAGAGACGACAGGGGCTGGGTCATGGAATGAAATCTTGGGATCTTCTATCTCAGTGGAACTAATTGGTTGCTTTCGAGGAAATCTCTGCAGGTTGGAAGATTCTATTTCATTTATTCTGATTGGTTAGTGTTTTTTTCCAACTGGAGTGTGGTTTGGTTTTGGAACGCAAACTATCCGCTAAGGACTGAATAAATTCATACTTTTGAACCTATAGTCGCTAGGGACTAAAACAAACAGCGTCGACAGGGAACAGCGATTTCAAAATTTCCAGAACAATACAACCCGACGAGTCATAACTAAATTAAGGTGGAGATTCGTCCGAAAAATACCGAAAGCCCCGTGCAAACTCCTGGTAGAGGTCCCAAAACTCGAGTTAGCTGCGTACGCCCGTCAGATTTGCATAATTCGACGGAACACCCGGCACAGAAGAAGTTTTTCCGAGCGAGCGCAAATTGACAGCTCGACATGAGCCAAACTTGACTCAGTTTTGACGTACCGTACGAGCTGAGAAGACTTAAGTATTTGTTTTGCTCGTTCATAAAAAGCAAATTAATTTAACGCATTCACTGCCCAGCCTCGGTGGTGTAACCCGCAGGGGCACGGACCGCCACTACACTGAGCCGCTGAGGACATCTGCGTCTTGGGCCATGAAAGTGTTAGTATATGCTGTGTGAATTGTCCAACGTTATTTATTTATTTATTTATGCATTGAAGGTCAAATAAAAATTAGACGACCTCTGGTGCCGCGGGCGAAGGACTGCCTGCGACGCAGGAGGTTGCGCATTCAATTCCCGCCTCGGGACAAATACTTGTACGATCTGCAGATATTTTGATGCAGGTGTTCTGGATGTTTTCTATATATAATGAAAAAAAATCAATCCATGAAAATATATCAGTTATCTTGTATTCATAACACAAGCTTTGCTTAGCTTAGGGCAAGATAGCCGTATGAATTGTCCAGCATTATTATAAAAAAAACGAATGAATTTCCAAACGCCGTTTGAAGACAATCAGCGCTGTTGTGGTCGTGGTGGTCAAAGCGTAAGCATCTCATTCTCCAACTCAGCACGGAGATTTATAGGATGATGATAAAACCACAGAATATATTCATATCACAACTAATATTAGTTTATTTTTTATTTTTGTGTGAATCCCTTATTCAAAAGAAAATTATACTAGTATTTACAATTTGCAGACTATTGCAAACAGTCTACAGGTAGCTCAACTGATCCATCAATACTAGTCGGAAGCGCCAGCGCCAGCGTCAAGTACCAAGACCCTGGCTGCATTGCCACGCTGTATCACAACTCTAAAAAGTTCGTTCTAAAAAGCGCGACTTAGATGTGGGTGAAATAGTCCAGCTACAAGCTACGTACAAGTTTTCTCGTTATACCTGAGCGGTAAGTCCGGTTGACGATATTATCAAGATATGATCGTGGACGTCTCGTTTTTAGGATTTGATACAGCCCCTCCATTGTGCAGATAGCGAACTACGCAAACCCCATACAAAAATAAGACTTCACGATCACGTCTCGATACCTATCGTCATCCAGATTCTAGGCTCTTATAGTAAAAACATGAAGATTTCTATTCTTTCACTGATATCCAAATAGTCATAATTTACTTCGAACAACGTCCATAATTCATTTTTTGTGAATCAGGTAATATTACAGTCAGTTCATGAGACTTATTTTAGATCGCTGGATTCTGCCACTTCGGCGTACAAACTGTCCACAGCTGGACATCGACCTCCCACAAAGATACCAAAAACTAACAATATCCTAACAACACCTTAATCAAAATATTTAAGTCCAAATTCACACCTTATTATATCCCAAAAATAAACAAAATCAACACCTCATACCGAAATCAAATCTCAAACGCATTGTCGCGACCAATAAAAAAGTAGACTTACCGAATAACGAAGGTATCAGATTGGATTCGACAGGATTTTGTGAAATTTTAGCAATTTCGGCATCGAGGGGAACGCTGGCAGCCCCGGTATTGAGGTCGATTTTGGGAATAAATTTTTCATTCTTTTCTCGAAACCATCCTGTCGAATTCTTTCTCGAAGCGAAAAGTTCGAGTAGGTAATTCCTATACGTCCCCATGTAAAAAGCTCGCCTAGGTGAATAAATCACTTTGCACATTCTACCTAGACTTTACATTATACGTTCACTCATTGTAAGGGATTAAATATAAATATTTCCATAGTAGCACAAGCAGATTTAGTCCAAGACCTACATAAAGTAGGATCTTTATTCTTTACTTTTTAACTTTCACGAGACCTGGATTAGGTAAATATGCTTATGCGCTGGTATTATGGAAATATCTATCTAGCTGATATATATATATATATATATATATATATATACAGCAACGCTAGATCTACATTTACTGGTTATCAAGATACTCGCTTTCAAAATATCCCAAGATATCAAAATTTTGTTGATCCACTAACGGTCAAAAAATTTACACCGAAACGTCTTTTTTACATCCGTAACACATTTAACTACGCGCAACATTAGCTTAGACAATGTTGATCCGCAGACTCTGGAGCCACAAATGTCTACATCGTCTGTTTTCAGAGCGGCAACGCCGCCGCACGCGCTGTGGTGGGGATCGTTTCGAGAATTTAAACTAATAATAGCCACACAAATTTCATGAGTTAAATAAATTTTAGCCGAATTAAGCCATATTCCATACAAGGCTGAAATGAATGACATACGGTCTTCACTGATCATGCTGCCCCAACTTAAGATCGTTCATCATCATCATCATCAACAGCCTATATTAGTCCACTGCTAAACATAGGCCTTCCCTAATGAGCGCCATAGCGCCCTGTCTTCAGCTTGCCGCATCCAGCATCTGCCTGCAGTCTTTCGCAGATCGTGATCCCACCTGGCCGGAGGGTGTACTACACTACGATTGTCGAGTCGCGGTCTCCACTCAAGAACACATTTACCCCAGCTGTTGTCGGTTCTTCGCGAGATACGGCCTGCACACTGCCACTTCAGCTTGCTAATTGTTTGAGCTGTGTTGCACTGATTGAAATCTTTCGTTTTCAAGCATTGCGGTATGGATGAGGAGAAGACTCGACGTAGTTCCCCAAACACTGCCAGTCTATCTGGATCCTCCTCTTGGCCTCCTTCTCATAATTATTTTTACCTAACTGCATAATTTTCTCAAGATAAGTATACCTGGAAACAATTTCGAGAAGGTGGCCATTTACGACGACCGGTCCCGGATCAATGAGGCCATTGATCATGACTTTGGTTCATAAATGTCTGATTCAGTGAGGCTGAGGCTAGGCCGCAGCCAGCATCTGGTTCAGCTCCACTAGAGATTCCGCCATTAAAAGTATATCATCAGCGCATCGCAGATGTAGTCGTTTATGTTGATGCCCTTACCTTGGTATAATAATAATACAAGGTATGCTACTCCGAGAAACAACGGTCACGTGGGTTTTCCCAAGACTACGTCATATCCGTTACGGTAGTTCTCAAACTTTTAGTTTTGGCAGATTCGAGATCTAGATCTAGGTTTTAGGTTTTCTATGAAATTCTTCAAATTTTGTTTCCATAATTTGAGCAACGCTAATGAGCTCTGCCCATGGATAAATAATTTTTTTCTTGAAATTAAATTTATTAAGAAGAACATTTTTCAGCCACAGATTCTGTTTTCGGGAATTTAAATAACTCTGGATATCAAACGCTCTGATGTAATTTCGTTCTCAGCGGGGCTTTTTTAAGCTGCCTCAGAGCTAACACGATCTCGTCTTGACTGTCAGTATAGTGGCGTGTCAGGGTGGCTCTGGAATCATGGTCTTCTCATCGGGCATGTGCAGTGTATAAACGACCATAGAAATCCTCCACTTCAGCGGAGATCTTCGGCTTCGACATTACGGTCCTCCCTTCGTGCGTTTCGAGCTTTACCAGGTGGCTCCTGCCAAGCTGCTGAAAGAATATCTTAGACCCTCGGTTTCGCGCTATCGCCTCTTCAAGGCGATAGAGATCAGATCTCTGAGGCGTGTGTTGGAGCTCCGAAATTCGCGCCGTACCATCTTTGCAATTTGCTTGTTCAGGTCTGACCTCTCTGACAAAGTCGCTTGGGTTTCCCGTCATTTGGTCCCGTACCCTATCCCGTCATCAGCCCGAGAGTCTCATGCGAGAGTTTGGAATTCTTGCCAGTACGCTGCTTTATTCCTAGCACCCCCTGCCCAGCCGCTGTCGTGGCCGCTACCATAGACAGAAATAGCGAGGCGGTTAAGAACTGGGGAACTCTATCGTCTTTCTGGCTTCCTCGTACCCTCAAATGAATTGAGGGTTAGTGCCCATAATTCCCACGCTGGGCAAGCGGGTCGGTCGATCGTAGTTCGGTGGTGGAGTTAGTTCTGCAGTGGTACAAATTCTAAGCCGGCAACACACGGCCATGAAATAGGTAAGTTACCTATTTCGTACTTCAAGCCCTTAGAAGCTGTGTGGTGCCGGCTTAGAATTTGTACCCCCCCAACTCTTCCCGCGGGTGTCGTTAGAGGCAACTAAGGGTTATCCACCGGGGGCGGGCATCAGCGCCCCCTGCAGAACAATTCTATCACCAAACTGCAATTCCCGACCCGCCTGCCCAGCTTGGGGATTATGGGCATAACCCCCATGTGATAAAAGCCAATAAGGCGCATATCAAGGGGAGGCCTGGCTCCAGTAGTGGACCAATACAGGTTGTTGAAGTTGAGGTTGAGGAGATAGATAGATAGATAGATAATACTTTATTGTACCACACAAAGACAGATAACAATACAGAAATAAATGCTAAGAGTAGACGAAGTACAAAGGCGGCCTTATCGCTATGAGCGATCTCTTCCAGGCAACCTTGGGATGGACTGGACATGTAAGAACAAAATAGACGGTGGCACGCGAAAATAATAGGTATGAGAAGTAGGTAAATAAGAAATTTTGGGTAGGGTTTCTGATGACAGACCCCTAAAAATTGTTGTTTTTCACAGTGGAAAAAAACCTGCAAATTTGAAGTTTGTAGGTAAAACCTATGCCAGAAGCCGGTACCACACGGCTGACTAAGAACACTATAAAATTACTAGTTTATGCCCGCGGTTTCGCACGCGTTGAAGTGATTCCTATCCCATGGGAACTGATTTATGGGGTAAAAAGTAGCCTATGTTTTATTCCAGGATTAGAAGTACCTGAATGCAAAATTTCAGCCCGATCCGTTCAGTAGTTTTGGCGTGAAAGAGTAACAGACATCCATACATCCATCCAAACTTTCGCATTTATAATATTAGTGAGATGATTTTAAACACCCTCCTTTATTTTGAACCTGAACTTATCATGCCCATTCCAAATTTCACGTTTGTAGGCCTGCTGGAATATAGGTAACCTATACATTTTTATGATTGGTCGTGAGTGATGATGACGAAATACCTACCACCGATACCTTTAGGGTAATTTGCCAAACTAAAATGAATGACTGACAGTGACACTAGTAATTTTCAGAGTCGGTTAACCACGCTTAGGTACTACCTACTTTAAAACTTTTTAGGTTCTAGGTTTAATTTGTAACAATGATATCGAGCTGAAAAGTTCCTGGTGGCGGTTGTGTACTCCACTCGGGCCACTACTGTGGCCCCTGAAAGGTGTAACGTATCAGGGTCCACTGTAGTAATAATATTTAGGTATAAATAAAATAAAATAATTTATTCACCCACCCATCCATCCATCGATAGATGCAAGCGACTCCGCGAGGACCGCTATTTGTGGCGTCGTTTGGGGGAGGCCTATGTTCAGCAGTGGATATATACGGGCTGATGATGATGATGATGATAATTAAATAATTTATTTGACTATAGGTACATAACAATTACAAAATTTATAAAGAAAAATTAACAAGGTACGAAATACCAACAAGTTAAGTAGGTACATAAAACAACTGTTTCCTTGGTTAATGGTTTCAGTTAGACAAACAAACAAGATCCGTCAAGTGCGAGTGTAACTCGCGCTCCGAGGGTTTCGAGCGTTTGTCAATTATACAGTACAGATTATGTAGGTACTAAAGGTAGCGGTGAATACCTAAAAATAGTAGGTACCGACCTACCTTTTAAATGGATCACTAAGTATTTTACGACTTTTCAAAATATTTCATGAAGTTTGAAATTTTGCCTGCAGAAATTTTAAAAACAGTTTTGAACAAGACAAAATTAAAATTTTAAAAAACCCGCTTACGTTTATTGGCAGAACAGATTTTCATAAAACATGGCTAAGAACACTCGGAATAAAATTATCTATGACACAAAAAAAAACTAAACGAAAATCGGTTCATCCGTTTGAGAGCTACGATACCACAGACCGATACAAAGACAGACACGTCAAACTTATTACACCCCTCTTTTTGCGCGCGTGGTTAAAAATGTACAAAACGATACTTTTCAAAAATTTTCATTTTCATTTATTTTTCTCTAAATCTGTGAAGGCCCACGAAACATTATATTATTTTGAATTGCAAGTGTATAGCTGCGGTATTTGCTGAGATATTATAGAGGGAAAAAAGGACAGACAAAGCGATGGCATAACACAAAATAGTTACAGAATTATCGTTAAAAAGTATCGACGGATCAACATTTGACAGTAGAGAAAAGTACGCAATGGATTTTTAATAACTAAATAATGACTAGGTAACGCGATGTCACAATAAATAATAAATGACATGGAACATGGCGTTACCTAGTCAGTTCGTTTCTACACGAGTCGACCCCTCCCCCAGGCGGAGCGGCAACGTCGCAGCCATTTTCAACCAATGCTGGGTTCTGATTGGTTCATTTGAATCGGATCAACTTGTGCAAAATGGATTTGTATATTGGATCAACAAATGGTATCAGAATGCCTAAGGCTACCAGGGGTCAAATGTTGATCTGGTTGGAGCCACATTTGTTCATGGAAATGCATAATGGATCAACAAAAGAGGCTCGGATCAACATGTGTTTTTGGATCAACAAAGTACTCGTCGTAAGTCGCGCCTGATCAACATTTACCGTAATGGTATATCTATATATATATATAAACTATATCTATGTATATATAATCAAAGTCGATTCTTTATTGAAATTTAAATACTATCGGTTATTCTATGGGATTTAACTATCACCAGTGACTATCTGCAGATCCCTTATTCATGCTGCAGATATTTTAATACATATCTGGTAAAACCATCTAGTCTTAAAAAATAGGGAAAGTAACAAAAGCAAATAAAACTACAATTTAGTATAAATCAGATCGCTTTAATTATTTTATTTTTATACAAATCGAATACTACTTACGATAGTCAATTTAACGAATAAACATTTTACCCGTTCGCGTATTTATACTTTACAAATTTACCTTTGTAATTTATTTTAATATTAGTTTTTCTTTTATAAAAAACCTCCAAAGGGGCCTTGATTTAAAACTTACATTATACTGGGTTTTATTAAATCAGCCCCGAGACGAGTTGTCCGCATAAGAGTTGGCAAGAATAGAGTTTTGTCACTAAGAATTGTTTACTCAATCTTATTAAGTGGTTTAAGCGTTAGGTTCTTAAGCTTTGTGTCACTCTGCCACCCAAAACGCGAATGCAACTTGTCCTAGATTTAGTTTAATGGGCTAAAATTAAACGAATATGATTTAATTTATGCTTAAGCTCAGGAACACAATGTGGATATGAGAATGTGAAGTAAGAAAGCTACGTGCTTCGGTTTATTATTTATCGAATTTTCAGTGTTACATTTTGTGCGCGATAAAGCCAAATAATTTACTCTACAGATTGGTGTAGTAAATATTTTGTCAAGCTCTCAGAAAGTTGAAAACTTTGACAGACAAGATCTGTCGAAATTTTGACGCTTTTTGATGACTTTGAAAATGTTGAATATGCAAACAAAATGAGGTTAGAAGAAGTCTGAAAATATCCTACAAAAGCTTTTTCTTGAAATACGGGACCGTAGTCAAAAGTTTTTGAATACATAAGATCTTGTTATAAAATAAATATCACAAAATAATGCAAATAGTAGAGTGTTGATCGAAACATTATATTTATAGATATAGATAGCGTCAGTAGTAGAAATGTACATGGAATTCCAAAATACCTGTTTTACAATTAAAGCATTAAGTTGCTGTTGTGCAGTATGCTGATTGGTAGAGATTAAATAGCGATTTCGTCCGTCCACACTTAGAGTGCTAGCAACGTACCTACATAATAATTGTGGATTTTGAAAATTAAAAAAAAAAGAATAAAACTGTGCGAACGGTCTATGAAAATATTTTTAGTGAAAATAGTGTAGTTGTAGATTTTTCTAAAGGGTCCTCTTGAGTGTGAATTCGGATACATTTTTAAAAAGTTTAAGATATTTTTTGTATATTACGTGAAGTAAGCCCGAATGTTTCAATATTATCAAGAATATTTTCTCACAAAACTTGGTTCGATGAAAAAAAACAATTAATTATGTTAATGGATCCAAGTACGAATAGGAATCACCGGTGTCGGTACAGATATCCCTTGACATGCGTGCGAATGAATTTGTGCCTTTAGATCGAAACATTAAGATTTAAAGTTCATTTTGCTACCCACGGAAGGACTCCGCTGAAGGCTCAATATCCGAGCCGACAGATTTATTCGACTGCAAAGATTGAAACAATGTCACATTAAGTTTAAATTTTCAGTTCATTTTGTTCGTTTAATCCGAACCCGGTCCCGAGCAGGCGTTTATTCAGTTAGATTTAAAAATGTAGATTTTTCTACTTTTAATTGTATATTTTAAATAAACTTTGGGCCGCTGCTGACAGTTTCACATCGTTATTCACAACCTCTCATTTTTTATTTCTTTATTATAAATATGTTTAAAATTGGCTGATGAACTCTCGGGAGCGGCCCAATGCGTCGACGTTAAAATACATTATTAAGTTAAGTTACAAACACCCTAGTTCGTTTTTATCGTATTTTACAATAATTCCCTCAATATTATCATTTATTATAACTATATAAATCAACTTATTGATAAACCCTATGTTTGGCACTAACAAATCTAATTTATTCACAAGTACGATCCAATGGATGAAGCATAACTTAATTATAACAATAGGGGAAAGTAAAATTTTAACATTTTTCCACGTAAAATAACGAATAACTCTTGATATTTTTTGAGCACCACATTAAACAGGATAACATAATTATACTATATAAAAACAATCTGCAAATAACTGATTAACAATCACATAATTTACTATTAGTAAAATATTTTATAAATTCTAAGTTTACGGAAGTCAAATCAAAAAACCGTATTCCAAGATTTCTGTTGAAATATTGGCCAACGGCTTCTCATCAATCAGTAACTTTACACCTAGACTTCGATGAAACAAAAAATCTTATAAATTTATAATTAACACCCAGAAATGCAGAATTTTTAATCTATCACTATAGTTAGTGAGCTTTCTTAAATATACGTTTTTATTTTTAACCATAACTTTATCGTACAATTTCACATTAGACAGAGAGTAATAGAGATAAGATAAATGTAGAAAGTCCATTTCTCTCTGTGTAAAATGGACAGTTCCTAAAGAGAGGGACACAACATTAACTAAGCTATCACGACACCTATAAGAGTGAAATCGAGGAACGGACATAGACAAGACTTGAATAAATTTTCTTTAAATAATACAACTATTATGTTAAAAAGATGCTACAAGAGTGCTATAGGGTTAACTATTCAAGAAGTCATAGAGTGTGACAAAATTTGTCAAACGACATAAGTTTGACGAATTTTATTACAATCTGATGATATTAAATTACGAATCGACAAACTCGTTGTTTGAATTCGTCTTTTTGGACTTCTTTTTGTTGATGTTTCTAATTATAGGATAAAAAGTGCGTTTGTCCAAAAAGACAGGTGGTTATAAGTGAAGAATACGTTAGTCTTTTTTCCGATTTTTCTACGATTATATACAAATACACATCGCAATATTATTTGTATATACATTAGTGGTGATTATTTTATATGGTTATCATAGCTGTTTCTATGGCTAAATGCATCTACGTGTACTATAACATATCGGTGTATCGGACTTATCATTACTAAACATCCATTGGTTATTATATTGTTTGTGTCTCGTATTTAAATCTTAATTCATACTTATTGAAATTTGCGCATCGGCAAGTTTTACAAACGCACAAACCGGAGTCTATTCCTCTAGTCTATCTTTAGTTGGTTCCTTTATTGATTTCGTCAATTCCACGACTTTAACAATTCCTTCGGTTATACTCTCTATTTTTTTACTGTTCCATTTATCCAACTGGCATGCCAACTACTCATCGAACACCCAAATTCTGTTATTATTTTTAAATTTTACTCGAATATGCTTTCAAACAGCGAACTGACTCAGTTACGTTAATTTTAGATATTCTCGCTCTACCAAAGATCCATTATGTACATTGACCCCTAAGGTCTTCATGTGATCCCTCAATTTACTTTAAAGGATACCGAATCCATTATCAATTACAGTTCGCTTTAAAATCTAAATTTTATTCGTCTATTATACAATTTATCCGACATCACCACGGTTACCTCGTCTTTCATGTTTCAAAAACCATATCATCCCTTGAAATACAAACTTTAAATAATTAACATTAACATTACAATTAGATTTTAACAAATTAATCTCGTCAACATCTAGAACATCACAATCGTTTAAAATCGGACTTAACTAAGGTATTTTATTTTAATTTTAAGATTTAATGTCTTTCGACGTTATTTATGACGTGTGCGTTTGAACCACGTGTTTATAAATATAGAGTTCGGTAACGCTAAGATTAATCTCTCTCGAGTAATGCGTCAGCCACAGGGGCCGTCGATCACTGGACGATGATGTGCGGCGCTGACAACAGCACCGCCACGGTCGCGATTATGGTGAACAGTGTGAACACAAACAGACAAAACCTGCAACAAAACTGCCATTAGAATCCGCTTATGGGCGCCGAGCGCGCCGCAGGCCCAAAGGAAAGGAAACGTATATAAAGCCGGGTAGAGATCGGTGTTACAGGGCGTTATGTACTATTTGCAGAGAGCATGAAACGTGGAAAATCCGTCTCGTTGCTCGTTGCGAGCGCGTTCTGCACGAACGCTCACTGTGTGACAGGTAACATGACGCCCCGTAACACTAGTCAGTACGTGACTTTACAATTCTTTGTATGAAATCATATACAACTTCGCACACATGTCCACGACAAGTCTGATGAGACATCCAGACTCATTTGCTTCAATTCGATTCCTTCGGCTCCCTCGGCGCCGGAACGCATTAAATTTTTCAATCACAATGCAATTTTCAGACAGTAAAATAAATTATTATGATACTAGTTTCAGCCCGCGGCTTCGCACGCGTTGTTTCTATGGAAACGTCTATAGGTTATTTCTATCCCATGGGAACTATTTTGTGGGATAAAAAGTAGCCGCCTGTGTTTGATTCCAGACTTAGAGCTACATCTATGCAAAATTTCAGCCCGATCGGCTCAGTCGTTTTGGCGTAAAGAGGTAACAAACATCCATCTATCCATCCATACATCTAAACATACAAACTTTCGCATTAGTACGATTCTCAGCCAATTCCATCCCAAATCTGAGCAAATAGAGGGGACGAAAAATTGGTAAGAAAAAATTGCTTTTGTCGTTCCACTGCAGGGCAACGACCGTTTACTTCCCTTCTAACTACTTCATCATCATCATCAGCCTATGTTAGTTCACTGCTCGACATAGGCCTCCCCTAATGAGCGCCATAACGCCCACTTACTTCAACCCAAACTACACTACTCAATATCTACACCCGAGGCTGTTCAATAAGTCTCACCTGTCAACAACCATCGCAGCGAACTTCCAATCACTAATGAGCTCCGCCTCCTCATCAGCCTTCTTCATCCTCGCAGTGATGAACTGGAGCTCCCTCAGGATGAGGTGGAGCTCGCGATGCTGCGCCAGGCCTCCTCCAACGTCCTCCATCGTAGAGGGACGGACGAAAGACCGACGCAGATCAGTGCGGAAGATGGAACACCTACAGGACGCATAGCCGTCTTCAGCGCTATATTGTTGGAAAAGCTATATGTCACTCACTGAGGAGCTAATTGGTATAACTATAATTTGAAATTATGTAAGCCAATGAAATTATGACATAGCCGTGTATGTGATTTGATTACGAAAATAGTGTCAATAAATTTTAATTAAGACTAAATTAATTTAAACAGCACTAAAAATGTTGCCGTCCTTTTCATGACGATTCAAATAACAGGGATGGCATAATTTTTAGTTCTGGAAAATTAGTTTAGTTTTGGAGACATCTGAATTGTCACTATTAGTGGTTGATTGATTATATTCTTATTGGAACAGCGTTTTTGCAACGAATCTACATAAATATAAAGATGATGAAGAAACCCAACGTTAAATAACATTACTTTTATGAATAACTAAACGTAATAATGTTGCGTGGCAAACTCGCTATTCCAATACGGACCTCATTACCGATGCAGCAAGTAAGGTTGGTGTTGTTAACATAATCGGTTGATTGGACAAAAGTTTTCGGACATTAAACAACGTTGCTAAACAAATACATCGTTGATCGTGCGGTTATCTTTCAAAGAACACCACCGTCTGTTTACGTGTAAGCGATAAGGAAGAATGGCTGATGAATTGCTCAATGAAGACTAGAAAAGAAAGAGATTGATTGATTTCACATATTCAAACTCCCTAAATTTGCTTTCCCATACTTTGAGGGGCAAAATCCAGAAAGAGAAAGGAGGAGACACTTAAAAGTTTGTTAGTATTTTCATTTTCTTGGGTGATACTTCTAAATGTGATAATTCAGTCCTCCCACTATAACTCACCCCGGTCCAAGATTCCCCGTAGACGCGGTACTATTCGGCGGTGGCGGCGCGTGCCTGAAGTCATCATCTATGTCTAACACATTGGCCAGCAGCGACTTCGACGACCGTTCCTTGAGCTCCAACTCACGCATGCGGTTGGTCATCATGATCGTCTTCCGCGTTATCTTCTTGCCTGGGCGGGACATGCGTAATATCCATGGCAGCCATTGCAGGAAGACTGTCTTTATCTAGGAAGATAAGATTTATATTAGGTGAACTGGAAGTTCTGGGCTATTAGAACTAAAAGCATTTCAAACTGGAAAACACTTAAACACACGAAATCTATGATAAGTTACAACGGCATCTCTTTTTAATGTGCTTTATTTCTTCTCGTTTTGCGCAAATAGTTTGATATTTATATTCGTTAAATCCCAAACGGAATCCAAGACGTTGGGAACAGCCGGGTCTCACATGAGACAAATAACTTATTTTGATGGCACTAAATATAAATCATAGTTAGATTTTTTTTAAAACAAAGATCTTAGAACTCCTCAAGATTGTCCTGAAAAACTAAATTTTGTGCAAATAATGATTACAGTACTAGTTACTAAAGCTGCTTACCCACTGTGGCATTTCGTGTATATCCGCGGTGCGGTGGTGGTAGTTGAGCACCACCACAGTCAACACCACGGAAGACGCCACCATGAACATGATGCAGTTGAAGTAAGTTCCTGTCATTCAACACACGATTTATATCATTTTTCTTTGAAGTATATTTTGTTTGTAAAGTCATCTAAAACTGTATTTAAAAAGCGTCACGTGGCATAAGAGTTTCTGCTAGTGGTAGGGCTAGTCACCTCCTATGCGTAAAAGGGGTGTGAAGAGAGGGGAGAGCTGTCATAACAGGTAGATGTAATAATGGGAATAGGTAACATTCTTAGATATTTCAAAATCTACCTACAATAAAGTCTCAGACAATCCGATGAATATCGGGTGCCTATTAGCTTATCTTATGTGTACCAAAATGTATCTAAATATAAGACAATTACTTACCAGCATTTTTTAGTATTAGTTTCACGATTTTTAGGAAAAAAGTGATATTTTTTTCACAATGCCCTCTAGTCACTTGTACCTTTAAATGCGGCAGGAGGTGTCTAGCTCTCGTGTGAGGACTATAGTAAAATATTCAAGTACTCGCGCCGTGCCTCACTGCGCTAGTTTGAATACAACTTTAGATAATGAAATAATAACTGTTTGAAACCTGACAAGGAAACGTGTTTCATAACTGAAAATCCCGCATCAAGAACAAAAGGAAGCTGTTGGAGAACTCTCGTATTTCATTATATTTCGATTGCCAAGCAATCTGTTACAAAGTTGCCATTCATTTTGAGCCCCTTTTCAAAGTCAGACGTTTAGATATAATAAAAATTTGGACGTCTTTAACAAATTTGTTAATAATCGTCTGATGTTAACAAATTATGAGTTTGTTTAGGAAGTGGAATCTGAGCGAGTATGGTAATTTTGTATATTCGTCAACGAATATACAATGCACTGTAGTCAAAAATTATTATTCTAATACAAAAACCTAGACAAAAATCCCAAACGCTCTCGCTCACAATCCACCGAAACTGTACCTTTATTTATGTTCAGGTCTAGAATATTATCGAAATAAAACTCACTGTGAAAATTAAACTCATTACTGTTTACAGTATCAAAGCAAGTGATTGTGTGTGAAAATGCTTTAAAATACGTTGAGGCTAATGATCAAAATAAAATAAGTTAAGGAGAAAATTAGGTACTTTATCTCTTTCAGCTTTATGGGGCGGTTTGTTAATTTGGTATTACGTGGTTTTATATTAAGGTCTATATTATGACAGTAAGCATGCATCATCGTGCAGTAACTAATCTACATACTAAATGAGCTGAAGCGGTACTCTGACAGTTTTATTGTAACTTTGTTTACCGTTTATGTTTGCCGTGTTCATTAAAAGTACTTGGACAGTCCCCACTATCGCTAAATTGCTCGATTACATTAATCTACACAATATTTTTAATGTAAGTTTATTCATTTCAACTGTTTACAGTTAAAATAAACGTAGCACTGGTAATAAACACTGCAACCAACAATCAAATGTTATATCATTATTGCGGACGAACCTATTCATACTTTAGTTTCAAGACGCCCTGAGAAGCACTTCTGTGGTGCCACTAGACATTTTACACAATTTCTACAAAATACTTCTAGAAATTTATGGAAGCGCCAGCAATTTTATGCCACAGTGGCTGCATAGTTCCGCTACAGTGGCACCAAGACAGCGCTTCTTCAAGCATCCAACGCCCTCAAACTACTCCTCTTCAGTTAGTTCAAGAGATTCTCTAACAATCGACAAAGGAACAACTATTAAACAATCGAATAGCAATTATGCTGAAGATGATCTTATCATTTTCCTTTGTCAATTACGATAACAAATAGTTTTCCAGTTGTCAATAAAGGACGACCACAGAGCGTTAAGTTGAGACCAGTGTCCCGAGATACTTGGAGGCTGGACCCTCTTACCCGCATTCACTTTGCCTAACCGAGTTTAGCTCCTGCTTTTAAACTACAAGCAAAATCTATTTAGAAACTTTGGGTTTAACGGGAGAGTTGTGCTTATTTATCCTTCATGCTGATCCAAACGTCGTCAATCTACAATGCCAATAGAGAAACAGAAAATAAAGAAGGGAAATCTTGGTGGGCAGAACGCAGAGTCAATTTTAATACATTACAAGAAGTGTTTACCTTTAACTCGTTAGTACTACGTATTTTCTAGCACGAATCGAAAGTGCATACTATCAAGTGTAGAGCCGGAAGAGCTGTAAAAGCATAGAGTAGGCTCCAGAGACGTGAATCTAAAATGCAATTTGAAACAGAAAATAGTTAAATCTATGCTCGCCTCAAGATTATAAACATTATAAAAGCAAAAATGTTTGTTACTATTTAGATTTGTTATGACGTTTCAAATGCGCCTAGGAACACTCTGAGCGGGGTCAAAATGTTCCATGCCGCACGATTCTTTTTATTTATCGGGATCTATTTGATTATTTATTTTTATTATTTTAGGACTTTCTTTATCGCGGAGACGTTCCTCACCTATTAGGGGGATAGCCTCTGAGGTTTTTGTGATGACGTGCCCCACCAATAGGGAGAAAACTGTTTGCGACAGGAGAATTGTAACACCTGCAAAGATCAATAATGTTCTATGAAAATAAAAGGTTCTATATACAGCTTTTTGCTCCTGAAGTAAAGTGATGCAGTTAAAACCGGTTCTTACTGGATTTATGAGACCTCTTAACCTGTGTGTGCTGAGTCGGTATCAAGGGCTCAAGTAAAATCATAAAATCAAAATAAAATAGACATGCAAGTTCTAGTTAGAGTTTAGTTCTAGTTTAAGTTTGCACGTTTACTTGTTATTAGTTTTTATTTGAAGGATAATGTTCCGGGTCTATTCATACCACCCTCCAAGTATCGTGAAAGCCCGCCAACGATTACCACGAATGTGTTACGTTTACATTCAAATACAAAATACACTGAAACACAATTTATTGTACCATGGAATCGATTTACGTAAAGATAGTATAGGAGAGAGTATAAAATATCGGTCACGTCCGAAGTTATCATACAAATATTAAAAACTTACCTTTAGGCTCCATAAAAGGTAATAATCTCTTACAGTCAAACAGAGGTCCATGCCATGCTAGTTGTACACATATATGTAGATCGAAACGTTTGTAAGGTATATAAAACTGTAGTAATAAGAAATAAAACAAGGAATATCGTTGTGAGAAGCATAAGCAAAGAATCACGAAACCGATTCCAGGTTCAGAATAAAAAACAATTTCAACGAAAAGTACGAGAAACCACAGAGTTTAATTTTATTCTAGACTAGTAGTAAATCCCATATTTTGTCATTAACAAAGTTATAGTTAGTACATAAGTAAATTCGTCGTAAAACCATTTAACCACATAATACTTAGCATAATTAAGCTTGACATACCCCAGAATTTAAACCGTAGTCAAAGTACATAATTTACTCCTTGTAATGTTTTAAAATAACTCTTAATTAACAAGTTTGTTTAACGAACTCAAAGCTAACAAAACCAAAAACAGTGAGAAATATGGAAATGAAATAAAAATAACAGAACGCTCGTGAAGAGTAAAACCAAACGATGGGATACAGTGGGATGAAAAAGAACAGGGTAAGGTGTGGATAGTGTACCTAACAGGGGAATAGCGTCGGAGACCTGCGGCAGGGTCTCAGCTACCAGGTTGAGGAACACCGTCAGCGACAGTAGAATAGTGACTCCTGTGAACAAACACATGGTTAACACCCACACACGCCGTCGAAGGACTGGACACAACTCTCCGAATCGCCTAAACCTTCCTCCAAAGTGTTGATGAGTATGCGGTGTTGCTGATGATATCTACCAATCAATACTTACCACCCCGTGACCACCTAGATCTAGAACACTCACAAACAGTCATTCCACGGTCTAATAACACTAATTTACATTGACTGCACTTTACTTTCCTTTTCCCGTATAAGAGTCAACCATTTTAGTATGTGAGAATTTACTGGACCAAACATTGATATTCCGTAGAGTTCATCCGTATATGTAATAAAAAGTAATGGACAGCATATGCATCCTTGTGACACTCCGGGTGGGAAAGGGGAAGTAGCGTGCGGTTTTTACGACTCGTTGCGCTATGTGCGGGGTACCTATGAGAGGCACAGCTTCCGACGTAGGAGGCATCTTTTCGGCGACGAGGTTCAGAAACACGGTCATGGATAACAAGATCGTGATACCTGTTGGTACCGGCCAAAACTGATTATGCTGGACTCCACATTAATAAACAAATTAATATTTTATTTTTCTATGACTATGTTCTTGTACTGTGTTAAGAGGATTCGTCTTACAGAATTAATTTTTTTACCTAATAAAATAGTACCTATCGAACTAATAACTAAAAAGTTAGTAATGAAATCTTCGGATTTTACGTTTTGAAATATTAAAGGCACTAAATTCATTGACGAAATCTCCGTCCGAAAAGTGTTCATGAATACTGAAATATCTTGAGAGCTTGTGCCTAATTTCAGAAACCAATTTCCAAGTGAGGGCAATTCGACGTCTTCGTCAGAATATTGCCTATTAAACTTTATTAGACTTTTAGTTCCACTGGAGCTGTTTTTAAACACTGTCATTGATAATTACATAATATCTTTAAGTAAAAATTAAACTTGTAACAAAGTTTTTGATAGCAAAAAAATAGAGTTATAAAGTACCTAAACGTAAAAAATAAATAGCTACTATTCACTTGTCCGAGGTACAAATTCCGCATTCGAAATGTTTCCCCTGTCATGTTTTTTTACCTGTCGTTTTTATTATAACCTGTTAAAACACTGATAATTAAACGGTTAGAACCCTAAAAATGAGTAAAATTTTCTGTTCATTAATTTATCCACCTGTTTTTATAATTAATTGAAAACCCTGATATGTTGATATCTTATTTTCAGTGATATCATCATAAGCTACGACCACTGCTGCTTAGGAATAAGATCAAGCAAGCGTCAAGTATTCGTTACAGACAGTAAATTGTTAAATATTCCATTAAGACACCGACTAATACCTACGTCAATGTATGTTTTACAAAGGTACTGACCAAACGTCAATCATCCCCTGTAATTAATTAATCTAAACTTTGGTGTTCTTCGAACGCAAACAATGTTCATAGTTAACCCGCTTACATTCTTATTGAATGAATTCAGCTATAGACAAAGCGACAACTATTCCGTAGAACGATACTGACCAAGCGTCAACTTCTCCCCCGAGTCTGGCGGCAGCGTGAAACCCAACAGAGCCATGGAAGAGATGAGCACGCAAGGCACGATCAGGTTGAAGAAATAGTACAGCGTCCTTCTCCTGATCATGATGGTGAAGGTCACGTCCACGTATGGCTCTGGACAGCACGCGTATGTTATTGTGTTCTTCTTGCCAGGCATTCCTAGGGGAAGATAGTTAGAACGTTCGTTTTAGTCTGATGTCATGAGTAAGTTGAGTAAGATGGCAAGATGACATGGGAAAAACGGATATATGAAGTTGCTGAGTTGAACGTCGCGTCTCCGTGAATGATTTCCTTAGGAAACCCGGAATCCAGACAGAACCGATAGAATGATAAGTATACTATGTTAACGGGGATAAGTCATGGCGGCATAAGACGTGGTATTTCTGCAGGGCATGAGCAACAAAAAAAACTACAAAGCCAAAGGGTTTTGTGTAGGAGTAAAATAAAACAGTCAGATGATAAATGGTGGATGTGATGGTCTAGGCAAATGGGCCACATAGCGAAGTGAGTCCGTAACAGACAACAGTGGCTCGTTTGCTCTGATCAGAACGTAAAAGAAGAAAAGCATGAAAAATTAACGATTTTGGTAAAAATAAATAGAAGCAAAACAACTCACCTATTAGAAACCATTCTCCATTCGTGATGAAATCCGAGAGGTCTCCTCCGTTTTCGTCTTTTAGCACCAAATCCAGCTGTCAGGGCGAAATAGGTTGTAACCTCATACACATAAGATCGACGTTACACATGCTAACCGTGCTCAAACATGCTTTCTCGGGTATTTCGCCGGTTGTTTTTTTAAACAAGTCAATTCAGGGAAATGTGAGAAACATCACGTGCAGGGAAGGGAGACCGCATGCTTATAAATAATACCATACGTTATACGCTCCATTTTTATATGAATTTTAAGAAACACAATAAGGAATTCAAAAGCCGGAGAAACTGAGATGTTGTATGCTAAAATTGCGAAAGTTAAGGTGCTGTTCTACTGAAGCGGGGTATACGTGAAAACAGGAAGATTTATTTTCCTTTTCGCATCTATCAAATGCTGGATACTCAAAGTTAACGTCTACTAGATACGATCTCTCGTTCCTTTATTCAGCTTTATTGAATATAATTTTACTATCCCGACACCTCGAACATATAGGTACCTACTTAAATCTATAAGCTACTGTAAATTTTCTCGGTTCGATGATTTTTACCGTCTTCCTCTCCTCCGCTTTTGTAGAAATGCACTCCATGCCATGCTAAGTAAAATTCCAAAGTAGCAATTTTAGTTTACGGCATACATTCTAGCAACGAAGTATCACGTTTACATGCATATACGGTTGTCTAGATTTATAGTGATGAAAAAGTTAGACACACATGCTGTTTTCAGGAATCTACTCATCTAAAAAATTATCTGTTCCTACAAATAAAGCGAAACAGTCTTGAAAAACTCATCTAAGACAAACGATTTCTCTAGCTAACAAGGGATAAATTACCCCAAACTTGTAATTAGCCGTCATCGATATAAAATGCATACCTATTTCATATGTTTCATTCTAAACCCTTTTTAATGCATAGCCCTCCAGCTATGAGTTTTTCTAAAAGTCGTTAAATAAATTCATACTTAAGAAGCTCTAATTAGGAAGGTACCTCAAAAATGATAAAAATCTATCAGATATTATCTCTACGAAATGCTTTTTTGTGGTAAGGTAAAAGTCAAAATGCAAAGTAAATAAAGCGAAATTCCACAAGCTACTGCAAATATCGAACCCACCACTCGTACCTTTTATTCAATACCACGAACTACAAGGTTGAAAAGTCAAAGGTTATCGCACTGCAAACATTTGCAGGTGAATTCAGCATTCAGATATTGCATTCTCGGCCAGCTGCGCGCGACAACGTTACAATTTCGACATTTGTACAACCTACTTATTGCTGAAAGCATAAAGTCGAGAATAAAGTTTTAGATACTATTGATAAAATTGTGCTTACGTTTTGTATCACAAAAACCATTTATCCATTACCTACTAACGTAGGGGTATATCGGACTTTTTATTCCTGTGTGTTCATCTTTGGATAAAGTCGGGAAACAAACCAAACGGTAATCAATCTACAGTCTCCAACCGACTTCGTATGAATATCCATAGGGAGCGCTGAAGCTAAACTAGTTTCACATTGTAGCAGAGTGAGCAAGTTCTCTGAAAACTCAGTACCTAAAGGAATCGTGCATAATTTTATCGCTCAGTACTTTCTGCGGTCGACAACAACTAAGCTAAGAATCATACCCAAGTTTCTTAAGCTTTATCCAGGGAACCCTTAATCAGAGCTGGTTCATTAAAACAAGCAAAGGCAATATGAGCAGACAAAGTTAGATTAAGTTGAGCACGCGTCGAGACGAGGCGAGGGAAGCTCGGAATAATTCACAACTTATTGACAAACTTTATGTCTGCCATTCGCAGGTGTGATGCTTAATGAAAGGCTGCGCTTTTGTTAAAATGGTGATTAGCTGGAGTAAATGACTTAAAGTAACGCAAAAGGGTAACTAAAAGTGCTGGGAAAGTTAATTCAATATTTTAAGGGTCCGGCACCATGTAGGGCCGAGCTTCGTCGAGTCATCGCAAATGACATTTGTTTTGCTTGATGTGACAGCCTGTGACCAACCTCGGCGATTGAAGGTTCACCAGGCCTCGGAGAACCTCGGCCAACTTGGAATAGGCCATTGGTATGGCCTTGAGACTACAGCGTCAAATAATAATATTGGTTTAACTTTTCGACAACTAAGCTACGTCATTGGGTTGATAGGTATAGCTACTATTCTACTATTGAACACTACAAAAAGTTCCCGAAAAGGACTCGAACCAAACATGCTCTTCGACTGAGTTGATTAAATTAACCTTAATTATTAGCCGTGTTGGGATCGAGTCGAACCGAGAACAAGATCCTTTTCAAATAAGCAAAAATTGAATTTGACGCTACAAAATAATGCACAATGGTCGAACACTCACTGAAATGGAAAAATCTTTTGAAATATGACACAAAATCACTTGTGGATGCTCAAATCTGCGAGATATCTCAGAGCAGCGCTCAGGCACATTACTTTGTATCTTCGGGCGATAAGGTTTTATACATATTAAATAAATACTTATAACAAGATAAGCGATAAACTATTTTTATTGTGACCGATAAAAGTACTAGATTAGAAGTTGTAATGTATGTGCAGATATAAATTAGAGATTCTGAGCTACTAATATTTTAAATATTCTAGCATACATTTTTGAGCCGTATTCTAGAACAGAGTTATATGTAAGTGGACATTTTATACAGGTCCAGTTATTGTTTTATAGTTTTTTCGTTTAAACTCGGTTTTAGAACGCGACCCTTAGTTTTCAATCACTCTTTGTAAGTGAAATGCGACTATAAAACAAATCATGGAAAACGGGGCAACACTTTAGGATTAAATGTGAAGAAAGGATTCAGATTACAAATACAACACACAGAACATAATTGAGATAAAATTCATCTTCAAAACTAAATACAACAATGATCATAACATAGTTCACGCAAACATATAGTTTACAAGCAAAGTGCACAGAAAATAAAATAAATATAAAAATGCATAGATTTATGGAGCGTATTCGTATGGTCAAATTTCCAGACATATTTTCCTAACCATTGATTTATGTACAAAATTTTTGCTCCATGCAAAATAGTACATACAAAACGTTTGGGATATAATAATATCCTTCTGGTTTCTCACAAGGTTCCCTTGCATTATTGACACACCCTATACCCTACTCTAATCTAAAACGATTCCAATTAGAAGAATTCTTATTTTTAAATTCCATTTAGGAACTTAAAATAAGAATTTTTGTATTTGAAAATATTACTATACCTATCGATCTGTCGAGTAATCGATTACTCACAGCGTAAAGACAGTAACTATCAAAAATATGAATATAATAATTCAGTGTTGCCATTTCCAAAATAAGAACGTGCATGGAAATACACAAAACACTGAATCATTTATTTTCACCAACGAACAAAACAAGCGAATTATTGAACTGTGACTTTTAACTACATAGTGATTTCAGAATGCTATAGGTGATTGATTTATCGGTGAATTTTCTATGTAACCGATTACTCGAACTAGATCGATAGACTATAGGAAATCGACTATAGTCTACCTGGTTGCCGTCATATGTCCAGCTACCAAACTTCATGTCACAGTGTTGGTCATCGAAGGGGAACCATGTGATGTCTATCTTGCATGTGCTCTTGAATATGCCCGGGGGCACGTACTGGCAACTGCCGTTGCTTCTGACCACCACGTTGGTTTGGTAAGTCCCGTCAAAACCTTCGTCAGCACTATGTACGAACAGAATAGTCAGAAAACTTTTCAAAGTCAAAAGGACACGTTTATAGTCAAAAAGACACGCTTGTTATCAAAATTACACGCATTGGCCATGCGCTGCCTAATCTAACAAAATTATGTTTAATTTATGTATGTTGTAATCGGGACAGATTGAGTTATTTTATCTGATTTCAGAATTTTTCGTCTGAATTAATTATTTTGCAGGAAATTCGTTGTAATAAATTAGTAGAGCCACCTGACCCTCATCAAAGCTGGAGATGGCCAACAAAATGCCACTTAAAAGCATATCTCGATCAAGATACTTTTTTACTTTGATTAAAAAATTTATACCTCACTCGTTTTACACTTACAACTATAAAATAGATTAAAATCTTGAAAAAATGGCCATATTAATGCGAAAGATAGGAAAATTAAATAAAGCGCTGAAAATGAAAAAGCTTGCCACATTAAAATAAAAAGAGAAGGCAGTTTTTCTTTAGTGTTCTTGGTTTTACCGAAATGTATACGGTATTATTAAATTATTTATGTACAATTCTGTTTAATAAAACCTTATAGAGCTTTAGGTCTTTCAGTTTAGTTTAGTTTAGTGCGTCAGATGTTCTGGGACTGATTTTACTGTAATTTCAATGACAAAACTGCGTCGCAATTCATTATCGAAATTACAGATCGTCTTCTCGCTTGGCCAGAAAACACGTTCGTTTTTTCATAAAAAAAGAACCGAGTTTTGCCAATTAAAAATCTGGTAAAGCGGGATGACGATACCGTGGTGTTTCAAATCAGCGTCTAGAGTGCCATGTACGTTTACAGTTCTTTTTTAGAAATGGCAGCACGAGTAGCAGATGTCATAAACACCTCTCGCACGATTGTTACTTTTTAACAAAAAAAATAAAAACGAGCAAGTACCAATCGCTACATTCGGGTATCTCCTACTGTGCTGTCACTTAGCTAAAAATGCTTTTATTAATAGTTTAGTATAGTAATAAAAAGTAGGAAAGAGCTGAAATAAATGCAAAAATTAAACTACACTTACAAACTAGGGAAGTCACAAAATGCTGTGGTTTAAGAGATATAAAAAAATGTAAAAGAAATGATCAGTCAATAAAAGTTTTCAGATTTATTTCACTGGTCATTTCTGTTTGCTTTTAGTTGATGTTCTTCTAGAGTTCAAACATTTTAAACATACATAATTATGTAGGCTTTAATATTAGTTTATATTTTATAATTTACTTAGTCTTAAAATAATTAACAAACATAAAATTTTACATTCATCGTCGCCCTGTCCACTAAGTAGTGGACAGTGTAAAAATACATCTAGCGTAAGTACGCTAGATGTATTTTTACAAACACCTGTATCATCAGACATCTTATTACATTATTCTACTTTTACACAACTCTATTAATTTATTTATGTTTATTTATTTAGTAAAAATAAATATTAACTCTATTCAATGAATAACATCTAGTTCTATGTCTATGTCTCTATGTATGCCCATCCATAATTCATACAATCCATCCACACGTCCGGTCATAAAAACAAACATGCTACGATTGTGTCGCAAAAAATTCGTCATCGGCCATCGTCAGAGCAAATACCACAACCTCTCAAACAGGCTTCTTCATATAAATACTCTACCACCTTCACCATCCACTCAAAATATGTATTATAGTACTCTCTCACAAATTTTTAAAGCCTTGTTCTTTTATGGTGCCAGTGACTTATTAAGTTTGTTCTAGTGGAGAAATAAAACCGTATCTCCAAACCACCTGCCGGCGGTTTCTCCAGAAACTAAGATGTGATTTGTCTGCAAATGTCTGACTCAATGAAGCTTGGAAGCTGCTCTGATAAAACCACTTTAGACTGGTTTGAACTGAATCGGTTCAGTTTGAACAAAGGTTGGCTTGGATATCCAAGCCAACCTTTGTTCAAACTGAACTGATTCGGGCTAGTGTATATAGACTACACTGCTGACGATTGTAATAAAGTTTCAGTTATTCATTTTGTGTGGGGTGGGCAGTTGTGTTAATATTTTGATAAGTAGTAATTATAACACGTTGGGACATTCATTATTCCTCGTAAACATGCAGAATTTTGACAAACTGTGTTGAATTAAATGCTACCGCCCGTGCTGAAAATTTGCGATAATTATAAAGTCTGTTTTAGAAAACGTTGATTAAAGTATATCGTTTCGAAGTTCGTAGGTAGGTAATATCAATAGAGTTGCTGATATTTTTTACCTAGATCTATGTTTTTGGTAGCAACAAAAGACTGAACAATGTCAAGCGAACGACTTTCCACCTCCTTATTCTACAGTCTCAGTTGACACTTCACACGTAAACCATATTAATGTCGTCACACTTACAAACTTCAAACACCTCTTGTCAACCTTCGTAAGCCTAACGTATACGAAAAACAAGATAAAGTGGAGTGCAGACGAGCCGAAATCGCCCCTGGCGACACTACGACAAAAGTATTCTCCTGTTGTGCCTGTGTTCATGAATGAGACACCGGCTCGCATGCAACCACTCGGTGCTGGCGGCCCGCCAACAAATCCGTATTAAGGTGGGCTGCTTTTACACTGTAATGTAACAAATGTAATGCAAGAAATTCTGAATCAATCAAAGTCTTTTGTCTCGGAAGGGAGCAGAATAGGCCGAGTTGATCGATCCTGAATATTTTGGTGTCGAGAGTGGGATATTTTACTGTTTCTTTTTAAGATGTCGCGCGGCCTAGCGTCGCGTGGCCTTGAACGAAATCGCAAGGGTACCCCTTGCGATTATATTCATAATAATTATTGATATTTTGGATAATTTACAAAACATATAAAGCAGAATATTTTATTTTGTTTATTGTTTCTTCAAACTCAAACTCAAATCGTTTATTCGCTTAGAACATGGTTGGTAAATAAATATACAGTTGGTCGTAAGATCAGCATTAAGTCTCGCTGGGTGTATGGTCTGGTCCGGATTATCTGTCGTTGCGTCTACTTTTTTTTAAACTGTCATGTAAGCGGGTTTCCAGTTTGTTTTTGAAAGCCTTTATCGTGTTTGATGAGGCTTCCGTTATCAAGTTGGCGGAATTGTGTTGGAATTGTGTCGAACCAGAAGACTTAAAAGAAGATAATGGAAATATCTTTATAAAAAAATTAAATGGAAGGTTTCTTGAGAAATTTTTCTAAGGTGTAAAAGAATATTTGGAAGATTGATTTGTTATATAATTATTATTTTATATTAATATGACTCACAAATATATTTGAACCACATTCAGAGCCATTTACCAAGAAATTGAACTTCAGGTACTAATAAATACCAATGAAGTGATGATCGGCAACGGAGTTCGTAAAATAACGCGTCCGATTTTTCACAGCCAAACATTCGTATATGTCTATGAATCTCACTAATTATTTTGCAAGGTAGGTTTTTGTAAATATTGGCTCGTTACAGTTAAGTGTAAATCCAGCATACTTTAACCCTGCAAGCATCAGGAAGACAAGGAGACAGTAAACAAGGTGCCGGTGGTACACAGGCTCGCAAGTGATTTAAAACCATTTCATAATCGAATGTGTCCGCCGAGGTTGGACGTGAGCCAGCATCGGGCAGGGGTGCCGCACCGGGACTGTGGGCTCTTGGTTTTTCTATGTATCTACACTGTACTTCCTTTTATGTATCATAGATAAAACAAATCCTCTATAGTGTTTTCTAAAAAGTCCTGATTTATAATTCCATAAATAGGTTAGACAGATAAATTAAGTTCACTTTGATTAATTTATAACGTACATAATCAAATAGGTATATAAAATTCTCGTGTCACAATTTTCGTTCCCGTACTCCTCCGAAACGGCTTGACCGATTCTCATGAAATTTTGTGAGCATATTGAGTAGGTCTGAGAATTGGCCAACATCTATTTTTCATACCCCTAAGTGATAATTTTAAATTTCCACGCGGGCGTAGCCGCGGGGCGCAGCTAGTAATTATCCAATTAAATGAATGTAATCTTTCAATACTGCGCATATTAATATTTAAAAGTTTACTAAGAAACTATACAGCTATAGTCTGAAATAAATGTATTATTATTATTATTTATTCAATCTGACAACCTTATGCGGCTAAAAGTATTGCCAATACAATAAATGGGTGTTAACAATTTTCCAGGCGGACTTTCAAGGCCTAGTATGATTTACGCACACGATAATGCCAATAAAGTTTTTATCGGTAGTTATACTTGTTTATGTTATGGCGTCTCCAAGTTTTCTCGTTTCGGTAAGTAGCTGATTTTCATTGAAATGTGAATCCTAGCTATTTTTTATAAAGCACAAGTGTTTCACTGGTATTTGCCCAGCAGTGGGACGGAATATGTGACAAATAAAAAGACAGCGACTTGGCAACTTTTTCTGTATCGTATTTGTAAATTTTACCAAAGAAACAAAACATTATTATGGTTAATATCACTACAATATTTATAGCGGGATATTTAGGTACCATGATTTGTTGCGTTTCGAGTTTACGGATATTTTTTAATAATGAAAACGTAAAATAGCAACCAATAGATACTAATTGGTACACTTATATTAATTAGTAATTACATTACACTTGAATAATTTCCCAAAAATCGAAGCAGTCAACAGAAGACAGTGCCCAGAATGTTGGTTATATGACTTTTCAGTTTGTTTGTTGAAATTATTCGAAATTTTCCATGTTCTTTGTCAGAACCAGAAAGTAATAGAATAATAAATGTGTTATTAACCTGCCCCATGAATGACATACAGCGCTGTCAAGTTGCAAAATTACAAGGAAATGCTAAATTACATTTTAGACTTAAGCGACCTGTCAAATGTACAAGGTAGCTTTATTATTTGTTCTGGCAACAATTGCCTTAGACTGATGGCCCGATCTACTTTAACATCTTCGTATTGGATTATGGCAACATATTTAGTTCTAAAGAAAATTAATTCTTTTTTTCTTTTAATAGATAAATAATATTAGGCTAACGTTAATTAATAATTTCATAAACAAGTTGTCTAGATAAAAACCTAATAGCATTCCTGGATATTGGAGCTATGTAACAAATAATTATGAGATTCGAACAAGTCGTCGGACATTATCTACCCTTATCAAACTGTCTCTCTGTATTATAAGGACCTATAGTAGAGTATGTATCAAATCACACCCAACATTAGGTAGTTCGGCATTACACGCAGTTTGAATATAGGTAATTTCCATTCCGAATCCCCGTGCCAAAATGCTAGGTGCTAACGTGCCAAATCCCGAATAGCATCGGACCTGAATTAAGGCTTTTAAGGTATTAATCATCGAAATTGAAACTGGGCCACTACCAATATAGTGGATGGGTGTTAACAATTTTCAAATGGAACCGTTGGAAGCGGGATTAGTGCCAAAGTTTATTGGAGATGGCTCAATCACTTTGGAATAACGAGAGTATTTTACTTCTGTTTTTGACGAAATATAGCTAAGTAAGCAACTTGGTATGTAGCGTCCATCCAGACCAGACGGAACGATGCCTCGAGCATATTATATTTTCTCTGCCTCGAGTCTCCACTGAAAACCATCGTTGGGTGGACAGATCAGTGTCTATTCACCACAGTTCTGAGTAGAAGCCATTGACTGCTACACACAAATCGATGTACGATATTAATATTCATTAGTTTATGCGGTGCGGTTATTGTGTAAGAGAACTGGTTTGATTTTATGGGTTATTTAACTAATTTGATTGTAATTATTTTCGTTACTAAAGACATACATATACTCCACTCGACTACTGATACGGGATTGAACCAACTGATCGACCTGAAGCTAGTTTATTAGTACGGGATACGTTCTTGTTACTAATCCATTGGTTTTGCCGAGGGGATGTCTCATATATCATCGCTAGACGCTTTTACAGATTAGCTTTTTGTTAGACTTGGGATCAAATCTATTATTATGGTTATTACAATAACAATGTCTTGTTTCTTACATCTTTGTATAGTGTTTACATTTTGATAGTTTGAAAAGGCACCTATTTTTAGTTCAGCGCAGTTCAGTTCAGTTTATTTATTAATAACGTTTTGGGTTACAGGTCAGTTCTTAAATAAGTAAGCATAATTTACAATTACATTGTATACGTTTATACATAGGTATTGCAAAAAATAATAACAATAATAAATTGTTTGTCTAATATAATATTAAGTTTAAAAAATGGAATAAAAATAAAATAGATAATTAAATTTAATCAAATAATTCATTAAAAGTATACTGACATTGTTTAATAAGCCAGAACTTTAGTTTGCTTTTGAAGGATTGCGTTGAGCAAGCACTGGTTATCGCAGGTGGAAGACGGTTATAAACAGCCGGCCCCATGACTAGACCAGGGACCGTCATGATAATTATGTAGAGAGCGGACCCGCGAGGCGTAGATAATATTTCTCGAGTTTTTCTCTATGGTTGGCGAACTCTTTATAACCTCCAAGCATCATAACGGCTAAAGCTTACATGAGGTAACAAAATACACTGTTCCCATGATATGGTTTTAGTAACATTTTGTAGACCCTCTCATTTGGCGAAAAAAGTGCAAAGACGAGGACCGAGTTGGGATTTTATAGTTTTTAATAAATGACTTGTTTATGCAGTACCGTCAGCCAAATAGTACTCTGTATTCAGTTGAGGGTGTTTGATGCATAGTTTTCTTCCTTAAAGGGGATCTTCGGGCGGGGGAACTAGAATAAGCCATACGCAGAACTTAGGTGTACGATTTAACATTCATCAAAAATGAATGCTAAATCGTTCATGAAAAGTTCGACTGATTTCAATGCAGTTTTAAAGTTCTAGCAGCCGTGCGGCAATAATTTCTATTCAGAAGACACAGTGGACGTAGCCCAGAGCTTTTAAACTAAAAGGTAATTTCTTCATTACAAGTGAATCATTCAAAGCTCGTATCAAAAAGCTCTTGTTTTTTGTACACTACTTACTATTTATTATAATCCTTGGTTTTTGGTATTTATAATAGTATCATAATATTTATTTTAGATCATCTTTGGTGCACTCCCTGTCTATTTTAAATTCAAAATTGTTTCCATCAAACACGGTTGCCTTGTAGAGTACGCTTCTAAGCGATAAAGCCGCCCATTGTACTTGTCTTATGTATTGTATCTTTGTAATATTGTCTTTTTCGTGTACCTACAATAAAGCATTTTTGTATTGTATTGAATCCATCTATTTTTATGTAAACAAAGCCTAAAGTATTTACCCTCTACGAGTATAATCCTCTCTCAAAAACACGTGAACTGCCTGGCCTTCAACTTCAACTTCTTTTATAATGGCGTTGCGGTGCAACCCGCAAGGACGCGCCAGGACGGCATGTGCTTCATGACGGGCAATGAAAGTATATGCAATACCTGAGCACTGTTTTCCTCATTTTGTATTATGTCAAAAACAAATTATTAGTTTGTAGATTATAAGCAAGAGGAATTTTATTCGATTTTTTCGTAAATAAGGCAGAATATTGTCAAAGGTAAGTTCATTACTTTTTATCCTATTTTCTGAAACCTCTAACCATAGAGCCACTGTATAAAAGATAATATTAAACTCGTGAGCTCATACACAAGAATTTCATACGATGAGGGAGGTAGGTATAAATTCTCTTTGTATATGGCCCTAATAGAGACTCCGGGCAGAATTCAAGGTTCATTGTCTTGTAACATGGTTTTTCATTTTCCTTCACTTGCGATTGCTGTTTTTCCGGAATATAAAAGCAAGAATATATATTATTATATTGAATACGTAGAAAGATTTGTATCCATAAGAAAGTTTATATTTTGGTACGTATGTTTTTCCAAAATTAGTAATTCTTTACCCAACTGGTTTTGCTTACTTACGGGCTAGATGATGTTGCATGCAAAACATTGCATTATAAATTCATTTCAACATCGCTTTGTATTTTCAACAGCTTCAAATCGACTCAGAAAGTACGATTGCAAGCGCGACAAACAAATCACGAAATAACTGAAAGTACTTCCAAAGATACTTTGGCCCGACGCCAGCACAACGCTTAGTTTCGACTTTAACTGGCATCCCTTGGTATTTAAATCCTGTTAACTTTGTGAACGTTTTAAAACGTGAAAATTGATCATGCACGCTTAGTTTGCCTCTGTAGTGCCTGTGCCAAAGGGAAAACTTTATTGAAGTTGCCTTTAACTATCCTTAATAGTACTATAGTTTAATAGGTTGCTACGTAATATTACTTTGGCAAGCATCTTAGCTTGTAACGTCGTAGCAATTACCGTAGCAGCATAGCTAACTTACCGTACTCGTACGAGAGCTTGTCACCTCCTGCGATATGTGAAAAAATTACTGGCCACTAAAGACCGTGGATTTTTTTTCGAAGGATGGGGAAATAGTTCTATATCCCTATCTCACCTCTCTCGTGCGTGGAAATTAAAAAAGCCAAAAACAGAATTTGAAAAATATTTAATGTGGGAAACCCCAAATTTGGATCCCAGCGCTGCGACGCACTGTAGCTACGCACTAGTGGTAGTAATGTCAGGATCATATAAGATCGTATCTTACGTAGCAATTGCTGTAGCATCTTGCTTTACCAGTAAGAAATATAAATCTCTCGAATAATAAAAGTTATAGCTAATTAATTTCGCTATAAGTCGGATTTAGGCTAAATGCAAATAGCTTTCAAATTTGGTAAATAGCTAAAATTCGACGACCCAGTAACCTTCACACTGCTTAGTCACACTGGTGTGAACTGTGAATCACGGAATAAATACAATATGATTATATTTGAGAAGGGCTATGTCAATAAATAGCGCTCACAATAAACAATAAAAATGCAGCCCGAAAATCTGACAATTACTAATCACTAGGCACCTGAGATAAGTATCTTAATTGCAATTACTTCAAGATTCTGATTTACGTTTGCACGAGAATGTAATTAATATCATCTATCAAAAAGGTTTCGAGATTCGCGAACCTTTTTAAAAACTACAAATTTATTTGCAGGAGAATCTTTTCCAGGGTAATGAATTAAATTGGGCGGAAGCCAGAATCAGCAGATCTGTTTGTCGGCCTAACGATGTTTAAACTAGCCGGCATAAATCGCCGAGCTCGCTGCTCTCGGGTAAATAACTGAGGTCGCTGCTCTCGGGTAAATAACTGGTAAACTTTGTCAACAAGTCAGCTATGTAGTCCAATTCCTTTAGCACAAACACGTGAATCTCTATGGTGAACCTGAACACCCAGACAAGGTTTCATTAGTATGTATTTCTTACTCCCATGTTACTCCCAGAAACACGCTTTGGAAGGTATGCGTGGGGCCGCAGCCAACAGAATAGAGGCCCTTTATGAGATTTATTTATTTTATTTAGTTAAACCTTTATGGCACTGAGGTACAAGGGGTGGGCTTAATGCCGAGGCATTTTCTACCTGCCAACCAAAAACACATGTTATTCTAAAAGCAAGAGCTGTATCAGAGATCATCTGATTATTATTGAACATTTGTTATAGGCAAGATTAGAAAAAAAAATACGGTACATGACAAATAATGGTAATAATACGGTAATGACAAGTTGGATAAAAATGCATCGATTAACTTTTTTCTTTTTCTTCTCGACAAATGATTGTATGCTACTGTATAACTGTCTTCCTCACTGGTTCATACAGACTCACTCCTGTTAACGTAAAGTCTCCAAATTCTCTCTTACTCAGCATTCACACCAACATCTATACAAACTTTCACAGAACTTTGATCTGAAAAATACTATGCCTAAATTCTAGGTAGACATTAAGGAAGCCTCCCTTAAATTTACGCAAAGATCCAATAAATAATTCACGCAAAATGTCGAATAAATTATCAAGATCCAAGATGGATCGACAGACGCATATTTATGTACATTTTCTAGTAAGTATCTAATGGGCACTTTACCATTTAATCCGACGAAAAAGTAGGTAGTGCCTGTGCTTCTTGCTTTAGTATGCTTTGGCATTAACCAAATTAATATGCGTTGTCTTTTACAAATTACCCCACTTTGTATATTAAAATGAAGTACTCTACGTAAGTTACTGAGGTAAGTTAGGGGTAATTTTACTCCTACTTGTTTCACTCTACAAGTGGGTTCTTTTTTACTATTAGTATTAGTGGGTACATTATTCTTTGCTCTATCTTTCATTTTATTATTGCATAGATTTTTCCAAAAAATGAGTACAAACATCCTCGGACTATTTGCAATTTTCGTTAATTTGCGTTAGTTTTCGAATACTACACTTCCGTTTCCGTCCTTTTTCGAATACTACACTTCCGTTTCCGTTTTATAAATGAGAACCGCCAAATACATTTTGGCGCAAAGTGTCGGAAAATTTGAATCTGGTCCCTATAACTTTCCACCATAAACTTCGATACCTGAATATTTAAAAGGATCGAGTCCCTACTTTAATATTCCCAAGCCCCTATTTTAATAGCGACTATATTTTTTTATTACACCGCTGTGATTTACTTATAGAACTTTATGCAGTCTATTTTCTACTATTTTAACACAGTCACTTTAAACAAAATTATAATTTCAACGCTAAATCAAGCTACCTATCTATTTTTATAATTATTGTGCCTGCTGACATCTCTTCATTAGATTGAATATTAAATTATTGTATTGTTTGTGTACATAATTAATCAATTAATTTTCTTTCTACCTGACGAAAACAAAATTACTGATGCGAGTTATTTTTATCTTTATCATTTGGTATTCAATAAATAGTACTAAAATTCCTATACAATTTTTCACCCCAACCTTGATAGCTACGATAAAATCGTGAAAAACGGATAATAATTCTCACAGAAACGTCGAAAATACCTTTAAAAGGAATAAAAACCCTTTGTTTTACATCTCACTAATTTAGGGCGCCTCCCGGTTCGGATGGGATAAATCATATTCCTTTATATTCTTTTATTCCTTCCCTATTTTTTCTGTAATTGCGAAGGAATTTACCCGCCCGTTATGACTTTTCCTGTTGTGACTTCTTTAATGTCTTTATTTTTTTCTGTTTTATATTTTACTGGGTTCTCTGTTTATACAGAATCTTTCTTGTGTTTGCCAGTGTGTCAGCCAGTGCTTATTCCTATTTCAGCTTTTGCGCGCCTATGAAGCGTGATTTCGGGATCATTTTTAACTAGTTTTAAATTAGGTACGTCTTTAAAGGTCCCATATAGCCCCATTTTAATTTTCGGAGCACTTCTGTCGTAATTAATGAATTATGTAGGTATTTGTATATCTCCCCGTTAAAGGTTAACCCATTCAACTGCATAATAATCTGGTATTTATATAATTTCTTCAAACTGGACAAGCTCCCAGTGATCCTTTACTTGAGATGTTCTTTGAATAATTCCCATTCCCTCTCAAAGTCTACGTTCTCCCTTTAAAAAATAGAATGTAAATTTTTTTTCCCTTCTATCTAGATAGATAAGCTAAGCAGAGCTTGTGTTATGGGTACTAGATATCTGATATACATAATACAATACACTATATAGATATGTACCTACTACAAAACAAAGATAATGTAGTGTATTGTATTGTGTATATCAGTTATCTAGTACCCATAGCACAAGCTCTGCTTAGCTTGGGGCTAGATAATGCTGTGTGAATTGTCCAGCATTATTTATTATTATTTATTCTACCCTCATCTCTTTTCCCCTTCCCCGGTCACTTTTCCATCACCCCTCATTACCTTCCCATCCATCCCAATTACTTTCCCATTTTCCCCTGACACTTTACCATCTCCTCCGACACTTTCCCACTTTCATCTTCCCCGTCCTTTCCCACCACTCCTGTGTTCTTCGAACCTCCCAGCTACATTCTCACCTATTATACATGAGGACGTCAGGCTTCCAGAGCTTGTTGGGTGTTATCCTGAGGTCTTTCACGCCGCCGTACTCGCTGTCGTTCCACCTTAGGTTGTAGTCTATCCATTCCTGTCACACGCATGGAATATATTAGTTGAATGAAAGGGAAAGAGTTAAAGAAGATAAGATTGCGTGGAAGTGCTTTGGTGAGGATATGAAAAAATGTGGATAGTAAAATGTGGAATGTGTTTAGATGAATAAATAAGACAGTTGGTAACCCTAAACTTATCATCCTAATAAATTTATTTAATTCATCTACATGAAAGAATGGTGGAGCGATTGAGATTTGTTTGTGTGTAGTATGTGGGTATGATGAAAATGAACATGAATGAAACATAAGGATGTCGTAAGATCCGACTGAGGGGTCTACCAAAGGAAAGGCAACCAAGGAGGACGCAACCTTCTGTGTATTATCCAACACCTTCCCTGCGATCGTCAATCCCCCTGCCAAGCGGTGATTTTGGTAACACCCTCCCAAAAACGTTTGGGATGTTTAGCAGTTCTCGTATCCTTGGCTGATGATGTGTGTGGGTTGTATAAAAAAAATCTTGGATGTACTATAAACTGAAGTGTTACGTGTGTGTGTGTGTGTGTGTAGAATATCTAGAACTTATAGTACCTAGCTAACCTCTTTACCAGTCCGGGGGACAAATTAAGCCATGGATTTTGTTCCGATTTTCATCTCCATCTTTATGCAAATTAATTTGATTTTTAGAAAACTTCGTTTAAATTTCAAGTTAAAAACAAATGTAATGTAAAACATTTAACGTTTTACTCTAAGCGTAACATCTGCTGCTCCATGAAAACATTTTTGTGTCTCTCTTTATTTTTATAGCGATTTTTAGTACTTAAGCCTTATAATTTTTGCGCTTCAACAGCCTGCAAAGATAATACCCTTCCATTACTCTGTATTGCCCACCCAATGTCCCTTTTGTTCCCTTCCTTATGTAGGGGGATAAATATGAACCCTTTTTAGGACGCCTTTATCTCCGAGATAGGAGTGCCCACAATTAATTAATGATAAAATTCGCTACGTTTTAATTTAGCCGGATTTTTAAAAGGACTATATTAAAGTGTTGGTTTGTATATTTGTTTGGGTTTATTCGCAAGAACCAAATCAGTATAGATGGAAGGGTCACTTTTGTTAGAGATGAGTACTTGATGAGTGTACGGTCAAGCAGCGCGATGTAAAGACCGATCCGATGCCCTCCTAGCCGAATTCTCAGTCTCAACGAAGACTAGCCAGGTGCGCAGGACATATTAATATAGTGCACAAGTGTGCACGCAAGCACTGGTGCACTCTCTGTTCCATATTCCATCGTGATCATGGTGTGGTAGCTAAAGTACACGTGATTTTATTGCAGCGTTTGTACAAGCTGTACAACAAAATAAAATTAAAAGTGGTAATGTAAAATAACTTGTTTTTATTGTAAATAGACTTGGTTTTGTAACGCAAAATTGATTTCCGTCGTTTTACTCGTATTACGAACAAAATTCTCAAACAATGAACAACATAAAAACAAATGCCTATCTCATTTTGTTTTGGGATCGCATCTATTTTAACTCCTCAAAAAAAAAACAAATGATCACAAAAAATATTATTCTGTAGGTACAATATACAGTATTGAGTACCTTGACATGTCAGCGCGTTTTATAAATTGATGAAATAAAAGTATGATGTATCGTTTGAATTTGCTTCGAAGATAACAGAACGATTCTGAATGAATTTTACACAAAGCCATTTATCAAAATTATTGTGCTAAGCTCCATTCGGTTTTTCATGAAACATGTAATTTTTTTAAGAGTTTGTCATTTCAATCCATGATGCCTTGTCTATTATATACTCGTACTCGCTGGTTAATGAAGTCCACAAATGATCATTTACAACTTAAGTAATTAAATCCATAGTTATTAAACCCAAAACAATCCTGTTAAAAGGTAACAGGTTGTTGAACAATAAACGAACCATAATCCCATAAAATTAACCAACAATTTCGTTTAAAATAAATCACACGAATACCCAAAGTAATCTAACTACGCGCAGTAATATAATATGGCTACCCTTTAATATAACTGTTTAGGAACAATACAGGCCCTTGAAAGTTGCCCGCGATATTAGGAAAGTTCTGAACTATCTCCGAGGGCAGTCGCCTGTATCTGAGGGAAGGGCGTTCTGTTATTAGCCAGAGATTAATTTATGAGCAGTTGTAGGGAATGCCTTAATTTTTACGGTAGCGCTTCGTGGTACCAATAAAACAACTTTGAAAACATAGTGTCTCTTGAGAACTCCTATATATTCTTTTGAAACATTTAAGAGTCGAGCGCTTCTTTGGTAATTATAATTACCTAGGCAATGAAAATGTGTTTTAATGGTGTAGCATCCAAATATAGCATAAAACTTCCTAATTTAATCTAAAATGCTTTTCGTCTAATAGCAAAGTAAAGAACACCTTTCCTGCCTCTCTCAATTCATACTCGGTAATATATAAAAGGAAAAACAATTCAACATCCTTAAGGACAAAACCTATCACAACCACCATACATCTTCCCTCCAAAATATATCAATTTAAAACCCTTCAAAACGAGTAGAGTAGAGATATATTTTAGAGGGTTTACCATAAGGCAGCCAAAAACCCTCTAAAAATATATCTTGTTGCAAATGTCTTCGCCTGTCTTCCACAAAGTAAAGAGAGAGATCTTTCCCATTGACTCTCAACCTTGGCCGATTTCCCTCCTATAGATCCCTCGTACTTGGAATTATGTCACTCGCCCATTCACGCTTGGGGTGAACCTGCCCGAGGTGTGATATTAGTAAAGTTTGAGGAACTTCTCTTATCTGTGTGAGCACCTACTCTTTGACTGAAATCACTATTCTGACAAACGAATTGGCGAGTTTTGTTCGTCACTTCTATTATTCTCGTTTAGTTTCTTCTTTAGATTATTTTCGAAAATATTAAATTAAGTTTTGTCTACGTGATACGATATTTTTTCAAGTTACTTCGCCTCTTTTCTAGCACAAGGTCTTCTGTCACTTTTTCGAGAATCCAATTTTGTCCGAATTTGGCCGGATTTTCTTGTATTCTAATATTGAAATATCACAATACACGAAAATCCGGACAAATTTAAACTAACCCATTTCGTTTTAAAATCAAATAGTGCCATCTAATATTATTTACCTTAGTGCCATCAACAATTATTACAATAATATTTCATATCACAAAGGTCAAATACAAGAGTTAATCCAAAATACGTAGTAGATTCCGATTTTGAGTTAACTTTTCTTATTCGGTAAGTACCCAACCTACAATAATATCCGTAAATATATAAATAATGTATCTGACGTGTAGGTACTATATTATAGTACAAAGCCAAGTACATTCAGTGCAAAAAGGGTCTCCTTCCTGCACCCTTCATCAGAGTAATGTACGCGGGTATTGGTGTCAATGTTACCTTCATAGTCGTAACCTTGTCCCGGTTCGGAGCTGCCTGGGCTAGGTCATAAACTGGGAGGTAGTGCTCAGTTTTCTGATTAACATACGGAAGAATGTTCTCTACTATCAAAGTTCAAAAAAGGAGGTGCTCTCAAATTGACTGTAGGTATATGTATTGTTGTCTGGATATTTTTTTTTTGTTGCACAGAGGACTAAGGTAACCTCTGTAATTTATTCACTGAATCAAATTTTTTAATTTATAACGTTGGGCGTTAAATTTTCCGTATCATTTTTAACCCTCTATTGTCTCTTTCTCCTCTGTTACGGCGGAAAAGCTAGCTTGAAATACGATATTAACGTTCTATTTTCGTTTATCCCTGAAAGATTGAGCGTAAATCCAGCCCGAAATTAATGTCGCCTAACAGAGCCAAAAGCTTCATGCCGAACAATTAAATACTAACCTACCTATTTCATGAAGCAAAATTTAACAATCATTTCCTTCAAAATATTATGATTTTCCCCAACCCTCAATAACTAAGCTTGTATTTTGCAACGTCCGTAATTTCAGCACTAAAACATTCCCGCCAACTGTACAGCGATTATGAAACTGTCAGATGCTGAGCTGTCATAGCAACGCATGAGAGTGAGCGAGGCAGCGCTGTCCAATTACTAGGAGAATGTAAGCGAGTAAGCGAGAAAGTTGCCTCCCCACCTCGCGCCCGCTCGTCTTAATGTCCCCCCTTGAAGGGTTGGTTGTCAATCACTTTGGGTTTAACCACGGCAGCGACAACAGTGCTCGCGGGGATATTTCACTTTGACGCGCGGCTCTCCGCAAACTAAGCTCTTTACCCGTTAACCAAATCTAGTTTCTGCCATGGACATCACTCCGGTTAAACCCGCTTTTCGAATTTTTGCAGCTTTGCGTTGTCATATTACCCATTCCATTTATGCCATAATTAACTTGTAAGACTTATGAATCACCAAGTATCATTTCTAAAGACAGTATTTTCTAGTGAAACTAAAACCAAACCTAACACTCTAAGTATAAGGCTCGTTTTCCATCGAATACTTATTCAAAGTGACCTTTACGACTCATTATGGCTCAATGTACCCAAGACGAGTGCGGCGTGTTCGGGTGTTGTAAGGGTTAATTGCGAGCTGTAGATGTTTTAGTGTTTAAGGGTTAAGTCGTATGAATGGACTGTTAGTATTTTATGTGTTGTGCTTGGAAACCGTTTATCGTTGTTTGCAGTCGGGACTTGGGCCTTTTGCAATCATAAACTCATATAGCAGTAGAATACCTAAGCCCTACCATAGGTTCATGCGATAAAAATACATTTAAAACCCATTTACACCAATTGCCTCTGAAAAAAGTTAAAACGTAAAATGGTTTGTTTTAAATAAATTTATTCATATTTTTATTCAGATGAAAAATACCAAAATTCCCAAATAATACAGGCTCAAAAGTGTATGTAAGCTTTAATTTGATTCAAAATTCCAATACAAGTGTAGGGCGATAGATAAAGTCATTTAAAATAATAGATTACTCTTTATAATAATTGATATGGATCAGTTGAGCTACTTCTAGATTGTTTGCAACAGTCTGCAGTTAGGTCAACTGTTTCAATTGGAAATACTTGTTGTTTCCATTTTCAATAAAGAATTTCAACAAAATAATTAAATAGATTAACTTTTGGTATCTAAAGAATTGAAGCAAGATAAGAATAAAAAGTCAGTAAACAATTTCCGTTAAACCGTAAATGAACCGGAAAGTAATTAATGCCAATCATCAAAAGGCCCAATAACTCGAGTTTACTTTAACTTCAATAATTATATCTTCAACAACTCGAAACATCTCGAAAGAAAACTTTAATAATTGATTCCTTGAGCGAATTAAGTGACTGCTGATGTTTTAACGGCAAAAAATTTAATTGAGAAAATGTTTTGGCTTTCTTTTGTTTTTTTATTTTAATTAATTCGAAACAATGCTAAGAACGTTTTTGAATTGGTCACTGACTCCAAAGAGATTTGATACGTTGAAAACGTTTATCCAAACCATTGATAGTTCAGCGCAGAGCAGCGTCGCATGAAATTTTTTTTTGTTGTGCAGACTGTGATGAAAACATTCTATAAAAATGTTTGTAGATACTTAATAATCTTTTGTGTGTGCCGTGTGTGACTAGGTTCATATTCTAAAGTGAGTGAACGGAAAGAACTTAATATTAGGCATCAGATATTCTCTGACGGAGATCAAAACAAAACATTAGGTATCTACTTGATCTGTTGGTATAGAATGATGACTTAAACTCAGTTGTAGAATACGACCCTTCGTGTACAGATGGTGGTGAAATGAAGCCCTATCCCTTAAATCAAAGTTCTGGTAATATCTCTAGAAATTGTTTGTTCAGACGACAAACTAAATTAATTTGGTCCAGGAACATTTGCGCGTATTGACTCAGCAGTTTGTGTGTTCTTACAGACTTGGTGCTCGTGATATATTAGCCTTATTTGAGTGAAGTTAGGAGTAATATGAAAAGGTTCAAGTTGGCAGGACTGAATTAGAAGTGGACTAGTTAATCTTGCTAAAATGAACTAAAAATTAAGTCATGTTCATTTGGTTTAACATCATGGAAAAAATGGAATTGTCATAAACCTTTGATAGATGGGATTCGAACCCGTATCCAATGCTTCAATGCAGGATTCTTTCCATTGACAAAAGCATACATTGAAGAGAAATTAGGTCATTACATCACAATATGTACCCTAAAATTTACAAAAGACGTAAAGTTGGACATGGAAGAAATACAGTACAAAACATTCACATTCTAGATAAAGGAAAACATTTAACTCACCTTAGATTACAAAAGCAAAGTAACATGCTAATTAAAACATGCAATAGAACTGTCACTACAGATAGGATACCAAACAGCATGCAACAGTCACAAACTACAAAAATGTATATTTAAATATACAACTTTTTACAGAATTATCATATATCTCCTAGTTTCTACTATCTCTAACGTTCCTTGCGGGGTCTGACTCTGCCAGTTCAAGACAAGGGAGGGGGGACCACTACTTCCGGGGGGGCTAAGCTGCCGTATTGGTAAATGCTATAATAATTATTCAATTTATCAGCTCAACCACATACCTTCATTGCTGGTTAAAACTACTCATTCATCTACTATTTTCTGACATAATAATAAAAATATTTAAGTTTATATACAGCCAACATCAAAAGTATGCTTAAAGCATTCCTTTTTATTTTGTTTTAATATTTAAAATAAAATATAACAAAAAATCCTGTAACAAAATAAAATAAAATGGTTTCGTTTAAATTTTAAATTACCTTTTAAAATAAAAATACATTACATGTTAACATGTAAAATTTCAAAATATATAAAAATAATATAAAAAATTGTTATAAATATACGCTAACATTATATCTTATCGACTGCTCAACGAGTCTTTGCACACAAAGTAGGTACTCCAGATAAAGTAGAAAAACTTTCATAATGATTCATTTATATATTTTCATTCCATGGCCATGCATATTTTTTAAATACTACAAATAGATATAATTGAACGCCAAACCATATAAACAAAATAAATAGCGGGTACCCAGGAAGTGCATATAATCAATTTACAGTGAATATACCATTTCATATAACAATACATATGCATATAGACAAAAAATCTCATACACATATTAACCCATATAAGCATATAGCTGACGATCTCTACCTAAACATTATTGGTTAAGTTAATTAACCACAGAAAATTCGTTTGCGATGTTATAATTATTTAATCATGTTTATATGTATATTAGTGTCAACAATTAGTGCATATTGTTATACTTTATGCATTGTGGGCTACACAGTTTTTTATTTGGAAAAATACAATTTCTTGTCTAAACTTATCTCTACCACTATATTTTACCTACATTGAACCTATTTTACCCATCTATCTAACATCATCCCAGACAAATTAGTCTCTATGGAAGTATAAAAAACAATATATTTAACTTTAAGTTACAGAAACTTTTGTTCGGGCAAAACGATGAACTTAGTAACAAGGGCCCACTTAAAACTTTCAATACAACAAGGATTTTCGCGTCTCAACAAATTGACCCTTTAGTACGAACAATGTCGGCCTTCTGAACGATTCGATAAAATGTTAGTTTTTCTGTTCTTCCGTAGAGGCAATTTTGTCTAATGGACTCTAATTCTATTCATTTTTTACCTTTGAAACTATTATGATTTGTTGTCACCGGTCTTGCCACGGTAGTTTTAAATCATGTCGACAGTATAAGGTGTTTCAGATTTTATCTTTTGGCGAAACGTCGTCGATTAAAAGAAAACGCAAAAACCCAACGTCAACGGAATTATGTTGATGCGAATGTTTCAAAATTCGGTAAATAGAACGTCATTTCAAAATTACAACACCTTTAGTTAGCTTCTTTGATGATGAGTTTGGGATGAGTGTAACCTTTAGGGGCTGAAACAGCCCGGAAACGGAAGCAACCGCTGTCAAAAAAAGGTTTCCTCAAAGACTCAAGGTCGATTTTTCCACAACTCGCTTCACGTAGCTTTAGTAAAATTACAACAAAAGCTCCAGCAAAAGAATATAGAGACCGTGGATCCGAGACAACATTTTGCAAAGTACTCTGTAGGTAAAGTCCTTACAAAATTACTTATTGCGGGCTTGATGACGTCGTCTGAATTTGTGGAAACCTAACCTAACTTGTCAGTATCAGATTGCTAATTCATATACAACATATCGTCTTCATAATGATACCATTTCTGAAACACCTTACATTATAGCATGCGATGCATGACATATAGGAATCTACAACTACAAGGGTCTCGCGAGCTTAAACCGGACAAGAATATCCAAGAAATTACCCAAAAGCACTTCACAAGACAACAAATAACGCTGCATAACCCACAATGCAATTCAACTTCAGTAACAGACAGACAAACAGAAGAAGAGAGAACAAAAAGAAGGTAACAAAGAAAATGAAAGAAGAAAAGATAGAAACTCAAAGAAATTTTAGTGTCAAGTTTTAGATTGGTTATTTAATCACACTTACCAATGACAGCCATATATTGGTTATAAGTAGTTGATTCTTCTCGTCCTATTGGTTAGACGATGTCAACAAAACAGAAAGGGCGCAGTCAGTATGATATCTAGAGAACTGTTCCACACCTTTGGGACAATGCCGAGGCAAGGGCGACCCGCGAAAACGAACCTTCATGCGTTGTTAGAACGTTTTCGTGAATCGCCGGACACACATCTAATATCATGGTACCTACAACAGTTTAACACCGATAGTCCATGCGACATGTTTGCCGCGGAGGTGGCGCCCTCACTTCCGCCACCGGAAACCTTGTGCTCATAGACTTAAAGTGACTCTTTGAAGTGCATAAAATCGTATAGTGCTGTGAAGAATGAAGAAACACATTGGATAGTCGGTGGTTTTACCGTTGGGGGCGGTCGGCGAAGGCGCCAGGCTCGGCTCCTACCACTTACCAAGTTGAGCCAGACGTTCGTAGTCAGGATTTGATTTTTCTCATCCTTTATTTGTAAAATGAACGCGCCATCGCAAGAAAGATACAATAAAAAGTGTGAACAATAACGCCAGTGCTTTGACATCACCCCTTAACTACAAGCTGCTTAAAACAAAATCTCTATGATATGACTCGCATCGATAGCTTCACACAAAATTGTTAGTAGCACTCCATCTCGGCGTTTCTGTCCTTTCCCAGAACACAATAAATTAAACTTTAAATTATCATCGAAAATTCTTTATAATGAAAAGCAGTTTAATCTTGTTCAACAGACCAGAGCGTCTAATCCAATGGCCTCGATAATTTAACAAACTCGTCGCCCATTTTGTCTCGAATCGTTGTGACGCAATAATTAAAAGAATATTCTAGCGAATAACAGTTTTGATGGTGTATTACATTATTTAATGGCGATAAAACAAATTTATACTTTCACATTTTACAGCAAAAGATTGTCCGGGCTTTTAAAAGAGTAATAAACCTTTTAAATTGGAATTCTTGTGACCTCAGAGGTTATAAAATCCTTTAGACGCACTCTTTCTCTGAAAACTTGAGAGAACATCGTTTGCGGAACGTTGCTTGGAAATACTTACAGCAATATTCAATACTGCACTCAAGAGAACTCGGAAAATAATGTCGTGGAAAGCGCGAATAAGTTGCGATGCCTGCGGGCACCGTCGCAGTACTTTGTTCCTTGCTTTCTCGCGTATTTTTCCCCTTTTTTGTGGAACTTTTGTACCCAGTGCACTTTTGTAACGTTGAACCCGACTCGGTAACTGGATTTTCAACGTTTCTATTTCCGCAATCATTCGGGGATCTAGAATATCGTATAAAATACCCGGTCCATTGGACCGCAAAGGGTCGCCTCAAAGACCAGTGGATTTTGGTTCATGTATTTTTTGAGGCAAAAGCAGTGTCGTGTAATTTATATGCCTTTATTTGTAGCTGGAATGTATCATTACGGAGCATTCCAGGGAAACCTAATAGGATATCGCAGGAATTCATTAGATTCGACCTTTTCGGGGTCGCGTTCTAAATTAACATTCCTTGGCTATTTTCGGTTTCTTATACATGTGGTCTTTTTTTAGCTGCGGTGTGAGGGTACGTGATAGCAGTGTTCGTCCATACAGTCCGTGAGATATGACCACACTCAGGTTAAAAGGGAACGGTTAAGGCTCGGAGCGGAGCGCGCCCACACTGGTACGTGATGAAACTCCTCAAGCGCTTGCCACCGGGTTGGTGGCTTGAGTTGTCGAATAGTAATTGAGAACGGTTCGAGATGTACAGAATTAGGCCCATTTACTTGAGCGTTGTTTGGAACTTGGGACGTTTTTGTATCTATCTGCTCGGTGACTTAAATCCCGATGTGTTGATTTTGTGAATAATTTACTTGGAATGATAAATTGAAAGAGTTCTTGGCCCATTTCGGCGGAACCAGCGTCAATAAGCTCAGCTGCGCACACAGTCCCATTAAAGGTAACAGACGCCTTTTCTACTTAGATAATGTGCTTATGAGTGCTTATGAGAGCTATAAAAGCCCCTCGAACTGTATAAGTGCCATAAATGGGATTCTATAGGGCACATTATGAAGGAAACCATCCGTAATGTATTATTACCATACGGTGCCAGAGGCAGTTCCCCTTCAATACACAAGACACGAGATTCCGCAAATATCAACATTAATATTAATCAAAATCTAATGTTAGTTTGCAAACATTAATTTAAGAAACTAATTGCTAGCGCTCTAATCTGTGCGCTTAAGATCAGTCGTTAGTGTAAGTTTAATTTAATTATCCGTTTTTGTTTATTGAGAAACAATGTTTATCGGGGTATTTGGAAGCTTCTGAGGTTCAAGAAATGTTTTTTATACAAATTGGCCAGTTCTCGTACGTCGCTCTAATTTCTAATCAAATGGTTTTGTCAAAGGGTTTGGTTTAAGATATATTTGGTGCGAATCTCAAACTCATCTGCGGACGAGAGGTCCACTTCACTTTTGAGCAGGGGTACATCTCGTCCGAATCTAAAATCTCGGTTTTAGATTCGGACGAGTTGTACCCTCAACCAAAAGTGAAGGGGACAACTCGTCCGAATTTCGTCGGTAGTCACACACTTGGGATCATTTATTTGGAATACTATTTTGAAGATAGGTACCTATAGGTACTGATGGGAACATGTGAAATTATGCATGCTCCTTGGTCACACCAGAGTGAGCACACAGTGTGACCACCGGTCATGCATCTAGTTCTCGTATATACGTGCACGGGTGTTCATGCACCACATAACTGTTCGGGACCCTAAATTGTGGTCATGAAGTGGCATTGTCTATAATGCCGTTAGTAAAGTGGCTACACAAACACTTGGACTCACACAGCTTTGTTTATGACTTGTTTACAGCCAATTGCGTCGCACCACCCAACTTGCAGATGAATTGGGACCCGTTTAAGCCCTGAAACTACCGACTCACCTAGCGACAATAACTCACGTTTAATGCCGTAAAATTTATACGATTCTATCGGTCACTTCCAATTGGAATTTCAAACATACAATTCCGTCGATATTTCTTCGAATTTCCAACTTGTAATTTATACGAACAAATGGAACATTGACTTTCCAACTTTGTTATTCGCTAAAATATTCCCCTTATTAGTGCTGTATAATATACCTAGCGGTTCCACAGACGGCCCTTTTTGCACCAACTAACTATCTTTTTGCACCAACTAACTTATCCAATCGGATCGGATACCACGGATTCGGAAAATGAAACAACGATTTATCAAATGCTGATTAAATCTTGTTCTCTCAACAGTGATTGATCAAGTCTTTGCTAATGACCTTTAGTTCAATTCTAAAAAAGACAGACTCTCTCTAATCTGGAGGTTTTAGCAATTTTGTAGAATAATTCGGGCAAAGTCGGGACGTCTGCAAAAGCTTTCGAACTCTCGAAATCGTTTTCGATACATCAGTAATTATACAGGGTTATTTGATTTCCAATAACCCTGTAAATCGTCAGTTACGCTTACGAACGAGTATTGGAGTTTGTCCATTACACCATATCAATAACATACCATAAACGATACCGTAGGGATCATTTGATAATTGATAATTTGTTTGTTCAATAAAATGTAAATAAAACTATAGATCTTGCCATCAAGGGCCAATCATTTTCATTCATAAGTTACCACCTCCATAGGCGAATCTGGTTGCACCATTTAATTTTATAGCAACTACTAGTATAATTCCACACGGCGATTATCATAACGAAGATATATTATATCGCCTTGTGGCGAGATAGACGCCTGTGTAGGTAGTCCCTTACGTATGTACAAAGTAATTGTTTTATATCGATCAGTAGGTATGCTAGATATTGTGTAATGTACATATTAATTACAAATCATTAGAGATGCACGGTAATATTACATTATTATCCGAAATATTACATTACAAAATCAGTAGACGGTTGGTAAACTTTATTGTTCGATGGATGTTTAGAAATTAATATGTTTTGCTGAAAACTCGTGCAAATTTAGTGATCTTTAGTAGACACACCATTATTATAATTATTTAGTAGGATTTTAGGAACCAGAAAACTTTGGCTAGCGTATATTATATCAAAGGCAGGGAAGGCAAACCTTCTTGAAATGAGGGTGCTTTTGTACAGGACATTATGCGAATTTTGAAAGTTATACAACATCTGTTGAAATCTGATGTCCAAATCCGATATCGCACTCTCCCGCTGTTCACCCAAAACTCACTTAGTTACTTAGTAAAATTTATTGCAAGACTGAATTATTGCCAAAGTCTAGTTCCTAATAACCTTTGTGCACAACCAACAAACACACGTGTTTCTTGTTTTTTGCATTGTTATTTTACACTATCCGGTACGACATTGGTTTTGTCATCCATAAGCGATGCTATCAGAGCATACGCAAATATAAAGGGATTCCCGATGCGAATAGATAAAACAGTCGTCGTGCAGCATAGTGTAAAAATCATGGCCTTGATTCTGAGCAATGATTTCGATATTTTCGGAGAGCTTCTGTTTGTTGTACCGAAAGAAAGAGAAAATAGAGAAGAATGGGTCACATTAGAGCATACGTTCTAAACACTCCATTGTGCAAAAAATCTGGCCAAGACCGGCCTAGAATATCATCAAATCGAAATCTTTGCTCAAAGTCAAGACCCTCAAATTTAACACCATTTTTAAGTCCATAAGTTTATCTTCCTGTACTTACCACGTCAATGATCTGCTGTAAGGTGAGGCCAAAGCGGACCTCGAGCGGGTCGCTCTCGTTGGCCACCGGCCGCTCCAGCGTGTTATAGGAGGCCAGCAGCGAGTTCAGTAGCCGCTTCTCGTGCGGGCCTTGCTCCGATACTGTTGACATCAAAGGAATATATTAGTAAGGTCTTCAGCACCCACCTTTAGTTGATAATACAGCATCAGAAACATTTAGGGCCATACTCTAGAGTTGATGGATGAAGCCCTATTGTTTATGCTGTGTTTTAAAATGCGACCCATAGGCCATTGTTCAATGTACTAACTAAAATTTGAGAAATTCGGTTTGCAAAATGAAGAGCCTTTACCCCATATTATGTTTCTGACGCTGTTCATCATAGGGTCGATGATAATTTTCGTTTAATAAATCTTATAAAAAGTTGATGACGCTGAGGTGTTGTGAAACCCATAAACCTTGTACCGATATGGTTTTACGAGATTATTGTATTCTCCTTGTTCAGTATTAACGAAGCCTTTTGATTATAATATAAAATTTCGGTGGAGGTTTCTACCGAATCTTGCTTATAGTTAAGCGGCGATAAGCAACGTTGTTCTCCGCGTTCTAGCCAAATGCCTTTTCAAGAGCGAGCCTGAAGTTCGTCTTATGGGTAGGTCCTGCGATTATCTCAAGGTCAAAAGCCACTAAATCTAGGGATGTGATCTACCCTAATAGTTTTCCATTAAACTAGCCCCACAGACGAAATAACACCCTCATTTCTCCCCGCAAATTGGACAAATCCTCATAAGTTCATCCGAACATCTGCCGCAAGAGTAACGGCTGGATAACCCGCCTATAGCTACCTACATCTAGGTCTTTAAACACGAGAGCCTGCTCTAAGTCCACGGCATAAAGCTCAATTCACTTTGCAGCTACAAAGTCCACCTAGAAGGATCAGCAATAAACACTCATTTTGGAAGCTTACCAGCTCTTATACCTGACGTATGAAGCTAGAAAGCGACAGGTATACTCGAACATACAAGTAAGAGGGGCAAAGACACTTGACAAAGGCTAGCAATATATCCGAAAGAAGCCTCTTGGGCACTCTTAATAGTTTCTGACTGAAATAAATATTTTTTATGCGAGATCTCGCCAAGTTTTCTACTTAAAGTTGCTATCGATTCTTCTTTATCAGAGTCTCTGTGTTACTGGCTTGTTTTTGAAAGGCAGACGATTTATCTTTGTTATTATAGACGATTCATGCAACGTCTCGAAACGTTATCTGAAAGGGTGACTTTTCATGAACGATGAATAGCGTTCATTTCGTGAAAAGGCAATTTTTCACCTACCCGTTCAATTGTAGAAAAAAGTATCTATATCGGCTTCATCTTTCAAATCTGAAGGTTACCTTTTTGCGAAATGAATACGCATGTACAATAGGTACATATGTATACTACATAGATATATACCTACTTATATGTTACGCACCTAAGCGTTTGCAAAATCATGTCCTTCCTTTACAGTTCACTCAAATCAATTTCTCATTCAATTTCAACGTTGGTATCAGCAAATGGGCGGTTACAGATTTTGCTGGTTATTTTTGCAATTTTTAGACAATTGCGTATGCAGCTTATCAGCTATCATAGTCCGCTCCCGCTAACGCTTCTGATCCTGCCCTATGAAATCCAACTAAGCACGACATGGTTGTTGGATAATCAATCACGTTCGCCGCGCGATAATCCAATGGATAAATAAAACGTAAATCAGCTTGCGAGCTTAACTTTTCATTGGTATCTAAAATATTTATAATACTACTGGGATTTGTAAAATGTGACTATTCGTTGGAAATAGAGCTAACAAACCTATGAAACAATTATGATTACAAAAAAATCCTGACTCACTGATAGACAACGCACAGCCCGAACCACTGGTTCTAGAGGCTTGAAATTTGGAGTGTTTGTTCCTTTTAGGGTGTAGGGTTGTTTAGTACACCCCCAAAGGAATTTTGAAAATTCGCACTCTAAGAGTTTCAAAATAGGAGTTGAAAGTTTTAACAAAATTGCTCTTTTCAGTAACCATAAGCGATAGAAATACAAAATTTTACAAGTAGATTCCTCTTTCATAGCGACTACACGTTTCATTCATGGTTTTCTGAAATTCTGACGGTGTTTTCCAATATCCAAGTATTAAAGAAAAAACTAAAGTTTAAACGCAAAATGCTCTGTATCTCAACCGTTAGCAATAGATGTAAAAAAAATTACATGTAGATTCCCCTCTGATTACGATCACACATTTGATTCATCGTTCTCTGAAATTATTACGGTATTTTCCTATTACTAAGATCAAACGAAAAGTTTTAGTGAAAATGATATGTATCTTAGCAACCGTTTGCGATATAACTACAAAATTTCACACGTTATGTCCCTTACAAAAAGAACACACCTTTTATTCATCGTTCTCAGAAATGCGGAAGTTGTTTTCCTCATCAATGTAACAGTACCTGACTCACTGACAGACAACGCACAGCCCGAACCACGGGTTCTAGAGGCTTACAGCCGAATCGTCGGTTACAGATAGATATACAGATAGATAATAAAGTTTATTTGTTCTTTTTTGGGGAAACAGGGGCTATTTTTTGGGATCAGGTTTTGGCCCTAGTGCTAAGATACACGAGACAAGAATATAACTACACACCCACCGACAAGTTGAAAAAGCACTGTCGAGTGTCGGCCTCCTACAACATTCATACGCTGAAATGTCGCACCGGGCTGTGTCGGGGTCGGTTTGTGTGTGTTGACTACATGAGACTGTTGGATCGGTCTTCAGGTGGGTATATGACAACGCAAATAAGAAGATTTTTCTTAGTCACTCTCGCAAAAAGCTAAATTTCAGCTACACTTACCATGTAATGCATTTAGAGGCACTGTTTTTTGGCTATGCCAAAAAACAGTGCCTCTCTCGGTAAGATAACACCTATCCATCGCAACTGGGAAAATTCATTCTTAACGCGAAAATTTCTACTAACTATGCTAAGACAATGTTACCACATCCTCAGCACAAAAGTGGTACAAATAATCCTCCCCAACCGGTTCTACTAATCTTAATGGCGGAAGGGGTGACTGCTACCCGGGCAATTTTACCCAGGCAACTTTAACCCGGGCAAGTTTGATCCGGGATTATCATTAGAGGTGCTTACAGCGCCTGCTTACAGCTTATTGGCGAAGCACTAGTAAGTTTCAGGTAAGTTTAGTTCTGCAAAAATTGTTCGGAGTTTACAGTCAGCGCCGATAAAAATAATCTGGCCGGCAGTGTACTCGAGGTTTTTAAAATTGTGGCGTTTTTAGCTGGGATGGAGTTTAATTTTTATTGAAAAGTATAATCTTTATATTTTGACCTTTTCTAAGTGTACATTTATTGTATTTATGGAAATAAAGAGTTTTTGATTTTGATTTTGGTACTAACCGGCGTTACAACTTACATTATGCCCCGTACACATGTTACACAGCGAGCGTTACACATGTTACACAAAGACCGTTCGTGCAGTCAGTACGGGGAAAGAAGACGGATTATTTATATCATGCTCGCTGCGAATAGTACATCGCCCAAATACTCAAAACCAACTCAGGCTTAAGCACGTCTCAAGTGACGAATTTTTGACACATTTTCATTAAAAACTGTCAAAAAATCACGAATTGAGACGCTCTTAAATCTGAGATGCCTTTGAGTATTCGGTGATACGTCCCGTATACCGGTCAGTACCCGTCTCATGAATTTATTTCATTGTGAAAAATCTGTGTCACGTGGTCATTAGTCGTCACTCATCAGAAGTTATTACAAATTGTTTTTGTTTAAACGAACAACATAATAACTTCATTTTTCCGAGACATTTTCCCGAGAGTTGTTAAATGTTTCTGTATTATTAGGAACTCAGGTATCAAACCTACCAGTGGAAACTTCATAAATAGCCCTCAGTTAAGTACATGTAATTTTCATGTATTTTTATTAATATTTCATATTTTGTAATTTTCTAGCTTTAAGTAGGTTTCAAGAATATTTATTTTCTCAAGTCTTCTACGTAAGTGCCGAAAAACGAGCACTACATGAACCATCCTTCGTGGATGTAAAGGCCATTGATGATGATGATGATGATTTTCTCAAAAAGATATACTTACATTTAACTTATCTGAGAAAACCTCTTAAAGTTATGTACATTTATTAAATAAAACTTCGAGCAGTCAAACAATTTTTTGGTACCTACCTACCAAGTAAGTATACAGTTTATGTTAATATAAAAGTATGTAAAGTTGTTGTATTAAAATTAAGTAGGTACCTTAAAAAAGAAAAACACAAAGAATTCCTAGATTTAGTAAGATATCAAAAACATTTTTAACTCCCATTGAAATGGCTTTTGCGGAGTCGTTCGGCATTATCATGTTACAATGGAAGCAAAAACATTTATCCTTAGATTCGAAAATAAATAAAATAAAATAAACTTAACAGGGTGTCCCTTATCGCAAGAGCTCTCTGTACCTACAGTTAATGTATTTAACGCCCGAAAGCTTACAAAATAGATACAACGAGGCCTATACAGACCCCACTCGCGGTTTATCTCACTTAGCAATAATTGAGCGCGTAGGCACGTACTCATGGATTTCAGTTATGTACGTACTATACCTACCAACACTTCGTTGTAAGCCGCAAAGTGCCTTTAGTTCGGATGCTCGCTTTCAGGTAACGTGCTTGAATTTAGTTTCAGAACGCCATTAAAAGTTTTATTCGTAATAGGAACTGCCTCCCGCTTTCTGCGTGGCATAGGTGTATATACCAGGAAGTAACAATTTGCTGATGCTCTAGTAAGTACCTCTTAAGCATCATCATCTCGGACAAAAGACGTCATAACTCGACAAAAAAGATAACCAACAATTTTTCGGGATTCCGTTAGGTACCCTGCCAAATTATTTTCGGACGCATGTATGGGATTCCAATATCTTCTCCAATTGGTTTCGCCATACTTGGCAAGTAGTTATATACTTGGCAAGTATCTTCTCATTTAATTTTATAAATTAAATTTTTTATCATACAATTTTTATTCATAAAGGCCAAAATTGAACTTCACAAAACAAGGATTGACTGGTTAAATTTAAAACATTAGTAACTAACTCAAGGAATATACATACAGGATGCTACGAAAAGGGTGTACTAAGCGAAAAGGTCCAGAATCAACCTCTTTCGGCTTATTATACCCTTTCCGTGGCACCCTGTATAAAAATAAACACAAAATATAGGCGTGTAAGTTTTAATAAATTTAAATGAAACGATTATGTAACAAAATAAAGTAAATAGTTGATAAATTCGCTGAAAATACAGTGTTCATTAAAACACAAACATTTCATGCGGAACGTTCAATTTAAATGGAAATAAAAATCCACGCAAACAATTCAGAGCTTGATTAAACAATAACAAAATTCTTGTAAGTATTTCTGTTTCACAAATTACGTAATCATAGAATTTCGAAACTAATTGCATACCTAAATATCAGCAACGTAAATTTATTTATTGATCTATTATTTTAGCGGATTCGAAGTGTGTTTAATTAGAGAATGATAATCAGAATTTATTTGAATACCTTCTGGGAATTCTGCCTTCTGGTGAAGGCTTAGATTTTTAAGAAATTGATATCCTATGTTGAGAATTTCGTTCTACCTAAAGAAATTAATGTCGATTATGTTGATGCGCTTTAAACTAAACTCTATCAGTATTCACAAAGAAAATAACGATCAAATTATGGAAATCAATTAGAACTAGTATTTACAATTGAAACAATTGAGCTAATGACGACCTCTGTGGCGCAGCGGGCGAAGGTCTGCTTGCAACGCAGGAGGTTGCGGGTTCGATTCCCGCCTCGGGACAAATGTTTGTACGATCTGCAGACATTTGTCCAGGGCGTTCTGGATGTTTTCTATGTATAATAAAAAATATCTATCTATGTAGTGTATTAAGTATATCAGTTATCTAGTACTACCCATAACGCAAGCTCTGCTTAGCTTGGGGCTAGATAATGCTGTGTGAATTGTCCAGCATTATTATTATTAACTGTAGACTGTTGCGAACAATCTACAGGTAGCTCAACTGATCCATATCAATACCAGTTTGGCTGGCTGCATTGCCCCGCTGTATGGCAATACTGATGCGTAAACTAAACTAATTTTTACTGGGACCTTTTAAATAGGTTGCCGTGCCATTAATCCGCGTAAATTAATGTTTCCAAATTCTTAGGGAACAAAATAAAAAAGATGGTGACATTTTTATCTTTTGTACTAACAAAATCGACACCAGTGTGAAATAGAATACTTACCAATTTCCAATATTATATCCATTGTTTTGACATTATACTATACACTAGTAAAGCGATTACGCGATTTTTGACAGTTTTGAATGAAACTCTGTAAAATATCATCACATGCGAAGAGCTTTAATCTGAGTTTGCTTTAATCCGAGTATCCGGGGGTAGTTTAGCAGAATATCTGTAAAACCCTGGAACTTAGCCTGTCTCAAGTTTTATTTTACTTTCTTATCGATGTCTGTACTAAAAGTGATCAGTGAAGTGAAGCGATTCTAAACCTTCTCATATTCTATATCAATAGAACCAGAGCTCCTTTGTGGATAAGGTGCACGAGCGAGTGCTCTACAAATATTCGGGCGAGAGTACAAGGTGTCCCGGAAAACGGTGTCAAACGGAAGTCAACAGATAAAGGCCCTCGGGTCTTATCTACATCATCCTACGTCTGTTCAGCGATACGTGAACATTTGTGAAGGACTTTTGACCTATTTCTGTGAGGCTAGATTTATGCGAGGTGTAGCATAACTGAATCACATGGATTTCGGTGGAGAAGATTATAAATATTTCGCTATTAATAAATGCAAATGATTAGAGGTCTGCTATAACATCATGGTAAAACGTTTGAAAAAATTGAGCTAAAATTACTTTTGATATTCACACTATATAACTAAACTCATACTAAATTCATTTCTAGTTAAGTTTTTTTTCCACTAATGTTTAGTTTATGTAATGTGTCGTGTCAAATAAACTATTTCATTTCATTTTTTATTTATGATATAATGTACTATTTGTCCTGAAAAGGTTTTACTTGATATTCCTAAATTTCTGACACTTTTTTTTTTAGTTTTACGGGACTACCTATAAAGTACTTGCTAAATAGTATTTGCTTTATTTTTTTTAAGAATTAGCCCTCAAACCCGTAGTCTATAAATTAACTGAACTAAAAGTCACTCAAAAACGTTATCAATAATTTAACTGTACTGAAAATCAGAACAAAACGATCCTTGCCAATATGCGAAAATCGAATATAAAACATAAGTAGGTACTGTGAAAAATACCCAGCCGAATTTAGAGCTTCCTCCTTTTTGAAGTCGCGTTTGAAGCAAAACATACTAGAACCCAATCAAAACCATTATTCACGACAAAAACGAAAATATACACAGAAAATCTGACACAAAACGTAATCACCACGGAAACCCGACAAAGGAGAGCGATTCGCTCACAGTGTTGCAAAATAACGGGTACGTAATGGGTACTTGGCAACATAACGGACTGGGTAGACGGAGGGAATTGCCTATTTATGGATAAATAGGTTATAATTGCTTAGCTTTCGCGAAATGATTACGGAGCTTTAGGAGATGCATATAGGTACGCTCAGAATAGGCCCCGTACGGTTCAGCATTATAAGATAATATTATTATTTACTCGTTGATACTCTTTAGGTGTTTTGGAGTTCTTCAAACAAGGTTCGTAGTTAACCCGCTTACATTCTCAATTAATTCATAGGTGTTTGTTTATTGAACCCCAGACGAAAGATAAGCCTATAAAAAAACAAGAAGAATAAGTACCTACCTAAAGGCTAGTTCCTTCAGTTATAGTTGGTGGCTTTGAACTAAAAATTTTATGTATCAAGAGGCGCAAATATGCAGGTCTCGACAGAGCCTACACATTTGTTCCCCTTGGAGACGACACCCTAGGTGCGTGGGGTACCGAGGCTCTTCGGGTTTTTAAAAAAATATCTGAGCGTCTGATCGAAGTGACACGTGACCCGAGAGCTGGTGAGTATCTGGCGCAGCGCATCAGCATTGCCATACAGCAGGGCATGCAGCCAGCGTCTTGGGAAGCTTCCGACTGCTATTGAAATGGATCAGTTGAGCTACCTGTAGATTGTTTGCAACAGTCTGCAGTTACCTCAATTGTTTCAATTGTAATTCTATCATATAAGGTGTGTCTGTTAGAATGAATACACATATAAATACTTATAGGTACCTAATGTTGGACAATAGAGAAAAGTATTGTATATAGAGCAGAGGACAGAAATAATTGTCAATTGTAAATATTACGATTTATGATGGTTAAGTATCTCTACGGGATATTCTTAGTCAATAACATAATGGACCTAACCTAATACCTACGTAGAAGACGTTTTGTAACGCCTGGTTGTTGATGTGACTCTTGTGATTTTTCATTGTTTCTTATCTTGTGTAGTTTGACGAAAACATTTTTCCTTTCTCTATTTCTACGGTCTCGCTTGATCAGAATGCGTTCAAGACAATCGGAAGAGATCTCTTTCGTCTCATTCAGTCCTCATACTTTTGTTATCATTTCTAAAATTCAGCATCTTTAGAACAATAGCGTTTACACGGCGCGCTTACACTACTGCAATAAAGTTGGAAGCCGGCTAATCTACTAGCTGCAGCGCTGTAGTGCACTGTACAGCGCTTTAGTGGCTGATATTAGCGCTGCACAAAATATGGATTCATTCCAGCGCTGTGTCGCTTTATGGTGCAATAAGAGGCAATAATTTTTCAGCGCTGTACCGCTTTCTTGAGAAACTTACATGAATGGGGAAAGGATTAGAAAGTTGTCATGTTTCCGGATAGTTTTATTCATGCAGCGGAGAGAGAATAAATTTCAGATTATCGTTAGCTTGAATTTATTGGATCATGCTTCTAGTACAACTTAAGGGTAAGCATAGACGAGCTGATTTCTGACTCTATCTACGTTGGAAATAACCTAATGAAAACAGTAGTGGGAAAGCTCACAACTAGTGAAAGAATGGGAAATGAAAATAAAACAGTTTTATGCCTAACAAATTATACATACCTACGCACAAATATTTTCGAATTCATTTATAAACCAATGACTAAGCTCCACATTTCATTCATCAATTAAAACCACTTCAATGAGGATTAGGATACCCGCGATACGGGCTCGTCATAGTGCGAGATCTATTGCTACTTTTTATATTTTGTATCTTGAAATAATTATGTTTGAATTTTGTCTTTATCCTATTAATATTATGAAGCCGAAAGTTTGTGATATCAGATTTTTTGTTACCTAGGATCTCCAAAACTTCTGAACAGATCAAGATAAAATTTGGCGTACGTTTAGATCAAAGTTCAACTTAGATGAAATCTGATTTTTGTGACCTAGGATGTCCAAAACTACTGAACAGATCAAGATGAAATTTGGTTACGTTTAGAGCAAACCCTAACTTAGATAATAGGCTATTAGGTATATTAGGCTATTATACCAAAAATGCGAGTGCATAGCCGCAGGCAGATGCTAGTAATATTATAAAGCCGGAAGTTTGTGAAATCTGATTTTTCTGACCTACTCCAAAACTACTGAACAGATCGAGATGAAATTTGGCATACGTTTAGAGCAAAGCCTAACTTAGATGGCTACTTATTATACCGAAAATGCGCGTGCATAGCCGCGGGCACAAGCTAGTAAGTGTATAAATTAAAGATAGTGTTACAGCGATAGCTATTCCTAGCCACTGCATCGCGCTGCTGCCTTGTGAAATGATAGCTATTCCTAGCCACTGCATCGCGCTGCTGCCTTGTAAAATGATAGCTATTCCTAGCCACTGCATCGCGCTGCTGCCTTGTGAAATGATAGCTATTCCTAGCCACTGCATCGCGCTGCTGCCTTGTAAAATGATAGCTATTCCTAGCCACTGCATCGCGCTGCTGCCTTGTAAAATGATAGCTATTCCTAGCCACTGCATCGCGCTGCTGCCTTGTAAAATGATAGCTATTCCTAGCCACTGCATCGCGCTGCTGCCTTGTGAAATGATAGCTATTCCTAGCCACTGCATCGCGCTGCTGCCTTGTAAAATGATAGCTATTCCTAGCCACTGCATCGCGCTGCTGCCTTGTAAAATGATAGCTATTCCTAGCCACTGCATCGCGCTGCTGCCTTGTAAAATGATAGCTATTCCTAGCCACTGCATCGCGCTGCTGCCTTGTAAAATGATAGCTATTCCTAGCCACTGCATCGCGCTGCTGCCTTGTGAAATGATAGCTATTCCTAGCCACTGCATCGCGCTGCTGCCTTGTAAAATGATAGCTATTCCTAGCCACTGCATCGCGCTGCTGCCTTGTGAAATGATAGCTATTCCTAGCCACTGCATCGCGCTGCTGCCTTGTAAAATGATAGCTATTCCTAGCCACTGCATCGCGCTGCTGCCTTGTGAAATGATAGCTATTCCTAGCCACTGCATCGCGCTGCTGCCTTGTAAAATGATAGCTATTCCTAGCCACTGCATCGCGCTGCTGCCTTGTGAAATGATAGCTATTCCTAGCCACTGCATCGCGCTGCTGCCTTGTGAAATGATAGCTATTCCTAGCCACTGCATCGCGCTGCTGCCTTGTAAAATGATAGCTATTCCTAGCCACTGCATCGCGCTGCTGCCTTGTGAAATGATAGCTATTCCTAGCCACTGCATCGCGCTGCTGCCTTGTAAAATGATAGCTATTCCTAGCCACTGCATCGCGCTGCTGCCTTGTGAAATGATAGCTATTCCTAGCCACTGCATCGCGCTGCTGCCTTGTGAAATGATAGCTATTCCTAGCCACTGCATCGCGCTGCTGCCTTGTGAAATGATAGCTATTCCTAGCCACTGCATCGCGCTGCTGCCTTGTGAAATGATAGCTATTCCTAGCCACTGCATCGCGCTGCTGCCTTGTGAAATGATGGGTTAATTCCAACGTTCGCGATATGGTACAATAAAGCGCAATGGTGTCGCCGTGCCGCTGTTTACTGGCAAATTAAATTCCTTTGAAAAGCTACTCGATATATTTTCATGAAAATGATCGTTTGGAAGATCAGGGATTTTCGTGGGAAAGAGGAACCTTATTTCTTTTGGCAGGCAATGCTTTTTCTATGTTTAATTCGAATGAGGCGTTTTCCAAAAGAGGAAAAAGCAAACCAAAAACCCTGTTTACTCAATTAGATGGATCTTTCGTGGAGAATAATAGTCCATTTTACACCAAGGCGAGAAAGTGATCAATTCCTACCGAGTGTGTCGTTTTGGGCCCGAGGCGCAGCCGAGGGCCTTAAAACACACGAGGTAGGAATCGCACTTTCTGCCGAGTGATAAATAGTGCTTTATACTACACCTTCGAGGAAAATAAAAAGCAGAATTAATTATTAAATGAAATCACGAATGATGTTGGTAAAACCTCATTGACCGCGCCAGCCTTTGGGTTCTTTTTTCAAAATATTGTTCGGACATCGGAGGAGGCCTAATGGACTTGGAGTAAAAACTTTTTGTCGTTTGACCGAACGAAAATAACCATAGCTACCGGCCGATCTTTTAGGAAATTAAAAAAAAATAACACGTTAGAAATGGATTTCCATACACTTTTTCCTCCCGCTAAAACACGTGAGAAATGAAATTCCATAGAGTTTTTCCTCCCGGTTTCCTATAGGCCTGCAAAGACATACTTTCTATTCTATAAATGGAAAAGGAATAGGGAACTTTCCGAGCAGGTGTAGTATAAAGACTATGGTAGTACAAGGTTAGGCAAATCACGTTAACCTGGGCAGGGTCTGTGCCATTTTAATGTCAAACTATAAGCGCCATCTTTAGAAACCGATGGAATTATTTTGACATTACGAAAACGACTATTTCACGAGTACTTTGCACAAACGTCAAAACGTACAGAGTGTAAAAAAGTTTTCATTGCCATTTCATAAGTATTCTTTGTCAGAAAGTTTACTAATATTTACATTTTACAAGTATTTATTCATTTTTATTACTTTCACGTTTATCCCATCGGTTAGTTATCTACCTATCGAATTTTTAATAATATTCACCAATGACTAGTAAAAATAATAGACAAGAATAACTCCTGAAAGCCTTTTATTAACTTAAAAATAGAATTAAGAAAAACAGCTCTCCGACAAAATATAACCTAACAAACAAAATAACGCTCAGTTTGTGGCTCAGCCAGTGGTAAATTCCTATTTCTAAGCAAACACACAAGTGAACATATTGGCACTATTTTCGGAATCTCCGAATCTTATTGCAGTGTTTCCGGTACCGGGTAACAAGGCACTCGCACTTCCGGAACTATGCTAAAAGCTTGGCGGTAACAATTATACAACTGTGTACCGACTGTAGTTCTGTCAGTTAGAATTTTAGACAAAGACAAACGACTTGAATATATTCTGGGTCGAAATTTACATCTAACAACAATGTTAGTTCTAAACCGCTATCGTATAGAATAAACCGTACGTTTGGTTGCAGTGTGTTTTATTTAAATTTATTTCTTTTTTTATTCAGTACAAAGAAAAAAACAACAAGATACAATTATGTATCAGCGTTAACATACAAGGAGTTAATGCAGCCAGCGTCCTTGTGTACCAGTTGGAAGCGTTTCCAACTGGTATTGATATGAATCCGTTGAGCTACCTGTAGATTGTTTGCTACAGTCTGCAGTTAGCTCCGTTGTTTCAATTGTAACTACAAGTTCTAATTAGTTTCGATTATTTGATTTAAATAGGCTCAAAACAGCTGAGCTATCGTCAGACTGTTGCAATCAATCTAGATGTGGCTCAGTTGATCCAAATCAATACCAACCAGAAGCGTCCCCAAGATATTATGTATTTTTAAAGTTATTCGGATGTGTTAGTTGTATTGTGGAATGTTGGAGAAAAATGCATAGGAAAAGGCGAGTTTATAATAAAATATTCTACACGACGGAATCTTTGAAACGACGTCGACGTGGAATTTACACCCTCTTCAAAAATGAAGCTTTATTTCCTTGACATTTTTGACTGTTCAACACTGATAAAGAAAGAGAGGTATGAAATTAGTGAATAAAAATGTTCATGGTATTAAAAGTTCATGTTTTTACCTACTTAAAGCTTTATGACTTCATCAAGTCTTCAGTCAAAGTATAATAAATCATGCTGGACAATTCACACTGCATCATACTAGTAGTAGGGCTAGCCCCAAGCTAAGTAGAGCTTGTGTTATGGGTACTGGATAATATCTGTAGATCGTACAAGCAGTGGTCCGGAGGCGGGCATAGAACCCGCAACCTCCTGCGTCGCAGACAGACCTTCAGCCGCTTCACCATAGAGTTCGTCAAAATTAAACTCAGTCCGCCATTTTCTATTAAAAGTTTCCGTTCCAGCTCTCGAGCCGAAGGGCTAGAGCCCCAGCCTGCATTCTGCGATCCCCAGCAGAAACTAATAACAGAAACAAAACAAGTCAGCCGAGTTGATTCGACGCGCTTAGGCAGCTAGGAAGGGCTAATTAAAATGGTTGACTGTCAGCTAACAGTGTTAACAGGCTGGGGGTGACAAGAACCCCCTTAAGGGAGGCATTGTTAGCATGCTAACAGTAGCGCAATGTCTGTAAGTACTGGATGTATTCTTGTGGTATTTAGCATAGAACAAGCCTTGATTGGTTCTAAAATGTAATGAAAAAAGAACACCTATTGGGTTAAATCTTTTCATTTGCTCGAAACATGCCTAACGTAACCATAGAGGTAAGAAAGATGCCTAGCATTAGTCAGTCTAAGGAGGATGCATTTTCGGTAAAAAGCTGGAGCGAGAAAGGAGTTTTATCGGTTTCCAATGAAACGATTGCCCTGGGTTGCCATCGCATGATATTTCCTTTGAAAGCTATAAAATATCCGCTATTGGCTATTCACTGAAAACTTGCTCTTCGTTTTTGAATTTTTAAGTGGATAAGTCATGAATAAATAAACAACAACGCAAGGCGCTTATCAAGGGAGGCCTTGTCAAACTGTGGAATGGTAAAGGCTGTTGATGATGAAGTGGAAAACTGATGTGAAATTATATAATTTTATTTATTTTCATTTATCATGTCAGTAGGTAGGTACCTACTACTGACATGACGACATTGTCTTTTACCTTGTCTAGAACTTGTCTATGAGATATTTTTTAAGCTTATAGAAATAAACGTTATTGACTTCTAATTTCTGTCAGAAGATATTCTAAAATTATCTCAAATGTCATGGAACTGGAGGCTACAGACACGAAAGTTATCGACACAAAATCAAGAAGCGCAATGTCAATGAACGTAATTTTTACATACAATTTGAAAATAGATGATCATTCCAGCATACCCGCTCAATTGCTGGATACATTACCTCCCTTTGACACAGATTCATTCTAGGACACAGTATCGGGGGGGGCGTTCACTGTTCCCCTTATCGGGTGACTTCCGTTCTCCTGCTCAGTTGGAGGCAGGTTTATCTATTATTATGATGACACACTGCATTAGGATTTACAGCCATACCTACCTAGAATGTGGATTAGGGTAAATTACATGTAAGTACCGCTAGAGTTCTTAACGTTGGGCTCAGTTGGGCTACCTTTAGATTCTTTGCTTATGAATAACTGCTAATACATTTGGCCTGTATTTGATAAAGTTTTCGCTGTTAAATTATAATCAAAATTATTGCTTCAAAAAGGTACATCTTTATTCACAAAGAAAATGATACTAGTATTTACAATTGAAACAATTGAGCTAACTGCTGACTGTTGCAAACAGTCTACAGGTAGCTCAACTGATCCATATCAACACCGGTCGGAAGCGTCCCCAAGACGCTGACTGCATTGCCACGCTGTATGGCAATGCTGATACGCTGTGCCAGATATTCACCAGCTCTCGGGTCACGCGTCGCTTCGACCAGACGCTCAGATAGTTTTTTGAAAACCCGAAGAGCCTCGTTTGCTTCTATTGCTCGAATTGCTTCATCACAAGAATAAATAATGCTGGACAATCCACACAACATCATCTAGCCCCAAGCTAAGCAGAGCTTGCGTTATGGGTACTTGATGACTGATATACACAATACGATACATTACAAAGATAGAAATATATTTTTATAATACATAGGAATTACCCACAACACCCGAAACAAATATGTGAAGATCGTATACAAACATTTGTCCCAAGGCAGGAATCAAACCCGCAACCTCCTGCGTCGCAGGCGGACCTTCGCCCACCGTGCAATATCGGTTGTACACAATCATTAGATAGTTAAAGTTACTACCCTCATGCTTGAAACATAATGCACACGCTTGACCGGAAAACCTCTAATATTCCGGGCATTCCTTTTTCCTTTCGTTGACAAATTTCCCTACTAAAATCATCGTTCTGTAACAAACATGTTTCCATACTTTTGCACTCAACATAGTAGGTACTCAGGTAAGCTTTTTAAAATTGTTATTCAAAGAAAAGTTCAAAAGCAAAGTCTTTAAGACCGAGACAGCAAGCGCAAGCGTACGAAACGTGCAATTACACGAACGCCTTTGTCGCTGGACTGTACGCGGTAATTACTGTGCGACTCTCTGTTCGAATATTACACAAAATGCAAGCCTGTGTGTAAATTACACTAACTATCCACTAACAGCTTCGAGGTAGTGGAAGGTAGTGAAAGAAAGAAATAGATAAGAAATCGACCGAGTATTTTATAATGATTGGCAACAATTATTTTACGCTCGCACAGGACCGTAGTGGATGGCGCTAGAGTCGGCTGTTGATTGAGAGACTGGAAATATTAGGTTGCAAATAGTTGATTCATAGATCTATTTAAAAAGTTATTTTAAAACACAGATCTATATATAAATGAGAAAATGAATGAATCCTACAATAGAAAGAAAGAAAGAAAGAAAGAAAGAAAGAAAGAAAGAAAGAAAGAAAGAAAGAAAGAAAGAAAGAAAGAAAGAAAACCAGAAAGAAAGAAAGAAGAAAGAAAGAAAAAAAATCCATTTAATATTTATCCATTCACAAAACAAATCGTCGATGATTTGGTGGTAGTTCTGGTGGTCTGGTTTCACCATTTTACGAGTCAGAAGTTGGAGAAAACGCTAAAAGATGGAGTACGTACGAAAAAACTGGACTTAGCGCTTTTTTCAGTCAACTATGATTAGGCAAACTCTAACTTCGGGAGGCCCAGCAGTGGGTAAAATCCGACTGCGGATAATGATGATGAATTGTTTCACGACTTTACAAAAATAAAATTGTGATGCGAGTAGGTATGTACCCGGAGAATTGGTGGATGGGATTTGGACAGGACTTGCAAAGGGAAATAATAAGCTGGCGTGCAATAGAGGAAGTCTGGGTATTACCCAGGGATAATGGGTCCACGGGCAATGATAATGCAAGCACGGCACGCGGGAACGGGTTACCTAATGATTATGTTAGTACGTACTTGTTTGAAACGTCGACAATACATAACTTGAGAAAGTTTAAATTATAAATGGAATCTTCTACAGAGAAGTTGTACATTCAACTGCGAACAATAGAGTCGCGAACTGAAACCAGCAAGCAAATTACTTTAGAGCCATTATCGAACTGAATTCCAAATATTACCCGCGTTACGTGTTTAACTTTCGAACAGTCTGCATTTGAAAACGGAACGTATTTGCAGTTCGGAACTCGAACGGTAGCGTCACTCATGCCATAACTAACAAAAAGTTTTTCTATGCCAATTTGAAAATCGAATTGCAATTTGCGGTACCAAAACGGTTCACTTCATTGAGTTTTTATAACGCGATCCGGATTCTCGGTTACCCAAAAACGTTGAGTTCAGTAAAAAGTCGCAATTTTCTGCCAGATGAGTACGTAATTTTGATAGAAAGCGGTTCAAACCTCCAAGGAAAATTGTATTACAGTAATCCGCTTTAGAGAAGCTCTAAGAAAATCATATCGAATGTTAACAGGGTGTTACTGAGACTCCTCATCAAAATGGTAGGCAAGCCATTTACTGAGATCCGTCTACTAGATGAGTTAGTTCCGACGATATCTGGAGTTCGTCAAACGATGTATCCTAATTCAGTCTATCACTAAATTGATTGTTGGAGGTTTATTATTTAAAATGATAGGTATGATTTAAATATACCTAACCAGGTGATAAATAAACGATAAGAATTGGAATAACCGATAGCTGAATCTCGCCCAGTTTTTGAAACAGAAACTTCGCGTAAAATCCTAAAGGTCCTTTGCTTTAATTCGGTTTTTGTTTTTCTAAAACAAATGATCTAAGGAAAAGCACGACAAATATCAACAATCAATTTAGAAAAGAAACCAAAAATAATTAAACACAACTGTTTGCGTGGGCTCGACGAAAGCAAAGGAAGAAACATTTTTAATTTTGTTTGTTTATTGTTTTCGAGATTGCCCTTTCAGTACAGGCTGCGGGATATTTCAATTATTACAAGCGTGTGCCACCATTTTCAATTAAATTTATAAAATTTTCGAGATTTCGGAATTCAGAAACATAATTGGGGTTCATTATGAATGTAGCGGGTTAATCAAATCTAGTTTTCGTTAACCCGCTAACATTCCTAATTCGTACTCAAACTACGAAAGTTTTTATCGTAAAATTATTGGGGTTGATTGGTCCGTCGGCCACGCTGCCTTCACCGACTCAGTCGGCTCGCCGCTTTGCCACTGAGCGGTCGTGTACGGAACGGAGTCGGTCGCGCACCTTTCGATCGTAATCATGACGTCGAGCACAGTAAAATGTGCAAGTTGCAATGTAGTGATTGATGAAGTGTTAGCGTTTATTACCAATAAAATTGATGTTATGGACGAAGAAAGTTTGGTACGCATTTGTGTATCGGCTTTTAAAATGGAGGAGGTGGAGAAGTCGAAAAATCTTCTGTTCGACTCCATCACTACTGACATACGGAATGTAAAGAGGAAGAAGAAAAGCGAGGGGAAGACACAAAGAGACTTGGAAGATATTATTACAGTTCTTAAAAGTCTAGATCCCGAGTCTATACCAATTTTTGTGGCAAAAGAATTGCACCGTTTACCTCCTGTGCTTTTTGATCACTTGGATTGCTCGGCGCTATTGAAGGACATTACTCTACTGAAAGCGCAAATTGAAAGTATCAAAAACACATACGTCACTACTGAACAGCTGCATAATTTGGAAGTTAAGTTGCATTCTAATAGATATGACTCTATAGTTAATACTCCTATTCACCATCGCTACGATCATTTTGTCTCTACCCGCGCGCGCGGCGCGAATCTATTAAATAGTGGGCCGATGGCCATCGCCTCTATGACCGAGACAGCCAGCCCGCCGCCGCCGCCGCGGTCATTGTCCCCGCCGCCGGTCATTGCACCCTCTCCGACCCGACCGTGCTTGGAGCGCTGTCGTGTCGGCTCGACAAGCTCCGGCGCTAGCGCCATAGCGCGCGACATAGTCGCTACACCCAGCGAGAGCGCGCGGCCGCTTGTGAGTCACTTAGGCTCGACCTGCGCCGCTGCCGCCGCCGACGTCGTCGCCGCCGCCACGGAAGATGCTGTGCATGAGTTAACTTCGTCGCAGTTAGGGCCCGCATTACCGGGTGAGGCACCATGTAAAAATGAGGCGAATTTAAATGTGAAAATGAATGGCAAAGAGATAATGGAAATTTCTTCTAAAACTAAATGTTCTTTTGCTGAGATAGCAAGAGCAAGAGGTTTATGGCATGTACCGGAAAGGGATGAAGAATGGAAATTAGTGCAGGGAAGGCGCCTGAGAAATAAGTTTACTACGAGTAAGGGAAAGGCCAGTTTGGAGCAAAATAGTAAATTTAAAGCTGCTGATACTAAAATTCCGCTCTTTATTACCAATGTACACAAAGATGTCACAGAGGCCGACATTGTAGAATACATCTTGACAAAAACACAAGAGAAAGTGTCTCCTATCAAAATAAAAATGGCTAAGGAGCGAAATTACAACGCCTACAAGTTTTTTGTTAGCAAACACAACGTGCAAACATTTCTCGATGTTAGTTTATGGCCGAGAGGAATTTCGTTTAGGCGTTTCGTAAACCTGACGAACGAGTACCGCCAGCAGATGCCTGCTGGAGAGAGGCAATCTCATAGCGCTCATAATGGATAGTACGCCTTACAGTAAGTTCGTCTCATTTAATTGTAAATCGCTCAAGCGATCCATAGATGGTGTTCGAAGTCTCTGCAGGCAGGCGGACGTTATCGCACTGCAGGAGACTTGGTTGCTGCCGCATGATTTATCTATGTTGACAACTATAGCTGACGAGTTCGGAGGCACTGGGACTTCTGCGGTCGACACGTCCGCGGGCCTACTACGAGGACGGCCCTACGGAGGGGTCGCTCTACTGTGGAGGAAAAGTGTGTTTCAGTCAGTTAGTGTAGTAGAGTGCGATGATGTGCGTTTGACAGCAATTAAAGTCAAATTATGTGATAGATATTTGATGATATTTAGTGTGTACATGCCAACTGACTGTTACGAGAATCTACCGGACTTCACACAGTGCTTAAGCAAAATAAGTTCCATCATTGAAGATACTAGAGACACGGACGCTATCTACGTATTAGGTGATTTTAATGCACACCCAAAGGAACTATTTTGCAATGAGTTATTAAACTTTTGTAGTGACCAAAATTTGACATGTGCGGACATGAATATGCTAGGCGCTGAATCCGGCACATATACTTTTGTTAGTGAGGCACACGGGTGTGCGAGATGGCTGGACCATTGTGTGGTGACTGGCGCTGCGCTACCATCTATCAGTCGTGTATGGGTAGAGCATACAGTGCAATGGTCTGACCATTTTCCACTTTTTGTGGAATGTGACATACGTAAGTTAAACAATAAGATACAATTATACCCGACCTCGTTTGTAAATAAAATTATATGGGGAGAGCGTACTACTAGTCAAATTGAAAATTATCATCAGCTATGTAATTCTCGACTTAGAGAAATCGATTTTCCGGTACAGCTCTCCCAATGTTGTGACGGAATTTGTACTGACGTAGAGCATAAAATTTTGCTGGATAATATGTATTTGAACATTGTCACTATCCTAACAGAAGCCGCAGTATCTTCCTATGAGCGAGGGAGAACACGGAGGAGAGGTGGTTATATTGTCGGGTGGAACAAACACGTAGCACCCTTTCACAGAGAGGCCAGGCTGAAATTTTTGGCTTGGATTGAAACTGGTAAGCCGATCTGTGGTCGATCTTATGATGATATGTGTGAGAGCAGGAAGTCTTTTAAGAAACAGCTAAAATGGTGTCAAGACAAACAAGACCAAATTAAAATGGATATTCTTGCCTCTCAACACGCTGCCAAAGATTTCAAGCACTTTTGGAAGCAAACAAATAAAATGAATTTAAAGTCTGGCCTCCCTGTGAGTATCAATGATGTGAGTGATCACACTTTGATCGCTAATCTTTTTAAAGATCACTTCAGGGTTAATCTGCAGTCGAACTCTACCACATGTGATTCCGTCGATGTTGGGACTGTCACACACAAGAGAGCTATAACTTTTAAAGCCAAAGAAGTGCGAAAAATTATTCAAACTATGCAAAGAGGCAAATCTCCTGGGCATGACAGTCTCAGCATTGAACATATGAAATATGCGGGCGTTCATCTGCCGCACGTACTCTCCATGTTTTATAATCTATGTTTATGTCATGGTTACTTACCTGACGGGTTAACCAAAACAATAGTGGTACCGATAATAAAATGTAAGACTGGAGATGCGTCGGAAAAGAGCAACTACCGGCCGATCTCACTAGCGACCACAATGGCAAAGATACTTGACGGTTTGCTTAATAACATAATCCTGCAACACGTCCAACTCCACGATGCCCAGTTCGGATTCAGGGCTGGGCTCTCGACGGAGAGTGCGATCTTGTGTCTTAAGCAGACTGTCAGGTACTACACGGAGAGGAAGACACCGGTATACGCCTGCTTCCTGGATCTGTCCAAGGCATTCGATACTGTCCTGTATGATAGGCTTTGGTGCAAGTTGGAGGCTGCGGGTGTACCGGGCGAAATAGTCTCTATGCTAAGAAATTGGTACCGATGCCAGCGAAACCAGGTGAGATGGGCGGGAGCGTTGTCCGATGAGTATGGCATGGAGTGTGGTGTGCGGCAGGGCGGGATAACATCTCCTCTGTTGTTCAACCTGTATATAAATGAGCTCATCGGCGACCTCAGCGGTACCCATACGGGTTGTTTTGTAGATGGTGTTTGTGTCAACAACTTCAGTTACGCGGATGACATGGTACTGCTGGGGCCGTCGGTGGGCTCAGTTCGCAAACTAGTCACGATTTGTGAGGCATATGCGGCTGAGCATGGACTGAGGTATAACTCGAATAAGAGCGAAGTTCTCGTGTTCAAAAGTGGGGTAGTTAAACCAGCTCAGGTTCCGCCTATTATGCTGAACGGTGCGGCTCTGCGGGTGGTGAGTAGTTTTAAATACCTGGGTCATATTGTAACAGATGATCTGAAAGATGACACAGATATAGAAAGGGAACGCAGAGCGCTGGCGGTCCGGGGAAACATGCTTGCACGCAGGTTTGCTCGCTGCTCGAGGGAAGTGAAGGTCACTCTTTTCAAGGCTTACTGCCAGTCCTTCTACTCGAGCAGCCTATGGGTAAACCACACCAAGCGGGCTGCCAGATCTCTGCGAGTCCAATATAACAACATTTTCAGGATGCTGATGCGGCTGCCTCGCTTTTGCAGCGCATCTGGGATGTTCGCGGAGGCGCGCACGGACGGCTTTCACGCGATTATCCGCAAAAAAGTCGCTTCCCTACTTCAGCGTGCGCGAAGCAGTAGCAACAGCATCCTGCGGATGATTGTTGCTCGAACAGACTGCCCCATCCAAAACACGTGGATGCGGATAATGATGGGCTCCGTCTGAACAATATCTATGTAATTTTAATTTAATTATTATTCTTAATTGTATGAAATAATTTTAATTTTTCTATTTGTGACATTTCTTGTATTATTTGTTTATTGTGTAATTTTAAGTTCTAAATAATTTAATTATAATGTGCTATGGATACCTATATTATCTGAAATAAATGAATAATAATAATAATAATAATAATAATAAGACCATATATTAGTACCTACTTAGTAAATAAGTTGTTATCTGTGTTGTTGTAATCTGCCTAAAATTACGTACTTGTACGTAGACTTGTACCTAGTAATGTTTTTTTTTTTTTGAGTAAAATAAATTATTCTCTCTCTCTCTCTTTCTTATAATGTTATCTAGTACCCGTAAAATTAAGTTCTTGTGATGATAGGACCGTTGACGTCTAGTCTTACTTTGGGGCTAGATGCTGCTCTGTAGATTTTCCAAAATTATTTATTAATGTGCTTGTTTAGCTAATTATTCTAGCCAGCATTTGAACATTACATAATAAGAGTGTGTTCTGGCTCCAGCCCCTACCTACAGGAAGTAATCAAACACGAAATTTGTTTTGCTCTAAAATTTTATGACAGCAGCCGTAAATAAAAAAGCAGCCATGGTGTTTTACGGGCAATTTAATTTGAAAAATAAAAAAACTAGAGAAACGGAAATGGAGCAGAGTAAAACCCTTTCAAAACTCCGAGACTTCTAATCTTATTCCCCAACCCTCAAAAAATCCACAAAAAACCTACCATTGAAACTCACAGCAGCAAAGTAAACGCGAAAAAAGTAATGAATCAACCCGAAACCTGGGAAATTCTAGCATTCATTGAAATTATACACATTATAATTATTATACGTGGAAGCTACTCAAGAATTCTCGCGTTCGCAGGCGTCGGTGGGCCGCCCCCCGGAGGTGCTTACCCAAGATCCGAGGCTGTAGACAGTTTTATTTATATTAGACATGGCAGAGTGAAGAATATTTGGCGGTGACTGTTGGATCAACACGAGCGCAATGAATAGTGTATCTTCCTCTACATTCTTTACTGTTTAACACAAGGTTAATTAAGTCGGTGCTGTTTTTTCGGTTTGTTCCGCCCAGACAACCAGACTTGACAACTGGTTGTCTACGCGGAAGAAATTTTCCGCGGGGACAACCAGTTACATGGGCGGAATTTTATTTCCGTCTACACTACTGCTTGGTAACTAGTTGTCTCGACGGAAAATTATCTTCCGCGGAGACAACCTGGACGAAATTTCAGCTCACCTGATGGGAAGATTTTACAGAAGCATATGGACGCCGTTATCAGGTACACGTACAGTCAGCTGCACAGACATGTATACACTTCCAAGTTTTAACTTTTATTTTACTCGGAACTTTTTAAATAAAAGGACATGCACACGTTTTTCGTAAAAAGTAGTCATCGTACTTCGTCAGAATGCGGTACATAAATTATCACAATTCCTATACACTTACTATTTAGTGAAATTGAAAACTTGGGAGTGTGTACATATTTTTGCAGCCGACTGTACCTACGCGTGATGTAGACTCCAGATGAACCGAACTTTGAAATAAAGTCGCTGCCTAGTTTTTTTTTATTCCAGTACCTATCTTTCGATGTTTAAACAATCTTGGTTATTTAGTTAGAGGCTCTAACTTTTATATAAATTTTTAGCTGTAAGTAAGACCACACAACTAAGTCGTTCTATACTCTTTTATACTTTATACTAAAATCTTATAACATCGACTTGTAGCTTAAAGATCAACTGGTAAACGTTACATGACTACAACCAGGGGCGGCAATGTTTGCCAGTGTGGCCAGCTCTAGACATGCGTACCTCTGCGAGAATCTGAGGGGTTGAAACCCCGACCGGGCATGAATGGGCAGAGCGCCTCGCGTGCTCACGTTTAGTTGGACGCACCGCTGCCTACGTTATATTTTTAATGGAAAGGATTTTATGAAGGTTGGAGGATCGATTGTCTATTTTGATTATTAAATGAAGTGTTCAGGTTTATTTTTGGGGTATCGAGGTCACTGGTGAAAAACATGGTGTGTTTTGAACTTGTCAAAGAAGATAATAAACTTCATACAAATTTTTACATACCTATTGCTTATTTAGCAATTTATGAAATTAATAACACACACATGACATTAACTCTTGCTCCCTAATAAAGCTATCGTCTCAGAACTGAACGTTAAAGTTATATTTAAAAGTATGTAATCCTTTCTTGAAGAAATTCTAGAAAAATACTCGCAAGTTTCTCCTTCTCTATGTTCTTGGATGATTTTGACGTGTAAATCGCTTATGGCGCCCGACCCAAATCAGCGCCACCATCTATTTTATCTTATTCTTATGTTAAACGAAGGAATTTACAAAAATCGATTTTGCTGTTTGTAATAAGCTTATCTTTAATGGCTTTGTAAAAGTTTTATTTTGTAAAGTGCAGAGACGCAAAGTTGCTCTTTTTGCGCACGGTGAGCCAAAGAGCAACTTCGCATCTCTGAAAATAAAACTTTTACAGAGGTATTAAAACTATATACTTAATCGATTTTTGAAAATTCCTTCGTTTAACATAATAATAAGGTAAAACAGGTGGCTGCGCTGATTTGGGTCGGGGTAGCGCCTTAAGTAAGTATCTACCGACCTACCAACTCCTCAATATCCAGATACGCGAGAAAGTCTGACTCCGCCACGTTATACTTAGGTAAGTACTATCAATCGACCCGCCACACCCACTACTTAGTAAGTTACTTAGCAAGTTACTTCTTGGCTTTCTGTGTTCATAATAAAAGAAAATCTTATAAAACAAAAACAAAGCCTACATACGCACTAGGATGAAAAACCGCAGTCAAGACTTTTCTGTTTTCTAAGACAGTCGCAGAGGGTGGCGGTAGTATAATTTGCGTTGTTTTCGCTTGCAAAGCCGCGTCTGTCTGGGAGAAGGTAAGCGCAAACGTTGTTCTTCTCTGCTAAAAGACGCGTTTAAACCACTAGTGCGTACGCTTTCTTTTTGAACAGATGAATCAACGGTTTGTTGCCGACGACGGATGAATTTTGACAAAAAGTTTTGACATTGGTGTCAATTAGTTTAGATTTTTTGTACTTAGAGATATCTCTATAAATAAAAAATCGAAACTAAAAATGATATTTATATTATATTATGTTTATTTATATTATATATATTTTTTCAATTGATTAGAGAGGGACGACCACCCTTTCAGTGCTATTAAATTAGTTTAGTTTGTTTTTATTTCATCTGAATAGTTTATTTATTGCGCCTTTGATAATAATATGAGTCATATCAAATTTGGCGCAATAAATTTCTGAAGTATTTTTTTTACTAATCTTCTTTCTTATTATAAAAATCAATTGCTGTTCGTTTGTCTCGCTAAAACTCGAGAACGGCTGGACCGATTTGGCTAATTTTGATCTTGAAATATTTGTGTAAGTTCAGGGAAGGTTTAAAAGGCGAGAGCGGTACGAAGCTCGCCAGGTCAGCTAGTAAACTAATATATTTAGATTTCTGATGTTAAGTGTAAAATCACTAGGCACATACTTCCTATTTAAAAATTGTTTTTAAATTATTAATTTTAATTCTAACTATAGGCCTGGTTGTCATAGGCCTCTAATCAAATTTTTTTTAATTATTAATTTTAATTCTAACTATAGGCCTGGTTGTCATAGGCCTCTAATCAAATTTTTTTAAATTATTAATTTTAATTCTAACTATAGGCCTGGTTGTCATAGGCCTCTAATCAAATTTTTTGTCGGATCTTATACAAGTGAAGTTCGTTATGTAGTCTGTCTATATTTTTACAACGAATATCAATTGTTTGTTTTCTAGGCGCAGCTAGTATTATGTCTGTGGTTTTCAACCCGTATGACGTCACAGCACCGATAAATATAGCTGACAGTGTCTTTGCTTCTTAAACTTTTATAATAAAATTTTGCGGTTTTCTAGGTAATATGGTAATACTTTTTAACCGCTAATCTGACAATCTATACTAATAATATTATAAAGAGGAAAGATTTGATTGTTTGTTTGTTTGTTTGAATAGGCTCCGAAACTACTCGACCGATTTGAAAAATTCTTTCACCGTTAGGAAGCTTACTTTTCAGGGAGTGACATAGGCTATATTTTATCCCGGAATTCCCACGGGAACGGGAACTACGCGGGTGAAACCGCGAGGCGATCGTCTAGTAATTCATAATTTAAGACCTACTTTAAAAAAGAGTATTGTTATAATGATGATAGATTTTATAAATAGTAAAATCCGCTGTATTCATTGTGTCTACCCTGATCGAACAAGTTGCTAGTAGTCGAGCACCTAAAACAAATACAAAATTCATTTATTTACCATTACAAATTACTTATGTAAGTACCTAGAGTTTATTCCCCGGACTAGGTTCAGAGCCTGTATCGCATCATACTATCTAACATTTGATTTAGATCCTCTAAGAAATTCTTCATTCCTGTAAGTCATCTCACATTATCTCTTCCTACAGGTTTCACTGAAACATAATACGATACAGAGAATCCCCAACTACAGAGTAGTGTACCTCACCGGCTTCTGCTCAAACAGTATTGAAACTGATCGTATACTTAGCTCAAGTAGATACTTCCACCCCAAATCTCTGTGACGACCTCTGTAGCGTAGCGGGCGAAGGTCTGCCTGCGACGCAGGAGGTTGCGGGTTAGATTCCCGCCTCGGGACAAATGTTTGTAGGATCAGACATTTGTGCAGGGCGTTCTGGATGATTTCTATGTATAATAAAAAATATCTATCTATGTAGGGTATTGTATTAAGTTAAACAGGTGTCTAGTACCAATAACACAAGCTCTGCTCAGCTTGGGGCTAGATAATTCATGCAAAATGTGTGGCAACACGCTGTAACTGTCGACACTAGATAAACCATATATGATTTAAAGTGTCGTAGAAATAAGAAAAGAATAAGTTTTTGATTAAGGTGAAGTGAGTCCCAAAACCCACGTTTTGACTCTACGGAAAATCAATTTTAAGGCCAAAAAACATCAATTTTTTAATTTGTTTTTGATGACAATAAAAAGTTTAGGATTCTCGTTAGGGACTTATGGGAGTCGAAACACGATTGACTAAACTTGACTCGATAGAAAAAAATCGCAAAGTTACCTCTAAATCTTAATTTGTACAGTGGTACTTCTACGGAAGAACCAGTTTCATTTGCTGGTTAATTAACATATTTCAATGAAACTTCGTCTACGTGTTCCCTAATATATACTTTAGAGGATTATGGTTTTACATTATTGCGAAAGAACATAATTTTGTAGCAAAAACACATTTAAAAATAACTACTACTGAAATTGCGCGCGGGCCGGCCATAATGCGGCTCTCGCCTTCCATCAGTCGGCCGCAGCGCCTCGTCGAGAGCACCCGTGTACAACTTTTGCGACCCCTTGCCCCCCCGCTGCCGCCTACGCAACAAATATTGTACGGGACAGAAAAATGGGCAATAAAAAGTGTAATAAAACAAGAAAATATTCGCGATTGAAGCTCAAGAAACTCAAATTGATGAACTTGAACAGGTAAGTAAGTTTTTTATTGATCATCTTACAACTAATAAGTACCTATCTACCTAGATAGGTAGATACTTACATATTTTATTTAGATCGTTCTAAATAAAATATGTACCTATCTACCTACCTAATTGTTTGAATATTTTTCCCTCATTAGTTATTCAGTAGGTAGGAAGGTAGGTAAGTACCTATTTGTGAAATAGCTAGGTAGGTATCTACTTACATAATTTTACTATCTACTATGTATATTTTTATAAAATATTTATTTTATTCCAGGTTACAACAAAGAAAAATTTCAGCTCGATCCGTCAGTAGTTTTGACGTGAAGAGATAAGTAATAAACATAACATTATGATTGACATTCAAACTTTCGCTTACTTTTACGCTTACTATATGTAATAATTATGTGTTACTATAACTATAATATAGAGGTACCTACTTGCCAATATATAATACCATATTAGGTACCTAAATATAAATGTCTTTTCTGAATAAGGTACCTGACCCAAAGATGGGCCCGGTGCCTAAGATGGCCCACTTTTGAAAAACGTATTTCCACTGATTCAAAATAATAAAAATTTCGCGGGAATGTGTTACAATCATAGTGCATCTATAATGTAGTGGAGCATCTTATGAGCTTCGACAAGGTTCCTTAGACAGGCGCGGTCCCAGGGGGGGAGGGGGGTCACGGGGGTCATGACCTCCCCCCAAAATCTTAGTTTAGGTACTTAAAAATTGCAACCCACAGCTTGATGATTATTTTATCCTGTTTACTTCCGTTACATTGATTATGGTTACCAACTGCAGCAATAAAAAGAATCGCGGCTCGCTCCGCCCGCCGATATTACTGTTATTTGTGCTGATTAGCACAGAGGCAACGTTCCCAATTTTATTGGTCTGGCTGGTCCGCTATTGTCAGTTTGTATCAATCCAACCACCACAATAAATAGCACAAAATATAACAAATAATCTGCGAGTTCACTTTGTCAACCAGTACAAAAAATTAATAGACAACAAAATTTTCGCGTTTTGGTCTGGTCGCTGATAACATTTGTTCCTTCTGACTATGATCTAAAGCTCAAAACCCGGCCCGCTTTAGGTCACTTTGCCAAATTTTCTAAAAAGTTGCCCAAAATCTAACAAAAACCAAAAATTGTCGCAGCTCGCTCAACTTGCCGGCAACTTTACACTGTCTACCTCTTGTCATGGGCTCATCCCTCGTTTGAGGTCAGTTTTCCAAACACTCTAAAAATCAAACGAAACCACTAAATTATCGCAGCACGCTCTGCTTCAGCTTTGCGGCCCAAACTTCAGAAAACATCTCAAAAATTTCGAGGCTCGCTTCGCTCGCTATAACTTATACCTACTATTGTTGGGAGTTGAGTATAAATTTTCCGCGGCTCGCTCCGCTCGCCGATAAAGTTTAGACGTTTTCGGTGGGGTCTGCAACCGCCTACAAGTACATTTGGTGCTACGGCCCGCACCAAGTGTGACCCCCCCAAAGTCTTGAGCTGCGACCGCGCCTGTGCTTAGATAACCCAAAATATAATTCAAAAAATACCTACCGATTGTGATGTAATCCTGAAAATACCACTGTTACCTACATAATAATATATAACCTGTTTATCTGTTTCGAACAAGATATTGACCCTAAGATGGCCCGCTGCCTTAGATGGCCCACTTTTATAAATAAATAAATAATGCTGGACAATTCACACACAGCAATATCTAGCCCCAAAGTAAGCAGAGCTTGTGTTATGGGTACTAGATAACTGATATACTTAATACAATACACTACATAGATAGATATTTTTTATTATACATAGAAAACATCCAGAACGCCCTGGACAAATGTAAGTAGATCGTACAAACATTTGTCCCAATTGTTTGTTTTTAAGAAACGTATTTCCACCGATACAAGCCTAGGTTCTTCAAATGGCTTTAGCCGTTAATAAATCTAATTGCACGGAATTATAGCAATTTGCAGAATAGTGGGCTATTTTAGGGTCAAATCACATGAATCACAACATCTTAGATATCTACCTTATTTCTTCAGTTAGTGGATAGTTGTGGTTAGTTTAGTACCCCGAATTAGTACGCACACTTTGACAGTACACGCCTATTTGCTTTCAATATTACATTTATGCTTACCTTGATTGTTTCAGTACTTCAGAAAATCTTCGAGTTAGTGACGGATTTACTGAACAAGTATGACCACAAGTGCATGAAATATCGGAAGTTGCACTATTAGACCTTCAATCAGTGTCAGTCACACTCCAGCCTTGTGTATTAAATGGAGATGATGGATGGATGGATTTTAAGAAAATTCTCATTGAGGCATCAACTCTAGATAATAATAAAGATAATTATAAAATATCTACCTACCTGTTTTCTTCAATTGAACCAAATTTTGGCCAACTCTATATATACCTATGCATAGTATACTCATATACGTGTTTTTGAGTGGAGACCGCGACTCGGCAAACGTAGTGTAGGACGCCCTCTGACCAGGTGGGATGACGATCTGCAAAAGACTGCAGGCAGATGCTGGATGCGGCAAGCTGAAGACAGTGCGCTATGGCGCTCATTGGGGGAGAGCTATGTCCAGCAGTGGACTGATATAGCCTGATAATGATGATGATGATGAGTATGCTCATATTTTTTTTATAAAAAAGCATACCATGAAACAAAAATCATGCAAATAAGTTTTTCTAAAAGTGGGCCATCTTAGGCACCGGGCCATTTTACCTACTAGGTACGAGATGAAAAAACAAAAGATGACATTTTGCCCGACTTATAAGAAGCGTAGGTAGGTACCTTACTTATCTAATTCAGTATTGGTAGACTTATCACTATAAGCAAAAGTGGGTTTTTTATATAGGTAGGTAAGAAATAAAACAAACTACGTAATCATAAAAATACTTAGATACCTACCTACCTAGTACCTACCTACAGCCGAAAAGAGAATATCTTCCTTTTTACAAGTCCGTTTATAAAATTACCTACTCGCGCATCTAACCTACATAAATATCCTCAATAAATAAAAAAATAGGAATACATACATACCTTCATAATAAGTCTTAGGTATAGGTACATTTCAATAAATTATCGGAAATTATTTATAAATAAATCCCCTTTCTATCAAATATACATAATTGTACGTAAACTTATAGGTGTACCTACTACCTACCTATTTAGTATTAGTAGTTTAGCTAGCTATAGCGTGCGCGGCGAGGGGCGCGGGCGCGGCGGTCCCCGCGCCGCGCCGCCTCGCGGGGCGTTCGCTCGTTGCATAGCTGCGCAACCACGATCTCACTTCGCCTAAAGAAATACAATACAATGCTGTGTGAATTGTCCAGCATTATTTATTTATTTAAATCTTGCATAATAAGGCCAGTATGCTCATGTCAAGTCTAGGCACAGTCGGGTAGAGAAATCATGAACCCAGAACATTCGATAGTACATGACCACAACAATAAAATATGATTTGTTTAAATAAACATTAGAATATATTTAACTAGTTTCTGCCCGCGGCTTCGGACGCGTTGTTTCTATGCAAACGTATTTCTATCCCACTACGGACCCATCATACCCCTGGATATAGCCCTGGGGGTATGGTGGTAAAAATTAATTTGGAAATAGTTATGACTTATATAAAAATTGGACAGAATCGCTATTTAGTTTATTAACCATACAAGTGTCTAGGAAAGATCAAAAAAGCCTCAACTTGTCATTTTAAGTACCTTCTACCTCCAGCTAGCTGTACTAAAACTAGTTTCAAAGTTTGTAAGCGCACGTTCGAAATCCAAAACATTGAAATTAGGGTACGTAGCGTAAATAGATTACCAATCAGTCCCTTGTGCCTAAACAAACAACACGCAAGATGGTTATTATTACCTACATGTAGTTTGGGTAAGGTGACTTATAACTTAATTATCCTAGTTACAGAAGCAAGCGCCTTGGATATTGATAGTTAATAGGTATGTACCTGCAGAAGAATCAAAATATACTGGTGTAGTCAGCACTTTCGTAAGTACCTTGTCATACTAAATATATGACTAAATGTGATGAACAGATAAAATGTAATCCTGAAATACGATAATTTTAAAGCAAGAAGGTCCTAAAGTGTGTAATTATCGAATCACTTTTGCAGCCAGTACTTAGATTTCATCTATAAGAAGCATGAAAAATAAAAGATGTCGTTGAAAATCATTGCTTGAGCAATGATAAGTGATTTTCTTTTTCTTGTTCCATTTAACCCCTTGTTTTTAAGTAACTATTTTACATAGTTTTTACCTTTACCTAGTAAAGATGATCACATGTGTATCAGGTAGGTACCTGTTTCGTGTAGGTACCTTGTGTCTTTATATCCCTACGTTTTCATCATATTTGTAAAGACACTGTCATGTGACAAGTTTTGTCTATATTCCCACAAATTCTAGAGGTACATGAATTAAATATCACAGAAATAATGGGAATCATAACGATGACAACGGATGACGTGCGCTTTTTGACAGCGGAGCATACTGAGACACCTTGGGTCATTTCGACCCTCGTCAGTTGTCGTCTTGTATTAATAAATAGTGTACCTACTTTTGTAATAATACGTTTTTATTCTTTGTCAATTCAAGATGGTGTGTGGAAGTTGGCTACCCTCTGAGGATTTTTTTTCTATTAATCTAGAGCCGTTTTCATAATTAAATAAAAACTTTTGTTGCAAAGCTCTATTTGGTAGATACGAACCTTACTGTTTTAAAATATAAGATGCTTTTGTATACGGTAACATAAAATATATAAAGGTACCTACCCTAAAAAGCACAAATTGTATCTCAAAATAATGGGCAGAAAAACTTTTTAATTCAACCTAACAATACCAAAATGAATCGCTATTCTCCAAAAGCTCCACTCCCGTATTAATAATGTATTTGTCCGATCTATTCGATTGCGAGTAATCTTTAATTATCACGCAGCCGGTGGCGCTGGGGGGTAGGCGGGAGTGGGGTCAGCGAATTCCAAATACAAATGGTTTTATTTCGTTCCTTTATTGTTTACATTTGCGTGGTCGACAAATAGGTGAATGGAAAGGAGGCTGTTTGTTGGAATGTTTCAGTTTTGAATTTGGAACTCTATCCCATTTTGTGGCTACCATGTTAATAGGTTTTGGCGGCAAATCGATTCACTAGGTTTATAACCCTTGGTATCTAATACACCGTAATGAGTAAAAAGCCAAAAGACCAGCACTAAACCTAGAAAATGTATAATTATACCCCCAATTTATAACAATACAGTTCAAAGAAATCGGTCATCGTTAAAAGATTTCCAAATTTTCACCGTCTCACCACCTAATTACCAGCCGAGTTTTCAGCAAAAAGGCAAAAGTACAAACTCCAGCCTGTAATCTGTGGAAGCAACAGCGAGGAAGGTGGGAGGGTGAGGTAAGCGTTGCCATGGCAACGTGGCCGGGCTCAGTTTTGCCCTAGTTACCACCGGACGATTGAGATTCAAAGCTTTGTAGGTGCCTTGGACGGTGAAATTGCAATGACCTCTGATAGAAAAGTAGGTAGGGTTGGCTGTAGGTACGAACCTATGTATGAACTTGGGTTGGAATTCGTAGATAGGATTAGGTTATTATCCTTCTTGTCTTAGAATTTCTGATTTGCTGGGTCATCCTTTGAAGATAGGTGCGTAGATACTTTGATAACTTTGCTCTGTTTTAATTCTTCAGAGTAGGTTAGTTATGTGAATCCAAAAGAACGGGAAACTTCACATGTAGATCATGGGATTTCCATTCCTGAATTTACTTGAAAATTTTCCGTTGCTTATAGGTAACCTATTGAAGCAAAAATTGAAGCTGTCTTATCGTTATAAACCTAGGTACCTACTGCATGCTCTAATACACTAGTATGTACAAACCTAAATTATAGATCGGTACACGAGCACATTACTAAGTAAGTACATTAGGTATCACCAAAAAAAATATAATTAGTCTAGTTATACTATAATAGAGTCTATATTCTATAATAGAGACAAGATAGAACTAGCTGCAGAATGATGCAGGAAATGTCGTGTACCTATTTATCTAACAAACAAAATATATAACACTATCGGCGTCGTCTGTCAAAATTATTACACATGCCATCTGCACCCAATGCGTGCGCCGTACATCCCTTGCATTTGCCCTTGCGGACGCGGCGGGGTGAGGAAGCTCGGTCAGGTAGGAGGCAAAGAGTGTCCATTCTATACGTTAGTATTAGGTAATATATTATAATATTCTCTGCCTCTAACAAATAATTATTACATTCCTTATTTGACAGTTCGTGGGTTATTACTTTACGAGGAATCTAATCGATATTGTAGGTACAACATCTTCCTTGCAACGGACGATATATTGCAAATATCGGCAGATACAGAACGTCTCCCGGTTCACGACGACATTACTTTGTCACGCTTCAATATAACGCGCAATAATATTTTAAAGCGTCAGATCCTTCTTGGAAAATGAAGGCTGCTTTAAAGTGTTTTGTACTAGGTATATGAGGGCTTGTAGAGAGGAGTAGAGATCCGTATTTTTATCTTTTTATAATTTTCTCTGTTGACAAATATAAATAATAATCACACTAATATTATAAATGCGAAAGTTTGGATGTTTAGTTTGATGGATAGATGGATGGATGTTTGTTACCTCTTCACACCCGTCTGGTCGAAGTGACGCGTGACCCGAGAGCTGGTGAGTATCTGGCGCAGCGCATCGGCATTGCCATACAGCGTGGCAATGCAGCCAGCGTAGCGGGGACGCTTCCGACTGGTATTGATATGGATCAGTTGATTGAGCTACCTGTAGATTGTTTGCAACAGTCTGCAGTTAACTCAATTGTTTCAATTGTAAATACTATACTATACTTATTTATTTACTTTATTTATATCTCACTTTAAAAATTAATGTCGATAAAGTGATTTGTGTTGTGTGTAACATTTCATTAAATTTCGTGTTTAATTTAAGTAAAAAAGTCCCTCAACACAGCGAACCGTAAATAAAAACGGAACGGAACTTCTCGATATGATTATCGAAAACTTTGATATCAGAAGATATTTGATGAGATCTGGGTGATCCCAGACTAAATTATAATCTCAAAAAGAATTGATCAAAATGAAGTGACGTGAATAAACAAGATTTAATAATTAACAAATAAAATTACAATCAAATACCTAATAGAAACAAATTAGAACTAGTAGGTATTTACAATTGAAATAATTGAGCTAACTGCAGACCGTTGCAAACAATCTACAGTATAGGTAACTGATTTTATCTTCACCTTATTTTTTTGTCCACAAGTGGAAGAACACTTTCGATCAGTACACTTTTTCCCGCCACCGCTCTGCATGCGCACGATGCAATATGGCGGGCTTACTATTTTTGCGGATTTGCGTCGCGATGATAAATATTTGCGTGAAATGTTTTGGAAGATTTCTTGCGGTGAATATGGAATGAAGGAAACGGATGTAAGCCTTGGCACTTGTGTTTATGTTTACACAATCATGTTTGAGTTGGAGCAGCTTGGGGGTTTTCCTCGGCTATTGTAAGAGCCTCATCGGAGAATTGCTGAAAAAATAACGAATGAAGCATCATAGTAGTTACTGATCCTTTATCTATTTTTCTACGACAAAGCCCCTTTTATCTCCTTATGTACCTAAGTCCTACCTGAATTTTTTTTTTAAACTCATATTTAAGTCCTTTACATCTAAACCGTGACAACCTTTTGCAAGGTTGTTCAGTGACTTTTGTCACTTTAAAATACAGTTACAAAACTAATTAAATCTCTCTCGAAAGATCTCTTTATAAAGGACAAACTACAATGCGACTGTAAGTAAGTACCTCCTTCCAAGTTTTCGGAAAACAGCAATAAAGTGGCGCCGCTCGCAAGTTACTAACTAGTTCAGAAGTGAAGTTCAGGCGATGGATGCGATGACTGACTTTCCAGTTTAAATTAAGCAAGTCACAGTACAAGTTATATACAAAACATTTAAACAATGTGCATTTAAACGGTTCAGCTGCTTTTTCCTTCCCAGTTTACAAGTTATAAAATCATTTAGGTACAAAATTAATGAATTCATTAGATTGAAAGATTGACGCGTATGACGGTGTACGGCCCACTTGTTTATTCAAGAATGGTTTGTTTGGTTCGTAAGTTAGATAGTAAACAGAAGTACTGAAAATTAAGTCCAAGCCGAATTTTCGGCGACAACGCCAACGAAGACTAGCCAATACTCTACTACCCCGACTTGACTATTAAAGTGCACAAGTGAGTACATGTGAGGATCTCACGAGGCGCAAATATGCAGGTCTCGACAGAGCCTACACATTTGCTCCCCTTGGAGTCGAGACACTAGGTCCGTGGGGTACCGAACCTCTTCGGGTTTAAAAAAAATATCTGAGTGTCTGGTCGAAGTGACGCGTGACCCGAGAGCTGGTGAGTATCTGGCGCAGCCCATCAGTATGGCCATACAGCGGGGCAATGCAGCCAGCGTCTTGGGGACGCGACGACTGGTATTGATATGGATCAGTTGAGCTACCTGTAAGTCTGCAGTTAGCTCAATTATTTCAATTGTAAATAATAAAAGTTGCGAGATGGGAAGGAGCCGTTCTAATTTGTTTGTATTATTTGAATGTAATTTTCTTTGTCAATAAAGTTAGTATCAAGTACTACCGTATAACAAAGCAGATACCTTCTAAGTTTATACACGACTACATGACATTTTTAGCCGAAAATTGTTTTGGACAAAAATCAAAAAGCAAACCCGTGTAGAGACCCATACACTTTTAGTTTTAGTGCTGTTATTTTCTCTCTTGGAATTATATGGTTAGGTAATAAAGCATTCTCTCATTTCGGATAGTTTGGCACGGATTTGTCACGAAACGAAGCTAATAACTGTTATTTCCTTTCATAGAATTTTATAGCAAGTTAATTTTATGGTTACTAAAGTTTATTTCGTCGTCCAAATTTTAACCATTGCTAAAAGGTGAACGCTCGAACTGCAGTTTTATCGAATTCTTTTCGGAATAGTTTGCCACGAAGTTTCAGTGTTATTCTTTTTTTCATTTTATCGTACTAAACTAAATTTGTAAGCCATCGCTTTAGAATTTTGTGCTTTCATCCGGTTGAATCGAGATCTCGGTAACCGGTAGGAGTACAGCAAGGAGCAAATGTAAGGAAGGAAACGTAAACTTTTATAGCTTTCATAAACTACGCAAAACTTATACTAAGGCCTTAGTAATCTCTCCTTTAATCCTCATGACACCTAGTACCTGACAATCGCACTCAAAGCCAGCCAATTTGTTCCTAAAAGCCTCCAAACAGAGCTCCGGTAAAACTAAGCCAAGCTAGACTGGGAGCCATTCAATTTGAATTCTAATCGGATCGGAAGAGAGGCCAATTTGCTGTGCCAGCAGGAGATTAGCATGTCATTGTCACATACCTTCTGCTAGGAGGTGGAATCCGCCGTTGTTTGGCAGAAGTCTCTAAACGTATTACGAACGGATTCTACGGATTCGCATCGCACTCATTAAATAACCTAAGACTACACGCTCTATAATACCGCTACCACACAGCACAAAAACTTACTTTCAAACATGAGCTTAAACTCACTGTTTTAGTGGGGACCAACGGGAAGTCTACATACATGCGGGAAGACATTTTATCACTGTTATATGTGTCTAAGGAAAACGGGTCATTCCCGCGTCCCCACATTTATTTACATAAGGACCAACTGGAAGTTTATTCCCGTTCGTTCCCATGTTAATAAATATGGGGAGCAACGGGACTTCTCGTTGGTCCTCATTGGGGACGAAACATGGGGACGCGCGGGAGCAACCCGTTTCAATTAGATACATTTTACAGTGACAAAATGGCTTCACAAGTAGGTAGTGTATGTGTTAATCCAGGTTATACTCGTAATCTTTCCTGGTACCATATCTCATCCATTAAGGCTACTGAACGGATCGAAATTTTGCTGAAATTTTGCATGGATGTAGGTATAGACCTGGAACAACACATAGGCTTTACTCGTATTCCATAAATCAGTTCCCATGGAATAGAAATAACTTCTAAACAATTCCATAGAAACAACGCATGCGGACCCGAGGGCAGAAACTAGTCAGTAAATAATTCTGGTCGTTCAGCATAGTATCACCTAGCACCGAAGTAATCAGACGTATCACAACATAATTTAGATTATGAGCTAAAAACTTTAGGAATAATTAACCGGTACCGTAATTATATAGAACTTGCTTAGAAACTTTGCCAGTAAAATCAGGATATCATTAAAAAGTAACACTTAACCCGAGTAACATGCATGAGCAAGTTAAAATGGTGGTTTGCTTTCGATACAAACAGGGGCTGTGCACGATAAAACTTATCACGGTGTGAATCAGCATCTGGTCTCGTCTTTTAAAAAAAATATAAGCTTAGCAATTTAATTTGAAAGTTTATTGTTACAATCGCAAAATCTTTGGAAAATAAGTTTATTAATTTTACTCCTATCATCACAAGAACTTAAATATACGGAATAATTTAAGTTATAAGAAAGAAATAAAGTGTGCAGCTTAATCGATCTTGCAACCTTAATATAATCGGGTCACTATATAGCCCGAGAGCATGGAAATGTGAAACACAATATTTTTTTATTGATGGTCAAGCATTTGGCCACCAACTCACTTAAGTGAAATTGTGGCCTAAGATGGATCACGCTTCCCAGAAAGAACTGGACTTGTCTAAGTGCTTATAAATATAAGCCTAAAGAAATAAAGTTATTAACTGACTTCTGGACAATTCACAGAGCATCATCTAGCCCCAAGTTAAGCAGATGTTACCGAGTCTCTAAGCTACTATTAGGCATATTCTATTCTAAGTTATTTAGTTATCTGACACAGCGCATCAGCATTGCCATACAGCGTGGCAATGCAGCCAGCGTCTTGGGGACGCTTCCGACTGGTATTGATATGGATCAGTTAAGCTACTTGTAGACGGTTTGCAACAGTCTGCAGTTAGCTCAGTTGTTTCAATTGTAAATACTAGTGTAATTTTCTTTATAAATAAAGGTTATTTAGTGTATGGACACTGACTGTTTGTATAGGAGGTGAACCACTATAAATGAGGTTGCCTACCTCATTCAAACCCGCACGCCCATCAAGCCAGTTAACTTTTATGCCAGTAGGCAGTATCAAATCAACGCTAATGCTGCTTCTGAAGTTTCATACCAGCGGTACTGCCTGTTAGGCTTATAGTGATCTGGTATAACGATCTGGATCTTATGCCTTTAGTGTTACGGGTGGCTTTTGATTGTAGCTGAGATGATATTTTAATGATTAGTTAGAACAGACCCAAAATTTTTGCTTAGGATCCATTTAATCCTAATTCTGGTTTCTTGCGACCTTAAGGCATTTTGTGATGAAAAAAGCACTATAGGGTGCCACGTAACATAATTATGTACTTACCCCGAGGGTGTCAACTTGTAAATAACGTTTTTTTTATTTCAATTTTTTTCTTTGAAAATAAATATCTTTATTCACAAAGAAAATAGAAATAAATTACAACTAGTATTTATTTATTTGAAAATTTAAAAAAATCTTTCTATTCGTGTTTTTTAACACGGGGGTCAAAAAGTAACGGGTTCAAGTCCGGTCTATATCGTAGATTTTTGGAATATTATTCAATTTATTAGACATAGATACGTATAAATATGAATTCCAATAAGGGGGTTAGACCCTACTGTTGGTTTCTGTACCAATTCGCCCACCCCACGAAAGGACGCAAATAGCAATACCGCAATTCGAATCCTACAAACCCAATTAAATATAAGCCAAGGTCTATAAAGCTTGAATTTAAATTGCTACCGCTAATGAACAACAAAATACATGTAAAAGGCCTAAACCCCTATTTTCAAGCGATAAACTTTAGCAAAAATTGCCAATAAAAATCCTTAAAAATATGAAAACATGAATGTGTTTTTATTATGAGAAGTTAAACGAACGGCAGTAGTGCCCATAAAACGCTATCAGCGACTGGTTTAAAATGGAGGCAGTATAGATCCGGCTTGCACGGATAGACGTTACATTTAGCAGTGTGGTAAACGACCTTATAGTTTCGCCATATTATCTCTTTTAAATATTAAAAAGAATAGAAACAAATTAGAATTAGTATTTATAGTTAAAACAGTTGAGCTTACGGCAGACTGTTGCAAATAATCTAGAGGAAGTTCAACTGATCCATATCAGTACCAAACGCAAGGGTCCCCAAGACGCTGGCTGTATTACGCCAATAATCTGTGAAATAGATCATTTGATGTTTTTACAAAAACGAAAAACATCTAATTTCTTTATATTATCACTGTTTATAAATTACAAAATGATGGGGATTATTATTATTACCTAGAGAATCAAATTGATATAGGAACACTCCGAGTTAATTTTCTACACAAAACAAAAAGTTGAATAGAACCTCTTCTATTCAATAAATACCCTACATTGGTTGCATTGCTACCACCGCACTGCACGGCTTTACACGGCGGTGTTAACACTGCTAATGTGGCCGCATTTGCTTGCAATTGCTTTGGTTAGACATGTTGAAATTTACGTCAATTGTGGCGCAAATAGTAAGCAGTCAATTGAAGTGCAAGGAAATGGAGTTTTCAATTGCTGCATCGAGATAAGTATAGTAATCTACAGACAAAAAAATGTTTCCTTTTTCAGAGCTGGTTTATTTATTTTTATTTATGATAAATAAATAAATAATGCTGGACAATTCACACAGCATTATCTAGCCCCAAGGTAAGCAGAGCTTGTGTTATGGGTACTAGATAACTGATATACATAATAATATACGAGTACATAGATAGATATTTTTTATTATATATAGAAAACGACCAGAACACCCTGAACAAATATCTGCAGATCGTACAAATATTTGTCCCGAGGCGGGATTCGAACCCGCAACCTCCTGCGTCGCAGGCGGACCTTCGCCCACCGCGCCACAGAGGTCGTCATGATGAAAATATGGTTTCGATTCGGACTTAATGGAGTAGTATTTTTACTTCAACATCATCATCATCGTCATCCTCTACCTACAGCCTATACTGGCCCATTGCTGGACGCAGGAATCCTCCTGATAAGCGCCTTACTGGCTTTTATCATGGGGGAGGTAATCCCCAAGCTGGGCATGCGGGTTGGGTAAGTTTCGCAGTTCGGTAGCAGAACTTTTACTATAGATTGAAAAACATTTAGTAACGAGCTTCTGCCCGCGGCTTAGCACGCGTATTTTCGGTAATATAAGTAGCCCATTATTTAAGTTAGTTTTTGTTCTAAGCGTACGCCAAATTTCATCTTGATCTGTTTATTAGTTTTGGAGATCTTAAGTATCAAAAATTCAGAGTTCACAAACTTTCGGCTTTACTATTATTAATATTAGTAGGATGTATTTCCTCAGAGTAACGCCTGAATCTATTATTTATTAAAAATGTTACTTATTAACTTTAATTCAAAACAATTCTTTTATATGTTAGAACACTGATATGACATACACGTATCATTGTAAAACAGCACAATACTCCCAGAAGACAATGGAAAAGATAAAATCATAACCGCGTAGGTAGAAACAAAACAATTCAACAATGTTTTCATGTTGCGAGCGTTTGGAGAATTTAAAGCAAAAAATAAGTTAATTCAAATGTATATTCAAACAAAGGTCGCCCTTTTCTCGTCCCAGAAGGGTTGAAACTCGCAAACACAGATTACAGCAAGTTTTTTATAATTCGTATGCGAATTGTCATTCAGTCGACATCTGTTCGAAGCGAATTTTTACAAAAAACCGAAAGCTTCTGTAATGAGTAACTCAGTGGAGTACAGCTGTGTAATAAACACGGGAGATTTTTTGCAGTAAAGTAATAAGTTTATTGGAGTCAAGTATTTAATAAAAACAGTCACATGTTCTTCTCTTCGCGGAACCTTGAGCTTGAGCTTCTGTGCTCAATAACTAGAGTTTGAGCAACATTTTATAAATCTCGTTATTTTTGTTATTCCTAAACCGTGTACATTACATATTATTTTTTACTAACGTAATTTTAAGTTTTTTCTATAATAGTTTTACTAACAAAATATGGATCTTGTTATTCGAAATAAAATATTTTTATTTATTTATTTATTACATTGAAGCGTGTATCAAAAACTTTTGTTCGGTTTCTACGAAAAACCAGAAGCGTTATGGCGGATTTGTTCCTGCCATAGTACCCGCTAAGAATAGGCCGTTTTTGTTGCCTTCATTCCGTTTAGTTTTCTTATCCTTCCTATGTAATGTATTTTTGGGAAAAAGTAAATAATTTTTTACTTTACTTTTACTACAAGAATTAGTAGCATTGTAGTGTGTAGGGAAGCCCATATTTTTTGTGTTTTCCCATTGACAATTACTTTACGAAAAAAACAATCAGTCATCCATAACACAAGCTCGACTTAATTTGGGGGTAAGGTAGGACGAATGCTGAATAACTAGACAAAACTGTATGAAAATTCATTGCAATGCATGAAATTGCAATATTTATCTTTCAAGAAGTTGAGATGCGCATGGTACTATACCAACTTACTGAAAGTACACTAGGGTTCCTGTGCCAGTCACAATATCCATCTTTCTGAAAGAGTAACTACATAGTTGTCCTGTTTCGTGTTAAACCGCTGTAGCGAAAGCTACAACAACCATCTTTCTGAAAGTATAACGAGCTGGCCTGTTACATGTTTAAATGCAGCCCAGGTCACAACAGTCTGTGATGTCGAGTTGCTAATTAATTATTTTTGGCTTCGCGCACCGTCGCAGGTTTGTAACAACAGTTTGTTGCGAACTTCAAGCTGTTTGCTAGAGTTTGTAACGTTGCTAGAGTAACAATATAGCACGTGCACGTTTCATTGGTATGAAATAAATATCAATCGTATGTTTGGGAAGTTCTCTGTAATAATACTCATACTCAAGCTAAGAGAGGACTACCATTAGTAGGTCTAGTAGGTAGAGTAGGTCTCCATTCATCCTCCTGATTAGTTTAAAAAGACTATATATGCTGCCTAATGTGCTTACTACCTTGGACCAGCGCCTGACCTCTCCCCAGTAGTGGTCGTGTTAGTCTGCCATCCTGATCGGATTATGAGAGTGAAGGAATAGAGAGAGTCCTGCGCACATGGCAAGTCTCCGTTGAGACTGGTCGCTGTGTCCAAATTTCGGCTAGGAGGACATCGTCATCATCATCCTGAATCACTTCAATATTACGCAACCTTATAGTATTTATGACTTTATACTTAGATTTTAAGCCTTTTATTACAATTTTCTAAACTCTATTTGCACTTGGTTGCTGCCTCTGCTTTGCGGTATGAAATCACACTTCACACGAATATTATAAACGCAAAAGTTTGAATGGATGGATGTATGTTTGTTGCTTTATCACGCCAAAACTACTAAACGGATCGGCAACTTTTTACCTGGAATATCACATAGCCAACTTTTTATCCCATAAATCAGTTCCCATGGAAGAGAATAGAAATAACGTTAACGTTTCCATAGAAACGACGCGCTCGGAGCCGCGGGCAAAACTAGCCATTTGTATCACATCATCAGTTTTTCACTAAACGAAGCTGTGTGAATCGTCCAGCATTATTTATATGTTACTTATTTTTACACAGAACGTCCGTTTGAAACAGCCGTAACAAACTCTCAATGATTTTACATAAGTAAAGGCTGACACTCCCGGCTTTATTTTTCTACTGCAGGGAGCGCTAAAATAAAAAAAAAAACCTGCAACCGTCCCAGCTCGTTCGAGGCGTATAAAAAATAAATAAAACTGCAAACGAAGCGATTTTGTACAGGGTGAAAATGAACACGTTAGTTTGATAAATCTAAATGGGTAAGAATTGTCGTTCGTTTGATTTATTGTAGAGTTCACGAATCAAAGTTTTGTTCACGAAAAAAACAGTAGAAATAATCATAAACACGTAGTTTAGTTAGTTCCTGGTTTGGACGAATCGCGTTTTGGACGAACTGTTAACAAATCATTAATTCTATTTACTATGACATCCTTATTTAATTCAATCACTGACCCAGATTCCGATAATTTTATGATTGGTTTAATGTTTCTTGTGTCTTCGGCGATGTGATATTTTTCATGTAAAAATAACTTGTAAATAGTGTCATGAACACAGCGCAGTGCACACATTTCCATAAGCAATTTAGTACACCTCATACAATGGAGTATCTAAAGTAAAGGCTTCTGTTTTGGGCAGCCCTGACAGAACTAATCAACAGTAAAAACTAACGAGGGGCAGCCCTGAAGGCCAGCTCAACGTGAAATACTGTGAATTGTATAAAACTGCCTTTCAGTGGTTGTCAGGTAACAGATTCCATATTTAATATTTGAAAATGTTATATTGACAGAAATGCAAGTTCAATTGAATATTTATTTATGAAAAAGGCGTGAAACGGAATTTTATCTCTCTTTATTTTATACAAACTTCCGCTCGCGGCCTTACACGTGCTTTTCTGATATAAAAAGTAGCCCATAAGTTATTCCAGTTGTAGAACTACATCTATGCAAAATTTCAGCTTGGTCCTTTCAGTACATTTGGCGTGAAGAATATGTGTTAGACACACTCAAACATCCATCAAAACTTTCTCCTTTTATAATTATTGTCCGATTAGTGTGAACGCCATCAGGGCAGGGTGTCTAGAATTTCCCGATGGCGACTGTTGTTCAAAATTAAATTAATTATGAACATTAGGTCATGACTACCCAATTCTCTGTACAATTCATCTGAAAGTGCGAGGCTATGTCACTTATATATGAAAATCACTGAAGTGCACCGTTTGTTGATTAATTCTTGGATACATCACAAATTGACCGCTCTAACCTGCGTTATTACCTCACATAAATATCAATTGACGTCCGACATTTCAGACATGTCCACACAATCCGGTCATGTCCGCATATTGTCCGTGCATTTTGTTCTGTCCGGATAACTTCACGCGGGCGTATCGACGTGTCATCGAGTAATTGGATATCCGCGATATAATTACGTTTGGATTTTTGTAGGCCCTTTTTAAACCTCCGTTCCTGCATTTATAATTTTCAGTCGGCTTAAAATAGAGATATCAGACAGAGTATTGGAATAAATAATCTAGGAATATCGCTTTATGAATAAGCTGTGAATAATTTTTCACGGCTTGTCTCCATTGACCTCTATTTTAAGACAGGACATCTACAGAAGTGCATAAACATCTCTTAAAGTGTATTTGTAATATTTTCTCATCATACTCATTTATTTATTTGCCGTCAATTTACATTCCACATTATAATAGAGATAGTAACACAAAACAAATAAATTAATACTTATCGGTCTCTGCTGTAAATAAGCAATGTCAATAATCAAGTTAAACAGAATCAAATTAAATACCTTCGTACTGGGTTATTATTGTACGGTTTCTGCTCCCGTGGTTTCCTTTCTCCTTTATTTGATAGGCAGTTCCGGCAACCATCGCAAGTACTATCGAACCACGGGGTCGATGGCAAATATTGCGACCTACTTTCCACGCACAATTCCAACAAATGCTATTAAACCAATATCTTTTTATAATGCCACCAACTTATGCAATTGGAAATTAAACCTTCAGAATCATCACTAGGGTATGCTGATCCACTGCTGATCAAGAAGAAAGTAAGAAGAAACGCGGTGACCACCGCGGCCATCAATCGATCCAGAGACCTCTCTGGTTGATTTAAATATTCTTCAGTAGCGCCATTGTTAATAAAACAGCTAAGTTTACGGCACTGTATCAATATAATAAATCGTTTATCCGCTTGACCGTTTGTGAAGGGAAGAATGATACAAAGTGAAATGATATTGCAATAAGGCTTCAGAAGAATGAGATGTAAGTGGCTTTTGTCCACGGATTTGGTTGTTACTCGGAAATAAAGCGTTATTGTCATCTCGGTTACAAATCTCGCGGAAATTCGTAAATCTTGAAGCTTTTGGTTTGGATGTATTGTTGGTTTTATTGGAGAATCTTTCAGATTTACTTGTTTTGGGTGTTCCATTACATGTCCTACAGAGAGTTGTTTATAGAATAGAATAGAAAAGAATAGAAAAGCATTTATTTCGACACACATAATATAAATCAAACAAAACCAAACAAATAATAAGGAGCTAAATTAAAAAACAAATTTTGACCATCAAATCCAGCTTTGCCCCTATGACCCTGTGCTGAAATAGGCTTTGGCTCAGCATGTGCTGAGCGATTGCCGCTCAGCGCTGTTTTTCAGCCAAAAACCTTTGTGTTGGCGTTACGGACTAGTCGCGGTGACAAGCTTTTAAAACAAACAAAAACAATATTAAATAGTAAGTATGTAAAACATAGGTAAATAAAAGAGGTAAACACCCCGCTGTGGCATAACAATACTTTCGGTACAATGAAATAAAAAAATTGGGATCTATTTGTCGTAGAACGTCTACGGCGTAAAATGTTTGTAGCACGTCTACGGCGTAGAATGTTTGTAGCACGTCTACGGCGTAGAATGTTTGTAGCACGTCTACGGCGTAGAATGTTTGTAGCATGTCCACGGCGTAGAATGTTTGTTGCATTTGTCCACGGCGTAGAATGTTTGTTGCATTTGTCCACGGCGTAGAATGTTTGTAGCACGTCTACGGCGTAGAATATTTGTAGCACATCTACGGCGTAGAATGTTTGTAGCACGTCTACGGCGTAGAATGTTTGTAGCACGTCTACGGCGTCATTATTTAGTTTTAAAATTTAACATTATTATAAGTTCTCATAAAAGCTCCCAGTTCAATACCACATTCCTTTTGAAAATAAAAGTTTAGATTCCAATACTTTTTCATTTTTAGCCCATCTACGTGAACACTTTGATGTATTGAATATTCTTATTGAATATAATTATTTTTATTTGCAGCACCTTTACCGAGGTTTGTTAGAAGCGCTGGCAATATCAATTTAATGGCAGAGTTTTGTATCGCTTCCGGAGCATAATGAATCGATTTAAAAACTCTGTTGCTCATTGTTTAGATTATTATTGCAACTATGTGACAAGTTGGGTTAAGGATTTTAGGTATAAGCCATTTAAGAGTAGACCTCCTCGCATGCATTGAAAAGAATTAGGCGACTTAGGAAATCAAGTTAACAAAATGAATTGTGAATTGAATTAAAAATTGAATTTGGAAAATGACAATGTAAATTGTCCAGCATTATTTATTTACTTATTTACAAAATGCTTATTGCGTGGAAAATTGGCTGGCTTAAAACCAACTTTTTTGTATAATGTCTGATGGTACAAAAAGCATGTGCTTGATGCTCTCACACATGTAGCAGAATAATAATATTGTTGACACGCTGACGTCATCGATCACTGTTAACACGTTTTGATGGATACGCTAAATTCGCAAGTGGCCAATAAAGCCTCAATTATCTTGATTGGATATGCTACTGTGTCCTCACATAGGTATAAGCATTGATATACGTCAACATTGGATGGTTCAAAGGATTTTAGAGCCTTATTACACTGGCAATTTACGAGCGATTTCAAAACGAGGCGAGTGCGCAGCGAGCACGCCGCGGCGACACCGCGGGCACGCAGCGAGCTCGCTACCGACTCGCCTTGAAATCGCTCGCAAATCGCCAGTGTGATAAGGCTTGCCATCGTCAATTCTTCCTCTTTTCTCGAAAATAATAGTATCAGTAGCACATGCTCACAGAGTTCCTAATAGCTAACCATCTCCTTAACTCTTTCCAATCTGACTTTAGGAAAGGGCATAGCACTGCTACTGCTCTTTTGAATATAACTGAAGATCTGCGAACCAGTATGAAATAAACTCATTTAACAGTGTTCGGCTTATTTATTTCAGTAATGCGTTTAACGCAGTTGATCACGACCTTTTAATTGCAGCTCTTCCAAGACTTGGCCTATCTGAATCTTCCGTGAACTGATTCATTTCTTATCTGAGAAGAAGGCGTTAGAAAACTCGATATGGTCAAGATTTTTCAGAGTGGACTGATATTGAGGCTGTGTACCTTAAGGAGGCATTTTATCCCCTCTTCTATTTTCTCTATCTATTAACATGCTGTCTCCATACCTACTTTGCCAGTTTCACCTGTACGCCGATGATCTTCAACTATATCATTCAACTTCTTTCAATGATTTAAGCACTGCTATCTTTCTCGGTTACAGTCCTGGTCGAACCTGTTTGGCCTTAAAGTCAATCCAGACAAATGTCAGGCTATCATCATCCGTGGTTCTCGCCAACTTGCTAAAATCGCAGCTCTCGATACTCTTCCGCAACTCTACTACAACGGACACAAAATCCCATTCTCACCCACAGCAAGTAAGTACATGTACCTACTTTCTATACCAAGTAACTTCACCAACTACCAGTTACTTTCGCCAAGGAGGTGTAATGGTAGCTCGGCAAGAAAATGGCGTACCGAATTTCGAAATAAGCAATTTTTTCAGAGTTGAATACTTTTATTAAATTGAAATTCTTCAGTGTGTATGTAACAATTTCGTTTAATAAACTTCCTCACCTCAACAGCCTCTATTGGTCCACTGCTGGACGCAGGCCTCCCTCTAATAAGCGCCTTATTGGCTTTTATAACAAAGGGAATAATGCCCATAATCCCCACGTTAGACATGCGGGTTGGGGATCGCAGTTCGATGGTAGAATTATTCTGCATGGGGCGCTGCTTTCAGCCTCCTGTGGATATCCCTTAGTCGCCTCTCACGATACCCGTGGGAAGAGGCTCCATTCCAGTCTGCTCCACTTTGCAAATCCATGAGTTGGGGTGATGCAAATTCTAAGCCGGCACCACACAGCGCAATAAAAACTTATAAGCACTCAAAACACTTCAAATCTCGTTTGAGTGATAACCACGATAGTTTCAAAAATAAAAGTCTCGTTTCACAAGCACTCTCATCACATAAAACTTGATAGTTTAAACCTCTTCGAAGCCTCAACAAGTGCACGGAGCACTCACCACGAGAGGCACGGCTCGGGAATGGCGGCCATTTATGATTATGTTCTCACATGGCTTGTTACTTGTTACTGTAGTTGAACTATGCGATTAGATGTTATTGTTTTTGTTGTTTCTAGTTTATTCTTGTATGCTTTATTTAAACACAGATTAAAATTAAAGTTTTGTCTATTTTCATTTAGTAGAGATTGGCAAGCAGTTGTAAAAGATGGCAGCATTATACACAGATTTATAGTAGGAAGTAAAGAGAAATTAACGTGAACTACATATTGTAAGAACCCCATTTTAAACAGGATATCCCGTGATTTACAAAAAAAATTGGTACCCGGGCATACCTGGCAATATTCGAGGTAACCGTAAGCGGGCGTCAAACGTTCAAATAGCTTTAAACGTAAGTGAAGAGAAAATCACTAACATTTCTTGTTTGATAATAGTTTTAAGGGGTTGTTGTACATTTGTACATTTTCCACAAAGTAAATTAGTCACATTTTTGTACACTGTATACATTGAAAGTAAATTCATCATATGCGATAAAAATGTAGTTATTGTTGTCCCAAACTCTCATTTAACATAATTTTTGCATAAAGTACGATTAGCAAGTAAAGGTAATGGCAAGTCAAAAATTTGACTATCTAAGAGCTTATTTGGTAAGATTAAAGAATTTGTTTTTTCTTTTAAATTATCCTATTTTACTTATGTGTGAGTTACGCCGCGACTCACGTTTCATTCTGGCCTCCACGGAAGACCAGCGCTATGGCTGGATTCATCCTACCATAGCATCTGCTGAGTGGTGGCCATTTTTGTGACCTTTATCTTACTTTTGTATTAACCTTTAACTTTTGTATGTGCTATGTATGTATTGGTTACAAAATAAACGCATTTTTACATTTACTTTACTTTACTTTAATTAAAAGTGATTGATATCTGATTTGTTCAACAATATACCTATTTTTCCCCCTTTTTCCCTCATGCCTCCCCCGTTCTTTCAGTCCTCAAAGACGTCTACATCACGAGAATATTCGCGTCATAACTGTCTTTCGGCTAAAGCGTCACACCTCGACGTTGAATCTAAAATGAGTGCCTAAACGAATGCGTGGGGAATTGATTACAGCGGGTAAATGGAAGGTAGGCTTGGGCGGCGAGCATGCTGGGCTGTGAAAACAATTTCATGTAATGACTATACGATCGCTTCGCGGTTTCACCCGCGTAGTTCCCGTTCTCGTGAGAATTCCGGGATAAAATATAGCCTATGTCACTTCCTGAAAAGTATGCTTCATAACGGTGAAAGAATTTTCCAAATCGGTCCAGTAGTTTCGGAGCCTATTCAGTACAAACAAATCTTTCCTCTTTATAATATTAGTATAGAATTATCAAACCCTTCTGTAAATCCTAAATCGGGGGCGAAGCCCAAAAAAAGTCGCCTATCGTTTAAGTTAAGCTACATTCTAAATGTATGCCAAATTCCACCTTTATCTGTTGTGTACTTTTGGAGATCCTAGATAACAACAATTTCACAAACTTTCGCATATTAGTAGGATATTAAGTTTGAAAAGTTTGGAAATATACATGGTGAAGCGGGAAAGTCTTAAAAATTGGCACCAAATATGCAGCGTATACAGCGTGAAACTTTACTCATACTATTTAAAAGCTCTATTATTTAAAATCTACAAAACCAATGAATCTGGAAACTTTTAGTAAGTTAACAACCTTTTAGTAATTAATTAGCTTTTCGAGTTAAAGTTTACGAGTTTTGTAGCGCTTTGAAAATCCACAATTCTCTTCTGAAGGTATAACTGTTGGTTGGTTGGAACAATTGTTAATAAAACCTAATGAACGTTGTAACTAACTATTCCATGCTTCATTCTTTATTATCAGTTATTTTCAATTGATTTGAAAAAAATGTTAAATGTTTTTATTTCTCGAGCAGCTTTCTAAAGCACGAACGGCAGTTTTGATCCTTCCGAGTGTCGTAAGCAATATTTTACGACAACACTGTGCACTCGCCCTGATCTTCTCCACGATCGTTTAATAAAACGCTTTCACCGAAGTGGAAAATGTCTGCATTCTGTTTTGTGTCTCCCTTCCAGCGGTATCTAGCTATACATACGTTTTATGAGAGTTTTGATTTTGACGTGACGTCTTATAATTCGATAGAGCCGGCTGCACGCACGAAAAAACATGACGTCATGCGGCGTTACCTCGCTCTGAGGCATTACCTCGCTCTGAGGCATTACCTCGCTCTGAGGCGTTCCATGTAAGGCTTGAAGTGCAAGCGAGAGCGCTCGACATCCGTCTCTCTCCTACTTGAGTGAGCGATGCGTCTGCGTGGACAGCTGCTATACTATAGTACATTTACATGTTTTGATCGAGTATCAAATGCTACCATTCCATCATTATTTTCTTAAGACGTTGTCACGTTCAACTATCGTCAGTAAACCGACTTTACACACAACCAATTTTTTTTATACTTTGATATATACAGGTTTTTACCTTTATATACCAAAGTATAAAAAATCTAAATAAGCTAAATTAGTTTACCTCAAGTGTCGCTTAAAGTTGCGCTCGCCATGACCTGGCCAACATGTAGGTAACTACTAAAATTGGCGACGTCAGTCTTTATTTTTATTGGCACTCTAGGCCCGAACACTCAAACTCAAAAAGCAACTCAGATTTAAGCACGTCTTAAGTCGAGTTTTTTGACAGTTTTCATTGAAAATGTGTAAAAAATTCTTCACTTGAGTCGAGCTTAAGCCTGAGTTGCGATTGAGTATTCGGGGGTGAGTCACTGACATTTTAATTCAGAATCACTGCATAATTTGCAATTCTAAATACATTATAACGAAGTACATACGTACAACGACCGTAAGCCGTACTGAAAAGTTCTTTGTTTCTAAAAAACGAAAGGGACATTTTCAAAAATAAAACTTTTTTTTTCATTATTTATTCACAAACGAAAACAGATATCGCTTTAGCCACACATTTTATATTACTCCCTAACGTACAGTTATTACGTTTAAATTTAATGCCGGCGATAGATATAAACTTTCCGCAATTTTTCAAACTTTACTGCTCTTAAAACCAGAACAAGCAAGTTTCCAACGAATAAATATAAAGTAGTCTTTAATTTCCACTTCCATGATGCTTTAAGTTGTTTTGTTTTACTTTTCACTTCGAATCGGTTTTGTATCGAATAACGGCTGTATTTTTCTATCTTTTCCTAGAAAGCGAAATAAGTTTATCTACGCCCTTGTTTTGTCAGCTTTTGAAGTACAGTCGATAACGAAGTGTTTTTAAGACATTTAATTCCCAAACGTAGAAAAGTGCTCGTTATTTCTGTCCTTCTTTTTCGAAGAGTTTAGTGTATTTTCAATATTAATAGCAGAGGATATAACAAGTGGTTACTCTTAGCAACGCCAACAATGGTGGCAGTGGAAACTAGTCAGAACGTGCGGGAAAGAGAGTGGTCGCCAACTTAAGTGGCCATCTACTCGAACCCTAATCAATCCCCCAAATAGATTTACGGATAAAATCTAATCAGTGGAAACCAATTCACGAAACAAGGCAAACCAAAGGAACTTCAATTCAATTTTGATCTTACAAAACACTACTCTATTGATGACACGTAAAACCTAGTAAACAAATAAAATGTAAGGAAATAAAATCCGGCTTCATGCCTCAACCGCATTCACACCGATCTCATTCCTTATTTAGACCGAAAGTTACACGTTTTTCTTTCTCATTCATGTGTAATGCTGTTTGGAGATCAATAGATAGGTTCCTCTCGGGAATTTGAAACACTTTTGACGGATTTACTTTGTATCAGTACACTAGTTTATGCCTGGGGCTTCATTCACTCAAACGCTGATATTTTTTTTAAACGAATAGATCCTTCACGTCAACTCAATCTCACCTCAACAGCCTTTAATGCTCCACTGATCATTTGCTGAGTTATATCTACAGAATTTTACATATCTACAGAATTTTACATTCTCCAATTAATTTTGGAAACGTTAAATATTAATTGTCTCTATCATTCTAGTTTAAAATAAACTGACTTCTCCACTATTATTTGATTATGTACAGTCAGGCAGTGAACCAACTCAATTTTATGTGTTTGAAAGAAGGTTCCAATTTAAGAACTTGTGTGTCTATGTGTACCTGTTCACAGATACACAAAAGTTGTGTAGGTATATCTTCTAAATATAGGTATCGAAGCGGAATATTTTTATCGATGTTTTCCGTCGCTGATGGAAAGACGAGATTATGGGTATCGAGTTCTAGTTCCGAGGCAAGGGAATTGTCGCGATTGCTCTAAGATTTATTATGCTGATACATTTTCATGAGAAACACAGTTCTCGAAATGTACGGGATTTGATGGAAATATATTGAACAAAGCTTCTAGTCGACAGTTTGTGTCGAGCAAGTCGGGAAGAATTTTAATTCAGAATTTGAGCTAGAAAAGCGAAATATTTTGTTGGCACGTCAACTTCGTAAGTAGTGCGTGATTTTATAGTATAAATCGCTGGAAAATTCTTTAGCACCTTGCAGTGTTAATTTATTAAACTTAAGCACCATATCCAGTTTTATTCGCGACAAACTCAACAGCACATAAATAAACCGCAGGGGAAGGATACAATTCGATCGGCACTTCACACCACATTTAGTAAAACGTCAATGTCCGAACGTATTTCCTGAAGACACCACTATAAATCCTTAATAGCACTACATGTCGCAAATTTCCCACCAAAATATTTTCCCCACGGTCCGCCATATTGTTCACTCGAATGGCCCATAAAGTCCCCATTCGGAAATGTTCGGGCCCAGTCGGTGACGTTCGGAATCTTCCGGATCGGCAGGTAACAGAAACTAGATCACGCCGGTTTTTTATGCGCTATATGTGTTTGAAATGTGGTAATTTATTTTTATGGTTTCAGTAATGGACGGATGTGTTTTGTTGTTGAAAACATAATGAATTTACGGTACGCTTGCGACATTTGTTAAAGTTTATATTGCGCTGCTGTCACTAGAGGTTTTATGGAGGGTATTGAAGTGAACACTTTTGTTACTGACCGTACTACAAATAACTTATGTGAGTACCGACAGAAACTAAACAACAAAACCGCAAAACAATGTTTTAATTTGTCTTCGATGTGAAAAAAGGAATGACAACTAGCTAGTTCTACAATTTACGTGTAGTTACACCGTCTTATTTGTAAACTCGCAGCTGTCAAACTGACAGCTCATTAGCCGCCATTCTTCATGTACATTCCGAAGTCAATTTATCACGTACTTATTTGTGAAGTTAATTGCAAAATTTTGCCGGCTTGTTCGCGTCAAGCTAAGGCGCCTTGAATTATGCGCCTTTATAATTACAAGGGTGATGTATGGGACAGGGCAACGGGTTGGAAAAATTACTGGAATTTCCTTGGAAATACTTTTGTCGATGACTGTGCGAGTTGGATTGTTAATAAAGTAAAACAAAATAAGAAACGTGTTTAATGACCAGCAAATTTTTATATAACAAAAGAAAAATATGTGCCAAAAAAATAAAATTGTTTTTTTTACCAGGTGAGCAATATACCTAGTACCCAACAAAGAACCTCTGTGGAAGCACCTAACCTAACTAAGAACCTGTCAAACTTTGTGAGGACCAAATAGTTATTCTTGCTCAATAGCCGGGTCCACACCGGACGATCCACGCGATCCCGCGATCCAAGGATCGTGATGCGCGGAGCGTGGATCGTACTAGGCCGATCCAGTTTGTTGAAATTGCGATCCAGAACTACGCTCCAATCGATCCATAGGTGATCCGTGACTCACTAACTCTTGCTCGAGATGGAGCCACACGTAGAGCGGCGGCGTCGAATTGCTGTGGCACCTTCATTTTGCTTAAATACCTATTTGATTTTTCTCTTCTGCAGCCTCCCGCCAGAGGCCGCATTTTATTCTCGCTTCTTCAATTGGTTGGTTATTCATTTTACGAGAGATCTGACGCCAAGCATCGTCTCTTACTCCCTTATTGGTGTAACACCAGTCGTTTGGCTCCCATAAACATTTAAATTTCTTGGACGCGGCTAATTGATGAACAGCTATTGAGGCACCAAACTTGATGTTAGCATATCAATGATCAATGCTATCATAGCAACTGTTCCAGCTTCCAATATTGACGGAATCAACATGGATATCGTGTTGATGGAGATATTAACATAATTTTAGAAAGTGTTTGCTCAGATACAGGCACTTTATATGCTTTCAACAATTTGCATTCCTGATTCACTGACAAATAAGATTGATTAAATCCTAATTTACCTAATCCTATGAGTGGAATTTCATGACATTATTTTACCAACGCAATATGACAAAGAAAAATATCCGAGACGCAAAATAATAATATAAAATGTCGGCAGGTCGATTCAGATGTACTATTCGTGGGTGTATCGCTTATACTGTTCTCGCTGCTCATTCGTTCGTTTTCTTTTAATTTTATTCGTAATCAATGCATGAGCGCGGAAATAGTACAAGTTAGTAAAAAAAGTCACAAAATTATAAGCAAAGTTGGGACAAACAAATGTAAGTTACAACCGTGACATTGAAACAGTCGTCGCTCAGCCTACATACCTACACTCACGATTTTTTTCCAGACAAGAATGTTGAGGTATATTTTAGACCTTATTATATACCTATATTGTTACATCGTCGTCTACATCGTCACTTGCCATCAGGTGAGATTGTGGTCAAACGAGGATCTATCGACAATAAAAAAAAGAATACATCCGAATCGATTAGCAGATGTTCTAATCAAAAAATATCGGAGACGAAATATGTAGATATATTCTGACAAGTCGTGACTCTGCCTAAGTTTCGATGGCGATGGAATACGCGGACATGTGGACCACAAAAATACAATGTCAAAAACGACACTCAATGTCAAACAACCTTTCTCGCCCTTATTCTACAACTTTGATATTCCAACCCCTCTTTTCCTAAAAAATATAACAATGGCAGTCATTTCTACAAGAACGTAACCAACTCGCTTCACACCTCGCAAATGCGTTATCTGCCCTAAGCCAAGATCACTTGTCATGATATGACGCAAGGGCCCGGGAGACCCGAAAGGGTCGAAAAATACAGGCCAACTGTCAGGATTGAGTAACAGGCGTTCTGGCAACATTTTACGTTTATATCAGAGCGTTTTAGACGTTTTGGAAGGAATCTTGGAAAATGACAGGCAGGGGGTTGAATGCGTCTTCGCTGATTTTGTAAAGTAGAATATAATATGTATTATTATTTAGTTACGATGGAGATAAATGTTCTGCAAATAAATACAACTGGATATTATCTGTACAAACACAAACAGCCAATGATATAGCCAAAATATGCAGAGCTTTTGATAATGGGAACCAGGATGGTGGATGAAAAATTTACAAAATTTGCTTATTTCAGGCACATACAAGATAAGCTACTCAAATAAATATTGTTTACTCGAAGTTAAGGAGATTAGCGCGTTAAGTGGAAATTTAAGTGGTAATGTATACATAAATGTGGGCTATATTAATATTACTTACCTATACATACCTATACCTAATTACCTATTAGTGACACTCTCTATATTTAGCAAATACATTTCAAATAACCTATGTAATATATTCTATATTTACGTCGCTGCTGCGAAAAGTGGGGAAAGTGTCGTAGGTAATTTAAATACAGTCGACAAAACAAAGTTTTCAACGAAACTCTCATCTATTACATCAAGACACGACTCAGTGCCAATTAAATTATTATTCAATCAAATTACGAAACTATAGAATAAAGTCGTTAGCCAAGTCAACCCTTCGCTGCCGACGGGTCGGCGAGACCCAGGGCCCAGTCACGGTGACTCGCGGAGAGCCACAATTTCGGATGTAATTTATGAATACCGTTCCGGAGAATTTAATGAGAAACAACCACTGGAGCTAACGGAAATAATTGGTCACGGATTTTGTGAACGCAAAGCAAAGCGTGATTTATTACAAACCTTTAATTTCTATATTTTTTGGCGAATTTCGTTCGGAAGTTTAATTTGTGGGACTTCAATTCCAGATGACGTGGATAAAATGTAAATAACTCGCAACAAAGTATTACAATGATAAGCAGTAAAGTAAAAGAGGAAGTGAAGCCCCGCAACGCAATGTAATGTAAATCAGCTTAGTAAATGTGTTTTGTCGTCAAGAATAATGAAGGAATTAGCATGTAGATGATACATTTCACTTAACGTCCAAAGACAGTAAATTTAGTTCTCGGTTTTCATTGTAACGAAGCCGGTGTTTTGCCGAAAATTGAGGATTGTGGAAACCCCAGGACCTATAAAATAATTAATATAATTTTTAAGAGATACATTTTACTTATTCGTTCAATGGTCACAAGGAATTTAAAATCCTAAGCCAAAGCTTTGAAAACATCTCAAGAAAACTCGACAGTCTTTTCAAACAAATGAATTTTCAAGCGGCAGCCGTCCGGCAAACGGACTAATGTAAATAAACAAATGCCGTGCGACATACAAGATGCATGCACCGCGTTCCGGACTGCATAATGAATAATTTATAGTGCAGAGTTGGAGCCGGTCAGGGATTAGATTTATTTACAGAGTCCTGTGGACCTGCGGTCATTCCGGCCATTCGCGACGTTTTCGCCGGTTGCATCACGACGAAGGATTAGGGTTAAGTCGATGGTTAAATATTTGAAGTTTGATGCAAAAGTTGGCGGAATTTATATGAGCTCTGTTATCTGCGATGAAGCGGGCATTGAAGGAGGTACTTTCTCAGCTTACAGTTACGCATTATGGAAATTTATTCTTTTGAAAATTTCGAAGCATTGGCTTGCGTTATTCTCATGGATTATTTTTAAAAGAACTCTTATATAGGTACTTTTTCACTTTGAAAGCTATCCTATCATGTTGGAATTTAAAAATCAGTGATTCATAGAAAGGAATAGATATTCTTTGTTCTGTACTCATTTATAATTACTAAAAAACTCTCGGTCTCAGTCGCAAAATTTTACTAAAATTTCGACCGATATACCGTACTTTAACGATTGTGAAATAATAAATTATCACCGAATAAGTCAAATACATGTAGAGCCGAAACAATCTTACTACGAGCTCGTATTATCGGATAATAAGAAATATAATGTGAAAATGTGTTGGGTATAATATATCAAGATGTATAATAGAAAGCATACTACATACTACGGATTCCAGCAACTGTATCATGTAACCCGAAACACAGAAATGCCCCTCGGCACACGAATAGGCGTGTACTTTTACCAGACCTTTTCTGGGAAACTATAGCTGCTGCCTATTCCTTTATACATAACGAGCTTCTGCCCGCGGCTTAGCACGCGTATTTTTGGTATAATAAGTAGCCTATTATCTAAGTTAGACTATGTTCTAAATATACGCCAAATTTCAACTTGATCTGTTCAGTAGTTTTGGAAATCGTAGGTAACAAAATTTTAACATTTCATAAACTTTCGAATTTATAATATTAGTAGGAAGTAGGATGAAGTCTACACACCAAAGTCGGCAACACTGCCAACACAGCCCATCGCGTTAATGTCGGTAATATTATTTGATAAAAACATGTCGGGATAATTCTTGCCGACTTTTTGCGACATATCCGCGACAAATGTTTACAGCACGTCCGTGACAAACTAATTTCGAAACAGGATCTTACAATTAAACAGAACGCTAAGTGCACGACTCCGACTCGCGCTTGACGTTTTATTTTTTATCTCTACTGTTAATCCAAAAGGAATCGTCTGGAAGAATTTGGTTCCCACCAAAGAGAATCTCGAATAATAAATGTCGTGATGAGTTATTCCCAGCTTCTCACGTAAGACGCGTCTGTTCCCAACGTCTCATGAACATGTCCCTTTGACACCATGCTATAGGCATTTTTTCTTCCTTTTTACCCGACTACCAAAGAAGCGTTTATACACACTTTAAAAGAAACCTCTCCCTCGCAATTAATTCAGTAAGGATATACTCCTCTCCGATAAGCTAGTAAGGCACAGACAGTCATGTTTTCTTAGGATTAACCCCCCCAGGCGCAGATCAAAGGACTTAGAGAACATACCATTATTGCTCTATGTCCCGCCACAAATACAGAACAACTCCTTATTTACTTTGTATTATTAGCTGTATTGCCGACAGGAACTGCTGTTATGTTATACATGTATTACCATAATATGGGATCATAGCGTTCGAGTTACGAAAAATATTTGACTTGTACAATGATTTATTGACAAAGAAAACTATAATAACAGAATAAAATAATTACAACTTGTATTTACATATACTCGTATATCTATTTGCTAAATATCCTAATAAGCCGTCACCAGAAAGCAGCTCAGAATACTGGCTGCATTGCCGCGTTGAATGGCAATGCTAATTCGTTGTCCGAATAAGAAGCCAGCATTCCGATCACCTGTGAACTCGGTGTGTGTTGAATCCCCCCTGTGAAGTTGATCTTGCAAACGACATTTGTGGCGTTATGATATAATTAATTGGATCCAGTGTGATCTGACACCCATCCACCTGCCAAGGGTGCTGATTATGGCATAACAAAGGGGGTTGTTTGGGGGCAGGCGTGATCAGTAGTGGACGTTTATGTACTGATAACGATCCCAGTAAGGGCTCATATACACGGACTGCACGTTGCTGACGGCAAGTCAACTGCAACCGTCGACGGCTGCCGTCGATTGCAGCCGACGAGTCGACAGCTGCTGTCGACTGCAGTCAACGCTTTAACGGCTGCCGTCGACTGCAGCCGACGCATCGACGGATGCTGTCTACTGCTGTCCACGGCAGCCGTCGACGGGTGAAGTTTCCTTGTCGACGGCAACGTGCAGTCCGTGTATGAATATGAGCCCTTAGGGCCCTTAGGGCTCATATACACGCAAATTTGTTGTAATTTTTCACGATATAAAAACTTTCTACTCTTTGGTTAAAGTTCACTTCATCAGTTCAGTACCGTCATCGTGAACAGTATCTAAACATTGTCAACATGCTCAACGCGTTTACGACTTTTATGAATACTTAAGTACCTTCCTACTTATGTCTGAGGAATTCTTGTGAACCGATGAGTTTACCAGGGTACCACATTAAGCTAGGGCAGCCTGGTGGCCCCCTCTTCTGCTAAATGCTTTTCCGAATGATTTACCATCCATAGCATTTTGCTGCTGACTGTACCTACCTAACACACGTCGTTACGTACAGCAAGGTAGGTCCCTGATGTATAGGTATCCAAGTACCAGATATAAAATTGTTACAACTGGGTAATATGACATTATTCACACGTGTCGCTAATATGAAAATGTATTTTATACGCACGTGCCTCTCGAGAATAAAACCAACAGCGGTATTATTTAGACATAAAATCATTTATTTTACGAAAATGTGTGATTCGGCAACAAAATGGGCCTCTAGGGAAAACGCCGTGATCTGACTTATGCTTAACGAGCTTTGAGGTTGATTCGGCTTGGTTTAGGATCTCGCTTTTGTTTTTGGTTGATCGTCATTAAGGTGTTTTAATTTAATTCCTTGTTAAATTTCTGGAAATGAATAAAATACCAGAATTCTCGCCGTTTTCCTTCACACGGTACAAGGTCTCCTTGCAGCGCTTGCCCTAAAATAAAATGAACAGAGCTATAAGCTATATTTTTATAAATAATCATCGGTAGGATCATATTGCATATGGTATGCTTAGGTACTCTAAAGCATACTTCTAATAATATCACTCATACAATTCATTTTGAATGTAATTTGACAAACTACGATAGTTTTTATAGTATCTATAATAGACTCAGGCTGAATAGATTTTTATACTAACTTGTATAATAATTACGTATTCCGATTGATTAATCATCAAATTAGTTCTTATTCAACCGAATCGGTATCAAAAGCCAAATAAATTATGTTAGATTTGCATTATAATGATCCTGACATATAATTCAGAAGAAGCAAAGTCCAACACCAAGAGTAAACTCAACTACATCATACTCTGTTTTGGCTCGAAACAATGTTTAATCTAGTAAATTAAGTTAAACTTTTAAAGCGCAGTGTAACTTGTTTTACTTAAAAAGCTACAAAGTGCATGTTCTCAAGAACTACAATATAACGAAATATCCTTTTACCGCGCAAGAGCTATTTTGTTTTCGAAACATACTCCGTGGTGAAGAGGTTAGACTATAAAGCTTCGAATACAGCTAGTCTCGTCTTTGTAAAGTACTGTCGAGGGCTTTCGCTAGTGCTGTCCTCTTCAAGCGTAAATTCTTTGTTGTTAAATAATAAAATTAACGTTGCTTTCCACAGCCCCTCACTATGGCAATGTGTCATGGTATTTGGTTCAGACTATACAATGGTAGGTTTTTTTCGCCTTAGGTAAATTTTATGCAAGAGTCACGCAGTCAGGTGAGGTAAGGTAGGTGGTCCTAAGGTGGTAAAACTATTTGAAAGTAGGTTAAAACTATAAAAATATTTCAGTTACTTAAATTTAGTTAAATCATGTCGGTATTGGTTAGAGAAATAGTCAGTGTATTGCACCGTTCTCTATGATAAAAGACGAAATAAAAAGTTGCCAGAAACTAAAACACCCTGTCAAAAACTGTATAAAAAATATTTTGAATTTCCAGCTTTTGCGATAGGTGATCGTATCATTCGTACAGTCGAATTCAAAAATACTCGACCGCAAACCAAAAAGAACACCTACATTCCAACATTCAAAGAGAGAAATAAAAGTTTAGTAAAATACATTTATCAGGAACGTATCGAACGCTTCGACTGCCAGAAACGAAAACAACAAAACAAGCAATTTAGAATATCCCGTAAACACTGACGGATTTTGCGGAACTCGTCGACATTATTTTCTTTGTAGAAATATGGCCAATGCGAGAAAAAGTTGTTTATTTGGCAATATGACTAAATAGTATAATTAATTAGTTTTTTTTTAGGGTTCCATACCTCAAAAGGAAAAAGGAACCCCTATAGGATCACTTTGTGGTCCGTCTGTCTGTCTGTCTGTCCGTCTGTCCGTCTGTCAACCCTCTTCTCAGGAACGCGTGGACGTATCGAGTTGAAATTAACGTTAAATACTCAAATCCGTAACCTCTTGAAGCTGCGATATAAATAAAACTTCTAAGTCAGCGCACTCAAAAGTTATAGCCGTTTATGTCAGAATATTTTGAAATTTCCAAAGGAATCACATGCACACAAAACCTATACGGTACTTCCCGTAGACCTAGAATCATGAAATTTGGTGAGCAGCAAGGTCTTATAGCACAAGTAAAGGGGAAAATCCGAAAATAGTAAATTTGTAGATTATTCACAAAAAAAATACTTATGATTCTCGCCATGGATCAAAACCTATAAGGGCACTTCTCGTTGACGTAGAATCATAAAATTCAAGAAGCAAGGTCTTATAGTACAAGTAAAGGAAAAAATCCTCCTATATTATATAATCCTAAAAAAATGTTATTGTTTCGCTCCCTTGACCAAAATATACAGGGTACCACTTCATGTTGACCTAGAATCATGATATTTGGCAAGAAACAAGGTCTTACAATTAAACGGAACCCTTAGTGCGCAAGTCCGACTCGCACCTAACGTTTAATTTTTTATAGTCTATAGACTTTCGGTTTTAATAAATTAAACATCTGTTGGTTTGGTTCTTAATTTTTACCGGTCCGTCTAGATTCAGTGATCTTGAGTATGGATTGGGCATAGTTTACGAAAACTATAAAAAGTTTACGTTCCAATCCATATTAGCGCCTTGCAGCGCCCCTACTAGATACTGAGAGGAATTATTTTCGTAGCATGACAGCCATCCTATAGTTTCACTACGCACTATTTGACAAGTAAGCGGTAATAAACTGTCATGTTCCAGAAAACTTTTTCCATTTTGGTAATTTTAAATTATTGTAATTTTATTTATTTGGCCTATCAGTGGGTGTTACAATAATTACTCTTACTATAGAGTGATCAAATTTGTGTACGACTTCTTACTTCTTATTATCCTTTAATATCTCAATCCCTCTTAATTTAAGGATAATTACGTTATTGTTTGTTTTAATGCGTGTTATGAGTATACTGATTAATTTATTTAAAATTTTGCTTGCACAGACTGTTCATTATTTTATCATGCTGTGTACACATAGGTACTTTGAAATACAATCTAGACCAATTTTTTGTGTTTCTTTCACTATGTTTCTATTTGATTGTATTCCGTTTTGTGTGACATCCTACTTCCTACTTATTATAAAGCCGAAAGTTTGTGAAATCTGAATTTTTGCTACCTAGGACCTACAAATCTACTAAATAGATCAAGATGAAATTTGGCGTAAGATTAGAGCAAATCTAACTTAGACAATAGGCTACTTATTATACCGAAAATACACATCCGAAGCCGCGGGCAGAAGCTAAAAAACAAATTAATCTTAAAAAAAAATTGGTTGTTTGTAAAGTAGGTTTACGATCGAGATGTTTACGTGATAACGTCTTATTTGCCGCTAGAGTGAGAGAGACGGAAGATCGGTCCACTCACTCGAACGCTATGCCAGCCTCCGCTCGTGAGGATTCCGCGTGACAAGTTTCACGGAATGACTGGCAGCGCTCGAGATGAGACGGGAGATCGGTCCGTCTCTCTCTCGTTATACCTGCGATCGCGCTCGTGAGGTTTTGGTGTGACACAAGTTTCTGAAGATGTCACATGACTAAAACGATTTTAAAGACGTTATCACGTCAAAAATACAAGCTTTTCAAAGTAGCTAATTGCTCAACCAGATACTGGTGGAAAATGCATGCTGCACTGCATGCAAGATATCTTTGGTAGTTCTGGTGCAAACTCATACTAGCTTACTTAGAACTGAGTGTCTAAACACGGGTACAAAAACAAACCATGGGCTTAACATTCTAGCATGAACGTACTATTTTCTAGAACCCTTTGCTAAATTGTCAACTCACCGTGTGAGGTAGCAAACGAGGTTGAAGCAAACGAGCTACTCATGTGTTCACGTTTCTTTCAGTTGCCATTACGTATTTTAGAAAATAGCTGGACAGTTTACTAGCGCCGAAACAAGTAGAGCTTTTGCAATGAAATGAGATTACTGATAGGGGCCCGTACTCATAAAAACGAAATCGAAGTTTCTTATTCGTTTTCGAGCAAACGCTAATCGTGTAAGCGACATAGGAGTTGGTTTTGCACGCACATGAAAAAGAAACTTCGATTTTCCTTTTCCGAGGGTTTCGAATCGAATCGAACTTCTTTTTTCGTTAACTTTGTACTACCTATATCGAAAGTGTATTTTAACTTTTATTTGATTTCTTAATGTAGATACTAAAATAAATGACTACCTACTATATTTTAATAATGCGTTTCAACGCAATTTAACATTTTTTATTGTTCTCTAATTCAATTTGGTGAGTAAATCGGCTGAGTAAGAACTCACGTAATTTGAAATTTCTAACGTTTAAAAGAGTCCTGAAGGTCTAAAGAAAATAAAGCACGTTGAGTTTTGAGGTGAGTTTTAGAGTGTGAAACTCTAAAACTGAACTCAAAACTCGAAGTGCTTGATTACCTTTGTCTCCCTTTGTCTCAGTCATCACCCGCTGCAGAGATCGATAATCAGCGACTTCAGTTGAAAGTGGCGTCAGAGCAAGACCTCGCACGCAAGTGGCCGCCACCGCAAGTGGCTCGTCTGCTACCACCTCAACATCGCGTTCTCTACGCTCAGAATTAAATTTTAATTAATGCTATACAAGTTTCCCGCTCGAGAACAGAAGTGGGTTCACTTTTGACACAGTTAGTGATGTGATCGTGCACACTTTGGTTAACTGCGACTGCACAGAAGGAAACGAACATATTGGGCTAATTAAGGACACTTGACTGATGGCCCATTTTGTCTCGTCGCGGTACCAGAAAGATCCTATAGTCTATACTTGTAAGCAAATCGTAAACATATACCTTTGAAATCGTTAATATTTACCTACTACGTAAACAAAGCTTGGTGTTAGTGTGGAGAGATGTCTTTTTTAATTTTATTTCACGCACACAATCCCTACATATTAAATGGCAAATAAATGATTTTGTATTTTTTTTTTGTTGTATTTGTAACAACACTAAGAATAATATAGTACCTAGACGACCACTGTGGCGCAGCGGGCAAAGGTCCGCCTGCGACGGGGGCGGGTTTGATCCCCGCCTCGGGACAAATGTTTGTACGATCTGCAGATATTTGTTCAGGGTGTTCCGGATGTTTTCTATGTATAATAAAAAATATCGATGTATGTAGTGTATATTGTATTATGTCTATCAGTTATCTAGTACCCATAACACAAGCTCTGCTTAGCTCAGGGCTAGATAATGCTGTGTGAATTGTCCAGCAATATTTATATTTATTTAGGTATAGGACCCAAAATATCATATACTTTCTGTCAAGGCCTAGATCCCAAAATATTTGTGGAAGTTAACCTGCTAAAATAGACCTTATTAGCCTATTCATCCCTTCCCTAGTTGGAGCCCGGTAGGCCGGAATTTGCATGAAACATTGGATATTATACAAGCATTTCGTATTCTATTAATGGTAGACTTCAAAGCGCGGGTAGAATACATACTCAATTTGAATGCGTGATAGAGTGTGTTTTTGAGTGTCGTTGTGGATTCGAGTGTAATTGAAGGATGAGGTGGAGTCATTGAAAAATATACCTTTTATCTTTCATCTCTCGTTTCAAAATTCTTTGAGGACAAACACAATAAAACTCATTGTGTTTTGGGGGTTGTAGGCATTGTAAGTTTGTTTTGTCTATTGGCGATATTGTACTGTTTTTGTTATAAATGGAAATTTGTTGCGGACTAGAACTGACTACATTAAAATGTTGATATGAGGCAAGGATTGCTAAAATTCTCAGAGAATAATCTACGAGTCGACTGTCAATGCTGATTCACGATCGATCTGTCATTACGTAAATTTTGGCAAGAAACTTATAAAACGTAAACAATTACAATGACAATAGCAATTGATTGTGAATTACCTCACCGGGTCTCTCTGTAAACAATACTACAAAATTTAACACGTACGTAACTCTACATTAAACTAGTTCAAAACTTCTGAATCGTTACTGATCGTTACACATGTTCGTTCAGAATGAACCATGCCCACCATTATTCTAATAGGCACTTAGAAAGTTTACTCTCATTTGTGAATATTTGAATTGCACCCGTCGGACCCTCATCCAGCGCCTAATCAATTCCACCTCCATCTATCACAGCCTTTATTGAAACTTGTGCTTAAATCTGATCAAGATAAAAGACAATTTCGAACAAACTTGCAAATTGTTTGAATATTTTCCTTAGATCATCTAAATCCAGTCAATTTCCAAGTTTAAGTGCTCGGTGGAATTCATTAATCTGGTGATGAAACCGAATTCTTGGTAACTGGCTTGACGCGATGAAAAGTAAAGTTTCTTCGGCTATAACATAATAGTAAGCTAGCTTTGCGGAACTCTAGGCTAAAAAACACCTTCCTAGCGAATAAATGGATTAACTTGAATCCGTTCGGTATTGGATTCAAAACACCACGAATTTGGATTTCCAGAATGTTCTATTCATTCCAGTAAGCTAGAGTTTCATAGAACCTATGTTATGATTGCATTGGAATTACTCAGAAAATTGAAATATTAAAATAAATGTTTGCGTCCAGAATTCTACGCGGTATTACTACATGGAGGACCTAATTTATATGCACCCTACAAACACAAATTAAGCTTTCCATATGTGGTAATAAGCACCTCATTTCCTTGTTTGTTCGTGTTCGTGCTGCCCATAGTTATCCGGCTGCCACCGCTTTGTTTTTAACCGACTTCAAAAAAGGAGAAGGTTTTATGTTCGGCTGTATGTATGTTTGTTTCATTTATGTTCGCCATATTCTCCGTCAGTCGTGGATCGAAAATAATGAAAATTTTACTATTATGTATAGAAAATGAGATGACGGTACCATTAAAATTTGATTCCCAGGGTTTTTGTCCCGCGAAACTTATACAAAGGGAATTTTAAGTCGATTTTACCTTTTCAAAATACTCAACTTATTTTGGGTTGCTTTCTAATACCATTAGAACAACTGCAAGAAAAGCTTGGTAGACCTAGGGATTGAAACTAAACTCCTATTTCTTCGTTTCTTTCCCTTCACATAAAAAATCACAAGACATTTTTACAATTCATCGTAACGAGGCAAAGCTTGAACAAAACGCTCCCTGGACGAGCGAGATAAATCGCCGAAAAAGCGCCGACAGAAAGTGGCACTAACAGAACTCATTGTCGTAAACTCCCGCCCGATCGGCCGGAGAATTGGAACAAGTGTGTACAATTGTTTTGGATTTGAGTACTCGTATTCTTTGCGAACTTTTCAGATTCGGGATGATTTTTACTGATTCAGGGAAGAGAAACATGTTTGCCTCTGGAGACAAATTATTGTCATCGCTTTACAATGGTGCCTTTAAAAGTTGGATAGGTATAAACTGGGGGGAGGGGGGGGGGTGTATTAAACGTTAATGACGAGATGTGATCGTGACATTTCCTTTTTATGTGGAGATGCGTAATTCCCTGTACGCACGATAGAGGCAGTGTACCAAATTGTATAGAAAAAGAGACGGCACGATCACGTATCGATAACGTCAAATAAGACTCACCTCTAGTGCCCGAGCGGTTTCATATCAAAATTCAAGAAAACACAGAAGCAGATTTTTGCTATGGAGAAAGTTAATGTGACTCAGCTTAGGTAGGAATATTCAACCCAATAAATACAGCAGAGCATAATGAACGTCAGAAACTTTGGAAACTATCATGGTTATTAACACTAAAAGCACTTATAACTAAAACACTAGCTATTAAACCCACTTAAAACAACACAAATCATACTTCCCGCTTTTAGTATTAAATTTTAACAAGTCTGTGAATGCGTTTTTCTTGCTTGGTTCACAGTACTCGTAGTAGCAAAGAGTTCGAAAGTTGGCCGTGTGTCACCCCCGTGCCTTGGTGCGCACGTTAAGCCGTTGGTCCTGCGCCTGGCCTCTCCCCAGTCATGTCGGTCTACCGTCCCATTGAAATATGAGAGTGAGGCAAACCTGTGTTTGCGCACATACTTGTGCACTATAATAATGTCCTACGCACACTACTAGTCTCCGTTGAGAATGGTCACGGCCGTGGCTGAAATTTCTTCTCTGTGAGCCCCTTACAGACCCGTGGATTCCGTGGTTTAGATAGATAGGTAGTTGCATTTATGCACAAACAAAGCTTTGAATAGTAGGTATGTAGTTACACACAGAAACGATATAGCGAAATAGTTCATTTCGCTACGGACTTCAAACACGCAAAGCTTTATTTTGAAGTACATAAAAGTTCCTCTCTACAAAGAAAAATAGAAATAAGTATTTTCTTTACAAAACTGTATTGAAAGTTGAAAGCTCCGTGAAACAAACAAAAAGGAACCTTTCATGCTACAAAATAAAATCAATATTTATTTACTTTGCTACCCCTACCCTGTTTACTAACGAGCTGTTACCTGGGACAGTACAATAAGGTAGAAATCTGACTCAGTTAAACGTTCGGGAACGATTTCTGTAATCTAAAGATTCATTAGGTAGGTGAAATGCTAATTTACCACAAGAAACGTAATTCACTAAACTTGCTTACGTATAGATGCACAGAAGGTTATCAAACAGTTTTCTTTATTTATTAGTAAACTATTCGAAAATGATGATGATGATTATATGTAGTTAGAATACCTATATTATATTAGCTACACTTCTGCTGTTTTCTTGTTATTATAGTGCGTAAGCCTCGCACTCTGGCTAATTTTTACACTTCTGCTGGTGCTGTACAAGGTGCACCCAATACACCTGACCGGTCAGCCGGTCTTAATGAGAGAATTTTTTTCCACGGAAATAGAATTCTACTACTCTTGCCACTTTCATATTTTTCACCGATTTTTGAAGAAAAACGAATACTATAAAATCAGGCAGGTTTTATAATATGTGTACGTAGAAAGCCTAGAATTAAATTTCATAATCCACATGTCATTATGAGTCGTCTAAATGTGATTTTGTTGCGTGAATGTCGCGAAGCAGCGCGCAATTTTCTACTGCAATAACTCTACCTTTTTAAGCTCAGACTGTGGGCACTGCGATGCGGTTGCCATTAGTGGAAAAAGAAAATTCATTATGAATACTAAAAGTGGACTTACGTAATGGAACATAATTTCACCGAGAAAGCGAGTGAGAAATAGATGGTTTTATTTACAACCCGAAATTACCTGCCATCCTTAGCAGCACACGTACGGCCACAGTTGGACGAGCCTCCCACAAACAGGGCGGGTTACCGCGGGGCCCGCGGGCGGGTATTGGGCGGTTCTTCGTTGGCTGGCCCGGCTCGGCCCCGATACCGACACCGCAGCGGTGGACGCATAATTAAATGAAATTGTATGGCACACTGTCTCATTGGCCCCTCCCGACACCGACATGCCGCCGCCGGCGCCGACATGTCGTCGCAACAGTCTCCCACTTGTGTCGGGCTGGCATCGTAGTACGTATGAGTTGTGTACGCAAGCTGCTGTGTGGTGCCGGCTTGGAATTTGCACCACCCCATCTCTTCCCGTAGGTGTCGTAAGAAGCGACTAAGGGATATCCACCGGGGACCACAGCGCCCCCTGCAGAACGATTCTACCACCAAACTACGATCCCCAACCCGCATGCCCAGCGTGAGGATTATGGGCACCCCCATAAGATAAAAGCCATATAGGCGCTTATCAGGGGGAGCCCTGCGTCCGGCAGTGGACCAATATAGGCTGCTCAACAGCCTATATTGGTCCACTGGTGAGGTAAGGAGGCAAGCTTCTATATGGGCGTGCGTGCGAGGTCTCTGCGGAATTACAAAGCCGTCGTGTCGTGTCGGTCAAATGAAGAATGTAGCTGTCAGTGCAGTGTCGTCGAGTACTGTCGGTGTCGGTATCGGTGCCGGGCCGGCCAATGAAGATATGCCCAATCACCACGCTTAGCAGGAGGACTGGTGACTGCAGTTGAGGTGTTAAAATGACACAAGTGATACCTGAGCTATCCTACTAATATTATAAATGCGAAAATATGTGAAATTAGAAATGTTTATTACCTAGAATCTCCAAAACTACTGAACAGTTCAAGATGAAATTTGGCATACACTTAGAACGTAGTCAAACTTAGACAATAGGCTACTTATTATACCGAAAATACGCGTGCGAAGCCGCGGGCAGAAGCTAGTAGGTACATATAATTCTGACAGTGTATCTTTGTTTAATCCGTCACACCTATTTTAGAAGTCGTAACCGCGCTTGTGGTTTTAGTGGTGAATAGTTTAGTTTATTCAGTTGATAGTTTTACCTCTTAGAATACATTTAATTTTGTGTTTCTAGTTTCGAATAGATGGTACTTACACACCAGTTTAATTCATAATATGAATCAGATATGTACTTTATTTGCGAACGGCAATCGCTCTGATAGTTAAATTGAATTGAAGAGAAACAATTAAGTAACACTTTATTTCTTACTAGCTGTAACCCGCAACTTCTTAAGCGTGGTAGGTAGGGTACCTACCTTACTAAAGGACCCATCAGTGAACGAAATAAACATTTACATATAAAAAGCGAATACATCTGTGACTTCTTACAGACGAAGTATTTATATTATCCATATAAGTAGGTACATACCTTTAGCAATTAATTAAATGATTCCTTTTTTTTGCTGGAGAAGAAAAACATTTGTTTAATTTTCATATTTTCCAAAGCAGATATGACAACCATGACAACATCACAAATTCAATAACAATTTGGACAAAAATAGACAACATTGCATAGACGGACTTTTTATCTACAATGTTTTAGTTTCTCGTTGGAAGTGATGTGTAAATGATCAAACCCTTCTTTCAATTCTCAATCGGGGGCGAAGCCCTAACAAAAAGTATTTGACTATTATTTAAGTTAGGCTACATTCTAAATGTGTGCCAAATTTCATTTTGATTTGTTAAATAGTTTTGGAAATCCTAGCTAACAAAAATTTCACATTTTACATTTTTCTTGAAAATTTTACTATCTATGTATTTGGTAATAATTTCATTTAAAATTTTATTTGTCCATGAGTTTATTTTGTAAGCCCAAAGAAATAAAAGTTATTGATACTTATTATATGCATCCCTAAAAACGTTAAAAAGAAAATACCCAAGTTGCTCTCTGAAAATAATTAATAGTGTGGTTTTTAGCTTAGCTTGCGACCGCCGTTCTAAGTTTATTAGCTCTCCGTTCGGCTAAGTCCATCTACGATCAAAAGGTGGTACTTATCCTTTGCTAGGTGCGATTGTACGTTCTAATGGATTTTACTACCACCCATGATTTATATAGGCACTTGGAGAGGAAATGGCGTCCATATTTCAGATTAAACTCGAAATTTCGAAGAAAAGGTACCAAGGGGTAGAGACCTAACTATAAAGTTTTTTGTTATTATAGTGCGTAACCCCACACTAAGGGCAATTTCTAAGAAATCAAATAATATCGCAAAAATTTTCGACTTCGACGGGACTTGAATTTTTGCGATATTATTTGATTACCTAACTATAAAGATACCTGGAATACCCGTAATCGAAATGTATAGATGTTGATTTTATACTGAGACATGGCAATCTTAGTATTTAGAAAAAGAACATTGAGTTTATTTCTATAGCAGGTTTCTTTCTGATGCATGACAAGAGAGATATGGCCCGGTAGACTTAATGCACTGGGAGAACGTACCATCTACAGATTTTACTTGATCTATGTTCGTAATAGTTCCTTGGCCACAAGTGTTAACAACCTTGCAAGTAACAGTGACTCGTTGAAAATTTGGTAACTGGTTGATAAATCGACGATTGATATCATAGTTCAAAGTGATCACACCCTCAAATAACGTAAAAGGGAAAAACAGGAAAAACGCTGAGCAACGCTTACAAGAAAGACCCGGAAGTATATACGGCTCGACCGAACCTAAGTCCACAAATATTTAATTCATAAGTCAGTTCTTAAAGTTCCCATTCACTCGGTCCCTGGCGACTCATTCATTCACTGCCTTTCACTTTGTGAATGCCAAACTTTAATTTCTAGCCGTGGAATTTGCTCGCTTTACAATTAGCTCATGTATGCAGAGTGTAAATTGTACAGTTGAGCTGAAATGGCTGTGATAAGCCTTGAAATTACATATATACCTACATTTGTACATAGATTTGGAGGTTGAAACCCATTCGCAGTAATTTGTAAGTAGGTTTTAATCAGGGTGTGTCCGTTGGCGCGCGTGGCCGACAAAATAAAATCAAACTTTTGAGTTGAATTTGGTCATCTTAGTGGCAAAACGTGAGTCATTTAAAATATAAGTTATAACTGAAACAGTATTTTTTTTACAATGTCACGTCTGTTGTCCGAAGATGCAATCACTCGTATAAGATCTAACATCTCAAAAAAGAGATGTCGCTTTTACTCGTTACTCCTTAACCTCAATCTCTACGCATCTTAGACCTATCTATTAAAAAGTCTTGTCAACTAAGCACAAAAATATCTAACCTACAAATCACCTTCATAGTGATATCCCCTCATAGCTTTTATAATGAAAAATAGCAGCAGAAAAATGTCATAATACGCTGTAAGCTTAAAAGCATTTTCAGTATATGCATGCCGTACTAAATGAAAGTGTTTGAGGTTCCGTGTCCCATGATGCCTGCCCTGCTCCACCGTACCTTTCAATAACAAGCCGCGGCCCAGCTCGAGGGCTCTCCCTAATTCCCTTGTAATTAATTTAGAGAGCGTGCCTCGACTAGTAGAGCGGCCGCAAGCATCCGTCAAATAAAAGAGGTGTTTTATTTTTAGACCATGTGCTGTGTGTGACCATGTGCCGGTTTAAAATTTGCACCACCCCAACTCTTCTCGTGGATGTTGTAAGAGGCGACTAAGGGATATCCACCGGGGGCGGGCAGCAGCGCCCCTGCAGAACAATTCTACCACCGAACTGCGATCCCCAACTCGCATGCCCAGCGTGGGAATTATGGGCATTACCCCCCATGTGATAAAAGCCAATAAGGCGCTTATTAAGAGGTCTGCGTCCAGTATTGGACCACTACAGGCTATTGAGGAGGTTGAGGTTGAAGTTTACAATTCAAAACAGAAGAGGGAGAATGATTGGACATCATATACGACATGACAACTTCATAAGTAACATCATAGAAGGAAAAGTAGGACGAGGAAGAGGAAGATCAGGAATTAGCTATATGAGTCAGACCAAGGAGAAATTACGCAATTATATGTCATGTCATATAGAGAAGGAAAATGCAATAGAGCAAAGTGGAGGAAATGGCATCATAACAACGACAAGAGCTCTTTAATTTATAATAGACTTATAGACACTCGTTCAACCATTCACCATCCATACAGGCATTATCTTTACACAGTTTTCTTTTTAAACACTTTTAAAAAAATAACCCTTGTGCTGCCATTAGTGAGATGTTTCTACAGGTAAACAAGAACAAAATTTAAAAAAATTTAAACCTTCCGACAGATTTTCATGAAACGTGGCTAAGAACACTCAGGAGAAAATTATCTATGACACAAAAAATAACTAAACGAAAATCGGTTCATCCGTATGGGAGCTGCGATACCACAGACAGATACACAGACAGACACATTAAACTTATAACACCCCTCTCTTTTTGCGTCGGGGGTTAAAAATAGGACTAGGTATCTACGACATATTGCAACAACTTGACAACTTGACTTGATCTTATGTGGACATGACATGTCATTGACAACCTACCTCCTCTGCGTGAAAAATCAACGCCATCTATTAGTAATTATTTATAAGCTAAATAGGAGTTTTTCCTTTTTGGAAAATGGCTCATTGTTGTTCTCTGTTTTATATGTACTTATATTATTTTACACGGAGGACTTTTTTCTTTTGACTATGGATTTCCTAACGCCAAATGCGTACTATACTCTTCTGTCTCTCAAGAGAAATAGGGCAACCCTATACCAACCCACGCTACTTAACCAGAACCTGATAAGATACTCTATCCCGAGTGTACAAGGTTGATATTTGCATGAATCCAAGAACATCCAGCATTAATTTGATCATGACTTGGTACATGGGCTTTGTAAAATCGCTGGCAAAGTTTAAATTTGTTAACCCTTACACGTAAAGTAATAATGCGTAAGAGTTAATAAATTAGGTTAACTTCTCAAGCTCAGCTACCTGCGAAATAGATTAACACGCTCCAGATGTAGATACATAACGTTCTTATAAAATGCTCGGTAACAAATAATTAAACCAAAATTTAAAATAAATTAACTCTAGTCTCTTTCCCCGGTTTTTTACCCTATAATTAACTAGCCCATGGCTTTGCTCGCACAATTCCGGGATAAAAAGTTACCAATGTCCGTCCCCGGGTTAAGATCTATCACCATGCCAAACTTCAATAAGATCGTTCAGCTGTTTAGGCGAGTAGGTGTAACAGACAGACAGACTTACTTTCGAATTTATAATTAGTATCTATAGAAGTATTATACGTACTTACCAATATTTTATTCCACAAAAGATGTAGCCGATTTGTTGCTTTGAGTCCACAAAACATATTATAGGTCCTTCTTGAATAAACAATAATTTTACAGATTAATTATGAAGATCAATGTTTGAGTCCAGCTCACCAAAATTGTACTTTTTATTTGATTTGTAGTCTTAACCTACTGTTCCTAACGACAAAGGCTTCTCTTTTCCCCTTCCTTCGATCAATGCAGTACCATACTTTACTTACACTACACCCAAGACTGATGAAATTACCCTACAATAGACCATCATATTATTACACTAGACGATCGCCTCGCGGTTTCACCCGCGTAGTTCCCGTTCCCGTGGGAATTCCGGGATAAAATATAGCCTATGTCACTCCCTGAAAAGTAAGCTTCCTAACGGTGAAAGAATTTTTCAAATCGGTCCAGTAGTTTCGGAGCCTATTCAATTCATACAAACAAACAAACAAACAAAAAATCAAACCTTTCCTCTTTATAATATTAAGTACTAGACGATCGCCTCGCGGTTTCACCCGCGTAGTTCCCGTTCCCGTGGGAATTCCGGGATAAAATATAGCCTATGTCACTCCCTGAAAAGTAAGCTTCCTAACGGTGAAAGAATTTTTCAAATCGGTCCAGTAGTTTCGGAGCCTATTCAATTCATACAAACAAACAAACAAAAAATCAAACCTTTCCTCTTTATAATATTAGTATAGATAGACTAAACACAAAAAAGAACACATTGCCAAGCCATTTAATTTAAATTAATTTTAATTCAGAAAAAACTATAAAAAATGGCGCGGGTGTCAGATTTCAATTTTAAATTTACGATTTTTTTTTAAATTTCTTCTAAACTTGGTTAGTTTATGGTTTTAACGTCAGCTTGACACTGTCAGTCAACTTTTAAGATATTGACGTGGCTGAAAAGTGACATGGCGGAAAATCGGCCATAATATGGTCGCTTGCCACACAACGGTTTCATTTGACAGGCCATATTATGGCCTCTTGCCACGGGAGAGGATAGCTAATTACTAGGTGCCACATCAGCCATCATCACTCAAAAACCACAGAGTAGGTCGAGCTCGATATTATCAATACAGAAAAACCATACAAACCTTTAATTAAGATAAAGCCAAAATCGGATATTGGATTTATCAGATTGAAATACAGCAGCTAATTAAGCCTTTTCGGGGGAAAGTCACGAAATTTCGGTGAAAACGTACGAGTTATATTATAAATGCGAAGGTACGACAGGCTGTCTGATAAGTTTTCACGATAATGTCTAAGATTTTACTAAATTAAATAAAGCGTGGCGACAAATTGTATCGTAAGATAGTTATTGGCTAACTTTTATTTACAATAATTAAAAAAATATATAGGTAATAATGTTTATCTTTAGTTGTGATAATGAAATAAGTTATTAGCTTAGCTACCTTTCAAGATGCATGGCGCCCTAACAGAGCTCCTTACAAAAATTTTAAGACCTCTCACATTGTATTAGGATTGCAAAATATTTACTTGAATACTTGAACTTTCTAAGGAAGTTATTGGCTAACAGGCTAAGTATTCAGTTTGTTATTCTATTTGTTCACGAATGGTACCTATGCGTCGCACATTGGTTAATTTTCTTTTGTTTTTTATTCGTATTCAAAATTAGCTACCACGTGACCGAAGCCGCGGGCAGAAGCTAGTAGATAACAACGGGGAATAACGCAGAATAACATAAAATTCCCTTTCAAATCTAAATCTGTACCAACGTAAGCAAATAAAGTAATCGGTGAAGATATCGAAGGTACCTCCTCTCGCATATTGCATATTTTTGCATCCCGAGGGAATTCCCGTTTTCGATTCGGCATAAATTGCATGTGATTTCTTCAGATAAATACATTCCAATTGCAATGGGTTTATGGATACGGAATGGAACATACGTAATTCGGGTGAATATATAATTTACATTATTCAAGGGATCCACAGAGATCCGAGGACAATCAGATGGAAGAAAGACGAGAAAATTTAGAAAAAGAAAAAGAGGTAGAAAGCGGAGCTTCGCAATTTGTAAGGTATTTTTTTGTAGCTTAACGCATTCACTGCCCAGCCTCTGCGGCTCCACCCACAGGGGCACGCCGCATGAAAGTGTTAAGTTATTGGCTTTCTGTTGCGCAATTATAAATGAATGAGCGTAATTGAATCGTTCATTCATAGTTAGGGAGCAAAAGAATTTGTATCGAATTGATGACAAAACACGAAATAAGAAGAAACTTTTTACCCATACTGTCATGTTTCTATGTTTACCTACCTGGCACTGGGGCACACCTGCCCTTCTAAACAATGTATTTTTCTTGTAAGCAATGTATTTTCTGTGTGTGTATTAACTCTGTAATTTGCGTGTTTTATATGGGCCACAAAGGGTCTGAAATAAACGAATTTTATTTTCTTATTTTATTTTAGGTGTACATAGAGTAAAATTCAATTCAATAAGTATAACTCTAAGCAATAGTCTGATAAAGTCTCAGTTTTTAGGGTTTCGTACCTCAAAAGGAAAAAAGAACCCTTATAAGATCACTTTGTTGTCCGTCTGTCTGTCTGTCGGGCCGTCTGTCAATCCTCTTAGTTCAGGAACGCGTGAAGGTATCAAACTGAAATTAACATCAAATACCTACTCAAGTCCGTAACCTCTTGGAGCCGTAATATGAATAAACCTTCTAAGTCAACGCAATCAAAAGTTACAGCCGTTTATGTCCGAATGTTTTGAAATTTGCAAGGGAATCACATGCGCACAAAACCTATAGGATACTTCCCGCAGACCTAGAATCATGAAATTTTGGCAGAAGCAAGGTTTTATAGCATAAGTAATGGAAAAAATCCGAAAACCGTAAAATAGTAGTTTATTCAAGAAACAATTAAGTACCTACTTTTGATTCTTGCCATGAACCAAAATCTATAGGGTACTTCCCGTAGACCATGAAATTTGGCAAGAAGCAATATGTTACAATTGTACGGAACCCTCACTTGACGTTTTATTTTCTTTATTATTGAGCTCTTTACATAACTATTATCGTTTTAATTGCTTTATTCCTAGAACAGTTCGACTGCCTATAACAATAGAAAAAAGACTCTTTTGAAACTAAAGAGCAGCACAATTCTACGACCTATTTTATCCAAATAAAAGAAATACAGAGCTACCAATCACCGGTATTCATTAGCAGAACAAAGAAAGGCACTGAAGTACATAACAATCGAGACCCAATCGAGTCCGCTTTATTAGATACGTATAGACTTATTTCTCGACGTGATTTGTTATGATTGCCGAAGATTGTCGAAGATTACCGAACCGCGCTGTCCAAAGGTAATATTTAATTCGAGTGAATGAAATTGATTAATGAGTGAACGAATGAACGATTAACGACGTTTTTATCAAGAGAAATTTCGGTCGGGGGTTTTAATTATAAAAAGAAATTAGTTTATGTCCAATGTATCAAAAAAAATTTGAGTACCTAAAGCTAAATCTTGGCGTGAGATTTCGCATAAAGTTACTATAGTCTGGTGTAGTGTGTAGTACCATAGATTAATAAATAGAACCTACGGTAAAAAATACTTTATTCACAAAGAAAATTACAACCAAATACTTAATAGAAATAAATTAGAACTAGTATTTACAATTGAAATCCATATCAATACCAGTCGTCACGTCCCCAAGTCTGGCTACATTGCCCCGCTGTATGGCAATGCTGATTGATGCGTTGCGCCAGATACTCACCAGCTCTCGGGTCAACCGTCGCTTCGACCAGACGCTCAGATATTTTTTTAAAAGCCCGATGCGCCTCGGTACCCTACGGACCTACTAGGGATTACTATCGACTCCAAGGGGAGCAAATGTGTAGGCTCAGTCGAGACCTGTATACCTACGTTTGTATATGAGTAGGTAGGTAAATATCAAACTGCCAAAAGTCCATTGTCGTCGGAAATTTACTTTTTGATTTAGTTGTAGGTTATCCATTTAAATCTTAAATTACCAGCTAACTTCAAAATCCATAAGTGCTAGGAATTGCTCTGAAAAATCTAATTAAAATGTATGGTAAAAATACCATGTTATAGTCTTTAACCCTTAATTTTATCGAATTATGCTAAAATAAAATATCTATCTTGTGAAGCCTTTGTTACCTACCAGTTTAAGCTTAGTTTGCATTTACCTACTAAGGGTTGGGAGTAAGTGGTACCTTCCTTACAACAAAGAAGTAATTCAGTAAAGAAAGTCATTTAAAGTAAATAAATTTCTGATAATTAATGACCTTAGAGTATCTGATGATAACGAAAACCTAACCTAAAAAATAATGTGTATTATTGTTAACGCGTACATTGCCCAGCCTCTGCAGTGCGACCCACAGGGACGCGCCGCTAACGCCGCCGCGGCTACAAGCAGTGCTAGATGTGGGTCGTTAGGTCGTAGGTCGTCGCAATGAAAGTGTTAACATCCTTGTCGCCCAAACCCTCTTAGGTATTCCAAATTAAACCCTAAATTACTGAACACACTTAGGCTGCTTTTCACTAAAATATAATCGGACAATTTGGCATCTTCGTCGGTTACTTTGACGTTTTACGAATGAAAACTTGTGTCAAAAACATCAGAACAACTGCTTATTTAAGGCACATACCCAACCCAGATCAGCGCCACCACCTATTTTATCTTATTACTAGCTGCGCCCCGCGGCTTCGCCCCGTGGAAATTTATGTTTCCAACTTTCTTAATTTTTTCTTTCCTATGAACCTTCTCCTGACAATAGCAAACACAACAACAAAAGAATTAGCGCAACCGGTCCAGCCGTTCACGCGTGATGCCGTGACCAAGGAAAACGGGTTTCATTTTTATATATATAGATTATATTATTAAACGAAGGAATTTTCGAAAATGGATTTTGCAGATACCTATCAAAAGCTTATTTTTAATGCCTCTGTAAAAGTTTTATTTTGTTTATTGTAGGCAGAGTGTAAACAGAGCAACTTCGCATCTCTGCCTACACCTTAACCATCTGTCGGTGAACTCGGGTCTAAGGAACGTAGTCATAAGATCTTTAGGTCTAAGTCGTCGTCATAATCGTGTAAGACAATATAATCTAAGTGCCTAATGTTGGTTGGTCAGTGTCTTGTCCTTTTGTGATAGCACTTGACAAGAAAGAAAGAGGTGCCGTAAGAAAAGCACTCGAGTCTCTCAGACCCGAGTAATATCTCCAAGGGCGCAATAGATTCCCACTGATTTATCAAGAGCCTGTTTTTGCTTTATCCCCAAGTTATTGTCATGAAAGTCTAATACATAATGTAATGGAATCTCTAGGATTTTCGGATAATGTTCGTGGTGAATCGTCTTGCGAGATATTTTGTTGGATATCTCGTTATATGTTTGTGAGACAATCGAGACTGAATAATATTTTTATGAATATGTACCTATTCTATTATATTAGAAAAAAGAAAATCTACCTACCTAATCTTAGCCTAGTACTATATCACATAGTTATTCTGTGTCTTAGCTACCTAGTGTGGGAATCATAGTGTTCTGTCACGTCGTTGAAGGTTAGAAGTGAAAACTGTATGAGAAATTGATGAAGAAAAAAGCTTTTCAATTTGGTTTTCGCAATATTTTGAGCAAAGGCTTACAAAACGTAACTGGAAACCGTATGCTTAGAAGACCAGACAAATATTTTTATACCTCATTTATTAAAATATTAGAGGTAATAAAGTGGCCAACCACATATAGCACTTAAAAACCCATAAAGTTTAACGGGTAAAAAAGCTTCAAATTATCTTCAGCAGCTAATTATCTATACCTGACATTGATAAAGCATTCGAAAAATGCACGCGGAGTGAGTTTTAGAATGGTTCATCTCTACCTGAGTAAGTGCCTACTTGATGTGTAGGTGTTACCTACCTACTCACTTATCTGTACCGACAATACCCGCTTTCGTGTGCTAGAAATGTGACTCGGCAGAACAATAGTGATCCCCAACAATAGTTTGTTATACGACTCTAACACGTACTACCAAGTTTTACAACACAATTGTAACTTATAATTGGATCTTAACTTACAAACACATGCTTAGTTTGCTGCTTGAATTTACTTTTCGAAGTTTATGATAAGTTATCTGTGTTACTACAACTTTCTTAAGCTGAAGGCACACCTTTTCGAACCGAATATACACAATAAATAATGCTGGATAATCCACACAGCATCATCTAGCTCCAAGCTAGGCAGAGCTTGTGTTATGAGTACTAGAAAACTAATATAAGTACTGAATACATTTTAATACATAAATTTTTTTCGAGAGGTAGACTAAAATGACCGAATGCGCAGAGAGAGCCGAAAGAAAGGAAACCCATTAATTCTGACGATTCGTTTGACTCAGCGCGGACGACATGTGTCCGAGGTTTCATACCATTTTCTTTAACGAATTCTTCTGGTGGTTCGTTCACGAGTATCGAGAAATACAACGTGTATCAAAACCTGTTTTTTTTTACATTTTGTTGTTTTCTGGGCGCGTTCGTTCCGGGAGAGGAAGTGGAAACAACCTTAATTTATATAAGTTAAAGTTAAGGTATGCTTGTTTTAATATAACGGTTTCCTACCCGCTCAAAATAGACGCTCTAAAATCGGCGAATTAGAAAAACGCAGGATTGTCCCGCGCCACAAAAATGGTGTTGAGAATGTTAGGTGCAACATGGCTATTTCGGTTGCTCCACAAGCAATCGTTGGCCAATGTGGTGTATCATTGTCATAGTTGACAATACAAATTAAATTCAGAGTTCGTGCTTTCAGTAATTGTTTTACTTGGCTTTCCTACTTTGCTTTCATGATATATTAAAATAATTCATACTCTCACCTCTCAGGCTCTTTACTTTACAAACTGCTAAAAGCAGAATTATCAAGTAAAATAATTAATTTATCGACGCGAAGACGTTCAAGGTGGAACTTTGATAAGCGCTTAAATTTTTAATAGCGGTTTTAAAGGCTTTTGGGGCAAAATCCAATTCCAAGGATGGAATGGACCTGCCAGTAACTACCTCATTTATCTTTAATTGCTAAGGGATGTAATGTTTACTTCTTTGTTTGTCGTTTTAACGTAATTATAGAAAACAGAATTTAGGCGCTGTATGCTTTTAAAAGGGAATTTATAGACTGCGATCAACGGAGGATCACGACAAAAAAGATTAAACTGCAATGTTTTCTAGGACCTTGTCTTACATTTGCAATTTGCATAGTCACCTACTCTTAAAACCACACTTGTCGAAAAATATGTAAAGTGTGCTTTAAACACAGAAGTGGAATATTTCTACATATTCTACACCAGCTTCAGTTACGTGAGGTACGTGACAGTTGGTTCACAGCTTAACTGTAGAAAGCGGAAGTAGAAAGCTGTTTAAAAGCAATTTAAAGCTCATGCCGACTGCGGCTAACGAATGTGCTAGAATAAACGCTGCTAATTGCAATTTGAAACTGTGCTTGAACATTCCGCTAGTTATTACAAGCAGAGTGAATCTGGTAAAATATTGGACAGCTCGGCATGCTTTTAAGTATTATATCTGGCTACTACTGTACCTACCTACTTTATGAAGTTTTTTTGGGGTAATTAGCTCTGTAATAATTAACTACCGCAAACTAGCTTCCACTCTTGGCTTTGCACGCGTTTTCCCTTATGAAAAGTAGCCCCGACATACATACATAATAACATAAAAAACAGTTCAGCCGTGCATATTTGGAAAGGTAACAGACAGACAGAGATACGGTCGACTTTATTACAAACTAGCTGTTACCCGTATCTTCGTTTGCATGGTGGATATGGATAGATTTCGCATAGACATTCATACATTTTTGTTTGTTATGTTCTATCATCGATTTTTTTCTCCTTAGGTCCGTTTCAAAAGCAAGCATTTCTTCAAGCAAATATCTACCATTTCAGCAAGAACTCTATTCCCTTGATTGTATAGGGTGTGGAAGCTCAAAATATGTTGGAAAACTCTTCAAACGGCAGCAGATTTTTGGCCTTTTGCAATCGACTTTGTTCTATGGTTTTTATTACTCAAAAAGTGCTCATTTATCGTTTGGAAGTCGAATTTCATATTACCTTTAATGTAATGTAAGAAATGTGTGTAATGTACCTAATGCACGTCAGGTTATAAGACATTACGAATAGGTGACTTTATGTAGAGGACGAAAAAGCTCGAAACGACTTTTGCTCCAATTAACTAACAACCTGACAAGGTAAAGGCATCTTGTTAACTTCTTCAATTTACCTTAGAGAAGATTGAAATGAACAAAAAATCTAGGTTGTTTCTCAGTCTTTATTTATTTCCTATTTTTACTTATGTTATTTGATACTTCTGACCTGGCGTGTCCCAGAGTCCTGTAAGGTCGAAAGATATAAAGCACTTTGAGGTTTTTAAATACACATCGTCGACAACATCATCAGGTGAGATTGAGGTCATATGAAGATACTATAAGATTTTTTTTTTCAAGTTTTGTTGGGAAGAGAAAACCTAGGCACGGACGGAATTTTACGCAACTGGAAATAATTCTCATCGCGTTCCCAAGCTGCGCCAATTAGCCTCCTGGACATTAGTTAGCTTTTCTTTTTTCGTGGGTTTAAAAAAACAATCTACGAGGACACTGGCTTCCTGACTGTTGCTCCTTTCGAAATAACTGTAATAATTTTGGGTAACAGAAGATGAAATTATTGAAACTATCATGGTCATTCACAAAAATCACGAGAATAACGAGACTGCCGAAATATAGGAAAACTCGCAGGGCTTTTACAGCCTTGTCAAATAACCGAGGGTAAAACACCAAATGATGAATGACCAGCTATTAAATTGTCCCAATGCATATAAAATTCACTTTCCGATCGGCCAAATGTGGGCACGTGCCAAACTTGGTGCGGGCCCCTGTCAATGGCAATGTTTTTGTGCCAATTGTGGCTGAATCAATTGTTGCTCGGGCAGTTAACTTGGATGTGAACGTAGCTTGCTGGATTATTATAGCCAGCGGTATTAATTTTAACGACCCCATCGATAATTATTTAATTTTATCAGCCAAATTCCCTGTTGCAGCTTACGTCTGCTATGGTGCTACGCTACGTAGCTTCGGCGGTATCGATACGAGCTAAGAGACCGACAAATGACTTTAAGTGTTTCTTTTCTTATGACTTACTTGCTGCATTCTTACTACCCGTTTTCCCGTAGGAATGAAGCATTTTCCCGCGGTAAAAAGTAGCCTATGTTCATCAGGAATAATGTGGGCGTCTAATGGTAAAACAATTTTTCAAATCGGTCCACTAGTTTCGGAGCCAATACAAACAAACAAACAATCAAATCTTTCCTCTTTATAATATTAGTATAGACTAGCTGCGCTCCACGGTGCTACCCGGATTGATAAACTTTTTTTCATTTGATCATCCTACGGGAACACTTCATGTTTCCGGGATCAACAACCTACGTTATAATAGTATCAAATTTCATCCAAATCCGTTCAGTCGTTTGATATAAAGTAGTAATTAAGATACATACAAACTATGTGTATAATGTGCAAAGTTTCCACTAGATCAGTGTACGTGCATATACCAATATCATAATTATTTTTATGACACTGATCTAACAAGATTAAATCGTAAAATACCAACGAGATTGATTAGATAACGTTTAATGAATCGTCAACGTTGTTAAGGATCTTGCTCTACATTTATTTACAACCATATTCGCTTCTGTAATACCTTAAATACGATTATTAAACCCAAGATGAAACTTAAAACCTTCCCCACAACTTTTCAATCTTGAAAGCGAACTACTTGCACAGCTTTGAGCCACAAAAGGCTTCAAAGCGCGCCTTTTGTATCGAAACTAGCAACTAAATAAGGTTTCAAGATTTAGAACGTTGTAATCTCTTATACTTAAAGCTTGGAGGTATAAGGGCCTTATTGTGGGTTTGGGCTTAAGGAATAATTAAGGGCTGCTTATGAGGTTTATAGTTTTCAATAATCCGCTTCTGTTGTCTATGGTGGCGAGGGTTTTGGGTTAAATCACTTAGTACTAAGCGAATTTTAAATGGTTATGTCGTTGAGTATGCGAGCCAATTTACACTGGTTTTGAACTTATATATTCCAGCTACTTCAAGATACATTTTTCGTCTATAAACCACATCACGAAGTGAATTTTTTGGCGTCGATAGTTGCTAGAAAATTCCACTAACAAATCAACGACAAGAAAGTGAATGCGCGGCGGTTTGTTTACGAATATTGTACTTTGAGTTTCGATTATAGGTATACACGTTTTAGTACTAACAAACCAGGATCATACAAACAAGTTCCAGGTTTTACTATATAGAGGAATTTGAACTTTACCAGTACTAGTGAACCTTAGTTTTGCAGTGACCCTATTGCAGCCAATAGATTAGCGGCCGTGTAGACCGGCATCGAAGCTGGGTGATTAAATTTAGTGCGAGATGCCATGCCGTTAGTGGTATACCGGCGAATGTAATTTGCAGTTCATGCTGGCACGTGGAGTATTTAATATACCTCAGATTGTAAATTAATATAAAACAAGATAATATGTAAGTATTTACAGTCCATTTTACAATCCTCGGTATATTTTGTAAATAAAGGAGTTGAAAGCCTATTATAAAAACTATTTTACGACACTGGTATCACTTAGCAAATCGCTAAATGTCGAAACAATGTATGGTTTAGACCGCCTTCAAACATCATTTAATTTAACTCTCATCCGTTTTTTAACATGAATTTGCACCTTTTTCGCTGCGCATGTCCAACTATGCGTTATTGAAGTTTTGACTTCAGTTTTGTTCGAAATATTTTTATCTTGGGGCTAGATGATGCTGTGTGGATTGTTCAGCATTATTAGTTATTTATTTTTATTGCAATCTAGTTGTCATTGTAAATCAATTTCGTATCGACCAAGGCATAAACATTAGCACTCTTATTTCTAGAAATGAAAATTTAATCACAAGCGATTTAATGTTTTAGAAACATAAAATTGTCCTCACAATTCCGAGAAATTGATTATATAAGCTCTACAAATTAAAAATCGGATTAAAGAAATCCCTTCTTAGAAGAAATTTTAATAAGAAATAAGGTTTGCTAAAGGGCTGGCCGAGTGCCGTAATCCTCTATAGGCAGTAAATTAGGGAGAATCGCCAAGGTTTTGGCCCAGTACCTACAAAATTGGAGAGTATCGTAAATATAGGCAGTATCGCCCTATATTTACCTGGCGGTAAGTGAGTGTTTGTCCGTAAGCATACATACGCACGTGCCTGTGCAATATTGGTAGAATGTGCGACAAGCATTTTAAATGAGAAAAATATACACTTATTTTCGGGAAGATTTTTACAAAATTTACTTTAACCCTGTTGTTATAAGCAGGGATGTTGCGGATGTCATTTTTTGACATCCGCGGAAGCGGATGAGGATGTGAATTTTTGGAAGCTCACATCCGCGGAAGCGGATGCGGATGTCTGTTTTTCTTAAGAGCAAATTTTCTTGCATATTTTACAAATAGCCTTATCTTGATCACTTTCACCCGATGTAAAATATCTCCATATCTCAATTTGCGTCGGTGGTGGCATTATACGTTATCTTCTTCAGTAAAGAACTGATAACAAACCAACAAAAGCAGAAATATTCCTTTATCCTGTAAGCGCACGCAACACTGTATGTGATTGATTTACTAACGCGAATATAAAGAAAAAATAATAACGCATTTTAACTTGTTTTTGATACTTCGCTCCTATTGGTAAATCAGCACGTGTTTTAGTGTAGCGCCACTCACCGGTCTGGCCCCTAATTTTCTTATTGTAAACTGTCGGACATCCGCTTTCGTATTACATCCGCATCGATTATTGGGAATGCGAAAGCGGATGCGGATATCAAAATTCAAAATCAAATGCGAGTATTCGCAACTCCCCTGGTTATAAGTTGTTGTTTTTGTTACAAGATTAACATGTTTTAACATAAAAAAAAAATAGATCAAACCCCGTTAGCAATATGATTTAAATATGAGTGAGTTGTAAGACCATAGAAATAATTATGTAAAATTTAAATTTGATTCAACAGTTAAAAATCATAGTGCAAGCGGTTAATTAATAGTAACCTTGTCTCTTCTCTTCCGATAAGGTTTGCTTGAAAAACTCTTTTTAGCCCGCCTTCGCCATTTCTTCTCTAATTTTATGTGTAAGAATATTTTATATAGTGGAATTAAGAATTAATTGTGGGTTAACTAATTAAACTTTCTTAAGTTACAAGTGAAGGAAAGAGGCGAGATAGCCAAAATCACTAATGATAGACCCATCAATCTCATACCCCCAGAGAGTGCCACAAAATCATGTCCCTAATGTGCCAAAACGGAGAACATTTTCCACTGGTATCGATACATTTCCCAGGCTGCCCGGCCGCGTAACGTAACGGACACAAAACAAAACACACCACAACATAAATCTCTGTCGAAACCAATTAACTTTCGACCGCTGGTTAAACAAAAACAAACGAAAGCTTTTTGGCTATTTTACAGTCACGGTCTCATGTGGCTACTTGAACAATCGCCCTGCTTGATATATCTTTTGAGATATATCAACTTGACGGAAACTATACTCCATGATTTTTATAGCTAGAACAAAAACGATTTATCTCGCATGGGATTGAGGCAAAAGTATTATCTCATGAGAACGTAAGTAGACTTCTTCTAAAGCTTTTTCTAAGTAGGGCAGACCGCATACAAAAGTAACGGCGGGTCGAAAGTAACAAATGCTCTGCAGGTTTACCCAATAGTCAAAACACCGCTTTGCTGCCGTCAGGCGATGGCCGGTGGCGCCACGAGCTGTTAAGTTATGTAGATGAGAGAACTCAATGTGATTTTACAAATCAAAATCAAGCTTTTTGACGTTTATTTTTACGTACGTAGTTTCAAAATAATGATATAAATCTGAGTATTAGATTGACTGCACAGTGGTTAATACAAAATTTTCTAATAAATAATTTGTTGATTTAATACGCCAAATCATATTTATTACACACTCTTTGTCCTGTTACATTCAGCCTGCCAACGTGGTTCGAACAAACAACTGACGAAGTTTTTAAAGTCTCTGATATTCATACATAATACACGATAATACGGTAAATTGAAATACTAATGTAGAGAACATGAATGAAATTTATGTATGGCTATATTAATTTTATCAAAATGTTACTTGTGTAACCGTTCTAAGTTAAATCGGTCTAGTATAGACTACTTAAAGACCCTGGAAATTTCACGTCCCAAGCATCTTTTCAGGCGTTGATTTTCATTCAGCAACACTAGAGATACAACCAGAAAACAAGTCTATCAAAATATTCCCTTCCGCCTCCACTAACATCCCAGAGAAGAGCACATTAATAAAAATTCTCTGAATTGAAATAGGTTAAGAAAAACAGTTTTAAGCGCGTTCTGAGTGAGCTATGCATCAAAAGCATAATCCGCCCACAGGGCCGTAGCGAGGGATCACTTGTAAGAGATTTATGTGCAGGTTCTACTCTGCTACGATCCATCATTTTCGTGCCATTACCGTCGGGCCGCGGCCGACGCGTCACCTACATTCGCAATGCTATTGATGGTCCCCATTTATATTTAGTTATTGTGTACCGCGGTACCGCCCTAGGGCAGGGATGGAACTAGGGAATATGTGGGTCAAGGTTTGTAACTTTAGGTGGGTCATTGAATTTTTGAAGGTGACTAGCCGTAGGAAAGAGCAGATTAATAAAATAATAATAATAAAATACTTATTAAGAGTTATGAAAGGATATTAGCAATGTCTAGTTATGGTGAATGAGTTAAAAATACTAGATTTTTACAAGCTTTCTCGAGAAGTTATTGTACCTTAAATGTATCTACTTACATAAAATATGTATGTTTGTCTGATTTACCTATCTGATTTATCAGTGATGGTGGAAAATAAGATACAATGATAATTCACCCCATAAATACTTGACAAATCAGATTTTATCACGTCGCAAGTTGCGATTTTACTGATGATACCTACATATTCTGTAAAAAAATCATAAGTCGAAATGAACTCAAATCTAGTTAGCGTTTGAGTATTCGGGGATTAGCGGTACCTATATCTAAATAGAAATGTGCATGTGTCTAATAGAATGTAAATTTGATAACTTCACTTATAGAGCATCCCAAGAAGGACAAAAACTGAAGAAAAAGTACGTCTTAAGAACCCTGTTACTGTGTCCTAGCTCCATGCCTGCCCTAGTCTTGGTTATCGTTCCCGTTGAATGATTCTGCTTCTTTGTTGTGCAGGTGCGAAGATAGCATTCTGTCTTATCTTGAACGAAGGCCCGAAATGAGCCGAAATACTGCTTTCAAGACGATGTATCGTTCATTCCGAGTGAATGAACGAGTGAGTGACAATCAATTTTGATTGTCAATGGTTTCATTGTGTGGGTGTTTGGGGCAAAAGGGAGCTAATGTTTAATGTTCTGTGGTGAATGAGATTTTCTTTTGTTTGCTCTAGTTATAGATTACATTATTGGTTGTAGCGAGTATCTTTGTTATAGTGTTCACTGAAAACTGTCTGAAAACCAACGTAATAACTGATGGGTAAAAATTTTACAGCGGTTACTATTGGTAATGCTACAGCGTAGTTGGCTTGGCCATAACTTACCGTAGTTACGCTGAAACAAGCTACATGATAATATTACAGCTTGATAAAAAGTTGTACCTACTCAGAGAAAAATCTTGAAAAAATATCAATCACGACAGAATGAACTAAAGGTTGTTGAAATAAAACATGTAGGTACCTACCAAACAGGAAAGTGTTAAACCTAGCTTGTATTGTTGTCTAAATACAATATTTTAGTATTCGGGCGTAGCTAGGCCTCTAGAATGTTGTAACTGGTAGGTACGCTAATAAAATAATATATTCACGAAATAAAGGAGTGTGATCTCTAGATCCTCGGAGATGCGGCTAATGTGACGTAATCATACTTTGAGGACATTCCAGACCTAAAAAACCTCGTTTTCTTCGCCCAAGAGGCTATTTACTGTTATTTGTTTGTATGTTTATTTTCTCTTGTGAAAAACATGTAAAGATTGCTGTTACTCGTCCGCATTATGAGCCTATGTCCTGCCTCAGGATACAATCAATTTCCTTGACAAATTTTATGAAGATTTAGGCTTAGTCGTGATAAGTTAAAAAAACTTTGCTTGCATTTATAGAATAGAATTATTTATTCAGGTTAAACACAACATTATATTTCAGTTAGAAGTGCCTTAAAGCCATGTTAGGTTTAACTAGACACAGAGCTCTCACCTGGTTCAATAAGAGGTAGGTATTATTAGGTAGGTATATTCATAACGAAATACTTAGGTTACAATCTTTCAAGCTATTTTAGAATGATTACAATAAAAACTAAGATAATCCGATGAATATCGAGTGCTTATTGAACATAACTTTTGACAAAACTATAATTTTAGTATAGAAGAGCCCTATTTTGATTGAAGTATATGGATTTTAGACAATTCAAATGTAAATCATTGACAATTCCAGCATGAACCTAACGCTTCTTAGATTTCCGTTTTTGGGTTTTAAATTGAAAAAATATAGGAATATATTATTATTTTTTTGTTATTTATTAATGTTTCATAAGTTTAATAAATAAATAAAGACAAGAAACAGTGAATGTCACCTCGTTATGGCCTAGGTGTAATGTCCGGATGTTGCAGGCGTCCATAGACTGCGGTAACCGCTTTCCATCAAGCGGGACGTATGTCTGTTTGTCACCTTGGTGGTATAACAAAAAAGTAACCACAGCTAACCGATGCCAAATAATATTTTCTCGTAAAATGTGAATTGGCTAAGTGCTGAGTTTTTCGTGATCCATTATGAACTTGCCTGAGAAACTTACTTTTGGTAACCGCCAAATAAAAGACTGTTCATTTTTCACAAAGGCACAAACTATTCATAAAAAAGCTTAGAACGTTTGTTTGAAAGACGACGTGACCTAGACAGAACCTGGTTTGGTTCGAGATGCTATCTGCAGTGGGATCTATAATGGGACCTAGGCAGAGCTTAGGGCATATATGTAGGTCGATAGGTTAGGTACATTACATCACGCAGCTTATCCTTTCTATGTAGGTTATCTGTCCCTATTTTTCATTTTAAAAGTTTCTTTCATCTTTAGCATCTACATTGTATTCGGACAATTAAGGTTACAATGTCTATGCCCTGGATACCTACATTCTATGTTATCCTTGCTGAACTTCGAAAAGATCTGTTCAGGTGTTTAGTCATTAAAGGATTCCAGGCAGAGTTACTTGCAAATTTTTAATATTAGTATGGTATCTATGATATCCAGAGGAGCGCTTTTCTTGTTATCTCAGAAGCTAAATGACAATAATCTTGAGAACTTTTTGAAAACTCGATCGGGGTTTTATTAGTCGCATACAAATTGAAGTGAAATTCACACTTGTAGACTACAAGTGTAGGCACCGATTGAATCAAAGATTTATTTCGTTAATATAGATTTATAGTACGATATAAATCTTGGGGTAGAATAGCTTATTTGTTTCTTCCCATTTATTCCAAACTTGTCATACATTTTACCAAGGGTATACCTACTAAAGATAAGGTTAACCCTTGTGCCCATAGATATAGATAGACCCTGAAAAAACACTGCAATAAGCAATACTTGCTGCTTAACGGCAGAAATAGGTGGCAGTACTTTTCCGGACTAACTCTCTCATAAGCTCTTCTTGTTTGATCGACAGAGATAATGAATTCATTGCTAAGGTAAAGATAATGAAATGGATGCCTCTTACTTAATATTAATGCAAACATTAAGTATTCCGCGCAGATGCCTACTGACATATTGATAAGTGAAAGTAGAAATTCTTGGAAAATTCCAGAGTATTCGAAGGCATTCGCGGCTGAAATTTCAAGTGAAATGTATGAATTATTAATTTTCATTTTGATTATTTCACTCAAGCACGTATCAAAAAATATACAGCATGAGTTTATAAGATGTTGAAACTATAAAAGTGTTTAAAAGTGTTATAAAACGGATGTGGCTTATTTATTCTGAGTGTTTAAATGGAATGTACCTACCTACTAGAAAATGTTAGGTACCTAGGTCCTTTTGTTCCATTCATTTTAATGAATAAGAAACGTAGCTATTCTTTAAAATTATTGGAAAAAATATAGGATTTGTCAATGAATTGTAATGCATCAGTTTATAAAAGTAAAGCAAAGGTAGACACACCTACAGCTCCATTCATGGTTAGTTTTAGATGAAAAGCGTCTCTATTGATTGCTTTTCTAGAAATAAAACGAGTTTTCGATTGACGTTTGTAATTGGATCCCTTTGGATCGAGGAAAGCAAAAGGTAGAATTAACCTGGCACGTGCCACAGACAATAAACATAGATATTGAGGGTAAACGTGTTCCAATTCCCGGGGGTAGTACGTTCAGCCTTATCGCTAGTAGCAGCCATTCAAAGACTAGAATCATACATATATCTATTGGTTACAAGATAGGAAGGCACATCCTTTGTGGTAAGTACCTACAAACAGACCTACCTACTGCCATTTTGTCGTAAAATAAAGGTGCTAAATCAGGATCTAGATCTATAAAATAGTAGGTCCCATTCAGTGTCATCAATGAGTTAGAACGGACGGCGACGACGTAGCGTCGCTATTAAACCGAGCTGGATCCAAAGGAGCCTCGTAAAATTCCCACGTCGGCTAACGTGCTCCGTAACCAAATCATTACCATTAACGCAAGTACGTACAGATTGCCTCGTAAAAGCTGACTTTTTTCCTTTTTACGGCCTCGCATCCGACCCCTGGCTAGCACGTGGGTCGTCACACGTGAAATTAAACAATTGGACAGTTAGACGCGATCCGCTCCGGGCTCGGGCGGATCGTTACCTGGCGGCGGCGGGTCATCCTTGGGTACCACTCACAACACCTCAGCCTCACCATGATCGATCCCCAGCGTTGGGGTAAACAAACGCGGGGGCGCGGCGGACGCCTGTTGCTTCGGGCGTTCGTCGCAGGTGTCGGCACTCACCGGGCAGAAAGGCCAGCAGCACTATGGCCGCCAAAATCGGGGCCATTCCGGAGCGGCGCAGGCATACCACGGGGCGCGTCGCGCGCTAGCAGGGGTTGCGCTCAGCGCGTGCGGCCGAGAGGTTGCGGCCGCGCGCGGCGCCCGGCGCTCACTGCCGCCCGCTCGCTGCCACGCCCGCCCCGCGCGCCCCGCCGGCCCGCCCGCTGCGCACCTGCGCCACTGCCACCCTGCCACCCGGACCGCACCGTCCACAATCCACACCACAACTAATCACTCAATCAATCTCCGATCGGCGACTCGCAACTTTGTTGGAGTGTCACGGCGCGAGGCTGGATGCGAGCAGCGCGCGCCCGCTCCGCCCGGGAACTGGGCCAGCCACCCAAGGTCGGTGCAAGCGAGCTCCGCGCGCCCGCCCGCCCGCCAGCCCGCCACGCGCACCCACACAGCGCGCTCCCTTGCGCCCGGCGCCCTGCCTCCGCCGCCGCGACTCCTACCTCGCACCATCAAACGAACGCCATACACAACACACCTCCCATTCACTTACAAACATTCAAGCATAAGAAAAACACACATTCCTTTCGTGAGCTTTACGAGACTGAATCCAATATTCCATTTCAACAAAGCTGTCTGAATAAACTTATTCCAAATAGTAATTTTCCAAATGATAACAGCCACACAAATGGTTTGCATTCAAATTTTATCATCCAGTTTTATTGCAATCAGTTAAAACCCGAGTAATTGTGTTATTCGAGGCGTCACGTCGACCTTTGCAATTGCCCGGAGCCCGGAGCCCTGGGCGAGCCTGCCTGCAGGTTATTGACGCGCCCGACTCGTCGAGATAAATATTTCTTTGAAAAGTTCACAACTAATTAACGTTGTCTTTGGTAAAAGTGAGCGAGCTTAGATAAAAACAACTTTGAGTTTCGAAGTGACCGGACCGCATTAATATTTATGTTCAATTTATTTTTTTACAAAGGAATTTATTATTTTTTGTTTTTCTTGTCTCACCATAAGTTTAAGTTTAAATTAATTTAGCCAGGATGGCAGCATGTATCTGCTTTAAATTTTACTATATAGAGGTACTTTTTTATACATAAAGTTAACCTAGTTAGTATAGTGATTAATCTAATTTTTACTCTATGTAAGTTAAGTACCTTAATATCATACACAAAATGTTTGTAACTTAAACAACATTAAATTAGATGCCTTTTTTTGTAATAATAATAAGTGATTGTTTTAACTAATAATTAGCACTCTTGTCGCCTGAAACACAGGATTACCTAGTTCAGGCTAATTTGTTATACTTAGCTGTATTTATTTGTTTAGTGCACATAATGTATTGTCTATTTACGAGTTTCTTTGAATAAATTTTATTTTATTTTATTTTACTTAAATCCCTACTAATTTAGGTAAGTACTTAAGTTGCAAGCTAAGGTGCCTAGAGTGCCTTTTTGTAGTATTTTGATTTAGAGTCAAACGCAACATTTAAATCAGTAATGTTTATTAATGCACCATATTTTTAAAAGCACCAAACTTTATTTTAAAAAGGTTAGCGTTCTTATTTACCCTCCAACTTGCGTAAATAATTTCAGTACACTTCATAATTTAGATTCGCAACAAAAGGCCCTCAAGCAGAAAAACCACTTCAGCAACACTTCTAAAAATATAACAAAGAACTTCGTAAATTGACAAATAGCGTTACCAGTCCTTGCCCAGAGGCAGGGCTACCAAACCTTTAATTCAAAAGAGTACAGTTAACTACCTAATTTTGTATTTATCTTGAATACCTACCCCAAATTCCCCCATCTGACTGCCGGGTCTTGCGTGGGCGAGGCGTATACGTGGGTAGTTACTTAAAACGATTTATGATCTGTACGCGATGGGCTGGTTATATTACGATCTTTACATTTACCTACGATACTGTCTGGTGTCAATGGCATTGATTTATTCGAAGTAAGTCATGCTTAAGTACTTACTTATTTCTATGCCTAGCGACCTTCAAACTTTTCCAGTTAAGAGTAGGTGCCTACTATCAAATAATCAAACTACAGGGTGTTTGGTGGAGGGTTAGACAAACTCGGTGGGTGTGTAGGTGGACCTATTTGTGAAATACAAATTGAAGGAAAAGACCCTAACTGTTTACAATTTTTTTTAATCCCATTTTTTGTATTTTTTTAAGATTTTCCGAAATTTTACGTCTCTACCCCTAGAACTTTTTTTTGGAACATGTTTTCCAGTAAACTTTTTACTTGCTTTTGGTTTCAGGTGTATCCTTCGTCTTTCGAAGGCAATATTTATTTGACAGAACGTGTAAATAATTAGTTATAAGCTCTCAAAGTTAAAAAAAGTAAAAAAAATAAACAAGAAGGACAACTTTGCATCGTTTTAAAAAAAAAACTAACAGCGATCGAGGAGTTCAAATGCTTTTAAAAATTTGTCTAAACATCGTTTATTACAACGGTATACCACATGTAGCCGAAAAGTCTATAAACTTGTCAAAAATAACACTTAAAGGGAAAACGGAGTAAAAATACAAAAGTAAAAAAAAGATTTTTATTTTTTTAAATTTACATATTTTGTTCAAAAACCTCTCCCCTATTTCTAATACACGCGCGTAGTAGTACGGAGCGTTATCTCGTCTTTCATCTTTGCAAAAGCTGCGTCAGTTCTTTCAATCAATTGTTCCTTTGTTTGTATTTCTTTTTCGTAAACCAGCTCTTTTGCACGTCCCCATATGCTAAAGTCAAGAAGAGTGAGATCTGGGGACCGTGCAGGCCATGAGATGGGGCCAAGCCGTCCAATCCACGAGTCGGGGAACGCGTTGTCTAGAAACTCTCTCACTGTGAGACGATAGTGTGCCGGACACCCATCATTTTGAAATACTATTGGTCGATCTTCATGAAATATCGGCACATTGCTCATCAATGCAGGGAGGTCATTTTGCAAAAATTCCAAGTAATTGTCCCCGTTAAGAGTGTCCGGTAAGTAGTAAGGTCCAATGAGATGTCTACCAATCACACCTGCCCAGACGTTGAGAGAAAATCGCTCGACGAGTTAAGTTTCCCGTTTCTCGAAGTCGCCGAAAGGTATTAGAAAATGTGCTGTGGTGTGGCACACGTCTATTGGGATGCAACTCTCTGTACAGTCTCTGTGCTGCACGTGTACGCATAAATAATATCAGCGTATTCTTCAATGCTGAATTCCACCATTGTGACAAAAACAACGATAACAAAACAGAACAACAAAGAGTTTATCAAAACATATCAAATTACCAAAATAAGAACGAAATTTAACGATTACAAATATTGATTCGAATTCGAAATTCTGATTTCGAAATTCGAATCTTCGAATTAGTTGGATGCCTAGGTATGATAAAAAAAGGTTTTCTTAAATTAATTTAGCGTTTCTACCTTTGTATTAGAAATAGGGAAGTGATATTTGAACCAAAATTGTTTTAATACAATGTTTTATTCTTAGCGTGCTTACTCCATTTTCCCTATAAGTGCTAATTTTTGACAAGTTTATAGATTTTTCGGCTACATGTGATATACTGTTATAATAAACGATGTTTAGAGAAATTTTTAAAAGCATTTGAACTCCTCGATCGCTGTTAGTTTTTTTTTTAAAACGATGCAAAGTTGTCCTTCTCGTTTATTTTTTTAACTTTTTTTAACTTTGAGAGCTTATAACTAATTATTTACACGTTCTGTCAAATAAATATTGCCTTCAAAAGACGAAGGATACACCTGAAAACAAAAGCAAGTAAAAAGTTTACTGGAAAACATGTTTCAAAAAAAAGTTCTAGGGGTAGAGACGTAAAATTTCGGAAAATCTTAAAAAAATACAAAAAATGGGATTAAAAAAATTTGTAAACAGTTAGGGTATTTTCCTTCAATTTGTATTTCACAAATAGGTCCACCTACACACCCACCGAGTTTGTCTAACCCTCCACCAAACACCCTGTATAATAATATGTAAATGCTCTACAATTCGTACTGCGATGACAATTTATGCAGATATACTTTTAAAAACTCGTAAATAGATATGTGTAGATAAAGGCATCAGCATCAGGAGGTTGCAAGTTCGATTCTGGCCTGGGCACAAATGTTTGTACGATCAACAAATATTGGTTTAGGGTGTTCTGGGTATTTTTATAATAAAATAAATCTATCTATGTAATGTATTGTATTAATTATATTAGTCATCTTGTATCCATAATACAAGCTCTGCTTAACTTGGGGCTAGATGATGCTGTGTGGATGCTCCCACAACATTATTATTATTAATATTATAAAAAAAGGAATTTCAATAAACTTTACTACTAAGCATGCAGTGCCTTCTGTAAACCCACTCAGTACTTAGCATGCCAACATGTTGCGCTGTCAACCTTTAACTGGTTGTGCAATTAGCTACTTCAATAAGCTGGTCCTCAGTTGAATTATAAAAACAGTTACAAGTTAACTAAATAAATTAAATTAAAATTTAACCAAAGCTGCCCGAAAACCGCAAATTTAAGTCTCGCTTCATTGAATTTTTCAATTAAAAATAGGTGGTTTTAAATTGTGCCAGCCCTGGATAGGATTCAATACAAATAAAACGAAAACCTACGCAAATGCAGGGTTGATGCCCCTTCGTCCTTTATGATAAAATCGTGGGTTCTGTGAGAGACAGGGACAGTACAATTTATGCGTATTCGAGAATTTATGGAGGAGATCCCGAAAGGCGAATCCAAGAAACCATAAAAGTATTTCATACTGATGTAATGTGGGCCTGCTTTAGGTGGTGATGTAGTGTGATACGTTTATTGATGTGTTGTTTGTGAAGCAGGAATTTGGGGTTAATTTATTGGGTTTCGATTGAAATCGACCGTAGGTTCGCAAAGTTGTGCATTAGTGCACTAATGACTTGTCGTAGTTATTAGTGCATATTGACAGAGTAAAATAAATCATCGAGTACCTATGTCAGATTTAAAGCGATATAATACCTACGTTCAAAAGTGTATAATTATTATTATATTATTTATTTTATGGATTGTTAAGACTTACACAGCCCAAGACGCACACATCCCTCCGCAGCCCTCGTGGCACGCCCTGCAAATCGCACCACCGAGGCTGGGCAGTGAATGCTATATACTAACACTTACCAAGACGCACACATCCTCGTGGCGGCGGCGGCGGCGCGCCCCTGCGGGTTGTTGTACCGCCGAGACAGTGAATGCGTTAAGCCCTAGCAGAACCGTAGACATAATTCGTAGCCCGTAGCTACTTACTAAGGGCCGTAGAGATATTTCGTAGCACCGTAGCAATTACGTAGACATCATCGATAGCTCCGTAGCAAGAAAAGAAGACATGCTACGTAGCCCGTAGCTACTTACTAAGGGCCGTAGAGATATTTCGTAGCACCGTAGCAATTACGTAGACATCATCGATAGCTCCGTAGCAAGAAAAGAAGACATGCTACGTAGCCCGTAGCTACTTACTAAGGGCCGTAGAGATATTTCGTAGCACCGTAGCAATTACGTAGACATCATCGATAGCTCCGTAGCAAGAAAAGAAGACATGCTACGTAGCCCGTAGCTACTTAGTAAGGGCCGTAGAGATATTTCGTAGCACCGTAGCAATTACGTAGACATCATCGATAGCTCCGTAGCAAGAAAAGAAGACATGCTACGTAGCCCGTAGCTACTTACTAAGGGCCGTAGAGATATTTCTTAGCACCGTAGCAATTACGTAGACATCATCGATAGCTCCGTAGCAAGAAAAGAAGACATGCTACGTAGCCCGTAGCTACTTACTAAGGGCCGTAGAGATATTTCGTAGCACCGTAGCAATTACGTAGACATCATCGATAGCTCCGTAGCAAGAAAAGAAGACATGCTACGTAGCCCGTAGCTACTTAGTAAGGGCCGTAGAGATATTTCGTAGCACCGTAGCAATTACGTAGACATCATCGATAGCTCCGTAGCAAGAAAAGAAGACATGCTACGTAGCCCGTAGCTACTTAGTAAGGGCCGTAGAGATATTTCGTAGCACCGTAGCAATTACGTAGACATCATCGATAGCTCCGTAGCAAGAAAAGAAGACATGCTACGTAGCCCGTAGCTACTTAGTTAGGGCCGTAGAGATATTTCGTAGCACCGTAGCAATTACGTAGACATCATCGATAGCTCCGTAGCAAGAAAAGAAGACATGCTACGTAGCCCGTAGCTACTTACTAAGGGCCGTAGAGATATTTCGTAGCACCGTAGCAATTACGTAGACATCATCGATAGCTCCGTAGCAAGAAAAGAAGACATGCTACGTAGCCCGTAGCTACTTAGTAAGGGCCGTAGAGATATTTCGTAGCACCGTAACAAGAACCGCAGACAAACTTCGTAGCACCGTAGCACGATCCGTAGAGTTTAATATGTATTTTGTTTTCATAATGCAACATTACAGTGTTACAACTAAATACAAAGACACGCTATTTTCAATATTTTGCAATATACCTACCTAATGAACAACAAAGATGGAAAGACGTAGGTACCTATACCGAAGTGCGACCGAGACAACAATAAGTACTTTATTATTAGTATGTCTGTAGTATAGGGTCCCTGTTATTCCAGAGAGTTGTATTAGTAGGTAATACCTACGTCAGTATTAAAACTTAATAAGTGCAAAAAACTTTTAATCCTACTATACGTAGGTAATACACATGAAAAGAGTGCTAATTTGCAAAGATGTCCGCAAAGTAACAACAACTTTGCATACAAAACTAGAAATTAGGACCGTAATGGGCCCACCGCGTGGTTAAATGTTCAGTAAAAAAGTCTGGCGTAGAAATTAACCCGCCGCGTTACTGGGTAAATTAAAATAGTTAAAAACTCTGATGTGGCTGGCTAAATCCCGTTAGCCGTTAGTAGATAGCGTGGATAGATAGCTGCCATTATGTTAAACGGCTATTTAAAACCTATCAGCTACCGGCCACTAGCAAGAGATTACAAGCGGCGAGATGGCCAAGCGCAAAATAGAGGAATTGCAATTTGCATGCTAAACAGTTTCGGAGAAGTGCTATGTAAAGACTTCAATTCAATTCAATTCATTTATTTTGCGAAACATGGGTTACAAGGATGACAATTAAAATATAGAATGGGCACAGCCATGATCAGCTTGATAGCATGCAAATTAACATATTATTTGGTATAATTGTACATTACTATGTCAATAACTAAATATTATAACTAAGTGTCTTATGCTATAATTTGTCCATTAAATATTCATTTACACTGTAATAAGCCTTCTCAATCAGCAACTGTCTTAAATTTTAGTTTAAAAATATTAATTGTATTGGTTTCTGTGATGCATGTTGGAAGGTGATTATAAATACGAGGTGCCATGCAAAATATGCTCTTATTGCATTGCAGACTAGTGATCATTAAAATATAAATACGATATGCGTCCATATTAACGATACTCAGAGCAAGGCAAAATGTGGCAAATTAGGGTGCGGTGCGATAAATAAATAGGTAGTCTGCACTACCTGAGAAGGTATGTAGAGCCATCTAGGAAGATTTTCCGAAATCAAGAAAATACTAAACGTGCACTGCCAAGGCAGATTAGTGCCTTCGTCTTCTCTTCCTATGCCTATGCCTTCGTAAATAATTTGAACTTTCTACAGCGCCCTCTGTATCCCGTGGAATGGTTATTTTCGTTCCACAGAACCTACAAATTCGTTCATTCATTTCAGGTCAGTCAAACCAATTATGTCTTTTGATTTGATTGACAGTTCTGCCGTGTCTGTCGGAAGTGACACTTCTGTCAGCTGTCACTGAATGAATAAGAATTGTAACAATTCTTATTCTTATTCTCATTAACTTCAACTTCTTATATAATGGCAAACAATTCAATTGTTTGCCATTATATAAGAAGTTGAAGTTGAATGAATTGTTTTTGTTTTGTTAGCTTGCATTTCTCCGCATTTCTCGCTCGCGTTCGCGACTTGGCATTTTTGCAGAAGTTCTATGCTATTAAAACCAGATAAAGAATCTATTTGAATACATTATCAAAGCCTGTGTATAATGAACCAAGCAATTAACGTAGACCAGTTGAATTCTGGCCTCACAGCGCTGAGAACCTTGCGATCCAGCGTCAGTCATGTCTTCGAGACCTTATCCAACGGGCTCCGGGCCGACCACGGCGAAGACGGCAAGGATAAGTTTCTTCTAGAGTTACAAGAGCTCTTGAACAACGTCAACATAAACCTACGAGATTTGGAACAAACTGTAAACGGGCTTCCAACACCTACCGCTCCTTTCAACCTCGGCAACACAACATACCTCAGTCAAGAGACGACGCAGGACCGGCAAGCTCTGTACACGCAGCTAGTAAACAGCTACAAATGGACCGACAAAATCCACGAGTACAGCTCTTTTGCCCACACACTTCTCAGTCAAAACTCCCTGAAGAGATCCTACATAAACTCTGGGAGCACCAAACGGCGGGGTAAACTGCAGAGCAACCACAACGTCGCGCCTGTTCAGGTTGATAATGTCATCAACAACATAGACCGATCGTACAATGACATGAAGATCACAATTTCAAGACCATTCGCAAGTAACGCTGTTGTACAGATCAACCTAAGCCATGTTCTCAAAGCTGTGGTTGCATTCAAAGGTCTGCTTATGGAATGGGTCATGGTGAAAGGCTATGGTGAGTCACTGGACCTCTGGACAGAGTCTCGGCATCATGTGTTCAGGAAAGTGACTGAAAATGCTCATGCTGCTATGTTGCACTTCTACTCTCCAACATTACCAGAGTTAGCTGTCAGATCATTCATGACTTGGCTGCATAGTTATGTGAATCTATTTAGTGAGCCTTGCAAGCGATGTGGCTGCCATCTCCACCACACATCTCTGCTGCCACCGGCTTGGAGGGACTTCCGCACCCTTGAGCCGTTCCACGATGAATGCAAGCAATAGTTGTGGTAATATTGAATGAGGAGGATGCACCTTTATTATCAAAGAACTCTCAAGTGTTATTTCTCTACCTATGTGGAAAAGTGTAAATAGAGCTTTATTTTAAAAAACTAGATTTTTTTCTTCAAAATCAAACATTTCAGAGAAAAACAAAGCAACAAAATACACTAAACATTTTATTACAACATAAAACATTCCCCAGATCAGGTAACATATAACAGTCTTTAAAACTTGGATAACAGAAATCATATAAACGGTTTACATATTGCAACAGTATGGTCAACACTACAGCTCACTTCCATGACCTGAGCACCGATGGACACCCTCAGTGGGAAGTGCTGATCATTCTTATTCCCTAAACCAAGACATCCATGCCTGTTCCTTCCCCACATGTAAAGGTCTCCATTGTTAGTAATGGCTGCTAAGTGAGAAATTCCACAGGACACCTTGTTTACCCTGGATTCAGGGTTGAATTCATTTCTGCCGAAGAGGGGTGGAGGTACCAGTTTGGGCTTGGCTTTATGCTGGACGTTTGGTCCAAGCCCCAGTAGGCCATAGCCCCAAACAAAGACATCTCCATTTTCTGAAATCAAATTAGGTTTTTTGTTGATAGTGCATAGCATACCCACACAACTGAAAGAAAAAATATATGAATTTAAATTATATGAATCTGCAACTTTCCTTCTGTTAGTATTATCATGTTATATTATCTGCTTCCATTCGGTATGGGAACTCACTAGCACATCTATTGCGATCCCGTATTGAGTAGAAAATTGCGGCTACAAGTCCCGTCGACCTCGTAAATTTAAAATTTAAAATTTATGAACAATATGTATCAAATCATCAAGCATCTAGGGAATATTGATCGTTATTTTCACATTACTTGTCAACCTCTGTTTTTAAGTAAGTAATTCAGCCCATGATCAATGGATCACCCATTAGTAGATATATATGTATATATAGGCCTCTCTAATGCGTCATTTAATCCAATCCGCGGCCGAAACCTCGCCTGCGATTGAAGTTAAATTAGGTAGAAGGTTCTAACCATTACAAATCATGCAGAAGGAACCTCCAGCAGCAATATCCAGGATCTTCCCGAGTCCCTTCGTCAATTTCAGCAGGGAGTATGACATGTTGACCTGATGCTGCGCTGTCGCCATCGGAACCTGTCCGTATTCGGAGTTACCCCAACCGAAGAGTTCGCCATTTTCTGGAATAGGAGAAACTTTTACTGGCTTGTAAAAGCGAAGTAATGATAGGAAGGGTACCTTACCTATTATAGTGTATTTTATGTTAATGCTGAGCGTATTAACTAAGTATTGGGCTTGCAGAATGCCTCACAGTACTTACATTTTATTCTGATGACACTTGAGTTTTCCAGCCTATTGAACTTGTAAGTACCTACATTAAATGTACTACACAAGATAACGTTATTGTACAAGTACAAATTTTGTACTTATAAAACGTTATGTTGCGTTCGTTTGGGACTTCACACTTATTTAAAAAAAATGATATAATAAACGAGACGTTTCTTATTTACCTGCCTACTTAACGTGTTCACAGTCGGAAGGACGCGTCGTCACTGCACTGCACAGCAGCGAGTGACCGCGGCCGCCGGGCCGTGAGACCACCGCCCCGCCCCGTTACGGGCAGCGTGACCGTCGGTAGCACTCAATGTGTTAAAAAAATCTAGTATAACTTTTATGAACAAACTGACCATTAAGTGCCAGTACGCAGTCCCCAGTAGAAGCAACCTTCACAATCTTCTCATTCTTGATATCACCCTTCACGGCGCTCGGCCGCGCCGTATTCTCGTAGTTACCCTGGCCGGTCTGCCCATCGGCGCCCCAGCCGCACGCGTATACCTTGCCGGATTCTGTTACGAACAGACTGAAAATATGTATTCTTTATTTGGCAGTTTTTTGAGTTAGTTCTTAGGTAAGGGAAAATGCTAATACCTACTTAAATGAGTTGATAGCATGGGCATTGGTTTCCAGCATCCTACTTTTAATTCAATTTAAATTTCGCGCTCTGTGTTTGGTCTGCACAAGAATGCCAGTTGAGTGTCAGTTTTAAGATAATATGGCGAGCTTTAATTACAGAGGCCCAATTAATGGACGCAGTTTAACTGATTGCTGTCATTATTAAATAAAATTAAGCCCATAGTTTTAACCTCGCACGTACGCAAGAGGCGCTATGCGCATTACCATGCCTACCAATTGTTATTAGGACCTTTTAAACACATGTTTGTATCAATGCCCACTCATATAAATAGACATAGGTTAGGGGGCGTCCATAAATTACGTGAGGTGTTTTTTTAAGTTTTCTGTCCCTCCCTCCCCCCCTGGTGAGATGTCGTGAGATTTTATTCAACCCCCTCCCCCATCCCCCAATCTCACGTGAGATTTTTCAAAATGTGGGTTCCTAACCTAATGTCGAAGTATGAATGAAATTAATTTCTTTCGAACGAATTAGCGAATGATCTTAATCGTATTACGATTAAATCTTATAAGCATGTACAATCTGGATTAAATGGACCAAAATAGTATAATTATTTTTGTTTCAAAAAAATTGCGTGATATTTGCCGAGACCCCCCCTCTCTCCAACGTAAGATTAGATGAGATTGGACTCGACCCCCTCCCCCCCTTAAACATCTCACGTAATTTATGGACGCCCCCTTATATTCGTTGGCTATTTACCTAAGCGTTAACACTATTTTAAAGGTAACCTGCATAATAAGTACCATCGCTTTTCTTGTTTATAAGTAGTATTGTTTACAGATGTCAATTAGACGTTTGGTCTAGTCAACTCCATGTTTATACCATTACTACCTACACTTTGTGGCGACAGTGGACATTTTCCAGGTGGGACTGAAAATCAGCGATGCTGAGACCTTAAACTTTTCTTCATTATCACGTCACCTAAGTACTTCTTTGTTTAACCTTATTTTAAAAATGTTCTTTGTTTTGTATCTATCTAGTGTCTCAGTAAGTACTTTAACACGTACATTTAAACATTTATAACCTAGATAAACTCCTTTTTATTTTATTAAACAAAAATGAGAAAATAACTGTCTGTCTCTGTTACCTTTACACAACTAAAATTAATAAGATAGAATGTATCCTCTGACTCTGGCATCTTTTTATTAGGAAAAGCTAGTAAACAAACAACTGCATTACATACCTATGATCTTGCCCACAGACAGCATTGGTTATAGTCTCCTGGCCGAGTTGTTTAATATTGTGGGACACCATGCTTCCCCGATACTCTTCTGACTCATTGATCTTTCTCCCGCACTGTCCGTATGCATTATTGCCAAGTGTGAACACTCCTTCATTGTCTGTTAGTATTACTGTGTGAGCTCTACCAGCTGCTAGCTGTATGACCTAAAAAATGGTTAAAAAGGGATCAAAATTAGTTGCAGTGCTGTTATTACTACTTACAACAAGTTCATGAAATACACTCAACTATAGGCCATATACCTCTGTCTCCAGACTTTTGTAAGGGATAAAAATAGGTGCAGGGCTGACTAGCAACTCTAGTGGGTGACCCCTACGAGGAGCGTGGTAACCAATCTGAGAGTCTGTGTTTATGCCGGTGCCAAATACTTTGTGCTGTTCTTGTGTTTTGACCGATGCTACTGTAAAACCATAACCACAGACAGCATGGGTGACCTGTAATTATAACTGATGGTTTAATAACAACCTAGCTATTACTAAAGAAATCAAGGGTCCATCTGAACTCGAAACAAAAACATAGGTGGTAACAAATATTCATTTATTTGGTTGTTTCCTGTGTAGCGACATCTGTATAAAGGAAAGCCATACTATGGGCCATAACCAGAGATTGCAATATGGATTATTCGTTATCCGAATTATCCGGATAATTTGTCAATTTCATTAATCCGGATTTAATTTTATGCATTGAAATCTGAGCAAATTCTCTAATTAGCAAGCTGACTCACAGTGGGCGGGCCATATCTGCTGATGAACCAATAACCGTTGGGCTTAAACATGTTTTTAAGTGGAGACCAAGGCTCCTTAAATTAAAAGTATAGTGTAGTACACCTTTTTGCCGATGGGATGACAATCTGTCAAAGACTCTTGGCAGATGCTGTAGGAGATCAAGTGAATCGACTTTATAAAAAACATGTGCTTAAGAGTGGTACAAAGCGTTCAAAATACGTAAATTTAGGCACAAATAGACAGAATTGAATAATTGTAAAAGCCATATGACTATTAATTTTGAGCAGTCTGTCCGAATTTTTGTGGAAATTTTGAATTTTCTCATCTACAAATGACTGAAAAGGCTCATCAAGAATTGGTTAACCAAGGAGTCGAAGTGAACATTTATCAACAACTGTAATGTTGGGGGCTAATGTATTGAATTTTTCAATGATATTGTTTTTGTCTACACAAGAGTCTGAAATAAAAAGCTCACACTTTGAAATTTTTTATTCCAAACCTATTTGTCGAAATTTGTCTGTGATGATTTTTAGATCATCAAAAACTGTGTTCACCTCTCCACCTAATGTTCCATCATCCAAATACCAAACATTAAGCTTGGATTGGAGACGTTGAATTATGGGTTGGATGGCAAGGCTAAATATGGCCAGACCAAGAGGGTCGCCCTGCTGACAGCCAACAGCGGACGAAATGACTTTGACTTGACTTTTTTCCTGTATATTAATTTTGATGGCGAACCGTAACATTGCCAAAGAAAAGGGTAAATTTCTGGAATTTTGTCTTTAATTTCTTTTAGCAAGGCGCCCCTGTCTGTCCTTTACTTCTTATTTGTGTTCTTTCACACGCACTGTTGTATTATTTACCATTATAAAATATTTTACGAACGTTTTGTCTTGTTTTTTTTTAGGAAACCAGTGTATTGTATTGTCATGAAATTATTATAAAAAAATGATGCAACTCCTTTGAAATTTCAAAACAATAGTAATAATGTAAGAATATACGTAAACCAACAGGAATATGAAAAAAAGCTTTTTTTTAACAAAACAATTTGATTTTTGTCCGTCAAAAAAAATCCAAACAAATGTCGATCGTTCGTGCCCCCCCTGGTCCAGAATCACCCCTTTTCGGCTTAGTACACATAAGTACCCATGTTTTGTGCCATGTATAGCTAAATATGCATTATTAAAAAAACTTTTATAATCACTAATGTTTTTTTCAAACCAAAACGACAATCAGTGATATATAATTCTGCCGAATTAAAAACTATATTCTGAATTTTAATATGCCTAGTAAAAACTTTGCTTATTTGTAGTTTAAAACCTGGTTTTAACACAAAGCATACTTTTATCCTAGAAAATTGTGTGCGAAACCGCGACAAAAGGTACATGTTATTTTAGGTTTTACATTTTATTCGAATTATCCGGATTTGTGACTGACGAAATCTGAAGTATCCGGATAAGAAAATTATCCAGATTTTGCAATCTTTAGCCATAACCAATGTCAAGTTAAAGGCTAGGAGTTCTTTAAGAAATGAAGATTTTTTGAATATGTAAGTACTTACATCAAACCTCTCTGCAAATCCAGATCTCATTGGATACCAAGCAAACTTGAAATCATTTTTATAGGACTTCCTAGGGCGCTTGCCTCGAGGCTGGTGTAGGCCTAGGGCTCCTGTTTCAGCCAGACCCCACACATACATGCGGTGGTCGGACCTCTTACTTAAAGGATACTTGAAAACTGAAAAATAATTAAAAAATAACCAACGCTGATCATAGATCTAAGTAAAATCTGTAGATATGGTAGGTAGGTACATTCTCCCAGCTCTTACTCAACAACTGGCCTGTGCTACCACTATACTTGCTCACAGTTGCCTACATTTCCAATCTTGTGCAATAATTTTATAGAACAAACACGAGGGCATTGCCGTAGTCTTTTAGTCAATAAATCACAAATAGTAAAAAATTTACTTGTTGGTATATTTACTTGGTAACTGTTCTTCTTCATCGAGTTCCGGTATTTTCTTTTTGGTGGTGGCGTAAGCCCTTGTAGAAGCCTTCCATAAGGACGGGTGCGGAAACACCAACCTTAATAAACTCATTCTCATGCCATATTTTTTTTAAATTCTCATTAGTTTTTTTACTTTTGGAGTTGGAGTTTTGATAATATTATTATTTGTTTTGAGGTTATGTTTTCATTTTGTAATTTTGTTCGCAATCAATGACATCAATGTTCTCAATAGGATTGTGTCGTTCATGAACGAACGGCTCATATGATCCGGATCACGGGCCGCTCGTGATTGTTCCGAACAGTCTCGACGAAAAGACCCGTTCATTTCTACGTTCGGTTCATTGTGAACGACTGAGACGCGCGCCGCGACATAACGCAAAGATCCGCTGCGTCTTGCTCTCGCGAGGCCGTAAGTGGTGCGTGCGAGTAGGATAGGACACATTCTGTGGCTTGTATCATCTACTCACAGCCTGATTAAAAGTAGATACCTTAAGGTAACGTAATAGAGTCTGTTGTCGCAGTATGGTACTTAGGTATTCATTCCTTTATTCCTTACCAAACATTACGTAGGTATAACACGCAGAAGTTAACTAGGCACCTCGTGCCTAGAAGTTTACTTGGCACCAGGTGCCAAGTTGATTTCTGCGTGTTGTACACAACTGTTTTCTTCCTTTAATAGTAAAAATATTACTACTGATACTTGATACTTTTGTTCCAATTTACTTGAAACTTTAAAGACCTTCCTTACAAATAAATGTTTTAACTATTTACCAAAATACCTATTTACATTCCATACGAAAACCAGTTAGCAACCAAATCGATTTTATACTGACAGACGAATAATAATCATAATCGATTTACCCGATAGCCCGAGAGAGGAGGCTATTATTTTTCGAGTAGATAGGTACATGTAAGTACTTGGGCATCTAAGTAGGTATGTAGGTAGGTACCTACTGTACGTACCTACTACCTAGGTAGGTTAGGTATGTAGGTACCTCTATGTAAATTATTTACCAACAAGGAAACCCGCTTGCACAAGTTCATAAAAATATCAAGCATAGGTAGGTAGGTATTAAATCAAAGTGAAATGAAAGCTGATTGAAATGGTCTAGCAATAGTCGGATAAGCTTTGTAAAGTTTTGGTAAGTACCTACCTAGGTAGGAAGGTAGTCCTTAGGTATTATTTCTAAAGTAGCTTTCCTCAAAGTCGTCGCATCAATCAATCCATTTTTAGTAGCCTTGGGATCCTTTAGGAAGATAAAATTTATAAGAAAAGCATCAGACGAACGAAGGTGTTATTGTAGGTACCTAGGTAGGTAACTAGGTATTAGCATTCGACACAGACAAACCTCACCTCAAATTAATAAGCTTAGCTACTACCTATTCAATTGCCTAAATTAAATTCTCATTCAATTCAATAGGTAGTAGCCGTGGTAGTAGGTAGGTACCCAGGTACCTAGTTGAGTAGGTACCTACCTAAGGAGTTATATATTTTTCTGTCGGACAACATTACCACGGTAATAATATTACCTTGACATTACCTACTTGCTTGAGTTTTTTTATAGCTCAGTATCTAGTACCTACCTACCTAGTAGGTATCTCGCAATTCGACCATTTTAGACGCACCTACCTAGGTATAATAAAACGACGGTTGTTGGAGGCACGCAAGATAGGTAGGTAAGTATTTACACATCTTTCTACCTCCTGTGAGGAAGATATACTAACGAAGATATAGGTACCTACCTACTAGACGAATCTAACTTGAGACGTTATAAGTAGGTAAGTACCTATCTCAATTCAGGTCAATAAATATCTACCTACCCAGCAGCGAGTTTTTACTCTATGTACCTACCATAATTTAATGATAATTGGATCATGAATGATATACCTAGACCGAGAATTCGAAAAGATCCACCACAGAACCAAATCAGTCGGTAACGAAACGACGCGACGACACGCAACGAAACGAACCGATCTCGCACAGGCTCAGATCAGTCAGTCACAAAATCGAAAAGATCCGCCGGCAAAAACAATCATTCAAATGAACGGATCATATGAACCGGATCATTTTCTCAACGGGTCGTGACTGATATGGATCTTTGTGAATGAACGAACGACACACGCCTAGTTCTCAATCTCATTCACTTCACAGAGTACTTTTTTTTTTTACTTATATCTGAGTTTTAAACCGTAAATATCTCAATCTCATTCATAGCAGTGTTGCCCAGTGGTCTCCCCGATAAAAATTTGTGAATTCACCGCGTCAGTGATGCCAATTCCCCGAAATTCCCCGTTTCTATTTTATGCATTCCCACAAATTCCCCGAAAATAAAAACACTGCGACACAAAACGCTCTTCAAAATTGCGTGGTAGAGGCTTAAATTATTGTTCATCTTGTTTTTTGACAGAGCAGTGTTGTCAACGAAACAAAAGTAATAAATTGGCACATGTGCGACCTTAATTCTTAGATGCTTCTCTTTTTACACAGTTTATCCATGAATCTTTAGTCATGCATGCTACTATCTGGGTAATATTTTTTTATTGAGTGGCAACACCTTTTTTAAATTAATGTTGTCATTTGAAAGTGACGGATCTGAAAATCTGGCACTGTCAAATGCCTAGTTGCTTGAACAAATCATCCTTTATTTTTTCCTTTTTTTGATGTCGAGTTGTTTGTATGCGTTCAGACCGAACAAAATTTTGAACACGATTTTGTATTCGATAACCAAATTCAAAATCATGTTCAAATTACAGTTGAGCAGGCTATTTTATTTTAAAATATTAAAGCTTTAGCAGCCTGGAAGCGAGTTCTATAACCTATAGAAAAAATAGTTTTAGTTCCCCGAAATTCTCCTAGATTTTTGTCATTCCCCGCGGCAACCCCATAGATATAAGTAAAACTCTGGGCAAGGCAACCCTCAATTCCCCGCAAATAGGCTACGACGAGGATCATTTAATGATGCTAATAGAAGTTTCAAACCCAAGTGAAAGGTTTGACGACTCGTGAAGGTTGGTGGTTGGTAGGAAGGAAAACCGTATTTCTATAAAACACTTTAATTCCTCTTTACACTAAGTTTACTCGCTACTCGATAAAATACATTAATTTTAGATAAAATTTGATGATAATTATAGATACCTATTTATTAATTACCGATGTAAGCGGGTTGACTACGAACTTTATATCTACCTATGTGTTGGAAGAACACCAATGTTTCATCCCATTAAGAGGGACTTCTTCAGGGTGAGTGCGGTTTTAGAGATGCGCGTTCTGCATCCCTCCGGGCACTATACATGCGGGCGCTGCACGCTGGGGCTGGGGTGGTGGGTGGTTATGGCTGGAGACTATTGCTAACTTGTCCGGAAGAAAGGAGCAAAATTCCGTTGAGAGCGCGGTCACATACCTACCCTTAATAAATGGGTTCACGGATAAGATTGGTCAGGTGCTACAGCGATAACTGCGGCACTTACTGCGCTCTCCGAAGGATAGAGTACTTTCCACTGGACGTCCCACTAGATACCAATACCTGACACAATGAGATCTCTGCGAGAAGATGACTTTCACGCTCTGCAGCATCAACAAACAGCGCACCCCCCACCAACCCCGCACCCGGCGCCCGTGCTTAACGTATTCACAGCTAGCCTCGGCAGTGCGACCAGTAGGATAGGAATCCGTGCAGACGGACATCTGCGTCATGGGCCATAAGTGTTAACAAGCGCTCTTACGTAGTGCTCGGAGGGAGCGAAACGCGCGCGTGTACAGAATGAAACGTCGGTGTTCTTCCAACACAAATAAGGTTCGTAGCTAACCCGCTTACATCTGTAATGGATAAAAGATGTATCAAGTACTGATATAAAATTTATCCAGCTATGTATTTATGAAATTGATTAATGATGTCCTCCTAGCCGAATTTTGACCACGGCGGCTAGTCTCATCTAAACGGAGACAAGCTAGGTGCGCAGGACATAATATTATAGAATAAATTGATTAATAATGTATTAATAACGGTCTAAGTGTACCCGTGATGAAAGAACATGAATTTAAAAATATTTATCTACCTAAATACACCTACTCCTTCTAACACTTTTCTACAGAGTATATTGGCATGACATATAACACGAAGTTTTTTGGAGCTCACAAAGGATGTACCTACCTAACAGCTGTTTTATGTCCACACACTATATTTTATGGTGAGTTACAAAACGCTGCTGTCACTTTATCTTCGACAGTATATTGGCGCGAATCTGCGTGTTCTGGAATAGGGCTTTGATAAGGCTCCTCAGTTCCTCAGTCCTGAAGTGTTGAGCCAGGGGCCCGGTGCCGTCTGCCCAGTGGCTGTCGATGTCTTTGAGGGTGCCACGAAGCACGAAGATCAGCTCTTGGAGCTTTATCCAGGATTTCACGTGAGTTTCCACGTGGGCTGGGCTCTGCAAAGAAACATAAAAAAATATGTGAGCTACTATAGTCGGTGCCAAATAACGTGGCAATAGAGGACATTCACCTACTTTCATTACGTTAACTTAAACTCGAATAAAAGTGTCGCTAATTCTGTCGCTTACCATACAACTCTATCGAAAACGTGCTATCGCTAAGAGTCTCATGGTACAATCAAGTGCACGTCAGTCAATGACCACAAGACGGCCAAGGCAAAAGTAGGTACATAAACAACCCAAAAATTACATGAATTTGAGTAAAAATACCCCATGAAATTTTATGTTATTTTATGTTCTATTCACTTATTTTATTGATTGAAAATACAAAATGTATTTGAAAGCGGCGTTTTTTATTTAATTCTATTACAGATACATTTAAAAAAAGCTTATCATAGATATCGTCTACGCGCGGTCCGATTTCTTGATAATTCCTTTGTATAACGTAATTATAAAATTAAATATGTAGTGGCGCCACTATCCACCCTACTATTCGCCTTAAAAACATTATGGTTAATAGTGCCAAATTACATTCACATGACCAAGAAAAAGACATTATTTTAGTCTATCATTAGATTTTAATTATTAGAGAATATTAGAAATATTAAATTGTACAAATCTCTGATTTTATGGTTAATAAGCTTCGAACAATTACGTAACCCCGAAAAATTCCAAATTGTGAGGTATGGTCGTTCTATTTTTCGGCACTCGCTTCAGGTGTGCAAGACCTATGGCGCGAGCGGCAGCGCGGCGGCGGCGCTCGATCTGATGCACAATCGAATCATCTCGGATTTTGTTTTCTCATTCCGCTTCGGAGTTCGCTTGCGTTCGGTCGATTTGGGGTGATTTAAATTGAGTTTGTTATTGTGGTTCTGTTAAGGTGTATTTTTTTGTTACTGTTGTTGTTTTTTTGTTACTTTTGTTGTTGTTGTTTTCAAAAGTCCTAGCTACCTAAGTACCTGCCTAACTACCTACCTTCTCGCTATTTAATTTGTATGGATGCAAAAATATTTTTACAATATTTTTGATGTTGTTATATTTTTTTATGAATAAACGATTGAAAAAACGTGTAAGTATACTGTTAACTCTCCTCATAAACTTATTACGCTACTTATTTCGTTTACTCAAATAATTAACATAAATTTTAAATACACGGCGCGTTAGGTAGGCGAAAATGTTTGCAGCTCCTGCAATGTCTAGACCGTTGGTATACTACCGTACCACGAAACTCTTAAGGGGGTATAGTACCTCAAATTGCTTATTTTCAACTCCGTCGGATAGAAATATCTTCCAAACTACTGAATATTTAACTTTGAAATTGATATATGGTAAAGTTCAGGACTTATTCTATCCATCATATGTTTCGAAAACACGATTCCATAAAATTTTCTCGATAGAAAAAAATCGCAAAGTTACCTCTAAATTTTTACTAAAACCTTCATTTCTCAATAAATACAGAAGTTACGATCTTGAGATTAAGCATGGTAATTGAACTAAGTATAAAGAACAGTTTATATGTTGCGTTTTTTAAAAAAAACTATTATATTCTTTTTAAGGAGAAAATACCTACAATTCGCGCGACGAACCACCGAGCGTTCTCATTTATCAGTACCGCTTCGGCTCTCGTAAGGGATACCCGTGTCGCTTGCGCTCTCACTGAACGGTACTACAATAATACATTTTATTTGAGAAAGTTGACTTCCAACATGCCGAATAAAAACAAAAAAATTACGTGGCGGAAGAAAAATGCCCAACAGATGAACGATTTGATGAAGTAAGTAAAAAATTAGTGCCTAGTTACCTTCATAGTAGATAGGGACCTAACCTAGTAAGTAAGAACGTCATAAATCTACCTATTTCTTTATAACCTATCGATTTCTTTTCTACTCTAGTTTATCTAGTCTTGAATTTGTAATTACTTACCTAGGTACCCATATCTGCATTTTCAGAAGCCGTCGATTACAAAACCAGAATTTTGACGAAAACGAGATTACGACGGAGACCACCATTATTCCAGAGTCTAGGCACGGTAATATAATATTACTTTGGTCTAGGTAAGACCCTACCTACTAAAATATAGAAGTGCACTTCTTTTCGTAGAATATTTTATCTACAGCATTATAGGTGTTTTTAGGGTTCCTTATCGTTAGAATATAAAAGTTTTTCTGTGATTATTTTTATCTACAGCATTATAGGTGTTTTAGGGGTTCCTTGTCGTTAGAATATAAAAGTGCAGATAAAATCATTCTGTGAATATTTTTCTTGGCACGTGTGACTGTTACAGGATGGAAGTTACGTCGAATGATTTGACAAAAGAAATAAACCCGGACAAGACAAATCTTCATCAATTACAAAACGTTGAATTGTAAGTAGATACTTATACATATATCTACTGAAATATATCTAATTACTTATAGTGTATAATAATGTCCTAACATTTTCACGAGTTTACAAATTTTAGGGTTCTGTAATAATTTAGCCAAGAACTATTCCTACGTTACGATACGAACACAAGCTTTTCTACTTTTAGTTCACGAAGGCGAAGATATTTTTTTTATGTTTTTTTATCAATTGGGTAATAATGCACTTATTTATGGGTTATATCCTGAACGGGAGTTCTTAGTATTTGTTCATTATAACTCGTTCATATTACTAAGATAGGCATAAATATACACAGGCGCGGTCCCAGGGGGGAGGGGGTCACGGGGGTCATGACCCCCCCCCCCCCCCCAAAATCTTAGTTTAGGTATTTAAAAAATTGCAACCCAGAGCTTTATCATTATTTTTTCCTGTTTGCTTTCACTACATTGATTATGAATTCCAACTGCAGCAAAAAAAAAATCGCGGCTCGCTTCGCTCGCCGATATTACTGTTCTTTATGCTCTGTGTTTTCATTAGCACAGAGGCAACGTTCCCAATATTATTGGTCTGGCTGGTCCGCTAAAGTCAGTATGTATCAATCCAACCGTCATAATAAAATGCACAAAAATAAATCAAATAATATGCGTGCTCACTTTGTCAACCATAACAAAAAATTAGTAGACAACAAAATTTTCGCGTTTTGGTCCGGTCGCTGATAACATTTTTTCCTTCTGACTATGGTCCAAAGCTCGACCCCCGCCCCACTTTAGGTCACTTTGCCAAATTTTCTAAAAAATTCCTCAAAATCTAACAAAAATCAAAAATTGTCGCTTGCCGGCAACTTCATACTGTCTGCCTCTGGTCATGAGCTCACCCCTCGTTTGAGGTCTGTTTTCCAAACACTCCAAAAATCTAATGAAACCACTAAATTATCGCAGGGCGCTCTGTTTGCCTCTGATAACATTCTGCTGTTTTGATAAGCTTCTGGCTTGCTAGTCCAGGACTCCATCTCCGTCAGGTGAGTTTGCAACTGCAAAATATCTAACATCAAACAACTCACACGCACAGCCAGATCATAAAAATTTTCGCGGCTCGCTTCGCTCGTCGTTGATTCTATGTGGTGTCTAGTCTGTTGTCCGCATATTTGGTTGTTATTCGACAAACTTTAAAATAGTTCTTAGCTCATAATTTAGCTTCCTTGTCTTGCATGGACGCATGCCTCACCAATTTCAAGAAAGGCTGGGGCTCATTCCACTCGCTGATATTTATTTTTTATTTGTTTTTAAACATATTACTAAGCCGCCGCAAACTTCTCAAATGTTCATATTTCGCTCCACTCGCTGTTATTTATTTTCTGAACCAGTTTGTGACCACCCGAAAAGGGAACAAAAATTTCGGCGGATCGCTCCGCTCGCCGTTACATCTTTTTCGGTGTATTTTTTGTATTTCTAATTTCTGTTAATCTCCCTTGTTCCGCTCGCCCCGATTTATATTCATAGCTTTATATCTACCACCGCAAAGTATTTAAAATTTTCGGGGCTTATTTCGCTCACTTTATTTTGCCTCTTGCTTACTTTTCCCCAAGCATCAGAAAAAAATCTCCAAAATTTTTGAGGCTCGCTTCGCTCGCCATTACTTATACTTATTATTGTTGGGTTGGGAGTTGGGGGAAGGGATGTCATGTTTGCGGTCAATATGCAAAACACTGCACTTTTGCGGCTCGCTCCGCTCGCCGATAGTATTTTGTCATTCTCTGTGTTTGGTCAAGTGCTTGACACTAGTTTTACATCAATTTGCTCGGGTAGTTACCCGAAAAAGTAACAAAATTTCGGCGGCTCGCTCCACTCGCCGTTACTTTTTTTTCCGTGTCTTTTTTGTCAATGCTCTTGCTCCGCTGGCCCCTATTTATATTCATAGCTTTATATCTACTACCGCAAAGTGTTATTTAAAGTCATTTATTTTGTTTATCCACCTATGAACTGTGTTATTCGATTAGGCTACTGATTCATAATCATAAGCCACAAACTAATAGTTAGGCTAAGGATGCTATAAGTACATAATATAATCTGGAGTTCACACAGACACTCAGGCCAGGGTCCGTTACATTTGTATCAACAACAAAATAAATGATGTGGGCGAGAGTAAGCAAGTATACCTACTCTTGCTTACTTTTGCCCAAACTTCAGAAAACATCTCAAAAATTTCGAGGCTCGCTTCGCTCGCTATAACTTATACCTACTATTGTGGGGAGTTGAGTATAAATTTTCAGCGGCTCGCTCCGCTCGCCGATAAAGTTTCGTGTTTTCGGTGGGGCCTGCAACCCGCCTACAAATACATTTGGTGCTGCACCAAGTGTGACCCCCCCCAAAGTCTTAGGCTGCGACCGCGCCTGAATATACATACCTATATTCTTGGCACGTGTGACTGTTACAGGATGGAAGTTATTATACTATTAATGGATTAATGGATGGAAGTTATTATTTATTAATAACTATTATTATAATACTATAAGCGAAATGTGTGTGACTTTATATTGACATTACAAATATAGTTTTTACCACTATACATATTGAGTAATAAAATACAATTTAATTTCAGATGAAAGTTGAGGTAATTGAGAAAGATGACCAATTTTGGGAACAGCTGATGGAACCGAAATTAAAGCATTTTTATTTAACATTTTTGTTACCCGAGCTATGCGATCCCAGGCATATTCGAAACATGCCAATTAGAGATTTAAATGAATTAAAATAATTTGTGACTTGATAATATAGTTACTATAGATATATATTAAATTTGAACGATATTTTAATTTATGAAAATATATTCCTGTACATTGTTATTAATATTCTATTTCCACACAATGTTTGCTTAGCAAAATTAAATTTGACTACAAAAACCAATGTGCGGAAGCCTCACTCTATGTAGACATTTATTTAAAAAGAAAATTACACCTATGTAGACATAAACGTATTTTTTTATTTCATTGAGTCACCAATATTAGGTACCAATCTTCGTTTATTTAATTATTTCTTTCAGAATTTAGAATATTTTTATTGTAAACTGTTTGTATTGTACCTACAATCTGATGTTACAATAGTAGTACAAGTTTCACAGTTTGTCCAAAGGGACCTACAATACAACAAACATAGGTAGGTACTTACTTACAATAAAAAGTGAAAAAGAATCTAAAATTAACACGGGTTTAAAAAAAACTATATAATATATTACTAAGGTTATTTTTAAACTTAGGACTCTCGAGAAGTTAGATGTTTTCGAAGACAAGGTGTTGTAATAAAAAAACCTATTTACTACCTTACTACCACAGAATAAATATTAGTACTACCTACCTATTTTTAGATTGCTATTTTTAGTAGGCATCAGTAATATTAAATTTCGCAAAACACTATCTTACTAGAGAAAATAATGTTCGGAACCCTCAGCGCTATAGCGACTCACACCTGTCTAGTGTTTGAGCAGATAATAACGCCTCCGTTGGGAACTAAATTGAAAAACAATACAATAAAATATAGTTTTGTAATTGTAAGTAGGTAAGTAGTAAGGTATCCATCAATACCTACCTACTAGGAAGGTATCAGAATATTACCTTATAAATAGTTACAAACTTACTAAAAATCATAAGGTAGGTACCTACTTATTTGATAATTTCGTTTTATGGTAGGCATCTAAATATATTACCTACCTTTTAGACAAAAATATTGGAGTTACCTAACTTCAATAAGATTCTTTGACGTAGCGTGTGGCGTGAACCCGAACCCAAATTAATTTTGCGCGCGAAGTTTAGTGCGCCGCGCCGCGCCCCGCCGTCCGCCCCGCGCCCGCGCCGAGTTGACACGAAATTCGATTTTCGGCTGAGGTATGGTACCCCCTTAACGATAGCACGTTTTCGATAGGGTTGTATGGTAAGCGATAGAATTAGCGACACTTTTGATGAATTTTACGTTAACGTAATGAAAATAGATGAATGTCCTCTATTGCCACGTTATTTGGCACCGACTATTAGCTGCCAAGTTTTTCAGTGCCTAGGGCTCTGTTTATCAGCAAGGGTTTATGTAGCGAAAGTGGCACCCCTATTGTATTTATAAGGTAACTGGAGAAATTACATACCTATTACTATAGTATTATAATATCTGTGCCTATTACATGTTTTTGCGAATTCATATGGAAAGCCAGAGAAGCACGGCCTCTCGCAGTGAGGCGATGTTAAACTAGTGCTGAACAAATACGAAAGCATCTGCCTTTATTAGGAATTAAAGTAGACAAAACCAAATATTTGACACTTAAGGTGGTATACATAAAAAAAATAGTTTTATTTTAATTTCTGGGTTCTACAAGTAATTTGGCTAGCAGATCAGTGGTTTTTCCACCATTGTGAATAGTGTTAGATAGATAGATACATCGATCAAGTATGCGGCCTCCCCCGTAGATACCTAGAACCTTACAAGAATAACACTCAAAAGTGTCCACGTTTTGTTTTGACGCAGACAGTTTGCGCAGAGCCTGTCAAGTTTTTTGCAAGCGGAACAAGAGATTAGTGGAGTCGAATTTATTTTATTTTATTTTGTAAGTAGGTAGGAAGGTACCTAAAAATAATTTATACACTGTTTATTTTTATAAGGATTATAAAATCAACAGAATTCATGTAAAGATAACGAATCATTTATTGATACAACTATAAATTAGCGACGCAAATAAAATTGAGGGCGGGTCAGCTAGTTATTTTATAAACCTCAACCAGTTATTTTAAATGTCTTTTCATGAAAAAAAATTTATCACTTACAACTTAACACAAATAAATAAAAAAAAAATTAGAAACAATAGCCGCTCCATTCATCAACTTGGAACAAAATGAATATTTTTACATAGGCAAACCCAACAACAATATTTAATGTTGATTTCTCAAGTATATAAGGCTCAATTGGCTCATATCACAATACACAGGTAAAAATTACATTTAAACATACTGAAAATAAGAAATTTCATCCTTTTTCTGTTGCTTGGTCGGTCGATTATTGCATTTTTTATACGAGCACTTGACCATGCTTTCGGTCTGAGAGCTAAAATGACACTAGTTGAAAAGGTATCCCAAAATGCCAAATGGGATACCTATTGATACTGACGTTTTCAGGGCGCGCATTGTGCATCTAAGGGGGGCTGGCCGGAAATTTTTGATCGATGGATAGATAGATAGATAGATATCATTTATTCATAAAGAAAAAAAAACATTACATAGGTTGGTTAGTAATGCCTTAAAGCCTATGTTAGGTTTGTCTAGGCAAAGAGTTCTCATCTATTTTACTTAGGAATTCTTATTACTACTGTTGGTTAACATTATAATTTAACTTGCCTAAATATACATTGTAGGCAAATCGCTTACCTAAGTATAAAATATCCTAGCTCTTATATAAACCATCTACAATGATAGCAGTCTTTAGCATGCATGCATTCACTTATCAACGACCGGAATGTTGCTACAGGTTCATTCATCCAGCGTGAAGCTCGCCGCTTATCGCCGCATAAGACCAACTACAGGGTACTCCAAATCAAGTTAAAGTTTTTGCTAAAAAATATTTTATTAAGATAGTTTTAATGTTTTTTTTATTTATCTTATTTTTAACATATAACGGTAATTCATTAATGAGATGGGGAATTAGATATTGGGAAGTTCTTTGGCCGTAGGTGTTATTAAATCAAGGTATTGTTAGCATGTTGCGCGTGATACTCCTAGTGGTGATCGTGTGATTTATTAGAGTTTGGACGTCTGTGCGGAAGTATTGTTCGATAAGGAGGTTAAGTTTGACCTTTTTATGTATTGGTATTATGGGTAATTCTCACGGGGCTCAAAAATACGTGTCCGGCTCGAAAAAACCTACTAAAAGTATCCCTAGCTCTTTGATTTTTTTTTGTATAGTAGATTAGACGAAAATAATAGGGGAGCCCTATTTTTGTTTTTTAATTTACTTATTCTTAATATGTAAAAATAAATAAAAACCTTGGAAATATTGACTTTCGTGGTGCGTCCGGACCTCATGTTCCACTGTTAAAACATTTTTATATTTTTTCCTATGAATATTAGCACTATTTCACACAGGTTCACAAATAACCAGATAGTTACTAGCTTAACTGACACTATTACTACACAAAAATAAGCTTTAGTTGAAAAGTTAAAACTAGATAACTTCGCGTCCGACGTTTAGCGTTGATACCCCTGGCGCGCACTAATTCATTCATATATACTGTACTTTAGTAACTACGTGAATAGTTGTTAGACCGAGACAAACTATCAGTTGCGCTCCATCAGTGGTGTGGACAACACTTCTCTATCTCTCCGCGTCGCTCTGTTATTAAGGTATGTAATCACTTTCCGTGGCTTGGTATACCGCAAATGTTGATTACCATGTAGACTATAAATTCGTTTATACTAATCCTATTGTTTCAATGATTGTAATAATAGATGTCTTTTGGGTTCCTAATTTCGACTGCAGACGCCAAAGTAATGTATACCAGCAATTTAGGAAATTATTTAGGATATTGTACTCTCTTTTGATTATCGTGGTATTGATTTTCATGTTTTCCGTGGGCCAAAAGTACACAATGTCAATTTAAACCATGAAAATTAAATTTGTATGTTGGTTTACATTTTTATATGGTTTATTTTTACAATGTTACTCAGTACAGTCAGTACTGCTCACTGGGAATAATGGTCTACTCACGAGAAGATCGCTTAGTTGCAAAAAGATTAGCTGAAAGACGGAGGAGAGCCCTAAATAGAAATACAAATACAGAAATACAACTTATTCATAAAGCCAATTCACATATCAATAACTTTTGTACCTATATATACACAGCGTATACAAGTTTTTAAATAATTCAAAGTACACATTAATACAATACAAAACATCTGTAATTAAATAATCAAGAATAAGTTATTAAAAAGTTCCAAACCACATAAAAATATTAGAATTAATTAACATTAGTCTCCGTTTTCTCGAGTTACTTATTATTCTGCTACAGAATAAAAATTTTGCTCGACAAAATAACGTTTCAGACGGAACTTCAAGCTAATTAGACTGCTAGCAGCTGTGACTGCTTCTGGCAGTTTGTTGTATACTGCCGGACCCATAACGCGAGTCAACTTTGAGGACTTCGTGTGGGAGCGGGCGATAGTCGAGAGCTTTCCTGCGTTCCGCGTCCCGTACGAGTGGGTGTCGCCGTTCTTCATCTGTTTATCTAGGTTCAGACGAATATACACCGCCACTTGCATTATCACAATGCTGGGCAGTGCCCAGTCAGCAGCGCACCCCCATAGCTCAGCACCATACTGTAGCACCGAGTGAACAGTTGCGAAGTAACAGCTTCGTGCCACCTCCGCCGGAACCACACGAGCCAGCCGTCGGAGCGCGAAACATGCGCTACGTATCTTTTCACATATTTTGTCTATGTGGCTCTCCCAGGGCTCCTATGGGCTCTGTCCATTTCAAAACCAAGAAATATCGTGGCTTCGGATTGGCTAATGGCCATTCCGTTCACATAGACTGCAACCCGTTTCGTCACTGCCACATAGGCAGACATGAAGGTAGTGGGTCCTCCTTAGTTTCAGAGCCAAACCGTTCATCCTGAACCATCCAGACAGTAGGCCGGCCGTCTCGTTCAGCTTCTCCTCCAGAGCGTCTACGGACTTTGCGGTGACGATCGCGGCCACATCATCTGCGTTTATGAGGGTCTTCGTGGAGGTCACCGCTCCGGGCAGATCGTTCAAGAGGAACGAGGACATTATGTTGGAGACAGATGACCCCTGCGCTATCCCCATGGTGGAGGAGAGGGGCTCTGATCGCTCAGTACCACCGACAACAATTTGTGATCGCTCACGCAGCATCTCCGTAAGTACGGCAAACGATGCTCCCTCGATCCCATAATGACTCATTTTGGCAGCAAGTACGGCGTGGCTGGCCACGTCGAAGGCTTTAGATAGGTCGCAGCACAACACGGCCATCTGCAACTTCTGCTTGCACGCTGCCAGCACCCGCCGCACCACCTCGCACGTCAGTGACGTCGTGGAGTAGCCGGCGCGGTACGCATACTGCCGAGGCGACGCGACAGGGCGTCCGTCGCCAGCAAGTACTCCACCAGCCGACTGCTCAGCCCGTTCTCGAGAACTTTCACAATAGCTGGTATGATCGATACTGGCCTGTAGCTGTCCATGTTGTCTGGGGGACACTTTGCTCACTTCCGCCCGAATCAAGCATAATACAGAGAAATACTCCGTTCAGAAAGAAAAAGATAGGCAACGGTATTTTCGAAAGAAGAAAGAAGGGAAGATAAAATCAGTTAGTGAATTAGATCCTCGTCAGCAATGAATTGCTAGGGAGAAAACCAGATTCTCCTCTAATAAACAAAATAAAACTCAAAAACTGATTAAGAAGTAAATATGGTAGTGATTTAAGAGTCTTTTTTTGATGTTAAATTTTGTTTGTTATACTTTCTTAAAAGAAAACTATAATTATAAAATGATTGAACCTTAATTTAAAGAAACTTTCAATCTACCTTGTACTGAAAACACATTATTTTATTTATAAACCATCCCGAAACTCGTTACAATGATTATGATATGCTAATTCACACAAAATGTATGTTTCAAAATATAAATGTCGAATATTTTTATATTTTTGATTTCGGTGATATGAATGCTGATTTACGTGGACACCATATTTTTAAAATTGAATAACTTCGTAACCATTGAGCCAATTAAGTGCCCTCTGCTACCAATAAATTTTAAATTAAATCTTTAATCAGAATATTTATCATTATGTGTAATTTCAACAAAAAAAAAAATGGGACACGAAAGTCAACCAAAAAATGAGTTTCCGAAGAATGACCCTTATACCACAATAGTCAAAGAGTTCTTCGGGGTTCTCTTTATATTTATTTTTGATCTTAACAGGGACTAGCATTTTTAGAATTGCCATCAACATTGCAAATAGCAACTTACCGCGAACAATAACGGTGATTTCTGCACCACAAGCGAGTACATATCGCTGAGCTGTGTGGCCATCTCCGCAGATATATCCTCCACGGTGCACACGCGGTGGATCAACTCGTCCGCGAACATGTTCACGAGTGTTGCCATTAACCTGGAACAAATAAATGAATAATGCTAGACAATCCATACAGCATCTAGCCCAAAACAGGAAAAAAAACTGGAAATATGAGGATTTGAGTCATATGGAAACTATTCATGTATTGTCGTGTCATTTCTCTTGCTGCCTTAATTATTTTGTGTGAGTGTTTTCGTGTGAGTGGTTTCGTGTTTCGAGTGTTTTTCCTCGAAAACACCGATGGACATTTAATTCTTATTTGCAGAAAACTTATTAAAAGAAATAGGAAATTCTGAAGGAACCTAAGGAGATGCACAGACATAGCATTGCAACAACGTAATTTTAGAAGTCCTTAATAAAAATATAAAATATAAATAAATGGTCAGAATTTATCAAGCTGTGGATTCTAGGCCTCGATTACACTAATTTTCGGCGAAATTTAGGTTCAGTTTAGCTCCGATTTTAAACACATACATTGATGCAGTTAAGGTATTGATGGGTCACATTCACTACCCAGCCTCGGCAGCGCGGTGCGACCCGCAAGGACGCGCCGCCGCTACACGGGGCTGGGAGAGATCATCTGCGTCTTGGGCCATGAGTGTGTTAAAGTTACCTGGTAAATACATTTCCCGGGAAGACGCCGATCCAGACGTTCTTGAGAAGGTGCAGCTGCCTCAGGCACTGCCGCACAGCCGCCTCCGCGTTGTCGCTTAGCACGTCTTTCGTCACTAAGCTGTTTAGGTCTAGAATGAAGATGGAAGAAGAAATTAAATTTGTTTGATTATTTAGAAATAGCTTCTGTCCGCGGCTTCGTATGCTTTTTTCCGGGGTATATGTTAATGAGACGCAAAATTTCAACTCGAACCATTCGGTAGGTACTTTCGGCGTAAAGAAGTAAAATACATCCAAACTTTTGCATTTATAATGTTAGTGTAATTGTAAAAGGCAATTTCTAGATCTACTACACAAGCTCTGCTTAGCCTGGGGCTAGTAGATGATGCTGTGTGAATTGTCCAGCATTATCTATTTTTTAATCTGATTCAGTAAAAAAAAATTACTTTTAAGTAGGTAGCTTAATTATTACTGCTTGCTTGGCTACATTTTATCTTACAGTTACCAACAATTTGTGCAGACTGGATCACTCACCAAGGTAGAAGCTAGTTGTTTTGTATACATTTTATAACATCTTACCAGAAGATCGAATATTATCCAAAATCTGCTTTCTCTGCTGCTGCATATGCATAGTCAAGTGCCTGTATCCAAGGTCCCGCAGTTTCTGCACCAGGTCAATGAACGATATGGGGTAGTTAACCTCGCGCCCGTCTAATGCCTGCTCCCATTTATCGCCAAATGTGAGTAGGTTGTGTGCCAAGTACATGCAGTTGTTGTGGAAAAGAGCTGGAAGGGATAAAGGTCTTGTTAATCAAATGGTCCACATAATTTAGTTATTCATGAAAAAAAGTAGGTATTAAACATGCATCCTAAGGCACACTTCGATGCAAGAAGTAGGGTTCAAAGGAGACTGGCTGGAAGAAGGGCAGAAGGCATGATCACCCGCTGATGGGTCTCAGGCTGATTATCATGATGATGATAACATACTTAACACAACTTTAAGTTATAAGAAATTAAACACTATTATAATAATAATAATAATAATAATGCTGGACAATTCACACAGCATTATCTAGCCCCATGGTAAGCAGAGCTTGTGTTATGGGTACTAGATAACTGATAGGTATACATAATAATATACGAGTACATAGATAGATATTTTTTTATTATACATAGAAAACGACCAGAACACCCTGAACAAATATCTGCAGATCGTACAAATATTTGTCCCGAGGCGGGAATCGAACCCGCAACCTCCTGCGTCGCAGGCGGACCTTCGCCCACCGCGCCACAGAGGTCGTCATTATTGTAGCAGCTATCACATTCCTACATTATTATGAATTATTTATGAGCTAATTATTTATGAAAGCTGAAAAAAACTGACCAACATATTGAGGAATAGTCTGCAAATACTTTTCATGATGGTACGGCACCACAGCCTCATAAAGATCAAAGATCATCCTGGCCACACAGTACAACTTCTTGCAGACTACATCTTCACACTGGCTTGCTTGCTCCATTATTGTATACAGATGATCTAACAACTCTTGCGCTGATTTTGATATCATGCATCTCGGGAAGTAGAACAGACTTTTGGGGATGTTCTTCTCTAATCTGCTTAAGGCTTCCAGTTTAGAACTTGGATTAAGAGGGTCTGTGAAATTGTCTATACCAGTCACTCCTATAGACATAGACACACTGAGGTCTTTCAACATTAATGTGCGGGCTGTTTCCAGCAAGTGGGTGGCTGCAGATCGAGCAAAGTGTTTTTCAATGTCTTTTATGTAACTAAGTATTGATATGTTGCTCTGAGGTGGGAAGAATTCTTTATCATTCAAGTAGTTCTGGAATTTTGCAATATCTTGGGCAATTGGGTCGTAATTATTCAGGTCAGCTATGTTTTTGGGGATGGTATACACAAAACACTCAAGCATCACCATATCACTGTATCTATCACATAAATGCTCCCCAATCATTTTGAACATTGACTTGTTTGCATCCAAAGTAAAATGCAGCTTTTTGCTAAGTATTTCAAATATTTGTGTATGATTTGATATAACTTCTGTGTATGGTGTTTTTATAGTTTGTTTGCAATAAATTGTTATAGTAAAAGTGTCATCAATTTCATTCCAATTCACTGTACTGGCATGGTGAACCATTGGGTTTAAGACTTCTTCCATCAGAAAATCAGCAAACTCATGAACTTTCACAGATATTTTATTACAGATGAACAGTGCATTTACTATGTCAAAGCATCTATTGTTGTCCTTTATTTTCAAATTGATGGTTACTATTTTCTTCTTTCCTGATTCTTTCATTGATATACTCATAAGTTGATCAAAATTAGTGTTTAGAATATTAATAACATTATTTAGAGCAATCTGAGCTATTTCTCTACTCTTACCAGCTACTTCTAGAATATTGAAACATTCAGGTGGGTTATCCAAGATCTCTAGTGTATTGCACAATGACTCAACAGCATCTGAGTAATTTTCACCTGCAAAAGCTTCATTGAACTCCTTCATTAGCTTACCACATTTTAATACATCTCCTATTAAACTCTCTCCAAACTTAACAGTTTTCAGTTCTTTGGATAGCTGCGTATAGTTCTCTATAGACTTGACTATATCAGCCATTGTCTCTATTTCTATCGCCTTCTTACATTTTTTCCAGCGTGCAACCAATAAGTTGCTCTTAGAACAAAGATCATCACTCTCTTCTAGAATACTAGGTATATCAAAATTACTACTGACTATAAATGTTGATAATTCATCTTTGCAATACTCTAATGCATTAACAACTAGTTGTATCTTATCTGTAGGTTTAAAATTGGGGTCTTCCTGGTTAAAAATATCATTTATAACGTCATCTACACAGTAGTCACCCATTTCAGTGTCTTCTTTTGGATCTGTCTTTCTTGATAGAAGGTTCAGGGCGGTGATCGCGATCGCCGGGTCTACTATGCAAATACCTCTTGTTCTTTGATGAGTGGTACTTGTTGGAGCTCACAACATTACGTATAGTGTTCACAAGGAAACGTTTGTTCGTTTTCTGTTGAGATGCCTTTACCCAACCGGATGGTCCGACGATTTCTGCTCTGGCGGCGCCTTGCACGGCCTCTCGCATAAGCTCCTCAACAGCTAATCTGTAATAGAATAGATTTGTCAGTAGAAATGACTACAAATTGCGCGTGTAATTTGTAAATTACCTGTTATTAGAGCACTAACTTTTCGAGAGCTTCGTCATTTATTTTTTCATTTTCTGATTTACTAGGTACGTCTTCTGTATCGGTCATAGTTTAGTACAATGTATTGTCACTAAACTAAGGTCTACTGTTTTAAATTACTGCAAAATCATCCCAGGACAATACATTTTCAGAAAAACAATTTTCCGAAAAACATTGCATTTTCCTTTCTGATTTTTTGGGTTGACGTAAAAAGTTATGTCAGAAAAGACACTTGACTAGAGCTGTACTGTATGTAGCAAACTAGCAAACCGTACGTAGGTTATATTCGGTACTGAGTAACGGTTGCGCTGCGGCGCTGCGCCATCGAATACCGAAACTTTACACACGAATGCATTTCGTTACTATGTAGCATCACAATAGATATCTACTGTGCTAGCTAGGCATGGAAGTTATAGCTACTTTTATTTCACTATCACGTCGCGAAGTTATTTTTTTCTGTCACGATTATATCACGGGTGATAAATCACGGTCGTTATATTTCATTAGTGATGATTATTATCACAGTGGGTGCATTTTTTCCGCCTGTTACATGTTGCAGTGATAGTGATATGATTCAGAACTTATCGCTTAGCTAATCGGCGATGTTTTTTTTTGACAATAAAACGTGTTTTCTTCAATGAACTTTCCCTCATACTTCGACAGGCTTGGGACTGTCAATGTTTAAGTACTTAATTACAAAACACTAGGACGACAACTTTATTTCTGTATTAACAGACAATCTCAGGTGAGCTTAGTTTAAAATAACACGCGACTCAAAACGCGGCATGCACGTGCAGCAGCAACAAGTAAAGATTACAAGTGAGTGAAATGAAGTGAAACTCTCACAACGTGATATCACTGGTATTATAAATTTCAAGTACCTACATGTACCTACATTAAATGAGCACCTTAACGTCTTTAAAATAAGACTCATTTTCATATGAAGTTTTTGTAACGGAGCGTTATTTATCTAAGCAGTAAGCAAGTTTTAAAAATACTCCAGATAAATTAGAGCCTAATGGTGTTGAGAATAAGATGCAATTTCACTTAAACGAATTCTCTCTTCTCGCTAGTGGCACGGTGTCGCTACAGTCGCATGCTGTAGCTTTGTCTCTCTCGCACGATAGAATTCTGCGAATTGTAATGTAGCTTAGCCCGCGTGAAAAATCACGCTCGCGTTATAAGTAACTCACGGTTTCGATGCATGTAACTGGTGTGGCACGTGATTTATGTTGTCACTAGTGATATAACCAGTGATGCGTGAAATCTTCCATGCCTAGTGCTAGCATCTTTCGTACCTACTTTTGGGCATGGTAGAGGTACAAATGAACAAGATATGCTACTCCGAGAAACAGCCAGCGGTCACGTGGGTTTTCCCAAGCGTACTTCATATCCGCTACGGTGGTTCTCAAACTTTTTAGTTTTGGGAGATTCGAGATCTAAATCTAGATTTTAGGTTTTCCATGAAATTTTTCAAACTTAGTTTCCATAATTTGAGCAACGCTAAAATGAGCTCTGCACATGGATAAATCAATTTTTCCGTTGAAATGAAATTTATCTAATCACAGGAACATTTTTCAGCCACAGATTCTCTTTTCGGGAATTTAAAGAACCTTATTTTACCGCCCTTTACACTTACAGTTACCTACGGATAGAGTAACCGCCCATTTTAAAGACTTATCACGAATCGTGATGTCTTTAAAATAAAATGAACTAAAATAAACTAGTCACCGGCAAATGAACGTAACCTCCCATTTTGTGACAATTGGACAGTGACGTAGGCTTGGGAAGATCTCGGAGTAGCATACCTTGTTTATTTATACTTCCTACACTGTTTCAGTTCACGCAAGTACCGTTGATGCGTGCGTGTATTCAAATGTTTGCTGATCGTATGTTTTACGCATGCGTGCGCTTATTCGGTGAATTTAAAAACGTACGTTACAAAGAACGACGATTTATGAAAAGAATCATCCGACGAGACCAGATGTTGACGTGACAACGTCTTATAAATTGGTTTGCCGGGTGACACTTCAAGAAACTGCGTTACGCTCCGCTCACGTTATGCGCTCACAATGAGAGCGAGTGAGAGGCACGCGTCCCTTCCACTCGGGCATGGTTAGCCCGCCTAAGAGCGAGAGAGACAGACATAAAAAGTGAAAGGCACGCGTCCCTTCCACTCGAGTTTGATAGATGATGCATTTCATCCTTCTTCCTACTATACGAATGAATATTCACATTAAAATTATTTTACCACTCAAAGTCGTTGTCACGTAAAACTTTCGCCCGTATACCGACTTTACAGGCAACCAATTTTTTGTTTGTTATTGAACGAATCATGTGAAATAGGTATTCGACAAACAAAACACGGGGCATAGACAACAGTAGTCTTGTGGCTCACAGAACACAATAATAAATTTTTCGAATCCACACAAAGGCGCATTGAGGAATCGCGTAGAAAGAGAAACCAATAGAACTCGCGCAATTGCCATCGCACTCACACTAAAGAGAGAACGACTTATGCCTAAAGCCTAAGAAGAAATGAAATAGGACGATTAGCTCTCTATCTCATCCAGCGTGCCGGTTTTTGCATTGTTTAGCACCTCCATGTGCTAAACAAATTTCCTTTTTCATCGACGGAGCTCGACACGAGACTGGTGAAAAAAGTTTTAAAAGTTCTAAACGTTTGTTTTTTATGTTTGAATGTGATCAATGTGTTTATGTGGACATTCCCGCAGCTAAAAACAATAAAAAAGAGAGACAAATATGGTGCGGTGCAGCGTTTTTGCATGTAGAAGTGATAGTGAAGAAAAAGTGCCGAATATATCATTCCACTCGTAAGTACAAGTTCTTTTGACTACAAAAAGGTTCAAAATTTACAGTTTCATAGATTTACATACACACAAGGCTCAAACATTATGTTTTATGCTATTTTTAGTTCATCTAACTTGTAATTGTGAAAATTTAGGGTTGCCTGCACCCGATGATAAAATTCCCCGAATGGCGCATTGAAATATTTTTTAATAGGTACCTACATAGCTATTTTATAGATAATGTAGCTCGCTATGCATAGCAAAATAGTTTATGCCCGCGGCTTCGTACGCGTTGTTTCTATGGAAACGTTTTAAGGCCATTTCTATCCCATAGCAACTGATTTGTGGGATAAAAAACCTATAGGCTTTTTATATAAATCCTGGAATCTTACATAGATGTTAGATTTCAGGATTAGAATTACTTACCTGTATACAAAATTTCATCCCGATCCGTTCAGTAGTTTTGGCGTGAAGAGGTATAATTATGTAAGTTGTTCTATCTCACGAAGTCCGTTAACTTACCTCACTACGAACAACTTTGCGCTTAGTTGTCATGCTGACGGTACTCGCTACCAAAATCTGACGTGAATACAATGAGCACTAGTGACCCGGACCGCGTCTCAGGCGACACTTTATGCTTCTCTTCTGAGCTTACGCACACTAAAACAATGTGTACATTCATTCACTATGACACACATAGCCCATCGGACTTCGTGAGATAGAACAACTATAACAAACATCCATCCATTCATCCACACTTACGCATTTATAATATTAGTGTTTTTATTTGTTACAGATTTCCCGAAGATAAAGAATTACGTTTGCATTGGATCAAAGCAACGGGTCGCAAAGATTGGGAACCTAAAAAATCTTCGTAATAAATTTTTTTGTAATGTTTCTGTGTTATTTTAAATGATTCTGTGATTTTTGTACTTAATCTAATTCAACTGTCCAAATCTAATCTAACTGTCCCATATAAATAAGAAAAAAAAATATCTTAAGTAGTTTCTTGTAGAAATTGGTATGCGAATTTTAAAATGATTCTGTGATTTTTAAAATGATTCTGCGATATTTTAAATGCTTCTGTGTAAATGCGTGTGTATTTTTAATTAAAAAAAAATGCTGTGACTAACTAGGTATAAGTACCTATACGCAAGTACAATGAAAGTTAAGTACTTTTTAGATAGCAACATTACTAATTTTTAGCAAATATACGATGTTACGTTCGTAAGTAACCATTTTTTGAAAGTGTTATTAATTTATGTAAATGTTATTGTATAGGTAATCAACAGTGATCGGAATTAGGCGGGCTAAAATACCTAAAGTTCGAAAAATAACAGAGACCAAATGGAGACGCCTTAGGACTAAATATTTTTTCGTCCCAATTTTTCGTCCGTTTATTTTTTCGTCCCAGAAGTAACAAACATCCATTCAAACTTGTTTATTGAATAGGTACTTACACTGCAAACCAGTGACAAACAAAAGATAGCAAAATCTAGAAATAGACAACAAGCTTCTGCTGTTCTGGGAAAAGAAAACAATGAGGTGAATCAGTTTTTTACCTGAGCTAATAACAATTAGAAATGGAAGTTATACAATATTGGGTTGGATGGTTAAAAATGATTTGAATTAGTTCGTTATATTATTAAAACATAAATCTATACTCTATACTAATATACTAATAAAGAGGAAAGATTTATATTTTGTATTTTTGAATGTTTGTTACGAATAAACTCAAAAACTACTGGACCGATTTCAAAAATTCTATCACCATTAGAATGCTACATTATTCCTGAGTAACATAGGCTATATTTATTTCTTGAAAAAAATAGGGATCACTACTTAAACTTCAATAATGTAACCCAAGGTGTAAAAAATAAATTGTCTATCATCGCATGCGCTGCGGAAACTATTGATGATAGAACAAAAAAATGTTTTACAATATTAAAGACTATATAAATATCTACAAAAAACTCAGCTATACCATATGTCCAACTATTGTAGTTATGTCAGTATAACTATATTTTTACTTTTTAAAAGTTGATAGAAATACCGACCAACGTCTGACCATGTTATCCATACCTCTGTATTAATCCTTATCCAAATAAATCATTTCATAATTAAGACTGTTTCATTACCTGTAGATTACTTTTTGAATTATTCAAATCGGACATTCCATTCAAAAGATATTACGAATTTAAAACTGTCAATCTAAACAAAATACTTACTATTAGAAAAATAAATGACGCCACACCCGGGCAACGCAGCGAGGGAGGCAGGTAAAAAAAAATATTAATAATTAATGTCCTCCTAGCCGACTTTCAACCCCGGCAGCCAATCTCATCGGAGACTATCCAGATGCGCAGGACATATTATAGTGCACAAGTGTGTGTGCTGGTGTGTGGTGCCGGTTTAGAATTTCCACAACCCCAAATCTTCCCGCGGGTGTCGTAAGAGGCGACTAAGGGATATCCACCGGGGGCGGGCACGACCGGGGAGAGGTCAAACGCAGGACCAACGACTTAATGTGCTTTCTGAGGCACGCCCCGTGCCTCGGAAAGCACGTTAAGCCATCTAACACCGCCAATTTCCTTACTCCGGGCTGCTACAGTGAATATTTCTTGCTAGAAAATACCCAATAACACAAATCTTGGGCCGACCACATTATCAGCGGTTGAACACGCGACCGCTATACCAACGGGGCAGTCGGATAAAAGTATAAAATATCCTGCCACAGAAATATTAGAAACCTACGTTTATCCCAATTTTTTTTTTAATTAATGTCCGCCCGTGCGAAGCCGGGTCGGGCCGCTAGTATTAAATATACATGCTAACTGCGACAATTGTTCCATTTTCGTCCCAATTGGGTCCAATAAAATTATTGTAGTAAGGAAGTCTCCATTTTTTTTGCCTCTGTTCTTTGAACTTTAGGTATTTTAGCCCACCTAATTCCGATCACTGGTAATCAAAGACATTTATTATTAAACTGTGATTTTATGATTAAGTAGTAATGAAACGAAATGTTGAAGACTGATTTAAACTGTAAAATTTATAAACGTTAATTATTGTAATAAATATTGATTATTTTAAAACAAAAACACTTGTTTCTCTATCTGTACTACTCACCTTAATACCTTCATAATTATATTTACCTACCAAAAACAACCTCGGTCTGCCTTCCACGTCTAACGCCAAACAGGGTTCACATTGTGATACTTACTTGTATAATTATAATGACCTAGCAATAGCCTTTATTCACAAAATAGAAAATTATACTAGTATTTACAATTGAAACAATTGAGCTATCTTCAGACTATTGCAGGTAGCTCAACTGATCAATATCAATACCAGTCGGAAGCGTCCCCAAGACGCGCTGGCTGCATTGCCACGCTGTATGGCAATGCTGATGCGCTGTGCCTGATACTCACCAGCTCTCGGGTCACGCTTCGCTTCGACCAGACGCTAAGATAATTTAATTTTTTAAATTTATGAACTGGAAAATCGCAAATCCTATCAACCAAGACATGAAATAAGGAGCCTAAAATCGGGGTAAGAAAATTGCATGGCAACACTTTCCCCCCACCACCTCGTATACTTTGTCTTACTCTTTGGCACGCTCGCTAAAAATCTACCTATATTTAATCTGAGAGGAATCGCGTTTTTGATTAGAACACGTTGTGACGTCCTGAGAATCATGGCCCTGGACGCGTCGTACGCAATACGACTCGATTCGATGCTCTAACATAGATGAGGTATCAGAAGTAAAGACTAACGATACGATAGTAACGAGTACCTACTAACCGATAAAGAAAGGAATACGCGTACGCTAGTTTCGTTCCTTTTACACCTCTACATTTGACTTGGTATTTCAAAATTGCGTTCACAAAAGAGAGATATTTTGTTCTCTTTTCTCATTGAACGCAGTCCTTTCACTCAAAACTTTATTACTGGTAATAATTTTGATTGCGTGGAGTGAAACGTCAGCCACGTCCGTTTATCTGTCATTCTGTCATCGTTTCTCTCCACATCTTCGTGTTGCATTTCAGTTGAGATTTCATAATTTTATTGTGGTAAAATAAGTTAGATTACAGGTGAGATCATTATTTTATAGCTCTTGGAACTAATTATTACGTATGCATCGATTTCCTTGCAGAAAGCTGATAGGTTTCATACAGAATTCACATAAAATCTGTGCAGACTTTCAATACGTTTTGTAAAGCTATCTTTTTGTTTATTTCAGACAGAATGGCTGCAAAACTGCTGTCGCTAATACTGATAATCGCCGCAGCGGTTTCGGCTGACGATGAACCAGCGGTGGCTAGGCTACTAGTGTCCAAACAAGTGTTGAACAAGTACTTGGTTGAGAACATGGACATCCTCATAAAATACACGCTTTACAACATAGGAAACGGACCTGCTGTTGATGTAAAGCTGGTGGACAACGGCTTCCACCCTGAAGTGTTCACGGTGGTTGGAGGACAGCTGAGCGCTGAGATTGACAGAATTGCACCTCAGACCAATGTGACCCATGTTGTGACTGTAAGATCCAACAGATATGGCTACTTCAACTTCACTTCAGCTGAAGTCACATACAAGTCCAGCGAGGAGGCCCCTGAGGTGAGTGTTTACATTATTTGTCGACTCTTAGTATTTTACTGATAACTCTACCATAAGTTGTTTAATGATTATAATTTAAGTTTATTATCAGCTCCATTCTAATGTTGATATTGAAGCCCACCATAAACTAATTTAATTTTTATTGTTATAAATATTCCATTCCATTGTTATTTATACGCATATTAACCTATCAGGGATTCTTAATTATAAAGCTTTCATCCCTCAAGGATTAGGGGTGGCTCACGCACCCCTTTTTGACTTAACGCATCATTTGTATTTCGTATTTACTCTTATTCCTTAGATTGTACACATGTTTTTATTGCATAACTGTTGAGATAACCATTAAAACTAATTAATTGTACATTCCGAATCAAATTAATTATAGAATTCAAGCCATTGTAACCCTTATCATTTGTTAATAAGGTTTATATTGGCCTGAGGCATCGGGCCCAGAGCAGGCCGCATAATCCCTGACGGTATAGAAAATGTTTCCGCCTGCTCACTCCGGGCCTCATAATGCTTCACAGGTTAATGGAAAACTAATACAGCTTTAACAAAACTTATCTATAACTAGGATAAATGTTCTATTTTGTAATCAAACTCACCTTGTTTAAGTTATTACTTATTTACCTTTCTCTTTGCCTTCAGGTCCAGTTTGCCTTCAGCAGTTCACCAGGCGAGGGTGCCATTGTTGCTTTCAAGGACTTTGATCGCAAGTTCTCCTCACACATTCTAGACTGGGCAGCATTCGCGGTTATGACCCTGCCATCTCTGGCCATACCCTTCGGTCTATGGTACTCATCTAAGAGCAAATACGAGAAACTATCTAAGCCTAAGAAATCACACTAGTTCTTAACTATAGATTAGCTTTAAAATTTGCTTAGAGTTTCTTATAGTTCTTGAATGGTACTCAGTCATTTAGTAGCTATAAGGAACTTTCTGGCAATTTATTGGTAATATTTTTATGCTGTTTAGATTGGAAAAGCTACCTAGTTTGCCAGTTTAAATGAAATAAAATATTACCAGTAATATAATTTTTATAAGACTACCAACATCTTTGTTATTAGTAATTTATGAACAATAAAACTTTTTTAAATAAGTTACCAACTTAGTTTAATTATGTTGTGTGTAGGCATTGATGTGTGTAGGTAAATTAAGACCAGTCTGATTTTGTGTAATGTAGTGTAAGTAAACATTACCACAGAATAACTATATGATACATTAAAATATTATGACTAAGGAAATATTAGATTCTTTTTGCATAGTATGTAGGTACCTACCTATTTATTATTATGTTAAAATTGGTGTGAAGATAAATTGATAACCATAACCTACCTACACCTTTGTATTGTATAGCCAAGAGTCACTTCTTGAAGCAGACCCTACCTATATTGTTTGTTGAATATTATATCATATAGTAGGTACCTACTTAGTGGATATTGATTACATAGGTACTTGGTTGCTTTTATCAAAACAGCTACATAAGCGAGGTCAAACAGTAGGTAGGTATAATTGGAATATTATTCTATTAGTCATCATCAGAATTCTATATCAAAACTGTAAAATTTTAAAGAGTAGGTGTTTGTAAGCAATAAATAGGTACAATCTCCGGCATTAGTTTCGATTTTCATCACTCCTTTACAATACCTATAGCAAGGTAATATTATCCTATAAGTAATCCGACTTCATACAAACGGGCGAAACGCGAGCTATACCTACGCGCCTCGATCTCGGCATGCGCTCAGCATGCAGACAGTCGCGGCTGTGCCGCAGTGACGAACGGATGGTGTGATGTTTTTTTAACAATAACCGCGCGATTTTTTCGCTAAAAATAAGTTCAGGTACATATTTAATAAAGTAGCTGCAGGTATCTATAACCAAGTAAAATATATTCCTTTTTCTCCAAAAAAATCTCCAATTTAATAATAAAGCATTTTGTAGGTACGTCTCAGTCGAGGCGCAAATATTTTTCGGTCGCAAATTTATAAGACCGATTTGTTATTCAAACATAAACAGGTTTTTTAATTAAATCTACCAATCAAAAAACAACACGCATTTTTATTGAACACTTCCCATTCAATTCACAAAGTATTTTATATGTTTATATAAAAAAGTACCTTCCTATATTTACAATCACAAAACTAAATGGAAACACAAAGTAGGCAAATGTAATTAAAATGGTGGAGGCGGGCAGCCCTATCGCATGTTTACCTACCGCGCGGCTGTAGGCATTTATTTCAAAGATAAGGCCGAGTCCAAATACTGTTGGATAATATTACCGTGCCTATAGGATAGCCTGATAGATAGATAACATTTTTCCCGAAAGCAATGTTTATTCACTTGGTAGGTTCACTTAAAAGTACCACGAGCATAACCATAAGCCACAGATAGCAGTGTGACCAGATTTGAATTGACAAATCTACTGTAACATAGGGTGAAAAAATACCGAAATCTACTTATAATAAGCTGGAGTCTACTAAAAATCTACTAGGGTCGTTGCACTAGTTATCGACCATTTAGCGAAGTTCCAACTTTGAGGCCTCAGAAAAAATATTGGCACTTTGTCAGCATAGTTCAAAGTGATATTAGTCGGTAGTCTAGATATTTGAGTTTTAAATATTAGAGGATTTTTATAGTTAAGCTTCATAGTTATTTTATAAAAAAAGAAATAGTCGAAAATGAGTAAAACTTCAGTTTTCGGCCACAAAATTCAGTATTCGACCGGACCTGAACCCAATTTCGGCCGCTAATGTTAAGGGTTTTTATGGAACATAATTCTAAAATACTGGCATAGTTTTCGTGTTTTTTCATCAGAAAAAATGTCACAGAGATATTATATTTTAGAATCAACATGATCAACACTCAAACATGAATTTTATTTAACATTATTAACTTGATTTGATTTTACAAACGTGCTCCAGCTCTGCAGATCGCACGGAATCATCTGTTACAAACGTGATCCATTTCAGCAGATCGCCCGTCTCCTGGCCGGTCCAAATAGCAGTCAGGATATTGATAGCAAGAGCTTTCTCCATATAATACTGGCACATTATAAGATCCTGCAACATTCCTTATCGCAATATGTGTTTGGTTGGGTGCAAAATGTTGCGCGTCTCATCAATGCCAATGCGGTACTGCTGTTGAATAGCATGGTCATCACGGATTATTGTGTACTAGGGCCGCCGGTCGGATATCTCACCATGCCAGCCTTAACGACATTATCACGCACGGAACGTCGCACACAATGGGTGCGGGTCGCTACTTGCGACAACACACAATCAAATCAAATCAAATAAAGCCTAGCACTGTCGCTGACGGCCTAGACAGAACATTGAGCCACCAGCGATGATACCGGTTTCAGCGTCATCATCTAGTCGCCCATGATACTGGAGCGGAGGTCCTGCGCCACGGCGACCGGCAGGCTATTGGAGCTGCAGCGCATGCGGCCTACCAGGGATGAGACCCGCTTGCGCATGATTGCGTGGATGGAACCCATCAACGTGCGCGTCTGCGAACATCCCTGATGCGCTACAGTACCGCAGCAGCCCCTACTCGAGCCCCAACTCCTGAAGCCGTTATTGTATTGGACGCGTAAGGCATTGTAGGCTTTTTGTGTATATCTGGCCCACAGGCTGCACGTGTAGAAAGAAGTACAAGACGCCTTAAAGAGTGTTTTTTAACTGGCGTTGTGCAACGTACGAATCTGCCAGCTACCATATTACACCTCACCGACAACGCCCTACGCTTCCTTTCAACATCCACATTGTCTGATATATCCTCAGTGACCCAGGTATTTAAATTTTTTACCCAACTGAGAGGAGTACCGTAAAGCGAAAACGGAGGTACAGAGTAGCTCTTCGTACCTGCTTTGAATAGAAGAAATTCACTCTTTTTTACATTATACCTGAGTCCATGGGCCGCTGCGTATGTCTCACAAAGCGTTCGTAACAGTCTCAGGGCACAATATGCAGGTATTGACAGGAATTGTCCGAATTTGCTTCCTCTGGAGTCGTGACTCGTGACCCTGAATACGTGGGATGCCGAGGCTTTCATAAATTTTATCGGAGCCTATGGTCGAAGCAGACTTGATGTCTCAATTTTATTCGGCATGGATTCAGAGATGTCTTAGTTATCAACAGGTTCAGTACCAGATCTGGTCACCGACTGATTCGATGCTCTAAACATCAATCTGCTTGAACAAAAGATGTCCAAACTTTGACCTTATCGAATCCAAATAATGGTGGGCACCGAGAATTTCCAGAAGCTGTTTCAAGATAGATTTATGCCTTGAAAGACCGAAGACGCTGACGAACTCACCAGACCCTACACAATCTGGTCAAAACGCTGAGAAACGAAGGTATTAATAGCTGCCAAAAGCAGTGCACTGGCACTCAGAAGAGACTCTTCGGCCAGTGACAAAAAGACGAGAAACCACCCAAGCAACTTCGTCAGAGGTCAGACCTTAAAAAGCGGAATGCGAAGATGGTACGACGCCTTCGGAGCTCCAACACACGCTTTAAAAAAGGCAATAGAGCGAAACCGAGGGTCCAAAGTATTCACTCAGCAGCTTGGTTAGGAACCTGACGAATCTTAAAACGCACGATGGGAGAACCGAGATCAATGCTGAGACAAAAGACTTCTATGACCGTTTATATGCTGCCAATGCTCCTTGTCCTTAACCCAACGTGACGATCGTGATTCTAGAGCCACCCTGAAACGCCACTATACCGACTTACTGCCAGTTACCAGTACCTGACCATGATACAAGCTCTGCTTACCTTGCTCGTTGTACAGGAGGTACAGATTCCCTTAAATTCCGTCCCTCATTGCTGGAAAACTTCAAAGGCATGCTTCGGGAGCTTAGTTGTTCTATTATTTAAGGACGATACGATAAGACCTTCTTCAAAAATTAAAAGACCCATCTCACTTCTTAGCCAGGTTCTCAATATAACTTTTTTTCGAAGTTAATTTATTCTTCTCCATTACAAAAGTGTCCAATTTTTACCAAATATATCTTATCTAATGCGATTTGGCCGAAAAGGAAAACTAGTTTTAACGTCCGGCCACCTCATTTATACGAACAAATTAAATCTGGCCGAAAACGAAACCACAATTCTAAGCATGATGCCATTTTCGGCCGCACATAAACCGATGACAAAATTTCGTATGAATAACAGTAAAATGGGGGCCGAAAAAGGAAATTTAGATTCCTTTGGTCGACATTAGTCAACACGATGCAAATATACTCTAATAACATCGTGATAAGTAACAGAATAAGACCACAGTATTCTGAGTCCATTCGTACTCTCTTTCGGCCCCCCCGGCCGAAATGTAAATTTTATGTGAGTTTCAAGTTCCATTAACCGGCCACCCCAATTTTTAAGTAATTCAATACAAAAACATAAATATTCGTATCTTAATACGTGAAATATGTATTCCCATAGTGGAAAAACAACACATGACAATGGGTACATCGATAAAACTTGACATACTTGTCTTCCACTGAAACACGCGCCACTATTTTTTTTGTTAAAAATCCGACAAGCTGACAGTTCCGTCGCAACTGCAAAATTTAACTTTTTTTTTTAAATTACAGGGTGCGTTTACGCGCTTGACAAGGTTACTAGATAAGAGTGTAACTATTTGAATAGGCGTTGAACTTGATTTCGTTTGGAAATTGTAATCGACACTTCTAATAAAATAAATTTAATAAGTGCCTACACCGCAATGGCCGACAAGAGGGGCTGGTCGGCGAACGGGTGCACCTACCCTATTTTCGTATTTCGTCGAATTTATGTACTTAGAGTTAACTTTTCAGCCATGTCAATGTCTTTAAAGTTGACTGACAGTGTCAAGCTGACGTTAAAACCATAAACTAACCAAGTTTAGAAGAAATTAAAAAAAAAATCGTAAATTTAGAATTGAAATCTGACACCCGCGCCATTTTTTTTATCGTTTTTTCTGAATAAAAATTAATTAAAAATAAATGGCTTGGAAATGTGTTCTTTTTTGTGTTTAGTGTAATAATATGATGGTAAATCTCTAAAATAAAACTCAAACTGGACATAAAACGGTAAAGTTTTTTTTTTACGATATTTTTAAAAAATATTAAATTTTTACCATTTTTCCGCAATTATAATTTAATTTTAATCAACCTCATTAATTACGTTATACAACATCAGAATGTTTCCACGCTGTTTTGTAGGAAATTTCATGGAGAATCCAAATATATATAGATCTTATGAGGTGTTAGTAGAGAATAATCAAGAAATAAGCGAAATAATGCATTATGATGCATTTCCGCGGATTTTGCGGAAGTACCTGCCACACAATGGAGATAGCGGGGCGCGGGGCCTGCCACATGAGAGGTTAATGAATGAAAATAGATTGAACAATTATTTACCTTCGGGGGAAGCCCCGGCTAGGCTTTGAGTGTTTGTTCTTTGAGTACGTGTGTTTAGAAAGAGATAGACTGATTCCGATTCACATAATGGGGGAATTCCCATAAAAGAATAGATTATAGAAGAGAGTTGCCATCTTCTTTCGAAAAAATACTACCAATATACCAAAAAATTGCAAATTCTACCAAAATATACTGATATTTTTTTTCCTACTAGCAGCTGTTGCAAGTTCCTCAAAATCTACCGAAAAAGTAGAAATCTACTAACTTTGGTCACACTGACAGATAGTTTATTCGCTCAGTCTGTGCCTCAGTGCACGAAATAGGCTTGTTGAAAAAATATCGATGTCGATTTAACGATATTATTTTTTCGATGTATCGACATTTTTGCTCGATACTTAATTAATGTTTCGTTATATTGATATAAAATGTCAAGTATCGTTAAGGTATAAAAATCGATATTACCTATAGGCGTTATCTAATCTGTACTATAGGTACCTACTAAAAAAAAAATTAATACATTTTATGCTTTTTTTTTGTTATTGGTGGACTCGATTCGCTGCTTTTTAATTTTATACTTAAATTGGTGCGTAACTCTGTCTACTGTCTTGTCTGATAATGAGTGTCAGTCATTTCAACTGTCCGTCTCCGCATGACTGACTTGTAACCTCAACGCGCCTTGGCAAGCGCGACCCTTCTGCGGGTCGCATTGCCAAGGCAGTGAATGCGATAACTAAACTAAGTTAGTAAGTAAGTACTCATCTCTATCTAGTTACTTCCTTATTGGGTGTTCAAAACCACCTAATTATGAGTCATCATAACACAAATGTAGGGCTCAATGTAACATGATCGCAAGTTTGCATTAAGTAGGTAGGACCTACTTACTTACCTACATAGTGAATCATTAGTCCGGAGTTAATGTAGATAGATGATTCCACTAAATGAGCGAGATATCGACAAATTACGAAGTGGGCTAATAAAATACTTACCTAAGTACTCGAAGATACCAAGAACCAACAAACCAGTGCAGTGACGCAGGGGCAGTTGATATATTTAATTCCGGAGGGGATGAAAGAAAACTCTAACGAAAAGGGGAAAACGCTATCAGCGAGCCGCAAAAATGAAAACGAAGCAAAAATGTGATTTGCTAGTTTTGGGGTAATTGATGGAAGGTAAGGTGATCTAAAATGGGTCAAGCTGGAGACTATGGGGAGAAGGAATATTTGTCATCACATCACATCACATCAGTGAACGACAAAAAAATTACGTTTTTGTTTAGATATTCGATTTCTTTGCAGTATAGTATAGGTATTGCATACCTACTCGTAGCTACTGACCTCAAACAAGGGATCAGACCCGCCCGGACCACAGCTAGAAGGCAAAAATGCTGTGTGCGAGCGGAGCAAGCCGCGATATTTTCGTTTAGGGTTCCGTAGGTACATCAAAAGGAACCCATAAAGGATCACTTTGTTGTCCGTCTTTCAACCCCCTTTTCTCAGGAACGTAATTGACGTCGTGAAAGAATAGAACGAAAGTCTTCGTTTCTGGTCTGGCCAAAATAGCGTTTATGTCAGTATGTCCGTACTCCTCTACAGGTCGTATTTTACAACAAATTAAAGTACACAAAGTTTCGTACCGATCGTACGAAACTTTGTGTACAGATTCCATGATTTTATAGAATTTTATTGTCGTCGGGATTTTTTGATTAAAGGCGTACTTCTTCCACAATAAGGCAAAAAGGCGGATTTGGAATATCTCCGCTATAAGAGATCTGATTTTGATGATTGTATTTTTAATTGAAAGGTAATAACTTTAAACTGTCCTTATAAAAATTTGGTAAAGATCGGATGAGGATTTTCGGCATGACGAGCAGAATAGCTCCGCAAAATGCAGTAATATGCAAGAGAGCATTTACAGTACAGCGCCACCTATTAGAACATCTTTGTAACACTTCGAGAGTTACATGAAATAGCGCGGCCGCATACACCGTCGTCGTCGGTTAAATAATAACAACAACTTTGCGCTGGTGGATCAACGCCATCTATTGATACCTAGGTACAGAATTTCGAGCTTTGCTGAGGAACGTAACTTAGGTACTTTGTATGGACAATTGGTATAATGGTTGATGTGTTTGTGCAACATTTCGTTCAAAAATTCAATGCACACCACACTAGCGTAAACCAATATTTAGGTACCTACCTACTTATAAGGGTTTTTCTGATTTTTGGATATACCTACCTGGGTATCTACTTAGGTAGTTAAAGTGTAGATACACTACCTACCTACCCATAGGATTTTTCTTACAACGCGTCAAAAAGTAAGAGGCACCGATAATTACATAGAAATTAGGTACTTACCTATAATACTTATGACAAGATTAGCACCATTATAGGAAGGCTGGTGCCTACCTATGCTGGTGCTTATTCTGATAAGGAAGCACTTTTGCTCCGTGATGGTGCTTTCATACTGGCATGGCAATTTGCAAGGAGTCACCGCCGAAAAACATGGTTGAAAGGGTAACCATTTCGACTATTTTCAAAATATACCTACCGAACCTACCTACCAAAATATCCCGTTTTAAATTACTTTAGTGCATTAATAAATAAATTAATTGTTGAAAAAAGTTAGTGTTTGCGACGTCTACTGTTCGTAGAACTACTAGTCAAATATTCAATTCCGTAACCCAAAACTTCTAAGTCAACGCAATCTAAAGTTACAGCCGTTTATGTCCGCGTGTAAAGCAAGGTCTTAAACTAAACGGAACCCTCTCGGTGCGCGAGTCCAACCAGCACTTGACGTTTTATTTTGTGAATAATATGGCTTAACAGAAGGAATAAATTGTTTATTTTAATCTGCCCCCCCCCCCCCCCCCCCTTGCCTATAAGTAAGACCAAATTAAAATGAGTCGGAATCAGAAGTGCTCATACATAACAGAGGAAGTTCTCGATGTCCTGATTCTTAGTAAAATTAAAACATAGAAACAGGACAACGACTGACCTTTGTGCATAAATATGATAATGAATGGTGTGGCGTGATATCATGGTGATATTGGTGATATTAACTGTTGACATCGAATTTAACACCAGCTGTGTTGCGTTCCTGCGTTGCGCTGCCTGCCACCTAGAGGTACCTACCTACTTCTTCACTATTTATAGAACGGATCTCGTATTTACCAACATGGAAGAAGTGAGGAACTGTATAGTACCTATACAGGGGTACAATTAGGATATAATTCAATTATCGATCCCTTTATCGATCTTCAGCCACAGATGGCAGAATAAAATTATCCTGTCATCTGTGGCTTCAGCTTGAGATAAGATGGTTTAAAAATAAAATCACCGACAAAGACTGATCCAGTATCTCCCTATTAGCAAATAAAGACAATTCCGTCGAGACTTGTCTACAATATAGTGAAAAAGCACCTACCGTATAGATGATCTATGCCTATGCCTAAGGCAACAAAAAAGTTGTCGCATTAGCTTACTATAGGCTTTTTAACTAAGTTTTTTCGAATCCATTTAGGTAATAGGTACCTATTACTAGTGGTGGAATTAATTAACAGTTAATTAGTTTTATTATTCTTAGCAAATATGTGTTTAGAATGTATAATCCTAAGCCCAGCCCAGCATGCTTTACACACTGGCAAGCAAGACAAAGGTGTTCGAGATATTATAATAGTCATCAATGCAGGTACCGAAGTAGGTATAAGTATGCATGTTTTATGTACTTACGAAGGAAGTAAGTACTTTAAATGTGAATCATTAACTTAACACACATTGCTTCCGTAAGGTAAAACTAATGCAGATGAATCTACCGACCGAGTCTTTAGGGAAATTAGGGTCACACCACATTTATCGACCCAGAATGGGCATAAGTCGGTCAGAAATTATAATAATTACATCTACGCCGATGATTGACGACGAGGTGGTCTAACTAACCCATGGAGCATCATAGGTACATAACCTCTACTTGTAAGGCCTAAATCTGAAATGAAAACCGGCAAAAGTTATATTGAAAGTGTAGTACCTAACCTACTTATGATTTGTAAACGAGTAACTAACCTCTGGAAAACAAACGACCGACACCTTATCGGATAAGTTCATTCAAACGTTAGCAATAAGATTATAGTGAATACGTAAGCTAGGAGAAGCCAAGTAAGCAGCGGTGAAAGGTAGGTAAGTATTACTGTTACCATATCATAATTACCCGGTTTTGACTGAGGTTCCAGGAGAAGGAAGACAGTTCAATTTTGTCATTATTCGATGCACGCTTTGTCCGTAGGATTCGTATCCTTTGTTCGCCTTCTTTACAAAATGGACCATAAATTAATTCATAACAAAACAGTGGAAACTGACCTTTAACAAACAGTCACTGCATGCAAGAACCTATCCACTTATGATTATGACCCTAGCTTTGTAAACTAACACAATCTTTGTCTGTAAGTCTAGCAGGCGCGGGGCGCGCCTCTGTAGCTGCGGGTCGCACTTACGAAGTAACGTTATCTAATCTGTGGTCGCACCGCCAAGGCTGGGCAGTGAACGCGTTAATTGGTGACGAAGCTCCTAGATATAAAACTGATAAATGTTTGGACAAACAGGAGTCCAATTTAGAACTTTTACGAGCGATAAAAACGCTTTGTTTCATAGATAACATGGCTGGAATAAAACCAACAAATACCTAGGCTTTAGACAGATAATCAAAACAATTTGTAATATGTACGTAAAAACATTTTAATTCAAGTAATATTTTCCTAAAATAAATACAAACGGAACATCACAATTATAATACAAAAGAGTGCCAGATAACAAAGCATTAACAAATTTACCATCTAAATAAGTAGGCAAAGTAAAGGACAGCCATATATCAATCACAATTAAAATTGGCTGATATCTTATGCCCAAACCTCTGAACATTTCAGTTACCTCACGGACAAGTGAAAGTGTGCGACGGCGCGGCCGGGGCGGTAGAATGTCTCGATAGAGGGATACAAAGAGGAGAGTATTGTTATACCTACCGAGAGTAGTAGTGTACCTGTTATGTTATGTATGACACATAAGAGCCTAGATTCACGGCCAGCTAGAAATAGTCATGATCGATTACTTCAAGCTGCGACTATGTCTATAAATCGATGACTGTAGTTCACTAAGCAGACATCAGCTTGAAGCAGCCGTGTTACGTTATCTAATCTGTGGCCGTGTATCGGCCCTAAGAACCGATTGCATCATCAAAGCCCCTAAACTCAGTTAAGCGTCTATTGTGAGAGCTACCTACGGTTACGTCAAATTGTATAAGAACTAAGTTTAAGTTCAGTTAGGTTGGGCCTTACGTAAATCTGAGTTCATCGCGTGCAAGTGCGAAGCCTTTTAAATTTTCATAATTGAGTCATACAAAATTTACACAAGTAGAATGAGTTAGAGAGAATAAGCTACTTATAAGGAATGTCCGTTTATTCTAATGTGTGAGTTACAAACTGGTTCTATGCTAGATGCGTATAAATTATAGGCACTTGGTTCAAGGCTTTCTCAAGCTCAAAGCAAAATGATGCGTTTTCAATCAATTTCCGAAAAGCTGCTAATTTGCTATTTGCATAGTTAAAAGTAGAAGTGACTAAACAAGATCTGAACATAAGACCTCAGACATCTAAGAACTATCAAAGTTAATCCTAATATTATATCAAAAAAAATATTGCAATTTACCGTATTTACATTATTTTTATACGTTTCGTAGATATGAATCGAACAGTTTGTTCGATAATCACAAGTTTCGTTTATCGCGTGTTATCCTATCCTACTTAGTCCGGATAGAGGCAATTAGAAGATAAATTCAAATTTATCACGGCTATTTACTAGGGATAGAATCGAAAATTTATATGTTGATGGGTCCTGGGCTGTAGGTGTGAGTGGTGACGGGAGATGAGGCGCCGTAGTCGGGAGTGGTGGGCGTCGAGCTTATCGGGGTGTCCATGGGTTTGTTCAGTACGGGGGCCACGTACTCCGTCAGTCTCATGCTAGACTCCTCCTGCAGGGGCGCGGGCGGCGTGCAGCTCGGGAACGGACTCAGCAACAAGAATGTACCGAAAGCGACTATAGACGCCATGATAAGAATGATAGTACGAGCTTCGAAACCGGCTCTCAGACCTGCCCACGCGGCCATGTTCACGAGTAGGAGTAGGACGGAAACCCGAATCAACCGCACTGCCGTGGAGTGTATGCGCCCGCCGCCGACTCCGCTCATATCGCACGGCCCGTACGCGAAGTACAAGTTATGCTTGTCCCCAATGTGCTTCAGCATCATGTAGATCAGGCCGAAAGGCGCGATGAGCGGGCACGCGAGGCTGTACACTATCGTGATAGAGAAAATTGCGATACTCCACGCGTAGTGCACACCGAATGGGAACTCGTACAGAATCGCGCGCTTTACGTAACTCTTTTCGGCTTTCGATTTCGATTGCAACAGATACCAGACGTAAAGAAACAGTTCCGGGAAACGGATCAGCTCGAGGGACGTGCCGATGAAGCCAGAGGTGATGACGTAGTTGACGAAGAAAGCGCCTTTGTCGGGGAGGAACACGCAGTCCCAGCGCATGGTGTCGTTCTCGTGGTGGATCGTCCAACGCAAGAACGCCTCCGCGCTCGCCAGGCCGAGAGACGGCAGAATTAGGGTCATCAGGAGTAAGAACGACACGGTTTTGGTCATAATGGAGTAGTTTTGCTGCGATTTGGTCCAATGAGACAGAAACTTATCGGAAAACGAAACGATCGCGGGCATCACCGCGGCCATAGTCCAGAGGAGCAGAGTCGGCAGAAATTCGAAAATGACAGTTGTTATCCTACTGAGACTGTCCGGCTTGGCCATCAACGTGTTGAACAAGTTGACGACAATGGCCGGGGTAGTTAAGAAAAACAGAATGATGAACAGAATGATGTTGATAACGAAGGCTCTGATGTACCAAACTCCAGGCTGCACACTCAGGTTCTCCCAGATGATGTCAGCTGGGTTAGTTGCATGGGACAGGACCCATCCTCTATGGAGACTGAAGTGGTTAATAACATGTTCAGCTAGCTGGTATGAAGGCAAGGTCAAAAATGCTATCCCTAAAGGATCATTTAGAACTATGGCCCTACATCTCTTAGTTTCATCTTTCAGCCTTTTCTCTTCAGCTGTGTAGAAGTCCAAGGCATCCACATCTGGTCCAAACATCTTTGGCCTGACTGTAATGTGTTTTCCAGTTTTCTTGTAATATGTGTCTGTGTAAATAAGTGCTTCGCTTACCATTTCCTTCCTCTCCTGCACTTCAATGAGCTTATTCACATTGAAAGCCAGTCGAAGGTCAACAATCTGGATGTGCGGGAAGTTGTGGGCAAAGTATGCTCGTATTGTGGACTCATTTCTATCACCCTTGGATATGTTGGTTATCATTATAGTCCCTGTCATGGATTGTGGTACAGGTTTACGTCCAGTGCATCTTCTCATGATGAGAATGGATATAGGTAGAAAAGCAATGCTGATCAGGGTGTGGACCCACAGCCAGGACGAAGTTCCTTGTAGATTGGACAGTGTAGTTCTACTGAAAGTATTAGCATCCACTTGTAAGTTGGTTCCTTGAAAGTTGATAGGGAGTATTATGCCGATGGAGACCAGAGTGACGATGAAGGTGAGTGTGATGGCGTGCCTCTGGAAGGAGAGGTAGTGCACGGCGTCTGGCCCGCACTTGGCCAGCACCTGTTCGCGCGTGACGCGGAACACGGCCGGCAGCCACGTGAAGAAGCCCTCGTCGATCTGCAGCGACTCGTCGTGGCTGCGGCGCCGCTCCACCAGCGCGTCCCCGTCCCCCCCGCGGTAGAACAGGCTCGTCCAGCGACTCTTCGACCGCTGCACCAGTGCCATCCGCCCGTAGTTCCACGCCGTCCGCCGCAGCACGGAAAACAGCATTATCAGAAGCGACCATGATATCAAGTTCAGTATCAACGTTTGTGGAATCCCGTTGTACGCGCCGGTGATGATCACGTTCTGGGAGGAGTTCACCAGCATGCAGCCCTCGTCGTCCGACGAGTTCGATACGGTGGCCGCCAGGGAGAACGACAGAACATCGTTCGTGAAACGATCCATTTTAGAAGTTGCAACACAATCACTCAGGCGATGACACACAATTTGTACGCATGCTTATTGAAAGTCTCGTCGAAACACAGAAACAGTCGCTCGGTTAAAATCTTTTTGTTCACACTTCCGATTTATCGAGTTTTCGATACCATCTGGAAAATCTTTTGTTATTTTTGATAAAATACGATAGCAAACACAGACGAGCGAGACGACCGAGCAATTTGATTTGACGTTTGTTTGATTGAATTGAATGAATGATTGACTGAATGAATGAAAACTAATCAATAGAAGATCTTCAGCTCTTTACACACTTGTGCAAATCGCACGAACAAGAATCGTGAAATGTGTAAGCATAAGCATCCATCGATCTTAGTTACAATTACAACTTACTTTAACCTGTACTTTGCACAGGAGGATTTTCGCAAAGCGGGGGGTAATAGGGGTAATAGGGGTTACCCGCATGTGCGCAACTTGTTATAAAGCTAAGGCTTGAAAGGTTAAGGTAACAAGTAGATGTAAGTTGATTTATTTGTTTTCAATGTAACATGTAATCTTACGTTTTCGAGTATTTAAAGTGTAAATTTTAATGAATAGCTCAAAATGAAATTGGTCTTTATTCACAAAGAAAATTATACTAGCTCAAAATTGTACCTATATAAAATTTAAAAAAATCATATTCCAGTTTTCTGCATTTTCTGAGAACTATAGTAATATATTATGATTTTTTTACACCATCGGAAAGTAGAGATTTAAGGGAACAGAAAGCATACCAACTTTTTGAAAAGCTAATATATTGACGGGCGAATTTTCTATTCAAAATGAGGGTGCTTTTTTCGACATTGAGTCAAAATAAGGTGAAAAAATAAATATTCCAAATTACAATATTATATTGTCTGTCAGTACCTATGGGTACTATTGAATTTTATAAACAACAGACGAAAACATTTATTAACCATAAATCAATAGGTATAGGTATACATTTCCCTAATAACAAAAAATATTAAGAAATACTCGTTGCGTTGCGCACTAAATACCTAAATTTTTGCAGTTTGTTTTTGCGTTCTACAAAGAATACTAGCGGTAGGTAGGTAAAGAAATTATGAAAACTTCTTATTTACATTCTTGTGATAAAACGAATGTTTTACAACGCAGAAAATATTAAAAAGACTACTCTATTTATTATGGTGAGATACAACTGTGACGAAGATACAATGACGACGCGTTTGCGGAATGACCTCGGTCGATTAGTCTGGAACGGGCCTATTTCGAAAACTTCCGTCCGAGCTCTTCGAGCCTTGACTTGAACTCCACAGCTGATGAATGAATGGATGATGAATGAGTATGCATTGGTGATGCACGTTCCGTTTCTCATAATGTTTATGATATTTCATAATTAAAACACAAATTCAATTATATTCTTGATCTAAATATCATAAAGACACAAAAAGACGATCTAGAATTTTTTTTCTCTTACAACAATTGTTTTACTGATTTAAATGTTGGCCCTTTTAATGCATCGCATCGTAAACATGAATGAAAGGGAATAAAAATCTTCGTGGATCGGAATGGAAACAAAAGTTTCATGAAAGAGATGGCGACAGCTGAAAACCAGCAAGAAAGACAGCGATAGACGTAGAGGTAAATGAACGAAGAAAAGGACAATTAATTCATTTTTCAGAAATTCATAAAGTTCGGACGTTCGTCAAAAAAATATATTTTTGTATGCATAGACTTGCTGAGCTTTCATAATTATGGCCGAATTTGATTGGATTAATTATTTAGAAGCAACAAAAGGCATCGCTGTTCCCGAAGAATTGTTTTCTCATGTAAGTCTACACATTTTTCAGCACGAAAATTTATTGAAGTGCATTATTTTTTCAATGAATAAGTAGGACAAATCTACTTAAAATAACAATAAGTATTAAAGGTAGCTTAGTAAATTTAACAACCTACCTGCTGGTTATTCTGTCTTACAAACCCTTATGGCAAATATATACCTATTTATGTACTTGCTCAAGTGCTGAACACTTAGTTATAGATAGATACCTACTTTTTTATCTGTTTTATATTTACCATTTACTATAATATTCAGATCAATAATAGGTGGCTTAATTGTTGACCTATATAATAAAAGGAACTTGAACAACTGACTAAGTCTTAAGAAACAGAGCAAAAAACAGAGCATAAAAACATGTTGCTCCTGCTGTTTCTCCAGTGAGACCTTTGGGCAAACCCTTGAGAATTTAATATTTTATTATCGTTTTTATTAAATTTGCAAGACCCTTTTTATAAAATAATACCAGTACTAGTCTGCTAGGCACCAAACCAAATTGAAGCAATTATTCAAGGCCAGAGAAATTAAACCATGTGACATTAGTTTGGTCGTTGTTGCAAATTATAGTAAAACTCAATAAACATTAATTAGATGGGGTAGGTAATTAATAATTGTTTTTAATTTCATTGTTAAACTTACCTTATATTTTATTTATATATGTTTATTGTAGCATTAATTCATAATTTTAATATTGCATGCAGTTAAAGCATTTTTGTAATTTTCTAACAATCTGAAAATATTAAGTACCAGGTTCTGCCTGCGGCTTTGCATGTACTTTGCAAGTAGCTTATGCCCTTCCCCCGAATACCATCTACCTCCCTGACAAATTTAATTAAAATCCATTCAGCCCTTTAGGTGTGAAAAGGTAACAGATGGACAGTCAGAGTTACTTTCGAATTTATAATATTAGAATGTATGAATATTGTGAAACATCACCTAACGCCAGTGTAAATCTCATTTTGCTGTTTACACATGTTACCACACCGCAGACAAATCAAAACCAATGATCTTATTCAGGTGGAAGCCAGCCTCAACAATGGGATCCGGCAACAAATGCTCCTGGAGGTGTGCCACAAGAGCAACCCGGATGTGTACTGGATAGCCGAGATCACCATGGTTTGTGGGCACCTACTCCGGATCAAGTTCATAGGGGCTGATGATGACTTCTGGTGTGATATATCCACTACCAAAGTGCACCCTCTAGGTGAATATAGTAAAAAAAAATATTCATAATCAATTAATTTCACAAAGAATTTATAAAAATATAACTTGGACCCCGCACAAGGCAATAGGCTTAACGCGCCTTGGCTTGTTTATAATTATACTAGCAACACGCCCCGGCTTCGCACGTGTAGCAGACCAGTTTATGCAGTTTAACAACCCATCCTATAGCTCTAGGAACAGGAAGACGTCATGTGCGTCTTGGGTCATGAAAGTGATAAAAGATGTAGAGGAATAATTCTGTCATGTTTTCGTGTGTAACTCGGTTTACGCGGCGCATGCCAGCAAAGCTCCCAACCCGCGTGAGTTTTTCTGACATCTTCGAAATCGCCATATTATTATCTCATAATCAATTATGCACTAGATTATGGCTGTGTGATGCCAGCTTAGAATTTGCATCACCCAAACTCTTCCCGCGGGTGTCGTAAGAGGCGACTAAGGGATATCCACAGCGCCCCCTGCAGAACAATTCTACCACCGAATTGCGATCCCCAACCCGCATGCCCAGCGTGGGGATCATAGGCATTACCCCCCCATTAGATAAAAGTCAATAATGAGCTTATCAAGGGGTGGCCTGCGTCCCGCAAGTGTACCTACCTATATAGGCTGTTGAGGTGAGGAGGTGAATTATGCACTTTAACATTCCTCATGAACATGAATCCCAAAAGTTAAAAGCCGTTCGTCATATTTTGAATTTTATCACGTTCAGACAGACAGGCAGTCGCGACGAGTTTTTTTTTTAATAGTGAAGTGATGTCGGTACCTACTATACAAGTCCTACCTACTACTTTTTAATGTAGTTAACACTTTCACTGCCCAGTCTGTGCGATTTTCTGTAGTTACATTCCGCCATTCTCGCCATTCTCGCCCATAAAATGTTTGACAAACTAAGGTTTAGTTTACAGTGCACCTTATTTATTTTAGTTGGTTGTATTTAAATGTTATGGTAGGTACTTTATCAGCAAATAGCTGTCTTTTTAAGCACTGTGCTCTGTCTCTAATGAGCACGTGAGTGTTCGCAAAGTTTCTGACTTTGGAGAATAGTTTTTATGATTCCGAATTACAATAAATAACACGACGAATTGTAATGTTTGCTAAACATTGTGTTATCATCACGAGTCCCCCGACCGGGGGACCAAAGCAAGCAAACCTCTAATCTAACTGACCTACAGGATTTTTAAAAGTTGATAAAGGAACCAGTCTGCTGATTCCTCGGAACGTATCGATAGCGAGACGTTTTGACGACGTCACGACGTTCGTTTTTTAACCAATCGAAAAAACAACAAGAAACTTGGCTCCCAGTAAAATCACGTCTGTCGGAATATTCACTGCTCACTGCACAGCTTTTGGCCGCGGCTTTGCGCGCGTATTTTCGGTATAATAAGTAGCCTATTATCTAAGTTAAGCTATGTTCTAAATGTACTTACCTACACCAAATTTAAGTTTGATCTGTTCAGATTTCACAAACTTTCGGGTTGTTATTAATAGGATGATATGTATCGTTTTGAGTTATCCCATATTTCGGCAAAGTTATGCGCGCTCTGCGGAGTCATGATGAATATGATATCTTCATGGAAATAGGTAGGTTACTGCGGTCCTGAAGTGTGCCTGATGTCATTGGCTGGAGTACCTTTATCTACCTAAGTTTTTTTACTGGCAGTTATACCGCATCTTCTGTCTTTTCCACGAAAATAGCACTAAATGAGTCGGTATAATTTCTTTATACGTCATTGAAAACTATGTACCGATTTTATTTACAAAACTAAATAAGTAAGCGATTTTGTGTTTTGATAGTCTTAAATGTTATTCCAAAGGATGGTGCGGCAAATCCGACGAGCTTATAGAACCGCCTGACGAGATAAACGAAAAGTGCGGAGACACCATCATAGATATCATGAAGAACGCTCTCTTGGACGGGCAGTCGGTGTCGATCGAGGCGCTCACCAACAAGGGACTGTCACCGATTGACCGCATCAAAGTTGGCATGAAGGTGGAGGTGCAGAATATGCTGGACCCTTACCGATATTGGGTTGCTACGGTGAGCATTCACAAAGTAATCAGCGCTCGCAGGGACGCGGCGCGCGCACGACTCAACCGCACTCACCCTGAAAAACTCCCTCGTTAAGGGATAGAATAAAACGTTGGTGTTCTTCCAACACAAACTAGGTTTGTAGTAAACCCGCTTACATTCATAATGAGCAAAATTCTCTGGTACCTATACCTACTCATATAGAATAGGTAACTTTATAAACAACGAAAATCGTAGTTTGACGAATTCATTACGGATGTAAACGGTTAACTACGAACCTTATTTGTGTTGGAAGAACACCGACGTTTCATCCCTTAACGAGGGACTTATTCAGGGCGATGCGGTCCTTGTCGCGCGCCTTCCTGGAGTAATCCTTATGGGATGCGCAAGGGATGAAACGTTGGTGTTCTTCCAATAAAAACTAGGTTCGTAGTTAACCCGCTTACATTCATAATGACTCCGTTGTTTACTCAGGCTGTACGGACCTTTTGGGTGGCGTTAGCCAAGTTTTTAAATGATTTTTAATATCTGTCTTATTGAAGATTTTAAACTCTCGTCAGGTGTGTGAGAACGTGGGCGGTCGCCTGCTGCTCCGCTACGACGGCGCTGACGAGGAGCTGCAACAGATGTGGATATTCTTCTCAAACCCCAGACTTAGCAGCTACGGATACGTCACTAATAAGGTACATAAACTTAGTATCTTCCTTCTGCCCAGTCCGCTGGACTCCTGGACCTATGTCCAACAATAAAGCTCATGAGGGGAGGTCATGTGCACCTAAAGCTATACCTACCTAGCTACTAATTGTAAGCGCGCGCGCGCTGTGCACTACGCGTCTGTGTTATTGCAGTCTTAGTAATAAACTGGCACGCATCGCGACTGGCAGTTTTGCTTAGCTCCATACGTCTCAGGAGGCCTCAGGCGCGGTCCCAGGGGGGGGGTCACGGGGGTCATGACCCCCCCCAAAATCTTAGTTTAGGTACTTAAAAAATTGCAACCCACAGCTTGATGATTATATTGTCCTGTTTACTTCCGTTACATTGATTATGGTTACCAACGACAGCAAAATAAAAAATCGCGGCTCGCTCCGCTCGCCGATATTACTGTTATTTGTGCTCTGTGTTTTGATTAGCACAGAGGCAACGTTCCCAATTTTATTGGTCTGGCTGGTCCGCTATTGTCAGTTTGTATCAATCCAACCACCACAATAAAAAGCACAAAATATAACAAATAATCTGCGAGGTCACTTTGTCAACCAGTACAAAAAATTAGTAGACAACAAAATTTTCGCATTTTGGTCTGGTCGCTGATAACATTTGTTCCTTCTGACTGTGATCCAAAGCTCAAAACCCGCCCCGCTTTAGGTCACTTTGCCAAATTTTCTAAAAAGTTGCCCAAAATCTAACAAAAATAAAAAATTGTCGCAGCTCGCTTAACCTAGCCGGCAACTTTAAACTGTCTGCCTCTGGTCATGGGCTCATCCCTCGTTTGAGGTCAGTTTTACAAACACTCCAAAAATCTAACGAAACCACTAAATTATCGCAGCATGCTCTGCTTGCCTCTGATAACTTTCTGCTGTTTTGATAAGCTTCTGGCTTGCTCTAGTCCAGGACTTCTTCTCCGTTTCAGGCGAGTTTGCAACTGCAAAATACATAATACCAAACAACTCACACGCACAGCCAGATCATAAAAATTTTCGCGGCTCGCTTCGCCCGCCGTGATGTCTAGTCTGTTGTCCGCATATTTGGTTGTTATTCGACAAACTTTTAAATTGTTCTTCACAATCACACTAATATTATAAATGCGAAAGTTTGGATGGATGGATGTTTGTTTCTTCACACCAAAACGACTGAACAGATTGAGCTCAAATTTAGCATCAGTGTAGCTCTGAGCTTGGAATCAAACATAGGCTACTTTTTATCCCGTAAATCAGTTCCCATGGGATATAAATTACCTTTGAACGTTTCCATAGAAAGAACGCGTGCGAAGTCGCGGGCAGAAGCTAATAGCTCATAATTTAGCTTCCTTGTCTTGCATGGACGCATGCCTCACCAATTTCAAAAAAGGCTGCGGCTCATTCAGAGCTCGCTCCACTCACTGTTATTTATTTTCTGAACCAGTTTGTGACAACCCGAAAAAGGGATCAAAAATTTCGGCGGCTCGCTCCGCTCGCCGCTACATCTGTTTCAATATCTTTTTTTTGACGTGACAACGTCTTATAATTCGATAGAGCCGGCTGCACGCACGAAAAACATGACGTCATGCGGCTTTACCTCGCTCTGAGGCGTTCCATGTAAGGCTTGAAGTGCAAGCGAGAGCGCTCGACATCCGTCTCTCTCCTACTTGAGTGAGCGATGCGTCTGCGTTGTCACGTTCAACTATCGTCAGTAAACCGACTTTACAGACAACCAATTTTTTATTTTATTTCTAAATTTTTGTTGATCTCCTTTACTCCGCTCGCCCCGATTTATATTCATAGCTTTATATCTACCACCGCAAAGTATTTAAATTTTTCGGGGCAGGTTTCGCTCACTTTATTTTGTCACAGGCTCTGGCTTACTTTTCCCCAAACATCAGAAAAAATCTCCAACATTTTTGAGGCTCGTTTCGCTCGCCATTACTTATACTTCCTATTGTTGGGTTGGGAGTTGGGGGAAGGGATGTCCTGTTTGCGGCCAATATGCAAAACACTGCATTTTGCGGCTCGCTCCGCCGATAGTATTTTGTCCTTCTCTGTATTTGGTCCAGTGCTTGACACTTGTTTAACATCATTTTGCTCGGGTAGTTACCCGAAAAAGTAACAAAAATTTCGGCGGCTCGCTCCGCTCGCCGTTACATTGTTTCTATGACTTTTTGTATTTCCAATTTTTTGTTGATGCCCTTGCTCCGCTCGCTCCTATTTAGAATTTATATCTACTACCGCAAAGTCTCTAAAATTTTCGGGGCTTGCTATCATTTATTTTTTATAGATCATCAACAACAAAATAAATGATGCGGGCGAGAGTAAGCAAGTGGACCTACTCTTGCTTACTTTTGCCTAAACTTCAGAAAACATCTCAATAATTTCGAGGCTCGCTTCGCTCGCTATAACTTATACCTACTATTGTTGGGAGTTGAGTATAAATTTTCCGCGGCTCGCTCCGCTCGCCGATAAAGTTTAGTGGTTTTCAGTGGGGTCTGCAACCGCCTACAAGTACATTTGGTGCTACGGCCCGCACCAGGTGTGACCCCCCCCAAAGTCTTGGTCTGCGACCGCCCCTGGGAGGCCTATGCCTCCCCTCATGAGCTTTAATAAAACCCTGTTTTCAGCTTGCTGCACTCATATGCGATAACCTGCGAAAGACAACTGGCAACAGTCTTTGCAAATCGTCATCATACCTGGGTACTGGTGAAAGGAAAACAGCTTTTTGTTTTATTTTTTTGTTAAAACTGTGGAGTTTGTTCGTATCAGATCAGGCCCAAAAGAACAACGCGATTTTTTAACGCCATCAAGTGCGTAGCTTTCAAATTATAATAAAATAGAAAATCGCGCCGTGTGGTGACGGCTTAGAATTTACACCACCCCAACTCTTCCCGCGGGTGTCGTAAGAGGCGACTAAGGGATATCCACCGGGGGCGGGCAGCAGCGTCCGCTACATAACAATTCTACCACCAAACTGCAATCCCTAACCCACATGCCCAGCGTGGGGGGAAGGCCTGCGTCCAGCAGGGACGCGGAGCGCGGACCAATACACTCGGTTTAGGTGAGGGAGAAAATCCTAGTAGGACGCAGGCTTTAAAATTTGTCTTGTTTTTCAAGGGCGCGCCATGGCAGTTCAAATACCCAGGGAAAGTAAACAAGTTTTCATGCAAGAACAAGTTGAGCACACAACTGAGGCTGACTGCAGAAGAGGCCATTCAGGAACCCACGCCGGCCGACCTCTTTGTGGTAAGAAATACCTTCTGCCGTCTACTTTCAATCTTAGGGTGGATCAATTTGCTCTCCGCGGGAGATAAAACAAATTGCAGCGTTTAATTTCTTCTTTCCATGCCCAGCAGTGGGATAACATAGGTGAGATAAAAAAGCGTGCGTTCTACAAGAAATAAAACTAATGGAAAAGTAATTTGCCGTATATCATATTACTTGAGCTTTTAGGAATATTAGAGAATTTTAACTAAAATTCTACATTAAAAGCTCCTAAAGTAATATTCAATCGAAGTTTGTAACAACATGGTTTCACAGAAAATTTTTGCCGCAAATATATGGCAAATTACTTTTCCGCTATTTTAATTCCTTGTTAGCGCAGAAAAAATTAAATCAGCAAAAACAGAATCTCCCGCGCAATGTAAAAAAATCCTTAAAAATGTGTCGTCAAGAGTCGATTTTAGCTAACGAAAATGTACCTATTACAGCCCAACCAAAACCTAGAAGCCCACAACTTCTCAACCGGCATGAAACTAGAAGCGCTCAGTCCCCAGGACATGAAGACCATCCGACCCGCCACCGTGGCCAAAATCTTCAACAACTTCCATTTCCTAGTCACCATCGACGACCACGAGACCGACTACGAAGACTCCCGAATGGCCTGGCTCTGCGACTCTCTACACCCCTACATCTACCCCATCGGCTGGGCTCAGAAAAACAACTTCACCCTAAAACCCCCCAAAGTATGGAAAGACGCACCGTTCGACTGGGACGAATACCTATCTATGACTAAATCAACTCCTGCACCTGACTGCTGCTTCGGGAACAAAGTCCCTCTAACCCAGATAGAAAAGAACATGAAACTAGAAGCTGTCAACCCTCACAATCACGAGGAGATCCACGTGGCGTCCATAGACGCGATCGCGGAACACATGCTCTGCGTCGAGCTGCTTCCAATAGGCGAGAAGTTCTGGTGCGCGCAAGATAGCGATTTACTGTTCCCGGCCGGCTGGTGCGATACTAACAACTACTCGCTACACATACCGGACTTAACCGCCGTCAAAAAAGAGCCGGAGAAGCCTAAAGAAGCTGCTAGAATCGTTAAAGAAGAGATGAAGTCTTCAGACGAATGGTGCGAGCGTATATTCTTCAACTACAAATGCTACGCCGGGCCGTCGATATCTAGGAACAAGCTGTCGCAACTGCCGAAGCACGTGGGTCCCGGACCTTTAACCTTGGTGCTCAAAGAGGTGCTGAATAAGATCATATCGGCGTCGTACAAGCCGGCTAAGCTGTTGAAAGACTGGGAGGTGGAAGGCCCCCCTGAAGAAGGGATGAGACTGGAAATGTTGCGGGCCAAGTAAGTATTTGACAAGTAAATTAATGGTGGAGGGAGATGAGAAGACAGACAGGCCAATGCCCAGCCGTGGGGCGGTAGTGAAATAAGAAGTTTATTGCTGCGCGACTTTAACGTAAAGAGTGGAGAGGTCGAGCTATTGTTTTTAACACTTTCATGGTGGCTCATGACGCACATTAACGTTTCCCTGCTCGTACAGCCGTCGCGTGCGAGTCGTACCGCAGAGGCTGGGCATTGAAAGCGCTATATCTTTTTCAAATCTGATCTTCGATGAAGATATTCGCCGTCGCCGAGATTATTTTCGGTGTAGCAGCTTCTAAGAATGTTGGCTTTAGAAAATCGTCGCTGGTTCTTTACCCTACCCTTACCTTGCACAATGTATTGTCCAGATTAAAAACGAGCACCTACCACGCGTACGTGCCGATCGTGACGTGCAACACGGGCGTGGGCGCGTTTTGCCGCGATGTGTGCGCCAAGCTGCAGTCCTGTCCGTGCCTCTTCGGGCCCACGGAGTACTCCGACACCTGTCCCGCTAACTGCCAGCAAGTCGATAAGAGCACCTTCCGTATGTTATCTCTATATCTTCATGTTGTTTTATGATAGTGGTTTTTTTAGTGCAAAAAGTTATGGGCTTACGGAGATTCGAATCAGTGAGCGCCAATCCCACTAATATTATAAATGCGAAAGTTTGGATGTGTTTGTTACTTCTTCACGCCAAAAATACTTGAAATACTGAATTTTTGCATAGACGTAGGTCCTGGGTAACATAAGTTACCTACTTTTATCCCGGAAAAACGCGTGCGAAGCCGCGAACAGAAGCTAGTTTGACTACAAGTTTTTTGTTGTTTGTGTAAGTTTGAACCTTCGTACTTCAGATCAAATGTGAATAACCTACAATAGGCTAGTGTCCTAAAAAATTCTAATTAGTCCAGTTCTAGTAGTCAGTATCAGAAGATATTGGACGCATATTTTTCTTTTGTCGATTAAACAAAAAATAATAAAGATTTGCCAGTAAAAGTTCCGCGTGACGCAACGCCTTGCAACACTAGCGCAAAGCGTGACGTTACTAGCCTCCAGTTCCAAACTTTGACGCGCTGTATTTTTGTCATTTTTTTGTTTGATTGACAAGAGAAAAAACATGCATCCAATATGTTCTGATAATCTAACTGACGAACTATTTAGAATAATATTTTTTTTTACCCAGGATACTACCCAATTGTTGTTATCTCTTTCAGATAACGGCACAGAAAGACGCGGCAGGCCAAAAGGAAGCCTGAATGGGCGCAGGAAGAAGCGCAAATGCCCGCCAAAGGAGGCCGGGAAAGGCGCGCAACCGGCGAGCAGCCAAGAGACCAAGGATGGAGACCAGGAGACCGAGAGCAACAGCGCCGGCTCCGCGCCCGCCTCGGAGGCCGGCACGCGGCCCAACTCGCCCGACGGAGACCATCGAACCAAACGAGAACCCAAGAACCACCCCAAGCTAGAGATGAAAACCCGCGGCGCGAAGCTACCCAACTTCGCGATACAAATGAAGGAAGCCCATTGGGACAAAAAGGCCGTGGAAACCATCTACAACAACACGTGCGTCACCAAGAAAACTCACGCGTACAGCGACACGGAGAACGACACCAACAGTAGCTCCAACTCGCGCGACGCCAAAAACATATCCGATGTTTCAGATAGCGAGGAGCCGGAACTCAAGAAACTTAAGTTTTCCTCGTACGATCCGCTACCGTCCGATAATAAGATGTTCGAGAAAATGGCCATGTCCTGGATGGGCGGGAAGCTCAAACTGTCCCAGAACCCTTTGGACTGGTCCGTGGATGACGTGTACTCGTATCTCAGCAACACGGAGGATTGCAAGCTCATAGCTGATAGGATGAAGCAGGAAGAAATCGACGGACAAGCTTTTGTGATGCTAGATATATCGGCAATCAGGGAATTTTTGCACATGAAAAAAGAGTTCGCGTTGCAACTCACCAAACATATAGATATGATAAGGTGGTATACAGTTAATTTTGAGGAAAATGCTGAATTGTAAATCTACTAGGATGGAAAAGAACTGAGTAGGTAGGCAGGCATTTGTTACTATTTAGCAAGCAAACACTCGCTTGTGGTTCGTTTCTACAAAATATGTTACCTATTTATAATGGCGAAGAGTAACGTGTGTTGAAAATGATCTTGATTTAATGAAATTGTTTTAGTCGTATTGACAAATTAGCCAAATAGATTTAGTTATTAATTATCATGTCAGGGTTTTTGTAACCAACTTGTATATTCTATTCACTATCTAGTCCAGAATAAACATTGTTTCATTTAGAAAATGTATTTTAGTAATAATTTATAACAACCAAAATCATTTGCTTCGAAATTTTTTGCAAATCAGACTGCAGATTTTGTATAATATTGACTTTGACTTTTCGTTGTTTTCTTTACTAGAGAAGTCCTCGTCCAAGTAGATGTCTTTCTTTGCGAATGAGACCTTCACTGGGATTTCTCTGTCAGGATCAAGAGTGTCGTTTTGTTGGCGATCGTAGATCTCGACTTCCATCCTCTTGGCAGCCCGCTTCTTCAAGTTGTCAGCGGACGCGGCGGGGCTCGCGGTCATCCTCTCGCTCGGCTTTCTAATGTTTATTTCAGAAAGGAGGGGTCTCTTGTTCAGTACTACTCGTACGTGGGGATCGTTCAGTATTAAAAGGTGGAACAGCTCCTCGATTTTGGCAGATTTTCCTTTCAGCGAGTCATCGTCTAAGGTCGAATCTGTGAGGTAGTTTTCGTTTACGTAAGCGTCTAAGAGACTCGTGTTCATTTGGGCCGGAATAAGCGTATCGGGAGCATTAGTAACGATCGAGTCTGCAGTGAGGTTGCTGGTGACAGACGTGCAGGTGCCCGAAGATAAAATGTGCTCGAACATGTCTTTGATGAAATCCTCCATGTCTTCAATGGAATTCTGAGTGTTTTTTGCAATAATTTCGTGAAACCTTTGCTTATAAACTTCGAAGTCACGCATACTTGCATGAAAGTTATCGAAAACCTTTTCAACTGTAGTTTTGAAGAATTTTATGTTAGACTCGAGACCACCGGTGCTATCCTCAGTTTGTAGCTTTTGAGAAATATTGCTATAGATTCTGGTCTCTATTTTATCCAATTCAGAGTTAGTCAAGGAACCTTTAGCCACTATTCCGGTGCTATTGGAATCTTTGACTGGTACTTCATCGTGTTCGTATCTTTTGTAATATTCTCCTGGGATTAAACTTGGCTCTTGATTTTCGTTATTACTGCGACTGGATGAAAGGGCTAAATCAAAATCGGATTTTGAATACATTTCAAATTCTGTGGAGGAAGACTTAGCAGTTCCTTGATAATGTAAACTGTGATGGCTTTTCAACATTCGTTCAGCTGTAACAAAAAGTAGAATATCTCACACCTATACTACTTCCCTCGTCAGCACATAGCTATACTACCTACGTCCACCGCCTCCGCGTCCAGTTCTCACCAAACAACGGTTCGCCATAATCACCACGCTTGGCAAGCAGATTGGTGATCAGAATGGATGTGTTAAACTATACAGAAAGGAAGCTGCTGCCTTCCTATGTCTGGTAGGTTCCCTTAGTTGGCTCTTACGACATTCATGGGCTGAGCTGGAGATTCTTACGCCGCAATCGATTTACTTAAGGGCACCAGGTGAGTGACTAACAAAAAGTGCGTTTAAAAGGAGAAATAAATCCGAATGTTCACGCTTTGTAGGAATCGCTGCGACATAAACTTACCCATGATCCTGCAGGGATGACTCCAAAAATATGAAATTAGTATTGACAGAACTAACCTAATTAGAAAACTTGGGTTACGACTACTACATGTATGATTGAGATATCAAAATATAAAAGATTAAAATACAACCAGCATTTCGTCAAGAGAATTTTCAATTAATTTCTGATTGATTCAAAGAGAATACAATTCTACTACGAAGATTGATTTTCAGCAGGACTTGTCAGAAATCTCTGACAGTCTCTGATAGTGAATAAATTCTCTTTGTATTGATAAACTGCTTCAATTCTAAAATACTTTTTGGAAACTCCAACCAAATGAGAAATTCAAACTATTGAGTTTATAGTTTGAATTTCGCGGCACTCTGGCATGTTTATGAGCATAGAGATTTTGAACGAAAAAAATAGGACTTGGACAAATTCGTTGTTTATGGTTGACAGAGATAGAACTATAACAACAATATGGGAGCGAGGGAGACGGACAATAACATGGTCATGAAATAGGTTGTCTATGGTCTCAGTCATTGAACCGTCAACTGCCGAACGAACGACAGCGAGCGACTCTCCGAGGCCCCGCCTTACAAACCGAGAATTTTATTATTTCTGTTGGTTTTCGCGATGATATTATTATAAAGCAACCTTTTAGGTAATAAGTTAACTTTTAATACGGTAATTGTAGTGTTGGTCAACGCGTAAAGTTAACATTTTAGCTGTGGAATGTAAAATATCGATTTGCCGTTTATGGCTACAAATTGTGATATTGTGCGGTTTTCTCGTGTGTTGTGGTGTCAAAATCATGTTTCTAATAGAGCTCAGGGCTCTATCACGATTTATTTAATAAAAAAATAACATTTTGTGTCATAAAAATCCTGAAGATTTGTGATTTTGTTGTTACTATTTTTAGTGGGTGTTGTCATTGTGGTCCAAGCTTTAGTCGGATTAGGTCATCGTGGACATGTGTGCTGGAATAATGTGATTGAAAACCTAAAGTGGTCTTGTTTGGTTTCTTGTTAGATATACGAGTTCACCCAAAAGGAAGTATGGGGCCGAGCAGAGTGATATGTTTCGCCGCCCTGGTCTGCCAGGCGGCGGCGCTATGTAAGTACCGGTTACATATTTATATGTTTATCGTAATGCAATAGTTCATTCAACCTTTTCTTTCTGCTCTATTGACTAGTTAGGTCTTAGAAATGTGACACAAACAAAACCCTTCACTCATGCCGTTGTCATGTACACACCAGATCTTATCAATCACAACATTGCTAGCCTTACTTGTATAGAAACATTAAAATTAAAAACAACCCAAATATTAATCAAATTGAAAGAACAAATCCTACTTTGTTATACATGTGAAAGTTCGTATGTTGGCTGGTGGCTGAAATTTTGCACAGATGTGTATCTAAGTACTAGATTACCATGTATGCTACCTTTTAACCCCCAGTACAGAGTGTGAAGCCACGGGCAGAAGCCTGTCACTAGTAGCTAAAACTAGCATTAAAAAGCTTTTCGAATAGGTTTTTCCAATTGGTTTACATTACAACGCAACATGTATGTCAAAATCACTTGTGACATACGATATTTTTTTCGAATTTTGTTATTCTTATTTCGCCATTCGATAACTCTATCAAAACTAAGAAACTTTTGTTCTATTATACTTTTGGCTAGGCCTTATAGTCCAGGAGCTAAAGGCAAGAAGCTCCTTTTTTTGTATGAGAGGCAACCTTAAAAGTTGAATAAGTACCCGTGTTTCAAATTTTCATTCGATGGGTCTCTCAAAACTGAGACTATATGTTTCTGTTATTTTTTTTCCTAAACTTATAGTTTCGGGTAAATCACTTAAAACTGATATCTGCCTATGGTTAACTGGCGGCGACCAAGAGAGTGACCAGCAGTAATGGTGTAATGTTTATTAATTAATTTCATCGTACGTAATGGTCCAATTTGGATAATTCAAAAAAATATATTGTTCTTATAGAATAACGTGGATACTAGTTCTTTTGAAATTGCTTTAACTTCACTGATCCTCATTAAAAATTATTCTTGTGCTAACATGAAAGAAACAATCCTAACTGTCAAATCTACATTCCAATGTAATTAATTGCATGATCCAGGTAATTGCAATGATTGGTTTGTCCTTGCTGAGATGTAGTAGAGATTTTGATGACATATTTAGCTATGACTGTGGCTATGACATACCCAACACTGGTTAGTCACCTGTACAGCTTTAGCATCTCCTTTAATTTGTCTCCAAGAGATTCTTTACATTAGTAAATCAATTTTAGGTCTTATGATTAAAAATTAGTTGTATTGCTCAACATAGAATGAGATTTATTGTTTAACTACATTCTGCCAGAGGCTTAGCATGCAGTTTTTTGAATAAAAGTAGCCTATATGTTATTCCAGGGCTAAATCTTTGTGTGCAAAATTTTAGCCCAATCCATTTAGTAGTTCTGGTGTTGTCTTCCACCAGACATCATCACAATGGCACAAACTTAAGCCTTTATAATATTAGTAGGATTTAAATATGTTGAAATAGGGAAATAAGCCTTATTCATAAAATTATGAGAATTTTGTGGAGGAGACTTGAAAAAATAGAGCAGTAGAAAGAAATTGTAGGAGAAGGCCTTTGCCTAGCTAGAGGCAAACTGGGTTAGGTAAAGTTTCCATTAATTTAAAACTTGATCAGAAACAAACAGTTAAGGATAAAGGGCAAAGCATTGTTATAGCAAATAGCTTGTTGACAAAAAATACTTGAATTTTATGTAAGTAACAAAACCATCATCCTTTAAATTAAATAAAGCAAAATTTATAATAGAAGTAAATTGCATTTACACATACATAGTTGTAGGTATGAACTTAAATTTCATTGGCTGATGTTCAGCTTCTTCAGCTTCATCTTTGACATTACATGTATGTCAACTTCTGTGCAAAAAGGCCAATTAAAATGTAATTACCCTTATCTTTTTGAAGAACACATGCCTTACTATTGTAATAACTTGAATTTCCTTTGCACAGTGACATCACCACCAAAAATGGTAAAGCAGCCAACACAGGAAGAAATCCTTTTCCAAGTGGCAGTGGCCTCCGAGGTGGACAAACCCTTCATCATTGAGTGTGAGGCCGAAGGAGAACCAGCACCTAAGTAAGTTATCTGCATCTCATCATCATCTGTCTAAATTTGTCCACTGCTGGACATACACCTCTGTCCCCTAATGAGCGCAATAGCGCCCTCTCATCAGCGGGCTGAATCCAGCCTCTGCCTGAAGTCTTTGATAACGATCGTCATCCCAACTAGCCAGAGGGCGTCATACACTATGTTTGCTGAGTCGCTATTTTATCTACATCTAATAACATGATCAGCGTTGCCATTTGGCAACTTTGGTTGCCATTTTGGCAACATTTGACCCTTCGTGGCAACCAAATGGCAACCAAGCTCAAATGGCAACTTTTTGGCAACTTTTCGACTTGTCGCGCGATCATCAGTAAGAAAATATCGAATATCTTTCGCAGATAAACTGAACGCATCGAATTGAACTAAATCAAAATCTTGAACGCATTTTTATTCCCAAAAATGGAAACAATACATAATTAAGTAGTAGACAAACAAATTGTACCCGTATTTCCACAACCAAAAGGTCTATTTTGGTGAAGCTAGAAATAAAAGTAATTTTATGTAAACTCTAAAATAAAAATCGATAAAAATGGATGTGTGCGTCTGTCTGTGTGCAGCATATACGTATGTATCTCTATTGGTCTGTGGTGTGCAGTGCAGTATGCACTGTGTGCAGTGCAGTGCAAAGGAAAGGAAGTTTTTTCGTGAGTTTTAATGTTACGGCCACACTATCGCGATAACGCGAAGTTTTGCGCTGTCGCGACCAGTCTGGCCAAGAAGTTCGTCCTGTCGCGAAGCATCATCGCGATAACAAATGCCCTTCGCGACGCTGTCGGTAAACTGCCGGACATCAAAGGGTTTTGTCGCGACAAAAGTTCGTGCGGTTGGCTACACTTCGCGCGCGCTTTGTTGACAGCGAGACGCCGCCGAGCGGTGTGCACGTAGGTATTGTTGCTGATTTGTGTTATTATTATTATTAACCTATGGAGTGGACAAATGATCGAATTTTGTAATTTATCAAAAATTACGAAGCTGACCCTGTTTTGTGGAATCCTGAAGAACCTAATCACAAAAAACATGAATTATGACGCCATGAGCGCAAACGCCGCATCCATTTTTTCCGTAAAATGAATTATTGTGACATTTTAGATTATCGCGACGTTGCGAAGTTTTTTTCCAATGTGGCCGAACACTTCGTCGTAGAACGAACACGAAGTTTTGTCGCGACAACGCGAAGACGAATCTTCGCCTTGTAATGTGGCCATAGTAATAGTACTTTTGTTTTTAAATCTACTGGAAAGTTCTCTTTTTATTGTTTTAATCGAAGAAACTACATAAAGATCTATTTGATAAATCAATTTTACTGATTGAATCATCATTCATTCATTATTCCTTATCATATCAGCCCTTCCCAGCCTTTTGGGTAGGAATAAGACGTTGCTCATAATTACATAATGCATGCATGAAATCGACGAAAGGTACCTAAGTAGGTACCTAATTTTGGCTGCTTAGAGTGTTTTTGTTTTGTCTTCGAGTTTCAGATTTTGTCTAAAACAATGTAAATTTCAGCCTATATTCTTTGTAATACAACTAGGTACTTACTAAATTAATATTAATGAAATTCAGTATCATTACTTTGTACTCGGAATTTATTCGTTTAGGTACACTAAAACTCCTGTCAGTTTTGTCGCGCATTTCGCGCGCGGCGCGAGTGTCAAGCAAGCCTCAACAAGCGCGATCTGTGTTCGGTGTACACGTCTACACTACAGTAGGTTCGAGAACAGCTCCATTTCAGTTTTACTCTTTATATATTTCGAAAAACAAAAAATGCTCTAATAAAACATAAAACTAGGCAAATGGTAGGTACTTCAATAATTGCATTCAGTTGCATCAAACAAATTGGTTGGTCTGTCCATCCTTTGTCAATGTCAAACAAATGAAAGAAGGAAAGTGTTGCCATCTTATTATTTTTTAGATAGATGTTCATTAACATCCAATTCAGGATAGGCAAAGGTTTTATTGCTGCTTATTTTTCAGATTATATTTTTTAGATTATATTTTTCATTGAGTTGGAATTCACCAATCCAATGTATGTGTGAGTGACTCGAAAAACTTCGAAAAACTTAGGTGTGTTATTTTTCAGTTTTTTAACGCAGTTTTTTTTTACTGATTTTTTCTAATGGCAACTTTTGGTTTCAAATGGCAACCTGGGCTGAGTAGGCTCTGGCAACACTGAACATGATATTAATTATGTTAGTTTGCTTGTCACAGAGGTAATCATCAGAACTGTCCCATAAAATATTTCTCTAACTTGGCTTCATCATTCCAGATTTAGTGCTCAGGCTATGTTTTATTCTGGTACTATGTGAACAAAGTCGCGGATAGAAGCTAGTTTTGGAACAGCATAATAGTAATTTTTTGGAGACTGAATTTAATGTTTTTAACTGAAGATCAACCATAATTATAATAAACCACCACATTAATAACCAATATTTTTCTTATTAATGTGTTTATTGTTTCAAGACACTTAGCTCACAATTAACTAGGTAGGTTAGTGTGGTATTCCACTTCTCCAATATCTTTGTCCAAGATTCTTTTGTAATTTGCGTAGAGTTCAAATGAAAGCACATCACATCACACCCATATTAAAAATGCGAAAGTTATCCAAACTTACGCATTTCCATAAATATGCGAAAGTTTGGATAACTTTCCATCCATATGGATGGATAGATGGATCTTTGTTACTTCTTCACGCCAAAACTTCTCAACAGAAAATTTTACATTATGTAGCTTTTGGACTGGAATAAAACATAAGCTACTTTTTAACCAATAAAATATAATTTTCCATGGGAAAGAAATACCTTTAACCTTTAAACGTTTCCATATAAACAACGAGTGCGAAGCCGTAGGCAGAAACTAGTCTCAAAATATTTGATCAAATATCGGTGTTGCAACCAAATTAGACGAAGTTTTTCAATTTATTTGATCAAATGTACATTCCACAAATATCTTAGACGAATGGAATAGGTAGGTAGCTTAGATATGCCCAGACTAGAAGTCTGTCTACGCATACCAAAAAGCGTTATTGTAGCCAAGCCATGTGTTGAAAAAACTGGTCAAATTAATAGTCCCCACCCAAAGTTGAACTTTTGACGGCTTTATGATGATGTATCGTGTAAAAACTTGCGAAAACGCCTGCTGGCTTCCGGCGTCCCATTAAATGTAAATTGATACTGGCATAAGTTTCTATAAGCCAATTAAATGTTCATAATGAATCCTTCCCTTTATGCGTAAGTGAGCTTAACGCCTTAGTTTATAAGTTCCTCAGTTGTTACAAAGTTCGTCGTAAGGTTTCTTTTTGTTTTTAAATAAATATATAAACTTACTAAAATCCATTAACACTGCAGGTTCTTGCAAAATGTGCAATTATTGAAATAATTCGTGAATCAAGATTTATCCCGTTTCGGGAAAAAGACGTAATTTTCCACTGATATTAAGTAGGTATTATGAAGCAAACAGATCTTGTGTTTGCTCCAGAGGTTCCAGATCAGGAAAAACATATCAGTGAGGTACTTTTAACATATAAAACGCTTGCGAAGCCGATGGCAGAAGCTAGTTTTTTATACTCATACATTAATGTTAGTATCTGACTATTTTTGTCAAATTCCTTGAATAAAGTCATCCTTGAGTAAAGTCAAATCTTCCTGAACCCCTGTAATTGATGATTAATTCTATTTTAGTATCAATATCCTGCTCATTATTTGCCAATTACAACTAATATTCTATTCTCATTCATTCTTATAAAATAGCAAACAAATAATATGAATAATTCATTCAGTGAATCAACCTTGCGACTGGTTCGAGTCATCTGGAGGGGCGCCGCCGGCATTATGTCATTCAGTGGATATAAACTCTTAGCATACTATTGGTCTTTATAATCTGATGGGTCTCTCATAGCTTTTATTTAAGAAACTATAAATAATCTATCAAATCTTAAGAGCCTACTTCGTCCCACTGCTGGACAAAAGCCTCACCCACAGAAAAGCTGAAACGAAGATGTCAGTCACCAAAAGTCCTGCACCAAGGAGCTGGGCTGGTTAGGTCTTGTTGGGGGACAGTGCACAATAAACTCCCATGCGAGATGTCCGTGCAGATCTCAGTTCCGGGACTTAGAATTAGAAAGGCCGTCCTATTTTTCAGTCATCTTAGATTTATATGTTTAGATTTATATGAGTCTAGTTGTCCAGTCAATCCCGCCGTGGTGCACCACCAGGGGCCGAATTCTACTAAATTATTCGCTTCACCAAAACAATCGTATCGTCTCAGAATTACACAGTGGCATTTTACATTCGATTCATATTATCATCTTTTTAAAATGTTCAACTTTGTTACGTTTAGTATCATGTCAAGATCTTATTAGCACTCTATGTACATTGTACGTTACGTACGATATTCCTTTAGTTTATTTTACGATTCGACTTTATAGATGGCGGTATTTGCTACAAAGTCTCGGTTTTCCGTTAGTTTGTCGGAACCAGTTGCCAGCCTACTGCCAATTCGCAAGTAATGTATCAATGAGAATGACGGATGAGAATCGATTTTTGACTGACTTCGAAAAATGAGGTTCTATGTTCAGCTACATGTGTGTTTTTGATGTAGGTTCGTCGATTTCTCCGTCAAATAGACGATTATTAAAATTTTTTCGCTATTGTATACAGGGTGTCACGGAAAGGGTATACTAAGCCTCGAGGTGGTGCCATAAAAGTTTTATTCCTGAAGGACTAGTATTTGCCCGCAAAACCTTAAAATAGTGTAAAGTTAGGGAATTCGAAGTCGCTTTTTAGTTTTTTCAAGAATCTTTCAAGATGCTCAAGATCCTACTAATCCTAACAACATTATACTAAAGCCGAAAGTTTGTGAAATCTGAATTATTGTTACCTAGGATCTCCAAAACTACTGAACAGATCTAACTCAAAGTCTAACTTAGATAATAGGCTACTTATTATACAGAAAATAGTGCGTGCGAAGCCGCGGGCGGAAGCTAGTAGAAAATAAAGGTAAAATATGACAGACCTAAACTTATGTATGACTGTATGGCTCAATCATCAATGGGTGGGTTTGATGATGTCTTAATAACACACGGACCTGGAACAGTTCAAGGCAAACAGTGTAAAGGCTTCCAAATAATGACAATAACGATATAAGTGGTGGTAATGTTTTTACAAATAAATAAGGATCAAGCCTAGGAATTGAAAGGAAAGGAATCCCTATCTCGAGGGACAATCCCTTGGCTTCATTATTATTATTTATAGAAACATGACCACAACTTTTATCGTTGCTGCGGGAGCCTAAACGATGCGTATGTTTTAAATTATCTTCACGGGATGAGTAATTAACTGACTAACAAATGACGCAGCTTTATATTAAAAGCTGTTTATTATTATACTAACATTATGTATGTTATTTTATTACACGAAAATGTTATCATCTTGTCTTCGAAGCTGTCGTTTACAAGATAACAGCAGACCTTTGGTGCCTAGTTAGTTTTTGTAATTAATTGTTTTAAAGCGAGACCACTTTCCAATGGTATATCGCATTCAATACGATTTAGAAGGGAACAATATTCATAATACATTAGAAATAATAATAAAAACATATTCGGACGATCTCAATGGCGCAGCAGGTGAAGGTTAGGTGGTTGCTGGTTCGATTCCCGCTGCGGGACAAATGTTTGTAAAATCTGCAGCATTATTTCTATGTATGTTATGTATTATACATCAGTTATCTTTATACAAGCTGCTCAGTTTGGTTGGAGCCTAAATGACGCTTTGTCAATTGACGCAGTGTGAATTGTCCAGCATTATTTAATTCAAATTAAACCTCAGTAGACCAGGTCCTACGTTCATTGTTACCTATTTACTTCTACAACCTCAACAGCCTGTATTGGTCCACTACTGGACCCAGGCCTCCCCTTGATAAGCGTCTTATTGGCTTTTATAACATAAGGGTAGTGCAAATAATCCCCACGCTGGGCATGCGGGTTGGGGATCGCAGTTCGGTGATAGAATTGTTGTGCAGGGTGGCGCTGCTGCCCGCCCGCGGTGGATATCTCTTAGTCGCCTCTTACGACACCCGCGGGAAAGTTGTGCAAATTCTAGGCCGGCACCACACAGCTGTACAATACATATTTTATATTTATATATGATATTATTATTTATTATTATATTTACTTGTGTAATATATTAGTGAAGTGTTTATTGCTCATAGTTCGTTCAGCACGCGACAGACGGTCGTCGCTGATAAAAACGTGCGAATTTCTCAGTACAACTTGCCTCTTGCATATTTGCTGCATAGTTTTAGTTCCTACTAAGTTCGGAATAGAAATTCTTGCCAATGGACTGCAAGTCCGGACTAAATCGATATTTCACAGTGGTACTACTTTCCTGCAAATAGCTGCATATACACCTGTGCAAACAGAAAGGAATCCTATGAAATATTCGTGTGGAGGGGCATGAAGTTGAAACTCTCGTTTGGCACGTTCGTTCGTGCTATTCGAGAGTAGTTTATACCTAAATGCTATGTGAGACACTAAACCCGAATACTAAAACGCAACTTACATTTGAGCAGTCGCGATTTTTTGACAGTTATCAGTGAAAATCTGTCAAAAATTAGTCACTAAGACTTGAGACGTGCTTAAATCTGAGTTGCGTTTGAGATTTCAGGGCTAAAGTGAGTACGTGTGGAGTTTCCTAATATCATTGCGAGCGAACGGTGGACATGTATCGGATTTCCCCTGAATTGGTTTCGAAAATGAATAATCCTGGACAATTCACACAGGATCATTTAGCCCCAAGCTAAGCAGAGCTTTGGGTTATAGGCACTAGTTATCTGATGTTTTTAATACAATACACTACATAGATAGATACCTAATTTTTATTATACATAGAAAACCTCCAGAACACCCGGAACAAATATCTGCAGATCGTGCTAACATTTGTCTCGAGGAGGAAATCGAACCCGTAACCCTTCAAGGTTATGGACCTTGGCTTCGCCCGCTGCGCCACAGAGGTAGTCAAAATATAAAGAAGTCCATAACCTAACACACCAGTAGTATTTAGTACTAGTTTCTGCCCGCGGCTTCGCACGGGTAGTTTCTATGGAAAAGTTTGAACGTTATTTATATCCCATAGGAACTGATTTATGGGGTATAAAGTGTTCTAATCTAATCCACGCCTAGAACTACATGTATGCAAAATTTCAGCTCGATCGGTTCTGTAGATTTGGCGTGAAGCAATGTTTGTTCCAAACATCCATCCAAACATTCATACATCCAAACTTTCGCATTTATAATATTAGCGTGATGTGATAGTAGATATAGTACCTAGTCCTGGTACATTTCAGTCATGAAAGAGTTCTTCTGTGCCTCTGAAATCTCAATCAGCAATGAAATTGCCAACCTTCATTGAGATTCCAGAAGCATAGCACAAATAAAAGTACCGGCAATTAAGGGCATGAGAGGGCGCTCGATCGAAACCCTCGGAACGTACAGACAGATGCTATTTGTTCAGAAAGGAGGAGTATTGGGTACACGTACGTGTACATTCCTCGGAAAATTGGTAGGACTTGATATTTATTTTGTGCATTCGTCCTATAAGGCCGGTTGAGATACTGCTAATCAATCATCTAAATATACACCAGCCAAACTCGATCTATGAAGGATCAGTAAAGTTATAGCAATTTCAATAGAACTAGTATCCGCGCTATTCTTTATGACATAAGAATACGTACGAAAATATGACTAAATTACTAGCGAAGTTCACCGAGTGACCGCTGCGGGTGCGTGTGACGTCACTCGCTCGGTCGCCGCCCGTTAACCGTAGGCAGATATCAGTTTATAGTGATTTACTTCGAAACTATAAGTTTAGGAAAAAAATGATAGAACCAAATAGACTCAGTTTTGAGAGACCAATCGAATGAAGAAAAAAAAATCATTCGATGGGTCTCTCAAAACTGAGTCTATTTGGCGGTTGGTTGTCAAACATTGTAAATCCAATTTGGCTGTAGGTAATATGAAGATGCCTACTTCTAATTTCTTGATTATTTTGAGGTTGAGCTAGACGATACTGTAGGTATGGTGTGAAATTTTGAGCATTACTTTTTATTACCGTCCTCGGACTTAGTGCTGTTTGCGCACTTGTTTATTTTGCAACTACCTCTGCCCTTTCAAAGACATTGACCGGTCCGCCAGTAACCTGTATAAATTCTGACAAAGTTCAAGATCTGCAATCTGGAGCATTGGAGCACCCATTAAACCTTACATAACATACATGAACTAACATCCTTGTCGATGTACCTACGTCCTACTTGGCAGTGGTCGGAAGTTATGCGTAAAGTGGCCGACGATGGCGTCTCGGCCGGTATTCAAATGGTTTAGTTTAGTTGTTGTAAATTGTAACGCTTATCACGTAGAGCTTTGAGCTGGTGCATTATCGTTCTTGTAAAGGAACATTTACTAATTTACAAACTAAATGCTTTCCACAAAATCGTACAGCACAGAACACCTTGAAACGTCAAACATCCTGAAAAACTTATATTTATCAGTGAAGCGACTGCAGAAATTGTGTAAAAACACGGCATCCAATTCATTAGTAGGTTTGTCGAGTTTATTTCAGTATCTTATTTATTCACCATTTTATTCAGAGCAATTTATGGACACAATACAAAGACTGGATCATAAATTAGTCGATGATGTCACCCCTAGTACGTACGGAAATATTTTAACTTTGTATAAATGTTTTGCTTTGTATTAATTTGGCTTATCAACCCAAAGTGTATCTTGGCCCCAGCTCAAAGACTTCCAGGCGTCTTTGATTTGCCATATTTATTACTTTTATTAGTTATATTTTATTTGCAATAAAATATTTAACGTCAGTTGGCGTAATGTTGTTGAAATGCGATTCCGTTCTATCGATCTGTTTATTGGGTTGAAACTTCCGTTTCCAATTTCTCTGCTAAATTCAGTCTCGATCTACATTGTTCGATTCCGTTACTTTACTTCACTTCCGGCAAACAGTAGGTACCTGGGATATTTTAGGAGTTTGCGAAGTTATAGGACTTATAAATCGGGTTTGTAAACTTGTCTGTAGGCTTATCTTTATTTAAAAATGCAGGGTTTCAAAAGGTTCATGTTCATATTCATCAGACTTGGCCATAGCTAGCGAAGAACACAGAATTTCGCTCTTTTTCCTCTTTATCATAAATTGCAAACATAAATCCTGTCCACAGATACCGATGGATAAAGAACGGCAAGCCATTCGAATACACGAGCTATGACAACCGTATCTCTCAGCAGTCCGGGCGAGGGACGCTCGTCATCAGCAAGCCTCGCGACGAGGACCTCGGTCAGTACCAGTGCCTCGCCTTCAACGAGTGGGGCACGGCCGCCTCCAACTCCGTCTTCGTACGCCGAGCGGAACTCAACTCCTTCAAAGAAACAGAGGGTCAGCAACTCGTCCAAGCTGACGAGGGAAAGCCGTTCAAGCTCACCTGTGAACCCCCGGATGGCCACCCTAAACCGAAAGTCTACTGGATGTTGCAAGGCGACCAGGGACAACTCCGAACCATCAACAACTCGCGAATGACGCTCGATCCTGAAGGAAACCTGTGGTTCTCGAACGTTACGCAATCTGACGCTAGCTCCGACTTCGCGTACATCTGCACCGCTAACTCCATCTTCAGGAATGAGTACAAGTTCGGCAACAAGATTTACTTGCAAGTGACGCACACCGGGATCTCCCCGACTTTGAATAGGAACGAGCCAGTGCGTCAGTACACCACCAGGAAGGTCGAGAAGGCGTTGAAGGGGAAGAGGGTGGAACTTTACTGCATTTATGGCGGAACGTGAGTATTTATTTTTCTCTTGGGACGGTTTTTTACCGATACTAAAATAGTAACAGTTATAGACAGACACTTTTCTTATGATCAACTTTCCAGGGGAATTCTGCTAACCAATCGCTTCACTATTATGACGATGGTATCGTCGCAGAATCGGCCATTGATGAAAGAAACTCTAGATAGTGCGCTAGCACCGCATTGCATGGAGAGATTGATAGAATGGTTGTGATGTCCCTCCATCTGTAGTTTCTTTTAACGACGGCAAAATGCCAAAATGTGTCATTCTGAGACGATACCATTGTTATAGAGAAGCGATTTATTTAGACGAGCTACGGCCCAGGATTGTTCGTTACCAGATCTCCTGTCATCTGTGTAGATATAGCACTATTAAGAAAGGATAACATTACTCATTGAAGCGCAAAAACGGAACGTATTTATTTCTACGGCTTTTCTAGTCGCAATGGTAGAGAAAGTACCCTGACCGAGATTCCAGCTTTTCCTAGTAACTATCACTAAGAAAATTACCGTACTTGCTCTCAAATTACACTCAATGTGAAGGTACATGTGTCATCGCATTCAATCGAGGTCCGATAAAAAATACAGAAAGAGTACCACTTAAAATAATTACTGGATCGATTATGTTGATAGAACATTATTGTTGCCCTAGATCTGTTTATTCAAACAATATCTGCTATCAACTACTATGGTCGATCTTAGCTGCCATAATGTCAGTCAACAAATCCGAACTAATAAAAACTAAAATTCACATGCTTGTAGTCGAAATAAAATAATTTTATAGAAAGGATCTCAAATCGACAATTATTTTAAATTTTGTTTAAAAATCAAGAGCAAGAAAGTTACTTAGTACTGCGGGATTGTTTATATTTTTGGCAGATAATAAAAAATATAGATATTTTAATAACCAAAGACAAAAATGTTTATTCGTCATTTACAACAGGATATTTACCATGATTTGAATAATGACATTAGTATTAATATAACCACGACGGCTTTAAAAGATTTATGTTTATTTGTGAACGTGACCGACTTTTGTTCCCCTAGGCCTTTACCCCAAATAATATGGAAGAAGAACGGTCGGACGATACAATCCACGCAGGATATAACCCAGGACAACTACGGCAAGACCCTGGTGATAAAGAAACCGACGTATGAAGACGAGGGCACGTACACCTGTGACGTCAGCAACGGAGTCGGCACAGCCAAGTCTTACTCCATCACGCTCAATATTGAAGGTAAGATCTTTCTTACAATACAATGCTTTATTTCATCTTAGGGAACGTACCCATACCACGTGACCCATTTTTACAATTTTTTAAACCCCCTCCCCCCCTTGGTGACCACCCGTAGTATATGAGAAGACTCCTCTAGTATTCACGAACGGGTCACGTCACGTTCCCTTACTTTCCTCTTTTGTAAGATATGTGTTTCTGTGAGCTCCAAAGGCACTCAAATATCAAAGTACTTTATTTCCTTTTCATCTCACAGGACTCTCGGACACGTCAGAACATTCAACTAACTAAATGCCTGTTGCGAAAATTTGTAAACATGGGAATTTGAATTTGTTACCCATAAGTTTATTTGATTAATCTCTTCTGCCATATGGCATACACAGCTTCAAGATTTTAAAATGAAAGCGCCAATTTTATCTCACAGAAAGTATCATAAGAATCTTATTCAACCGATCTATCAGGATAAGATTGCAACCCTCGCTATTTGTTCAGAAAGCATCCAATTATTAATACCCAGTGGTGCAATACTTATTTTCTCCGTTTTCATTCAAACGCTCGCCAATTCAAATATATCCTCGACTTTAATCTTCCAAGACTTTTGCCGCACTCATTTCATAAAGGGAGCAAGGATTTTCTTATTCTCTTCTGGATGATTAATTTTTCATTAAATTATGACAGCGACGTCGTTATTTGAAAATAACTATGCAAGCTTTTGCTGACATCATAATTTTAAAAGATTTTATGGCGTCCTATCATCTTTTGCATAAATTCGGATGAATCATCTTTCGTCATAATAAAGCAAAGCGTCCACTGACTGGCAAGTAACTTCCGCAATTTCTCGCAAAAGTCGACTGTGTGTGACTGACAATTGACGACTGTTTCCACCGACTATGATTTTTCAACAACCGGGTACCTACACTTGGGACTTGCAGAAAGTGCGAAGTGTCCACTAGCCTATTGCTTAGTGGACACTTCGCATAAGATAAGTAAATAATCAGTTCAAGGAACCTCAAAACTCTGTCATCTTGAACCGATACTTCGAATGCAATGATGTGTCAGTCAGTCAGAGAAAAACTAATGTAAAGACGAATCTTCATCGAATATTAGACGCTGATGTCACAAATCCTCGACGTTATTCGTTGCTGTATAAGTATCATCATCCAACTAGACATTCATTTAGTTTTGTATATGCTTACGATATCCCCACGACATGACTAATATAGCAATCGAAGTGATTGACGATCGTTTAGAAGGTGAACAGCTGTTGGGTTTCTATGCCATGGTTCTTGATTTTTAGGGTTCCGTACCCAGAGGGTGCCATGCCAGCGGTATCTATTACTAAGCCGCCGCTGTCTATCTGTCCGTCCGTCCGTCTGTCAGCTTGCTGTATCTCATGAACCGTAATAGATCGACAGTTGAAATTTTCAAAGAGTTAGTATTTTTGTTGCCGCTTTAATATCAAATAATAAAAATTAAATTAAAAATTTAAGAGGGTTCCCACAAGAACGGCGATTTTTTTGTACTACTGAACCTTTCGTGTGTAAGTTCGGTTTGCACTTAGCCAGTTTATTATTCGATTAGATTCAAAAATAGTTTCTAGTATCATCTCATTACTCGTATTATTTTTTCCGTATCTGCCCCACTATGCTCTCTTGTACCTTCCAATCGTGATTCAACGCAGCAGCAGGCCACGATGATAGGTGTGAGTCAAGCTTCATGCCATCACACCCTGGGACATCCACGTCGCATCCAACCTAGCATCGAAGGAACAGAATCAATAATAAATAGAGGATCGAAGTTGGCTAGTTGTTTCCATAGAAGGCAGAGATATTTTCTAACTCGCTACAAGAGTTGTCGTAGAAATACGTTCGTCTCAGTCTCAGGGGGTCTATTTTAATGCTCCGATACGAAATTTTGTCCTTCGTTTTGGCCAATTGGTGTACTTTAAGACACCGGATTAGAGTACCAATTTGCACAAAAAACTAAACAATCGATTGCATATTTTGTAGGATTAAAGTAGGTCTTCTTCAGTTTTATTGGATTTTGAACTCGTCTCTTTTGGAAGTCCGCTAGTCGCCCACATGTGATTACCTTTACACCGGGAACAAACTAACCACTATTGGGTAATAGGCACCTACACGGCACTGTCGTCCTGTCTTTTCTAGTTGTCTATTTTAGTCTAGGCTCAAGTGCTTCCATCCTTATTGAGAACGTAAGTCTACGTAAGCCGTATTTTTCGTCTAGCTATGCTGTCTAAAGACCGGTTACTATTACTACTAAAGGCGGAGGTGTCTAAAAATATCATAAGGTATCAAAATTGCTAAGACGCAGATGCTAGTCTTGGTCCCGTGCCGAGGCTAGGCAGTGAATGCGTTAATTGTCTATGGCTGTCGCAGCGCAAGAATCTCAATCCCACTCAGCCCGTTGAAGTCGTCAGGGTCGACTAAGGAAACCTACCAGAGGAAGAGCAGCAGCTTCTTCCTGTGGCTTTAACACATCCGCTGCGATCACCAATCCGCCAGCCAAGCGTGTTGACTATGTCAAAATCCCCCTCGTTTAGCATTTTAAGCAATTTCTATTCCAGTTCTACATACATACTTCCGTATGTGTGCTGGTCAGGTTTTGATACGTCTTGCCTCCGCTTTGGTGCATACCGACCTGGCATATGATGTCTCTTACAAAAAGAAACTTTAAAATCTGCATACCTCGTCCGATTTGACAAAGGGCCATTGTGCCAAAACGAGCGTCGATTTACAATACATATAGGGCTGGGCGCCAAGTATTTGTCTCTGTTACTGACCGATAGCATTTTAATAATGCATTATCATTTGATAGTTTGTATGAATCGGTCGTAGTAAATAGAGAAACGGTAGTTCAACTTCCTACCTTTGTATGGAATGATAGATATCTCTTCAAGGTTAATGGTTTAGCTTAGAGTCTACCCATCATCAGTCAACTAGTACACTCCTGGACATAGGCCTCCCCCTAATAAGCGCCATAGCGCCCTGTCTTCAGCTTGTCTTCGAGCTTGAGTCTAGGTATGAAACTGCGCAAAGGAAGCAAACAGCAATTTATAAGCAAACAACGTATTTTTCATTCTGAAACTAGAACGATCGTCATGTTTGCTGGCAAAGCGTAAAGTTTTCCAAATTTCTATCTAGTTCTGCACCACTTTTAAGAAATCACGTCTCGAAAACAAGAAAGCCATAAAGCTACCCCGAAGTTAAAATATTCGTAGAGCTTTATCGCTTTACAGTAAACTTGGTCGATTCAGTTCAGCCATTGAATAACAAGAGGTGAAAGTACACGACTAGTTTATCGTTACTATGGTAAAGGGCTCTCCTCATTTCATATCCAACAGGAACTTAGCTGTGGTTGTTACTATGATTAATGAGCCACTAAACTAATGTTGGTTTGGTACTTCCGCGTCCTGCAAGCATATCAAACCTGACCACTGTCACTGATTTGTATAATCGTTTGAATTCATTACTCGAAGTGAAAGTATCGCCGCCTCAAGAGTCCTGTAAAGTCTAAAAGCACTTAGAGTTTTGAGTTTTCGGTTTCAACTCGAGTTGTTCAGGATACTTGTAACCTGAACGCAACAACTCGACCTACTTCTCACTTTAAGGTCCGTATTAAAAAGCTTGTTCAGTCATAGGTCTATACTTGAGTGACGTTTAAGCCATACAAAAGCGGTACTCAAGTATAGATCGATGACTGAGCAAGCTTTCTTATTACGGGCCGACTCCTTTGGCTCAGCTACCCGAAGTGTGTCTTGGCCTCCGAGAAGAGAACTCGATATTTTGACCTGTCCTGTCCTCCGCTTGTAGCTCCTTTTGAATTCCTTGAAACTCCCTACCCTATTATAAAGCACTTTACGCACGCAAATAAGCATCATAACGGCATAGCTTAGCATCTTGCTGTTTTCACTCTATGCAATGCCGTTTCCGAGTTAATAATTGTGCGACAATCTTACGATACAAAACAGCATAGCTGTCTTGAGAATACTTTTGAACTTTTTTTGCTACGTCTGGATCATTACATTACTATAGTTAATGATTATATCGGGTATTTATCGCGTACCTTTTGTTTTATTTCCCCTACGTTTCTACCGCGTTACAGCGATCGCGGTCACGGGGCGACTGGATGTACTCGGAGTTACCGCCGAGAATTGACGGCAGTATCCACGACTACCCTCAATTCGTCTTCAGAATCAGGAATGTTCAAGTTCACATTACGACACACTACACTGACCGTGTCCGATTGCAGTACAGTCGGATCACGACGCACACACATATTAATCACAGGATTCCACGAGGAAGAGAGACGAAAACCATCTTCACGATTAAAATTCGGGTGTTTCTTGATCTCAATCGCCTCTCGAACCATCCTTTTGTAGTAGTGGCGTTCACGGGATAGAACTTTTGGGTCATGTAGCTCAATCCAGTGGTTACTTCCTGAGTCTAGCAGGTGTTCCGCTATCGCCGACTTGTTTGTTTGCCTATTTTTGACCGCTGCTATGTGCTCTTTCACCCTTTCGGCAATGGTTCGTTTAGTTTGCCCTATGTATGAGCGGCCACAGCTACAGTCAACCTTGTAGACGCCTGGCATTTGTAGAGGTATGACATCTTTTGGTGTTCGTAGTTGCTGAGAAACTTTTGTGTGGGGGGTGAGAACCGACTTTATTGAAAACCTTTTCAGGATATTTTCAATTTTATCCGTCACCCCTTTCACGTACGGCAAAAAGATGGGTTGTCTACTAACCTCAGGCGTTCTGCGGCTTCTCCGCTTTGTAAAAAGTTTTTTTTAAAAAGTTTTAAAAAGTTTCATTACATTACTGGCCCGTGAATCGAGTTGAAGCAGACTATTTGATGGAGTGGTAAAAGGAAATAAAACTTTTTCAATTTCGCTGTCCATCTTAAACCTATTCGTAGGTTCAAAGTTGCGACCGCTGTATATTACATACTGTAATATACACAATTCTTCGAGTAAAATGTATAAGCATACAAAAGCTCTAAACACTCAATTTACTCTCTTCTGTAGGTTCATAATGATTGAGCTTACTGCCAAAGAATTCTACCTATTTTCCAATTAAATAAACTCATGCGATTTCTAGGAAACGTATCTCATTCACGATTAACGTTAATGGATAAACATTGCTGTGTTTGTGTACGTTGAAGGATTGATTGTGAGCGGGGATTGGGTCTGCGGGACTCGCAGTCTTTGGGGGATAAGCGGGGATTGAATGAAGGCGTGATTCACCGGGAAACTTGGAATTTCCGCTTACTATGCTAAAAGTAATGTAGGTTGCGTGAGAGGTTTTTGTATTCTTTAGATTTAAATTGAAGCACAGTGAGCTGGCAGCCCCGTTATACATACCGATCGCTTAAGGCACGGGAAATATTTCTGATATATTTTTTTAAACACGAGCCTTTGTTGATCTTGTTTTAAAAATCCCATCGATGAATTTAGACTTTAATAGTCAAAATATTTGAATTTTAAACGGATTTCCTAATCCAGGAAATTACAACAAAGCTTTCGCCTCGAAATTTGTTATTTTAAGCTGCAATCCTTTTTAGAATGCTTCCGTGTTGTTTTCTCTCGAACGTTGTACCGATAAAGTGGTCTTAAGATTCTTTGTTTGCTTTTTAATGTGGATACAAGCAAATACGCTCTAAGTGGAGAACCTCTATATTTTGAAGTCGACTAAAAGCATAGTTTTCCATTACCTTAATTAATGATAAAATGCTCTTACACCGACTATCAAATTTTTCATGCGAACACAAAGCGGTCTTCACTTCTGCTTTCACATGGCTTCAGTTTATGGATTCTAAAAACAACCAGCCAGTTTCCAGGAACGTTGTGTTGTGACCTCACTGGTCGATATTTTGTGCTGCGCTCACTTCACAGTTCACATGAAACTTATAATTGCTGTTTAAGTTGGTTTAGTAAAATTTTCTTCGTATGAAGTTGAGAGAAGAGATAAGAGTACCCTCTGATGGGCCATATTAGATACCTAGGAGTTATATTGATAGTTATTTTTACATCGTCGCTCCCTTTCGATTTGAATATCGTCACAAATTCGTTGAAAACGAATGTTGATCGTGCCAATTTTTAGGTTAGCAGGTACAAAATATACAGCTGTCATCGATATGATCCTTAGATTGAATATTAAAATGGTCTGCGATATTGAACAAAACGTCCCTACGGACCTAAGGGACTTTTTGTAGTCGCTCATACGTAAAGCTCTACTACTATCAGCTATGTAATAGTCTGTCCAGCTGCAAAGCTCAATGTTTCCCTCAGAATCAGATAATATCGAAGGTCTTCCGAGAGTCTTGTGGAGTGACGCAATGCACGTGTCACGCAAATAGCCGACCCGGTTCGCGGGCCCTTTATAGCGTCGTAAACTCGCGCCTGAGCTGAGTCCCGAGAGGGCCGGAGCCCTGAAGGTTTCTGGCGATGTTTGTACCTTTGAGCTTTGACATTGTTGTAGGGACCGGAATTGATGTTGCGATGTGAGCCGACGTGTCTTGTGCAATCGTTTTCGATAGCAAAAACTAACGAACTCTTATATTGATAGATTCGCTCAGTCAGACAGAAACTATACTGTGTCCTCTAGAAGTAACGCCCACAATGTTTATCACAGGGGCTACTTTAAATTAATTATTTAAACTTAGGTGAGATGAGATAAATAAATGATAACCATTTTCCATTTAGATAAAACCTTGTCCAGGGTGTTACTTCTAAGATATAATTAGGCAGCTTAAATTCTAACATGCCTTTTCGCACAGCCGCCCCATTCTTCACCGTGGAGCCAGAGATCCAGAACAAGGCTGAAGGCGAGACCGCGGAGATCAAGTGCGAAGCCAGCGGCACGCCTGAACCGAAGATCACCTGGATCCACAACGGGAAACCCATCGAGCAGGCAGAGTCCAACCCGAGGCGACAGGTATGATTTCCATCACTTTATGTCGTCAGTATACACTCGCCGAGGCACCCCGAGTCAGACTGAGCACGATGGTGTACTTGGTGCGTTCGTCTCGCCTTGGAGTCGCGCGACTCGCCACGAGACGTCGCGATGTTTACTGTCATTAGATTGCGACCATATAACGTACTCGTAGTAAGACAGTAATGTCAGATTTTCATCACAACCCATCAACAGGCTTTATTAGGCCACTGCTAGACATAGGTCTCCTTTGATAAGTGCCTTATTGGCTCTTATCATTAGGGGTAATGCCATAATCCCCACGCTGGGCATGCGGATTGGTGATCGCGGTCTGCTCTGCAGGGGGCGCTGCTGCCCGCCCCTCGATGGGTATTATCCCTGAGTGGCCTCTTACGACTCCCGCAAGAAGAAATGGGGTGGTGCAAATTCTAAAGGCACCCAACACACGGCTTTACACGCATTTAATTTTTATCACAAATTTTGAAATCAGCCCCAATATGTTCCACTCTCAACATTTAATAAACGAAAGACTGGTGCTGAGTTACTTAGTGACATATTTATCGGAGGTATATTCTTGCTGAATGAAAAAAATTACAGAACTGGTCTATCGGTCTTTGGAAAGGGCCCAGGATTTCACTCCTTAGAGTGAAATCATCCAATCATAAACAAAGAACCTAGTCAATGATTTATCATTGACTAGGTTTTTTGTTCATAATTTTACAAAATGGAACTGAATATGATCATAACACTGATGTTATTGAAAACTTAAATAATAACGAAATGTCATCCCAGTTGACTGAGCACAATCAAAGCTTGAAGATTCAACCTTTACACTCGGTTATAAGGTTCACTGCACAAGCTAAGCTCTGCATCGCCAGGCAAGCTAATATTGATCTGATTCTTTTAATAAAACTTTGTATTACATCTCTCTAAAAATAAAACTTGATAGCAGGGTATTAACCGTCGTAATTTGGGTCAGCAGATGCTAATTTTAATAACTTATTTATGACATGGGGAGTTATGATTCACAACACAATTAGTATCGTCAGAAAATTTGGTTATTTTACATGAAATACTTATCAAAAGTGAGTAACTGTGCGTCAATTTTAGCTAGCTACTCACTTCAAAATTAAATTTAAGATGTGATAGGTTGTGTGAATTATTTTTGCCTTACGAGCTCAAACTTCTGGAAGTATAATAAAACGTTGACCCGTCTTGAATAAATTAATGAATGAAATATTTTATTTACCCTACGAACTACACAATAAGTTGAACTATAATAATGGTTATTGCTACGTTTTCATCATCATCATATCAGCAGACAAGTCGACGTCCACTGCACATAAATAAATAAATAATTATGCTGGACAATCCACACAGCATCATCTAGCCCCAAGCTAAGCAGAGCTAGGGGCATAAGTAATGTTCTGTGGAGGGAGGGTTATGTCACTTATCCCTCCTCAAAGAACGCCACAATTGACCTTGTCTCAAATCTACCAATCGAGCTGTCTTTCCCTGCTCCAGGTGCGGAGGAAGGCCAACTCGATGTTTTTGTAAACAAGCCACAACCAAAAAACTGCACATGCTGAGCATCGAGTTTCATTTATAATTCTTAGCAATATTTATAAGAGGACAATTCTTAAATAGACAACTAATGTAAATAGCGTATAAAATACACGGCAACTGAGTTAATATTAGGTAAAGTATAGGTGGTTAGTTTACGAACATTTTACATCGAGTTTAGAAGCACTTCCAAAGTGAAGTCAAAGATAATCTACCAACATTTCCCCCACCAGGTGACAGCTCGAGTAGAAACACTTCTAAAGTGAAGTCAAAGATAATCTACCAACATTTCCCCCACCAGGTGACAGCTCGAGTAGAAACACTTCCAAAGTGAAGTCAAAGATAATCTATCAACATTTCCCCCACCAGGTGACAGCTCGAGTAGAAACACTTCCAAAGTGAAGTCAAAGTTAATCTACCAACATTTCCCCTACCAGATGACAGCTCGAGTAGAAACACTTCCAAAGTGAAGTCAAAGTTAATCTATCAACATTTCCCCCCACCAGGTGACATCCAACTCCATTGTGATCACGAACCTGGTGAAGAAGGACACGGGCAACTACGGCTGCAACGCCACCAGCTCCATCGGATATGTCTACAAGGATGTCTACGTCAACGTGCAATGTAAGTGCTACCTATTTTACTTTATACCTTACCTATCAACACTATGACGTCCCCCTCATATTTTAGGATGAGAATTAAAATAATGTTGTGCTATTTGAAGACAAACACGCATGTAAAGTTGGGAAACTTTCAGTATTAACAATATTCACAACGGCATCGTTAGCGAGGCGGTCTAAATACAAATAGTACAAAACTTTTTCAAATAAATAAATAAATAATGCTGGACAATTCACTTGTCTTTTCAAAATAACAAAACCCCGTAGCATTACGCTATTATGATATTGGAAAGGATTTTTTTATTAGCCAAAGTGGTAAACCCTGTTCAATTTCCTCGCATTCACTCAAGTAGTCTTTTACGACATAATTTACTTCAATTTCTTTAGACGGGCAACATTATTCATACAATGATCATAACACTGTCGTTTTAAACATGAAAAATGTTTAAACTGACGTGTTCTTCCGTTCTCGGCGCCACTTTTCTGAGCGACTGCTATGTACGCTACAAACTACCCTTACAATATCGTAATAAAGTTTATTATCATGTAGCAAAAGGAAAACAAATGTAATGTGCTTTAGTAGGTACTAGATTTTACCTGCAACGTCAATTGTGGATGAAAGTAGCGTATATTTAAACATTTTATTTTATGAAAGAAAGAAGAAGATTTTATGAAAGTAGCGTATATTTAAACATTTTATTAACTTACGAATAGTAAGTTTTTAGTCCGAAATGTCCAGGAGAGATCATAATACTCATTCTTAACAAGGAATTATAAGAGGAACATTAATTTGTACACAGTAAGACAGATTGTTCTGACAGAGAGTTACTAAGGTAAACAATAACTTTTTTACTATTTTCAATACCTTTTCATGGAAAAATCATCTAGAATAATCTTTGTTACAAGTACTATGTCGGCTGGATAAAAATCGAAACCAAGTCCCCATATTTTTCGAATCGACAGATTTGCATCTCTATCTGTCAAAAGTAACTGTGTCTATGAAATACTTTATTATATCATTCAGTCTTCATTGCCTCGCCTGTCAACAATTAGGGACTTCATAGTCGTGCATATACCAAACAGAAAATAAATTCGTCGACGGGGTATAGTGCCCATAACACAAGCTCTGCTTAGCTTGGGGCTTGATGATGCTGCTTGAATTGTCCAGCATTGTTTCTTATTATTAGTGCTAGTTCGTTGCACAATGAATAATATTGTTTATCTACAGCATAGGTTTAAAAATAGCGTTGCAAATTGAAATAGAATCCTTTAAGCTTGCAAATATGCGGGCGGAGCAATAAACTGGGTCAGGGGGTATCAGTGACATCATAGCGCAGATTGCGGTTGGAAAATGGAAAGTTAATATAAATATTGCTGTTGGTTTTTCATTTATTAATAGTTCTTCAATGATGTTAATCATGTTTTCACACGAAACCCCTGCAAAGTGCACGGACAGCGCAAGAGAGGTCGTGGGCCATTGTAGTAGGGTATCGTAGAGATAGTTAAAGAGATATAAAGTAAAAAAGCAAATAAAAGAAAATGAAAGAAAAACAATAATTATTACCTAAAAATCTAAAAAAATCTGTACCAAAAACGTAGTCAGCCATTACAGTCAATAAAAATTTGCGTGTAACATTTACAATACGTTGTTTTCACGATATTCTTTGATGAATTTTCGAATGAAACGCTATCAAACATTTTACATTACAAAACAATCATCAAAAGGTTTTCTTACATCACAAGTACTTGCCTTGCAGTATTCATATCATACCCAATCCAATCCATCTTACGAAATACAAATTCACGGATGAGTGAATCTGTCTCCCTTGCCCAAGTTTAGCCTTTTGAGGTAAAAAATCTCAGATCATGACAAAGCAAAACATGCTGGTTTAGCTTGCGGCGAATTACAAAGATAGAAAAAATGCTGTGTTACATTGTGTCTTTTTTGGGGGCCTTGCAGTATGCTCTAAATTGGAGTAGATAAAATTGAATTGAAAGGGATTTGATTTGTTTAGAGATTCGGTTTACTGGTGGAAAGGAAAACGTAGAGTTTTGGCGAAGAATAGTCAGCTTACGAATCTCGTGATCCAAAAGAACTCTTTCGCGTGATAGGATATTTCGTGATCGGGTTCGAGTAATCAGTTGGGATATATATAACAGTAGAATACGAGGCCTATACCAGTAGGTAATAGGTACCAAGGCTCATATTTTTACTTCTCTACCCCGTTACACCAACCATCGCTTTCCAATTAAGGCCTATAATTTATGGACCCTCGCTGAGCTTTCGCTAACGCCTAAAGCTTATGAAATATTACCGTTTATATTGCAAGTTCATCCTATAAAATCCCGCTCACTCCCAGTTTAATAATAGAATTCTATTAGAAACGACAAAGCTCGACAGTCCGACCGCTAAACACATAACTGTCACTCTTAGTTAATTATCACCACAATGGGAAATGCACACACAAGTGGGGTCGACTTTTCCTAGCAAAAACACAACTTATGTTCATAAAGCTAAGGTTCAAAATATTGTGTAAAATAGCTGATCGATGGACACGTTCGGCAAATAAAGTAATTCTTATGTACGTTCTTATGTGTTCGAACTTGAGTGATCCTCAATGGGAGTGGATCAAGTGCATGTAACCCTGACCGGTTGAAATGCATCGACAATCGACAGATACTTTAGAAATTGAAAGATGAAGTGGATAAAGTACCCAATTGGACCCCATATCCAACTCGACTAACAAGGCAACAGTGTTTCAAGGTGAACGTGATAAAAATGCCGTCATCATAATGCCTGTGACAGTTTTACTGGTAGGCAACAAACCTAAGTCGTGATTGCCTAGTAACGCAAATAATAACTCGACGTCCTGAATCATGTATGATATGGTCTATATCCTATACATAGATTGAAAGAGACAAGAAAGATACAAACCACGTGGATCGCTAACCTTAATTGATTCTATTCAAGGTCATGAATTTGCCGTGCTCGAATTCATCTATAAACATGGCTCTATGATTGTGCATAAATAATTAGAAATGATAGTGGTTATACCGACCCCACCTAGCGTGGGATAAGCACCGGAAGAATAAGAAGAAATAGTTATAACAATATAGGTACCATAGCCATTAGCTAGCGTCTTGGGGACGCTTCCGACTGGTATTGATATGGATCAGTTGTACATTATTTGCAACAGTCTGCAGTTAGCTCAATTGTTTCAATTGTAAATAATAGTTCTAATTTTGACTGTAATTTTCTTTGTCAGTAAAGATATTTGAATATATGGATACCTACCATGAATCCTAGACATTTGCGTCAACCGTCAGCCAAATCCTATTGAACAGATGAGATTGTGATCAAACTAAAATATATCTATAGACCTTTGTTGTCTGAACTGAACTGCCTCTAATCTTGCTATCAGGAACTGTAGAATAAGAGTCTGAAATTATAAAGGCGGTAAGGTACGAATTTGTGACATGTTTGTTGAACTCTGGTCAAAACTCCACGGATCATGGCTAGCACGCACATTTACAAAATTGAATGGCATTCGGAGAGCGATGATGTCATACAATACAGCATAATTCAACCGAATAACTGTTCATTGCCATAACAAAATACAAGCAAAGGACCGGTTATGGGTTATCCAAAAATGTCATACAATTTACCGAGAACTTGAGTATGATGTGATGATGCACATTTCTAAAATTCTTTGTCGTAGACCTCATTGCTGATGGCATTTCCGTTTTGAACGAATGTTTTTGAATTCGGTTTATAGTTCCTGTAAAAAACATCAGAAATCACTCATCGTTGGAGTTGGGAGTTACCTAAGAGCCAAAATTTGATATAGATCTTAAGAGCTTGTACTAAAATCTAGCTCGGTCACTTTTTTCTATTTTGAGCGTTATTTATGTGACTGACCTTTTAATACGTGAATTATTTGACAATTCCTGTTCTTTTTCACACCAATGGAAAAACACAGTAAAACAATCCCAGACTATACCGATTTATAATCTTACTTCCCTGTTCAAAATCGCCTATACCTACTCAGGTCAAGGTAAAAGTCTCTCATTCCGCATCGCATAGTAGCAAGTGATTTCGTCACAGGATTACGTAGAAATTGCCCTGACCTAGATATCACCCGGTCTGGAGCTAGATCGACCCGCGCCCAGTGCGTTCGCACTGCGAACGTGGGAGCCCCTGTATTATATTTATAACAGGCCCTGCATTTATTGGTGACGTAGAAATAGGCTGGTTATTAGCTGAGAATATTCCGGGGAGCGCATTTAGCAATTTGTGTTATTTACATTAGGATGCAAACCAAGCTTTCTGAAATAAATATTTGTATTAGGACCTGTTTCGACAGGTAAATCAAACCAAAAGCAAGGTGCCAAATATTGCGTCACTATCACCAGAAAAAACACGCTGGAAAGAGAAAGTCGACAATTTTCTTGATTTTGAAGCCAAAAACGAATCTATGTGTGTACTAATAATAATTATTAACTCTTGTCAACTCACACATTGATAGATTATAATCTATCAATGTGTGAGTTGACAAGCATAATTATAACTTCAGCGCTTTTACGCCCATAAAAGCACGGATACGAATAGAGAAATGAGACATATTTGTCGCAATTTTTTGGCTTCACCTCGATTGTGTCTACCTACTATCATTCAAATTCTTCTTCGACTATCAGTATATTTATTCGAGATTCTATCTATAGTTTGTACACGTTTCCACTTAGCTTCAATATAATCCGACATTGATGAGGAGACTGAATAATTAATCAGTTTTTCAACTCCCATTAAATCGAGAGCGTTTTAATGATGTCTTTCGGTCAAGGACGAAACGCTTGGTGCTTCCAACATTCATGAATGTTCGTGTAAATCTCGTTAACTTCAAAATAAAGGCTATTCAAAATTGACTAAATACCGGAACTGCCGGAAGAGTCATGTTTCCGTAGTTCGGTCAAGTAAGGTAAACCGCACCACTTTCCTAAATACTTTATAAGGACCATCCCTCATCAAAATTCCTACCCAAAGCTCTTTTCTATATTCAAGGGTTCCGTGTAGGTAAGAGATGCCCCAAACTTATAAGTAGGCGGAGGTACATACATATATCTCTTTGAATGCCATTTCTGCGATAACTTTGAGCCCCTCATCCATAAATTTATTTACGGGGTAGTCATCGGCATATATCGGCCTCTTTCTACTCAATAATTCAAGGTAAAATAATAAGTTCATGTTTTTAGTACCTTTTGCTCGTGTATCTTATCTACACTTGATCATCATCATATATTTGTCCACCTCACCTCAACCTCACCAGCCTGTATTGGTCCACTGCTGGACGCAGGCCTCCCCCTGATAAGCGCCTTATTGGATTTTATCTTATGGGGGGGGGGGGGGGGGGGGGGGGTAATGCCCATAAACCTCACGCTAGGCATGCGGGTTGGGGATCGCAGTTCGGTAAAGAGTTAATTTTGTAAATTTGATTGGGTTCTTCGGAACCAGAAACGTTTGTCCCAAAGTTCAATTATAAAAATTATTTCACCAATACGCATAAGCACATTAGACCTGAGTGCTTTATTGTATTTATGTAACACGTGAGCGTAGTAACCGATGGCTTCGTTCAATCTACCTGCTAAGCCTTGCCATCCGTATTATTGGTGTCATTACATTACCTACAATCAGTTCAGTTGAAGGGCTTTGTCGGAGATGTACCCTATCAGAATCCTAATTGGGACAGATAATGTAATCTGCAAGTAAATTTGCTGTCACGTAAACACACGGAGTAATTAGACATCCGATACAACCACGTTACGATAGCTGCCAAAAAGACATTGCTGGGCAATGATGCGAATCTTAAAATAAGAATTGGAAACTTAGTATAATTATCTCCCTGTTCTGAGATTTTAAACGACAGAGTTTGGTTGGTATTCGACCGAAATGCGACCGATATTTGGAATTCCCAATTTCTATACCTTCAAATGTCTCAAATCGATAAGAACTTTTCATCATAGAAATCATCTACCAACTATTAAAACTCCTTCTATTATACCAACATCTACATTTATCAGTTCTTGCCATCCTCCTTTGTGCTATGTTCCACGGAATAAATATAAAAGCAATAGAAAACCGATAAAAAATACAAAACCAAACGGTCAAATAAAAGCGTATCGGTGCAAAAAGCTAAAGGAGCGGTGCCGATGTCGCAATCGACCTCGGCATGCCAAGTAAGCCGCATCTCCAAATACGACGGATATAAACACGATGCAGCTGCAAAACCATTTGTATGGAAACATACAGAGGATTTGAAACGGGCGGTACCGCCTTTTTTGACCTTAAAAAATTAATGAAGATGATCAGAGGTCGAAATCGAAAGCGGAACAGAATTGGAGGCAAGTCGCATTGACTACAGCCGCCGCGGCGGCTGTCTAATAAACTTTATACGACTCGGAAGAGACTAGATCCGCAAAATGGTCATTAGATACTCGTAAATCTTTATAATATTCGAAATGTGGTAGATGGGGTTCTTTTCTATAGACGTTCAAAACAGATCGTCTATTTCCCTTGGGCCCTTTGGTCTTCCTGGGGAACCACTCAGGTGAAAATAGATTAACAGTTTTCTCGAAATTCGCAACACAAACAAACAAAATAAACCTACACTGCACAGTTCCGCCCCGTGAGTCGCCAGCCTAAAACGATAGCGTGACGTCAGCGATATACCTGAGCTCCCCTATATCTGAGGTGTGGTTGTCCCTGTAATTGCTTTTCCAACACACAGATATGTGAGCTTTTGATGGGATTGCAAGACCAGCTGGGCCACAAAATAATAGCTCTGCTCGGGTTTTGAACCCTACCTTATCTCTGATAGTAATAAGGCTGCGTTTTCATAGTTTTGTTTGTTATCAATGGTTTTTACTTTTTATGCAGTTGTCGCGTGCTGGGTATAATTAATTAGGTTGTGGATGGCGCGGTAGAGATCCTTGAAGTGAAATTAAATTATAGAGTTCTGGTCTGCTTGTTGAGCTTGGATGGGTTCTCTACCGTAGACTAACTACTGTACCTTAGTAGACTGTAATCAACGGTCTGTGAAAAATAATTTACCTCTATCTCTGTCGTCTTCAGTCAACTAAAAGATCGTTCTGCGATTTTCTTCGTCACTTACAAATATTGATCTTGCTAGGCATTCGCTACCATTTTTGTACCAAAAAGAGTGGCCAAATCTAGCTATTAATAGAAAAACGTGGAAGGAGGAGAGGGAGGCCTTGGCCCTGCAGTGGGACCCTATATGCATAAAATAAGTAATAGGCATTCACTACATCGATGCTTGCGAACTGAATAAAAAAATCTGAATTGAATTTTATTTATTTCGGGTGTTTGCAATTAAAATAATTCATCTTCTGATCAAAACTTCTAATAAAAACAAAAAAATAAAGTTTTACCAAAACTAAACCGATAAACCAAATTTTGAATGATGACAAAACACATAACTTTTCCCCTACTCCATCAGATACAAGTCACAGGATATTATTATGGAAATCACAGGAAAGACAGCAATTCAAAAAAGCTAAACTTGCGATATACATCTTTGGAGGGACACAAATCTAATAAAGTAATACAATATCCGCTGCCGGCCCTAGCCCTCATTGTGTCCAAATATTTGTGGACGTTTCGACCGAGTCACCGCACGGCCACCATTGCCACCCTGGCATAGAATAGATACATACCTACCGTCCTCTTGGGTTATCGAACTTTCCACGAAAAAAATACGTACCCACCGATATAGAGTCAGGGGTCGCGTCGTTCTATCAATTTATATGTTGTCGATATAGAACGTAGTCCGTCTGTCTGGCTGGATTTACATAGGTTCTTTGAGAAAAGAGGTAAGTTTTGAACGCCGGCGTGTAAGGTATGTTTTTTACGGGTTTTTATAGAGCTTTATGCATAATTTTAAGACATTATTATCCACCTACAACCTAATACCTACGAATAATTGATTCGTTTTATGGACAGATAATCCTGTTGAATCCTATAATTCTCAAAGATCCCTCTATAAACTGACTTATTAATGCAAAATATAAAGTAAACAAGTAAACTCGGGCGTGCCAGACAGTCTCGTATAAAGTTACACCCTTATACGCGTGGCCAAGCACCCCCGTATTGGGGGATGCCGTTGATAAACGTTAGTCTGTTGGTAGAGCTATAGAATATACAGTCATGATAATGTACTACAGAAGTATACTGGGATCTAAAAGCCAAGATTTTTTTGTAAACAAGACTAAATGTTGGAAATTCACTGACAACAATAACAGACAAAAAAAACAGCAAGGTTAAAACTAAAAACAGAATCTTCGCACAAGAGCATCGAAAGGGCGCACATTCGAAATCACGTACGAGCGACTAATGAATCCATAAATAATAATTATCAAAACACAAAAATTGTTTTAAACTTCCGCGACTTGCTCCGATGACAGTGTCGTAAAATATTATTCCATCAACATTTATTTGTTCGCGTAAATATCTTGTATTCAAGATCCGAGTATAGACCTCGGTATTGGCCAGCCAGCACGTTTCGGATTAGACGATGGATTACGGGCAGCGTAGGCGCCACGGCACGTGATAATGCGCCTAAATACTTCCGCTATTTAGGGGATAGCTAGATGAAATAAATTTGAATGAAGTGGCTCTAGGAAAATGTAATGGCTTTCTTGTTGCATTACCTACTTGTTTTGTCAGATAAAGGAACGCTTTTAAGATTAAAATACAACAGTGTAAATAATCGTTTTATTTATAACTAGACGATCGCCTCGCGGTTTCACCCGCGTAGTTCTCGTTCCCGTGGGAATTCCGAGATAAAATATAGCCTATGTCACTCCCTGAAAAGAAAGCTTCCTAACGGTGAAATAATTTTTCAAATCGGTCCAGTAGTTTCGGAGCCTATTCAATACAAACAAAAAATCAAATCTTTCCCCTTTATAATATTAGTATAGATATCTCGCTCTAAAAATTTTAAAAAAAATTGAGCTTAACGTAACGACCGGCGCGCGCCGGTCAAATTGTAACAAACATGAATCTTGCAAGCTAAGCAAATAACCTGTCTTGGAGATTCAATTATAAAATTTTTGATAACCTAGCAATTAATTCAAAAATTGCCAAGTAACGTATTAAAGTTGATTCCTTACGTTGTTCGTTTCATGTAATACTTTGAAATTTTCTATTCTAAAGAGGGTTACGCACATTCCCTTTCGACTGTTAAATTTTCACCACTTGCACGGCTCATTTCCGTTCACATACGAGGGAGGACTACCAAATCCTGCTGAAAGAATCCAAGCCATGTTCCGTAACCGTTTACATAATCTCTCCCGCACAATGTAAGGAGGAATAGCCGAGATTGGATACATCCTGGTAGCATTCGCACGCCCACACAAAACCTACGAAACGGACAATCAGGTCTGCGACCCCGATTCTGAACACCGATTTCATCTTCCAAAGATTACCTACAGATATGAACGTTGATCGTTCAAAAATCGGCATAGGTTGAACATCGGTACCTATCGTAAAATTACGGGTGTTTTTTTTACAATTTGGCGGGTTCGATTCCCGTTTCAGACAGGCGATTAAGCTGCATTAAAAAATATTTGAATGCATCTTAAATTGTTTTAAAAATCAAAATGAAGTCTTCTTTCCGTAAAATTTTATATCTAAAATATTTAAGATACTTTTCCTTCATGTGGCATGGCCGTGGGACACCCTGTATGCCATATTGCGAAACCCGGCCTATCTGGTGGCTGTAATGAGTTCCACATTGTGTGATGATCAGTAGTGTAACCGAAGTTATCGACATAGTTCTAACAATTAGCGAGCTAAAGGGGCAGTGGGCCGGCCATATCTCGCGAAGAACCGATAATCGCTGGGGTAAACGTGTTCTTTAGTGGGGACTACGACTCGGCAAACGTAGTGTAGGGTGCCCTCCGGCAAGGTGGGGATGACGACCTGTGAAAGACTACAGGCAGATGCTGGATGCGGCAAGCTGAAGACAGGGCGCTATGGCGCTCATTAGGGGAGGTCTATGTCCAGCTGTGGACTAACATAGGCTGATGATGATGAATCATAGATCTATGACTGAACAAGCTTTCATAACATTGGCCTTACACCGCGACCGCTACGGCCAGTAGAGATGTTTGTTTTTTTATCGGAATGTATCAAAGTTGTTGCTTGGGAATCATAATAATCACAATCAATACAGTATTTGTTGAAATGTAGGTACAGTAGGTCTTAGATCACTAATTAGCTCACTACATTCTGCCTCAAAGTGCGTGCAAATTTTAAAAAGGTATACAATATAAAATAAATAGAAAATTTTACACATAGACTTACACACATCAGGAATCAGATACTCTTTGGAAAAAAACAGTTTACGAAGGTTTACGAGCAACAAAAACTAGGTAACCAAACACTGAGTCGGGGCCTGGTTGATAGGCTGTCATCATGATTTACGCGTTTTGTGTGCGAAGGTGCAACTGATTTGGAAAGGTCTGTAGGGGCACCAGGCGTCTGCATTAGTATGATGTTTGCCTTGCTCGTTCAATCGTTGGCCGTGATTGTCATGATGATATCATTGCTCTGACCTTAATTTTGCCCACGTTAAGTGTCGAGTTTACGATATTAGGAAACATTGAAAAAAGAAAAGTAGCCATTCTTACTTCCATACTAATACATGTATTATAAACGCGAAGAGATGCTGTCTGTCTTCGCTTACTTTTCACGCCTAAATGGCTGAAAAGAACTGAATAAATTTTTTATCAATTTCGGGGATACTGTACATGGAATCCCGGGAAAGGACATAGGCTCCTTTTTTATCCCGGAAATACGCATTCGAAAACTTCTAAGCCGCGGGTAGAAGCTGGTTTTCAATAAATTAAGAAAAGAAACGAATATTACTCAATTTTAACCTCATCTCCAGTGAGATACAGAAAATCACTACCCACATTGCTCCTCTAACGAAGGCTCATAATCCAATAACCGCACTTCATTTGACGAATAGATGCAGTAACAGATAATATCTTTAGTGACCATAACCGTTCGCAATGAAACGGCGTGTCTGCCAATAGTATTACTCGTAATTGACGTGAAGTATGACATAAATAAGTGTACAGTCACCGTCTAAAAGACGTATACAGATGAAAAATCCAAAACCCTATGTACGCACAAAACCGCTAAACCACACCACGCCTAAAGCCGCTAACGCTTAACCTGCTCTACTCCAGAAATGGCTGAATAAATACGACGTAAATAAATAAACAAAAAGTCAATAAAAAGTCTACAAATCAGGATTAGAATAGAGCCCCGGAACGTGTGAATGAAATCACACTCAAATGACACTTTCGACTCGACCATTCATTACTTACCGAGGTGAAATTAGCGTTCCTTTTCTACTCATCGAAAGTTCAGCGCCTTCTGGGGTCGATCAGCTTTAGGAATGTTGTGGTTTAGTGGATTCTGTGGTATTGTGTGTACACGTGGTTTTGGAGTCTTCATCTGTGCAGCTGTTTTAGGCGGTCACCGTACATTCGTACGTCTTGTCCTGCGGGAGATGTTCGTAAACTACGTATATTACATTTTTATCGCGGTTCCCACGAATACCAGATGAGCAATAAAGATCGCTGTCGGACCGTATGTTGTTTTACTGTTGATTTCTCGGGCGTTTACTGAATTGAAGTGTCTCATTTCCACCCTTGGTCTATTACTTGACTATTTGGTGATTTATCTAGTTTACTACTTGATGGTGGACAGGTGTTAAGCCCGTGTCTGTATTTATATCGGCAACCATACCTCTCGTAAAATCGAAACGGAATTGAAATACCTATGTTAAAAATATTCTATTCAAGTCGGCCACACCACATGCAACGTGAAATCCTTTTAATGGGTGTGCATGGCGTGTTGTAGTGTTATAATTATTATTACTTAAACCCCAAAGATCTTTCAGACAGCCTTTTCTATTCGAGCCAATCTAAAAGTACAATGTTTGCTAACAACTCCCATCACAAAAATCCGCAATTGTCTTTTTGGCGTCGAGTTTGACAAATATGTGAATGTCAGCATTAAGGATTGTAAAAAGGTTAAATAGAATAGAAAAGTCATTTTTTTCCACAAGGTACCTACAAAAGAACTACAAGTAGTGCAAATTCGGTCCCAAAATCATAAAGAAATATGTACGGGAGCAATGTTTCTTACGTTACGTAACAGCAATATTCCCGTCAGTGGACTTGTTCCTAACAATGGTTTATTATTCCAGCGATCCCGCCCGAGATCAAAGAAGGACCCGACAACCTGACGAAGGTGGAAGGCTCGGAGGCCGTGCTGAAGTGCAGGGTCTTCGGAGCGCCCAAACCCATCGTCAAGTGGATGAAGAACGACGTGGATGTCACCGGCGGCAAGTGAGTACAGCCTACAATACATTACACACAATAGGTAGTACAACAAAATAATTGTCAGCCCCGTATCTATCTGATGATGGTGATGTCCTCCTAGCCGAAGTTCGGCCACGGCGGCCAGTCTCAACGGAGACTATTCATGTGTGCGGGAGTGCAAAAGTGTGTTCGCAAACACAGGTGCACTTTCTAATTTTTGCCGAAATTCGAATTTATGCCACTCATATCGGCCTTGAGCTGATTGTATCCAGGTATTGTTGACAGTCTTTGCAATATCATCAACCTATCTAGTAGGTCTCCTCCTCCTCAACAGCCTATATTGGTCCACTGCTGGCCATAGGCGTCCCCCTGATAAGCGCCATAGTGGCTTTTATCTCATGGGGGCTGATGCCCATAATCCCCACTATTAAGTCTACTAGCGTATATATCCCTAGGATTAAGTACAAGGTAGACATTAGCTACAACACCTTTTTCATTGTTTCGATCGTCTGCTGTTAATAATAAAGCATTACTTATTGCTGTATTTTAAATAGTAATATTATTTTGGTTAAGGTAAATAGCAGCCATTAATAGAATAATCATTTCAAAACTAATCAGATTCCTTGATCCTGTGGAATGTAGGCTTTGTGAAATAATTGGTTTTCAATTATTTCACAAAGCCTGCATTCCACAACAATAAGAACAACAAAAACCGTGCAAATATAATTCTCCCATTCTCCTTTCCCCCTGAGTACAGCGCTAACAAGCAATGTAATTTGATACTACAATATTCAGTGACCTTTTGTCGTCCTTTCAAATCCTTTCCCCTTTATAAATAACGACCGTCGAATAGCATAACAGCTAAAAATACCATCCACGGTAATAGGACCTATATAAAATCATTTATTTATTAAAAGGTCGCGTGAATCAGTTGTTCTAATGAGCTATTATGACTAACCGTTTGGCTATTGAGTGAATTGTATGCAGAATCACTGTTAATATTCTCAGGGTTTAGTTATTTGCGATGCAAATAGTAAAGTAGTAAATAACGCGTAGAATATTGGAATTTATACTTAGGACACGTAGGTTTTGTCTAGTATGTAAGAATCTCAGGAATCTTGCCAAGAGGGGCATTAATATTTATTGTTGAATCTTTTATATAAGCACATAATTTAAATAATTGGCTGGATGTTATTTTGTATCTTGGCTAGGGCATGTTATTGAAGTTTTAGTAGGAGTATGATTGCAGTGTTACTTATATCACACTAATAATATAAATGCGAAAGTTGGATGGACGGATGTTTGTTAACTCTTCACGCCAAAACTATAGAACGGATCTGAAATTTTGCATACAGGTAATTCTAATCCTGGAATCAAACATAGGCATACTTTTTATCCCATAAATCAGTTCCCATGGGATAGAAAACGTTTCAATAGAAACAACGCGTGCGAAGCTGCGGGCAGAAACTAGTGGTCTATATGTTTCTAGGTTCCTAATGAAACAAAAATATGTACACAACAATCGATCGAGAGTTTCTTCCAAACAAATCGTCCATGAGTGACCGTATAGATAGATATGTAACTGTATAGATGCAGCAGTTAAACGAACTTGGTGGTTTTAAAACTTTACAAAAAAAACAAGTTCACCATATGTACATAATAGCTATAGATACACACAAAGAATTAGCACAAAGAATTAGCAAGCTGAAGTGGCAGTGGGCCGGCCATATCTCGCGAAGAACCGACAACCGCTGGGGTAAACGTGTTCTTGAGTGGAGACCACGACTCGGCAAACGTAGTGTAGGACGCCCTCCGGCCAGGTGGGATGACGATCTGCGAAAGACTGCAGGCAGATGCTGGATGCGGCAAGCTGAAGACAGGGCGCTATGGCGCTCATTAGGGGAGGCCTATGTCCAGCAGTGGATGATGATGATGATGATGATAGATGCCTTTATTGCCTGCAAGAGATATATTTTAAATGGTATTATGTCACTTCTCAGGTACAACATAACACCAGAAGGCGACCTCGTGATCCGTGATGTATCCTATACCGACGTCGGCACCTACCAGTGTTACGCGAAGAACAAGTTCGGAGAGAAATCTGCCTTTGGATCCTTGATTGTTAAGAGTAAGCATAAGTTTATCTTACTGTTTATATTCTTTTGAAGAGTTGCCTGAATCCCATTCAGTTAAATAAGTTAGAGGCGTTTTTTGAAAGCAGAATCATCTTAATCTAATCGTAAATGCCTTTTTTCAGGTATAATACCGATCTTGCAACCGAGAAAAATTATTTTCATGAACCATATGGTAGTTGATTTTAAATAAAAGTACAAAGTCATGTACCAAAGAAGTTATAATGGCTCAACAGCTCTGCTTACTTTGGAGCTCGATTATGCCGTTCAAAAAGATCCAGCATTATTTATACTAACGTCTATTTCTCTGTCTGTCCCTAGAGCGCACCGTAATCACCGACAAACCGGAACACTACGAGGTCGCCGCGGGCTCCTCCGCCACATTCCGCTGCAACGCCAACGCCGACGACTCGCTCAAGCTCGAGATCATCTGGCTCAACGACGGACAACAGCTGGACTTCGACCACCAGCCGCGGTTCCGGATGACCAATGACTACTCGCTGCTCATCTCTGATACTACGGAGCTGGATTCTGGGGAGTACACGTGTATCGCGAGGACGTCCATCGATGAGGCGAGGGCGCAAGCTACCCTCACCGTTCAAGGTATGTGGAATAACGAAGGTTTCTTTATAGTTTTCTGACGGATCAAGCAGGTGGTCCACCTGATGTTTATTGATGTAACCGTCGTCTCTAAACCGGAGATGCAATACGCACTCGAAGAGTGTGTGTCTTCTAGTGAGTTATAGAGACAATGCATTAGCCCGCGACTGTCAACTTTTCGCCTAGATTGTGTCTTTAATATTACCTCCAACCATACCAATCACCGATAGAAACCGTATCATTATTAGAAATTAGCGAATAACGAATATCAGTCCAAAATTTTCATTTCCAAAGCTACAAGAAGATATCCTTTTACTGTCTGTGTCGAGTTTTAGAGCACTAACTGGAAGCGCTCTAAAACTCTAAAGTATAAATCGAACACGCAACTTTCTCAGTCGCCTTCACAGCGCTGCGAAGTTCTTTTAAATACTCATACGATTCTAATGTCATTCTTTTCCCCCAGACAAACCGAACCCGCCTGCCCTAGACAGCGTAGACTGCCAATCTAACGTCGCGACCCTCCGCTGGCACTCCATGGGAGACAACCGCGCCCCGATCCTGCGCTACTCCATCCAGTACAACACGACCTTCACTCCGGACTCCTGGGACATCTCAGCAGACTCGGTGCCCGCTATCGACACCTCCTGGACCGTGCAGCTTAGTCCTTGGGCTAATTATACATTCCGGTAATAACTGGAATCTAGCATCTTCCTAATCATCCAATTAAAAAGTGTCATCGTTACTTTAACGAGATTAGAGTGTAAATGACGCCGGACGCATTGACTCGGATAAAACGACACGAACGAAACGAAAAACAACTTCTCATAGACCCTTGTCTGTAGCGAACGGTGAGTGAAGGTGCAAACTCCCACACAGCTGGGTCGCTAGCTACGCTCGCGGCATTTTCTCACACATTGTGCGAGCGAAGCAAACCAAGTAGTGTATGTGACATGCTGTGCCAGCGTGGCGAGCTGTATCCTGCTCTCCAGCAGCAGTCTGTCTGAATCTTAAGCTGTTACTGATTTATTTATTATTATGTTCTGACAATATGGTCTTTTTACAGCGTGATAGCCTGGAACAAGATCGGCCCCTCCACCCCCTCTGGGCACAGCGAGGTGTGCACGACGCAGCCCGACGTGCCGCACAAGAACCCCGACAACGTGAAGGGAGAGGGCACGGAGCCCACCAACATGCTCATCTCTTGGTCGGTCAGTACACCGCCAATAAACAAACGACAACTTGCTACGCTCGCCGTTATTTCATAAGTAGTTCTCTGACTTCTATCACACTGACGCGGCAAAAAGCGTATCTGCTACATGCGACGCAGATCGGGATGCGCAGTCCTTTAGGCCTTACACCATAACATTACTTATCTTACGTTTATTTGTTCCAGAAAATGCCTCAAATCGAGCACAACGGCCCCGGTTTCTACTACCACGTGACGTGGCGCCGCAACATCACGGGCCACTCGTGGAGCGAGGAGCAGATCCGCGACTGGCGCGTCACGGAGTACCTGGTGCCCAACACGCCCATCTTCCAGCCTTACCGGATCAAGGTAATGTGGGCTCTGTAGCGGTGATTATAGTGTACAGAATTCCAAAATACATATAACACGTGGAGCGAGAAGCAGATAGCGGTAGTTATAGTGTTATGTACAAGACTTTATCAGAGACGCGGCCGCATTACATGAAACATTTTGCTTTGTGCGAGGGTTTGCGGCTCGTTTCGCTCTCTGCACTAGGATGGCATTTCGTAAGGTGTGTGTGGCGAGCTAAATGCGACGTTGGTTGTATGGGGTATCGTTAGATCCTTACATCATCCTGCGTCACTGTCTTGTCTGTCCCCATTTTTGAAAATAAAATGTATGATCGTCGTGTTTTTAATGATGACTAAAATGAAACGAAAAAAATTTTTTTTGTGTTTTCTGCCACAGGTGACAGCAGTAAACTTCAAAGGAACAGCGAACGTAACCCCCGTAGAAATCATCGGGTGGTCGGGAGAGGCAGAGCCTCGCCTGGCGCCCACCAACTTCACGCTCGAACAAGTCACGTCCGGGACCACGGCGCTACTCAACTGGAACCCCGTCCCGCCGGAGTCGCTCCAAGGACACTTCAAAGGCTACAAGATACAAACATGGACGGACGGAGAAGAGGACAGACTGAAAGAGATCTTAGTCAAAGCCGACGCCACCAGCGCTCTAGTCTCCAAATTCAAACCGTTCAAGAAAAACTACGCGCGTATCCGAGTTTACAACGGACGCCACAATGGACCCCCTTCGGACACCCTAAGCTTCGTCACCCCTGAAGGCAAACCTGGTACCGTGAAATCCTTCGTAGCGTACCCTATCGGATCCTCCGCTATGCTCCTCCGATGGGACAAACCGGTCGATGAAAACGGAATCCTTACCGCCTACAAAGTGTACTACCAGAAAGTCACCGGCACAGCCCTGGGACCGCTACAAGAGCGCAAGAAGGAAATCGACCCTAAATTCGACCGCGCTAAGCTCGCGGGTCTAGAACCCAACACCAAATACCGCATCGAAATCCGTGCGAAAACAAAAGCCGGCGAGGGCGACAAATACTACGTGGAACAATCGACGAAAGCTGTAGTAACCTCCAAACCAGATATACCAGAGTTCAAGGCGACCATCCTCCCCGCTAAGCAGGGGACTGCCCACATCCTAGTCCGCTGGCTACCTTCTCTAGAAGGCCACGCAGGGACTCACTTCGTCGCCTGGTACAAGCTCAAGGGACACCCAGACTGGTCGCGAACCAACGAGATCACCGACGACGACTATGTCATCCTCACGGGCTTGGAGCCGGGGAAGGTTTATGAGGTGAAGATGACGGCGCATGATGGGGAATACTTCAGCACGAGCGCGATTAGGGAGGTTGACGCCACCACCGGTGAGTTTAGTACGTTATTTTCTTGCACTCGACTTTATTTCTTTTACGAAGTAATTTTGCGTAACTATGGAACAGTTTGTTTGCTTGACTAAATATTTCATTGTAGTTTTAATCATTATTGTACTGGTTTGAAAATTTATTTATCTATTTAAAAACAGAACACAATCAAATAGTAAAAAATAGAAAGACGCATATTATGATCTAGCTAGATTGTATCCATAAGTATGTATACACAGCATGAATTTTTAAGAGCAGTTCTGTCTGAGTTATAAATATATGAATAAGTTAAATTGAGCAAAACATTTTAAAATATGCAAAAAAATAGTTCAGGAACTTAACTATCCATATGATATGCATGGTTTTCAGTAAAAGGATCGGTGTTGTGATACCTTTTGTTGCATTGTACAATGTTTACTATTCGCGTTGTATCGACGACTGTGAGTAAAGGTGATGGCACAGTCTATTGTGTACATTTCGAGCATTACGGTGGCTCTAAATAATTGCAAAAGCACTTTTATTTCATCAACTTATTGTCTTATCGCATCGCTTCGTTCTTTATTCATTCAGTATTAAGAGTGGTAAGCTAATTTTAATTCATTAACAAAACGCGTGTAAAATTTACACGCTTTTTTCTCCCCTAGTCTCACCTGTCACTCATCGTCTCTTCTATTTTTATTTAATGTTCTCATAAAATTCTCTATCCTTTGTGTCACATTTCTCTGATTCCTAATCGCATTATACCCTTCCAGATCCGCTGATAAAACCCGACGACAAGATGGCGACAGCGGGCTGGTTCATCGGAGTGATGGTCGCTCTGGCCTTCCTACTACTGGTGCTGATCCTAGTGTGCGTCGCGCGCAGGAACCGCGGCGGGAAATACGACGTGCACGATAGAGAACTGCAGCACGGCAGGAGGGACTATCCTGACGCTTTCCACGAGTACACGCATCCGTTAGTAACATACACACATCAACATCATCACCACACATACCACTGTTGACCAAGCCTCCCCAAACAAGGGGGCTTTGCCGTAATTACCACGCTTGGCAGGCGGATTGGTGATCTGATCTCAGTAGAGGCATAATCAATTAAAAACAGACTTCAAATTCCTTAATATCTACACTGTTTTTTAAAATTTGCGGGATAAATACTAATCTCTCGGGAATAACATTTTTATGGGACGCAATTCTGGATCATTCTCTATACAGTAGCGAAAGAATTTTCATAGTTGACGGAGAAATCGACGAACATATCCTAAATCTCAACAGCCTGTATTGGTCCACTACTGGACGCAAGCCTCCCCCTGATAAGCGCCTTATTGACTTTTATCACATGGGGTAATGCCCATAATCCCCAAGCTGGGCCTGCGGGTTGGGGATCGTAGTTCGATGGTAGAATTGTTCCACGAACATATGTACATTTAAAAAAGAAATACATAAAGCCGAATAAAGAACCTCCTCCATTTGTGAATTTTTAAAGTTGATTTAAAAATACATAGAATATAAGAATAAGAAGAATAAGAATATTTTATTTCCAAAATATTCTTATTCTTATTCCAATTAGAAGCTGCGGCCCTTCCTCTAGTAGGTTCTCTTAGCCGCCTCTTGCGACATCAATGGGCTGAAAACCGGGTTTCGAGTACCAGAATGTAGTAAATACGACGTGCACGATACAGAGTTGCAGTTAGTAACATACACGCATATATGTACCTACAAAGGGGAAATGTACCCATTTTACACTAGGACACTCGTTGACCAAGTTTTTTAAACTATCGCGAAAAATTTTGAATTTTTAATGTATGAACTATTGCAATCCAGTAAAACTCAGTGAAACCGAGTCTAATAATGAAACCGACAGTTTGCTCTTATTCCATACCCTAAACTTGGCTAGTCTCCGTTGTGGCTGGCCGCGCCGCGCCGCCGCGCCGTGGCCTAAATTCGACTAGGAGGATCAAAACCAAAACATTTTCAGTTTATAGTCGAAACGCAGCATTAAGTGCATGACAAAAACACTAATCAATGAAACGATCATACACAAACTGACAAAATTAAATGTATATTATATAGACGTATTAACATTATCTTCATTAAAGCTTTATTGTTATTCACAGGCTCGACAACAAGTCGCGGCATTCGATGAGCAGCGGCAACAAGCCCGGTCCTGAGAGCGACACCGATTCTATGGCCGAGTATGGCGAAGGCGAAACAGGTAATAAAAGCTTTGTAAAACAACCTTAAAACAACTTGACTGGACCTAGGATAGGACTTACAAACTAACCCCCTTATTCACCATGGTCTGTTAACTTGAAACGGTTGCTAAGCAGTGTTATTTCTCACTGATTCATGTCTATAGAAGAAGACAGAGTGACAAATAACAATGCTTTAAGACAGCAGAATTTTATTGATAAGGGGGTAAGTCTTTTAGTAGTTTTTCAATTGTGTCAATTCATTGTCACAAAAGCTATACTATTTGGCAGCAGTGCCATCCTTTTTATTTCGATGAATAAGAGAGAGAAGGCAACAGTTTGAATGCTGTAATAAGTTTAATTTAGTTTTTGTAACATCAGAATTGACACCAATACCTAGTTAAATAGACATGCATTTTAATTTTGCAGTTGTTTTTCATAATGCATTTTATTCTTCGCAGCTGACTTTTAATTTTAGAAAGCTATTTTCAAGAAACCATAGCTATAAGTTTTTTTAACATGCATTTACATTTTTGTCATTTTTATTTGAATACGTTTTAATTCATGTACCATTATTTCTCAATTATTTTTGAGCATGTATGTAACGCTAACTTTTACTTTGTTTTTTGTTGTTTTCTTTGGACGTTCCACCGAAGGCATGTGAGTTAGTTTTGGTGTGTGCTCGGCTCATGCATGTTGTTTCCAGCGGGCATGAACGAGGACGGGTCGTTCATCGGACAGTACGGCCGTAAGCGACGACCTCCGAACCCTTCGACCCAGGATTCCGCCTCGGGAGCCTTCGCTACGCTCGTCTAAACCCACCCTTACCTCCCAACATCCTTATTAAATCAAATTGAATTAGGAACTTTCTATCAGCACTGGCTGAATAGAAAAAAAAACTGAATTTAAAATTAATTTTAATTAGGAAATTTCTATCACTGGCTGAATAGAAAAATAAATTGAAAAACACATCACAGTTTAGAGATAGAACAGCTCATAGCTGGCCAATCGCCGCAAGCTCTTCGATCTTCGTATTTGATTGGTTGTTCTAAAAGTGAAATCGCCCGCCAAATTTTTATATTACTTTTTTTAATCAAGTTTGTGAATTTAGTTGTGAATTATATTTTTGCGGTATATTGACCGCTCGTTTAGTTAATCCGGGCGTTCAGGGTCTTTATTGGACTATTTCTAAAATAGTGTTAGTAAAGCCTTTTTCACATGACACTATTGGATCTAGAATTTCGCACCGAATCTCTTTTTTTACTTATTTTACATAAGTTAGGTTTATAAGTACACTTTAGTTTAGTTAGGTTGTAAAAATTATATTATTTAGAGTTGCAGTGTATTTCCTACTTATTATATGTACTTTATACATAACACGTTGCTTTGTTGGTTTTTTGCATTTAATTATGTTAGTTTTTGATTTTTGATTATATCCCTATTTCCGCCCCTTTCTATCCCTTGCAAATGCACGAGCGACGATTGTTTTTTGTTTATTTTTGAGGTATGATTGTTTTGCATTTATTTTGTTTTATTCGCTAAGCTATTTTCATTGCACGTTTGTTCAATTAGTTTTGCTTAAAATTCGACAGATAAAGGTCCATTCGTCTTTGTGTGATAAAAAACAAACTTATTATGACTTATTTTATTTACAACGGGTTAGATATAATGATTTGAGTTTTGAGCTTTCCAATATTTCAACACAGTTTCAATGATAGATTTAAAAGTTTCATAATGACTTATGGACCATTACCTCTAAATGATATTATTTTATTTTATGTTCCAGATAATATAATTTTTGGAAGTGTGCGGGAGAGGCATTTGCCCAGCAGTGGTACGAAATAGGCTTAATAAATAAAAATAGATAACTTGTAAAACAAGATCAGTACTAAACTTATTGCAACCCTACTTCATGATATGACCGTCAAATATACCACATTATTGCAATAATAACTTTTATATTTGAAGATTTCATTATGAAGGATACAAAAAAGTAAAATCTAATCGTGATGTTATCTTGCAGGTCGCTTCACAGAAGACGGTTCGTTCATAGGCCAGTACGTGCCGGGCGCTCGCGTGCTGCCCCCGCCCCCCGTGCCGACGGTTCCCCCCGCGTCTCCCCCCGTCACTGCAGCTATCACAACCGGGGGGAACGCTCAACCACCCACTTACGTCTAGGGAGGGTTAACCACCCAATCTAAATTATACATCTAGGAGGGCTTAACCACCCACTCTAGTGTATAGGGGGGTACCCCCATAACATCGTTTAGATGGGAGGCTCAACCATCCGCTCTAAGATTATATGGGACACTAAACCCCCAAATAATTTAGTTGGGGGCTTTATCACTCATATACATCTAGATGGGGAGAACTTAAACAAACTATCGGTGAACTTTTCACACCTGCCTACTGCCAATTTTGATATAACGCGAATCTACTGTCGAACCAAGGTGTTACTGTCCAAAACTGTAGTGATTGGATGTATCCGTTACTGTGGTGTGAATGGTTACGTTTTATTTTATCTCATCTGTAACAGGCAGCCATCTTGAATGACGCCATTTGGAACATGGCATCCAAAAACCGTTAAATTATGATACGAAGGCAGTTTATCATTTAGCTAAAATTTATTAGAATAACGGCGAAGTTAGGATAAGATGAGAGCCTACATATTGTTTTAGCCCTAAACATCAAGCAAGGGCTATTTTCTTTACACTTTAGCATTTCATCTTGAGATGCTTAGTACATTATTAGCTTGTCACTGGTATTCTCTAGGTTTAGGGAACTTACAACTTTATCAGAATGAATGTTGATTTATTTTCTTATGAGACTGATTTTAAGTAATGAAATAGTCATCATAATGTGACCCGTGCACTAGGTTTTGGAACTTCTGGTAGATAGCACAGTATTTAACCCAGTTTACCTATATCTTTAGAAATAATGTTAATAATATAATAATATCATTAAAATATCAACGATCACATTGTTCACTGTCGATGTTAAACTGTCACGTTACATTTTTCCTTATAGTAATAGTTTTGAATAATTGGTCACCAGTTTTTCAAGATCTACGTGTTTTATAGCTGTAGGTATCTTTATGATCTGACGTCGGTTTCATTGTTTTTATATTCGTAGTAACATATCTACCTATAGGCACTTTGCAGTATCTGACTACAGAATTCTTAAGAAACAAAATGTTCATGACAGAGTATAGAAACAATGAAAGAAATGACAGTTTATAAAGAAATTTCAGCGAAATCTGCTTTGTTGTGAAAGTAGGCTGTCGGCTCGATATCAATTATGCGTAATTAAGGGAATCGAAATGTAAGAAAAGCTATTTTTGTCAATGAATAATGTAATTAGCTCTGGTAACCGGTGGTCGGGCACGCCCTAAATTAGTCTATTATTACGGCACAGAGAAATATGTTTGGTAAAGCGTGCAACAAATACATCATAATGTTATTATCTTAAGATAAAAATACGAAAACATATGAGTATCTTTACCCACACAAATTACCAAGATATTTTTCGAAGCCAATATCTTTCTATCGCTATAATTATTTTTGTACGCTATTTATGATAGATCTAATTACAAAAGTACCTTCTCTATGGACCATGAAAGAGTTATTTTCCGAAATTAACCATTTATAAATTCCTCACTACTAAATTTCTATTTCTACAATTTTTTTTGGCTGGGTTTCTTACTACCCAAGACAGAACATTTACCAAGACATAGCTGTTTGCGAACATAAGTCGATGTAAGATCGTAATATTTTGTGGTAGATTCCAGGCAAGAATTCCAGTTTCCTAGTATCTTCTTTTGGCTAAAAATGTATATAATATTTTTGATACTAGCGGTCCGCCACCGGGCGTTTGGTGCTTGGAGCGAGGTGTTGGTAAAGTTATGTCGGTGTTGTGGCGTGGTAGGATAGCTCTGGTTTCAAATCATTCGGGAATGTGCGATATTCCAATTTAATACCTTGAAATAAGGCTACGAATGTCTTGAAGTGTCGTAGACAAGGCCAGGCTGGAGAATTAGAAGGAATATACCGCGAAAACCAAAGGCACATTATTGTGATCTGTTGTGTATCAAAATGTAACCTACTATTTGGAATCTCATATTTTAAATTTCATCATCAGCATTACACTAAGCTGAATGCACTGAATGCGAATATAGTCAAAGTGACTATTTTCAACTGGTTTTAAAGACCATATCACTAAACGTGATGCCGTCTAGGCGTTTTTGAAACTTACCAAACCGACAATTAAAAATCTCAATTTCATCTCGAACCCGAAATTTATCGTCTCTCTTGTGTAGTTTTAGGACCTCTGTATGTATAGGCTTGTGTATTTCGATATTTAAAACTTTTCTATTTACATAAAGTTTGTTCGCACCTTATCTGTATCCGGGTAATTTCTTTTTGGGGTAGCTACGGGGTAGAGACAAAGGGACGGTTGTGAACAAATCAGCTGATTCAGAAAAGTAAAGGGCCTTGTCTCTACGTCCGTTAAACGTATGCGAGTGGTATCTCAAAGTAGTTCGTAAGGCTAGGGTCTCGTGTTAACTAATGTTAGGCAGCTAACGCGCTCGCTTTCGCATCTGTATACTTTATTTGCATGTATTCTCAGTTTATTTGGCAGCGTCCTTATTCCATTTATTTGTGTATATTTATTTATTTCTTCGCCTGAAAGGTGTCGGGTCCTTCATAATACATTCCATGCGGTCAAACCATGTTGATTTTGGAAATATGTAACTTTTATTTATGCGTCGCGCCAGTCAGATGTAATCTGAACGCCGTTTTTAAAACTGGACTGCCGTCGACGAATGAGACGGTTCAACGCAGAGTTTATTATTTATTTCGATTTAGTTTATTGTGCTAATGCTAACAGCAAACGGAGGCGTGTAGATGCAAGGTTTGATCGTTCTGATTTAGAGCTTACTCTTCCTATTGGTACAATGCGTATTTGTATTTGAAGGCACTGTTATCGTAACCCCTTTAAGTTATTTGTTAAGGAGTCTTTATCATGTCTATGAGTGTAAGAATTTGATATTATATTACTACGGTAGGAGCCTCGTTCGATTATTCTCGTCTGTTTTGTCGCTTCGTGTGCCGCGCTGTTGAATTGTAAATCTATTTGTTACGGTTCAAAACTTACCTTGATGGTTACATTGTTGTTCACCGACTCGATGGTGATGTACGTCACTGCCTTTTCCTCCAAAATTCTTAGAATTGTACAGTGTGTTCATTTTCTATTTAAATTGTACTAGGAGAATACTTGCCTTATAAACTCGTATGAAAATGTAATTTTCATGTTCTGATATTCAAACTGCACAACAACCGCATTTATAACGTTAGATGTCACAATCAAGTTTTAACTTCATCTACATTTACTTTAATGAACACTTCGCGAACTGACGCGGATATAATTAAATCAAATTTTGTTTTACTCTTCTACAAATCAATTTATGACTATTCTAAACTATCGATCAAGTATTCTATAATAATCAACTGAGCAGTATTTTGCCCTTTTCAAAATAGCCTTGTTTGTTTTTCATCTATATTGTTTTCCGCGTTAGTATCATGTTAACGAAATAGCTGAATATCTTAACATAATTACATTATATTGTAATATGTATTATGTAGTAGTTATTAATTGTTCTAAGGTACATTCTCTCAGTGTTATCTGTGTCGATTTACAAGCGTTTTTCTTTCTGCTGTTTTCTGATTGTGGAGATAAAAACGTGTGTAAACTTATTTTATTGCTAAGCAAGCTTTTGTATTGGACATTGTATTTGTTGAATTAGATGACTAGTTTGCAATTTTGCATTTATATTTAAAGTTAAAAATTTGAAACATGACAAGCATGTTACTCTTCTTCATTGGTTTGTGAAATTCAGATCTGACCTCGTGCGAACACTTTCTGTTCACGAAATTATAATAATTTACATTTTAGTTCGCATAAGTAACTGTAATTTATTGTAACTATGATGAATATTTTTTTATGTTGCATAGAAAATAAATTTTAAGAAATTATTTTTGTGTATTTTTTCCTGTTGAATGAATTCCTTCTGACCGCTAGGTAACTACGACTGTTAGGAAACCGCATAGTCATACCTTATTTATATTGTAGTTTCGGTATTATTTACTCTGTATATCTTTGCATAGCTGAGGTAATTTTTCATGGACATACAGACCGCAAACCAAACCATGTGACCATGTGGTTTTACCTAGCTTTTAAACTTGCTTTAAAAAAGACGTTGAGTTACACAAGTTACCTGTAGATAGGTTTTCATAACTTATTGTTAGGAAGGTAGGTTTGTGTGTCTTGTACTCGTAGGAACATAATGGCATTATTAAAATATTACCTACCTTTCGAACGTGAAACGTCGTCAGGGAGTAAAACACCTAGGCCATAAATACTCATGTGCCATTCTTCGTAGGCCTCAATTTATTCGCCATCTTTGCCTTTATCTTCTCGCTTAATTTATGGGTTTAGTTTCAACTAAACAATGGGTCAATGTCAGGTAGACTTAAGTGGCCATAATCTCAACGCCATTCATTCCCAGTCCTGGCAAAAAGGGCTTCTTATTGTAGTTCATTACACCCACGCAATTAACAAGAGCTTTAAGCAATTGCTTCTATTTTAATTACGGCTAAACGGCAACGGCTACCTCACTTATCCAAGAAAAAAAGCTTGTTGAAGAACTTTATGACATTAAACGTAAACCTGAACACTAAGCAGCTTCGTAAAAAAATGTTTAATACGACAGACTACATGGAACTTTTCAAACTTCTGGAGCGAGGGAGGACTCTGTGTTATGAGTGGAAGAGTCTAGAATCGAGTGCAGTGGGACTTGAAGCTAGCTGTGTATGGTATGGACGAAGGGCAGATGGTTCAGTCAGTGCCCGAACGCCGAAGGCGGCACTCGTCCTGACCTGCCACTTTTCAGTAACGAGTTCGCGAAACGAGTGGTGCCCATCTCAAAGTATGATTGTGTGTGCTGTGACTTCACTCTGATTGGAAACAAACCACAGGTAAAAACTTTTCAATTAACCATTTAATTATTTGATCACGTATCGCGAATTTAGATAAGGTCGGAACAATAAATAAAGGATCGTTGATCCCACTTAAAAGTTAATTGTCTGATCGAAACGGAATTTTACTGCATTGTTCTCTCCCAGCTAAGTTTTTATTGCATCGGCTGATTTGTTCCATTTCTAATAGGTAATTATGAACAGGCCTCTCGAGGGACCAACTCATAAAAAGAAAGAATCAATAATTTCGGTAAAGTATTTTCATAGAATTAGTAATACATATACGCGGATTCGTTTTGAACCGTGAGATTAAAGCTAAAACACGTAAACATTGCTATCTGCTTCTGTAAACAATGTGTTATTAATAGAGAAACTATGGGATCCTCAGTGTTAAAGTGCGATGCACCGACACAAGGTTTTATTCAACTTGAACATTTACGAATAAGCTAGATAGGTAGGTACCCACTTACCTACTGGGTTTGGATTAAAACTTAGGTACTTAGATAAGTTATGTAACTTAGGTACCTACTTATATGACTTGAGAAAGGAGCTTTACCTATGTTATTCAAAACATTCGGTTTAAAAGAACTAGTTTCTATAATCGAGTCATAAAAAGAGCCAAAACAGGCAATCTTTGTCAAAAATAAGCAAATAAAGCTACCTATCCACAAATTGGATTTTCCTTTATGTGCTAACTTAACACTTCTATTCTAATTGACCAGTCTATATTATATCTAAACAAAGTTATTTACAAATGCCATTTATCAGGCACCCTAATGACATGAAACATAATATTGTGACCATAATGTATGGCCAATAAAATGGATAAAAAGTAAAAAAGCTGTCGGATGCGCAGGACAGAGGTGAGCGCTGCCCGTCAGCCGGACTTTACTTTTTTTGCTTTTTACACGCTTACCTGTTCCCCTCAACGGGTATCGACTGAGCGGCTGGTTAGGTTAACAAGTGCATTGGACAGGGGTACGCAACATTTTGGCGACCCGAGAAATAAAAATTTGGCCCAGGTCGGTCGTCTTAGGAGTCAATAGGTGACTGTTTATATTAAGAAAATATTGACTGCATGTCTCATATATATACATATTTTAGGCACCTACTCCTACTTTTTATCTAAACCAAAATCTAATCTTGTATTTAATTTTGTAAAATATTTTGCCGAGATCCACTGTCATTTTCGTTGTAATGTTCCATGTTTATAAATATCTTACATAGGTATGGAAGTTTCGAAATTAAGAGGGCCTAGGTAATAAAAAGCAAAATATTTGCAAGTATGTGAGGGTAGGTAGGTACATAGGTACCTATCAAAAATCCCATCGTGAGTGCGCCACTGCTAAGCACAGTTATTTCACGAGTCGCGTAAAATTGTGACGGTTTACTTTAGCCTGCGGTTGTGGTCTGACAGGCTAAATACGAGTACAGTCGTGTTACTTGGAGTCCGGTCATTCGCACAAACTTATCGCCAGGATGCGTCGGCGAGCTTCGCAAAGTGACGTCTCCAATGACTCGGCGATGCGTCGGCCTCGATCGATCATACGGTATTCCCGAGAGTTAGATTCTATTGGTATCGTTTCCTCTGTAAATCCATTTTGATTTTGATTTTTGACGTTAAGTTCAGTAAAAACTAGCTGGTTTTCAAAGTTACGCATATAGGCTACTTCCTTGACGTTATGGGAGTGGTCATAGTTTTGTATCGATACGTACATAATGTACCTACCTACCTACTTAGAAGGATACCTATCTTATCTATAGGGTAGAGGTAGGTAGCAATACGCATCAAGAAACATTATCAGGGTAGTTTAGATAGTATGTAATTATTATGAATAACCCGAGATAATTATTTTGCTTTTATAACTTTGCCGGTACAGTTTACTATATCAATTAGCTTTAATGATAAGTTTGTGGCTCTCGACGTTGTGCTAATTTGGGGTTATCTGTTTTTAGCAAGTTAACCAATAAATTAGATCGTTCGTATAGATGGGTTATCGCTGAATGAACTTTGGACTTTTATGAAGAAAAATTAACTTTTGAACTTTTACAATACCTACCTAAGTACTACGTAACGATGTCAGTTACTATATTATTTATTTATTTACGAGTAAAAAATAAGTTATGTTTAATATCAAAATAAGGTTAAAATAAAATCCCAGTCGTAGAACTGTTGGTCATCCCTAAACACAGCTAGTGGTTCTCTAGTGTTGAGTATTCTTTTTTGTTAACACCTTTTGTAAGTATAATTTGACATCGGGAGCGAGTAGAAAAAACTAGTATACACATTACATTTTGACAGGGGATATTTAATGAAGTTGTCGGTTTTTTATGCCGGCCGCCGGTCGTTTCTCACGATAATTTCATTGTGGGAGCACGTCCCAAACGGGCCCAATCAATTATGTTAACTGTGATAATTTCTTTTTTCTTTGCCGTCTGTAAGATTCACAAACAAATTATACGCTGGTTAAACGCTTGTTATTGGTCAACGTTTGGTGGGGAAGCTTGTCGGTACGTATTGTTTATTTTAATGGGCAAAGGATAACTTAACCTAAGTCCACCTAATGCTGACATTTTGATAATTGATTTTAAACTTGCTTTTGCCAGAGGCTTTCCACGCGTTTATCCGGACTAAAACCTATTCTTCTCCAGCCCAGGATATCATCTACAATCTATTTTCTCCGATATATTTCCAGTATGTGGCGATCAGCGTCGCTGGGCGCGCGCGTGTGCGCTGGCGTCGCGCTGGCCATGTCCCTGTCGCTGGGTGCTGGCCGCCGCGAGTACCGCGACCCTGAGGCCAAGCAGCACGACATCTCCATGTGGATAGACGAGCGGCAAGTTAGGATGTTCAGTGGTAAGTGTACAATAGCTTGAGCTAGGATTTTAAGCAGTTGATTGAGGTCATAGGTAAGTAAAAAGTCAAGTTGACCTTAAAAAAATCAAATAGGTAAATAGGTGATTTAAAGAGTCTCAGTAGATCCTACTGGCACAACAGACAAAAAATAAGCTTGTATACACGTAGCGATAATGAATTACCTACATAGATAAATATATATAAGCTAGATTTGCAACTTTTACTATCTTCTGCATTCATTCATTCTTTTTTTCGTATTTATAATGTTAGTATGATTTATTTCACAGGTATATCAATGCAAGTATTTGCAATACTAAACGGGCACGTATCCCCTTACGTGCTCGACCCCAACTTCTCCCTCAAACTACCGATAATACCCTCGGAAGTAGGGTACGTGAACTTCACTTGGAGATCCAAGAAGAAATACTTCTACAACTTCGACACGCTGACGTCATCCGATCTTAAAGTTCTGAAACCGCCGGTGCTCTCAATTAAAACACAGGGTCGGGTGCCTAAATCGCCTAAAGGTGATTTACGACTTTTATATCCAGAACGCAAAACCTTAATAGCATTCAAACATATTGGTTTTATTATTATTTTCAAACCAAAACAATAGCAATAGGTTTTGTGGCTTGTTTTTGAATCCCACAACCGTTTTGTTTTCAGAATTCAGTATTGTATTGCCATGTGTTGGCAACAGCAGTGGAATAGCCACATTAGAAATCGGTTTGGTACTGAAAAATGGCCGAAATCTACCTTTAAAAGGCACCCCATTAAGATTAAATCTAAAGAAGGAATGCGCACAGAGAGGTGTGTATTTAGAAAGGACAGGTATTGTATCGCCAACGCATTTTTAACACTTAAGTATCCGCGTTTCTGGTGTTGTTTCTATGCTTGTGCTTTAGCTAACGTTTGATCAAATTTATGAATACGAAACCAGATTCAATAAAACTTAATGAAAGCTGAGATGATTCTTGGAAACAGCTTCAGAGACACCGATATAACGCTTTATTTATATAAGTTAACAAAGCAATTAAAACAGCCCTTCACGGAGTCACCAGTCCATTCCATCTAATCTGAGAAAGCTGGCAAAGCTTATTAATCCCCTATTATATCACGCTAACGACTGGAGCTGTGGCAGGACCGGCAAGTTATGTGGCGTCCAGAATAACTTTGCATTTCATCTATTTCCAGATCATATTGTTTGCTTGCGCTACTAATTTACGGAACCCGGTACATACAGACCGATTACCAACTTATGTTTGGTTTTACGGGTCGAACAATACAGCAATTGACATTTAATTGCGGTTTGTTTCATGATTTATGAGATTTTTCATACCTAGTTATTCACACTTCGTCAAAACAACTTTTAAAGAACAAAGCGCAGATTTTCAACATATATCATTTTAATTTCTCAGATTTAGTCAAATCATAGTTTTATCGATAAAAAAAAGCTTAGAAGTGAAAAGGGGCTAGGCAGGCCAACTACACATCAATCTGCAAGTTTATCCCAAAAATCGGCGACCCAGCTCCCGCCGCCGCGCCGTAGGCATTTTTGCACTACAAATTAAGTAAAAAGTGGTGGGGCCGTATCTACTATAGGTACTGCCATGTAAAGATAATTTTTATGACAGTATTTGTTAGTTAGTTCGATGCAAAAGTTAGTACCCCAAAAGTTAGTGCCCATAATACAGGCATTTTATTCACAATCATGTCTTTTTGCCCATAATTAGTGCTAAAGTTCATCCCCAAAGTTGACCACCCCTGCCTCAGACGTAGCGTTTTATAGTGGCCATTTTTAGTGCTAATGGTCATTCATAGCAATAGCCAACTTCATTGTGCTAAAGGTCATCCAGGCAATAGCTGTAAGTTGATCCCAAGTTGGCGAGCCCTGCATTAAGACACAGCATTGTTTTCCGGGTGCCGGTGCCGCCGGGCCGACAGCGGCGGCGGCGGCGCGGTGCTCTGCTCACAGCATTTGCGTTTTTAGGTTCGTATCTCATTTGCTTTTTATTTACCTGCTATACTCTCGCCAAACTTACGATACAATTTTTGTAAACATTGCCCCCATACTTTGTATTATATAGGTACCTAGGTACTTATAAAATAACTTTGTTATTTTATAAGTGTTAATTTTTTTCACAGTATTTGCACTGTCTATTCGGGCCCTTTCCTAATAGGTACTTAAATAACACATAATGCTGGCAACTTATTTTTCAATCTCGACGCCAAAAATAAACTTTTTTATTCTTGTGAGTTGTTTACCAACATTGTATAATAAGGATGGCTAGAGAATTGGTACTATTATACCTGTAGCGGTCAGCATGCTATTTTATTCCAATAAACCATCATTTTCTAAAAATCATATCTTTCTCATCTATGCTAGTACCTCTGAACAGTAGACCACTAAACCCAGAGCCCTGCCATATAGCAAATAATACATCGCCTTTAAAGAGGCTTTGGTTTCAATATTATCCAAATACCTACTATTTATAAACTCGCATTATCATTTTATCACCACCATCCTCTAGCGTTCAGTTTTCGACTTCACTACCTTATTATACCCAATCCCTAAAACTACAATACCAACTGACTTTCCTTATATTACCAATATGTTTTCTTGAACAAAATATGTATGTAGGTAATTTGTTAATCCGCCATATCGAATGCAGGGCCGGATCCAGAGTGTGACAAAAAGTGCGCGAACCAAGGCTGGTGCAACCACGAGAAGATCTGCCAGTGCCCCGACGGCTACATGGGCCAGCACTGTCGCACCGCGCTGTGCTACCCGCAGTGCATGAACGGAGGGAACTGCACTGCGCCCGGGATATGCTCCTGTCCCACCGGCTACCAGGGGAGGAACTGTGAGGGAGGTAAGGAATATATCATACCAGGGAGTGGGAATAGGCAAATTGTAAGGAAAGGACCTGCTGTAACGTACCAGAGAGTGTAACACATACCAGAGAGAGATATGGAGGGAGGGAGGTAAGGACCTAGAAAACGTTACAAGGGTATTTTTCGCTAAACACATTGTCTGGTACCTACCAGGAAACTGCACTGCGCCTGGGATATGCTCCTGTCATACCAGGATAGGAATTGCGAGGGAGGCAAGAACACAATTATGTGCCTACTATAACACGCCAGGGAAGGTTTACAACAGTTTCAATTCAACCATCAAGATGAGAATGTCTGAACCGATTTTTTTTCCATAGAAACAATAGGTGCGAAGCCGCGGGCAGAATCTACTTAACTATAACTATGTAAATAGGATCATCCTTATGGGAGCTGCGATGCCGTAGATAGACGGATATGATGCAACGAACATCAATCTTTCCCAAACTCTTTGTAGGTCGGGTTCTTCAGGGGTTAAAAAAAACAAAATGTGGCTTGACCCTCTGCTACCAGTTCGATAGCCGAACCAGGTAACCATCGAAGCTTGCAGAGTAAGAAGATATAAAAATATTAGCCTCCCAGTCTTCTAAAACCTTTTACGAACAAAGCCCACGAGATTAATTGAAAATGCTTCGTCAATTAACTAATCTATATTGAAAAATATAATACAGAATTTACTTACATAATGAGGTATTAAGACATTCCCGCCTTATGTCAACATTCATATGTTGGCAATTCTTGCTGTTTTAAACTTTAATCACACCTAAGAACTCTTCATTGTCTCGACTCTTCACAATGCAAATTATAATTAAGCAATAGTTAAACATCTATTTGCTAACATAATGTCGTCAAACTTAGTGTGTCTCACTCTCATTTTATTAATCAGTTATCTTTCTCGTTCGTTCCAACAGGTTTGAAGGTGACTTACATTTCAAATTTAAGTAACTTAAATTATATTCTCTTTGAGATCTCGATGGCGACTTTGCACCCTCCCTTGATAAACTCGGTGAGCGCTTTGTAGAAAGGTGCTTGTTCCGCTCCATGTTTTATGCCTGAAAATAAAAATATTTATTTTATTATAACGTTCGTGGCGACTCTGTGACTGAAGGGGTGTGTATATGTATAATTGCACCCAGAGCCATATGTTAACACAATAAAGCTTGGACATTTTTATGAATGGATATTCTTAGACTATTTGTCATTTTTCATTACACATTAGTCGTGCAAAGGAACAGTGTCCAATGATTTATGGGCGTACAATATTTAAAGAAATAATTTAATTACAATTTAACAAACATCCATATACATAATCAAGCTTTCGCATATAAGATAGTGTTACTTTTACATAGTCATGCGTGGATAGAGCAATTTTGACTAATACTTGATGAAAACTATCTGATGGTAGGTACCTGTATCATGATGCTCCTGCTCCTCATCCCTAAACTTGGTGATGGTCTCTAGGATCTTAGGATCCACGTCGGGGTTCTGCATGAGGGTTCGGAGCTGGTCGTTGTAGTGGTCAACAATCACCGTTTCGACGGCCACCGTGCACGCCATCGCTGCTTCTTTGCCGAGGAGTGCCGTGCCTGAAAAGTACACACATGACAGTCTGAAGGGCCAGTACAAGGAGCGGCACCGAGAAGCACAGAAGGATGTCTTCGGTAGAGGCACTTATTGGGCGAATTCGAATGGGCTATTTGCTGACGTCATCTGTGAAACAGTAAAGGTCTGGCTAAGACGCAGAAGATTGCGGGTACAACTTTATTATGGAAATGATGATCTCTCGTCCCGGATGTTTTCTATTTAAGTAGTTTACCAATCAGCGTGGTACCCATGACATAAGCTCTCCTTACTTTGGGGCTAGATGATGCAGTGTGAACTGTCCAGCATCATCGATTTGTAAGAGAACTCACCCGCTCCCAGCACGTAGCCAGCCACGTTCCATATCGGCGTGAGCGCAGTCGGCCTCACGCGGTACTCGTTGATGAGCCCCTCGAACCGCTCCCGGTGCTTCTTCTCCTGGTCCCACATGTGTTGGATGGTTGGACCTTCCGCGGTGCGTCCTAGGACGGCCATCTGACCGGCGTAGATCCGGTCTGCGCCTAGCTCGCCTGCATGGTCGACGCGGATTATTCTGTCTAGCTGTAAAGAAAATATAATAGGTAAATGAATATTGTGTGTAACACATTGTGTGTTTGGGATGCCTGACTGCAAGAGACTGCTGGCAGATGCTGGCTGCGGCAAGCTGAAAATAGGGCGCTATGGCGCTCATTAGGCGAGGCCTTTGTACAGCAGTTTGGCTTAATTATCAGCATAGGTTAATGATGATGACAATAGAGTTATAAGACTTTTCAGCAGGATTAGGTATGTGCTGCCTTGGTAACAGGTTGGTTCAATAGTATCATGATCGGATCGGGAGACATCCTATGATCACGGCAGCCTGCGGCAACGGCGAAGGCTTAAATATACAAAATTATATTAGATTATACAAGTAAAATAAACTTACTTTAGGATTCTTCATCCAATAAGGCCTGGCACTGCTGTGGACCCTCCTCACTTGCTGCAGCATTGAACAACGCATGTTCCTATCTATAACAAAGACGTTATTTTCATTGTGACTTTGTTTCTTTCAGGAATTTGCTCGCAAAAGTGCCTCAATGGGGGAAAGTGCATACAGAAGGACACCTGTGAGTGCCCTAAGGGCTACTATGGGCGGAGATGCGAATTTTGTAAGTCCCTCGTTTAGCCGAAAACAATTATGATTTCACAATTCTATTTATGAATATTGTCAAAAATCAGGTGATTCCGACTACCATCCATAACCCATTTAATAACAATCGGTGCTATGCTTTAACTCGGTAGGTATGAACCTAGCGAAAATCGTGGTTAAACAAGGCAGTCCCTGTATATTAATATTAACGTGTTTACTGCCTCAGCGGACCTCGGTGCCCAACATTCTGCGCAATGTACCACGTTACGTTCAGAAAAACCTGTGTCACGATGTGTTGAAAAGTTTGTTTAGGTTTGGGACAGGGAGTCCCAATAGCAGTTAGCTGGTTCGGTTGACATGTAGGTTGAATAAGATTGTGATGCTATTCTGCTATCCACAGCAAAATGCGTGATCCCCTGCCTAAACGGCGGCCGCTGCAAAGGCGTCAACAAATGCCGCTGCCCCGCCGGGCTGGGGGGGAACCACTGCGAGGTGGGGCGGCGCGGGGGGGAGTGCGGACGCGCGTGTCGCCACGGGCGCTGCGTCGGCGGCGGCTGCGTCTGCGAGCCCGGCTGGAGAGGCCGGTACTGCCATCGCTCGACAGGTACATACTAGTAACTAAGGGGGCTGGAAGAACCACTGTGAGGTCCCCACCACGAAGTGGTTCCCCCGAGCCAGCCATCTTGGCCGCACTCGAGGGGGCGCGGTGGGGAGTGTGGCCAAGATTATTTAGGATGAAGGATATATTAGATCCTCAATCATATTAAAGAATCATTGGAAGAGCATGACATGAAGAATGCAGCATTTGCATGGTGCAATGGTATCTCTTTTTGCCAACAATGGGATGTGTGGGGCTAAGTGAACCTTTATTGTAATTCAGAAGTTTACTCATGTCTGTATGTAAATGTCTCGACAGCTCAACACTGTACAAATTATAAAAGTGTAATTTTTACGTTACAGGATCTTCTGAAGAATCCAGTGAATTCAAGCGGCCACGATGATAGAGATTATACTTACTAATATTAATTGAGCAGAACTACTTAATAATGTGATTTTTAGGGTTCTGTACATCCAATGTTAAAAGAGAAACTTAAATTATTATTACAATTTTGTATCAATCTCTCCGTCCTAACACAGTCAAATGTGTTGTATAAATTATAAAATGTCTTAATCCACGCGCCATAACTTAAGTATCTGTATACTGCTTAATAATAAGAAACCCTATCCATGCGAGTCCGACTTGCTATTGCCCAGTTTTTTATTACTTTTAATAGGATTTTTTTATAATTTAGTCATTTAGATTGTAAGCCTTTAGATAGGTATTAATTGTACTTAGGCATAGAGATTAAAAAGCAATATTTTAAATTGAAATCAAGAGATTATATTAATTACAGATTATTTTGTTTGATTTCTATACTTTACCACAATCCCCTCTGAAATATAATTAGACAATCACTAAAATAATGAAGTTTAAAGTGTAATAGGTATTTATCAAATTCTTATTGTATTATGGACAATAACCAATTGAAAAGATATGTTTCTTATTCTTCCACAAGACAGCCTTAATAAAGTAGGAGGTGGACTTCCGCTTAGCAGCGGATGATCTCTCAGGTTCATTATTTTGATTTATTCCACACTAGACGATTGCCTCGCGGTTTCACCCGCGAAATTCTCGTTCCCGTGGGAATTCCGGGATAAAATAGCCTATGTCACTCCCTGAAAAGTAAGCTTCCTAACGGTGAAAGAATTTTTCAAATGGTCCAGTAGTTTCGGAGCCTATTCAATACAAACAAACAATCAAATCTTTCCTCTTTAAATAATATTAGTATAGATTCCTTCTGCCTTTAATTTTTTAGATCTACCTATACACGAAACCTCAATATGTTTAGTAGTTTGGCATAAGTAAATAAGTTTTCATATCAACACAGATGTATGTATGTACATCTGTGCATATCAATCATCGTATAATATAGCCCAGTAAATGATTCTCCGAGCTGCATGAGCCAATCATTTAAACATATGGGTTAGGTCTGCATACACTTTCATCACTTAGAACGAGAATAGGTCTAATACCAGACGCAGAGCCATTAACCAAGAATTGAATTGAAAGGTCTACTACAATCTCAAGACGAGATTATAGATGAAAGCATATGAGGTGTAGAGCCAGAACTTAGTAAATAGCATCGATTTATGTAATATTTTACATAAATCTATGGTAAATAGGTAATTTACTAAGTTACAAGAGTGGGGAGTGGTACAAGAGGGGTGTGTTGCTAAACTAAAATATTTTAATACAATTTAGACTTACCTCGTAGATTGGAAGCCAAAGTAGCACTTTTTATTTTCAATAGTCTTGACAATGCAATACACTTAATTTTCACAATCAAAAATTAAAACAAAATAAATAAATTTTGACAGACAGTCAGCCGGAAGTTTGTTTGTTTTACTTTTTTTTTACTGACGTCATGAAGATAGTTGCGGAAAATGCCATGAGATGGCGGTAGTGTTGTGACATAATTAGTCAATTTCGAAAATAAACCAGGATTTTCCTGGATGACTGGGGCTGCAGAACAATCACAAAAAATCTGAAGAAGTATTAAAAATTATTACCTGGTAAGTGTATCAAAGATAAAGCTTAAATTTTAGTACAAAATTAAAATTTCAATCCCCCCTCACACCGAGGGGCAATTTCCTTTTCCATGGGAAAACTGTACCGCGCAGACTCGTACAAAATGGCGACCCCAAGATATGAGGTGTATTCGGCTCTTGTTTCGCGTTCACCGATCGATATCAATGGAGGACAGAGAATTTTCGGGGTCTCTTGTGCTCTGTGTAAGTTTCGTAAAATCTGTGATAAAACAAGTGCAATAGTTCTGAAAAATATTGTTTTGAACCGGTTACATCACAAGGAGACAGCTGAACTTCTAATTGGATTGGAAAATGTGCCTCAAATCACGCAGGTGCGTACGCAGCCGTAGTCTTTCTAAGCTGTCTGAGCCTGCTCGAATGCGCGGCTCCCCATGATGGCTATTCGTTTTGGACTTACGTAGCCTGTACGCCGCCGCAAAGAATTTGTGTCATGCGTCGACTCGGATATCCCTTCGGCACCATGCACCACATAAACAAAACAAAATGCGTCACTGCAATGCATAACTTTTAGCTGATTTTGAGCAAATTATACTATAAAACTCCAAACCCAATAATTTCGTGCCACCGCCGGTGATGAACAATACTTTTGACATGATAATCTTTCGATTATTGTCTCATAATCTTCGTCAATTGATGGTTTGTCTTAAGTTTTCCGTGTGGGAAGCTCGATTATTGATTTTTCTTAATTTAGCTGCTCACGTTACAATAGAATCCAAGCAGTTGAGCAGTGAAGTCTCACAGAGGATTAGCTAGTGGTTTCTTGACAAAATGAATGGTCTTCATAACCAATAACTTATTGTGACTTTAATCTAAATCAACATAGGTAGTTCTATCACAAAAATCAATACCCTAAACAGATATGGTTGACCTACTTCCAACTTCCCAATTTACTGTACACTATTTCATTAGGTACATTACATTTACTTATCTACCTACTCTGATGGTGGATATGTTTTGACCTTTTATACTTACATAAGTTTATAGATGGAACAATAACCACTGATAGGTATAAAAAGGACTTGCGCATTACTGAAAATTACATATTTCATCCAAGTAGCTGTATAATGATAGGCTTACGTTCTGTGGCTTGACAGAACCTAAGCCTATCATTGTACAGGCTCTCTGAAGAAGGTGAATGTGTTCTAAGCAAATAAATGAGAACCAACAGTCCATTGTAGTCAACTTTGTTCTTCAGCAACTTCTTAATCTATGCTTGGTTAGGTAGCAGATATCTTTTAGTTTCCTTAAAAAGCATGCAAACATCCAATGCACAATGGATCAATATATTTTCAGTTAAGTTTTAAAATACCCTTTTAAATCTATTTTTTTTAGATTTGAATGAGAACTATGAGTATTTTTATAAGGCTACAAATAGGCACTTAGATTAGTAAAATTTTATAGGTACTATAAATTATTATCAAATAAGAATTAAGGTGATATTGATTTTCTCTTCACATACATTTTTTGTCCACCAGTGGAAGATGCAACATTATTGACATTATTCACTAAAATTCTCATGCCGTTTTAGATTTTATTTATTTGTATCGATTGTGTTAGGACATTTCCATTCAGATAATTAGTCAAATTATAAAACAGAATATCTTCAATTAAAGTCAGCTTATGACCAGAGAATGTTTTGTTAATAACAGCCAGTGAGCAGAGTGAAGCTAAAGCAGGGTTTCAGCTGTGGTGCGACTACTAACACCTGAATCAATGGTCCACGACAAGGACTCCGAAGACCACAACATGAACTCTGCAGTCAGCACTGAGTCCATGGATATTGGGGATGAAGTAGAGGTAACATCTATTTTACTAATTTATTTTAGATACTAATTTATGTGAAGTCTTCAAGAATCTACATTATTAAAGACTACCCCTACCCTACTCACACCCGAGAGAAAATAAAATTATTACAGCCTCATTCATAGTTTTATTTTGTAAAGTCTGGGCAGAGATGCGAAATCGTGCGAAGAAGGGTAAGGAATTTTCAAAAAAAACCATTGGGCAATTTGTACTACCCGATGGTTTTTTGAAAATTCCTTTTTAGGGTTCCGTACCTCGAAAGGAAAACAGGAACCCTTATAGGATCACTTTATTGTCCGTCTGTCTGTTTGTCTGTCCGTCTGTCAACCCTCTTTTCTCAGGAGGTAGACCTAGAATTATGAAATTATGAAATTTGCCTTATAGCACAAATAAAGGGAAAAATCCGAAAACAGTAAATTTGTAGTGTATTCACAAAAAAAATACTTTTGATTCTCGCCATGGAGCAAAACCTACCGGATACCTACTTCCCGTTGAGCTAGAATCATGATAATTATTATTTGGCAAGACACAAAGTCCTAGTCCGACTCGTACTTGACGTTTTGTTTTATAATTAATACATAATTAGGAAAAATCTACTTAATTATCCTTGAAGTGTGCACTTAGTAGGGGTTTAATTTGCCTTTGATAATTGTTTTGTTTATAATTGACAGACTTTTAGAAGTAAGGTCCTGTTCAGACTTATGCAGTGTTCCACGATTATTTTCCTATCTTGTCTGTTTTATGGCTTTGAGTCATGAACATAATTTAAGCACTTTTGACCTTTTGCAAATTGATGTATCAAAGTGTGCTTTGTGCTCCAACGGTGAAGAAATAAGTATAAGTGTGGGTATTCGCTACCCAGAGCAGCAGAGAAATCTTTTAAATTTTGTTTATATTTCAGTCAAGGTTTCTTTAGGATTTTTTTGAGGTATGCAGGGTGTCCCAAATCCATGGGACATGGAGGGCAAATACCAGAAATATTGGAGTTAGGAACTTTTACTAAAAGCAAACATTCCTTTATTTATAAAAATAAGCAAAACTATATTGTCATAATTTTGGAAAATTACTTTGATTATTTACTCAAACCCTCTAAAATCCAAAAAATAACCCTGTAGTTTTTATGACACCAATCGGTAGAGTCAATCACAAGAATCAAATCGGTCCAACAGACATTGCATATTATAAGGAACACCATGAAATTTGCCAAAAACTGGAAAGAGACGAAGCACTTTGACTGGCTCACTTACACTTACACCAGTTAGACCAATCTGCTGCTGACTGATGGAGACCATCATTATTAAATTACCACAGGTTTTGGCGGTCTGTACAATTTTTTTTTAAATTATCTTAGATTTTTTTACAATTGTCTTGTCAGACAGCAATCTCCATGGTGTACTTAGACAAGTAGACAACGCTTTGTTCACCGTGTGGACTTCGGCACTGTGACGCGCGCGGTATCTGATGCGACGAAGGCGCTTGCTTTCAGGCGGCAGTCTAACTGGTGATATGACATCCTACTAGCCGAATTTCGGTTACGGCGGCCAGTCTCGGACTAGCCATGTGCGCAGGTCATTATTATAGTGCACAAGTGAGCAAACACTGGTGCATTCTCTATTTGCTCGCTCTCATAATCCGATGGAACGGCAGAACGACACGAACCGGGAGGTCCCACCAGTTAGAGGTCAGGCGTTGGTCCTGCGCCTGACCTCTAACTGGTGTAAAGGAGCCATAAAAATGCTTCATCTCCCCAGTTTGTGGCAGATATCATGGTCTTCCTCTTATTTAATGTGCAATATTTATGAGACAGATTTTATTTTATAATTGACTCCACCGATCGGTGATATAATATACATATACAGTGTTATTTTTTGGATTTTAGTGGGTTCCATTACCAGATAAGGCAAGTAATTTTTAAAAACTCTGTGAATGCAGTTTTATTTATTTATAAAAATAAAGGAATGTTTCCATTCAGTGCAACTTCCTATCTCCATCGATTAGGGACACCCTGAATGTAGCAGTCAGAGGGAGTGGAAGAGTGGATGGATAGAGATGGCTCAAGACCGCTATTACGGCGTCGATTGCCTATGTTCAGCAGTGGACGTATACTGATTCAGATTCAGATTATTTATTGATAACTCTTGTTACATGTCATAAACGTAGGTACAAATAATAAAAATTAGTTTACAAGTCCAGCATAATTAATCATATCAATGAAGTAAATTATAAAAATAAAAAGATATTGGTCATCAGCATCACATGACAAATAACAAATTCTACAATAGATTTATACAAAATTAAAATTAAAAATAATTTAATTTAAAATAAACAATAATATATGTGTAAATGTTACACCGTAAAATCGATTCGTCTACTCTATAGAAGGCTTGTTCGTTAAGCCAGTTCTTCAGCTTGTTTTTAAAGGATTGCGTTGATCGGGAAGCGGTAATAACTGGCTGATGATGATGATGAATGTCTGCATAGGAGATGTCCCAAGTGGAAGGATGCGGCCTGAGCGGCGGGTCCGACGAAGAAGATGAGTGCGCGTCCTCGCCCGCTGCCTCCAACTACAGCGACGGAGAGCTGTTGAAGTCAGCCATGCAAGATGACGTCACCAAGACGCTGGCCGCCGCTGGTAAGGCATCATCCACATATTGACTTTTCATATCACATTCGTTGCCCAGCCAGCGCGCTCCTTCCGGTCGCATCGCAGATGCATGGCCAGTAGTCAGTAGGTATCACACCTACTGCCTACTGGCCATGTGCGTCGTTCGCAATGAAAGTGTTATATTGCTGACCTCTCTTCGGTCAGAGAATATACAGGGTGTTCGACAGACCGTGTGCCATATGGTAACTGGGGATAGGTGAAACCAAGTGCATTAGCTTGGCAACTCTTAAACCCTGAAAAGCCTCTCGGTTATTTTTGAGACTTTACGATGTTTTTTCCGAATTTTGAACGACTTAGTGCTGCTACTTGTTTTGTACAAAATAATATGGCTAATCATTTATTTTGGATGGCTGGAAAAACGACAGCCCAGCGAATGTAGACATCTATACATTCAATTCTGACTTCTATCTCCAGGTACGGTCGGCATGGCGGCAGCGGCTGCGATCGCCTCCTCCAAGAAACGCAAGCGACCGCACTCCTTCGAGACCAACCCGTCAGTAAGAAAGCGCCATCAGAACCGGCTGCTTAGGAAGTTGAGAGTGAGTCTATAAACCTTACTGTGGTTTATTAAATATCTATCTGAAGTACAACTACCACAATAATTGATCATGTTTACTCAAACTTAGATAACCAGTCACTTAGTATGTCCTTAATAGACTCGTCATTATCTGATCATAAGCAGATATTCCTATAGGATAGGCACTAAATTATGAAAACCTGTATAAAAATATCGAAAAAATAGAATATACAAACCTAAATGATGACTATGAAAAACTAGAAAATATCTTATTAGAACAAATACAAAATAATAAAATAAACAAAATAAAAGTTCAACCCCCCCCCCCCCCCCCCCCCAAATGATTGGATAAATAAAGAAATTATAGACTCAATAAATATTCGAATTAACTTATGGCAAATAACAAAAATTAATCCTAACGATAAAGAGATTTACAATAACTACATTAATGAACGAAATAGAGTAAAAAACCTAATACATAAAGTAAAAAAAGACTATTATTATTCCTTGTTCCACGACAGTTCGAATGATCCCAAAAAAATGTGGGAAACATTAAACAAACTATCATTAAATAAAGTCAAAGATAGCTCATCAATACCTAAACTAAAAACAGATAAAGATTTAATCACTGACGGCCCCCAAATCTGTAACATTTTTAATAAATTATTTTCCTCAGTAGGCGCCGATCTAGCAAGTAAAATATCGAATGAATATCACACCAATAATGGCAACATCTTAACATACGATCCGAATTACATACATGAAAGAACTTTAAGTGAGCTTGAGCCCTGTGATTGCGACGAAGTGTCTATAATAATAGATCAACTAGACAGCAACACTAGTACTGGCTTAGATGGCATTAGCACTAAGGCAATCAAATGCATTAAGAACTTAATTGTTGATAAACTAACGCGCTGTATTAACGTATGCCTAGCTAATGGAGTTTTTCCGGATTCTCTGAAGATAGCCAAAGTTAGTCCGATACATAAAGCAGGCAATAAGAACGATCCCAACAATTACAGGCCGGTATCAGTGTTACCTGTAATTTCAAAAATCTTTGAAAGAATTATGTACAAAAGACTAAATGCGTATCTCGTAGAAAAAACATTTTTAATAGACGAACAATACGGGTTTCGAGTTAAATCAAGCACCCTCACAGCGGTTATTGATCTTGTAACTAAAATTAAAACTAATATTGACGAGAAAAATCTGGCTTTAGGTGTTTTTATTGATTTGAAGAAGGCTTTCGACACTGTGAGCCACCCTAAGCTTCTTCAAAAGCTTCACAATATAGGCATCAGAGATAAGGCTCTAGATATGTTTTCTTCTTATCTGACTAATAGGCAACAAGTAGTTAAGATCGATAACTTCACTAGCAGCGTTGAAAGTGTCAGTTATGGAATTCCGCAGGGTTCAATTCTTGGTCCTTTAATGTTTCTCATATATATTAATAATATAAATTCAATAGGTTTACAAGGGCACCTAACTCTATACGCTGATGACACTTGTCTTTTTTATTACGGAAAAAACATCCATGACTTAATAACTGTAGCTCAAACTGATCTAGACATTTTAAATGAATGGCTCAAGTATAATTTGCTTACAGTTAATACATCAAAGACTTCGTTCATGATCTTTAGTGCTAAAAATAAACAAATACCTTCTTTTCCTCCATTAGTTATAAATAATGATATAATTCAGCAATCTCATGTAGAAAAATATTTAGGTTTGTGGATCGATGACAAGCTGACTTGGAAAAACCATATTGATCACGTAAAAACAAAACTAAAATCCTTACTAGGAGCCCTATACAAAGTTTCAAAATGTATACCAAAAACAGTACGTAACATTATTTACAATTCTCTCGCTAAATCACATATAGAGTATTTGATAGAAATTTGGGGAACGTCTGCTACTGCAAATTTAACACCCCTTCAAAGAACCCAAAACAAAGTAATTAAAGTATTATACCATTATGACTATTTTACGCCGACTAAGGAATTATACAGTAAAACAAATATTTTCAATATAGAGAAACTTTACATTTATAATACATGCATTTTAATAAAAAAAATTACTTCAAACTCCATTCAATCAAACATTAAATTAAGCCTTAAAGAAAATAAATACCATTTCAGAAATAAAATAAAATTACAAGTAGCTAAAACACGAACTAATTATGGTAAAAAAACAATATTATCAGAGGGAGCTACATTATTTAACAATCTGCCAAACAACATAAAAGAATGTGTTAATCTGAATGCCTTTAAAAATAAACTTAAATTACATGTACATACTCTGTAACAAAACACGAATAAAAATACTTACCTATTTTATATTTAGAAACAAAAAAAAAGACATACCTATTTCATAACTAAGTTCCTACTAGTTGTTATAATGTTTAGTATTTATATAATATCACTACATAAAAAATATTTCGATATACATTATTTTAGTTATAGAAAATATTTAGTTTTAACTTATTTTAGGTTCCAGAGGTTAGTTTAAATATTTTTAAACCTAGATTAATTTGTTCTTATGTATCTCATTTTAAGTAAACCCTGTGTTTGTATGAGAATAAAGTTCTTTAAACCTAACCTAACTGTAGCAGGCGACAATTTTGCCGTTCTTTCGCCCTTGTGGCTCTTGTTCCACCCCCTCTGCACTGCCAACATCCAACAGCTTTTATTTAATTCACGCGTATGCTTTGGTTCGTAAGCAAAAGAACCACGTTCCCTCAACAAACGAGTATAAAATTTTGTTTTCTTATTCAGTTCAGATGTACCTACTTAGTTCTGATGATAAACACCTAGGTAAATGAAAGAATAACAAAATGCTGCGGCGAGGCCTGTCTTCTCATGTGGGTACTCAACTGTAAGGGAAACAGTGAAAAATTCAAAACAACCTACTATCAATAAATAAATAATGCTGGGAAATTAATACAGCATTATCTAGCCCCAAGCTAAGCCAAGCTTGTGGCTAGATAGACTTTACTGTGTGTCAAATCTTACCAATCATTCATTCTATTATGATAAAACCAATAAAGTATTCTAGGCGGCTCTGTGTGTAAAGTATTCTGCATAATAATGATGATATGATGCATACCTGTTTATTATGATCCGATATGTTAGATCACTCTCCGATCTAAGTAAACCACCAGAGAAGTGTTTTCACGGCAGTTAAGTGGCATTATTGTTAAATTTCGAATATTTTTGAGTATTTGCAAAAATTGTGCCATTTCTTGGAAAATTCGATCAATATTGGATCCAGCTGGATTTGTTCGGATCCAGCTCAAGCTGGTTTGCAACACCTGAGTAGGTACATTCATAATAGTGTAGCCAGCCCTGCAGGGGTATTTTGATTACGAATCAAAATACCCCTGCTGATTTACCATGTAAGTCCATAACACTTACCTTTGTAACTTTGCATGAAATCAAAATATTTTTCATCTTTTTACTGAACATTAGGATACCTACTGGAAGTTTCATAATCGCTTCTCATGAGCCCGTGAATCAGTATGATGACACGAGTTGACCATGGCAAAAAGGCTCTGTCCTACTTTATCAGCAGATTATCCGCAGATGGTCCTTAGAAAGTGTTGACACATGACTGTAATTTAACTAAACTTATGGCTGAAGCTAGCAACTCAGGAACTTAGGCAAATTAATTATGTCAGTCAACTAATTGTACCTAATAACGTATTGTCGGCAATACCGAAAAGGTGGTGCACTATTCCCAGTCGCTTCGATCGAAAGCTGCTCCATTTGGACTTTAACATGCTGTTCGTTTCGTAACGCCAAAAAAAACATATGTTTGGCTGAAAAACAGTGTTGAGCGTCTGTCATTCAGTCTGCATGTTTCACATCACTTGTTTGCGACAACGACGACATAACTCAAAAAACATGATTTTCGAGTTAAGTATACACCTAAGTCCAGAAAAAAATCTAGTTTTTTCCTACAAAACGACATTTCTCTAAGGGGTAAGGTTAGAGCAGGATAGAAGATAAGTCGTTGTTGCGCTGTCTCATTTGGTATAAATGGTTTGCGGCAAGAAGGTCATTATTCAGCGGTAGTGCAATTTAGTTCGCGATGAGTGATGCATGTTACCTTCAAGGACGACATATTTTTGGTTTTGATGTTCTACGTAAAATGGTTGGTTGGATATTTATAAAATTTGTTTCGAAAATAATGTATCTTTATAAAAAGTGTCATTTTTGCTCAAAATAATTAAGTAAATATTTGTGTATATATCTGGTAATGTGTCAGTTTAGCAGAAAAAAGTAAGAACGGTAAAAGTACTATTATAAAATATGACGATATTGTCTGTAAACAAAACACAAATCATTAATTTAAGTTAAAACTTTAGTCATAAAAGGTCACTCTTGCTGGAATTTTTTGGGTTGTTTTTGTGTTTATTGACAACAATCTTTAGTGAAAACGTTTTAGGTAAAATAAAACATACATTTAGTAACCGACTTTAACGTTAAATTATTATTTTTGCAGCCGATTCGTTACAATGGCGTTGTCAGGGAGTAAAATAATACTAGCTAAAATCAACCAAAACAGGAATAAAGCACCCGATCAAGAGTTTACATTGGATAAAACTAGTATATACTGCCTATTAACCTTAAAAATTCTACTGATAGTAATTGTCACTTTTTTTACTAAAGAAACTATTTGTTTACTGTATTTTACTTTACTAGGCTTTGTTTACTGTATTTAACTTTACAGACAGCAAATTCAGGCCATATTTTGATAAACCTATTCAGGTACTACCCAATTCCGATAAGTTAGAAACCTGAACCATTTCATATAAATAAAATGTGTACATAAAAAATTTTTGTTTGGCAAGATTCTTGATTTGAGATGGGAGTAAATACTACGAAAAACGAAGAACGACACTTAAAACTTTAAAATTATCTTGTTATGTTAAAGTTAAAAATTTAATACCGAGGTTCTACGCCCCATTTTCAAATATTGAAGTGCTTTATTTCCTTAAGACCTCACAGGACTCTTGGACACGTTACAAAACATCAAATAACATAAGTAAAACTAGGAAATAAAGTGATAACTTTGATTTTTTGTTTACTTCGATCATTTTAAGGTAAAGTAAAGAAGCGAACAAGAAACCTTTACCTTGTTAGGGCGTTACTTTCGAGCTGGAGCAAAACTCATGCAATCTTTTTTTATCCTCTAGATAATCTGATATTTTGTAGTAAGACTTTTCACAAAGGATAAGTGGTAATAAGGTGCAACTCACTTGGAGTTTATTTGTGAAAGCGTATACATTCCCCTTTATTTATAAGATACATTAATCTTGTGTAGCCTAGTTGTGGGCACAGCAAACTTATTCTTATTTCTAGTATTTATAATTATGAATGTATGTCGCTGTTTTCAGGGAATCGATTGATATTTATATGTGTACAAGTTTTCATAAAGATATTGACATGGTACTGTTATTGTGTTTATTTCTTTGAATTTATCACGCAACGATTCTCTGGGACCCATATTATAGATTGCACGATCAGCTCTCTTCTGCAGCACAAATACGGTGTAAAAATCTGCAGCGCAGCTTTTATCATGCTCTGGAAAACCTTTAATGGACTTTGCGAAGAGCACTGCCTTATTTTGATTGCATCATTATCTTTGTGTTTATGAAACTCTTATTAATTGATTCTGTTTTAATTTTAAACCAATCAATAATAGTCAGGTTAATCTGAGAAACATATTAAGAAGTACTAAAGCATCAAATTTCTTTGGAAATGTAATGAATACTGATTAGTACTCCGCCAAGATCGTTGGTTTTTATAGTTTTAGCTAACGTTTTCAATGACTGACAGAGTTTTAGAATGAAGTTTTGAATGAATGTTATGTTTTATTAAGTAAATTAACAAAAAAAATTAACACGACATATTGGCAGTATTGTCCTATGTCAAAATAATACAAAAATATAATTTAGTTTTTCTGTAAGAATGACACATTTTCTACCTTTTTTCATAAAAATGCGCATAAGATTTTAGGAGATAATCGTATATAATATTTGCTGATATATTTTAATAAGTATTGAATCAGGCAATTATTCATTCTTCGGAAGTTTCTTTCAAAGAGCCAGAATTAATGAAATATAATTTTTCAAACTTTAAAAATGCTCTCCTGTAAAATCGTGTTTTTTGAGAAATGTCATCGTTGTAACAAACAAGCGACATATTCCTTCATTATATCCCATTTTATTGAAGACTAGCGGTCCGTCCCGGCTTCGCACGGTTGGACATTTATTTTTTAAACATTTTAAGATATTCGTAATGTAAATGTATCTATATGCGTGACATGTGTAGTTATTTTTTTAAATTACTATCTACTTATATCTTTCTAATACAATTTTATATTTTAATCCACTTCCCTCGCCGCGTTGTCCTCTGCGCTGCGTGGGGCCACACCGGCCACGGCGCGGCGGCGTTTATTTTTCTCTTCAGCGCTGGGTTCTCTGAACCGTTGCGTGCGAGTGACGACGGTAGAGACGCGTCGGCTAGAGCGTCGCCCGCCCGTCGGTCGCGGGCGCATGGGTTCGCAGGACGCATCGGCTAGAGCGCCGTCTGCGGGCGTGTGGCGTCAGTACTTGAACTGTCGTGTTTGACTCGGCGCAAAATAAACGAAAAAATATTATCATACCTATTTTTAGAAGAAGAAAAGGAAGATGTTATCAAAGAAAATAAAATAAAAACTATATAAGTATTTACAAAATATTTCATCATCATCATCAGCCTATATAAGTCCACTGCTGGACATAGGCCTCCCCTAATGAGCGCCATAGCAAAACATAACAAAATATTTATTTATAATAAATTTATAATTATTGTCGTCTGATGCATCGAACAAGATGTTATGGCTAATTTTTGTACACCTTTACTTACATTACTGAAGTTTTAATACGGATCCTTATTTGGTTTTAGTAATATATATATAGCCTATGTTACTCAGAGATAATGTATGCTACATTATCCCAGTATTATACCAGTCGGAAGCGTCCACAAGACGCTGGCTGCATTGCCACGCTGTATGGCAATGCTGATGCGCTGTGCCAGATACTCACCAGCCCTCGGGTCACGCGTCGCTTCGACCAGACACTCGGATAATTTTTGTGTAGACAATGCATATTCTAATTCTGTAAATCATTGGCTAGGGATTTCACATTAAAAGTAGCTACGTAAGATTTTCTTTTATTGTTTACTGGAGGGTTGCAGTCTAGAACTCCTTCGGCGATTGGGGGCGGAAATTGGTTGACATCTTGCTGGTTATGTTTGCGTTGTGAGCGAGTTGACGAGAGGTTTTCTGTTTTCTAAGTTGTCTAATTTTAATTAACTAGATAGTTATGCATGCTAGGTTTTATTATTCCTTTTTCTGTCATGTTTTTGTCGATTTTTTTATCTTAGATGAATTTGCCTCCGCCTTATACATGTTACTGGCGCGGTTTCGCATTGAGCTTTCAGGAGATGATGGAACAGTTCTCTTATTGTTTTTTGAATCAAGATTGGTCTTGTTTTTCATAAGAACAAGCTTGTCATACTTTATTATAGTTTGATTAGCTTTTTATCCATACAGGGTAGTACAACAGGTTAGTATCCATATCCTAACTTGCTCTTGCAGTTCTTTCCTTTTTTGCAGCATATAGGTATTTCAAGCCAAGCGATATTTCGTCTCAGTGTCGTTAGTTTTATATAGATACAAGATTTAAAATATGTCGTCAGTCTTAAAAATATGTCGTCAAAGTCTTAAAAATATGACGTCAAAGTCTTAAAAATATGACGTCAAAGTCTTAAAAATATGACGTCAAAGTCTTAAATATGGCCATTCTCTCACAGCAAACCATAGAAGAGTTCGCGACCCGCGTGGGGCAGCAAGCCGTGGTGCTGATCGCGACGCCAGGCAAGCCCAACGCTTCCTACCGCGTGTTCGGAGCCAAGCCGCTGGAGGACGTGGTTCGGAACCTGCGCTGTATGATCATGGAGGAGCTGGAGAATGCACTGGCTCAGCAGGTAACATCATCAGATCATGTAAGTCGTTTGGGTCTAGGGTCTAGGTCTCACCCAAACGACGCCACTAATAGCGGTCCTGTGCCACCTCCATCCATCGCTACATCGCCTTCTCGTGGCCGCTACAATGTCGTCTGTCCATCGAGCAACACTCTTCGTTTCGCGTTACATCATGGTCACATTCTTCCGTCTTTTCATTTAATCGACGTTTAATAGCACATGGGTTCATAGAAAATGTTTTACGATTTGCGGCAAACTACTTTTCAGCAAATTTTATTGTAAAACACGGATAATAGAAACCACAAAAAATATAATAAATATTTGAATTTTGCTCACCCTAAAATATACATGAATATAACATTTGTGTCAATGTATTCTATCATTCTAAAACTGCCCGCGCTCGACTGACCCCTTTCCGGAGTCCATTTACGACCATTCTGGAAGCTGTATTATATAGGGCTGGTCTGGAAGAGAAATGCGCATCACTCGACTTCGAGAATGCGGCCCAATTCACTGAGGGTTAAATCAAAACTAAAAGAAAGAGACATATTCTGAAATGTGTCAATGCGGCCTAAACTCTAAAATAAATACCTAGGCGAAACTCCGTACTCGCAGGCGTATGCGCGGAAAATGCCGACGGAGAATGCCTGATCGTGATCAGGTCTTACAAGAGTAGAGAGATTAAGTAGGCTAGCCCATGGTCAAAGAAGAAAAGGTACTCCAGTGGGCGCCCAAATACTACGTCATACATAATCCAATTCGGCTATCCTTGTTCGATATTCTTGCTCGCTCACCGCCTAAATAGCCAGTCATTGTGATTGGTGCTTAGCTTTATGACGTAGTGGATGGACTCTCGCCTGCAACAATATAATATGTACCTGACGTAGTTATTTCATTATACCATAGGCTAGCCCTTCCTTAAACAGCGTCATAGTAGTAATAATACATGTGTAGCTTGCATGTAGTTAGTTCACTATTATTATAAATTAAAGAGCCTAGATCTTGTCGGTGTAATGATGCAATTTCTTCCATTTTTCTCTCTCCAATGCGATGTCTTTATAGGACATGACAGCTACTTTCTCCTTGATCTGACTCATAAAGCTAATTCCGGTCCTTCCTCTGAACAGTAGTAGGAAGACGAGGACTTCCTTCTACTGTTCCTTCTATGATGTTACTTACGAAGTTGTCATGTCGTATAAGATGTCTATTCATTCCCTCTTCTGTTTTGAATGGTGTTATTCAAAAAACCTTTTCTCCTCAACTGTTTTCAACACCTCATTAGTAAACTTCTCCGTCCAGCTAATCCTTTTCCATCCTCCTCCAGCACCACATTTCAAACGCTTCAATCCTCCTATCCTGCTGTGTGCTCCATGTTTCGCATCCATTGAGGGTTATGCTCCAAACATAATATGATTTTATAAACTATTTCTTGCACACACTGTACCTACCTATTTGTAAACTTTTTTAATTTGTGCTACTTATTTTCTTTCATTACTTATTTTCTTTTCTTTTTTTCCTTGTCAGCTCATTATATTTTTTGTCATGTAATGTTTATAAACATACTACCCATGTACCGTGTGTTGCAGAAGCAAATAAATGTTTTATCTATCTATCTTCTTAACTTTTTTGTTATTTTGATGTAAATAAGTGTTTTTTGTTGTGAAATGCCTGTTTTTCCATAGGTATTCTGGCCTTAATATTAGGCGTGCATCTTTAGTCACTTGTTATACTCCCTAAATATTTAAAACTTCCTCATTTGTAATTCTAGTATTGTCTATTGTGATTGTGATTGGTTGTGCTGGTATTATTTTGGTTTTATTTGTTTATTTTAAATAAAAATTCTTAGAGAATAGTATCATATTGAAATTAAATCTTGTAGGTCCTCTTGTGTTTCCGCAATAGCAGCTTTATCATCTGCGAATCTTATGAACTTGATCATCTTTTTGTAGTTTTGGATATTTTCTAAAGCTGCTTCTATGAAGATGTTGTATGAGTGAAAGTGAACAACCTTGTCTGATCTTGGCTTTGACTCTTTCCTTTCCAACTTCTATTAGTTAGACTAACTGGGTCTAAAATCTCTCTTAGTTTGCATAGTGTAGAAAGAGATGCCCTCTATTTCGACGCACAAAGACAGCTGTTCGCCAATAGCGCTCTGACGGAAAAATTCAATCTGAAATGTACTTTTTTGCGTTGGATATAGAATCTGAAATGTGTGTACCTATATTTTCCATAAAGACTAATGTCAACAGGCCATCACAGTCAACTAATTCAAACATGTTTGTTTAGTTCGGGCTGGGCGGTCACGGCGCGGCGCCGCCGCCCCCCGCCGAGGACCCGACTCTGTTCGAGCTGCCGCCGCTCATCATCGACGGCATACCCACGCCGGTCGAGAAGATGACGCAGGCGCAGCTGCGGGCGTTCATACCGCTCATGCTGAAGTATTCTATGGGTGAGTGGAGTGGAGATTGATGAAACTACAATCAGAGCCCTGATTTCGGTTTGACGATTATGGAGACGTCCCATTTTTGTATAGGATTTGCGTAGTTCCTTGTCCGCACTAGAGGCGCTGTACCAAATCCTATATAGAAATGAAACGTTTGGAATGTCTCGATAATATTGAGTAACCAAACTCAAAGTTACCCAAATTTAAAAAGATAATACGAACCATATATTTTATTTAAAGAATAAGCTATTCAATACTTTCAAATACTTTTGCTGTGTGGTGCCGGCTTAGAATTTACACCACACCGCTTCTTTCTGCGGTATCGTAAGAGGCGCCTAAGGTATATCCACCGGGGGCGGGCAGCAGCGCCCGCTTCAGAACAATTCTACCACCGAACTGCGATCCCCAACCCGCATGCCCAGCGTGGGGATTACGAGTATTACGCCCCATGGCATAAAAGCCAATAAGGCGCTTATCAGGCGAAGGCCTGTGTCCAGCAGTGGACCAATAATGAGGACATACCTCAAATGGTCCGTATGAACTAGAAAACAATGTAATAATCAAGTGTTATGTTAGTTCGCGGCAAGCCGGGCTGGGGGCGCGAGTCGACGCGGCCGCCGTGGTGGCCCAAGGACCTGCCGTGGGCCAACGTGCGCATGGACGCGCGTACTGACGACGAGAAACAGAAGGTAACACTACAATCTACATCTTCCATGAGACGGACAAAAAACCATCACACTACCACATCACTTCATACTAATATTATAAATGCAAAAGTTTGGATGTTTAGATGTTTGGATGTTTGTTTGTTACCTCTTTACGCCATAACGACTGAACCGATCGGGCTGATTTTGCATAGATGTAGCTCGAAGCCTGGAATCAAAAATAAACTTTTTATCCCATAAAACAGTTTTCATGGGATAGAAATAACCCATAAACGTTCCCATAGAAACAACGCGTGCAAAGCCTCGGGCAGAAACTAGTAAAGAATAATCGAAGGAACGCATCTGTGGAACGTCCTGTTCCACAGATGCGTTCCTTGGATTATTCTTTCGTATAGAATGAGATCACAGTCCGAAGCCACCATTTCAATGTGGGGCCACGCCTTAGGCTACCCTTGCTCTTTCCGACAATCTCTATCCTATTGGATTTTTACGATCATACCTTAACCACCAACAGAGTAGCTTGGTAACGACGCAAATTATAGCAATGTTATATGTTATTGAAGTTGTTCTATTGACAATCTTCAGTAGGTGTTGAGAAAAGAATAGGAAGGAGGATTGAAAGTGATTAATACTATTATTTCCAGATGTCATGGACGCACGCGCTACGCCAGATCGTGGTCAACTGCTACAAGTTCCACGGGCGCGAGGACCTTCTGCCTGCCTTCAATGAGGACGAGGACAAACCGACTACCACCTCCGTAAGTTATATACTATTTGAGTGTCATATTTGGTCTTACAGCCTCATTTTACTAACTACAAATGTGATATGAAAAATTATACCGAACTTGCCTGTCACTATCGTAGTATCGATAGGGTATTTATAACGTACCTTAGTTTTAATTTCCTTGCGTTTAAAAATTAGAAGGCGCTATAAATACCTGTTAATTCTTAAAAAAGAAGTCTTGAAAGTTCAATATCATGTTCTTTACTAATCATTTATCTCCGTCTACTTCTGCCGTCATCTTTGGATTGCTGCTTGGATCTGGTAACGTACACAACTTCATTTATCGTGTTCCCTCGATTTCCAAACAATGTGTCTATCCCAATCATTGTGCCTGTTGGGACCTGGTGGCCATGGTGTGGTGCCTTGTTGTACCTGTGATGCCTGGTCCCTGCTGGTACCTGTCCTCTCACGGTGCCTGGTACCTGTCCTGTACGCCCCCCGGCGGTCCCTGGAGGCTGGCGGTTCAGATGTGCTCGGACGGCGGCGGCGCATCCCCGCAGCAGCTCGAGCACGAGCAGCAGCATGCCGTGCTCACCACGCAGCAAGTCTGCATTGATCAGATGACGCTCACTGATGTCGAAGTACGCAATAATATTATATGAAATACTGACGTATTGTTTAAATATCTTATCTTAGCGGGGGCTTCGGTTAGTTGTGAATTTATGGTAAAAAAATATTTATTTTTGATAGATTTTCATCCACCACCTGTAAAAAATCGCGACTTGAGACGTGCTTAAATCTGAGTTGTTTTTGAATAGGTATTCACAAGTAATAAAAACGATGGTTTTGTAAATGCTCCTCCACTAAATCTAGTGAACTATGCGTTCTTCCACTTTCATTTTGTCGAATCCAGTGGGAAAATAGAAGCCGGACTGAACTGTCCAACAAACTTCCTTGAATGTGACACAATTTCAATTATTCCGTTGATCAACTGTGATGCGCAGCTGATGCTACGGCCACATGAAGGTGAAGATTCGTCTTCGCGTTGTCTGATAAAACTTCATGGTTGATCTACGACAAAGTGTTAGGCCACATTGGAAAAAACTTCGCAACGTCGCCATAATTGATTTTACGGAAATATGGAGGAGGCGGTTGCGCGCTCATGGCGTCATAATTCGTGTGCGGCAGTTTACCGACAGTGTCGCGAAGGGCATTTATTGATGATGATTCGCGATAGGAGGAACTTCTTGGCCCCACTTGTCGCGACAGCGCAAATCTTCGCGTTATCGCGGTATGTAGGTGTGGCCGTAGCATGATAGAAAAACCTCGCACAGCAACAATGCAATCGTTGATGCTCGCTCGATGTCGGTAAAGTAGATGGTCAAACGATGCGCTACCTATCGTTTCCGCTCAATGCGGGTGATTTGATGAACCGGCATCATGAACCGTCTCGCGACACGCACTGTCCATGCCCAACCAAACTTATATTTTTCGTGGAACGTTCCAGAACATGCAATACGCGCCGGCAGTGCTGCACTCCATCACGAACCCGGACGGCAGCGTGTCCATCCTCAACCTGGACCCCAACAACCCCATCATCACGCTGCCCGACGGGACCACGGCGCAGGTGGTGAGTGTTAGTACCCTCACCTTACTAACTCACTACTCTTATTTACTCACTACTCTTACTAACACACTCTGGACCGGAGAGAAGATAAAGCAGACAGCATAGTCAACTCTTATGGTGGAATCCGGCTCGTTCTAATACTTGCTTTCCTCCCAGTAAGTTCACCAGTTTTGTATTAACAATGGTTTTGGGGTCGGCTGAACCCATGTTAGTGATAAATCCCTGGGGAATCAAATATTTTCGACTTCGACGGGACTTGAACTCGCATCCTTTCTAAGTAGGTACGGAAATATGCTAACCAACTACACCACATTGGATCAACTTCAATGTTTCCCCTGTATATGGAGCTAACGGCGCTAGAGTTCGAGAGATATCTCGACTCCTACGTTACTTGAACTCGTGGTGTAGTTGGTTAGCACATTCCCGTACGTATAGTATTATAATATCTGTGCCCGTACTGAGGGAAGGATGCGGTGAACCCCCTGTCCCGTCGGGAAAAATTTTGGGGTATTATTTGATTTCTTAGAAATTACCCGAGGGTTTACGCACTATAATAACAAAAACCTTAAAATCCCTGGGGTAATCTTGAGTGAAAACACGTCACGCGCGACTATTTCCGATACCGTTTGGATATTTATACGAGGGTGTTTTTCTACGCCGACGCTGGTTGCTGATGATAAAAGGTATGGTGTTTTATTGGACATTAAACTAATTTTAACCTGAGTTGAAACTTCCTGTGTGTTTTCCTAACAATAATAACCACTAACTGTCCTGTCTGTACCTACATACTTTTCTAATTATTCGTATAAATAAAAAAACTTGAAGGCGGCCGAAGCCTGTCTTGTACTTAGTTAGGTTTTAAACAATGTTTACTTAATCTACGCATGTAAAAGTTTTGTGTCAGGTGAAGAAAATTGAAAAACAGATCAATTATTCGTGTGTGAGCCTCTGAAATCTAATTTTTTAACAAACACGCCCTCAAAATCTGAATTGTGCGTTGTCTAGCAGGGATAAAATGACTTCGATACGAATTACTTTAATAAAACCAATAACTTTGAAGTTTGCATCTAACCACTAACACCAATCAGTGATCTAACCGACTGGACGTCTAACGTTTCAGATCCACACGGGCGACGTAGGCGCCGGTAGCGTCGTACAAACTCTGGACGCGGACGGGAACGCCGTGGCTTTAGATATTAACTCCATGGAGGCGCTTGCAGAGAATCAGATTATTATTACTGGAGAGGATGGGGAGTGTGAGTGGATTTGTTATAGAGCTATCTTACTAGGCTGACGTGTAGACTGAAAACATCGCCAAAATATTTCTGTCCTTGTCACTTCAATTTGATAGAAAGGGATAGCATGTCACTGCTGTTCCTTCAAACCACACATTGGCATTTTTATGTACTACCTACTTACCGGTAAGCACTTGCTTGGTCCGACGATTACATATTGTCGCACCAAGCCGATGCTAACCGGTAAAATTATATGCACAAGATGTGCCTGTAATTTGAGTTATGGTTGCCGGAACCATAATAATCTGAAACAGCTGAGCTGCAATGCGGTAAACAAAGCTGGTGGAAGTCTCCCAGGATTTGCGTGCCTATGTCAACCGTGAGCCCAATTTGAACATTTGCAGAAAGGAAGTATTCCATCTAAGGATACATACACTCTTAGTTCTAAACACACTCGTCAGTGAGAACACCCTCTAAGTGTTTATATTCCCCGCAGGTCGTCCGCTATCCCAGGTGGTGACGCTGCCCATGTACCAGCAGATGGTCGCGCAGATGGCGAACGGCGAGGGCGTCTGTGTCACGCCCATCGTGCAGGTCAGACTCATCAAGCAGGAGAACGAACATGACTACTTCTAGACGTTATATTACTTACCCTTCCAGTCTCCTATAGCCCATGCGTAGGTGTCTAGTGTACCGTAGTGTACGAGCTATAGCATAGCACAACCTAACCTACATTCTAGTCCGTTATAGCCAATGCATAGGTGCAGGGTTCAATTAAGTACCCAGCACGAACACAGCTTACATTTGCCAGTAGGGACTGTGGCCTAAGATAACCTACCGTTTTAGTGTCTAATGCTAGATGTTAATAAATACGAAGTTCATATTTGAACTACCACTAGACCTCACCTGTATAAGCATCGGTATAAACCAAGGCCGTGCATGGATAAAGTTTATCCAGTAGTGTCTTGTCACATGCATACGGTCACGGCACGGTCGCCTTAGCTGGATAGTCCATTATGTATTATTGGGTATTGAGATTGGATGTGTGCATCGAGTATGTAAGTTATGATTATGACGTATGATTAATAGTGTCATTGTTAAAATAGACTGATAAAGGTTGACGTCAGTCAACTTATGAATGATGAGGAATTCAATTAGATTTGACTAGTCTTAGAGATGTTCAAATAGAGCAGAGGCAATGAAATTGCCTGATATTATTATAGTGTAGTTAGTTCCAAAGATAACGGTACAATTTTATTTTTTTTACAAATATTTCGAAAACTGTGCCATTAAAAGTCTAAATGCCAGTGAGATTTGTGATATTTCTTACTTTTGAGTTCAAAGATCTCTGTGTGCTTGAAACTTAAGTATTTTACTTAGAACATAAGATACAGTTACCTTTATTTTTAGTTTTAGATTATGCAACACAAAAATTGCCAATTTAGGGCAATTTGCCAGTCAAACTTTTTTTCTATTCCGAATTTCAGTTAGATTAAAGAGTATTTTATTGAAACTCGCGCTGAAAGGGTGATAAGTGTTTTTTGCAATTCGTTAATTATATTCCAAAGTATTTTACTTATTTTAGTATTTTAACTACCTACTTATAGTTTATAAAGTGTTATGGCATGCTTAAATTTTTATTTGATGTAGTACAAAATTGAGTGTTGTATTGCTTTGTTATTTTATAATTTACTATACTGTTAACAACTAAATAAATGTCAAAGACTGTTTCTTAACATTGAATAGTCGAGTCACTGCACTGTTTCTTGCGAGATTCAGAAATGCAGTGTACAAAACTTAAAGTATTTATTATAGCTTACTAATGTTGTCCAATTTACATCACACTAGTCACAAAGCTGTTTATTAATAAAATTAAATGTCACTTGGGGTCCTACCTCACCGGGACGCCACGGTGACGTAGCTGGCAGCGACGACCCGGGGCGTCCCGCGGAGAGATAGGGCCTATGAAGTCTACACTTCTAGAAGACAGCCCAGCGTCGAGTTGGTGCGACATTTCAGTATTGAAGCGTCCATCCCACAGCCGCGATTTTGAAACGCGTCTTGTGTCGCGCGATTTGTTGCGATTTTGTTGCGCGATTCCGCTGCGTTTTTGTAATGGCGATTTTTAGACGCCGGGCGCTAAATGCGAAATTGCAGCAGTGTGTAAGCTCGTATGCGTCTTAGTACAAAATGTACGGCAAACAAATATCGCAACAAATCGCGCGACACAAGACGCTCTTCAAGATCGCGGCTGTGGGGTGGAGGCTTAGCCTTAATAATTAGTAAATAAACAGCTTGACGCTTCCTCTGTTATTTTAAGTTCCTTTTGATTTTGAATCATAAATTAGTTATCTGTTAAAGGCTATGTTGTCCGTTATTGTTATTGCCTACCTAGAGTTAACAAGCGCTAGTCCTGCCGAGTGAGTTGTGTTAGTTTGGTAGTACAAATAAATGTGAATGTGTAAGTTTTGTTTCATTTGTTTGCACAATTTTCAGATTGCACTGTGTTGATGTTTTGTTCTGCATGACAGGTGTGTATTATTGCGTTATTTTGTTGCTGTAATTTAACTAAGCTACTATGTGCCCCTTTTGACGCGTTCATTCATTTGTAGTATTGTGCATAGAATAGAGAGTATTTTAGTTACCATTTTCTTATTTTTACTCATTTATGTAAATCGTAGAGTAGAACGTATAGGTACTCAGTTCCTTGCTGGTACCTGGCTTTTAAAGTATTGATAAGTTTTAATTCATAATTGCCTTTGTTTACAAAAAGACATTGGAATCTAGAACCGAGTATTATGATCTCTCGAATTAACTCTGTCTACATGTTCTAACTCGAGTACCTGTGTGTTTGGTTGGTATAGTATAGTTGTGTGTAGGTGGACCAGAACGGCGACACGATCGAGACGATCTCGATGGGCGGCGGCGTCGCGCAGATGATGATGACGACATCGGACACGCAGGTTCTGCAGGTGCTCAGCCTCAAGGACGCTACGGTGCTCACCAAGGCTATGGTATGCTTACTTACTATCAACTCCGCAGTGAGCCGGCCTCGGACAGAATAGATCACCGGTTTCTCCACACCCCGCTGATGCACCGCTTCCATGGGGCTTTTTCTTCATTTCATTTGAACGAATTTGTTATCTACCAGTGAACCATCACACTAAGATTGCGAATGTTTGATTGATAGATAGACAGATAAATCTTTATTTGCATCTTCAGACACACACACACAGACTACAACAATTTTATAGTACACTAATACAAATAAACAATAATAAAAACTGATCGGCCTGAAATATTGCATAGGTAGTTCTAGGCCTTGAATAAAACATACACTTCTTTTTATCCCATAAATCAGTTCCCACGTTTCCGTATTTGAAAATATGATTAAGGGGGTACCTACCCTCAAATTGCTTATTTTCAACTCCGTCGGACCTCCATATCTTCCAAACTACTGAATATTTAACTTTGAAATTTATATATGGTAAAGTTCAGGACTTATTCTATCGATCATATGTTTCGAAAACACGATTCCATAAAATTTTCTCGACAGAAAAAAATCGCAAAGTTACCTCAAATTTTTTACTAAAACCCTAATTTCTCAATAAATACAGATGATACGATCTTGAGATTAAGCATAGTAATTGAGCTAAGTATAAAGAACATTTTATATGTTGCTTTTTTTTCAATTAACTATTCTAATGTTTGTGGGGAGCAAATAACTACTAAAAACTTGATTTTTGGGCTTACGCCGCTTTGCTCTGTCCCGCTCCTGTGAACGCGAAATCCTATGCCTATCCTCTTCACACAATAACGAGGTAGGGTACCGCCTTAAGTTACATTTTATTTCACATTTAAATGTATGTATAATTGTTAGATTATGTTATTTACTAAATCTTGAACCGTCATCAGTGGACCCATTTCATAGAATTATCATTTATGCGTTGTATCGGGTTGGGTCGGCCAATGAATCCGGTAAGATCTCTTAGGAACGCCCGTTTTGAAGTCCGCTCCCCCTTAAATAGTTTCGCTTAGCTTGGGGCTAGATGATGTTGTGTGGATTTCCAACATTAATATTATAAACTAAAGACACTTACAACTGGATGTTTACCATGATTTGAGTTTTGAGCTTTCTAATATTTCGGCACAGTTTCACGCGCCATGATCACGGAAATAACTCACCTAACCACTGAAATAACCATGATGGATTTAAAATTATTATAAACTATTGTAGTTTCTGCCAGTGCCTTCGGAGGCGTTGTTTCTATGGAAACGTTTTATGGTTATTCCTATCCCATGGGACCTGATTTAGGTATGGGATAAAAAGTAGCCTACGTTTTATTTCACTAAGGCTGTGTCCCCAGTAGGCAAACTGTTAGCGGCCACTAAACTGAGACAGTCGGCGCACGTAACGCTGCAAACTGGCGCAAAACTAGCAAACTGTGGACACTCAATATCAAATAATATTTCCTTATTACGGCGTACTAAACCCATACGCCGCAAACTCAGTCGGCCGCTAACAGTTTGCCTACTGGGGACACAGCCTTAGGGTCAATTCACACCGAGACGCGACGATACTCAAAGAGGCCAATGATTTCCCCGCGGTTACGTTTGCACCATTAATTTGCCCCATTAATGGTGCAGGCGTAACTGGTTAGTTATGTTTGCACCATCAATGGTGCAAACGTAACTGGTTAGTTATGTTTGCACCATTGATTGATAGGGAAAAGAAAAAACAGACTGTATAAAACGTTAGTCGAACTGTTTGGATGTTTTTTTCCAAATTGTTATACTGACGGATCGAACGGTTGATATTACATTGCTGGCTTATTGCACTTATCTAAATATTTGCTTCTGATCAAGTGACGGCAGATGCTGGGTGCGGCAAGCTGAAGACAGTATGTCAAAAATGACAGCGAATGTCAAAAGTGACGTGACCCGAGAGCTGGTGAGTATCTGGCACACTGCATCAGCATTGCCCAACAGCGTGGCAATGCAGCCATCGTCTTGGGAACGCTTCCGACTGATCTGGATATGGATCAGTTGAGCTTCCTGTAGACTGTTTGCAACAGGCTTTGATGATCCATTTTTTTATATTGATATATTAGATTATATTACATTAGATTTATATTTGATTATATTGATTATGTAGACTTTGATTATACCTTTCATTTGAGCCTAAACCGAAAGTCTAGCACGATTAGTTTCCAAGATATGGCCATTTCAATTTTGACAGCTGTCATCAAAAATATAGATTTTGATCCTACCTTTCATTTGAGCTGTAAACCGAAAGCCTAGAACGATTAGTTTCCGAGATATGGCCGTTTCAATTTTGACAGCTGTCATCAAAAATGTAGATTTTGATCATACCTTTCATTTCCTATATTTTTTTGGAAATTTTTGTCAATTTTGACATTCGCTGTCACTTCTAACAAGCGCTGTTATTTTCAACATTTCTGTAATTTGCTGTCACTTTGACTTTTGCTGTCACTTTTGACTTTTGCTGTCACTTTTGACTTTGCCGTCACTTTTGACATTCGCTGTCACTTTTGACTTTGCTGTCACTTTTGACATTTCCTGTTGTTTCATCATTTTTGGTCATCATCAACCTATATTAGTCCACAGCTGGACATAGGCCTCCCCTAGTGTGCGCCATAACGCCCTGTCTTCAGCTTGCCGCATCCAGCATCTGCCGTCACATGATCAGAAGCAAATATTTAGATAAGTAAAATAAGCCAGCAATGTATTATCAACACCGAACTATCGAACTACTGGTAGGACTAGATGGAAGAAAGGTTAAAATGTACCTACATAAACCTTGGACATACTGTTACATTTCTGGAGAACATTCTATTCAAAAAACCCATGTCAAAAACAAACGCTAAACAATTTTTTTTATTGATTTTATCTACGGCGAGTAAAGCAAGGTTTAGTAGTTGTATCAATTTGAATGGTGCAAACATAACTAACCAGTTACGCCTGCACCATTAATGGGGCAAATCAATGGTGCAAACGTAACCGCGGGATGATTTCGCGCTACGCCGCGCGTCGTCGCGAGACGCATCGCAACGTCGCGAGGCGCATCTTAAAATCGTAGCAAGACGACGCCTCGCTGCGCAGCGAGATGCCGCGAGGCGCAGCGGAACGTATCTACTAGCCGCGGGCGCCGCGCGGCGGTGTGATGTCTTCTTTTTAATTTTATTTTTGTAAACTTCTTCCTCTTCATCTTCTGCAAGAAGTCCGATTATAACAAGATCCCAGTCTATCATTATATTTTCAATCGAGCACTCGACCGAACTGCATCAATTCTAAACGAAGTCTGAACGGAAATAGTAGAGAAGTCGCCACAGCGGCCTCAGGCTGCGCCTCGCGGCGTCGCGCGGCACCGTGAGACGCAGCACCGCTCTTGCACGCCGCGCGTACCGGCGATGCACCGCTGCGTCACGATACGTCGCGCTACGCCGCGAGGCACCTCGAGGCGCAGTGCTGCGTGGTGCAACGTAATCTGAATTCTCACAATGTAATGTGTATCTTTTCGTGTAGTGAATAAAGTATATTCTGAGTCGCTCTATGAAAAATGTGCGCGCAGCGTCGCGCCGCGTCGCGTCTCGGTGTGAACTGACCCTAAAACTACCTGTATGCAAAATTTCAGCCCGATCCGTTCAGTAGTTTTGGCGTAAAGAGGTAACAAACATCCATATATCTAAAACATCCAAACTTTCGCATTTATAATATTAGAGTGATAATACTTAGTATTTGTGGTAATCCCCATAAATTCGGGACTTGATTAGTAAGTTCGGCTTTGATTGGTAAATTATTAATCGATAAAGACCAATTTTGATAAGAAATGAGCACGCTATCTAGCTTTCTCTCTACTAGAACGGCATCAGTGTTGGTACCAGTTTTGTAAAATTATAATCCGTTCCTTTCAGAGTGTAAAATCGGAGCGTGAATCAGTGGTAACGGAGTCCTAGCTGCCGGCCTTGTCGCCGCCGCCGCTCGTGCGCCGATCCTAGCGCTCGGCCGCGGGGCGGTGCGTCCACGGCCGCAGGACCAAGGACTCCCTCAAGCATCGCCCCGGACGACGACAAGCCAGCTGATTATACAAGTGTCAAAGTGACCGGAACCCTCTCGTGTGTGTAGATACTTCTCTTGCCATTCTCTTTCGAACCATCGACGTTTCGAATTATTCCCTACGGTAATCCTCCATAACAATAATTTTGGGCACATAATAGCAGCGAAACCAGGTAAACGTAAACTGTAACATGTTTAGTCGAATGTTTCTAATAAAAAGAAAATATGAACGGCAATATGTTACGAGTTTAGCTGTGGTTTGGTTCAGATTATGTACAGAAAAAAAAAATCGATGCCTAAAATACGACTTGTCTTGCATATGGAATGTTAGTTCTAATTTAAGGCCTCATAGAAGTTATTGAAGGAAAGTTACGTGTATTTCAGGTATTTGGTAGTTTTTAGAAACCTACCAATGATGTTGTTTATGTAAGTTGTCCTCTATTTAGTATATTGTATCTGGACTTAGTACATAAATGGTAGGTGGGAATAGTCCTAAATTGAATTAAACTAGTCAACTCCTAATCTCTAGTCGAATCGAAAGTGAAGCAGTGGCGGTGAACACTTGACTGGGTTTATACAGAACCGTTTTGAGTGAGTATTTTAGTACTGGCGAAATTAAGATGCCATAATATGGGTATACATTATTTGTAACGATTATTAATTTAATGAAAGACTTTATTTATATGACTATTTCTATTTTGTTTATTGGATGAGGGCGCGAGGATTTTTTGTGCAATACCTACGTTTTTTTCGTACGGAATTTCCTAGTACTATACAGAAAGTTGCTGATGTGTTGTCGCGATATTGTAGAAGTATGAGGAAATATTCATTTCTAACTTATTTACTTAAACATTCCTTTAATATAATTTAAGACGTGTTTGTTGAACTGTTTTGTTAATTTATTATTTACCTTACTAATTAATTTATATTTGACTGTTAGTTACTTGCCTATTTATTTTATGTCCTTTATAGTCGTGAAAACATAATTCTAGTCTTAAATAACTTAAATTTAGGTATTTAAATTATTCATATTAGGAATGTACTTTTGTATTAACATAAGTTTTGTAAAATATACCTAGCTAAAATTTAAAAACTAATTATCTAGTCCATGTTGTAAGTTCGTTATTACGAAGAAAATATTTAAGTCCTACTTCAGAGTTAATGTTTCAATAGTGTCATAGTTCGTATATCTTAAACTACTAGATGTTTGAACTCTAGTCATAATTCATTGTTATTAGATTTGAAGCTTTTATACAGCCCTTGCTCAGTTGCTAGTGTGGGTTTTTATATCTCAATAGCTGCAATGTTAACTAAGTTAACGTTAACACCAATATGTATAGAACAATAACTGTCAAAATAAACCACAAAATAAATATTCTACCTTCCGAATGCAAATCACAAAATGAAACTCCACTTCCCAGACACCACCAAAGCCCAAAGCATAGTTTCTAGAATGTTTAGTTAAACCAAAGATATGTTTTTTAAATATCAGCAAAATGTCTTCATTCGTACTTGAGCCAGTGCAATTTTCTGGCCAGCCCATGATGATTAAACTGTATATTTATATATCAAATTAATAGAAAAATTAACCAATTTTTAACTTATTATTTTTTTATGTAAGCTATATATTTTATTTTGTTTTTTTTATTTTTGTTTATCCTATCTACCAAAGAATTGTTTTTTTTTTTTAAACTAATTGAATGTCGTGAATTATTAAGCGATTGAAGCACAATTATGTTTGTTAAGTACATTTTGGAGTAAAACTGTAAATAAATGGTATGACTGTGTGCATTACAATCATTAAAGTATTTACGTAAAAAATATACATAGTTTTTATTCCTGAGACCCTAAGATAAATACTAAATAGATTAGAGTACCTTCGAAAGTTGATAAATGTGGGAAGGTAAGTTAGTGTAGACTTATGTGCAACAGCTAATTATTATAGTTGATACTTAACACGTTAACTGTCCAGCCAAATTTCCGAAATTAGCTTTCAAGTCCAATTTACTTTTTCATTCCTATGTACTGAGGTACTTGCCTTCATGCCACCTTAGGTCCATAAATGCTGTAAAAAGAGGGAGGTCACCCTGTAACCCCCATTTTCAGAATGACTCACATATATGTCACGAACGTACAAGCTAACAATTCAGTGACCCACTCGTATGTCATGGACGTACAAGGTAAAAATTATAAAAAAAATTGCTTTATCTATGAGTCTACACCTACATCCAGGAGAAGAAGTTCAGCTACCGTCCAGTTCCACAAATTGATAAAATTCGAAAGGCAGCTGAACGGCAAAATCTATAGAAAGAGGTGCGCTAGTTGTTACAAAAAACTGAAAGAAGGTTGTTCAGTTGCTGATGCACGTATAAAATCGAAAAAGACTGACACACTATGCCAATTCTGCAAAAAACCACTGTGTCTTGCATGTTTTAATGAAACTCATTAGAATAATATATGTCTTAATTGGTTATTTTTAAGTTCAATGTTCAAAGTTATGTAAATTCTAAATATAAAAAAAATCGATTGCTCATTGGATTTTTATTTTACCTATTCAATCACTCATACGTCTAGGTACAATACTAGTCAGTTTCTGTTACGTCCACGAAGTAAGAGCCCACTATGTTTGAAGTGAGCTGTGACTCACATGTGTGGCACGGACGTCTCGTTCGAACCCAAAATGACCCACATGTGGGTCATGAACAGTTAACGTGTTAAAGTAAAAAATCAGCTGATCGGAATGTCACAGAGTGAAAGTTGTTTGCCAGTGCTGCATCTCCTTTCCTGCAGTCACTTTTAAACGAAGTCACATTATAATATGTGACCAAGTTAATATGTGACAAATTTATTGCCAATGATGCACATATTCTTGCATCCTCTTGAAAAAGCCCATGGTTTCCATAACAGTAAACGAACATGAACTGTTTCAAAGATGGCTGGAAGGAACAGAGTAAAAAAAAAATACATGGTTATACACATTTAGTATGTATTAATAAAATATAATTAAACTGAACAGCATGTCTATTTTGGTGGCCGAAAATAATACATCACGTAAAACAAGGTCTACAACAAAACTATACAAATTTTCTAACTTAGCAGCTTCTGGCCTTACATCTCATACACATTCTCTAAGGCTAACTCAGGCTTGTCATAGCCAAGTTCCTCCGGTGTATCAATACCAAGCTCTGCCAGTGTGGGTTTGATTTCTTGAATGATGTATGGGTAGATTTCGCCAACTTTGGGGCCACATTTGTCTTTACAGGCCTCAAGGAACCTGACGGCGAGGGCATAGTCATTCACCCTTCGGCATGCGTGCATGGCTGCCTTGATGATCCTTGGGTCAGGAACCAAATCCATACCACACAAGTCATTCATCCCCTTGCGGATTTCCCAGCCATCAATATCTTTACGGTTGAAGAAAGCTTCATACCTGAAATGAATAATCTATTGGCACAAAAGATTGTAGATCTATTCATTATTTATGTAACACTTTTCTATTTGTGTTATTAATCAGTCCTATTGGAACCTGATAATAATTTAAAGTTTGTGCTTGGATATTGAACAACAACTTCACTGAACTACTGCGCTGCTCATCAGCTGTTATCTATGCTAACATGAAAGGTTATTTCTTAGCGATTGCATGTGTGTATGCTTTTCAGGCATGTAGAAACTGTTTGTGCAGTTATTTAGGATGTGTATTTACCTAACGAAAGAAGAAAATGATCTTAACCGGCAGGATTGGAACAATTTTCAGTTACATAACGTCACAGATCCTAACAAGTGCGGCTCACCTGCAGTCAAATTCTTCATCAGACTCGGCGGGGCCGCCATGGGATCTGCGCACCGAGATGGCACTAATTCTAGTAGCAGGCACCACGGACTTTTTTAGCACCGTGAGAAGGGCACTAGAGGCTGATTTCAGCATTTTCAAGGGATTTTCGAAATCTTTCTTGACAGGGAAAACAAATGGCTGCTGAAAAGAGCAATCAATCGGATCGGATCAATCAAAGACAAGCAGTGCTGCCAGCTGCCAAGTCGGTCGGTTTCGGGTTTTTGGGCTATATCAATCAAGCTTAAAAAAATTAAACTGGCCACAAGCGAGTCGCCTTGCACACGAAGGGTTCCGTAACAGCGTACAAAACTTTATCGCAAAAGAAAGAAAATAAGACTAGGACCTTCAAAAATTTGGTTCTTTAATTCGGCCTCCTGCAATACAGGTTTTGAACCTAGTGCGGGTACCCCCAGTATACCGTATAAAGCAGGTTTTTATTGGTAAATAAATGAAGACGCAGAACAATATAATCATCAAGGTGTGTATTTTAAATGCATTCAGAAGCATAAAAGCAAAACTTAGAAAGTGCGCTGAATTTTTATCATGTTATGTATAGTTTTAAGTTTGTGTGTATATTAATAATATTGTTTAGATTTTTATGAGCTGAAATAAATGAATAATAATGTTAATTAATCACGACTATGACCCTAGCAGTCAAGCTACCACCATATAAAATATTTATTTTATGTTATGTAAATGTAACCTTTACTTAGTTGGAAAGGGTAATAACTGAATAACTTTTTAAAAGAAAAATTAATTTAATGTGACCTTGTTTATTTATAAATGAATTTAGAAGTTGTCGCGATGTATAACTTGGAATGCTTGTTAGGTACTTTTATTTATAAGTGAATTCATAATTTGAATAAGTAGGTATGCCTTAATTGAAAAATTCAGCACAACCACAAACAAAAAAAATATAACTAGGTATTAAATGGCGATATATGACGATTTTCAAAAAATCATATAATAATCATAACTTAGCAACTTATTTATTTATTTAATAAAAGGGCATCCAACATGAGTTCACACAACGCAAGTTAATAACATTATTGTATGGTTCTTAAATCTATGTGACTCTATAATATAGGACGCCTCAGCGTGCACAGTAACAGAATATCAACAAGTACAATAACAATGTTCTTTTTTAACTGGACGGACAAAGTAGCTACAAAAATTAAAGGAAAAATAATATATAAAAGGCAAGACAATATTGAGCAAATGCTTCAGATTTAAAATTAAATTACATTAAATAGTTGTTATACAATATGAAAATAACAAAATCTACAATTTACGATGAGATCTTTATATTATAAGTATTTACACTTGTCGTTTAAAAGGAAAAAAAAATATGTATATATACATATAGTTTTTATATATTTATACAATAACAATGAGATCAACCTTATAATACAACCGTGACACTTAAGACATTGATTCTACTGGAAAAATGAAGCCTAGACTTCTCCAACTCCCCAAAAATTATGCCGGTCGCAATACCAAATACCCTGCATATGGGGCTACACAAGAAAAAGGACTAGATTTAACACAGTAGGGGCTAAGTTGGCAGGACTGAAGACAAGCAAGTTTGACAGTAATTGCACTTTGGCATGAATCTTTGGTTCATTATCTGTCAAACATTCAATGTTGCCATTTCAGGCAGTAGTAGTGATGTGCTAGCTTTTATTCTAGCAACCAACTCGACTGCATTTGAACCTTTGTTCTATGCGATCTTCTGAGCTCGGCAAAAGGCTCTCCACCACATTTGCGTTTTTATCGGTCAATAATATCCCGTGCGTTATCTGTTTCACTTACTACATTTTGTATAAGGATGGCCACGAAGTTATACACTGCTATATTAATAACGACACTATAGAAGTACGGCGAATCGGGACGTATTGCGATATTATCAACGGATAAAAACGCACCTGTGGGGGGGGAGCCTTTAGCAGAGTTGCAAGTATTTGAGGTTGTCGCTCACGCAGATCGAGCGCACCTCTATGTGCTTTCACTGTATGTTATTCAAATATGGCTTCCAATCCGTTATTTTTTACAATAACTGTAGGTGGAATACTCACTCGCTTGCAGTGGTAACTTCAAAATAAAGGCCGATTTTACTCTTCAATAAGTAGGTACAGACAGTAGCGAGTTAACTTGCGCTATTGGCGAGTTAAGCTGATAATGTTTGAACGACAAAAGCGAGCTAGGTAGTAAGCTGTTGATTAAGTTACGTTGAATAGATAGCGAGCCTATTTTCCGGCTAGTCTAAGTGCGAAGCAGAGGTGCGAAGTAGCCCCCTCTCGCGTCTTCCGCACCCCGCTAACTTAACTCGGCCAGTTAAGTTAGCGGGGTGCGGAAGAAGGTAGACGGGCGACGCGAGTTTAGTACAGTCCACAGAGTACATTAGTACAGTCCATTATGTTTGCACACACAGCGGCCGCGTACTCTTGTTTTTAGTGTAAAAATGAAGTGGTCTGATACCTTTGCATTTGTACAAGAATATCTTAAACATGGTCTACTCATTTCTATGAATATTTCATTTTCAAAATTGTGTACAAGTATAGACACTATTTCTCTTTTTAGGTACATTATTATATATATTATGCACGTAAATTTTTGTTAAACAATTTAAGGTTTTCTGGATTAAAACAACTTTTTCGAAGTCGAGTAACGACTTCGAAAAAGCTTCAAAACAACCGCTAACGCAGTCGCGTAGACTAGTCGGTCTTCTTCTCGGAACCGCAACTTATGACTACTGGACTAAACCCCGTTTGGACGCTACTTCCTACATATCTGACTAATTTCTTAACTCGCTACTGTACTTATTGAAGTGTAAATTTGCCTTTATAGTTGTGCTGTGCACGGCATCTACCCAAGCAATCCTTTACCCAAGTAAAGGCAGCCCATAGTCAAAGGATAATTTAAGAACCACTTTTGTGATAATAAGTACTTTATTTATCTATGTGGTCTGCTAACAGGAGAACATTATTAGAGTGCTTACTGCCAACAATTAGGAGTCATTTATGCCTTTTAATAGAAAACAAGTTACACTTAAACAATAGTACAATATTTTGTGTAAATTATATTTATCTAGGTGTAGATAAGGCTAGGTGGTCCCTCTTATAGTTTCTTTCTGCGCTTCTTCTTGTGTGCAGTGATGCTTTCTTGGCCACTATCTTCGCCAGAGCTGTCAGAGGAGCTGTCACTGTCACTACTGGAAGAGCTGCTATTGGACGAGCTGTCAGAGGCAACCCCTGTGCCTTGGTTCAAATCCATACCACTTGCCACTTTATACAGGTCAGGTTCATTAGCCTCGAGAACCTTAAGCCATTTCTTGGACAGCTTGGGGCGGCCTCTTACTGTCTTGTGCCAGACCACTGGGAAATTGGTACGGCTGCAGAAGTTCTGAGTAACAGCCACAGTGTCGTCAAGGTTCAGGACCACATGCCACCAGCCTCCGGGCACAAACACTGTCTCCCCGGGCTTTTGTAGTATCTCAACCTAAAAAACAAATAAATACTAATTATTGCAAGCCAAGCAAGCGAAGTATTCGTACTCTGCTTCAAGTCTGGTAGAATTTGATTTTGTTTATCAGTTTGTTGATCCTCCACTAGAGGTTGTATTTTACAACAAATCTAGATGAAACTTGGTAAAAACAAAAACTCTTTATTTCCGTAAATACAATAAATGTACACTTAGAAAAGGTCAAATTATAAAACTAAACACTGACACGGAAATAAAGTGATCTTTTTGATTTCTTTATTTTGTGGTTGGGGATTTTCAATAAGGTTTATATTTTAAAGGCGACTTTATATTAGTTTCATAAAAATTTGGTGAAGATGGTGAAGTCTGATGAGAATCTTCAGGATGAGGAGCGGAATAGCTCTTCAAAGTGAGTTTGTGCTCAGATCTACTAGACTAGTTTATAGCAAATAATGAGATCATGTTTTTTATGCAGACAAATACATACTGGCTTATACTCTTTGGGCCATGAATCTAGCTGGGTCTTTGGATAGATAAGTTTGAACCAGGTGATTGCTTCGTCCCGTTGCTTCCCACCAATAGCACCCGTCACTTTGATCAGTTCTCTTGGAGTTTGTGTGGGGAATAAGCACCATCTTTTGTGGCCAAAAACCAAGGCATTCCAAGCACTTGTACCTAGAGGATCAATATGGATCCCTGTACCGGAACGTTGAGGCCCCATCACAAACCAGCGGTAGGGCGGCCTCCTCTCCTCTCCGCAATATTTGAACAAATCATCTCTGAAGTACAATGGAGCTGCATAATCTTCCAGAAGTTTCTTTCTCCTCAGGTGCTCACCAAAACTACTATCAAAAATATAAAGCGGACTATCATCAGTCGTTGTCCTGCTGTATTCTACGTAATACTTCATTTTCATCTTAACGCTATATCCCTCATTGTCTTCACCACACTTGAATTTTTGGTTTCTATATTTTTTGGCAAGTCTGTCTGCTGTCCATTTGTAATTAGCCTTCCAGTTGGTTTGGACATTTGTGATGACAACTGGTTTGTATATTTTCTCATACTTATCAATGAACTCCTGGGGAGTCACGTCAGTTTCGCTGATCCTGTCAACATTGTCATTACATTTAAGAAACTCTTCAAAGTTGTTAGCATACTTCAAGGCTGTCCATTGATATTTATCTGCTAACTCTGAAATGACAAGCAAAAGTCAATTGATTTATAGATATGTAATCATTGATTAATAATTAAGTAAAATGTTATCTAAAAAGATTGTCAACCCCTTTGTTTGAAACTATTGTTACACATATTATAAGTAGTAAGACAAGGTTGTAGGACATTTAAATTGCATACAAAAAAAAAAAAGTGAAATAAATCTAAATTAACAAGAGTCAACCAGACACAGACAACACCTGAATGTGATCACATCATCTCATTAAAATAATAATACTGGACAATTCACACAGCATTATCTAGCTCCAAGCTAAGCAGAGCTTGTGTTATGGGTACTAAATAACTGTTATACTTATATACACTACATAGATAGATTTATTTTATACATAGAAAAACATCCAGAACATCCAATAAACATTTCTGAAGTACCTACATATTTTTCAGTATAATCTACAGAATTCATAATGTTGGGAATGACTCCTTGAAAATTGATGGTAGGTATAAAGCTATTGTTTAAGGCATGCATGGATGGACTATTGTCTAAGCTGTAAGAAGTTAAGGTAAGGCCGTGCCTGTGACCTACTTTCTAGTACCATTTTTAGAAAATAATAAATTGTTTAGCTTATAGCATGTGAGGAGAAGTAGTGACATTCTATTAGTTCAACGAAAGAAAGTGTAGGATGATATGAAATTAAAGGAATAGGTGCTTCATCTGATATGAATAATGGTGAAAATAGGTTGGCATATTTTTTGAAGGTGGAACGAAAGGATAGTTTAAACTATAACAACAAGGAAGTGTTTATCCTAGCCATTTATGCACTAGAAGGTTGCGGAAAAGGGAATAAAAATTAGGTTATATCGAGCGAACATTCTTGTGTAGGTACCATCGAAGGGTATGCTAAGGTGTATGTACGTACATACCGGGGCGAGCTTTCCTTTTAACTTCTTTTATACGTTTCTTAGTTTTGTGAGAAAGTTTGGGCTCACTGTCCATTCTAATAAAAACCGAGTAGGTCTTGGTGAGACACACGAAACTAAAATTACCTAGGTTTCGCAAAAATGTAAAAAAACAGCAAGAGGGATTGAGTTGAATGATGGTGTGACTCAGTGTTGCCAACTCGGATTTTGAAAAAGGCGTAGACCACATTAGAAAACGTGGAATTAGTAAAATTTGCGTATGTAAAGTTTATAAAAACATCTACGAACTTTTTTTCCGAGTGAAATGAATAGGGTAAGGTGGGTAAAACTGAACAAAATGAGTGTTTTGTTATACAATTTATTCATTTTCAGGCAAATTAAATTTATACATAAATTTATTAAAAAATTTAATATGTTCTTGTGAAGGTTCGCGGTTTTTTTTAAGCCACTTTTCGTGAAAAGTAAGCCTGTTAGCGTTTCAGTAGAAAGTCTATTTTTGATATTAGTTTTCATCAAATTGATCGCAGAAAACAGCCGCTCGACATTGGCACTGCTATGTGGCAATGTTAACAAATTTTGTGCAAATAAGGCCAATAAACATTTGAGACGAATCGCTTTTTTTTATTTTTGAAATATGACGCCGAAAATCGTCTGCTTTAATTTTCTCTTCCTCTTGAAATGGAAGATTTGTATTTCTTAGAGATTTGTATTCCGTCAGATCTGTTGGACATAATCCTGAAAATAAAGATAGTTAAATGTTTTTTTTTTTTAGTTTTCCACAAATTTATTCACAAAGAAAATTATACTAGTATTTACAATTGAAACAATTGAGCTAACTGACGACTGTTGCAAACAGTCTACAGCTCAACTGATCCATATTAACACCAGTCGGAAGCGTCCCCAAGACGCTGGCTGCATTGCCACGCTGTATGGCAATGCTGATACGCTGTGCCAGATATTCACCAGCCATCGGGTCACGCGTTGCTTCGACCAGACGCTCAGATAGTTTTTTGAAAACCCGAAGAGCCTCGGTACCCCACGGACCTAGGGTCTCGACTCCAAGGGGAGCAAATGTGTAGGCTCTGTCGAGACCTGCATACTTGCGCCTCTTGAGATCTTCAGCCAAATCTGCCGCCGCACCCGCCCTCACGGATGTCCTCGGAAGATGGGAAGGCGCAAGTGTGTCGACGCATGAAAAATATTAAATCTTGTTTAGTCTAGTTATATTGAAGTTTTAGGATATTTTAGTTTTAGTTTTATCGTTTACTTAGTAATTTATAAAACGGAACGTCCACTTACTTTTTTTTTTGCGAATCAAAATCAAAATCAAAAACTCTTTATTTCCATAAATGTACACTTAGAAAAGGTCAAATCATAAAACTAAGCACTGACACGGAAATAAAGTGATATTTTTTGATTTCTGTCGCTTCGGTATGTAGACTAAAGTAAAGAAGCGACGAAGAAACCTTTAGCCTGTTAGTTGTTATTTTTCGAGTTGGAGCAAAACCCGTCCCAAGCTTTTTTATCCTCTAGATAATCTGATATTTTATAGTAAGCCTTTTTGCACAGCAAGGTTTTGACAATTTGTTTGAATTTATTTACTGATAATTTTTGCAACTCACTAGGAGCTTGTTGTAGAAGCGTATACATTGCCCTTAAAAAGATACATTAATTTTGTGTAGCCTAGTTGTGGGCACAGCGATCTTATGTTTGTTTCTGGTATTCAAATTATGTTTATCGCTATTTTTAGGGAACCGATTTATATTTTTATGAGTGTACAATAAGTTTTCATAAATATATTGACATGGTACTGTCATTATGTTTATTTCTTTGAATTTATCACGCAGGGATTCTCTGGGACCCATATTATAGATTGCACGAACAGCCCTCTTCTGCAGCACAAATACGGTGTTAATATCTGCAGCATTCCCCCACAGCAGTATACCATAAGACATAATACTATGGAAGTAGCTGAAATAAACAAGTCTAGATGTGTCCACGTCTGTAAGATGACGGATTTTTTTGACTGCATATGCTGCAGAACTAAGTCTCTTCGATAGCTTATCTATGTGTGGGCCCCATTGAAGTTTATTATCTAAGGTGATTCCTAAGAATACGGTGCTTTCTACTATTTCTAAAGTTTCTCCTTTAACGTTTACATCAGCCTTCACTTGTTTAACATTAGGTAGAATAAATCTAATACATTTTGTTTTGGTTTCATTTAACAAAAGATTATTGACACTAAACCAATGAACTACTTTTGAGATTGCACTATTCACATCGTCGAAATTTGTGTTTTGTCGTTTCATTTTAAAAATTAATGAAGTATCATCAGCAAACAATACAATCTCGTGATTATTCTTGACAAGATGAGGCAGGTCGTTAATATAAACTAAGAATAGGAAAGGACCGAGGATAGAACCCTGTGGTACACCCATTGTAACTACAGACCCCGAAGACCGTTTCCCATTAATGTCAACTCTTTGTATCCTATCACTCAAATAAGATGTAAGAAGATCCAAAGAGGTGTTTCTTATTCCATAGTGATGTAGTTTCCTGATTAATGTTTCATGGTGTACGCAATCGAACGCTTTTGACAAGTCGCAAAAAACGCCTAAAGCGTCTTGCGACTTCTCCCAAGCATCAAAAATATGCGATACTAACTCTACACCAGCATCAGTAGTTGACCTGCCGCGAGTAAACCCAAATTGCTTACAATGCAGCAGGTCATTGCCATTGAAATGCCTAAGCAATTGATGTAGAATAAGTTTTTCAAAAACTTTGCTGAATGTTGGCAGTACTGATATTGGTCTAAAGTTAGTGGGGTCAGACCTACTATCCGATTTAAACAGTGGGATTATTTTACTACATTTCATTAGATCAGGAAATACGCCACAATCAATAGATTCATTAAATATAAAAGCTAGATCTGTTGCAATGGTATCAATCAATGGTTTAATAATTGTAACGGAAATGCCCCAGAGATCTGCAGTTTTCTTTATATTTAAAAGTTAAAAGGCTTTTTTAATATCTTTTTCATCAACATGGGTTGAACATCAACATGGTTGGGAATGAAAGGAAAATTATGCCCATTCAGCATAATGAATGTTATTTTACAAAATTGTACAATTTTATAGAAAATACGTAGATTCTGGGACTGAAGTTCGTAGGTTTGCAGGAAAGGCCTAAAGTACGTAGATCTACGTAAAAAAAAATTGGTTGCCTGTAAAGTCGGTATACGGGCGAAAGTTTTACGTGACAACGACCGTAACGCAGTTTCTTGAAGTGAGCGGAGCGTAACGCAGTTTCTTGAAGTGTCACCCGGCAAACCAATTTATAAGACGTTGTCACGTCAAAAGACGTAGAGTTGGCAACGCTGGTGTGACTTTTTTTCTTTCATCGGATGTGACAAACGTTGTGTTTGACAGTGTTTGCCAACTACATTTGCACTGTACCATTAAATTTTTTTGACGTGACAACGTCTTATAAATTGGTTTGCCGGGTGACACTTCAAGAAACTGCGTTACGCTCCGCGTTGGTTTGCCGGGTGACACTTCAAGAAACTGCGTTACGCTCCGCGTGAGCGGAGCGTAACGCAGTTTCTTCAGTTACCACTCAAAGTCGTTGTCACGTAAAACTTTCGCCCGTATACCGACTTTACAGGCAACCAATTTTTTCTCTCATTACTTTACCATGAGTATGACAGATTTGAAAGGTGGTGACTATTATGAACTAGAGAAAATTTAAAGGCACCCGATATATAGAGTGAGGCGTAAAGATTGGTCAATACTTCACCTACGGGTAGGGGGTGCCCAACGGATGTTATCAAATAGGATACAATTACAACATGCAAGTAATGTAAGTAGGTAGGTACCTGTTAAAATTTCACTTTTTAAAGCCTTCTGCCAGTACTTCTACACTAGTAGCTTATGGGTTAAGTACAAGCAAAAATCAAAATCAAAAACTCTTTATTTCCATATATACAATAAATGTACACTTAGAAAAGGTCAAATTATAAAACTAAACACTGACACGGAAATAAAGTGATATTTTTTGATTTCTGTCTAAAAGGCCCTTAGTTTAGTTTTAGTATATAGCATTCACTACTTAGCCTCGATGCGGTGCGACCCGCAGGGGTGCGCCACCGCGGCGCCGCACAGTGGTTCGAATGTATGGAAAGGGTCGGACATAGGCATGATAATTTTTTTTTTTGTCGAAATATGAAAATTGGATGATGCTATCGTGTTCTACTTATAATTCTCTACTAATGTCTTTCTAACCATTTTTGCTGTAAGTGCAACGTTTACTGAATAAATTGAGAAAACGTTGTTTTTTTTTTCATTGTTTTGTATGGAATCGAATATTAGAAAATTCTTCATAAAATTCTTCAATAAAATACTTCTACAGGTCTTAGTCCTAGCCCTCGTAAACCTTTTGAACACCTCAGTAATCGTCAGAAAAGAAGACGTACTGAAGAACTTCGTGCATCCTCTAGCACTGATGAAATAGTGTTTTCAACTGAAAGTGTTCTTCGCGCTTCAGGAAAAAATCTAGAAGCCGATATAATGAAATATTTAATGGAAAATCCAAATGAAGTATCAAAAAAAATTGGTTGCCTGTAAAGTCGGTATACGGGCGAAAGTTTTACGTGACAACGACTTTGAGTTCCTTTCACTTTTTATGTCTGTCTCTCTCGCTCTTAGGCGGGCTAACCATGCCCGAGTGGAAGGGACGCGTGCCTCTCACTCGCTCTCATTGTGAGCGCATAACGTGAGCGGAGCGTAACGCAGTTTCTTGAAGTGTCACCCGGCAAACCAATTTTAAGACTTTGTCACGTCAAAATCAAATCTTTCATTGATGGAAATATCTCCTCTATTCAAGAAATATCGCCATTAAAGGCGCTGTCACTATACGTCTCAATGAATTTGTCCAAATGGCGCTACAAAATACTAAGAGATTTTAATACCAAAGAAGGAGTCTCTCAATACCCTAGCTACTACGTGATAGCCAAAGAAAAATCACTTTGTTATCCACCTAAAGAAGATGTTATGATCACTGAAACCTCTGCCAAAATCAAAATACAAGGCTTATTAGATTAGACTACAAAACGACTTATGAAAACTATATCACAGTCACAACCTATTCTGGGTAAGCCGAACCTCGTTTTGGTGAACAAGTGGGGATTCGATGGATCTTCCAGTCAGAGCACTTATCATCAAAGAACAAGCACAGGTGAAAAGGACTCGTCCACTGCATTTATGGCAAGTTTAGTGCCTTTAAGGCTCATAACGGAAAATGGAGAGATATTTTGGGAGAACGAGCGACCATCTTCAACATCTCTTTGTCGACCTATTATGTTTAGGTTTATGAAAGAAACTGAATTTAATGTGAAAAGGGAGAATGCTGATATGGAATCTGAAATTGCACAACTAAATGCTACCACTACTGAAAATGCAAGTGTTACACATAAGTTATTATTGACGATGATAGATGGAAAAATTCATTCCTATATATCGGATACATCAGCAGCTGTGTGTGATTTATGCAAAGCACGTCCATCTGAAATGAACGATCTTGAGAATGTATGGAGCAAACCCGTGGAAGAGGAGATGTATAGGTACGGTTTGAGTTCACTTCATTCATGGATTCGGTCTATGGAATGTATGCTGCATATTGCATATAAGCTAGAAATAAAATTGTGGCAAGCGAAAGGAAATGAAGCTAAGACAAAAGTAAATGAAAGGAAAAACAGGATCCAAGAGGCATTTAGGAAAGAAACTGGGCTGTTATTAGATGTTGTCAAACAAGGTAGTGGTACAACCAATATCGGAAACTCTGCTAGACGTTTTTTCGAAAATCCTGACAAGTCTGCAGAATTAACAGGTTTAGATGTAAACATTTTAACAAAAATTTGTGTCATTTTACAATGTGTCTCTTCCGGAGAGAAAATTAACATAGCAAAGTTTCGTGACTATTGCAATGATACTGCTAAGCTTTACGTGGAATAAAACTTTTAAATCCATCATGGTTATTAACACTAAAGTCATTAACAACGGGATATTTACCATGATTTGAGTTTTGAGCTTTCCAATATTTCGGCACAGTTTCATGCGCCATGATCACGGAATAACTGACGGCACTGCGAGTGAGTTGTTATTGGCAGATATATCTATCTACCCTCATTTTTTGTCTTTTGCTACGAACGTTACTACTACCACCGGCTTCATTATCGAACGCAACTCGATCACGACACACAACACTAACGGTATCAGAACGCGGCCCGGTTGGTACATCACTTCTTCGGTTTTTGCACATTCTCACAACAGGATTCCAGGTTCCGGATAATTGGAAACCTTCTTCTCGGTTGAAGTTCCTGTGTTTGGTAATCTCAATGGCTTCTTGTACCAATCTTGGTATGTAATGTCGCTCTGTTGAGATTACTTGTGGATTGTGTAATTCAATCCAGTGGTTTGAACCAGACTCGAGAAGATGCTCCGCTATGGCAGACTTCTCTGTTGCCAGATTTTTTACCGCCCGTATGTGCTCCTTGACTCTGCAGGCAATAGTGCGCTTCGTTTGGCCTATATAGGAGCTTCCACAGCTGCAGTCAATCTTATACACTCCTGGTTTCTCAAGTGGGAACGTGTCTTTAGGCGTGCGCAGGTAGTGTGTCATCTTTTTCAACGGCGTGAAGATGGTTTTGAGGGAGGATTTTTGCAGAGCATCTTCTCGAGTCTGGTTCAAACCACTGGATTGAATTACACAATCCACAAGTAATCTCAACAGAGCGACATTACATACCAAGATTGGTACAAGAAGCCATTGAGATTACCAAACACAGGAACTTCAACCGAGAAGAAGGTTTCCAATTATCCGGAACCTGGAATCCTGTTGTGAGAATGTGCAAAAACCGAAGAAGTGATGTACCAACCGGGCCGCGTTCTGATACCGTTAGTGTTGTGTGTCGTGATCGAGTTGCGTTCGATAATGAAGCCGGTGGTAGTAGTAACGTTCGTAGCAAAAGACAAAAAATGAGGGTAGATAGATATATCTGCCAATAACAACTCACTCGCAGTGCCGTCAGTTATTCCGTGATCATGGCGCATGAAACTGTGCCGAAATATTGGAAAGCTCAAAACTCAAATCATGGTAAATATCCCGTTGTTAATGACTTTACGTGGAATTGTACCCATGGTATCATATGCCATCTAGTCTTCACAAATTACTTGTACACGGACCAGCCTTAGTAGAAAATTTAGCAATTGTTCCAACAGGATTTTTATCTGAAGAAGCCTCAGAAGCTAGGAATAAAGATTTCCGAAATTATAGAGAGGGTCACTCAAGAAAATGTAGCAGTATTTCATGCAACGAAGATATTTTGCATAATCTTCTGCTATCCTCCGATCCCCTTCTCTCAAGCATCCGTCCAAAATTTAACAAATTTGTAAAAAAATCAACATTTACTGATTTTTACAACCTAGTTGAGTCGGACAATAGCCATTTTGAATTTGTTGATGCTAATGAACTAGTAGAAATAGATTCAGAATCAGAATCGGCTGACATAGATAGAGACGAAGACTAGGCAGCAGATAACTCTTCAGTTGTTAAATTTGTAAATAAATGTATTCCGGTAGCTAAGCCACTTATAAGTAGATTATTGACGTGACAACGTCTTATAAATTGGTTTGCCGGGTGACACTTCAAGAAACTGCGTTACGCGTTACGCTCCGCTCACGTTATGCAGACATAAAAAGTGAAAGGAACTCAAAGTCGTTGTCACGTAAAACTTTCGCCCGTATACCGACTTTACAGGCAACCAATTTTTTTTAATGTTGACTTTGTTTTATAGTTCAATAAGTAGATTTGTACACTCATTGTACGCAATGTCCTTAAATATTTGTCAATAAATGTATTCCAATAGGTATACGACTTGTAAATAGATTATTTTAATTGTTTCGTTCATGTTTAAGTTAAATAGGTAGTTAGATGTGTATTTTATAAGTTTATTATATCGATCGTTGCATGCCCATCTGTTACAAAATGTCCTTACAACTTTGTTAAATATGTTTTTTGTGGCCAATAAAGTATCTATTATGTTTACTTGGTGGATATTATTGTTTTGGAAATAAACATAATAATCTAATCTCACTGTTGTAATCCCGCTACAAATAAATATCTTGACAACAAAATATAGACTTTTCTTTCAATAATATCAAGTTTAGCGAATAATTAAATAGTTATTTTCTGTAACCTTAAAAACCTAACACTCTCATGTTCTGTTATGCATCACGCACGCCATCTGTATGTAGTTAATTGAATTTCTGTATGATTAGATTACGAAAAAAATGTTGCAAATGCAAAATGTTAAAAATATAACACCCTATATCTTGTTCGGTTGTGCATCACGCACGCCATCTATCTGTTGGTAATCGAAGTAGCGTATAGTTAGACTACGAATATCAGTACCAAAATTTTATGATTTCGTTACTTAAAAATATAACACCCTATATCTTTTCTGTTGTGCGTTGCGCGTGCCATGTGTCAAGGTGGTTATTGAAGCTGTGTGCTAGTAGATTGATATAAAAAAAACCGCATCCCAAAAACATAGGGCAATGTGAAGATATGAATTTTCTAATATTCGTTTCCATACAAAACAATGAACAAAAATAACGTTTTCTCAATTTATTCAGTAAACGTTGCACTTACAGCCAAAATGGTTAGTAAGACATTAGTAGAGAATTATAAGTAGAACACGATAGCATCATCCAATTTTCATATTTCGACAAAAAAAAAATATCATTCCTATGTCCGACCCTTTCCATACATTCGAACCACTGTGCGCCGCCGCGACGCGAGGGAGAGCACTGGCATCTGCTTCTTGGGCCATGAATGCGTTAAAACCCTGCATGTTCAATGTAACATAAAAACATGTTCAGGATGCAGATGTTCGGGAATACCTTCACTAAGGCTTCACGACAGATAAGTGGAAGCGAATGGCAACATTCATAAATAGAGTAAGTGGTCAAAAGCATCCTGAAAGTCAAATCTGACAAGTCTGACTGTCGGATATTGCACCACTGGGTGAAATTAGTTATAACCTAGATTTTGGCTTCTATTTCGGTCAACGAATGCTGCTAGCATTCTGGGCACTCTGCCTTCTGGTGACGGCTGAGATTTTTAAGAAATAGATATTAAGTGAATGTGTATATACTAGTTGTTATTGTTTTATTCTGTTAATGTAATTTCCTAAACCTAGAGTTTGTTATTTTCGTTTATTTTATTCTCTTTGTTGTAATTGTACGTTGTCTGTAGTATTTTGTTAGCTATGGATCTTTGTTGTTTGTAAATAAAGGTATTATATGATTTGAATATAATTTGAAATTGTTTGTTAGTTATAGCTACGCTTTGTTACAGTTGGAAGCACTGGCTTGCTTGTGAAGCTGTGACGTCAACTGTCAGATTTCAAAATGACAATATTTAGTGATGTGCTCAGATTGTAATTCAATAAATTATAGTCGATCGATTCTGTGAGCCATTATACGACGGCTTACACCATACAGCTAGAATCACGGATAGGGCCCTAGATAGTTCAAAAATTATTTATTTGGAATAACATTTGGTTCCAAAATTTTGGTGTCACCTTGATTTGTTTTGCAGATAAATGTGTTATTCGAATAACATCATTCGTAGAAGATCTTCATGCACCATAGACAATTTACTTGTTTTACTTTGCTATGGCAATAATAGAAATGGCAAATCGGCCAAAAGACAAGACAGTAAATTGAAAAAAAAAACAAGTTCGTCGCATTGGTATAAAAATATTTTTTTGTGGTTTCAACCGAAATAATTTGACTATTTCTGATTTTTCAATCCTAATTTCCTAAATGCCTTTGCAACTTTCAAATCAATCGCATTTTTTGCGATTTTGGCCAAAATAAAGTGATTGATTTGACTTTTGTAGTGAAACAAATTTCAAACGTTCCAGTCTGAAGTGTGGAGCTAGCTCGATATAACTGTCAATCTGGGTGTAGAAATTTATTTTGTAATTTTCACCGGTTCTCATGTGTATTTTCCGAATGTGTTAGACTCTTTTTGAACTAGGGTTCATAGCAAGATAATGTTCTTTAGTGTATGTGGTGTATAAATCAGTGCAAAAATGGATGACGGTACCGTGAAGATCCAGTCTGGAGTCAACATCAACATCAAACGAACAGATGGTGAGTGTGTCACTCATGATTTACTCTGATATTGTATTTGCACCCTTGCGTGGCTTTAGATCAATATTTGGCGCCTACAGAACTTTAGTAAAGTATTTGGTCCATGATTAACTGATACCTCAAAATACCTACCGCATAAAATTGAGATTTTCTGAAATTTCCCAAGCCAAGAACAGGATAACTTTATACAAGGTAAAAAAACATGTGTTCAACATTTATTTTATTGATAATCAGTAAAAGGTGCTTTGAACCTCTGAAGAAGAAGAATGTGAGAAAAGATGAAGTGGTCGACCTCACAGTATGTGGCAGTGACTTCTACCTTCTTCTGACATTCCTTTTAAGAACTTTATAATTTATTGTGTAGAAATTTGTTCAATAAATTAAAACCAAAATTAGCAGTAGTCCAAGTACTGATTTGCAATCTTAAAAAATAAATTGTGGGCAAGTTCTTAAAAAGCAAAATTAAATGAGCCCCATTATTCCACCATGTATGGTATACTTAGGTACCACCTATTATACCCTTGATTCATTATCTCACTCTACTACTCTGTGGTATTGGACAGTATTGTGTTTGTTTTGTTAGATGCTACTACACAAACAAATGGCAACTAACCAGTAAAAACTGGATGACTGGTGGATGTCCAATAAACAAACATAAAAGAAACTGTAACTAGGTAGTATGAATTGTTTAAAAAAGTTTGTTAAAATGTTTGCTTAAAAGCTGATACACTGTCAAATATTAAACTGGAAACCCACATCTCTGGGAGTCTTTTATGAAAACAGAACAGTTAAAAAAGAAAGTAACTAGGCTCATCTTAAAAAACTATGCTTACTTTTACTTGCATTGTTCAAACTACAAGCTTAAATCCATATGTGCAATGTGTGCACGTGTCAAAAGTAAAATAATTATTGGGAGCAGTATTTTTAATACTTTTCTTGCATTTGCACTCCGTAATTGTGAGTAGGCGTTAAAAACGACAAGATCACATCACACTAATATTATAAACGCGAAAGTTTGGATGTAGGTATGGATTGATGTTTGTTACCTCTTCGCACCAAAACTACTAAACAGATCACACTGAAATTTTGCATTCGATTAATCCTCATTTTGGTTTAAAACATAGGCTAATTTATCCAATAAATCAGTTCGAGATAGAAATCATTTCCATAGAAACAACGTGTGCGAAGCCGCAGACAGAAACTAGTTAAGTATAAAGGTAAAAACAAAGGCTAAAAACTACAATGTGGACTTTATGGGAATGCCACAAAACCTTCATCCACTAGCTTGATTGCAGATTGATTAAGCAGATTCAATGGAACCATGTGAACAGATAATCAAATAATTCCAAGGCCTTCTCTGGATACATCCAGTGTGTTTTTGGGTTACAATAAAATTGTCTGAGAAGTGCTCAAAATAAAATTTGTCTAAAATATTCACAAATGAAATTAAAAAAATTAGAGCAATAGGTATTTTCATGTGTGAATATCTCGGAAACCTGATGCTTTAGGACATTATGTCAACAGACAGTTTTTATTTGCCTATGTGTCTTATCCAAATATGTAAATTTCATTGACAGCTGAGATCAACAAAAAAAACAGTGAGGTAGCAGATGTTAGAACCACCCTCCATACTAAAATCTTCAAACCCCTTTCTAAAGCTTTCCTAAATATGGCGGCCCCTTGGTACCTGTGAAAAACCCTACTCAGGCACCACTCACAGGAAGCTAGGATTTTAAAGAACACATAGAATATTTTTTTGTTTGTTAGGCACTATTGTAATTTAGAATTACAGGGGTGACATGCCATGTTGTGCAAAACCCTTATGCATCAATTAAATGAATACAAAAAAACATATTTTAATGATTAATCAAGTAAAATCAAAAGGAGACCTACACTAAGTCGTGTGTATTATCTTTCAACTATGTAGTTCCAAGAGCTGATTTAAGATATATGTAGGTAATTGTTTTGATCATCATCATCAGCCCATAATAAACATGCACTACAGCCCACAGCTGGAGATACAATATAGAGATAGATAGACAGATAGATAATACTTTATAGATAGAAAACGTTTTTCCTGATTTAATGGCTATCAACTTCATGTTCAAAACTTAATATCCTTTGAATGCGACAGCTAGCGTGGTCGGAGGCGGCCTTGCCTCGCGTGCTGCCTTAATAGGGCAGGACGCGCCACGACCAGCTATCTGAATTAACGAACGATCTTCCGCCACTGGCCTGGCTTTACTAGCTTTGGATAACTAGCTCAGAGTTAAAATTAATGTTTAAGAGTTAAAATTTAAGTACGAAAATAGCCATTTTGCCTAAAATTAAGGTAACTGAAATTATTCAAACTTTCGCGATTTACGCGATATCGAACAAATCATGTAAAAAACGCGAGTGCAAAGGTTTTTTGTTTAATGCTTACTAATATTATAAATTCAAAAGTCTGTCTGTCTGTTACCTTTTCACGCGTAAACGGCTAAACGGATCATAATGAAAATTAATAAATAAATAATGCTGAACAATTCACACAGCATTATCTAGCCCCAAGCTAAGCAGAGCTTGTGTTATGGGTACTAGATGACTGATGTCCATAATTTATTACATTACATTACATAGATAGATATTTTTTATTATAGATGAAAACGACCAGAACACCCGGAACAAACTTTTGTAGATCGTACAAACATTTGTCCCAAGGCGGGAATTGAACCCGCCCGAACATATTAATCGGCAGGGAGGTATCCCAGGGACATAGGCAAGCGTGCGAAGCCGCGGGTAGAAGCTAGTATAAATTACTCCATTCTTGCCCTGTGCTAAACGAAAATTATTTTTTAAATTGAGAGCACGAAAAGATACTTTATTCTCTTCCGTTGTCCGTCTTATAGAGTTTGGGCTTATAATATAATTGTATTTTCAGCAGCAAAAACGTGAATCTGATTGCCAAAAGAACTGTGAAACAAGTCTTGTTTGCCAAGTGACTCCCAAACAAGTTCTTTGCAAGACTATGCCTAATAAATGAGTCCCTAAAGTCCCAAACCCGCCTACAATATTGCGTCACGACACTTAAAGTTGTGTTAGAAAACCATCTGAAGTTGTGTTAGAAAACCAACAGATAAGAAACAAAAGATCCTAGTTAGTCATTCATTTATGGTTTAGCACTGACAGGAAACCATCTACGCGGCCGGTGCGCCTCGCATATTATTAGACAAGGTCAAACCATCTGGTTCAAGGGAATATACTCGTATGGTTCATATCAATTACATTTAGATAGGAACTGCAAGATGGTAAACTCATGAAAATTCTCCATAACTGCAAAGATAAATTTAAGAGATTCAGGCATTTAAGTCCAGACTATTACTTAAATCGATACTAAAGTTTATCTTTCCAAACACTTGACTTTTCTCATTTTGAGTTATTTCTTCCTTAGTTCTAATTGTTGAAAATAGCAAATGAAGACCTTATTTGAATGCATCGCCATATTTCGGTTTTACTTATTAATTTCCGATTAATTCAACCATCCATCAGCCTGTTAAGTTATTGACTGACACTGTATGTAGGTACAGCAGACAATTCGTGCAAGTTTTTCCTCATACCTTCAATCAAACCCAATCCCGTGATTGTCATTGTAAGTACCTAAGCACCTACTGAGATGTACCTAGTACCTACCAACTCTTGTTTATCGATATGAGGTACGCAGGGTCAATGACCAACTTATCAATATTGATAATTCGGCGAATAAGACGTAACGGTAGTTTACTCCGTTACTAAAGAAATTTTCGGGCAATCTTATCAGCTCAAACATTCAAGCAGATTCCTCTTAGACAGTTAAGCTCGTGTTTTAAAAATTAGATTTATTCTTTAGTTGTGGTTAATGGTGTTACGGGCACTTCCTGGTCGCATGGCGTGCCGCCCACAAAGCTCGTTGGCGAAGGTTGCGTCATCGATCGAGGGCCTCTGCCTGCTTCTATGGACATGCTTGTACCCGTACAAATCCACTTATCCACTCAATCATAATCGCGGAAAAAGATTTCGTGTTAGTAACGGCGAAGAGCATGGAAGCATGGAGTTATACAGGAATCAGGAACAGGAAACTGGCCTCTGCAGGCCAGTCTTTTCGTCGTTTGAACTTTCGACAAAATCGGATTTATTCGTTATGCTTACCCACACTTGTGAAAAATTCTACGAATTCCCGTCGGTACTGACTGGAGGGTTGCGGGTTCAAGTCCCTTCGAGGTCGTTACTTTTTGGGATATAATATAACATAAATTCGTAATATCGGATTTTTCCAATGATTCTGACGAAAAAGGTTTGTACCGACACACAAGTCAAGAAAAGAGAAAAGTTAGAGAAAAGTACTTGAAGGAATTTAACTGAGCAAAAGAAGTTTTTAATTGCATGCCAAAGAAAATAACAAATTAAAACAAAAAGGTGTTCTAAAAACCTTGCGCTGCCTAGTTCCCACAGCATAGCGGGCGGCACATCAGCACAAATGCTGATAAAAACTCGTGAGTCGCAGTCCGCTACATCCAATTGAGTCAAACCAGTATTTCGTATGCACAGATCACAGATATTCTGTAATCTGTGTTCGTATGTCGACTCGTTGAGGGAAGCCGCTCTCCCAGGCATGAGTCATGACTCGATTCGCCACGCGTTCACTTCGCCTTTTACTGGTTTGCTTTTGCAGCGCCGAACGCAAATATTGGTAGCAAGAGCTGGGCAGCTTTAGATTTCGTAGAGATTGAGCTCTTCATTGAACATTTTTGAATTTATGTTAGGTGTGCCTTGATTTCTTAAGCTTTTTCTAGAGAAGCCTTAATTTAGACATTCGTCGGTCGATTTACTTGTTACATGTTGTTATTTTCTAGACAATATACTTAACTAGAATAAATCGCTTATAGCATTCATACGCGCGCGAGCTAAACCCATGCATGAAGTTATTTAAATCGATTGCAAAATGGCACATCTAACTTTACTAATGCGTAGTTTCAAACGAAACGTAAACATAATAACACCGTCTTACTAAGTATGTGGTTTTTATTTGGATTGCCTAACATCTTTGAAGATTATTCATACTCTATACGGGTTGACCACAAAAAGAAGTGCGTCATTTCACCTTTTAGTTTGCTGACGCTTTTTTCTCCAAACTGAGGGTAGAAAAATTAGATAAAACAACGCTGCGTTTATAGAGTTGACTCTAGCATCAGCTGTTCAGTATTAGATCTAGACCTCTTTTCACTTTTGCAGACTTCTGTCTGCTTTTCGCATCCAAGAAAATCAAGCTTACCTTGTCAACAAGATACTACTTACATCTAGAGATGTTAATATCAAACAAGTTATAAATGATCAGATATCTTGTATAACTGGTTTTACATACATTGCGGTATCTAGCCTCTCAGCTTCTAATGTTTCTCGACTACGATCCGTTTATCTTCTATCTTTATTAATTTGATATTCAATGCTTAATGAAATGAAGAAATAATTGAACTAAATTTTAAACGGCCAGTGATTCTTGTAATTACTTATATTGAATGAGTTGCTACCTTCTGTAGTATTTTATCTGCAATTTTAGAGAAATCTAGGTGATCAATATTTTTTTTCTATGTGATCTACAAATATCTTTTCAATCACAAATTAATTGGATGATACATGGCCCAAACTTCTAGAGGCATATACCCAGCCGTGGGTGAAAAGTCTCTTTATTATCTATCAGTTATTTAGTACCCATAATACAATTCCTGCTTAGTTTGGGGTTGGATGATGCTGTGTGAAATCATCATTAACCTACGTTTGTCCACTGCTGGACATAGGCCTCCTCCCCCAAAGAGCGCCATAGCGCCCTGTCTTCAGCTTGCTGCATCAAGCGTCTGCCTGTAGTCTTTCGCAGGTCGTCATCCCGCCTGGCCGGAGGGCGTCCTGCACTACGTTTTTCTGAGCCGCGCGGTCTCCACTCAAGAACACGGTTTGGATGTGTGAAATGTCCAGCATAATTTATTCATTTTCCTGTCGTCATTCATCCTAAGCCTCCTTACTTATTCAAGCTCTCGACCAGTAAACAAAGCTGCTGTACTGGCCGGTCTAGTGACCTTGCTCAGCCACGTGGGCGAATGTCCTTAGGCCACGTCTATTCTAAATGTTCTAATTGCTATACTGATCAATGAACGCCGATTCTTGAATTGGATTGAGTGTGCGCTACAGTTTTGGCAATTGTCGTAAATTATTGAACTAATTTCAGAATCATTCTATTCGATTTACCATCTCTATCAGTAGGTAGTTCAGTAGAATAGAAAAATATTACGGCACTTAGTCGTCGAATGCGTAAATTATTTGAAATTCATTCTTTCAACATCATTAATGGACGCAATGTATGACGACGCGATGTCATTGTTGTCTATTCTACCCTAGAGAACAATCCCCGTGCTTCGCCTACTGTAGCTTTAAGCCAAAGAGAAAGCTTACTCGTGTATACCAATTTTTGAAAGAATTTGATAGATATTCGAAATAGCGCTGCTCAAACTCGTAACAATAAAAAAACAAATATGTACGTATATAGTTAGACAAGGCCTAAACACGTATTTCATTGTAAAACCACAAATCAGGGCACTCTTGAACCAGCATATCTCTTGCATTAAGATCAGGTAGTGGATTAGCATTACCCAGCGCTGTTACATAAGTCATTGCATCTGCAATATTTGCAAACAGTACAGAAATAGCCACGGCAAGCTTTCGATTTTACATATGAAGTCATCACTGTGTGGGCTGTATTTCTTACTCGATGGCGTATGTTTTAAATGTCAATAGATATTAAAACATTTATGTTAAGTATGTGATTTATGCTGTCACGGGCTTGTGTTGCATTTAGGTTATGCATACCATCTTATGAGCGACCCAACTCTAATCGAAAATCGAATCATACATAAACATCATTGCATATTTCAAGATACAAGTGTTTCCCCCATAATTCATACAACCATCTTTAGGTTTACTCTAATTTTTATACGCCATAGCCAATGAAGTTCCTATTAAGTTACGCCATGGCAGTATTTTGTGGTCACAACACACAAAACTCTGTACACTAGTTTGTTACTTTCGTTAAGGTACTATTCTTAGCACGAAATAATAGACTATCGATATTTATAATGGGTTTGGAAAATAGGGTCGGTCTTTCGGGTCAGTAGGCTGAGCTTCAAATATTGACTACAATCTAATACGGCAAGTTGATATGTGTTCCCAATTTCCTTTAGGCTATGTAAATTGTTGACTTACAGATAATTACAACAAAAAAAGGTTTAAGTAATACGTTTGTTTTTAAACCGAAAACGTATCTTTTTTATTTTTTCGCTTTTGCTTTTTTGTACTTTCGTAAGTATTTTCTTTGACCTTAGCATTTTCTGTTATCTATCATTTTTAAAGGAACTTCGTCACTCGAAAAATAAATCTTACACAATGTGAAACCTTGATACCCAACCAGGGTTTGAACGTCAGAAAATACTAAACGAAGCATAAGGTAATGAGCATTCATTAATATAGGAAGTTATTCCATCTCCTTTGTTGCCTAATCAGGGTGGGTGACATCATACTGACTTATTTACTTTTTAAGTCTTACTAGCTGCTATCGGCGGTATAATTAAGGAATTGGGCAGTTCCACAGAAGATCAGCTGGTTTGTCGTTTTTCACATTTCAAGTAACTGAGTATCAGAATAGTTGTAGGACACGATTGTTTGTACCTAACGATATCTAACTGGGTTTCCCTTTCACGCACGTAGGAACCGCAAATTTGGTAACCATTACCGTGGTCAAGGCAATTGTGGTTATCTGGATTAAAAGCAATTGTTTTTGAGAACGAGGAACCTTCAACGCCCACAGGTAGACAACCATGATGCTGCAACCTTGGTAATTGATTTAAAGACAGTCCATCCTCAACAGCTGCTCAAGAACATGTTGTTTGGTTTTGGTCCGCTTAGAAAATTGATTGGCTGGGTTTTCCGAAGGTTCTTACTGCCGATATGGACGCTGTTTGGTGAGAAACCATGTATCTTGTATTTACTCTGATAGATTCACAACAATGTCTCATTTCCTGTTATACAAAATACAAAATTCATTTATTTACCTTTACAAAAAAGCTTATACAGTTTACTGGTTATCAAACGCTACATAAAATTTCTTTCGAAACTATGTAATCATAATCACACTAATATTATAAATGCGAAAGTGTGGATGGATAGATGGATGGATGTTTGTTACGTCTTCACACCAAAACTACTCGACAGATTGAGCTAAAATTTGCATCGGTGTAGCTCTCAGCCTGGAATCAAACATAGGCTACTTTTTATCCCATAAATCAGTTCCCATGGGATCGAAATCACCTTTGAACGTTTCCATAGAAAGAACGCGTGCGAAGCCGCGGGCAGAAGCTAGTTACATACATTTTTGGATATCCTTTTGCAAATACTTATAGCGTGGGTCCGTCATTCAATACTCGCAGACGTCTTGAGCTTTCAGTTCATCGACCAAGTCGTTATTTTCAATTGGAGACGTTTACAGGACCAATTATCGTGCCTTCCGTGTTATTATTAGACTTGGCTCAATGGCTGTAGTCTTGTTAGCGTTTGCTTGCAAAGATTTGTTACTAGCAAATGTCAAAACTACAAAATTTCTAAAACTTTTTGCAATTTTTATTTACTTAATCCTGACGGGTGGCTGACGAGGTCCGAAGTTTGTAATGTCCCCTTAGCAAATCGATAAGTACCTAATTGGGGTAAAAATTTCATGAAATTAAAAATGGTTTTGTATATCAAAAGTCAACAGGGAAAAATGGGTCAAATAAAAGCTAGCCACGGAATGAATCTGAGTTCTAAATGGCATGTATTTCGCAATCCATCTAGCCAAGCTCCGTCTCAGGGTTCTGCAAGGCTCCAGCCGTGGGCGTCGCGTGGGAGACAAGTGGTTCCGTCTACTGATGTCATACTTCAAGCCTGAGGCCTTAGAGTATGTGCTTTTGTTAGGCCAATTGATTTAAAACGCTACCGGAATGCCTTGTCTCATTAATTTTTACTTGTCTGATGTATCGGTTCAGGGGGTTCAGAGCTTTTAAGTACTTCCTGTTTTAATCACGCAAACTCAGGTCCTATCCTACCGCATGATATTCTATTTTAATATATTTTCGCAAAAAGGTTTAAAAGGTTTTGTTTGCCCCAATTTATGCGATGATTGATATATTCATGAGATGACAAAGTAACGAAGTTGATCCTCACTCAAAGTGAAATTGATTTATCAGCGAAGCACAAAATGATACACGCTCCAACACAATATAGTAACGGAATCTATGTTGAAATATTCATAGTTTTCGTGGAGGGAGGACCATACAAAATGTGTTTCTATTTCGTTTTTATTCTTATCTCTGACGTCAGTAGTCTATGCTTTCATTTGGATAGAAAACAGGTACATCAATCTATCAATGCGTCTTGTTGCAGTTGCTGTTGTTTGCTAGTCATGTTTGTGTTATATCAGTTATATGTATGAAACTCTGAAAACCTGCAACCAGCCAGATTAGCTCAAGTGCTTCGTACGTTCTGTACTCTATCAAGTACGTTTCATGCCATCAGTTATGACGCCACCTCAAGCCCTGGCCACCACAGAAGACCGAAACGCTATGACATGATCTGCTCAACCGTATCACATACAAGTGTTGGCTGATTTTGTTATTATTGTCTCTAATTTTTAAGTCTTGTTTTACGATTGCCATATTTTGACAAAATAAATAGATAGGTACTTATCTACCTATTAAAAAAAAAACTAAAAAGTCCATAACCGGCTTCCTGTGTAGATCTGTCCTATCGACTAGCATGACATGAGGATCTGTTGAAACACTTCTATGATGGCTTCTGTATTAGGAAGCTTGCAAGTGTCTGACAATAAATCCATGTCATATTGTTGTGGCGCCCATGCCCTTTTCCGTTTTATTGTCTGTTAGTCATTTAATGAATAACTTTGTAGGATTGGTTATTTATGATTAGCAGTTTCAATGCAAATATGTATGTATTTTATTCACATATTTTATAGTAAATTTTATTTATATCAAAAAAAAGGCAAAAGTACGCATCCTTGGAGCAGCTTTACCATTTTGCACCTGTAGCAGTGGAGACCTTGGGCAGTTGGAGTGTGGATGCAAAGTGTTTAGTGGGAGAATTAGGCCGTAAAATTAGCGAAGTGACAGGAGACTCCCGCTCCGGGTCGTTCTTGGTGCAAAGGATTGCCATCGCTATTCAGCGAGGTAATGCTGCAAGCATTATGGGTACCTTTGCACCGGGAATGGTCAGGGGCGGGTTATTTAATGACTAGTTTTTAGTTGTTTATTTAATTGATTACATAATGTAGACCTTTATGACTTTTATCTGAATAAATATTTATACCAGGTATATAACTCTGCTAATTCTTATAGTACAGTGTATTGGAAATTAGAATGCCGTTCAATTTTGCGTATTTGAGCTTTGCTAAATGGCATGCTTACGTCACCGCGACAGCTGAATTAATTTGTTTGTTTGCGCTTAGCGGTCCTTGTCGCGTATACCAATCAAAGCGGTTCTTTGAAAAGCTTGACTAACATAAAAGATTTGAATAGGACAAGAAACACTGACACATTTTGTAATTAATGTTTTTAAGACCCTGATAATTTTTCAAGAATCTTTATAAGTTGGTGAAATCGCTATGTTCAGTTAATAACATACAAGGTGAAGCCTGTAGGTGTAAAGATAATAATAAATTAAGGTGCTATCTCGTCTTCTTTGGCAATCTGATTCTGACCTACTTTCTTGACCTTCTAAATTGCAATTTGCTTATCATTAACTACAGGCTACAGTGCACTTACGGAAGTAATAATTCTCCTACCAAGGCCTACGAGTCTTTTGAAAAGTTAACAGAAAGAAGCTGTAGAGTTTTTATGAATTTGTGTATGAATGCGTGATTGAGTATTGCTGGTATTGCGAGGTGCGCGGGCGCCGATCGTCTGGACCGGATCGCTGACTCACGCAGCGCCACAATGCAACCTCCATTCTATCGGCTGTACATTATACTGACACAATCACGATATGCTGAACGATACACGATTTCCGACTGTCGCATGTCTTGTTAGTTTTATTCGTGACGTGGTTTGTAATGTGGCACCAATATTTAATTCGGGTTATGCTGTACCAATTACTTGACCACCAAGTATTTTACAAAATGAGTTTTGAACATAACATATCCATCGAAAAAAACCTTCAATCCGCAGCATCTGAATGAGGGATACACAAAATACATAATTCAGTTCATTGACTCATAAAATAAACAGAACTATAACAACCCAAGTTTAAAAGCCTGAAGTTACGGCCATAAAACTACAAAGCTCGAACATAAGGCGAGAAAATATACAAAAAACCGGAACACGTATCCATAAATAATGTTAAAATTAAAGCAATTGTTGCCGAAGTGGGCCACGGCCGCCTTGCGAAATTACTACGCACGTAACCGGCTTATTATTGGCTACTTTTACTTTGTCTGCTAGGCACAGTTCCTCATAAACTATCTCTGATAAAAAAGATAAAGTACCAAAAATATCGCAAATAATGCCTTTCTTTATGTATGCTTTCTCTATTTTGTGCTCCTGTTCTTGTTGACCTTAAGGACAAAAAATGATGATCAGCTCAAGAAATGAGTAGTAGGTATCTAATTGGGTCACTTCATACTTAATGTTTTAAAGTTCTTGCTTTCTATTCAATGTAAATGTGAGGAGAACAGTATAAAATCAGAGCAAATATAAATTGGCATGAGTTCGTGATCCCTTACGCCAATTTATAACTTACCGTAATCGTTCACCATTCTAGTCTCGCTCTAGCGCTCTCGTGACATTACTATTCCAGGGGCTCATACGGCGAGATCTAGTCAATTGGAGTGCTTAAGCTGCATGCACATTGATTTCAAATGTTTGCTTGCTGGGTTTACAAAAAAGTGTGCAGTAAAGCAAGCAAAACAGCTTGTCCGATTACTTACATACCTATATGATTTTATGACAAGGTCAAGACAGGACCAACATCCACACCACATGCACAACCACAACCAACAAGGGACTCGCATAACTTTTGATAAAAAAGCTTTAGTTCCCTTTCCTTTTAGGACTTTAGTTATGGGATGAAACGTTGATGTCCTTCCAACACAAACTAGGTTCGTAGATAACCCGCTTACATTCATAATGAAAAACCTTATTTTCTTAGCTAATGCAGCATGTGCCTTAATCAGAAGTTGTTCAGTTATGTTTAGCTCGGGAAAGCCGATGGCGACCTTAGCGTCATTTCACGAGTTTGACCTTATACGGATGTAATACGTTTAGATTGCTTTGCGCAGAGATCTTTGAACTCGCCATTGTTGCTGTGAGGAACTTACTTTGTTGCTGATGCTACCTCAATTGTACATTCTTGTTCCGGATTAACCTGAACTTTATCCTGTAATCGCAAGATTTGAAAGAAACTGAACTGAATTCTGGAGAGCAACAAGACGATAATGAAATAAAGCTTTTTAGAAAGGCTATTTGTTTCACGCATCTTGTAATGTAAAGAAAGAAAAATCCTTTGGATTAGGATGAACGGAATGGTAAAATCATCGAATGACTCATACGTCCAAATACTATAACAACATCGGTGAAAATACACAAATTGTTACTTATAAATACGGTTATAGTTTTGTTGAATTGACGCCTTCTTTCTTTCACGGTGAATCATTATCATTATGCGTTGCTGTTTTTATTCTTGCTCAGTTTTGCTGCAGTGTACCGTGGGAAGTGCGTTAGTTTCTTTTCTACTTTTACCATTGAACTGATTAATTAAAGCTAATTATAGAGTTTTTATCCAGTTCCTTTTTTTTACACCTCTTGTTATGTTTTCAAGGCGTCTATTTATCACTCTAGGTTTCTTGACGGACTGATCACGAGTGTGTGGCTTTGTATGGTCATTTTACTTGGCTCTAACAATATTGCATTTCCAGAATAGGAATTTCCTATTCTGAGCTTCTGTTTATATTTATGTCGACAATGAAATTATTCTATTGCTGATTTATTTCTTGTACGCTAATTGAGGAAATGTCTATATGTTTGTCTGTTACTGGCGAATTTGATCCGGCTTGCAAGGAAACAAATTATAATTAGCTCAGAGCCGATGCGTTAAGGGGTCAATGACACGATCACACCGCGACCGAATAAAATGCCTCAGTATTTCCCTGCCACTATAGTAGGACCCCTATTCTCTTCTCCGTCTGTATGAAGAGTGGGATCTTGCGAAGTTGGAGTTACAGGTGCTCAATTTGGCAGCGAGCCACATTTCTGGGTTATTCCTTACTAATATCGTCAACTAGGATCTAATTGCATGTGCGTTCATTAATAACGTTTAATTCTTTAGGCTTACAAAATGAACGTTTAGCTTTGTAGTACTAGCATAGCATTTAAATATTATCAAATAGGAATTAAACTGTTTATGGATTATTTCCACTAGCGGAAGAAGTGGAGGAGAAACGACTTGCACGTTTAAATATTGTTTATTTTACTTATTACATTTACATAAAACGTTTTAATTGCAATGGCAAAAGGATTACAAAGAATATCAATAAAATAATTTCTTGTAATTGGTTGGAATTTTCTTTGTTAATAGAGGATTATTTTATAAAATACAAATATTGTACAAATATTCCATTCAATATTATTTAAATTAAATCGATTTGATATCTCTGAGAATTTTCCTGCATTGGTTTCTTGTCAATGAAGTCGGTCTATGAATACAGGATGTTTGGTTTCACACCGTGACACTGCGTTTGCTTGTTTAATTTCTTGTTTCGCTTTGTCTACGTTGTATCTGAAATACAACATTCTCGATATTGTCTTGAGATGTAAACATTTGGACTACCTTTGCTTCTCAAACGGAAAAAGAGAGATAATAATCTTTACTTTATTTAGTTTTTGGAGCTAAAGTTGCTAAATATTTGACCGTGAAAGGTCTAATCACTACGCCCACCTTGTTACCACTAATTTGATGGTTCTGATAAGTTGCCAATTTGAAAATAAACAACTCTGTATGACGCATAAATTTGCATAATTTTTTATCTATTTGTTACAGACCTATATATTTCTCATCGACGTAAGATTAAAATTATTAAGTCGGTGATACAATAAGGAAGAACACGCATAGTAAATCATTATCGATTACGACGATTACCCATATTTCGTTCTGGATTTGTAACCCCCTGATGTGTTTCGTTAAAACAAAGTCCAATTATAGTAGACGAGGTCGAATCAAGGTTGGTTTTGTAAGGTGCCCATTAGATACTTTTGATACGTGTCGTGACCAATCGCAGTGTCACCAACATTATTTCAGTAACGGCATTTTGTTGTTTTATTTCGGCGCTTCGTTCCACTTTCGTTGGCTCAGTTTGATGTTCTATTTTATTATTCTGTGGTTCATTGTAGTACTACCACTTTGCTTCTTTTGTTGGTTTGCCTACAGTGCGTAACCATGGTGATAGTGTGTTCGATTTCAGAACTGTACTTTTCGTCTGCATATCGGATGAAAACTGCACTTCCGTTTTGTTTTTCATTTACGGCCTTCGGTTTTTATATAGGTACTACCAGGTCATTAGCTTTTCCACTATGCACGCTAATTTCTCTCAAACTTTTATGTAAGATTTTAAAAACTTTCGAAATAGATTTTCAATCATAAAACAGAAGCGTTATGATTTATGACTACCCGGTCCCACCCAACTCTTTACCGGTTCATTTCATATCTTTGTGAAAGTGTGATATTATCTAGATGACATCGTTTTACTATTGTTCCCTATTATGTACTTATTTATATACGTTGTTCATATGTAGCTTCATGCACTCATGAAGCTACATATGAACCACGTGTATATGTATATGAATTAACATAGTTCACCTGAACCTTGAACTGTTCACACCAGTAAATAAAATGGGTTATTAGGTTTTTCACCGTGACGCGGTCTTGGCCTTGGCAACTTTCTAAGTTAAAGAAGTTATCTCGCTTTGCATTGCACGCGTGTACCTGTTTGAACTCTTTGTTACTGTTCATTGACACGTCATTTCTTATTACTTTATTTATTGATACCGGCCGGTCTAATCATTGCGCAAATGGCATTCGAGGCACGTAACAAATTATCGCTTTGTTGAGTAGGAACTTCTACTTTGTCGGGTTTCAAATATTTTTCTGGTTTATCGATCTTTATCAGACTTGAAATCTAATGTTGTTAACGTCTGGGACTTTCTTTAGTTCATTTATCAATTCATGTTTTTGTAGGACGAAGAACTTGCTTGGATTAATATTTCTAATCTCCATTGCGGTTGATGTTGTAATTGTTTTAAACATTTAGATTTAAATACTTTCACAAGCCGTTTTATGTTTTTTTAAAACTACGAGTTTAGTGTTACATCTTAGCAGCATTACCGATAAATAATACAAATTGCCAAGCCATTAAGTTTATTTTCTTGACTTCATGAATCGGCTGATCCTGCCAGACTCGCGTCAATAATCCCCGACACGGCTCACAAATGGGAAAGTTCGCTGACCTTGTCCTGCCGCTATAATTAGCTCTTTGTTTAAGCTATTTGTGCTGCACACAACACAGATGAAAAAGGGAAAGTACTAATTGTCGGAAATGTATGATAGAAAGGTTAATTGAGATGGCTTTGTCTAGAGGTGGAAACATAAATGGGTAATTTATAATAAGTTAAACTGCTTCTTTTGTTTGTGATTAACACCATTAAAAACAGAACAGGGAGAATGATTGGACATCTTACAAGACATGACAACTTCATAAATAACATCATAGAAGGAAAAGTAGAAGGAAGACGTGGAAGAGGAAGACAAGAATTAGCTATATGAGTCAGATCAAGGAGAAAGTCGCTGTCATGTCGTTAATAGAGAGAGAGAAAAGTGGAGGAAATTGCATCATGACACCGACAAGAGCTAGGCTCTTTAATTTATAATAATAAACCGCTTCTACTGCGGCTCACTCAAAGTCTTGCGGTTTGCCATTATGATACTTTTCATTCTCTGTTTTGCAAAAGGCTTTTTTTGGACTGATTCTAAACTCTGCTAAGGGCAATAAAAGTCGTTTGAAGACGGCTTCTGTACAGTAAAGCCTCCATTACAGATATTTTATGCGTCTGGTCTGGCTTGTCCCACCCTCCCAGACTGCCGCACAGTTTTCTAAACTGTAGCGTCACGTAGAGCGTGAAATGCTTCAGCAAATTCCACTTATCTATATAAACTTTGACCTGGCTTATCTGGCCGTTCATGGGATCTTCAGTTTTATTGTTAAGATTGCAGCATAAGTGATTGATTCTCTAAGAATCTTGCTTATAATATACTAGTAGATATATCTATTCTAAACTTAGAAAGTAGAGTCACTGAATAATACGTGTCACCGAGATGACGATTATTCAGGAATTTATGGATACGGAGTGACTCACAAGAAATCTCTTTGTGAACTAATGTGGACGCATCCTCTTGAGGAGATTCACAGCAGGCTCAAGTGAGCATTTGATGTCGTAAATGTTTGATCTAGATATTTCCAACTGATCAAACAACGTAAAACGGTATACCTATTACGATGCAGTAGAGCTATTTGAATACATGATAACTTTGGATGGTTTTTCGAAATTTAGATTTAGGTAGCATACCAATCATCTGGTTCCCACAGCACAAGCTCTGCTTATACGATGCTGTGTGAAAAGGTTCAGCATATTTGGAGATACAGAAGTTACTTCTTCAGACCGAGACCCTATTTGTTGGGCAAGCACAGAGATTGGAAATAGACGAGACTGTCTAGGGTAGAATAGACAAAAATGACATCGCATCATCATACATTGCGTAAATTATTGAAGAAGGAATAAATTTCAAACATAAAATACTAGCTGCTGCTTCGCACGCGCTTTTCAAGTAACCTATGTCCGTCCCCAAGATACAATTTACTCCCTGACAAATTTAATTAAGATCTGTTCAGCCGTTTAGGCGAGAAAATATAAGAGACAGACAGACAGACAGAGTTACTTTCGTATTCATAATATTCGTATGGATTAACATATTTGAAATCGCATTCGATGACACGATAATAAGCTTCTCATTGTTCGATGCACTGACGTGCATTTTCCTTTATCTGAACTAGAGGCGTTGCTGTTTAGCTGAAACCTACCAACGATTAAAGAAGCGGACCTCTTTCTATTACGCGAATCAAGATATTAACGATGTTCATTCATACATTCCAGGACGCATTCACTCCGCCATCGTGTCGGGGGTCAACATGGAGACGCGGTCTGTCACCGTGGAGTGGTACGAGCGCGGCGAGACGAAGGGCAAAGAGGTGGAGATCGACGCCATCCTGGCTCTCAACCCCGAGCTCAATGCAGGACCTAGGCACCACACGTCGCACCTACAGTCTATGCCGAACAAGCTAGCCAGGGTGAGTCCACTGATGCTATTGGGATAAGGTTATCTAAATTTATCGATCCCAAATTCTTTGGTTGTTGAACTAATAGTGCCGTTATCCTCACCAGCTTCGTGTGAAGTGATCCGGGCCCAAAATCCTTGGGTGTTGTGTTGTTGTTTGTACTAATACAGGCTAAGATCCATATCAACTTAAGCATTTTAAATGGAATCTTAAATTGTCAATTGACTTAGTGCAGTTCTGTCTCAGTAGCAACGTGTGTTTTTTGGGCATTAGCATTATATTGTGTCAGCTGTACTAAAGTCATAGATTAGGTGATGTTGCTTCGTGAGTAAAGTAGAGTAAATTATTATGTGGCAGAATTGTCTCAAACCAGATGCAGAAGACATCAGAAAATTTATTATGCAGTAAGTTGTCATAATAAATTTCTACTTCTTGTCTGATGACAAGTTTTTTTGTCAGTAAGGTGTCATAATATAATATTGCAAAACTAAACCAGATGCAGAAGCCTTCAGACAAGAAGTTGAAGTTGAATATATTGAAAACAAAGTAGGTACGTACCTACCTACTGAGACAAAATTGCCGTAAGTTCCCGCGGCTTTTCCTAATCACAGCGCAATTTTTTTGCCGTTTAAATTGCCTTGAAGGGTGACTCAAATTGGCGAAAACAGAATTTGGTTCCATTGAATTTCGCTGAAGCAATTTTAGATTTAACTGAAAACGTGAATTTTTTTCGATTCCATTTGAAAATTACATCCATTTTTGTTCTTCCTAGTAAATTTATGTGATAATGACAATTTTTAACTAGCCTTGAATGTTTCGAGTCAATAACCTGATGTTGTAATGTGGTAGACCAATTTTCCAATGTAACACTCGTCCGTTTCGCGAGGTCGTAACCGTTAATTCAGTTCCATTTTACAGCGTGCATTTATACTTGCCTCATAATTAGTTAGTGTGTGTTTTGAAATTAATATGAATGCCCTATGAATAAACATGTATGAGCAATTGACCAGTCCTTGCTTTCCGTTAAGACCTCTTTGCATATTTGTTACATAAATTCCATTAGAATTAGCGTAGCTTACTTCGAAGATTTATGACGAAGCTTGCGGTTGCCGCTTACTCGCTTTGAAAACAATAGTCGTAGGTTAGGGTAGATCATGTGTATCTATCACTAGTTAAGCCCTTTAGCTTCGCGATAAAAATCGTACGGAAGCTCAAGTATTATTGATTAGCGAGGGGGTCCGCGTACCAACCCGCGACCACTCTCATTGTTTGACTCGTGAAGAACCAGTTGCTAATCGACGCCGCCACAGTTGTACTCGCATACTCGACACAGGCGAATGTGCTTCGCTAATGAAGCCCTGCACTCCCCTAGTTACGTTGCAAACAATGACGTCATATCGGTGTTCCGTTCAAAAGTAACAACCTCTTGGAAAGAAAAAACCTCAAGATCCGGTTGTGATGCGAGAAGAAAATGTAGAGAATGTTCTCATACATCATCAGCTGGCAGGTGACCATTGATAGTGTCGCACAGTAGCGATCATTGCTAGTTATTTGTTTAGTTAATGAGCACCACCGTTACCAAGGCAACCGTTTGAGCACGCTAAACACCTAGGTGATCACGTAAATGAGTAGCTTGCCGGTGAACGCCTTGCACCGGCAGATAGTGTCCGATAGTTGCTCGCTCCCCGTAGTGGCCGAGTCGCTCGATCACAATGATTAATGGGAGGGCGACCTTCCAACGTGAGCATATAGGTACGTACGTCAAGCACGCGTCCGACAGTAGCAATCTCATCGATTTTCCACACTAGACAGGCATTCAAGTTTCACTCTCAACCCGTAGACCATTAGGGACGCACTTTTGCGGCATTTTTCTTTAATAAATGATAGGCTGTTCCGAAGGTGCCGGATATATTATCGAGTAAGTTGTGGCACCGTGTTATGGTCTGTTTGATTGGCACGTGATTGTTTGCGGCAAGGATGGCTCCGGGTCGTCGTCGGACGAGGGCGGATTCGCCGAGGAGGGCGCCGCGGCCGCGGACGCCGGACACACGCTGCCCGTGCGCAACTCACGATCGGTACCGACACAGACACAATGCATAAGTACCCGCACGAGAGCGCACGCTCCGTTCCGCTGTCACCATGTTTTGTTCCCTCACTTTCGATTCTGTTGCTCCACGATCTATGATTTGCACACGAACGGCTTGTTATGGTGTTTTGTTGGTTGTGTGGACTGTGCTTTCGTCACGTTTATCTCTTTGTCCGATTGAACGCTTTCGAGTCTCGATTCGATTTGCTTTGTTCGTAACGCTCCGTGACAAAAATACAATCCAGTTTTTATTTTGTAGTTGTGTAAATATTGTACCTATTGTATTATTATAACTACTGATTTATCGATCGATGTGTACATATTAGTCTGACTGAAGTGCGAGTACCTAGTATGACCTGGTTTGTTATTGCCCGATTACCATTAAATTTGTTCATCATCAGTGACATCACCAATGATTCACCTACTACGAAGCTGCCAAAGTCACTTATCGGAAATTTTTGAGCATGATGTAAAATTAAATAGCCAGTTGCGCTCTCCAATTTGGGAACAATTGAATCACCTTTGTCTTTTATGGGATAATCTTTATGGTCGCACCATTTAGAAACTTACGATTTACTTCCTTATTTATTTAAGCGATAATGTAACAGAAATGTACTTCAGCACAAACAAAACGTCGAGGTACCTCTACTTAAACGAAACATCCACAGAATCGTCTAAAACTCTACCTATGCCTGATCGATACTAGGGCCCGTCTTAAAGAAGCTCGCTCAGTAGACCTACGCTTAAGTGACGTTTATGCCATATAAAAGTGGTACTCAAAAAAAGATCGATGATTGAGCAGACTTTCATAGTACAGGCAGGCCCGGAGATCTATGAACACATTGATGATATTCGCCTATGCGCTACAGCGACGACCGTGAATGCCTCCATTGAACCTGACAAGTGCACGAGTGACTCATCACAACACACTGGGTTGGTGGGTACGTATTCAACCAGCTATTCAGCAGTCCACTCTATGGATGAATGGCTTACACAGAACTGTATCTAGCTGACAGCCATGTATGAACTTCCTAGTAATACTCATTTGCAGTGAATGGCTCTACAATGGTAGAGCCAGTTCAACACAAATGTTGTTTGTTAGTACTGGTAGTGACCTCTATCGTAGGTTTGTGGACGTTATCATGCACGGGTTACGTAATAGATGGCGCTTTTCAATGGTGATAGAGTTGAAACAGAAAAACATATGTTTGTAAATATCCATAAAGGAAAAAAAAAAACAATCAAAACTTCGAAATTTGTAAAAAGATTAAGTACTTAACAAAATCTACAAAATAATACTAAATAAATAAAGTAAGATATTGGCTAAATATACTTATAATATATTTAACTAAAGTTTTTCCGATCCAAGAAAAGTTCCCGCAATACTTCATATTGGCTAAACTTTAACTGCCTCAAAAATATTTTCCTCCATAAATGTTACCGTAAGCTATTCCATACGACTTTTCCCATTTACCGCTGAATTTCCAAGTCTTTTCGCAGTTACTCGCTCGAATGTTAAGGTAAATTACTGAACAGCCAGTCTTGTGGAAGAGATAGGCCAAGGCTTCGCTCTGAGATTAACGACGTTCCTTAATTGCCCTAGCTGCTGATTGTTGAGAAAAAGTATTCAGAATAAAAAAATCGTAGAACTAAAGTTGATCGCCCTCGGAATCCAGAATCACCTCCTTTCGGCGTAGTACACAGGTTACGTGACATTAAATAATAATAATAAATAATGCTGGACAATTCACACAACATCATCTAGTCCCAAGCTAAGCAGAGCTTGTGTTATGGGTACTAGATAACTGATAAACTTAATACAATACACTACATAGAAAGATATTTTTTTATTATATATAGTAAACATTCAGGACACCCTGAACAAATATCTGCAGATCATTTGTCCCGAGGTGGGAATCGAACTTGCAACCTCCTACGTCGCAGACGGACCTTCGCCCGCTGCGCCACGGAGGTCTTCGAACATGAAAGTTCATCAAATGATAAAACTCCTACTTCTCTGCAAAATCACACTAATATAAAAAATGCGAAAGTTTGGATGGATGTATAGATGGATGGATGTTTTTTACCTCTTCACGCCAAAACTACTGATCGGATCGAGCTGAAATTTTGCATGCAGATAATTATAAGCCTGGAATAAAACATACTTACTTTTTATCCCATAAATCAGTTCCCATGATGGGATAGAAATCACCTTTAAGCATTTCCATAGAAACAACGCGTGCGAAGCCGCGGGCAGCAGCTAGTATTAAATATTATTAAAATCTCTTCCACTATGGCGGATGATCGCTTTGAACAATGGAGTGAATACAGAGAGGCGTAAGTATTGTTTACCATCTAGTCTAGACCATTCTAGACACGCTGTTAGCTTAAATTGTTTAATTTAACATGTTATGTTGTAATTGATTGAACATTATGAAAACCTGAATGTTGCGTCCATTTTTTGTATTAAAATGTAGGGGACGCTTAAGTGATCGAATTGAATGTGATAACTGTGATAAGTTCAATGCGAAGGTTGTCCAGCATCAGCAGAATGCATAATTAGTGAGTCCATTTGCACGAAAAAACGAGTCAGTCAATATACTGAAGCTGGCTGACAAAACCCCTAAGATAAACACGATAAAAAAGAGCAAAGCATCTCATCCGAACTGTTTAAGTATTATTTTTTATTATAAATGAAAGAGCCTAGCTCTTGTCGGTGTAATGATGCAATATTCTCCACTTTTCTCTCTCCAATGCAATGTCTTTACTTCTCTATACGACATGACAGCGACTTTCTCGATCGCTTATACTAAGTGAAATATCAAAATATCAGCATGTTTTGATATTACTTATAATTATACATAGTTTATACGATTTAATACCTTAGCAGTTCCGTAATCAAGCTCGCAATCAACGTCAAAATCAGGACAAAATCAAGGAAGCGCCCCATCAGAGTGCAAGCATCCTGCAAACTGCAGACGTAGTTGTGTGAAGGAAATAACCGCGCCTCGTGCCCTACTTCTGCGGGGGCTGGACTTGATGGCTGATAACGTGATAACCTAGTCTAGTCACTATCCGTCTTTTATGATAAACTAGAAATGTAGCATTAATGTAACAAACTAGAAATGTGTCCATTTTAACCGATTTCGAAAAAAGGAGGAGGTTCTATGTTCGGCTGTATGTGTTTTTTTATGTATGTTCGTCGATTTATTACTAAATGTACCGATTTTGAACATTTTTTCGCTTATTTGATGGAGAATAACCTCGAGATGGTATTTGTCCCGCACAACTCAAAAACAGAGTAAAATTTAGGGATTCGAAGTCGGCCCTTAGTTTTTAGGGTTCCGTACCTCAAAAGGAAAAAAGGAACCCTTATAGGATCCAAATACCTACTCAAGTCCGTAACCACTCGGAGCCGCGATATAAATAAAACTTATAAGTCAACGCACTTAATAGTTATAGCCGTTTATGTCCAAATATTTGGAAATTTCCAAGGGAATCCCATGCACACAAAACCTACAGGGTACTTCCCGTAGACCTAGAATCATAAAATTTGGTGAGCAAGGTCTTTTAGCACAAGTAAAGGGAAAACTCCGAAAACCATAACATTTGTAATTTATTCACAAAAAAATTACATAAGTATAATGGTCGCCATGGACCAAAACCTATGGGGTACTTCCTGTAGACCTAGAATCATAAAATTTAGTAAGAAGCAAGATCTTATAGCACAAATAAAGGGGAAAATCCAAAAAATTAATCAAATAATGTTATCAAGTCAAGATTTTAACTGAAAACCTAGCTAACGGAACCCTCAAAACCACTTTTGAGGGTTCCGTACCTCAAAAGGAAAAAAGGAACCCTTATAGGATCACTTTGTTGTCCGTATGTCTGTCTGTCCGTCTGTCAATTTCTTCCCCCTTTTCTTGGGAACGCTTGGAGGTATCGATTTGAAATTAAGGCGAATAGTAGACATCAAATACTCAAGTCCGTAACCTCTTGGAGCCTCGATATAAATAAAACTTCTAAGTCACGGCAATCAAAAGTTACATTATGTCCGTTTATGCCCGAATATTTTGAAATTTCTAAGGGAATCACATGCACAATAAACCTATAGGGTAGTTTCCGTAGACCTAGAATCATGAAATTTGACAAGACGCAAGGTCTTACAATTATACGGAACCCTTAGAGCGCAAGCCGACTCACACTTGGCGTTAAATTTAATAAACCTATAACTTAAAATGGACAGAGCACTCCATTTTAAAGGTAGCAACTAGCAAGGTTTCAACTACAATAGATAACCTAGCTTGGCTTTGTGATAAACTATGATGTACTAGAAAAGTAGGTGTTTCTTTTAAAGTTAGTAAGATTATACTGATATGCTTATTGAAAACTGGTGTTTTTTGACGCAGGATTTCAACGGAACTTAATTATTGATGGAAAGCAGCGTTGTTGCGTCCTTGGCCGAAGGGTTCACCAGGCTTGTCAATAATTAAGGGTCTCGAAAATCCCTTGTACGTTCATACTTCAGAAAAATGCGCAAACCATACAGTTTTTAGCTTCTATTAAAGTATGGCAGTTTTCATACTATTTGCTTATTTCATTAAATTTGAGTAACCTCTACATTTTTCTGTTGGTGAGTGTAGGGGGTGTAGCTTTCTTAGGGTGGTTAGTGACGCTCGAAACAAATCGGGTTTTTACTATTTTCTGGGTTCTACAAGTAATTTAGGTAGCAGATAAGAAAACCCCACGCTTAAACAATCTACGAATCAATTGTCGTTTTGGAGTCTATTGACATTAAGAGATTTTGTCAACATCATGTCGATAGATATAGGGTTTTGGAAAACTACAATTGATTCAATGTTTCTTTTAGCAAATGGCTTACAATGTCGCAAAACTAATTAACGGATATCTAAATTACTTCTAGAACATAGAAAATAGTAAACACTCGATTTTTTTTCGACCCTCACTACACTAACCACTTTAATGTAGGCTTAATTTGAGAAAATTTGCATGATCGGTAATGTGTTGTTAATGTAAATTGGTCACTGTCACCAATATTTTCTGGGAAATGGTGATGCACTCTGTCTTATAGTTGTTAGACAATTTTTGTGGGAAGTTGGCTATTTACGTTCTCGATGAGAATTCCAAGGAATTTGCGTCTAACTGTAAATTTAATTTCAGTACATTTCGCTTTCTTGCCAATGCGCACGTTAAAACATTGGTGTAATGTAAAGTAATCTTTGGTAGAGTCATTCAAATAAATTCTCAGGCAGACAAAAAATACTGTACATTTTCAGTACTTATCACATGAAATTTCATTATATTTATTCGTATTTCTTCAAGATTTTTCCAATATCCTATATCTTTATAATGAACTATTCACGCAACCCTGTAAGCAATAAATTTTCACGTCCAATTCTGGAATAAAGGATTATTTAAGGATCTGGTAGTAGAATGTAGTTGGGTTTGAATTATGTTTCCATTCCGACTTCCTGTGGCTTCTTATTATAATTTATCTCTAGAACGTTCTGCGCTTACACATTTCTAACTTGTCTTTTCTGTTTTAGGACATGACGCGACAATCTATTCCAGTGGCCACAAAAGGTGAGTGACATTTTAAACTTTACAACACACTAATTAGGTCGAAAACGCTTAGACTTGCGAATAAACTATTTATCTGTAGTCCGTCCATGAATCATACCAGCCGAGTCTAATAATCCTTCTGTGGTAAATATAGAAATTACTGCGACTAATCTCACTCCGACATTTAGTGCACGTCGTCGTGTGGAATTCAATGACGTAAGAATCTGAATAATAATTATGATGGCTAGCATAATATTGATTATCAATCAAAAGCTCATAATAAAAGCTCTATTATGATTTAAATTAGTTTAAATGAACCTCACACCTAAATATAACAAAAATCTATATAAAACACTGAAATTTATGACAAGCTGTTTTAAATTTAAACTGCACTTTACTACACGCCTGTGTTTTTGTACCTGTAAATTACTCGCATATCGATGCTTATTTTGAACCAAAAAGAAGGAATGGCTAATGTTTAAATTAATCTATTGACCTAAATGAAATCTTCTTATATCCTCATAGTTACTACGTCTACATCATAATCGGGATAAAAATGTTTATAACGATTCCGCGCAAAACATTCTCTGTTGAGATTCAACAAAATGCAATTCTCGTGTTCCGCCCTCCCACAAATTGACATGCCATACGATCAGACAAGGTAAAAATAATATTTTGCAATGGATTGCTGCAAAGTAACGCCTGAATCTATTATTTACGTCATATCATCTAAGGCCCGCCGCAGCAGAAAGCCAAGTTTGTGATCGACCTAATGGCACCACGCCTCCCGACCACTAGCACTATCTTAATTTTACAATCTTTTGACGTCGTTGTCGGCTTATCTTTTCTATTTTTGAGATATGAATCGTATTCATCTTTGTTTTTGTATCTCCATGAAAAGAGCTTTCTTATAAAAGTCACCTTCCACTTAAAAGATAATTTCCTGAAATAAGTACCTTTACTGAAACTGTTTGGAATTTTTTTACCATCTTCACGGAAAGTTTCTCAAATAATCTTCTAAAAACAAAAATCATACCAATTTACGCGAGTAGTAATAACTATCGCGAGTAGTATAACGTGGTCTAGTAAATTGCGCACTTGTAACGTGCTTGTTTTTAATTTGATAAACACTTTGTAATTGTAACGTTACTCTCAGAAGCACCTTCAATTTCCCTGAAATTGCAATCAACAAAAGAAAGCATACTTAATACAAAGAGTGTCAACAATCAACATCGAAAGCAGGGCGCTGCGCTCGTCATCTCCGATCACGCTATCATTCACCGGCACCCCTCACGTTAACCCAGTTTCTCACACTCTCTATCGCTTCCGATTAGAACGAGATAAAATATTACTCTTAGTTCTGCATGGTTATCGCGAGGTCAATGGTCTCGGTCCATTTGTTGTCCAAACAGGTGGACGGTCACGCAAATATAATAGTGGACGTATAAATATTTGCCCGGCTACTTGTTGAACTTCATGCTATACTAGATAATGACATTATGACACCCTTGAGGATCCTACTCGGATGGTTACTATTAATCCAGCTAGTTTGTTTGTTGACATACTACGACTAAACGGTGAGTTTGACTCCTTTTAAAAGGTTACGTCCTTTGTACTTTCATCCCCCTTCATAGATTTTCATAATTCAAAACAATGAAATCTAAGTTTCGCGATCTAAAGCAACTGTTTACAAAATAAACAGCTATGTGAACCGCCCGTCGTCGCATGTCACCTTCGTGATTATAAAATATTCATAATTACGTTGGCACGCGCTACTCTTGGAATAGCGGTTATGTGACTCTAGGATCTACGTCCTCTATTAAACAAACTACTTACCTTAAACTTTCCACTTTTTAACCTTTGGTAGATTTGTCACATGGCCCTGAAAATGTTACATGACATTGAAAAGATTTGTGATGAAAATTGCTCGTTTTATCTCTGCTGGACTTCAAAAACCAATTCAACACACCCGTGGATATTGTGATGTAGACATGTTATTATGATCGCTGTGAGCTTTGCCGAATAAAGCGTGGGCAAACGGGAGATTCCTTAGGGCTTGATTGCGTCAATTAATCTTGCGCAACGTTCTGGCAACGAGTGGGACTCTAGTGTCCAGTATCTCGGTCGCATTGCGTGTCCCACTTCGAAACTAAAGAGCAGTTTTTCATTGCTAAGATGTTGTATGCTGTAGTCCAGATACCACTAATTTTATTGATATTGGGCAGTTCTATATCGGAAAGCTTGGTCAAAACTTAAGATGTCTAGAATCCTCGAATTAGTCCTTCCATCAGGCTTTAGCCTAATATGGAGGCTATTCTCTATTTTTATACATTCCGAGTCGAGAGAGTAGACGTGGATCTATTACTCCAATTTTCGTTTTCTCTCTGCACCCTCACTACCAAATATTGGAACCGCAGATCACGGACAACTACTAAGGTCCAATTTCACCGTAGCAAATGAACGCGTTCGATATAAGATAAGCTCAGTCTAGCGAGAGTTCAGCGCATTCACCGACACAAAGTTGATCTGGTTCAAGCGCTAAACCTAGTTCAAGATCTGTAATATCATACAATAGGAAACCGAGATTTGAACTCGATCAAGCCGAACTTAGTTTTGTTGATCTTAGTTTTGGCAGCAAATGGTGAAAATGGACCTTTTTTATGTCAACTCACATGACAGATGGCGTCCGAATTAGAGGCAACGGTCCACAATACAAGGTCATAGTCACGGACGATAACGCTGATTCGTACTTGACATTGCACACGTCTGAAGCACAGTAGATAAATATATTTATGTATTGTGTCTGAAGGTTCATATTTCATCACTGAACTTTATTTTAGGCATTAAAAAGAGAATTTAAGAAGTTTAGTGCAGTTTAGAGCGGCTTCATTTTCTGGAGGTCAGTGGCAAAATGGATTGTAGTTCAAGTCTATTGATTGATCGTTCATGTTAGATAACACGCATTACAAGTGTCGCGTCTAAGCATTTGGAACTCACAGTTAACAGGTTCACACCGTTGTTGGCTCTGGCGCCTTAACTTTCTATTATTCTTCTTACTTCTGTGGGAAACCACCTGCTGACGTCATGCAGGTGCATTGCTCCTAGATTCAATAATAAATGGGGTACTTGTAGGTAGCTTAGCTTGACGATTCATATATAACAATATATTACTTATATAGTTCAAAGCGGAGTTTCATGAAAATGACATTCTATGCAAGTTGCATTCTCAGCGCGCAGTATCAGTACGTAAACAGTTTCTTGTTTCGCTTCTTCAGTTTCCGCAAACTTTGAAATGAAACTCGTGAAAGGCTATCAATGTCCGGATTCTTCGAGATAGCGTTTAAAAGTAGCAAATGCCAGAGGTCAACCACAATGTATACTTAACGAAATCTTATTCAAATTCTGACCTTTACCCTTCCTCGCTATGTTAGCACTGAGTTTTCAGTTCCTTCCTTTCGTCTGAAAAACGCTTTCCTACATGGCGTATCGCATATGGTATGCCATGACCATATTTTTTTACATTATCATTAATGCACATGGCGATGGCGTGTCACGATAACGGTGTATTTTGGGGTTGGTATGAATTGAACATGGGGCGGCTGACTCCGTTAGTTCCTTCGCCAGCTATAAGTGTGGGTTGGAGGTACGCGCGGACAGTGCGCGGCCGGCCGTGTACACCACTGGCTGGCACCGGCTCTTCCAAAACCAATCTAATGGATTACACGGTAGTGCTGTGAACCTGACCTTCAATACACTCTCCTATTCTTTTTAAAACGTCATTATGCCCGTGCTTTCTCAAGCACGCGCTCGCCCAAATGTGCAGACGCGGCGTGCGAACGTAGGCAGTAAGTTATCTCCCATTGTGTAAATGAATCTCGATCTTATCTTCCTACACTAAAGTTCCTATGTGCAGTGGATTGCTCCAGGGAATCGGTTTCCGTCTACGACCGCCGCATACTGATGGCGGACGGGAAAGTTTCCCATTTCGGAAGGCCCTCAAGGTATTATGCTAAAGGGAAGTTGTTGACATTACCAAGTTTGGTCGCTGAGTTCTCGAGGATATTAAAGGTAATGCTATAAATGAATTGCAATGCAAACTATTTGCTTGCTGATCCTATTTGAATAAATTATAAAGAAGTTAAGTGGGACCAGCTTTATTCCAAGATTCATTCTGTCTTTATTTGGAGTTTGCAATTATTTTGAGTCAAGGAACTCTGAATAATTACAAAACAAAGTTCTGAGTTTCTCACTTAGGAAATCTTTAATAATTTCACTTCCCAACATCTGATGTTGGTGGAACAGCCACAGGTCATTGATCGCCAATTGTCCTGGTTCTGTCGGATCTACCCACATGGCCCACTCCGCGCCATAACATAGTTTTTGTTTATGATGCCTCCGAGGAGGATATCGCACCGTGTGAATCAGTCCACCTGCCGCGTGGGCGCTACCTACCGCTGCGCTGGCTAACGACCCCGCGACCCTTGTGATTATTGTATTACAATAATCACATCTGATTGAATATAATGAGCTCTCATCCGACCTTAGATAATGATACTGACTTTGACATTTGATTTTAAAATAGTTCTGATTGCAATAAAACCATAAACAACATCGGATATCAATCAATCCCCGAAATGTCGGTTGGCTCTTTGTCCAAAATCTCGTATGTCATGGTTACATTTTCGCAAACGAATCACGGAATAGAAAATCGGCTACTTTTTACCTTTACCTAAAAAGTATGCTGGGAAAAAACGGGAAGGTCCCCCAAATTGAATGAAATTCTCTACACTCAATCCTACAATTCGATGTAGTCGCTCTCAATTGTGCGAAGTCAAATAGTTCATCAGGCGTACAAACTGAAGCAAAAGCATAAATTGGCATGCAGTGGTAATAATCTTGCTACGATGTAAGGGAATAAAGGAAATAACAAGTCTTTCGCGTACTGAACCTGCACTCGTACGCAGAACTGGTGGTATTATGCGTGATCGACTAATTTTCTCCAGCTCATGTAACTATGAACAGATTTATTTATTTAGTGTGATGGAATATCAACAGCTATTATAACTTAAATAGTTATTTAAACAGACTGATAACAGAAAGCTCATTTTAGATTTTCAAGTATACAACAACAGATGAAAAGAATCGCTACGTCGTACTGTTACTGACCTACCACGTACCATATTCATCTCGTTCTCGATCAATTGTACGATGACTATTGTACATTTTGCGAGGCGTAGCTCGTCACATCCATCATATTTTTCCATTCGATAGTTTGACTTATCTGGTTTTACGAACACCTCTTTTTCTAAAGAGGTAAGAGCTTTACCACAAATGTACGCTACATAGGATAATGCCCGCCTTTTCGCGATAAGATCGGCTGGTACTGCAAGGTTTGCAGGTCACGCCAGTTCATAGCTATAAATCTTTGCTTCGCTTAGTTGCCGCCTTCGCACAATCTTTTAGAAATTGCATAGAAGTTTTGAAGATTTGCTAGCAATTGGGCAGACCATTGTTCATTTAGGGAGATTCTGAAATCGTTTGTCCGTCATTTAGAAATCGAAACGGGCGGCGGCGTTCCCACTCGTGCATCTTAAATAATGATTATCTGCCAAATTACCGATATTAAACCTTGCAGCTCTTCGGTTTACGATTTCTAATTACATTATTATGGTCTGCCGCACGTAATCCGTCTGACCTGAAAGAAGACCTATTGATCAGTAGCACATGTACCGTTGTCAGGTGAACCGTTGCTATGCGCCATCGTCAGTCTCCTTTCGATTTCCTTCCGTATCTTGCTCCTAGCCATACCTGTGTTCATTTTAAAATCAAACTTTAACCATCAAATCATATTTAGTGCTGTTATTTTTTTTGTTAGATCGATGCGAATAGTGATGTCTAAAACTGCATACCGTGTCGTGTCGTGATTCACATTGAGTCAGGTCATGAACTTTCGTCCTGATCATAAGGTCTATATTGGTGTTGTTTGTTGACAAATGAACTCTATTTTCGGTAAGGAAAACCTGGCAGTTTATTATCAGCGCAGTGTAGGTACGTAATGTGCTCTCAAAGCCTTAATTATAAAGATTATTAATCTGCCATTTGGAAGTCGGACTAAGTAGATAACATAATCTTTTACTGCGGTTTCATTTCGCTATCGGGTTTTGAGACCACGTCGACTTAGATCATATTTGTTTCGCGCGTTGATCAGTTCTTCTAGATCTAGAGCATTTTTAAAGCCCTCCATTGCCAAGTTCATAATGAATGTTTGATTGTTAACCCGACACGGTCTATCGATTTCAGTCGTGGGTTAGAGGTTCGTGACGTCACTCGTTCATATTTCAGTAGTCTACGGGACAAAGGGACCCGATGTTAATAGATCGACCATTATTTTCCAATTTTAGTTGATTGTCCAAGCGTTTTCTGTAATTGAAGTTGCAAGGCAGTCGGTCTTGTATCGTCGGTTGACAAAGACTTTTGAATTGTTCCTTCTAACTGTATACAAACAAACGCGTTATGATCGAAACTCAGCACGTGAACTAATCTAACCAATTCAGTGGTTTATTCTGTATGTCAAAACAATTAATTTAACTACCGGTCCTGTGGTCATCCCTTTAGGAACTTGTTTGGCACCTCAATTGTGTTTGTTTGTGTATACAAATTGTGATTTACTAAAACGATTATGCGTTGCCTTGTCGCACATGCGTCATGGTTCATTGCCTTGAGTACGGAAAGAGCTCCTAATAAGGCGGTCGCAAGATTGCCTTGCGCCAACGCAAGCCGCTCTCATTCCGAATCTGTCTAGCGATGCAAACTGGTCATCTGATTTAAAACTAACAACAAAACAATTTTATCTGATAGTATAACTTAACCTTAAACTAATTTGAAATCGAAAACTACGAGATAAGTGAAACTAGTGATCATGATTGCCATACTAGCCCTAGACCTGACCAGCCTATCTACGTGTTAGTCTTAGAGAATCTGATGTCAAAAATGTGTTGCTCATGGCTGCGTTGGCGGCATCGCGTAGCAGACTCAGACATCGAGCAGAATGCTCCATACGAGGCGTTTGAGAAGCCGGGCTCGCCAGCGGAAGACCAGCAGACAACCTCACGTAAGAGAGCACCCCGTAACATCGATGTTCCACTCCAATATGGAGCACTCCATTTATCATATTTTGTTCTCGCTTCTCCACCTTATCTGTTGCCGCTAGAATGTTGTCAAGTTTTGTGTTGGTTGCAAATTGGTCTTATTGTAGTTGTGTGATTCATGGACTTTTAAATTAATCTGTATTATCGATGTTTAGAAACTATTTGTAGATTCTGTCATGAATTGTTCAGTGGTAGGTACTATTGGTAGAGGTGTTGCGTATCCGCCGTAAACGAAATGGCATTTATTTGCATTATCATTATTCATTCGCTGTCTTTTGCATCAAGATTTCAAGGTGTTATTGGAATTTGTATTTATTTTTTACCATAAAAGTCACTAAATCTAGATGCCAAAGGCCTATTACTATCTCTTTTCGTTTTCTACCCTGCATATTGTAGTACCCGAACCATCCAGTAGAGTCGTTGTTGCATACAATTTTAAGTTTAAGCTCTTTAGCTAGACAGAGACTTTATGAAACTCGTGGTAGTACCTATAATCCGAATTGGCAGAGTCATGGCGAGCCTTGACTTGCTTAGGATTAGATAGGCTGTCAAATCGGTCATCCTTGCAATGTAAATGGACCAATTAAGCATTTTGCAAGAGATCTAGACGACCATTTCAGTCTTTTGTGAACGAAATTACCTAAAGTTAATACATTTGCAGTTATGTTAAAAGTGTTGTGCAATTCCAGCACAATCCCGGGTGACGCGCAACAACCAGATGCGTATGTCGAACGCGCCGGGCGTCGCGAACGTTAACTACACGAACGGACACGGCGGCGACACGACGGGCCGGCGCGGCGCCGAGAATGTCCCACCGCCGCAGCCGCAGCCGCCACCACAGGTCCCTAACTCTAGGATCACTCAGCAGGTAGGTACAGTACACTACTGACTGTAGGTCGTAGTACTAACTACACGAAAGGACACGGCGGCGAAAGCGTTACACATTAGTCGATTCTTCGACAACCACGGTTGAGTTGGAGGGTCGATTCTCACGCCGCGTTGTCGATTTTTACGCCGCCGGCTGACAGTTACAAAAGTATACGGTTAAAGGTTGAAGCAGAGTCGATTTCAACAGATTTGTTCGAGAGAGCTCAGCGCTGATGTCTAATAACAAACTAGGTTGGTACTTGAGTCACAAAAAGGTCTCAGCATGATTTGATTGTGCTTACGAATAAATCTGGTCTTCCGACAGAACCGTTTCGCAAGTCATGGAAGACAAAGTAGTTCCAATTCCTTTATCAACTAGCTGAGGATGAAATGCTGCTATCCAACTCCAATAGTCTCGCCAAAACTCCGTTACTTCAAGAAGACAGGGTAGGGCCTGATCAAGCAGTAGGATTATTTACAATACACTCCCATACGAGATGGCAGAGCAAATCGTAGTTTCTCAATTTAGAATTAGACAGATCTAGCTCCTTTCCTCTTCCCTTTCCTATCTAGTCCTTTACCCTACCCCCCTCCCTCCCTTCCAGCCCCCCGTCTCAGGCGGGCGCGCGCGCGCCGGCAGCACGCCGAGCGCCGCGTCGGTGCAGCAGACGCTCCACTTGGCACACTTTCCACGACGCCAGCATAACAACTACAAGGAGGTTAGATAATATGTAATAATAGATGGCGCTGGTAAAAGACACTGTAAGCAGGCTAGCTTTGTGTTACTACTAGATGGTGCTGCTTATAAAATGAAGCTGAAACTGAGTTATGAAACGAGCGATAGAACGTGTTGTAGTTGAATGGGTTATCAGTTGATGTTACTTACGGCCGATCCCGATATTCAATCTATTTAATCTCTGGTTTTGTCTATCGGTAGTTAAATTTTCACTTTTCTGTTCTAACTGTTTTGAAATTTGGTAATAATAGCCTGAATGTTGCATGTATTTTAAGGTTGAGGTACCTACCTAGATTGTGCCACTCATTTAGGTACATCCAGGTCTTATTTGAGAAGGTCCACCTCAGTCACGTGTCGATGATGATGCTACATCGCACTTTCCCGAATTATTAATCCTACAATTCAATAGGGCCAAATAAGCTGACAATTACTTCCCACGACATTTAACGCCAATTTTCACTTGTATGTGCAAGATGGACCTAGATAGACTCGACTGTCCACTGAAACATACTTCCCACTCAAACACTACGTGAACAGTGTCATTTCTTTTTATAACGCATCTAGTAGAACAACAAGTGGTGCAATTTTCTGGACAATCTGAATCTATCCTTTGTTCAGATTTGTCGCGTTCCATTTCAGTGTTTAATTTGGTAATTGTTACGTTTGCCTTTGGGCGCCTTGAGCTTCTACATTAAACGAAAAAGTGAGCACAGCAGTAACAGCAAGGCCTAACCTTGCAACCTCGTTTTTCAGTTCACAGCGTCAAGTGTCGGCGGTGGCGGTGGCGGCGGCGCATCAGCGCGGGCAGGTGGTGTTTCCTCCACAGTGTCGGTGCCTCACGCCGTGGCGTCGGGCGCCGTGCGACGGTCTAACGTCGTCAAGGAGGTGGAACGACTCAAGGAGAATAGAGAGAAGAGGAGACAGAGACAAGCTGAACTCAAGGAAGAAAAGGTACGTAGCTCAGTGTTGAAGATCTCCGACACAAGGCTTTTTTTTGGTCGTCGATAGAACTTCGTCCACAATCTCACCTGGAAAGTGAAGATGTGGCCGACCGGGTGTCGCGAAGGCTTAGAAGACACCTATTCACTCAGACCCAGGTTGTAATTGATCGGAAAAACGGAAACAGGCAGCGAGTTCCATTCTTTAGCGGTGAGAATGATGCTGGTGGAAGAAAACGGCTTACTTCTTCCTTCAGGCATCTTGGTATCTATGGGTTTTAACTTTGACAATTCAGCTATACCTAAGGTAGTCGACTGGAGGGAGGCATAATTATTATTTAAAAAAAAAAATATCTACAAACTCATAAGTAATGCATCTCAAACCTGGCCAAACGCAATCTAAAACTCCATCCAATTAAACTACCCTGCATTCTTGTATCCCCAGGAAGCCCTAATGAACCTAGACCCAGGCAACCCGAACTGGGAGTTCCTAGCCATGATCCGCGAGTACACCAACACGCTGGACTTCCGGCCGCTGACCGGCTCCGAAACACCCGAGGACCACCAGATCACCGTCTGCGTCCGGAAGCGGCCGCTCAACAAGAAGGAGCTCAACAAAAAGGAGGTACGTCTGGCGAATGTTCTAGAGAACTAGTTCTGTGTTCTGGACAAACTCTTGGATTGTTGCTCAAAGCTTTCCTCCGATACACGACTCCTCTAAGCATCTCCCGGTGAGCTGTCTCTCGCTGGTAGCGTCGAATCCGCTGATATTGATTTCCACTTGATTGTTTGCAACAGTGTGCAGTTAGCTCACTTGTTTCAATTGTAAATACTAGTTCTAATTTATTTTTATTACTTGATTGTAATTTTCTTAATAAAGAATTTCCACTTCCTTAATCAAGCTATACCTGAGGCACACGATTGGTCTTCACTAGATGACATGTATTCTCTGATTACTGGGCATAAGGTTAAACATTAAATCATAAAAATATAAGGATTTAAAATATTTGGTAACGCGGTGGTATGAAAGCTTACTCAGTCATAGATCTATGCTTGAGTAATGCTTATGCCATAGAAAAGTGCTAATCATGCATAGGTTGATGACTAAGTAAGCTTTTATAATCATAATGCATTAATGCGGGTCTAAGTGTCAATCTTCGTCGAAAGTCCATCTGCGACGCAGGGGGTTGCAGGTTGATTCCCGCCAGTTCAGGGTGTTCTTGATGTTTTCTAGGTATAATAAAAAATATCTGTCTATTTAGTGTATTATATTAAGTTTATGTATCAGTTATCTAGTACCCATAACACAAGCTCTGCTTAGCTTGGGGCTACATAATGCTATGTGGATTGGCCAACATTATTTATTTATTTTATTTCTGAAATCATCTTGGTTAATGCCGTTGTACTTTCCAGGTGGACGTAATCAGCGTGCCCATGAAAGACACGATGATAGTGCACGAGCCCAAGAACAAAGTGGACCTCACCAAGTATTTAGAGAACCAGAAGTTCAGATTCGACTACGCTTTCGACGACTCGTGCACTAATGAAATAGTTTACAAGTTAGTAGCCAAACGCTTTTGAAACTACCGTGCCTATGACAGTTAATTCTTTAATCTCTGTCCAATTTCTATTATGCTTTATTTGCTCGAAATTGACTCAATTACTTCGGTAACACCTGTAATGGCGTTATACCTTTTTTATTAATTTTTTATTTTGTGTTATACTTTTTTCTCAATAAATAATAATGATTTTACTCACCCGGTACTCCCCTTCGTATAATAAGATCTAAGCTTTTTTTTTCCTAAATGAAAATGTCTCATGGAGTAAGGCCATTAGGGCCATTGAAAGCGAATCTAAACATACATTCGTAACATTTATTTAATCGTATGACGAGATAGGCTTTCAAAATAATCTTAGACTACAGAATTTGTCTAAAACTACACAAATAATGTACAAATAAGAACAAAAAAAGATATGGACTAATTAAAAGTAACAGATAATTGAAATGTTACGTTGTCTTATTAGATACACAGCGAAACCCCTGGTGGCGACGATATTCGAGGGCGGCATGGCGACGTGTTTTGCGTACGGACAGACGGGCTCCGGGAAAACACATACTATGGGCGGAGATTTTCAGGTAAACTATTTAACTGTCCAGCGGTGGTCGCGGCCTATGAATGATTATTCTCGTGCATAAGGAGTTAGCACATAGATCCAGCACCGCTACCGCACGGCACAACAATAAACATTTAGACGAATGGAACAGTTTAATATTGGTATGCCTGAGGTTTTGCGAGAGTATGTTTCAATTTTAACTTATTAGACTACATGCGTCGACACATTTGCGCCTTCCCATCTGCCGAGGACATCCGTGAGGTCGGAAAATATTACTTCTCTTTTATCTTTCTTTTATCCTCTTTGTTTCCATAAATATAATAAATGTACACTTAGAAAAGGTCATATTATTAAATTAATTACTGAAATAAAGAGATATTTTTTATTTCTGTCGGTTTGGTATGTAGATTAAAGTAAAGAAGCGACGAAGAAACCTTTAGCCTGTTAGGTGTTATTTTTCGAGTTGGAGCAAAACCCGTCCCAAGATTTTTTATCCTCTACATAATCTCTCAAAAAGGCTCAGTAGAAAATCTGAGTTTTTATATTAAGCCTTTTTGCACAGCCAGGTTTTGACAATTGGTTTGAATTTATTTACTTACTGATAATATGTTCTATGCGAGTTGAGGTCTGGTCCGGAGACAAGTAGCTTGCTATATTGCCGAGCAGTTTTCATATTCTTAATGCCTATTTTAATCGTCCACTAACAATTATTTTAAACATTATATTAAAAGGTTCTTCGTTATTCCAGGGTAAAACACAGGACTGCAAGAAAGGTATCTACGCGATGGCGGCGCGGGACGTGTTCATGTACCTCCGCTCCGCCAAGTACAAGCCGCTCAACCTCATTGTGTCTGCCTCCTTCTTTGAAATATACTCCGGGAAGGTGTGTATACTGCTACATAAATATTCATACTCACTTATTTAATACATTGATTTAAAAAAAAGCCCGATAAAAAAATCCAGCTGCGATTTGGGCAAAATTAACTTCTTCCCATTCATAAAATGAACGAATATGGTCAACAAATGTAAATATTTTAAGCCTATAGGTTAAGTTACGATGTAGTCTTTTTTGGAAAATTATAAACAGCGTTGTGCCAAGAATGCTGCCTTGAAGAGGGCGCATTGCACGCAATTTTGTGAAAAGGATAGGCATAGGATTTCGCGTTCATACGAGCGGGACGGAACATATGTTTTTGGAACGGCGTAAGCGCAAAAATTATATTTTTGCTGATTTACAAGAAAACTTCACAACTTATGAAGAAACTGTATTAGGGAACCAAGAATTAGTAATAACCTATCAATCAAAACTAAAATGTTTTCTATAAACCGCAGGGTTTCTGAGATCTCCACCAAATTAGGTGCAAAACAGTGCACTTTCATGATTTTGTTTTATCGTAATCTTTCTCTTCCAGACAATACTTAGTCCATAGGTTTTTTCCTTCAAGTATAGAGGGTGGCCTTTTCATAATGTGAATGTTATGTTGGCAGGTATTCGACCTCCTAGCAGACAAGGCCAAGCTGCGCGTGTTAGAAGACGGCAAGCAGCAGGTGCAGATCGTGGGGCTGACGGAGAAGGTGGTCGACAACGTGGACGAGGTGCTCAAGCTGATCCACCACGGGAACGCGGCGAGGACCTCGGGACAGGTGGGGATACATACACTTGCCTCTTATGTACCTTTAATACTCTCTCAACTTAAAGCAATGGCTTGGGCCTCGTTGGTTAACACTTCAACGCACTTTCGCTTTCTTCGGAGGCGTGTTACTCAACGACGCGCCCCTTTTAACGCCCTCGCGACATGCCATCTCGGTGTGGCGCTGCAAACCCTCACGTAGCGCGGCGAGCGAAGGGAGCTGCGCTCGCAAACGATTTGCCATTAGTCCAGTGCGTACAAATCCCCACGATGCGTGGCGCGCCTTGTGCTGGACTCTAGCACGCATAAGATTTATCACATAACTCTAACTAGCCAAACAGAAGATACCACGTATTTAATCATTGCCACCATACATATTCTAAAAACCACTTTCTTGTTGTTGATTTGATAGAATTTGAACTACTTGTCGATTTGAGATTTTTCCTACAATGTTGACATTTATATTTCAAACTCGACGCCAAAACGAGAATTACGGATTTTTGTGTAGTGAATTGTTTACAAACATTATCTCTTGAGAATGGTTTGAGTATCATCGGGGTCAACTGTCAGACGAGTAACCTACACTTCGGCCGGGTTCGTTGAGAAATGCTTGTAAACAAACCACAACAAGAAAACGATACCTCACATGCTTGGTGCTCAGATTACAGAATACTCAGTAATCGGAGGCGTGGTGCCCTGATGCAGCCTCTGTTTGTTTTTTTTTGAAACTCGTTCATTAAATCGATCCCTTCTTTCCAGACGAGTGCGAACTCGAACTCGTCCCGGTCGCACGCCGTGTTCCAAATAATAGTGCGGTCGCCCGGCATGCACCGCGTGCACGGCAAGTTCTCGCTCATCGACCTGGCCGGCAACGAGCGCGGCGCGGACACCTCCTCCGCCAACCGGCAGACACGTGAGTGCACGCAGCCTGTACTTGCACTCCACGGCTGGGGACCTTCCTCACCACACATCTTGTTATACGCAGTAAATGTATCACACTAATATTATAAAGGCGAAATTATGACTGAATGTATGTTTGTTACTTCTTCACGCCAAAACTACTTAACTGTTCGAGCTGACATTTTGTATAGATGTAGGCTTGGAATAAAACATAGGCTAGGCGTTTTATCCCAGTTCCCATGGGATATAACTTTTAAACCGTTTCCGTTGTACAACGCATGCGAAGCCGCGGGCAGAAATTAGTTAAATAATATACAGAGAGAGCAGCTAAAAAAGCTGCTCTTCAACTGGTAGGTTCCGTTAGTCGGCTCTTCCGACATCCACGGGCTGAGTCGGAGGGATGGACTCTTAGTCCGCGACCGCTATGCCCATGTGTGCCCTTGCACTGCTGGATATAGGCCTCTTGTAATTAGCGCCCTATGGCTCTTGCTCTCTCATGCTCGCGAACTGGGGCCGTATTCAGTCATCTAGTACCCATAACACAAGCTCTGCTTAGCTTGGGGCTAGATGATGCTGTGTGGATTGTCCATCATTATTATTATTATTATTATTATTATTATTCTGCTAACCAATCGCTTTACTATGACAATGGTATCGTCCGTAGAATCGTCCATAGATGAAATAAATCTAGCTAGATAGTGCGTGCGGTGCTATTTGCACTTAGAGATCGATTGGTTTCAACCTTCACACTTTTGACACGCGTCCCATCAAAGGAAGAATGCCAAAATGTGTCAATCTGTGTGGTGCCGGCTTAGAATTTGGACCACCCCAATTCTTCCCGCGGGTGTCGAGAGGACTAAGGGATATCCACCGGGGAGGGCAGCAGCGTCCCCTACAGAAAAATTCTACCACTGAACTGCAATCCCGGATGAATTCTGACCCTGACTGTTAACTAGTCTTAGTGTTGTCCTTAATGCGTCGCGAACCAGTACTTTTACTTATGAATCTTGTCCACATTGCGCATTGTAGACACTTGCTCCAATGAGTTGTATATTTGTTGCAGGAATGGAGAGCGCAGAGATCAACAAATCCCTGCTCGCGCTGAAGGAGTGCATTCGAGCGCTCGGCATGAAGGGCAACAACCACCTGCCCTTCCGCGTCTCTAAGCTCACACAGGTCCGTCTATCTATTCTTCCCGTGAAGTCTTCCCTTCGTTTTATAAGTAACGTAGCAATAACAATACTGCTATAAAAATAGTGAAATCGGCATGTATAAAATTTTGAAAAGTTGGATTCATTCCTTTGATGTCGTTATTCACCTAAACATACCTTGACGACCTCTGTGGCGCAGGCGAAGGTCTGCCTGCAAATATATATCTATGTAGTGTATTGTATTAAGTATATCAATTATCTAGTACCCATAACACAAGGTCTGCTTAGCTTGGGGCTAGATAATGCTGTGTGAATTGTCCAGCATTATTTATTTATTTATTGAGGGAAAATAGAAAGGCACAAGTTTAACTTTTTCCAAAATCTATTCCACACATTTCTAGATAGCAGTCCGTGTCAGTGTCCATTTCTAAATAGCATCGTAAGCATTTATAGTAGTGATATGATCATAAAGAATGATCAGAAAGGCCCAATTATGTGTTTGTTTGACAGCAGCAGCGGGTTTTGACAGGTTTCAATAGACATTTTCTTTGCCTCGGTGCAGCGGTGGGACATTAAACCGCTCCTGGTGCTTAACGAAATTGCACCCACCGTTTTCATCGTAGATGTAGTATGTAAGTAGTGTAACGTGATACATTCCACTGCTTGGCCATGTAACACATCGTACGTAACGTACCTTTCAGGAGTCTTTAAACCCTAAATGAATCTGAGCAGAGTTGGGAGTAAAATTTGTTTAAATAAATGTTTGGTACAGGTGCTGCGCGACTCGTTCATAGGCGACAAGTCCCGCACGTGCATGATCGCCATGATCTCTCCCGCTATGTCCTCCTGCGAGCACAGTCTCAACACGCTCCGATACGCAGACAGGTGAGCACTTATCACTGTACCATCCTGAGTATTGTATTGCGGGCATTTGATGTGCTAACCGGCTGAGAGGGTGCGAGGCGAGACGCCCTTCTGGCTCCGGGTGAAAAATGGAACAAGATCTGTGTTTTATTGTCATTTGATAGTTGAAGAAAGGAGTAATGTAAATCTATACTTAATATTATAAAGAGGAAAGATTTGATTGTTTGTTTGTATTGAATAGGCTCCGAAACTACTGGACAGATTTAAATTTTTTTTCACCGTTAGGAAGTTTACTTTTCAGGGAGTGACATAGGCTATATTTTATCCCGGAATTCCCACGGGAACGGGAACTACGTGGGTGAAACCGCGAGGCGACCGTCTAGTTGCATATAAAAAGACGCAGCAACTGAGTGAATTCTAGGTTATGTATGGGCGGTATGTTTACAAACATCTTCATCGAGTTTGGCTAGTGTATATTTACTACCTAGTGATAACGTAGCTCGGCTTCGGTGGCTTGTCGACGTGAGGACCTCCGCAGGCTGATGAGCTATTCATTGTCTATTCTATCTTATATTTTAAACATAACATAAACATAAAAAGTCTTTATTTTGGAACATATTGAGGGATATAACAAAAAATAGGCAGCGATGCGACCTGCAGAAGTAAAATACTGTGTCGCAGATCGCAACGCCCACCTCCGGGATTAGGGAAGATAGTTCCATGAACTTTAGGTAAGTACATACCTACTAGGTTTATACGGCTTCACACGCTTTGTTTCTATGAAAACAAGGTTATTTCTATCCCATGTAACTGATTTATGGGATAAAAAGAGAGATAAGTTCTGCCGACTAAAAGTAGTATAATCCCACAGGGTCAAGGAGCTCGGCACGTCGGAGCCGCGCGGCGGGCCGCGGCCCGAGTCGCCGGCCGACCGCGACGTCGACATGGAAGTCGCACAAGACGACCTGGCACAACTTAGGTCACTCAATGTAAGTATACATAGATAACTTTTTAGTGTACCACACAAACTATACATAGATAACTTTTTAGTGTACCACACAAACTATACATAGATAACTTTTTAGTGTACCACACAAACTATAAATAGATAACTTTTTAGTGTACCACACAAACTATATATAGATAACTTTTTAGTGTACCACACAAACTATACATAGATAACTTTTTAGTGTACCACACAAACACAAAATACAATACAGAAGGAAATATTGAGAACAAAAAGTAATATAATTTTGTGTAATTGATTTAATTTAACTTTTGATCTAATTTATTCCATTTTAGTCTATTTATTTCTTTGTAATTTCATTTAGTTTTATGTTATTCAATTTGTTTTCAAAAAGACTGCGGAATACAGCACCTACCTATTCAGTTGAGAACGAATCATCGAAAGCTTTTTGATGAACAGACGCCTCGCGTCATATTAATTTCCTCCTAGCCAAATTTCAACTACGGCGACCAGTCTCATCGGAGACTAGCCAGATGCGCAGGATATATTATAGTGCACAAGTGCGTGCGCAAACACAGGTGCACTATCTATTCCCCTACTCTCATAATCCGACGACAGACCGATACGACCGGAAAGAGGTCAAGCGCAGGACCAACGGCTTCACGTGCTTTCCGAGACACGGGGGTGTAACACCGCCAACTTCCTGACTCCGGGTTGCTAGTACTGTGAATTTTTCTTGGCAGAAAAACCCCCAATAACAACTATTAACCCGACTCGCGATTTGACCTCATGATTTGAATAGAAGCCTAATTTTAAGACATTTTGCATGTCAATGTGTTTTGGTGAAGTATGTGACACTATTCTTATGTTTAAGACCTTGTATTATGACCATATTTCGTGCAATAAATGAAATGAAATAAATAAGCTGAACGCTAGACCAACGAAGCTGTTTCATAATTAAATAATAAATAATAGGGGCAGTGGTAAGGGCGCAAAGAAGAAGAATTAATGAACGTTTAACATTGTCCTCAGGAGGGCGACATGTCCGCAGAGATGTACAACTTCCACGAGGCGATAGACGAGATGCAACGGGCCGAAGAGGAAGTGCTAGACAACCACAAGGCCATCTCGGATTACATGGCGCATTCCCTGCAGCGCACCGCGCAGCTGCTGCAGCTCACTAGGGACGTGGATTACGATCAGGAAGGTACTGAACATAATTATAACAATAATGCTAGACAATTCACGCAGCGACATCTAGCCATAAGCTAAGCAGAGCTTGTGTTCTGGGTACTAGATGACTGATATACTTAATACAATAAGTTACATATATAAATATTTTTTATTGTACAATGAAAATACCCAGAACACCCCGCCACAAATATTCGGAGCTCGTACAAACATTTGTCCCATGGCGAGAATCGAACCCGCAACCTCCTGCGTCGCAGGTCTTCGCCCGCCGCGCCACATAGGTCGTCGAAGGTACAAATTCCATCAGAAATGTATGTTATAATTTGTGCCTGTTGGCGTCTACGCACTCTGTCAGCCTTGCTGTCGGGCTTTCTGGCGTATGGTGCACTCACCCGCGTTTTGTGCCCGCGCCGTAAAATGGCGGCCGTCTTGGCTAAGCTCGCAGGGCTATCCGGCGTTTCCATACTTTATGTTGAACTGAAAATGCAGGCGGCCATGCCCGTAGGGCCTTCTGGCGTTGGCGACGTGTAACTAACACAGTAAATGCGTCGAAATAAGCTTGTGACATACGCCCCTACTTATGTCATGACAAAGAAGAAAAAACAACGCTTTGTTATTGCTTGATTGAGGCTGAAGGAGGCTTACAAGTAAGAGCCCGAAGAGTTGTCCTCTCCTTTCTGTGGTAGGTATCAACCAAGAGAAGGAAGACGCGGGCACAGGCTGGTTGTAGTACACGGCTTTGTATGTTTGCACGTGTAGTGTTCTAACAGCGTAGTATTACAGGGGCAGGGTACTGGCGCGTGAAGCGGGTCCGCTTCCACGCGAGCAATGGCAATGGCAATCGACGTTCGTGCAGGATTCTAGGTACAGCGAACATTCGCCCTTCGTGCGCGTAACATTCGCAAGTGTTGGCGTAACATTCGCAGTTGATCGCTTAAAACGTTAATGCCAATGCTGTCGCTCATCGGGGTTGATTGGATATTAAAAATATTTCAAAATTGTAATATGCGTAATAATCTTGACTTTCTTTTAAAATATGAAATTCGTTAATAAAAATCGCTTTCCTTTCCTACTACTTAATTTACAGATAATCTTCAGTTATCCATTTAGCTGCTAATCGTTACATAACTCTGTCATAACCATTATTACTTTTTTGATTATTACCAACTCTCATGCAAGTCTAATTCAAAACGTGCCATCCAGCGTAACCAATGCTTATCGTTCAGATTTAACTAATGCCTACCAAACAAAACTTTTAATAATAGCCTAGCTGTAATTAAATACGACGGCGTATACAGTCGAGTATACATTTTCTAAAATTAAAAAAATATGCAAAGGTTCTTCTACTTCAACTAAGTACTTACATCAACTACAAAATTGTTACTATCTCAAAAGATGATGATGTTTCTATTCCAATAATACCTAATACCTACCTATACGTATTCTATGACATTTTTGTCGCTACAAATCCTTGATATGGGGTTTTCAGCTTATAATAAATCGCCCTGGGCCGCCGTCTAATGGAGGAGGCCTATATCGATTTATTCATATATGTAGTATCGCCACGCTTCGCGGCGGGTGCGCGGCGGGTTCGCGGTCGCAGGTGATCGGTCTGTTGCCCAGGGGGCGCTGCCACCCGCCCCACTGCGGATATCCCGTCGCCTCCTACGACGCCCACTTATGTTATTTATTTGTAATTCTTCTCAGCGTATGCGACACAATGGGAGCAGCTACTCAACGAACAGCTAGCAGTGTTGGCGCAGTCGCGCGACCTGGTCGCAGAGTTCCGCTCCAAGATGCAGCAGGAGGAACACATCTCGCGACGCATCCAGCCGAGACATCACTAGCGCGACTTCATGTCGCGACATCACTGGGCGCGACTTGTGTAGGGCTGAGGTGGAGATTGCAAGATGAGGTGTTTTACACAGGTTTTATGAGGACTTACTTGGACCTTCTACAAATCGAGATAAGATGTTGCGTTACCGTGTGCATGTTCTGATATTTTTACAGTTCATTAGTGAAAGAATTTCAGAAAAACGTTTTGTTTGTGGGATGTTGGGTCTTAGCGGTTAAAAAATGTATAGACTTACTGGGATGTTTAAAGTTGGCATATATGATAGATGGTTTTAAAGGTGCGGGTTTGAAAAAGAGGATGTATAGAAGGGAGAGCTTTTTTGATTGGTCTTTCAAGCGAACTCGGTTAGTTTATACATTGACCTGGGAGTGAAATACATTTGTTTTCTTATTTATTGACACCGATAAAAATGTAAAGCTTTTTGAAAATACATTTTCTTTGGCCACGTGACTGTTAATACCCAGTAAAGCAATCTTCACCTCGAGCAAGCGGTAGCGTATTTATAATGAACTGTTGCACTTGTGCGAAGAATGGGCTCACGGCGCAGTGAGTTTAGTCTATGGTTGTGCCCGAACACTTCCCGTGTGACGCCCTCAGACTAAAGGGAAACTAAAATAATTTGTCCTAGAGAACTCTAAATTATGTTTAAACTACTAAAAATCGAATTACATCGCCTCAAGAGTAAAGTGCGCATCGCAGCCATAAAATGGCGGCCATCACAAGATGGCGGACGGACACGTCGTCGCAACTTGAAATCGTTATAGACAAATCAGTATTGAAGTTTTGAGTCTGCGTGTAGCTGGCCTACTGAGATCTGCTATGTGATTGCGTTGCCGTTACCAAGTGGTTTGTTTTACCCGACTGCCGAAGGGTTATGTTTGTTGGATGTTTTGTGTAGCTTTTTGTAAAGTTGTGCCGTCGGAACCGAGAGACTGTTTACTGTAGGAGTGTTTTGCACAAAAATATACTTGTCCGGTCCTTACTGATTATTTACGGATTATCGTGTGCTATTACTGAGACTGCGTTCGAAAGCTGGCGTAGCCTCGCCAGTCTTCGAGCGTGATGTCCAAGTCTATGGGTACTAGATAATGTTCCTACGATCGATATCTCGTACCTGCAGATGTTTTAGATCAAGTTACTGAGGTGCGATACATTTAATTTAAAATAAAGTTTTCATTTCATTTTCATGTAACATTTAAGTGCCTGTTTCCTGAAATGCATTTAACTACACTAATGGCCTATAACGTTATGTAAATATGGGAGATTCGGAAGTACAAAAGATTGTTCGTGATTACTTATTCATTTACGTCTTGTCAAAGTATATAGTGAACCTGAGATGGTTAAAGAAACCTAATTCTGGAAGAGACTGTTTAGTTGAAAATCAAAGAGTTATATTATAATTATCAGACACGAAATCAGAGATGTGAGACGGTTTTCGATATTTTGTAGTAAGAGTATTTTTGCATGACAAACCAGATTAATAATTTATTGATAGTTAAATCTCGCTAGAGTAGATTTGTAATGGGGACTCCTTTTGTTTAATGTAAAAGTAAATTGATTTTCTGCACCATTTCCCCATACTTCAGTGACCATACAGGAACTATGCTTTTGTATGTAAAATTATTACTATAGATAAACTATTAGGTAGGTATATATGTCTATTAACATATCTATTTAATCGAAGAGTCTTACCTACTGAGCATTCTGTCTTAGTTACCTCCTAACTACTTATCCTCTTTCGTTTAAATCCTATTGAGATTAGTTGAATACGAAATTCATTCAGCACTAGTTCTAGCAACACTCCTTTATAAATACTTACTTCTGTACTGTAATCTCTGAAGAATCTAATATCTATACTGTTGTTTGATCAGATAATAGAGTAACATTATATAGTTATGGGCAATGGAAGGACGTTGCCATCTAATGGCATGGTTGTGAGGATGCGCGACCTGCGCGAGAGCTAGGCTCTGCGCGCGGCTCGGCTCGCCTCGCTCGAACTGACGCGACATGAGATGAACGAATACATTTCTACACACAGATGTTGTACTTTACATCTTACTGAACCTTTCCTTCAATCTGTCACCATAATTAAAAATCGTAAAACGTGTTTTATGTTATTAATTGATAAAAATAGTAAAACTAATAAATACTTGTCTTTATTTGTAACTTGACTTATTTATTTGTAATGTGATTCCATTGTGCCGTACGGTGAGCTCCCGGCGATGGTTTCGTTCGATGTTTCAGCTTCTTTCGCTTTAAACTTGTATAATGCCGTGGAGATGGAAATTTGAATATTACCTAGGGGAGACCGAGGAGGGTTGTGACAATTTTTACTTAGATGAGCATATCTCAATAAAGAAACGTACCACAATTATGAACTATCTGCCTAAATAAACCCCAATCCTTTCTTTATTAAAAACAGTCATAAAAGTTAATGAAAGTGATAAAGTTTCTGAGAAAATCCACGAAAATTAAAACTACTCCCTTTGTCACAACTCTCCTAACACCGAGGTAAGTTGTGACAAGTACCAGGGTAAGTTGTGACAGCTGTTTATCTAGACTATATTTGATAGATAAAAATACTTTTATATGAACTATAAACAAAAAACACCTTTATTTGCATAAAAATACTTTAATTGTCATATATGGCATAATTGTTGGAACTACAAACATTAACTTAATGAGCAATAAATCTTTTATAAGTAATTATGACATTATTACGAGATTAGTCGTTATAAAATCAGCCAAAATTTGTAATATAATCTGATAAACAAATATGACAGACGTATTGCAGCTCGCCCCCAGTGCAATCTTCGCAAGACTAGCTTTTACATTCCAGGCACTGAACCCACTTCGCATTGGATCTGCTACGTGCATAGGATTCAAGGCAACACAAGCAAAAACAATCATTATCTGCATCTTCTTCGACATCACCTGTAGGTACTTTCTTGTTAGTCTTCTTCTTGCTTTTTGAGGTTTCTTATTAACTTCGATTAAAACACGCTTTTTCACATTTTTAAACTTATACTGGCTTCTATGGCAGCTATTTCATCTTAAATAAGTTTAAGGCATAATTTTCTTTCCGAACAGGTACTTTATGTCAAACTTAGGTTGAAAAATGGACTAAAACAAACAAAAATACATAATAAACACAAAAAACACTAGAAATCACTGCAAAATGCGTGCAAATTACAAACAAACTTAAATAGGAGAGTTGTGACAGCGTGTCACTACTCTCCTAGGTTCCAAAAATTGCGACCTGGTCCGAATAATAATTCGTAATTTCAAAACAAGATGCAAACACAGCAAGTCAATGCCACACTTTGAAACTTCGAAAGCCACACAGTTTACAAAAAATAACATAACCACGTAAAGATAATATGTCACGATATAGTTACAATCAAAATTTTGATAAAAAACTTACTTTTCGGTTTTTTATCTATGCAGACGTCGTACCTACGCAACCGCTTGCCGTGTGCCTGAGGCACGTACTGCTTCAAGTAGCGCGTCTCTAAAGAAACAATTGTGCAGCATTGCCACCTCGCTAACGGTCATAAGTTCCAAGAAATCGTCCTTGTCACAACTCTCCTCTGTCACAACTCCCCTAGGTCTCCCCTACTGTTTTTCTAAATTCCCATTTTGTTTTAAACAATAAAATAGAGATTATTAACGAGACATGCGGTGTTCTCACTGGTGCTAGGTAGCTCGCTTCTCTAGCTCTGTCGTGGTCGTGACACACAAATCTGATCTGTCTGTGAAGGTTTGTCTAGTAGAGTGGGATGCCCCACGCCTCGACTCGGCGCGATCCTATGTATACTAGCTTACAAATAGATAGCGCTTATTAAATTAAATATAAATTGTACGAGATCGGCACTCTGTATCAGAGTGACTGAGTGCGCCGATTATTGATTGTACTGAACGAAATCTCTCTTAATAATGTACTTTTTTTTTTACTAATTTAATATTGATATTGTAACTTTAATTTCTGGATGAACTCGATTGTGAAATGTTTGCGTTATGGACAGGTGCCTCGAAGCGCGGGCGTCGGCTCTAGTTGTCTAGTTGAAATGCTTTATTATTATAAACATATTTTAACATCGCACATAATAATAAATTAATCGAAATTGAGTTTATTGTTTTACTTTTTGTAACTGCTCTACTGTCTTTATTGTTGTGATTCTGTTTTTACTTTTTTGCTCTTCTAGGCTCTTCAAGGCACGTAGGTACCTACTTGTGTTAAGGGTGGATTAATCTAGATCTAATATAAATATTAAGATGAAACAATTTTTAAGTTTTAGTTAACAGTTTATTACAGAAGTTTGTACTGGTATCATGAAAATGCAAAATAAATACAAAATTGGAAGACGATATTATGCATACAAACAGCAATCAAATCGACAGTATTTTCTGATCATTAATGATTTGAGAAAATTACAAACATAGAATAAGGAACCTAGTACCTACACACTTAGTATACAACTAAATTACTAAAGCTTCGCTTATTATTTAGCAGTAGGTTCACAAAAACAATTACAAAATAAATTAAACTATGGGGGTTTTACCCATAGTGCGATGATACAACTTAATAAATAATAATCAACAAAGGGTAGAGGCGTAATATTTATCACAGAACACTTAATAAAATAACTTACGGCGTAAGGCGTACATTTAAATTAGTGAAATAATGCCCGATTTCACGAAACAAAACAGAATTAGTTGTTATTGTTGTTGAGTTTAAAGAAATCCAGCTTAATTTCTTTCACTAAGAACACCATTCTTTGGTTACAATTATCTTATGTTTCTGAATTTACCTACTATAGTATATATACAGAATAATTTACAACTTCACAGAAAAACAATTCTAAGGTAAGTCTCAAGTTTCTAAAACAGGTAACCTGCCAGAGCAGGTGGAATCATCAATGGAAGTGTCTAACAATTAAATAAGTAATATCCCTAAACATGTAAGTATCAAAGTCATTTTATTACAATTTATAATTTTCTAAGCTAGATGAATAAATATTTGCCGCAGTCAGTTGCAAGATCGATTGGAAGTCAACTAATTTTTGCGCAGTGGTGAAACCGATGACGTTGATTTGATAAGGGTTAGGTATACCAAAGTATTTGTTCATGTACCTACTGTAAAAATGAAAATCGAAGTTCTTCGTTTTCGTGCAAATTCTATCTATTTCTCTATTCTATCTTTAAAGAGTACGCGACGTAAGGGTAGGGTTGGCACGAAAACAAATCAAACTTTGATTTTCATTTTACGAGTAGGTCCCCTGTGTCTATCGAAATCAATCGCAATTTAACTAAATTGTGCCTGAAGACCATAGGCCATATCCACCACACCACGCAGACCACGCTTTTACACCACACATTGATTTAAACGAATTTGTGCCTAAAGTCCACTGGCTAAAGGTCATAGCAAGTGATCTTCTTCCTCCATCGGCTCTCCGGTCAGGATGTGTGGCTCCCCGATGGCGGGCACCATGTGAGAGAACTCGCTGGTCGCCCAGAGGTACAGGTTCAGCGTACGTTCTGTACTTTGTGCTATGAATCTGGAATTACAAGAGAGTTCTGTTAGCTTTTCTCAAACAGGCATAAATTGAAGGAGGTAAGATCTTAGTAGTAGGTTGTCCGACGCCTTTCCGTGTCCTGGGATTTTGCGGTAGGTACCCAGGTAATAAAATTATTCACGGAACATTTTGTATTAGGATGCATGCCATCTTACACACAGCTGCGTTTTGCGATTTTTGCAGGGGGAGGACGGTGGCGGCGGCGCGCGGCTTCTAGAAATCGCGCTTACAAAAAACGCAGTTGTGCGTAAAGAATCGCGCTACAAAATCGCTTCAAAATTTTGATGCGCGACGACGGCGATTGACGGTATTTTTTTATTTATAGGCTTAGCCAGACCTCACTTAAACAGGGTTATTGGTAATTCACTGACACTGCGTAAACTGCAGGTTCTGCCCACCATCACGAACACGTTAGTGAAGACGCCAGGTCCTAATTCTTATTTTTTTTGTACATCGCCTCGCATACAATATAATGTCTGAAACCTAACTAATTACTGAATACCGATCTCCCACTCCTATTTAAATCCACATCATCATCATTGGCTTAATATACATCTACACAAGATGATCTAGGTGGCATATTTTTTGCTAAACGAAACCAAAACAAAATGTAGGTATTAGATTTATCCTACCTAATGTTAAACAAGTGAAGGCTAATGTAAACGTTAAAGGAGAAACGTTAGAAATAGTAGAAAGTACTGTATTCTTAGGAATCACCTTAGATAATAAACTTCAATGGGGCCCACACATAGATAAGCTATCGAAGAGACTTAGTTCTGCAGCGTATGCAGTCAAAAAAATCCGTCATTTTACAGACGTGGATACATCTAGACTTGTTTATTTCAGCTACTTCCATAGTATTATGTCTTATGGTATACTGCTGTGGGGGAACGCTGCAGATATTAACACCGTATTTGTGATGCAGAAGAGGGCTGTTCGTGCAATCTATAATATGGGTCCCAGAGAATCCCTGCGAGATAAATTCAAAGAAATAAACATAATGACAGTACCTACCATGTCAATATATTTATGAAAACTTGTTGTACACTCATAGAAATATAAGTCAGTTCCCTAAAAATAGCGATAAAAATAATTTGAATACCAGAAACAAACATAAGCTCGCTGTGCCCACAACTAGGCTACACAAAATTAAAATATATTTTAAAGGGCAATGTATACGCTTCTACAATAAAACTCCTAGTGAGTTGTAAAATTATCAATAAATAAATTCAAACAAATTGTCAAAACCTTGCTGTGCAAAAAGGCTTACTATCAAATAACAGATTATCTAGAGGATAAAAAAGCTTGGGACGGGTTTTGCTCCAACTCCAAAAATAACAACTAACAAGCTAAAGGTTTCTTCGTCGCTTCTTTACTTTAGTCTACATACCGAAGCGACAGAAATCAAAAAATATCACTTTATTTCCGTGTCAGTGTTTAGTTTTATATTTTGACCTTTTCTAAGTGTACATTTATTGTATTTATGGAAATAAAGAGTTTTTGATTTTGATTTTTGATTAGCCTGGCTGGGAGACCGTCGAACACACACACCTAAAACGCCTGAGCCGTTTTTAGGTTTCGTTTCAAAGAAAACCCTTGTAATGAACGATTCTTGAAGGGAGGGGAGTGCATACTACGATTTCTTTTCCACCAATTTTAAGAATTGAGACCTGGTGTCTTCATGGACGTGTTCATGATGGTGGGCAGAACCTGCAGTTAACATAGGGTCAGTGAATTACCAATAACCCTGTATACATTATGTTGAATTTTGTAAAGAAGCTCTGTGAAAGAAAATTGCAACTGTCTACGTTTTACGATTCATAAGATACAGCCCCTGACGACTGAAAGGCAGACAGTTAGCGGAAGCTTAATAATAGGGTCTAGTTGGCACCCTTTGGGGACGGAACTCCAAACGGCATACTTTATCGAGACTCGGTTTCGATGATGTTGGGACCGTCTACATTAAAGAAGTGCGGAAAACTCGGTTTGCGAGTCAGACACGCACTTGGCTAAAATCAGCATCAGCATCCGCTATGTCAAGATTAAAAATCGGCATCAGCATCCGCTGATGTGTCTAAAAACTGCATCAGCAACAACCCTGGTTATTCACCAAAAAAAAATACACAACTTATACAATACGTACTTACAGCACAAATAAGGGGTAAAATCCAGGAGCGATATCTCTTACCGGTACCTTTAGTACATATTTGTATAATTGACAAATGTTCGAAACCCTCGGCGCGCGAGTTACACTCGCACTTGACGGATCTTGTTTTATTATATTTTTTATTCTGCAAAAGTACGTGCCAAGCCGCGTTCAGTATAAAGGTTTTTTAAAAGATTTCTTACCTAACAAAAGGTCGCACATCCCCCTCGTTGGCGGTCTGTAGATGCTGGTAGTACAGGTGACGATGCTGCTTGGCGATGATAACCGGCGGATACCCAGCCTGCATGAGCACCAGGTTCATTAGCAACCGGGATGTCCGTCCGTTGCCGTCGATGAAGGGATGGATGTGCACGAGCTTGTAGTGGGCTAGGGCTGCGTATCTGGAGGAACAGGGCTTGGCTGTATTAATGTGGTAAATGGTAGAGCAGTGCAACTTCAGGGAGAAACACATATTGTTTGATGTCGTCGTCGTGACGCGTCAGAAGCATGTCGATTTCATACATTTAGTATGAATAGAAACACATTAGTAAGCAACTCACATTACAGTATTTAAAAAATCATGAAGTATTTAATATGTGATTCATTATTTACTTTATAGTTTATTTATACGGAGTTTTGAGAGAAAAATTATTTTCAATAGAAACTTTACTAGTTTCTAGCCTTACTAACCCCCCCCCTCAAAGATGATTTTTGAAAATTAGATTAGCCTATGTGTTATTATAGAACCTAAACTATCTACGTATCAGATTTCATGTAATTTGATTACAGAGATACATTCACACAAATTTTCGCATTTATAATATACTAGCGGCCCGTCCCGGCTTCGCACGGGTGGACATTTATTTTATACATTTTGGGATAAACGTAGAGTAAATATCTTTGCTTATGCAGGACATTTTATACTTTTATCCGACTGTCTTGCTGGTCTAGCGGTCGCGTTTTCAACCGCTGATAATGAGGTCCCGGGTTCAAATCCCGAGTCGGGCCAAGATTTGTGTTATTGGGTCTTTTCTAGCAGGAAATATTCACAGTAGCAGCCCGGAGTCAGTAACTTGGCGGTGTTAAACGTGCTTTCTGAGGCACGGGGGCGTGCCTCTGGAAAGCACGCTAAGCCGTTGGTCCTGCACTTGACCTCTCACCGGTCGTGTCATGTCGGTCTGCCGTCCTATCCTTGCCCGCGTGTGTTGCTACCTGCGTTGCCCGCTGCGCTGAACGGGGCACCGCGCACCGGCCACGGCGCGGCGCGGCGTTTATTTTTCTAATAGTATTTTGTTTAGATAGACATTCTAAAATTCGTAATTTCTTTTTAATGGAATGTCCGATTTGAATAATTCAAAAAGTAATGTACAGGTATTGAAACAGTCTTAAATACTTAATGATTTATTTGAATAAGGATTAATACAAAGGTATGGATAACATGGTCAGATTTTGGTTGGCATTTTTATCAACTTTTAAAATATAAAAAAGTAGTTATAGTGACATAACTACAATAGTTGTACATATGGTATCGGGAGGTTTTTTGTAGATATTATATGTTCTTTAATATTGTAGAACTTTTTTTGTTCTATCATCAATAGTTTCCACAGCGCATGCGATGATATACAATTTATGGCGACTTTTTTTACACCTTGGGTTACATTATTGATGTTTTAGTAGGGATCCCTAACTTTTTAAGGAATAAATATAGCCTATGTTACTCGGAGATAAAGCAGCAATGTAGAGTATGTAAGAATTTTTGAAATAGGCTCAGTAGTTTTTGAGTTTATTTGTTACAAACATACAAAAATCCAAAAATACAAATCTTTCCTCTTTATAATATTAGTATAGACTAGACGATAGCCTCGCGGTTTCACCCGCGTAGTTCCCGTTCCCGTTCCGGGGAATTCCGGGATAAAATATAGCCTATGTCACTCCCTGAAAAGTAAGCTTCCTAACGGTGAAAGAATTTTTCAAATCAGTCCAGCAGTTTCGGAGCCTATTCAATACAAACAAACAAACAATAAAATCTTTCCTCTTTATAATATTAGTATAGTTTATTATATACATAGGATATGATGTGCTCATTTTGTAAGCGTAAAGAAATAAATGTTTTCAATTCTTCTTTAGGAAATCTTAAGACTCAAGGCAATATGACAAGAAACTAGATGTCACTCTCTATAGCCTATGAAGTTCTGAAGATTCTGCACTTTTAGTTTGGCTGGAGACTAGCTAGTAGCTAGGCCAGACAACAACTCACAATGGACCTATTTTAGTGTCAAAATGTAAATGATATGATGTGGTATGGCAGGGATTAGGTTTACACAACAACATTGTTTTACTCTTACCTTACAGGATGCAAGTCCAAAGCATCCTCGGAATTCAGCCAATCTAAAAACTGTCTCATCAGCTCCAGTATCTCTGTTGGACCCGGTGGGATGTGTCCTCCGACATACACTTGTGTCCTCCTGAACTGTCCACCTTCTATAGGATCCACATGACCTAAGACCCTTTTATGTATTTCTAGTATATCACCCATTGTTATGTCTCTTAATCTGTATAACAAAGTCGAGTTTATGTATTTCATAGCAGCATCTAAGCCGAGAATCTCATTGTGCTCGTCAATGCTCTTCCCAGACACTGCCACTCTGGTTTCTAGGATGCTTCTAGTTTGTGATAGAGTCATTGTGTTTCCTTCTATGCCTACGGTGTGGTAGATGTGTTGAAAGTAAGCTTCTTTCTTCGCTCTTCGTAGAGCTGAGTTGTTCTCAGGTATTGATTGTAATGCATCTCTCTTGTCGTCTATTTTCCTTAGCATCTCTCGGTCCAAGTTCTCCACTATGCTGGCTGTTCGCTGTCTATTCATCAAAGCGCCGGTGTGCTCAGGATAGTTTGTCAGCGCTAAGGTGTACAGTTGATCTGCTTTGACTACATCGTTTTTTGTATCTTCTAAGAACTCCCCGTAGTGGTTAAGTATGTCTGCGTGTTTGGGAGAGAGTGCAAACGCATGCTGGAAGAGTTTGAGCGCCTTGTCAGCCTTACCGTTCCTTTTCATGTCTAATGCGGCGTTGAGGGACACCACGGCTTCGGAATCACGCACGCCATCCTGGTTGTTTCGCGCCTGCGAGCGAGCGCTGTCTGACACGGGCTGAATGTAGTTCCCGTACAACCCAGCTGGTAGTGGTGCAAAGGGTTTCGAGAATCTACCGTCGTAACTCAATAACTTATGAAGGGATATCACTACGGCAAGTGTGCACACAATGCTAGACAAAATCAACACGGTTTTACACCTATCTACTATCATTTTAGTGAATAAATGCGTCTTGTTGCTGCTCGTCATGGTTTCGCCCTCTTTCAGTCTACCTATGATCAACATTGTCACTGTAATAGCTGAAACTTAAGCTTCGCAACAAAATCTCGGTGTTAGTCACTGGACACGACTCAGATAGCATTGTAATTGTAAAATAAATAGAAAACTCAAACAAATAGCAAAAATCCACGTAAGGCCATCTTTGTTTTGACAGACATCTTTCATTTCATCTTTGTTTTGACAGCTTGTTGCCACTGACTGACGAAGTAACTGATTGACTGACATGACATTGACACAAAATAATAGCTGACTGATATGACAGTGACTTAACGTAGTTTTACGTTTAGTGGTTTTTTTTAGCTGCTGAGTTGGTTCGGTGTTTAAAAAAGATACTCCCTCCCTTCCCTGTGACTCCTGGATAGTGATGTGCCGAGTCGCTGTTTTGGTGAATCGAGTCGACTCGAATCGGTTTAAGCGGTATTCGGTATACTACATATTTTATTTTGAATGTGTTATGTAAATGTGTGTGTGGTGGCAAATAAATGGTATGTCTATGTCTATGTCTATGTCTATTCGAATCATGACTCGATTCCGGTGTTCGAGCCAAGTACTCGAGTTCTATTTTTTGGTATTCCAATGTTGACTCGAATTTCTAGAATCGAGTCCAAGACTCGGGTCCTGGACTCGAGTCCACGGCCGTGCACCGCTTAGCATCCGCGTGGTAGTCTTTCATATGATACAATAGGAGATACAACTCGCACGCCTCCGCGCCTCCACCACGCCTCCGGCGTGTCTGTGTGTGGAACTGTGGGAGCCTTAAAAGTTGCAGGTTCAAACATGTATCAAAAGGCGTTTCTTCATTGCTTAGGTAATAAGAGATCGAGTATGAACGAGTCAACCTTATCGAATACAAGACTCGAGTCAGTTCATCAATACAAAGGAACTCGCATAATACTCGTATGACTCGAGTACCGGAATCGAGTCCGGCGTACTCGAATCATAATAAATTGGTATTATTAGTCCTAAGCAGGAATCGAGTCTGACTCGAGTCAAGCCGTACTCGGCACATCACTACTCCTGGATAGTCTCGTAATGGAATCCTACTTTACTGGCATTTTGCCATTTCCATGAACTATTGTAGCTAACGTATAGTCTTAAGCTTCAGGGGCATTTCATTTCAGACGCAAAGCCAGAGCCATGTAGGAAGGAATGAGGATGGAATGAAGGAAAAAAAGCTAGTTTAGAAATATCATCAGTACCTATTGCGAGAACTAAATAAATCAGAAGACATTTTTGCAGTTATTTGCGTAGATTTTCGTCTTTGCGACTATTAAAATTACCTACTACCTACTACCAGCCCGCCCTGGCTTCGTACTGGCAGCAGAGCATTAGAGCACTTTCATTTTCAGTGCCTATGACATCGAGTAGAAAGGGGACAGTTGAAACATGTTTTGGTTGAAATAGGTCATTAACTCTTCAACATTATCTCTGTACCTACCGTGATACATGATCGTCAGTGACAGTGAGCGTCCATACGCGCTTGTGACTACGTCACGTCACACTCGCGGTATGACAAGCGCCGCCACTCCGTGTTGCCATATCCGCATTTATCGCCAGCCAGCCAGTAGCGCTTGGCACACCGAGCGAAGCAGTCAGACATACGAGCAGGTTTTCGTTTTCGCGCCATCACAGTAAGTTTTGTTTCATTTGCTTATTTTTCTATACCGCTTTGCTTTGATTTTTATTTGTATCTTTTGGTTGAACTGTGTAGGTACTTTAGTTTTAAAGGTATGAATATTTTGCAATGCGCACCTACTGTTTTATAATATAACAGTCTTTATTACTCGGTCCTATCGTATGGTATGGGGGGACATTAGAAATAACTTATTAAGGGACGGTTGTAACTTTCAATCGTCCACATGGTTCTACATACCGTTGTTCCAAATAAGCATACCTAGTAGCTATTTGATTATTGAGTTAGGTATGGCTCAATTCACACCCCGGAATCAGGGTCTGGTGCCGCCGCCGCCCCCCGCAACGCAGTACCTACTTACCTATCTACCTACTAGGTAGGTACCTACCTGCCGGAGGAGGAGACTCACGATAATATTGTTGTGTTAGGGGCATAGATTTAAGTAAAGTCTGCTTAGGGACTAGGTAGGTAACTAGGTAGGTACTAGTTACGGAAATATAAAATAATAGTAGGTAGGTACATCAATACAAAGGAAATTCTTTACAACTAGGCACACGGTACACCTAACCTACTATGGTCTAATTTCACCATTTGTTAAGTTGAGTTCAGCTTGAACTGGATGAACGTGTGTGAGTTATGCGCTGAACTCGGTTTAAAGAGCTTAACTGAGTTTTAGTATAAAGGTACCTAGAATAGTTACAACTAAGTAGGTAGATAAGTTAGTTTTAAAAATTTAAATAAATGTATTTAATAATTAATTCCAGATGCCTAGGAAACGGAAAGTTCTCACCAACAGGAACTCAAAGGACATGCGGTCATACCAGGAGGCTTATAAAGAACTTCAAAAAGGAAAGCCTGTTAGACAGGTTGCTAAGATGTTTGACTTAAACCACGTCTCGCTAACGCGATACAAAAGGAAGCGAAAGCAGGCGCTAGCAGGCACTCCTATAGAAGACGTAACTATGGGATATAATTCTGTAAATAGAGTGTTTAGCGTCGCTCAAGAAACAGAGATAGAAAATTACGCGATAAAATCTGCTGAAATTTACTTTGGGCTGTCTACAAGAGACATAAGAAAAATGGCCTATGATCTGACTCTGCGGGACAACATAGCAAGACCACCTTCATGGGACGCTAATGGAGTTGCCGGAATAGAATGGTTCAAAAGTTTTTTAGATCGCCACCCAGAGATAGCCGTTAGATGTGCCCAAGGTACTAGATATACACAAGCAACAAGTTTTAATAAGCAGCATGTCCATGAATTCTACGATAACTTAGAGAAAGCACTAGACGAACACAAGTTTGAACCACAAGATATCTACATCGTCGATGAAACAGGTATTATGGCAGATCAGAAATCAAACCGGGTACTTACTAAGAAGGGAAGTCGACTAGGTGCTCTGGCATCGGCCGAACGTGAGACTCTTGTGACGGTCACTGTGGCAGCAAATGCGATGGGTGATGTTATAGAACCGATGTTCACATTCACAACTGGTGACACACCTGGTTGGATGCAAGAAGAAGATTTACTTGCATTTTTGCAACACTTCCAAAGACACACAAAATGTTCTTTAGATCACCAAGTCCTATTGCTGCTAGACAACCAGACCTCGCATGTGTCTATAAAATGCATCGATTATTGCCACGTCAATGGTATTGTCGTGCTTTCTTTCCCTCCGCACTGCAGTCACAAGCTGCAACCACTAGCCTGCTCAGTTTACGGGCCCTTCAAAAAAGCAGTCAATACAGCATGCGATGGATGGATGCGGTTAAACCCAGGAGGAACAACTACCATCTACGATATCCCAAGAATAGTGAGGGATGCTTTGCCCCAGGCGGTTCCTCAAACCAACGTTCAAGCTGGCTTCAGATGTACCGGAATTTGTCCATTTAATAGAGAAATTTTCAGTGAATTGGACTTTGCACCTTCGAATGTCACTGAAATGGTTTTGGTAGACGAGATTAATTCTGAAATATATTGACATCATAGTGACATTGTGTTTTTTTCTTTCAATATGATTGTACGACACAAATACGGTGTTAATAATACCTACCTTATCATTAGTTATACGAGTACTTACTTACCTACTATACCTATCTACTATGGAAGTACCTAGCTGAAATAAACTAGTCTAGAAAAAGTATACATGGTCGGATATTTTGAAGTCTTTTCGTTATCTATGTGTGGGCCCCCATTGAAGATAGTATCCAAGGTGATTCCAAGAATACGGTGCTGTCTACGATTTTTTACGTTTTTCCTTTTACGTTGACTTATCCTCCTTTTACATTGAATTTTGAATAATTCTACTGACCTACTTAATAAAATTAATTTTGCAAAGGATTATTGACACCATAAACCTACGGAACATTTAGGCTGTACGACCTTTGCACTAAACTAATGGATTAGGTTAGGTAGGTAGAGATAAACCATTCTAAAAATGCACGCCCCTTTTACTATAAAAACCATCGTAGTTTGACGAATTCATTATTACGGATGTAAGGGATGAATCGTTGGTGTTCTTCCAACACAAATAAGGTTCGTAGTTAACCCACATACATTCGTAATGAATGCACGCCCCCTCCACAAAACGTCATAGATACCTTCACTCGGCGTGCATTTTTAGAATGGTTTATCTCTACTCTAATAATAAAATTGACTCAAAAAGTTAAAATAGTAAAAAAAAATGTACTTACATATACTTAGTAATAGACCTTCGTAGTACATGCTACGTGCTACGGTGCTACGGTGCTACGCTGGGACCCGTGTAGCATGTAAAGTAACGTTATCTAATCTGTGGTAAAGCGCACGCTTTTGAATTGCATCACACGCCACCGCCGCCGCCGCCACCGCCGCCGCCGCCGCCACCACCGCCGCCGCCGCTGCCGCCGCCACCACCGCCGCCGCCGCCGCCACCGCCGCCGCCGCCGCGCCGCCGGCCGTGGCTCCATTTTTTAGAAGAACACGAGACCTTTTTGTTATGAAGATTTTTGTATCTAGGGTGGTCCTAACATTTGCATTTTTTTCAAAATCTCCGCGCATAATTTAGTTATATTTATACATAATAATTGGATAGAGGACACTAAAACAAATAAAAAATGTCTTATAAAAAAATGTTTCAAAGCTTCATGTTTTTGAGATATTCACAGATGAAAATATCAATGTTTTTTCCAAATGTGAATTCCTATCTGAGAAACCTGACGACAAACATGATGAGATATTCACGTAATGAAGAAAAATATAAGTATACCTAGTTATTTTCATCTGTGAATATCTTAGAAACCTGACGCTTTAGGACATTATTTCACAAGACATTTTTTTAGTGTCTTCTATCCAAATATATACATATATAAATAACGATTAAACCTGTTCCTACCAGATACCGATGTAAATCTGAGGGCTTAGTAGGTAGGGATTCTGTCATATCCTAGCAAGACAGTAATAAAGTAAAGGACCTACCTATTAGTGATACCATAAAGTAGAAATAAGTGTAACACAGTCTTGTAATTCATATTTTATTTGTATTTATTTCTTTATACGTTACTAAACTAAAAACTTCATTCTTTCAGTCGCAAATAAATAATGCACGAGAATACTCAGATCGTAAATAATTAAACACTTGGATATTAGTATTGATAATTACATTATTAAAATTAGGTAAAATTAGGCACATATTTATTCACTTCTCTATCGTGCAGACAAAAAGCTGCTTGACCAAGCTGCACGAAACATATTTGGGCTTTTAGGCCCCAATCCCACTAACATACGCATTGCTGACCACTCAACCAATTCCGGCCGAATGATCGCTCTGCATGTTGCTGACTAGACTACAGAAGTCACAACACTCTACCGGCAGCACAAATTCAGAAACTTCATAACCCGCGGGCACCAACAAGAGAGCAAAAACACATGCAAAATAATCAGCACAAAAATCGAATCTCTCGAATCGTTGGCACACACCGCAAAAGTTGCGTGCTTCGTAACTTCCTGCATTGTAAGCATCTTTGCGACGTATTCGATGGCGAGAACTTTGCACTTACAAATAGACATAAATTAGTTTACTAGCTACGAATGGCAGTTGCAGGAAATTAGAGAGCAGACAACATGAGTTTCATTATCAAGCAGCTTTATATGGCGCTACCACACTGGTGATTTGCAAACTGCTTTCTTCGAAGTGGTCGATCAAAGTCGTTTGAAAACCACTGGTGTGATAGGACCCTCGGATGGGATAGCTGCGGCCTGATCGCCTTTAACGAGCTCCTATTCTCCTTAATCTACATTATTGGCAAGAATCCACTCAAGATCGATCGTTAAACCGAAACCTCCGGCTGACCTACTTAAATGCTACAATAAATTCCTAAATAACCGTGCTTCAATTCAACTTCGATTAAATACAGCGTCCAGCGCTATAAACATTTTCACTTGAATTTTGCTAATTCATTAAAATTAAATAATAATACTATGCATTTTTTAGCAATTTGTGCAGGCTTCACAGCCCAATTTATTACGTGAAATAATGCATTTAAAACCGCATCTTAATTAAGATCCTCCTTGACCGATTATACAAGAAAAATCAAGTGGACCCAGTGCGGTCCATTCTATCAAAGACAAGGTTAAACCGACCAATCAACGCCGGTTTCAGAAAAAGCCCACGCGACTGGCTTATCAAAATCCCTTCAGCAAGCGTCCATTTTAAATACAGGCCACATTTAAGCTCCATCTCCACGGGCGAGATCATCATCAATAGTCTTGCGCGTAATTCAAAAGAAATAATATTAATCAATAAATCTCCGCGCGATAATGATGATCATTATTGCGTGGATATTTATTGATTTTCGTCGTCGATAACTTGTCGATAATATCGCTATCTTTCTATTGATCCCCGACTGCTCGCTCGTAGAGGTGACCCCTGAATCCTGGCCTGTTTGCTACATCTGTGTCGTTGAACAGCGCTCCAGCCATAGAGCTCCAGCGCACGTGAGATCTCTACTTCCATCCGTGAAGCACCTAACGACACATAGAGTCGACTATGATCATGGTGGAGTAGACGGAGCAGCCCAGCGTGATCATGGTCCCCATGGCGATGGTAGAGTGGTACGTGCGGAAGGTGCGGAGCACGCGGAGGTAGCGCGGGCAGTGGGCCAACTCGCCTAGGACGAGCTTTCCTACCTGAGGACAAGAGAGAGGGGTATTAGTTTATTTGATATTAAAAAAAATCCAAAGTATCTATTCCAAACAAACGTGCTGGGGCTCGCAGCCAGCGGGTATTTATGAGAGTCTTTATGGCAGAGTTTGGGTATTTATGAGAGTCTTTATGGCAGAGTTTAATGACTAGAGAAATAACGCTATTTACGGGTTTTGATCGCGATAACAGAGTGATTAATTTAAAACGGGCCTTCTTCTAAAAGTAACTAGTAAGTGACTAGAAGGCTGGAGGATCTACTAGCTAGCTATAAGAATAATAAATAAATTAAATGTAGGTCAAGCCTAAGGAATCACTTCGAATACATAACATACCTACTTAATTTGTCTGACACTAAAAAATAAGTATTGTAGAAGCCTACCTACCTACCTGGTTAAGTAAGTACCTTACCCACATTCGTAGGTAGTACCTGAGTGCCTGTAACATTATGTAAGTTAGTGGGATTTGTTTAGAAACACAAATCGAGAGACAATGGCTCCTTCAGCGACTTCAGCTGTCCTCATGACTCATTCCACGTGTACTTGTGATACCTATCGATCATAATTCATAATGCAAAGTCGACGTATTAAGAAGGTGTGTCAAATACGGTCAATGTTTGATGTGATGATGTAATCATTAAGACGCCTACATCAGATCATATAGCAACAGATTCTGTTGCCATGCTTAGTCACTGATTAGATAATTGGCCTTAAGCACTGTTGTCATGTCAATACCAATTATCGGAATTAATTTTACCTATAATGTAGGTACCTACTTTCCAGTAGTAGGTACCTACTTAATTCTGTGCTCTACTACTGGGACAATTTACGTGAATACCTACGTCCCACAGACAAATTGCTTTATTCAAAATCAAAATCAAAAACTCTTTATTTCCATAAATACAATAAATGTACACTTAGAAAAGGTCAAAATATAAAACTAATCACTGACACGGAAATAAAGTGATATTTTTTTATTTCTGTCGCTTCGGTATGTAGACTAAAGTAAAGAAGCGACGAAGAAACCTTTAGCCTGTTAGTTGTTATTTTTCGAGTTGGAGCAAAACCCGTCCCAAGCTTTTTTGTCCTCTAGATAATCTGATATTTTATAGTAAGCCTTTTTGCACAGCAAGGTTTTGACAATTTGTTTGAATTTATTTACTGATAATTTATTATTTTGATAGTGTAGACAGGGGTTTCACCTTTTAACCCAAAACCCCACGCGTAACCTTCCAGTGGGAACACGACCTAACGGTCTCAAAAACAATTAAAATTTTGTATTCCTTCTACTTTTATTTTATTCGGTTTCATTAGGTAGATATATATAACATGGACTTTTGATGCCGAAATCTACCTTTATCTACAAATATCATTGGAGGTAGGTGACCTAAGAAAAATACCTAGTGCACTTTGAACATTAGGTACCTAACCTACATACCTACCATTTTCAATCTGCATGCAACCATTTCATGATAAGGCAGACTGAAGTCTGTGTGATAAGAAAAACGTTGCACTACACACGCTCTCCCGTATCATTTCACTGATATGATTTGACGACATATATTTTATCAAATGAACTGTCTAAATAATCTGAAAATCTTAATACAGTACAAAGTACACAATGTTTATCGAAATTTATTGAACGAACTGTCTAAATAATCTCATAATCATAATACAGAATAGAGGACACAAAGTTTTGCTAGTGATACTGATAGATAACTACTTTGACTCGACTTTCTAGCTATACAAATTAGGTCAAAATCTAGCTATGAACTAAATCCTAAACTGAATATAAAATTTGTTAAAAATATTACAGCAAAAAGTGGACCCGACATCCAGAATAACACCCTTTCGGCAACTACACCCATTATTCCCCACCATCAGGCGCGGTCGCAGCCCTAGACTTTGGGGGGGGTCACACTTGGTGCGGGCCGTAGCACCAAATGTACTTGTAGGCGGTTGCAGACCCCACTGAAAACCACTAAACTTTATCGGCGAGCGGAGCGAGCCGCGGAAATTTGATACTCAACTCCCAACAATAGTAGGTATAAGTTATAGCGAGCGAAGCGAGCCTCGAAATTTTTGAGATGTTTTCTCAAGTTTGAGCAAAAGTAAGCAAGAGTAGGTCTACTTGCTTACTCTCGCCCGCATCATTTATTTTGTTGTTGATAGGTATCTATAAAAAAAAAATGATAGCGAGCGTAGCAAGCCCCGAAAATCTTAGAGACTTGCGGTAGTTGATATAAAGCTATGAATATAAATAGGGGCGAGCGGAGAAAGGGCGTAAAAAAAAATTGAAAATACAAAAAAGTCACGGAAGAAAATGTAACGGCGAGCGGAGCGAGCCGCCGAAATTTTTGTTACTTTTTCGGGTAACTACCCGAGCAAAATGATTTTAAACAAGTGTCAAGCACTAGACAAAATACAGAGAAGGACAAAATACTATCGGCGAGCGGAGCGAGCCGCAAAATGCAGTGTTTTGCATATTGGCTGCAAACATGACATCCCTTCCCCCAACTCCCAACCCAACAATAGGAAGTATAAGTAATGGCGAGCGAAACGAGCCTCAAAAATGTTGGAGATTTTTTCTGATGTTTGGGGAAAAGTAAGCCAGAGACAAAATAAAGTGAGCGAAACCTGCCCCGAAAATTTTAAACACTTTGCGGTGGTAGATATTATACATAGCTATGAATTTAAATCGGGGCGAGCGGAGCAAAGGAGATTAACAAAAAATTAAAAATACAAAAAAGACATCGAGAAACATGTAGCGGCGAGCGGAGCGAGCCGCCGAAATTTTTGTTCCCTTTTTCGGGTTGTCACAAACTGGTTTAGAAAATAAATAACAGCGAGTGGAGCGAGCTCTGAATGAGCCGCAGCCTTTTTTGAAATTGGTGAGGCATGCGTCCATGCAAGATAAGGAAGCTAAATTATGAGCTACTAGCTTCTGCCCGCGGCTTCGCACTCGTTCTTTCTATGGAAACGTCAAAGGTAATTGTTATCCCATGGGAACTGATTTATGGGATAAAAAGTAGCCTATGTTTGATGCCAGGCTTGGAGCTACACCGATGCAAAATTTTAGCTCAATCTGTTCAGTAGTTTTGGTGTGAAGACGTAACAAACATCCATCCATCTATCCATACAAACTTTCGTATTTATAATATTAGTGTGAAGAACAATTTTAAAGTTTCACGAATAACAACAAAATACGCGGACAACAGACTAGACACTATATAGAATCAACGGCGAGCGAAGCGAGCCGCGAAAATTTTTATGATCTGGCTGTGCGTGTGAGTTGTTTGGTATTAGATATTTTGCAGTTGCAAACTCGCCTGAAACGGAGAAGGAGTCTTGAACTAGAGCAAGCCAGAAGCTTATCAAAACAGCAGAATGTTATCAGAGGCAAGCAGAACGTGCTGCGATAATTTAGTGGTTTCGTTAGATTTTTGGAGTGTTTGGAAAACTGACCTCAATGAGGGATGAGCCCATGACCAGAGGCAGACAGTGTAAAGTTGCCGGCAAGTTGAGCGAGCTGCGACAATTTTTGGTTTTTGATAGATTTTGGGCAACTTTTTAGAAAATTTGGCAAAGTGACATAAAGCGGGCCGGGTTTTGAGCTTTGGATCATAGTCAGAAGGAACAAATGTTATCAGCGACCAGACCAAAACGCGAAAATTTTGTTGTCTACGAATTTTTGTACTGGTTGACAAAGTGACCTCGCAGATTATTTGTTATATTTTTTGCTTTTTATTGTGGTGGTTGGATTGATACAAACTGACAATAGCGGACCAGCCAGACCAATAAAATTAGGAACGTTGCCTCTGTGCTAATCAAAACACAGAGCACAAATAATAGTAATACCGGCGAGCGGAGCGAGCCGCGATTTTTTTTATTGCTGCAGTTGGTAACCATAATCAATGTAACGGAAGTAAACAGGACAATGTAATCATCAAGCTGTGGGTTGCAATTTTTTAAGTACCTAAACTAAGGTTTTGGGGGGGGTCATGACCCCCGTGACCCCCCCCCTGGGACCGCGCCTGCCCACCATACCACCGTAAGTAACTTTATCGACTAAAGGTAAAAGGTAAAGGCCATCAGGAGACCAGGAAAAGGGCATCAGCTTCCTTCTGTGTCTTTTTAACAGCACTGTAATCACCAATCCGTTTGCCAAGCGTGGTGATCTCTACAAAAACTTGCTTGGGAGAGGCATGTTCACCAGTCGTCTACTGGTGAACATGCCTCTCCCATGCCACTATATGTGCTGATGCTAACTTAAAAAAATTCCAAAGGCTAAGGCATGTGCTCACCTCATGTCCACCTCCAGCGGTCTCCTCCATCTGTGTCTTGACGTGCTTGGCGCGCAGCATGGGGTGCACCAGGCAAAGACGGACGTACGCCTCGATGGTGAACACGGCTAGCAGGAGCGCTAGCTGCAACAATAACATAACATATTGTAAGTCTTAAAAATAACATAGCAAGTCTTCATTTCAACCAGCAATAGGAAGGCAAGATTCAAGATTCTAGACATTTTATTGCGGCTGTATAAAGGTTGAACCGTTAAAGATTAACTTATGGTATCAAGCATGCATCCTGCTAGGGCATTGCAACATTATGCTATATGCTTCATTATTATTAGCCTATGACAAAACCACTATTAATTGTAAGTATATTATGTATTCGCAACTGTTCTATCATGGCTGTCAAATGTTACAACAAATTGCAATGACCTAAAGGGTCCCTTATTCAACAGAAAGTTATTTAATTTGTTTATTGGCCATTGTTTTTACTCCTTTGACAAATATCATTATTTTAAATTTGACTTTTCTTAATTGTTTTTAAGTATTGTAAGTTCTATTTGTATTTATTTAATTCAATTGTTGCAATGCCATAATATTATAATGTAATTTCAATGATACTGTCAGGCAAAATATGCAGTACGACTGTCTTAATCTAGCTGGCCATAATTCACCAATTTATGTACCTAGGTATCATGTACCTTCGCGGTGAGAAACTGTGAGTCAAAATAACAATACACCACCGTCTTTTGTGAATATTACTGACATCCTGGATGGATTTTTGTTATTATAGTGCGTGTCTAAGCCCTAACACTCAGGGTAATTTCTAAGATATCAAATGATAGGGAAGATATAGGGAAAATTATAATAATATAATAATAGGGAAGTATATAGGCCCTATGATTTCTTATCCTGGATGGATTTCATTTTCCTCACCAAGTTTCCAAAAAGTAATTTTTGATTTGATTGAAATTTTTGGTCATGGTTTCACTCGAAAATTGTGTTTTTTAAAACTTTTTTCATTTGTTTCGGCGTTCCATTCTGTTTTCATTTCTGACGATTCAACCGCAACACATCCGATAACTTCAATCACTACTGATGTGGAACGTGAGGAACTTATCACAAATTTAATTCCCTGACGGATATCCCGTTTCAGGAAATACGGTACCTTATAAGTAGGTAATAAGTAGATTTTATGTTTCTTAATCCAATCTTAATCCATTTGGCAAATCCATTGACCTTTAAAAGGAAGGAACCTTGCTTTTACCTTTATACAAAATGTATGTAATGATTTGATTAATTATCAATTTATTTAATCCCAATCCAACCTCAATAAAAGATTCACACTGGTAAAAATTAACTTAAGACGATTAGTAAAAAACATCGTATTATACAGGGTTATCGGTAATTCCCTGACGCTCGGCTTTATTCCTATAATATAACTAATCTTTAGTAGGTACATAATCGGTTAACCTCATTGTCAGATTGCCATTTAATATTATCTGAAAGCTTTTATTTATGTAATCTTTTATTTAGTAAGAGGGTCATCTTTATTTCATTGCCAGTTTCTTGAAGGCCTTATGTGAAGTGATCAAGGTGGTCCGTTATTTAACTTTATTTCCTTTTGTCTGGCGCCGTTTAATAAATTGTTAATGAACTATTACAATCGACATGGCCGTGAGCTTTTAATCCAAAACAAGAAACTTTTATTGGGTAGGTATTTCTTTTTTATTTTACGCGTGGCCTTTTACCCTCAACTTCTCGAGAAGGTTTTTCCCAAAGCTGGTTACTTGATTTATGTAATGAAAAATAGTGAGAAGGTAAATAAAATATCTGCTTTATGAACTTTCTTATCCTGCGCTTTCAAACAAGCTTTTAACACATCGCAGACTCAAAACATTGAACAGTGACTGTTGGTACCTACTGACTTTTTAATAGGACTATTTATTACCATTTTATTCCGTTATAAATCTGTCTGCGTACCTACCTAGTTTGTGTTGGAAGAACACCAACGTTTCATCCCTTAACGAGGGACTTCATCACGGTGAGTGCGGTTGGAACGTTGGTGTCCTTCCAACACAAACTAGGTTCGTAGTTAACCCTAAGCGGGTTTCATTCAAAATGAAGTCGTCATAGTACGAAAGTTTTTATATTCAAAAGTTACCTGTATCCACGAGGTGTGCTCGAACTCTGTGAGGCACTGCGTCCGGAAGTAAGCCAGCACGGCCACCAGGCTGACCGCGGCGTTGAACACGTAGTAGACGGGGAACAGCACGGTCTGCACGCGCCCGAACTCGTGCCTGGGCAGAGAGAAGTACAGGACTATACCTGGGGATAAAGGAGAAAGGCATTAAAAAAAGAATTTTCAAAATCGGACTACTCTGTGGAAAGTTATGCGCGGTGATTAAAAATATAGGTACGCCTAGGTTTGAGAACCTCTCTTCTTAAGGGGGTATAGTACCTCAAATTGCTTATTTTCAACTCCGTCGGACCTCCATATCTTCCAAACTACTGAATATTTAACTTTGAAATTTATATATGGTAAAGTTCAGGACTTATTCTATCGATCATATGTTTCGAAAACACGATGCCATAAAATTTTCTCGATAGAAAAAAATCGCAAAGTTACCTCTAATTTTTTACTAAAACCCTAGCAAATAACTACTAAAAACTTGATTTTTGGGCTTACGCCGCTTTGCTCTGTCCCGCTCCTGTGAACGCAAAATCCTATGCCTATCCTCTTCACACAATAACGAGGTAGGGTACCGCCTTAAGCTTTTTGTCGTCCAAAAATAATTTTTATTTCCCATATTTCTTAAAGCTTCATGCGCTGGCGACATTGTGAGGTCTATGACCCAGCTGTCGTGCTCACGACCTGAATTGAAAAACTTGGCTCTACGCTACTGTTGAAATAATAAAAGAAGACAATTTTATGGCGGTAAGAAGATACTGTTACAGGTAAGGTAAGAAGTACGGTCAGAAGATACTGTTACAGATGTTTATCTACTAATACCGAGGCACACCTAGAGTGGTGATAAAATGTAATGTGTAGATTCTCAAAATGTAACGAGCAGGTGAAACTAACTTTATTTACTACCTATTGTCAAAATTTCTATACATGTCAGCTTTGGTCATCATTTAACAGAAAATCCTATAGTACACTCAGAATCCAATATAATAACGCGTTTCGCATTCTAATGAAAAAACCTAGATATTGTAGTGCGTCGGGCATGTTCGCCGAGGCCGGTGTTCCCGATTTCTACGCCATCCTCAGATCGCGCATCTTTTCTTTCTGGAAACGTCTGCGCGCATCCAAGAACTCTATCTTGCAGTCCATCGCTGAGTGCCCAGATAATGACTACTTCCGCTATTGGATATCGGTGCACCACAGTGGGAACCGCAAGTAGAAATATTACCTATCTACTAGGTACCTAATTAAGTACTTTTAGTTACTGACTATTTCTTAAATATAGTACCTATGTACCTAGTATGTTTCAGTACTTATGTATTTTTTTTATAAAACTATGGACTTGTCCGAAATAAAGAATTATTATTATTATTATTATCATAAAAATAATTTAAGAACAACTCAAAATCTTCTCATGGCATATAAAACAGTGGAGGCTATGGCTTCAAGACTCCGTAAAAAGCTATTAAGCTTTATTTCTAGAGCTTTTCCAGAGTCTTGATGGCATAACCTCTATGTACATATTAATGTATAATAGCTCTCCTTCTTGCTCAGTCGGTTAGTAAAATCCTCTTGTCCAGGGCTATGTATGTACAAAGCAGTTCAGTTCAGGGTTACAATAAACAGAACTTTTGAAGCGAAAGCTTCTTTTCCTTTTAAGACCTTGAACCGTTAATACGTACAGAGAAGGTATCGAGAATTTACTTGCTGTCAATTTAAAGGCTGCATAATTTGTGAACAAAATACTTTCAACGTTGCCAATTTGCACATTGCGAAACGACCATTGAGTTCTGAGAACTGAATTCCATGCACTGAACTGTAGTAGCAGTTTTACCGAAGATTAAACTGGCGGTTAAAGTTAACCAACTGATTAAATAAACGACAGGTATGCGACTGGCAACGACAGGCATTGGCATCTACCAAAATCTGTATTATGTGAAGCTGGAATTGTGAATTAGCAAACGCAAGGCAGTTTTCAGGGATTTTTCTTTCCTTAAGTGAGGGACCACTCACCAAGGGATTAAAACTAACGAGTTCTTTGCATCTGCTTAGCTTGGGGCTAGATGATGCTGTGGTGTGGATTGTCCAGTATTATTTATTTATTTAGATCTACCAGCCGTTCATTTGTTGGCGAATTTGACCCTGCTCCGAAGTCAGAATCATTATTAGTAGTCATTACATTGTACAAAATGAAGCAACTGCACGATCTTCAGGGTCCTAAATTGCCACATTATTATCGCCTTTGTTAGTGATTATGGAATTTGATTGGATAACCAATTACAAACAATTAATAATACAGACGGTATACGTATAGTCACTGCTTTATTTTTTTTTCAAAACAGTTTTTTATTTTCTGCTTTTGGTAGGTACTTACCTAAGTATTTTCGCAAAATAAGTTTTGCAAATTTATCAAAGATTATCTCAAGATCAAGCAAAATACCAGGAATTTGACCCCACTTTCGCCGAGATACAAGGCAATCCAATGAATGATTTTAGAGATACAGGGTCTCCCATTAGTGCCACTCGGAGTCAGTAAACTCTCGTTAACAACCAAAAATGTACCCAACGAGCTGTAGATAATGATTATTATTATCCTTTTTCAACAAATAAACGATTCCCAGAAGCAGATGGGCGTCCGGATGTCGATGTCGTAATCCGGAACCCAAAATGCAATTATGTTGCAGTTACCGCCTTATCGTCGGCGCACGACCAGTTTGGCCTTACATAAACAAGACCCGTCAAGTGCGAGTGTAACTCGCGCGCCGAGGGTTTCGAACGTTTGTGAACAAGTAGGTAGGTACCTATGTAGGTACTAAAGGTACCGGTTAGAAACTCCGAAATTAAATGAAGACCTAAAACTAGTAGGTACCAACCTACATTTCAGATGGATCTCTATGCATGCTTCGGTGATAGGGTGTAGCGGTAAATTTTTCGACTTTTTTCGAAATATTTAGAAAAGTATTAAATCTACAGAAATTTCAAAACCTGTTTTGAAATGTACAAACTGATACCTTTCATATGATACCCCACTTAGTGGGGTATACCCCCCTTTTGAAAATTATCCCCCCCCCTTTTTGTAAATTTTTCAAAAAGTGCTCGTTTTACAGACTTCTCTATATTTTTCCTGTAAAATATAGATCTATATCTACAAACGCTTCAAACATTTTGAATGGATCGCTCTGCAAACTTCAGAGATAGGGGGGGGGGAACGGGTAAAATTTCGACTTTTTTCAAAATATTTCAAAAAGTATGAAACGTACAAAAATTTTAAAAACTGTTTTGAAATGTACAAACCGATACCTTTTATTTGATACCCCATTCAGTGGGGTAGCCTCCCCTTTTGAAAATTATCCCCCCTCTTTTTGACCATTTCTCAAAATGTGTTCATTTTACAGACTTCTCTATATTTTTCCTGTAAAATATAGATTTATATCTACAAACGTTTCATACATTTTGAATGGATAGCTTTGCAAACTTCGGAGATAAGGGGGGGGGAGTGGGTAAAATTTTGACTTTTTTCAAAATATTTCAAAAAGTATGAAACGTACAAAAATTTTAAAAACTGTTTTGAAATGTACAAACCGATACCTTTTATTTGATACCCCACTCAGTGCGGTAGCACCCCTTTTTGAAAATTATCCCCCCTCTTTTTGACCATTTCTCAAAATGTGTTCATTTTACAGACTTCTCTATATTTTTCCTGTAAAATATAGATTTGTATCTACAAACGCTTCATACATTTTGAATGGATCGCTCTGCAAACTTCGGAGATAGGGGGGGGGGAACGGGTAAAATTTTGACTTTTTTCAAAATATTTCAAAAAGTATGAAACCTACAGAAATGTCAAAAACTGTTTTGAAATGTACAAACCGATACCTTTCATATGATACCCCACTCAGTGGGGTAGCTCTCCTTTTTGAAAATTATCCCCCCTCTTTTTGACCATTTTTCAAAAACTGTTCATTTTACAGACTTCTCTATATTTTTCCTGTAAAATATAGATCTATATCTACAAACGCTTCATACATTTTGAATGGATCGCTCTGCAAACTTTGGAGATAGGGGGGGGGGAGCGGGTAAAATTTTGACTTTTTTCAAAATATTTCAAAAAGTATGAAACCTACAGAAATTTCAAAAACTGTTTTGAAATGTAGAAACCAATACCTTTCATATGATACCCCACTCAGTGGGGTAACCCCCCTTTTGGAAAATTATCCCCCCTCTTTTTGACCATTTTTCAAAAACTGTTCATTTTACAGACTTCTCTATATTTTTCCTGTAAAATATAGATCTATATCTACAAACGCTTCATACATTTTGAATGAATCGATCTGCAAACTTCGGAGATAGGGGGGGGGGAATGGGTATTTTTTCGACTATTTTCAAAATATTTCAAAAAGTATGAAACCTACAGAAATTTCAAAAACTATTTTGAAATGTACAAACTAATACCTTTCATTTGATACCCCACTTGACTCTGTAGGTCTCTTTTAAAATTTTGACATCTCAATTTGTATGGAAAATGTTCATTTTCATTTTTCATTTATTTTCATTTTTTTTTCTTAAAATCTGTACTGGCACACGAAATGTATTATTATTTTAAATTTCAAGTTGATGGCTGCTGTAGTTGCTGAGTTATTAAGGAGGGAAAAAAGGACAGACAAAGCGAGACCATAAGGGTTTCGAAACCGATCTTCGAAACCCTAAAAATGCGGTAGGATGCGCTTCTCTAATTTGAGTTATTTGAGATAATGTGTGGTCGTTTTTTGATAAGCTCGAGCAGAATCATAAATTTTTTTAGGAGTCGGTAAAATCACACTAATATTATAAATGCGAAATTTTGGATGATTAGATGGATGGATGGATGTTTGTTCCTCTTCACGCCAAAACTACTGAACGGCTGAAATTTTGCATACTGGTAATTCTAATCCAGGAATGAAAACAAAAGCTACTTTTATCCCATAAATGAGTTTCCATGGGATAGAAAACGTTTAAATAGAAAAAACGCGTGTGAAGCCGCGGGCCGAAACTAGTTTAGAATAAAAGCTTGTGGATTGTTCATTATCTATCTCACACCTATGTAGGTTTTATGTTTATGGCTCTAGGTATTTGGAATTTTTCGATAATATTTATGTATGTGACAGTAAAAAATCTCGTAACTCTACCTACCAGGTATGTAGGTAGGGTAATTTACTTCCTGATTAGAACTTTCTTTATAAGTGGTAGTACCTACTTTACTTACCTATCTTGTGTAATCAAATAACTTATCTCTACTTAACGAAAAACCATATAAAAACCAGCTCCATTTCATATCATTACCTACTTATATATTGCCTTCCTACTAAAACCGGCCCCCTAAATATGAGCTAAATAAAATAAATCATTGAGTATCTTCTCCTTTTATCCTAGACTCTACATCTGGTATCATTAAGTATCAATTTGATAACCAGAATGGTGAAAGTCCAAGCATTAGCAGTAGGTACCTAAATGTACCAAAATAATGCACTCTATTCTGAGATTACAAGGACTAATAATTAGTCTTTGTTTATTTTATATTTGTCCTTGCGTAGGTGGGGTACAATTATTGTACCTCACCTACGCATTATTTGTGATTTTGAACGATTTACGTACATAATACTGACAGCAAGGCTACTTCTAAAAAGGCATTTTACATTTTGACGACCTCTGCTTCGAAGTGGGCCGCTTAGTATATCCACTGACCAACGTCTGCGGTCCGATAGACCGCGCTGCTTCATGACGTCATGGGCAATGAAAGTGTTAAGAAAGGGGCAGATTGAGTTAGATTTTTGCCACGCGGTGGAAACCCATGACAGAAGATATGCTTATTATGGTCTAAATTTTAGAAGGGTTAGAATCTAGATGATGCTTTTTGAAAATAAGTACCTATAGCCACTTTAATAGGTATACTTGTTTTCAAATGGCATCATCTAGAGCTACTCCACAGACATGACCTCACACCTCCTCAACAGCCTATATTGGTCCACTGCTGGACGCAGGCCTCCCCTGCTAAGCTTATTGGCTTTTATCTTATGGGGGGTAATACCTAAAATCCCCACGATAGTAGGCATTACCCCAGCGCGCCACGACTTACAGACATGACTCACCTGACACAAGTGTCATCCAAATCTGTGATCCTAAATGCGTGGCCACGGCTCCGACGTACAGCGCCGTCCATCCCCGGACGTTGCTGGCGGATCCGGGACGGGTCAGGCACGCTAGCAGGACCAGAACTGCGAGGGTGATGTGCACGGGCTGGGGGGTACGAGTTGCGATCCTGTGGAGAAGGAGATAAGAGTTATTTTCAATATTTGAAGATATACGGCAAAGATACCCCGGTATCATTAGCATTAGCAATATCACCTGCTGGAAAGTGACGATGTATCACGTCACGAATGTCTAACAGACACCTATTGACTCTTGTCTTGAAGAGACCAAATTGGGTGTGACTCTACACGTCACCTATTTGAACAAATGATTATTCTGTCTGTATAGAGTCGGCAGGTGTTTCTGTAGGTGTTATAGGTATCTATCACGATCACGATTTATTATTATGATAATTTATAGGTAACGTTACATATGGCAGTCCATTTAGCATCAATTTATTCATAGGCTGTCAATCTGATAAATATTGTTATTATCTAATTGCTTTGGCTAACCTTTGATGAGTTTTCATCAAAGCTTATTTATTATTCGGCTGAAACCAAGCCTCTGCAAATATTTTGCAGAGGAACGGAGGTGTGCGATTGGCCAAGACGTGGTTGGCTCTTGGCCATCGCACTCTTATGACAGCTATTTATAGGGTGTCGTTTTTGTCTGCGCCTATTTTACTTTGGTACCTATTGGTTTGTAATGCAAGAACTTAAGTAGTTTGAAATAGGCATTAAAATGATTAACGTATTTAGCCTTTGTTGCCTCACAGTGGGGCAAAGAACTCCCTATTCTCCTTTCACACTTCACCTGCTCTACTTAGTATTTTTTGAAGGAAAATCCATAAGCTAAGTAATTTTTGTTCCTATAATCTAATCCAGAGGTCTTATTTCATTGCGCCAGTTACTATCGAATACAAGCGTAAACCTAGGTTCTAGTTTACAGTAACTAATATAATTGACCTTTTGCGCTGAGGTGTACTGTACAGTACGCAGTACGCTGCATTTTGCGTACTCTTACCGCTGGCGCAGACTTCGACGGAACAAATGAACACACTATACATTTTTCATACGAGTATGTGTCCGGCATAGCGCATAATACAGCGTACTGCGGAGTGATCAAGAGATTACACTACTCCGTGGCTGCTGGGCAAAAAGTGGAACTTGGCCTTCAAAGCAAGACTCTTCAGACGTTCTGAGTTGTAGCTCGCCAGCTAGAGAGATGCGCTGACTGCACAAATCGCCGAGCGATTCCATCTATAATTCTCAGGTTCTTTTCCCAGCAAAAAAAATTGAATTTCCTATTATTTCCACCTTTTAGTGGTATTATCAGTAATTGCGAATGTCGTTTGCGCTGTTATCGGTTTTTACGTGCTTCGCCTCACGTCAGCCTACTTTCTATAACGTTGGAGTTGAGCAATTCTAAGGATTTCGAGGCTATGTTTGACTATCGGTCTATTTTACAGCTACAAACCGCAGAACTCATTGTATGATCTGTCTGTGACGAGATTGACTTCCAATACGTGGATTGGTAACGTCACACGGAAGCTCACTTTGTAGGCACACGTAATTTCAACACATTGCAAAGACCGTACGAAGATGAAAGAAGAATTCGCAATGCCGCAATATTGTCTAGGTTTTGTTTGACTGATCATTGCTGAAGGTTAGACTTATGCTGATAAAAGTCAAGACCATAACAGCTCCATTCGGTTACATTGGATGATCGAAAAAATATATTGAATCAAACACAATTATGTAACTCAAGATTAGGTCATCCCGTAGACGGGAGAATCTGAATTTATTTTAACTACGCATTATAGAGATGCGGAAAGTGTAGTGTCTCTCACACTACACTTTTATATAAGTTACATTATCTGTTATCTCCAAGCGCAAAAACACTACAATGTACGCATTATTTATACCCCACAGATAGGTATGTACCTACTTAGATAAATTGAGTTTAAAGGAATAGATTTCTCTTTCCGTGTTTTCATTATCTATCTATGTGTTGTTACACAATTGCTACAAAAACATGTTTTGATCACAATTTTGCACCTACACTTTGTTTTAATATTTTTTCCTTGATTTTTAGACACAAATAGGTACTTAAACCTGCTAGATTGATTCCTTGTAGTCTACAAACCAAAGTCGGCGAGCCGCCGGCGGCGATAAGTTGACAAAACACTGCCGGCTGCTTACAATATTCACAGTACCCGCCGGCCGGGCTGTGTTACGGCCCCACGGCCCCCGTTTAGCGGTAATGGTTTTTTACTGGATCCTATTCATTTATTAAAAGGGCATCTAACATGAGTCCACACAACGCAAGTTAGTAACAATTAATATGGTTTTTAAATCTATGTGACTCTATAATATAGGACGCCTCAGCGTGCACAGTAACAGAATATCAACAAATAACAAAACAATGTAGCTTAAAAAACTAAAAGGAAAAGTAAAATACAAAAGGAAAGGCAATATTAAGCAAATGCTTCAGAGTAAAAATAATATAAAATTACATAGTAGGTATACAATATAAAAATTACAAAATCAACAATTCACGATGAGATCTTTATATATTTATCAGATGAGATCTTTATTAACCCCCGACGCAAAAAGAGAGGGATGTTATAAGTTTCACGTGTCTGTCTGTGTATCTGCGTATCTGTGTCTCTATGTATCTGTCTGTGGTATCGTAGCTCCCAAACGGATGAACCGATTTTCGTTTATTTTTTGTGTCATAGATAATTTTATCCCGAGTGATCTTAGCCATGTTTCATGAAAATTTGTTCAGCCAATAAACTTCGGCGAATATTTAAAATGTTTAATTTTGTCTTGTGTATATTATATCCTAATGTCCAATTCGGTACTGTAAGTCGGTAAGTTGGTCCTGCAAAAAACAGATTCGTTCGGATTGAAGTGTAGTTTAATGGAAGTGTTTTTCCTTCTTCCTGCTGACCGTTTTTATGGAGCGAGTGCGGGAAGCGGACAAAGCTGCCCGCGCTGCCCATGACAGCTCGTTGCTCTACCGCAAAAAACAGGATGCAAGCTGTGTGTGAAGTGAACACACCTATGATTTTTACGGGATCCAGAAAAAAACCGTTCCCGCATAACTGGATGGCCGAGGGAAAGAGCCGTTAGCGGGTTCGAGTAGAGTCCATTAGGTAAACAAGCAGTACCTACTCGTACTTTTGGAGTCAACCTTTTTTATATATATGTTTGACCTTCTTGCTCAGACCTTTCGGATATCAAACCTGAGATCTCAAGATCTGCCAGGGCCGTAGGTAAACAATACCTTTAGGTAACAGTAACATTTAACTAAAATAACAATAATATTGGAAAGCTCAAAACTCAAATCATGGTAAATATCCCGTTGTAAATGACTTTAGTGTTAATAACCATGATGGATTTAAAAGTTTTATCTAAAATAACAATTCCAAATACCTCTCAATTATATATATTGCGAACAGGCGCGGTCGCAGCCCAAGACTTTGGGGGGGGGTCACACTTGGTGCGGGCCGTAGCACCAAATGTACTTGTAGGCGGTTGCAGACCCCACTGAAAACCTGTAAACTTTATCGGCGAGCGGAGCGAGCCGCGGAAAATTTATACTCAACAATAGTAGGTATAAGTTATTGCGAGCGAAGCGAGCCTCGAAATTTTTGAGATGTTTTCTGAAGTTTGAGCAAAAGTAAGCAAGAGTAGGTCCACTTGCTTACTCTCGCCCGCATCATTTATTTTGTTGTTGATAGGTGTCTATAAAAAAATAAATGATAGCGAGCGTAGCAAGCCCCGAAAATCTTAGAGACTTGCGGTAGTAGATATAAAGCTATGAATATAAATAGGGGCGACCGGAGCAAGGCCATCAACAAAAAAAGACATGAAAAAAATGTAACGGCGAGCGGAGCGAGCCGCCGAAATTTTTGTTACTTTTTCGGGTAACTACCCGAGCAAAATGATGTTAAACAAGTGTCAAGCACTGGACCAAATACAGAGAAGGACAAAATACTATCGGCGAGCGGAGCGAGCCGCAAAATGCAGTGTTTTGCATATTGGCCGCAAACATGACATCCCTTCCCCCAACTCCCAACCCAACAATAGGAAGTATAAGTAATGGCGAGCGAAACGAACCTCAAAAATGTTGGAGATTTTTTCTGATGTTTGGGGAAAAGTAAGCCAGAGCCTATGACAAAATAAAGTGAGCGAAACCTGCCCCGAAAATTTTAATCGAAAACATCTTTTTCGATTTCTTTTTGTACTTCTAATGTTAGCGGCGAGCGGAGCGAGCCGCCGAAATTTTTGTTCCCTTTTTCGGGTTGTCACAAACTGGTTCAGAAAATAAATAACAGCGAGTGGAGCGAGCTCTGAATGAGCCGCAACCTTTTTTAAAATTGGTGAGGTAGCGTCCATGCAAGACAAGGAAGCTAAATTATGAGCTACTAGCTTCTGCCCGCGGCTTCGCACGCGTTCTTTCTATGGAAACGTTCAAAGGTAATTTCTATCCCATGGGAACTGATTTATGGGATAAATAGTGGCCTATGTTTGATTCCAGCCTTAGAGCTACACCGATGCAAAATTTTAGCTCAATCTGTTTAGTAGTTTTGGTGTGAAGACGTAACAAATATCCATCCATCCATCCATCCATCTATCCATACAAACTTTTGCATTTATAATATTAGTGTGAAGAACAATTTTAAAGTTTCACGAATAACAACCAAATATGCGGACAACAGACCAGACACCATATAGAATCAATGGCGAGCGAAGCGAGCCGCGAAAATTTTTATGATCTGGCTGTGCGTGTGAGTTGTTTGGTATTAGATATTTTGCAGTTGCTAACTCGCCTGAAACGGAGAAGGAGTCCTGAACTAGAGCAAGCCAGAAGCTTATCAAAACAGCAGAATGTTATCAGAGGCAAGCAGAGCGTGCTGCGATAATTTAGTGGTTTCGTTAGATTTTTGGAGTGTTTGGAAAACTGACCTCAAACGAGGGATGAGCCCATGACAAGAGGCAGACAGTGTAAAGTTGCTGGCAAGTTGAGCGAGCTGCGCCAATTTTTGGATTTTGTTAGATTTTGGGCAACTTTTTAGAAAATTTTTCAAAGTGACCTAAAGCGGGCCGGGTTTTGAGCTTTGGATCATAATCAGAAGGAACAAATGTTATCATTATCAGCGACCAGACCAAAACGCGAAAATTTTGTTGTCCAATAAAATTGGGAACCAGACCAATAAAATTGGGAACGTTGCCTCTGTGCTAATCAAAATACAGAGCATAAATAACAGTAATATCGGCGAGCGGAGCGAGCCTCGATTTTTTTTATTGCTGCAGTTGGTAACCATAATCAATGTAACGGAAGTAAACAGGACAATATAACCATCAAGCTGTGGGTTGCAATTTTTTAAGTACCTAAACTAAGATTTTGGGGGGGGTCATGACCCCCGTGACCCCCCCCCTGGGACCGCGCCTGATTGCGAACCGGTAATAATTATCGATTATAATCGATTTATGTAATAATTCACGGGAATTCCAAATGACGGGCATTGTTTGTGTGTTATCTTGAATTATGCATGGGTCTTTTTGTATTAAGGTTTGAATTTTGATAAACAGCCACCATTGTGTAGTCAAATATTAGCCGACTTTTCTAAACGAATAAAATACTCTACCAAAAAAATTCATTCTTTTTATTGTATAAAACTAGCCGAGTTATCTGAAAGGAGACGCAAATGAAATTTCTACTTTCGCAAAATACCTCCGGGAATATAACTCAGTGGTAGAGTATCACAGGGCGAGTCTATTAGTAGTCTAGTATAGACAGCCCCTGTGGCGCAGCGGGCGAAGGTCTGCCTGCGACGCAGGAGGTTGCGGGTTCGATTCCCGCCTCGGGACAAATGTTTGTACGATCTGCAGACATTTGTCCAGGGCGTTCTGGATGTTTTCTATGTATAATAAAAAATATCTATCTATTTAGTGTATTGTATTAAGTATATCAGTTATCTAGTACCCATAACACAAGCTCTGCTTACCTTGAGGCTAGATAATGCTGTGTGAATTGTCCAGCATTATTTATTTTATTTGACGTAAGTAACGAGCGAGACGTGTTATCACGTCTCCTTTTTCCATATAATTTGTTAAAGCGCCTCTATCGTGCAGACAGGGAAATACGCAAATCCTATAAAAATTGGAGACGATACGATGACCTCTCGTTAGTAACTCACCCCTCTGATTCGCATGGGGACAGTCCTAGGTTCCAATTTTGCTAGATTTTAATTTAACTTACTACTCGAACCGCCGCGGACTGGCCCGTAAAATTAGCTATTGAATTGTAGGCTAGACTTCTGAACTAGAGGTAAACAGGCTTACAAGAATAATATTCGTGTTTTTTTTATTTCAAGTGCATTTTATCACCACTTAACATAGTATGCCAACTACGTAGGTATTTCCTCATTATTAATTGCTTCGCCCCGATTGATAAGTGGGAACCACTTGTCCACGTTCTCGATACTTATACCTATCAAGTTATTAGATAACGGATGACCGTTGTCGCCGTTGTCGGGTCGTTACAAATGATTGTCGTTATCACGGGCAAATCACGAATGCGAGATGTGGGCGTTCAACCTAAGGATAAGAATTAATAATAAATAGGTAATGCTGGACGATCCACACAGCATCATCTAGCCCCAAGTTAAGCAGAGCTTGAGTTATGCGTACTAGATGACTGATATATTATATAATACAATACATAACGTAGAAATATATTTATTTATACATAATATAAAAAAAAAATGCTGGACAATTCACACAACGTTATCTAGCCCCAAACTAAGCAGAGCTTGTGTTATGGGTACTAGATAATTGATATACTTAATACAATACACTACATAGATAGATATTTTTTATTATACATAGAAAACATCCAGAACGCCCTTGACAAATGTCTGCAGATCGTACAAACATTTGTCCCGAGGCGGGAATCGAACCCGCAACCTCCTGCGTCGCAGGCGGACCTTCGCCCGCTGCGCCACAGAGGTCGTCTATTAAATTATGCGAACATGGTGAGTAGAGTAGTAGAGCTGGATGCACTCGGCAAAACAATTTTTCTGACTTTCTATAAAAGCATAAAATATTCGTAAGCCATACCTACAATAAAACTTTCTATAGTTTATAAGGTTTTATTCGCTTATTTATTAAATCCGTTTGCGAGGGTCTAAATGCCAATTTTATGGTAAAAGAACGTAAACAGTACAGTTAAAACTCGTATTTTTACCGTGAGAACCCAATGCTAAGGCAAAAGTTTAGTTATAATATTTTTAACGTAAGTAGTACTTTGTGGTTACTTATAGGTTACAATATAATTCTGTGGTTACAATAATAAATAACTGTACAGCAAAGATCGTCGGTTTGTCGCTATGTGCTTGTAGGTCGTAAATGGAGGTCAGCAACCAGCACGCATTGACCTTGTAATGACGTGTTATGACGTCTAGTACTAAGTATATTCGACGTCGGTAGTTGTAGAATCAGCTGTGTCGTTGTCATGCTCACGTGATGCTATCTAACCTCATTACATTATTTTTAGTTCAATAAAATGTATTATGTTTTTGGCAGGGAAAATGGTCGTGAAGTCGACGGAAATTTGGGGTTCAGTGTTTTTTTTTAAAAACGTTGTTGCGATTGCGATTAACTGAAATCCATGCATTAGCTAGCCCAGCCCCTCTTAGTCGAATGGCAAAAAACCAAAAATGTAAATAGATTTCGAAAACACCTTACAAACTACAAAACCACGGACCCTATACAGCACAGCAGCTGTAACTCAACATCATACATCACCTTTTTTTGAGTGATAGGCCAGAAGTGTTCATTACGATAAATTAATCGCACGTTGGTCAATAATTTGCGAGTGGCACCAAAGGAAATGAATCGTCCATTCAATGTTAAGTAGGACAACTTTTATCACACGATCTCTACATCAGTTAAAAACCACGGCGCCGCAGCCCCGCGCCGGACAGCTCCGCATATAAGGCAAGATGGAAAATAAATTCCTGATAACAAAAAACCTGTAAGGTACTAAGAACTTAAAATATTATTATTATGCAATTTATAGCAGAAATGTTGTTGAAAGCTAACAAGAAAATAATTCGCATGTTGCAAATTAAGTATTGACCATCAAATCTGTGTGAACTGATTTTTCGAAGTAAAACTTAACCACTTATTCAGGCGGTAATTTTTTCAGTTATTTAAGGAGATATAAAGTTAAATGAGTTGGTAAATAAGTAAAAACATAAATAACTTAAGTTAGTAAGGCACTTCACTTGTTTATATCTTTAGCCTTGCTTTAGCCTCATCAAACATTTTTCAGTTACGAGTCTATAATCTATCTATAGTAACGTTATACTTACAGCAATTTCTCTTACGCGTACTTTATTATATAAGTTAATATTTAGTTAACACTCTCTTATCGCCACACGTATTAAAAACAAACCGTACGCAAATGTGACGTCGATTATAATTATGTTAATGTTGACAAAAACAATTAAATACCTACAGAGCTCGTGGTCGTATAGTAAGGTGTCTTTGGTATTTGTCTAGCGAAGAAAACGTATGAAAGGTTTTTTGATGCGTGTGATTTTTATATTTTTCAAAGTTTTATCATCGCAGGGCAAATCTGAAAGAGGCTTCGATTACTTGCTTAGAAAGATTAACTAATAACAGTGTTAATTACGTTTAATTACAATCAAATAATAGAACTAGTATTTATATTTGAAACAATTGAGCTAACTATAGACTTGCATCTGCATCTGTTGCTATACTATTAAACCCCGGTAATAAAGATTTAAGAGACGGATAGAAAAATTTACTCTCATAAAACTTTTCTAAACCCTTGTCTCAGTCTGTTGCCTCAATTTTTTAGATACTTATAACATAAAAAATTGATTAGACGAATGCTTTCTGGTCTTTGCGTGCCTTATCCTAATCTTTTAATAGTAGCAACAAAAGATTAAAATGTTTTAAAAATCTTTCAAATAGATACTAAGCGTCATCCGTTAAATCGTTATCTAAATCCGTTAAAATGTATAGTGTATAAATTTCCGATAAACGACGACATAGGATTAGATTGTAGATGTAAAACGGCGTTAGGTTTAATTTCATTTATTCCACCGTAGGTATCTACATGTTTTAGACACTTGATGTCATTGAAATCTAATAGACTATTGTCTAATTAAACATAATATTCAACTATGAATATTTATAAAATACACACAAGATTTTTTGAGAGGGAAGGAAACAAGGGATTGTACGCAGAAGAAGAGCGAAGAAAAATAACAGACAGACAGTGATTCCCATATATTATACCACAGGACATAATATATGGGAATCACTGTCTGTCTGTTATTTTTCTTCGCTCTTCTTCGAATTTCGTAGTATTTGAACGGGAACTATGCAAGTGAAACCGCGAGGCGATCGTCAAGTCCACAGAAATCTTAATAACAAGGCACTAGAAATGCTGAGTACCATCCGATCTACCGGGAATGCGTGTCGCCGGCTCGCCCCCTCTACTACCTTACCACTACATACACAGACAATAACTACGGAATTACGGCTACGCCCATCCAAAAATGCAGTGCAAACCAAATTAAGCCTTATGCGTAGTTGCATACGTTCGCTTACTCACACATTAGTGACAAGTTTGCATTTGTTGTCGTTATGACGTCATTTTAATGTAATCTACACTAGTGCTGGGCACGAAATATCAGGTCACGTACCTATCGTACTGTTATTCTATGACTAGGGCATTGTACTAATAAAATAAAAATATAGTTTGTACTTCAATATTCATTTATTATTAACTAGCGACCCGCCCCGGCTTCGCACGGGTGCAATGCTTATACTAAATATACCTACTGCAGAATTGGTACTCCGGCCGATACCGCAATCGCTATGTCCCTGTCATTTTAAATCTGTAATATCTTCGAAAATATTCATTCAAATTACATGCTGTAAAGGGCAATATTAATCTATATTAAATGCACAATGTATCTAAGTTACTTAATTGGATAAGGATTAATGCTGTACTGCTTAAATACCCATATCATACTGCTGTACTGCTTAGATACCCATATCAGTTTTTTTGATGGGAAAGGGGGTTCAGGGGGGCGGGGGGCGAGGGGGGTCACAGCACGGCTCGCTTCGCTCGCCGTGCTGTTCCCCCGTTGTCGTTGTCTCCACCCTAAAAAGTGGTCGAAATATAGGCTAAAAATGGCCAAATTTCGGTTTTTTAATAAAAAAGGGGGTCGAGACGGGCTGGGGGGTCAATTTTTTTTTCGCATTCAAAATTATTTGCCTTGCCCTACATGACTGTGAAAAAAAATTCTTGTATCGTACTTCGTTTGGTAGATATCAAAAGGGGGGGGGGGTGGAAATTGGGGCGGGAGGGGGGGTGAATTTTTATTTTTTTTTCAATTTGAGAAGAAACCCTCTATACGATCCCGCAATTAAAACTCCTCTATCACGTCGGCATCCGGTAGCACTCTCAAAAGGTCTTGGGAGGAACGGGGGGGTAAAATTTTTTTTGGAATCGAAATCATATGACCCCCTCTATACAACCCCCTAAAAATTTTTCATCAGTGTGACTCTGCTTGGCGCCCCCCTGGGGGGCGGTGGTTCCGGGGGGCAAATCTCAAGAAGTCGGAATTTTTCCTAGGTCCCCCGGACACCCCCTACATGATTCTGCAAAAAAGACATACCTCCCCCTCCACCATCAAGGAGAACAATTATGTCAGTCAGTCAGTCAGTGGTAATCGAGCTTTATAGATAGTTAGTTATTATGATAATAAATCATAAATAAACAATTTTAATATAACATCGTATTCCTAAAATACTATGTTAAATTATGCAAAGTTGTTTTACAAATCACAACCAAGGTAATATTAAGGATAATATTACCGTGTCACAACACTAGCTCGCGACCGAGTTCTGCGGCCGTACCACGATAGGAAATCGAGCGCGCAACGTTATCGTTCACTGTGCAGTACATTGCTTTTTGTAATGAGGTACCTGCCCGATGTTGACAAAAATAAGAGGCAATGTATAGTTAAACGTGATAATAAGAACGGTCGACTGTGACGTTCGTATTACTTTTAAAGATTCTATAATTTTAAGGAAAAACGGCATTATTTAGAAAAAACAATACTTACCGATGAAAAGTTATTCCTTTATTAATATAATTACAACTTGTGGAAGAATTTCCGCAATGGGAAATGCTGCAACACACCATTTTTACACACGCACGTTTCGAGAGCAACTGAACAGCAACGAACGCACTGGTGGCGTGAGAGTCACCTGAGCGGCGACAAGGTCACGCGCGCTTACGATTTCTAGTGCCTTGTTATTCAGATTTCTGTGGTCAAGTCCCATATAAAAAGGAGACGGATCACTTCTCGTTATTATCGTCAAATGGACTCACCCCTCAGAATGTGGTATACACTTACGAATAAATCTGAATGTTTTCATTACATCTGATGTTTTGTCTACAAAAGGGCTTGTCTACAAAAGCCCTTTGGTAGACAGGAGACTCGCTCGGAGAGCTCTTAACTTAAACCATTGTTCTATATATCTATAGAATATTTTTGTTACTGGTTCCTGGTGCCAATGTTATACGGTTCTGTGCCTGACTGGGGTATAGAGAAGTGCTCAAAGATCTCCTACAAAACCTATTTGTTATAAGTATTGTTATACATAGTTGTGCAATGTCTTCAGGATTATCAAGAATCTACTTGAGGCTTGTCACTCTGATATTTACGTCACAACTTATCGTTATTTGTTCAAAACGGAAAATCCCTACAGACAACAAGAAGCAGATTACCATCTTGTACTTGTGGAAATTTCACTAGATAACAAGGAATGTGTATTTATATTTTCCTAAGTTTCGAGTGTTTCCATTTTCCAGTTTCCGTTTTTTAAACCAATTTGAACTGCAATTGAGAACAGCATTTGTTTTCTTGCTTGAATGAAAAAACAAACTAGCTGTTACCCGCAACTTCGTTAGCGTGGTAGGTACCTTACTAAAGGACACATCAGTGAACGAAGAAAACATTTATACCACACCTGCTCGGAAAGTTGCCTATTCCTTTTCCATTTATAGAATAGAAAATATGTCTTTGCAGGCCTATATAGGAAACCGGGAGGAAAAACTCTATGGAATTTCATTTCTCACGTGTTTTAGCGAGAGGAAAAAGTGTATGGAAATCCATTTCTAACGTGTTATTTTTTTTTAAATTTCCTAAAAGATCGGCCGGTAGCTATGGTTATTTTCGTTCGGTCAAACGACAAAAAGTTTTTACTCCAAGTCCATTAGGCCTCCTCCGATTTCCGAGCAATATTTTGAAAAAAGAACCCAAAGGCTGGCGCGGTCAATGAGGTTTTACCACATTAACATCATTGGGCGCGATTTCAATTAATAATTAATTCTGCTTTTTATTTGCTTCGAAGGTGTAGTATAAAGCACTATTTATCACTCGGCAGAAAGTGCGATTCCTACCTCGTGTGTTTTAAGGCCCTCGGCTGCGCCTCGGGCCCAAAACGACACACTCGGTAGGAATTGATCACTTTCTCGCCTTGGTGTAAAATGCACTATTGCATAGAAAAAGTGAATCCGTCTGTGACTTCATACACACGAAGCATTTATATTATGGATAGAATGTACTTTTAGCAATTAGTTGAATTGTTTCTTTTCTTTGCTGGAAAAAAACATTCTCTTTTATTTTCATATTTGACAAAGCAGATATGACAACATCACAAATTCAATCTCTATTTTGACAAAAATAGACAAACATTGCATAGACGGACTTTTTATCTATGTTTTGGTTTCTCGTTGGACGTGATGTGTAAATAGTAGGATAGGATGAAGAGAGAAAGTCGCCTCACTAGTGTTTAGCTGTTTGCCCCGTGCGAAAGATTGACAACGAATTTGTAGCAACTCCCCTTCAAGAGATATCTAACCATTTCTGTAGCACCGTGCCCCTTTTATGAGAACTTGCACTTAATTTGAGATAAAAAAATCAAAGAGGCCGTGGAACTTGATTTTATCGTTCTCTCTGTCAACGTTCAGATAACTTATGATTGATCTTGCAATATTTCTAGCGATGGCATCAGTGGCAAAAGTCTGCTTTTCATTTTTTCCTTTGTTGCCTAGCAAGTTTAGTCTGTTTATATCACTTCTATTTCGATTATCTTGTGCTAAACATTAATAGTCTTTATTCACAAAGAAAATTATACTAGTATTTACAATTGAAACAATTGAGCTAACATCTTGTGCTTAGTTAGATAGGAAATATTGCAAATTAATCTGACTTATGATTATCTAACGGTTTGGTTAATCACTAAGTAATATCGTGATCTGGTGGTCCCATTACGGGCAAATTAAATGAAACTGCATAGGTATAGTCAAAATGCAGAGCCATCTCACGATTAGATCTTCTGCTCCGACTAAATTTGCAAAAAGACGGCGATCGTTCATTACATAATATATAATTTTTTAATTATAATTTTACCTGACAATTTCAAAGTCTAATTTCTCGCGTCCGCTTAGCGTGTGAATGTGAACACGGCACGAGCCATCCTCACAACTGAATGGAAACAATAGCCTCGCTCTTATAATGAAGACAATTAGGCTCAATTTCCTTTTAAAAAAGTCAATTAAAGTCTCCATATTGGCATAACATCATGAGGTATGGTATCAACAGTATACATCGGGGTAGCTACGTGCCGGGACACACGTCCACATGCTTTGGAGAATGCTATCACCTATGGTATGGAAAGTGGAAGAAAGATAGACATAGTTTTCTTTATCACCACGAAAGATTGGGCTGTTCAAGATGACTCTAAGATAGATACGACTGAGTATGCCGAGAAGCTTAGAAGCTGAACTGGAAATGAAAAAGATACAGCACAAAAACGTATCTAAAATGAAAAGGAAACTGACACTGTGACAAATAGAGGAGTATGAAATAAATTTCTGGTGGGACTAGATTAGTTTATAAAGAAGACATACTTATAGATAATAAATAACACGCGTCAAATAAATAGTAGATCAATTATAATAATAGAGCAGTAAACTCAAGGATGATGCTTGGCGGAAGTAAGGTAATTCTAAATAATTGCTTATTTGTTCTAGAGTGGCATTGAAGTTCGAACAAATGGCATGCAAAATCATTGAAAATATAACATAACAATTAGCTACAAAGTATACGTGACAAAAATAACAAAAGATAAAAAGTAAAGGAACTGAAAATAGAACTAAAGCCATCCACGAGAACGAAGATCCCGAAGTTGAACGCGTCAGCGATATTATGTGCACTTTTAAAAATAATGGCGAAAACATGCCAAACGATAAAAAAGAAACTAATTGCAAAACAGTCAAGATAAACTATAATAAAGATTATAAAACCCACATAGAGTCACGAACTCATGACATATGATGTTATTTTTGGGATTTGCACCACTTACGACATGAGAGGGATATTTCCAAGCATAGATAGGAATCTATCTTTCTTTAGTTTCCTTGTTTTAAGGGTACAAAAGTCTCTATTCTTCTGACTAAAACTAAGCATATGAAATGTAAATGTAACCTATATTCAAGTTTTGTAATAAAATCGAACCAAGTAAATGTTGTCTCTCACGTGCTTGCAGTAACGACAACTATGGGCAAATTCCATCCAAACTTCCTGATCCCCAAAAGGGGAATTAATTTTCACGACGAAATCTCGCTATTATTTTGGCGGAAGTTCCAAATTGGATGGGGCCCAACGCTGGAGCCATGGTCGAGGTCATCAACCCAATGGCATGGGCAAGGGCAGCGACAACGACCGTGTGTGATGGGTTAAGTTACCTCATTCGTCACTGGAGACCTCAGATGTCATTTCAGATTGCCGAGGCCGAAGAAATGGCTAGAAATCTTCTATTGGGATGTTGTATTTCGCGTGTCAACAATGTCACAATAGATTCTTCATGGATATTGTTTTCAGAAATCAATAAAGTTTGTTTCTATAAGCTTGCAAAATAAGCTTTTAGACAAGTGAATTTTTACACTCCAAATAAAAAGAAAATTACAATCAAATTAAAATTAAAGTATTATTAGATTTTCTCTTACTTATTTTTTTTGTCCACTTGTGGAAGAAGTGAAAATGAAACCACTACAATAATAACATTTATATCACGTATGTGTCTATTTAATTTTTTTTAGCGATGATTTAGATACTTATGCGCATTTATGGGAAAAAGGTCTCTTTTCACCAACGCTCGAAGAATGCAAAAAGTACCTTTTATGGCCACATCACATTCGAGCTGAATTTATTCTAATTCCTGAAAAATTTGGTTCTTAAAGATCATTACAAAGTTGTGTTGTGACCTTAGATAATCACGTTGGTCTGTCAGAGTTGCTCTGAATAAATGCATTGAGATATATGGCGCCTTCATTGTCATGAACCACGCTGATAGGTTTCAATATCGATGCCTCGTGCGCGTGTTCTATTTGCCGATTTGATTTGTGTCTGTACGATACGATAGGACATTGTATTTGAAACACGAAACCTTATGTGAGCCACTGTGAACAGAATCAAAGAACAGAAAAGTGGAAAACCAAGACATTTTTGTTTTCTTGTTCAATATTCTGCAGAATGTGTGATAGACAGAAATGGATCAACACTTTTCCGATCGCAATGAAACACAACAATTATGTTATCATTCCATTCAAATACCTCTTTTTTCTAAAAGTAACTCGTAATTATTTCTAATGATCTCTCATAAAAAAAAGCAAGTAAGTAGGTAATATTTTATGGAGATCTAACACCAAATAGGTACCTACTTTACTTCATTGTAGCTAGCTAATAATTGAGTCTTAATAATTAAGTCAAATAATTATGACATATTTTTCTCAATTCACGAAGAATTGACATAAGCTCTTTTGTCGATCGGTTACGTAGAAAATCCAGGTGATTGTCGAAATGGTCTAGATTTTACGTTGAACAAATTCATAAGTTTTTGCTTCAATCATTGAACAAGACATCGTTTTATCTGCCATACTTCAGTAGGCCTTGTCGTTGGCTAGGGAGCACTATATTCGGAACTAATCAGTCTCGGTAACGGCATGCAGATTTTTTATTTGGTTAGATTACTCGGCATGCAGTTATTTATTGGATTAATTAACTGCAGTTTTAATAAAAAAATGCGGTAATTAATATGTTTTACACAAACAACGAAAACTGAGCTCTAATTATTGTGATTGGTTTTAGTTTATTTTAACACGTATGTACAAGTAATTCTGACGGCATTCACGGTCTAAATATTGAATTGTGTCACAAGACTCAGGTGGTGTCGTAAAACAATCGTAAACATGGCGAGCGGTGCATCCGTTGAATTCTTTACGAAGTGATGAGATCTAGTACAATTTAGTACCTACCTAAATGATTCAATTCTACGTCTAAAGATCTAGTACATAATTCAATTCTAGGTCTGAGTTCTGATCATCACTTACTTTGCGATATTTAGGATCATAGTTTAGGAATGTGATTCTAAGATTTATCTAAGTCATACTTGGCAATAAAATTCTGATTTGATGCATTTTTGTTGCGTAAACTCTCGGCTTTGTTTTCCAAGGCCATTTAAGTAAAAACAAGAGTGTTTTTAAAACTGGCCTAGTAACCAGAACGGATATCGTTCAACCTAGACCGAAAATGACAATTGGTTTTTTCTAAGACTGCTTTGAAAAGAGTTTGTTATTTAATTGTGCTAATGAATGGTTACAGTTACACGTGAGCAAATGGGACTACCTACACGACTGCAGACTAAAGGTACCGTAAAACTTTCGCAAGTCGTAGGTACTAGGTATTGGATTATGTGGGTATCCCAGGGCACCCCACAGACACGGTAACATCACAAGGTACTCACGTATAGGCTTTCGATTCCTTCAGATGCACCATCCCTTGCTTGAAGAGGTCATACGCCACTTTGGAGTATTGCGTGGACACAGACAGCAGATCAGGCTGGTACGCAACTTCCTTCTGCCTCTCATGATTAGCTGGATCAGTCACGATATTGTGCCTCATCTTCATCTTCTCCAGCATCTTGGAAACTTTCCGGGGCATTTCCGGAACCGCCGGCGTCTCGGTCTCGTGTCTTGTACACATGTTGCACATTTTTGTGTGGTTTCGAACGCGGTCGGTACACGTATGAAGAGCTAACGCGCCGGTCGTGAATATAAGACTAGGATTTCGCCTCCCCTCCACTTTGCGGCGACGACGTCACGGCGGCGGCGCGGCGTGTGCAGGCGCAGGCGCCGCCGCCGGTGATAACGACACAGATTGGGCGTTAGTTTAACGCTTCTACGATTGATTAGTCATTTTGGACTAGTTTCAAACTGGTACTTACTTGTTAGCTTTGATCTAGAAGGCTTTTCGCGGAATTATGCCTTTAAAAGCTCGGTTGCCGTAGTACCTACTAGGTATATAACCTATGTGGGTACGTGCCTATTAGAACATCTAAAATTTAAATATCTATACTAATATTATAAAGAGGAAAGGTTTGATTTTTTGTTTGTTTGTTTGTTTGTATGAATTGAATAGGCTCCGAAACTACTGGACCGATTTGAAAAATTCTTTCACCGTTAGGAAGCTTACTTTTCAGGGAGTGACATAGGCTATATTTTATCCCGGAATTCCCACGGGAACGGGAACTACGCGGGTGAAACCGCGAGGCGATCGTCTAGTTTACATATAAAATGCCGATGTTCAAAACCCCTAAAATTACAATACCTTATGGTTGTTTACAATAAGTTACAAGAAAATAAAAATAAATTGAGCTAACTGCAGATGGTTACAAACAATCTACAAGCTCAACTGATTCATGTCAATACCAGTTAGAACCGTCCCTAAGACGCGCTGGCTGCATTACCCCAGTGCTGTATGGCAAGCTGTTGCGCTGCGCCACATACTCACCAGCTCTCGGGTCACGCGTCGCTTCGAACAGACGCTCAGATAATTTTTTAAAAACCCGAAAAGCCTCGCTACCCCACGGACCTAGGGTCCCTACTCCAAGGGGAGCAAATGTGTAGGCTCTGTAGAGACCTGCATATTTGCGCCTCTTGAGAGCCTCGGCCAAATCTGCCGGCGCAGCCGCCTTCACGGATGTCCTCGGAATGGTTGAATGATCTAAATACAAAATTAAATAGATAAGTACTTAGTTAAGAAAATTGCTCTCTCTAGGGTCTTATATATGTAGGTGTCCTAATAGATGGGTATCTACCTAGCTATTCTTTGGTTTGGCGTCATGGTGGATGTTTTTGTTTGGACTGGTGGTTGGCTATTAATTAGAGTTAAATTTAAAGTCACGTCGACAAAGTCGGTGAATAGATTTATTTTTTGATAATAGAAATAAAGTCTCTTTGACTGTCGGTATCGTCTAATAATTTATTGCAGAAATAAATTATTAACCGACTCTAGTGTTATAATATTACTAGCTTCTGCCCGCGGCTTCGCACGCGTTCTTTCTATGGAAACGTTCAAGGTAATTTATATCCCATGGGAACTGATTTATGGGATAAAAAGTAGCCTATGTTTGATTCCAGGTTTAGAGCTATGCAAAATTTTAGCTCAATCTGTTTAGTCGTTTTGGTGTGAAGACGTAACAAACATCTATCCATTTATCCATCCATTCATCCATCTATCCATCCAAACTTTCGCATTTATAATATTAGTGTGATATCTCCACACTATAAAATAAACATTTATTCACAAAGAAAATTATACTAGTATTTACAATTGAAACAATTGAGCTAACTGCCGACTGTTGCAAACAGTCTAAAGATAGCTCAACTGATCCATATCAACACCAGTCGGAAGCGTCCCCAAGACGCTGGCTGCATTGCCACGCTGTATGGCAATGCTGATACGCTGTGCCAGATATTCACCAGCTCTCGGGTCACGCGTCGCTTCGACCAGACGCTCAGATAGTTTTTTGAAAACCCGAAGAGCCTCGGTACCCCACGGACCTAGGGTCTCGACTCCAAGGGGAGCAAATGTGTAGGCTCTGTCGAGACCTGCATATTTGCGCCTCTTGAGATCTTCGGCCAAATCTGCCGCCGCACCCACCCTCACGGATGTCCTCGGAAGATGGGAAGGCGCAAGTGTGTCGACGCATGTAGCGTCCCACACAATGGGCCTCCCCAACTCCCATGGGACTAGTGTCATACCGTCGGGCCTCTTACCATCGTCACGCAACAGACCATTCGGTTCGAGAATAGCTGGTACGTTAACGGTGACAAAGGCCCGCCGGATGATGTCGTTAAGGCTAGCGTGGCGAGATATCCGACCAGCGGCCCTAGTGCACGATAATCCGTGATGACCAAGCTGTTCGACAGCAGTACCGCACTGGCATTGATGAGGCGCGCAACACCTTGCACCCAACCGGAGACATGTTGCGATACGGAAAGTTACGGGATCCAATAAAGTACCAGTGTTATATGAAGGAAATGCTTGCAACCAATGTCCTGACTCCCATTTAGAAACGGCCAGGAGGCGGGCACGATCTGCAGAGCTGGAGCACGTTTGTAACAAACAGTTCCGTGTCAACTCACACAGAGGCCCGTCCCATTGCCGTTGGGACAAAAGTGATTTTGGGGGAGCAGCATCGGGGCAAGCACTATGCCAAGCCGTTCGAGCTTCGTCTAAAAATGAAATTTTCAATGACATTCCAGGTGGGACCAAAAGAGAAGGATTTAAAATTTTTTCAACTAAAGAACTAGTGCTGTAGACAGAAGACAAGAACGCTGGTAGGGCTACACTTGAAATTTTGCGTATACCTAAGCCTCCCAATTTGACAGGCAGGGAGGCCTGCGACCATGCCTTGTCATCTAAATCGATATTCAATATATATTCTCCACACTTGATTCTGTGATCTGAATCAAGCTCGTCCAAGTCTGCGTCATCAGAAAATTCTGAATATTTATTAGAACTTGGGAGTTTTTATGCAACAAACAAATCACAACTATTGTTTACAAGGAAATTTGTCGAATATTGTTTTTATCATAAAACCTGAGACAGCTGCGAGTTTTTACTCTATGCATAAAACGTTTTTTGTAAAATTTTAATGAAACAACAAATAAGGAAAGATAATCGCATCAATAAAACGCCAAAATAGATGACGCTAGATAAAAATATGTAGATTTCCTTGTAGTAGATAGGTTAGGTACATATCTATTATTGGTAGGAGATTATTTGAGCAAATATGACACGTTATTTGCTTATTTTCTTGTAACTGTATTTAATCAGAGAGTATGTACTAGCACTACTACTACTGTACTAGCATAGGTACCTATGCTTACTGGTACATATTGCTTTTAGCAATTAAGCGATTATAATAGCCGCTTCATTGCAATAATTGCTTAATCGCAATAATTGCTACATGGTATTGTGATTTCAGTTTATCTAAGAAAAACAAATTTATCACCATAACAAAACCACAACAAATCATTGTCAAAAGTAGCATTTTTTATGGATTTTGACCATCGATCAAAAATTTCCGGCCGGCCCCCCTTAGATGCACAATGCGCGCCCTGAAACGTCAGTATCAAAAGGTATCCCATTTGGCATTTTGGGATACCTTTTCAACTAGTGTCATTTTAGCTCTCGGACCGAAAACATGGTCAAGTGCTCGTATAAAAAATGCAATAATCGACCGACCAAGCAACAGAAAAAGGATGGAATTTCTTATTTTCAGTAAGTTTAAATGTAATTTTTACCTGTGTATTGTGATATGAGCCAATTGAGCCTTATATACTTGAGAAATCAGCATTAAATATTGTTGTTGGGTTTGCCTATGTATAAATATTTATTTTGTTCTAAGTTGATGAATGGAGCGGCTATTGTTTCTAATTTTTTATTTATTTATTTGTGGTAAGTTGTAAGTGATAAAAAAAAATTCATGAAAAGACATTTAAAATAACTGGTTGAGGTTTATAAAATAACGTTCAAAATTAAATAGTAGGTAATAATAAATAATGTGTTCATATGGCGTAAGTTTAAAAGTATTTTATAAGATCCTAGTTGACTTGAAATAACGTTATTTTTGGCCCATAGAAAAACTCTTACGAAGCCGCAGGCAGACACTAGTTCTTTTAAATTTAAAGTACCTGCCTGAAATTGTATTTTAGGTTTATTTCACTAGCTTTTGTTAACTTATATATATTATTGTGTGTCCGAAATGATCCTTTTGTTTGTTGACTGTTGCGTCGCTAATTTATAGTTTTATCAATAAATTATTCGTTATCTTTACCTGAATTCTGTTGATTTTATAATCCTTATAAAATAAACAGTGTAAGTATAAATTATTTTTAGGTACCTTGCTACCTACTTACAAAATAAAATAAAATAAATTAGACTCCACTAATCTCTTGTTCCGCATGCAAAAAACTTGACAGGCTCTGCGCAAACTGTCTGCGTCAAAATAAAACGTGGACACTTTTGAGTGACATTCTTGTAAGGTTCTAGGTATCTACGGGGGAGGCCGCATACTTGATCGATCTTTGTACCTACTGGCTGGTGCATCGTTTATAAGAAAGAAAAGAAAGAACATTTATTTATTAGTTCAGTATGAAGTACAGCTTGCAACTATATATTTAAAAAAATGAGAGCAATAGAAATAAAAATTGCCTGATTCTTATTAAAATAGCAGCAAGTGTCTCTACGCAGCGAACCAAAGGATCCCATCTCAGCATAATGTTGCTCCACAAAAAGCAGAGTAACGCTGGTTTTCTGACAGGACTTTTCGTGCGTGTCACGGGTGACAGACCACAGACAAAAAATATCAAAATTTTTGAAAATTACAACCTTACATTACATCTTACAAGTAAAAACAATAACAAAATACAAAAAAGGGACTATTTGTCATACTCGTATTCGTATATAGGTACACTGTTTGCCTGTTCAACACGGGATCTCAATCTCATCTCAGAACGATCAGACCAACAAGCATTACATGATTTCCACACATGCAGATATACTGTCTGCAGCACTTCGGCCAGGGAGAGTGATTTCGTTCGCACAAGCAGCTTTTGGAGTGACACTGACAATTGACATCTCGCTCTAGCTCTCTCTTTTTGGGGTCATACTCGTAAACAGGATTTAAAGGTCTGGAGGCCTCGGGCCAACAAAGGAGTGGAGGCTCCAAATTATTTTCCAAATAAAATGAAAAAAAAAAATCCGTCGAGATTTTCAATAAATAATTTATTGTACCAAGTAGATTCTTTCAGCATTTAATAAACATAAAATTCGAAAACAAGTAGGTACAATTCTGAGCGTGTGGTCGAAGCGACGCGTGACCCGAGAGCTGGTGAATATCTGGCACAGCGTATCAGCATTGCCATACAGCGTGGCAATGCAGCCAGCGTCTTGGGGACGCTTCCGACTGGTGTTGATATGGATCAGTTGAGCTATCTGTAGACTGTTTGCAACAGTCAGCAGTTAGCTCAATTGTTTCAATTGTAAATACTAGAATAATTTTCTTTGAGAGATTAAATTAAGTACAGTATAATTTGTAATTAAATTTAGCGTTACAGAACGGAACTTCACGAGCTTATTTCGTAAAAAAATCGTTGATGATTTCGCTGATCCAGTTCTCGAAGTAAATCACTTTCAATGCTCAGTGGCTCAGGAGAGAAAGCTTTGAGAGACGGTTTTGTCCCATCGTGGTTCGAAACTATTTTTTAAATGTCCATTTTTGAAAATGAGAATTTGATACTTACCATCAAAACCAAATACATTCTCAATGCAATTTCAAGGTTTGGGTTTGGTTTCATGTTTGTACAAAGTACTGCAGGTAAAGGTATATCAATGTACAATCAATGTACCCCGCTTGTATTTGCTTGGCTTACCTACATTTAGTTTCTGATGTGAAACTTCGGTGTGTGTTTATTTTGTTTTTATTCGTGTACGAGTTTACTGTATTAAACTACCAACTTACGTAGGAAGATACATAGTAAGGTAAAGCACCTAATGCTAGACACTTTAAGAACAACACAAACTTCAATATATAAATGTCAATGTATTTTATAACAAATTACAGTTACAACTTTTTTATCTACTAAAGTGCTGCTTAGATCGATTCTTTCACAGAAAACATTTTAATTATCAACATGTTTTAATTATTAATTTGTATTTTTTTAAACTTTGTCGTAGGAACTAGTAGATGACATCTCAAAAAACCATTACCACTAATAATAGACAGCACTGAGCACTAATACTAGACATGGCTTTATATCATAGTTTGTGTAGGTTTTCATTGACAAAATACTAAGGAAATACTCTGTTCTTAAACAGAGAATCTATCTTTGGTCTATTTATACTATCTTATATATTTTGGACAATACAGAGAAACCTTTGCCATTTCTTTTATCAGGAAAATTGTCAATCAGATTCAGATTTATTTATTGCTTAAATATACTATACATTATTACAAAGTTTTAGCTTAGCAAAGTTTTCAATCACATAGTCACACTGCTTGATCTTGCTCCTCAAAGTAATTTTCCTCTGCTCTGAAAAATGTTCCTCTTCAGAGGAAAATTCCTCTGAAGAGCTTAAAAACGTCTTCCCTTTTATTTTACTATTTATTTTATTTATTTATATAATTTTTTATGGGTGGCATCACGCTCGACGAAATCTGATATCAACAAAACCAATAGTTGACACCTACCTTACCCCAATAGTTGACATCCTGTCTACTATTGGGTATAGTAAAGTAAAAGTAGCAAAATTGATACAGTATTTTAAACACTTGGAATAAAAGCTATTTTTGTATGAATTTTGAACATTTTGATGTGATCTAATAGATGACACTTGTGTCATCTTTTAGGTTTTCACATTATTTTGGTACTAATAGTAGACACAAAAAAAATTGTTACAAAAACTAAACTAAACACGAAAACAATAGCCCTAGTATACAAATCAATCTTTCATATTTCTATAATCAATACTGAATCCACAAACATCGTAAATAATTATAACAAAATCATACCTGACCCATGTCAGCCTCCTTACGAAAATGTTTAAGAATCACAGGCAATGTGTCTACTTTTCCACATTGTTTGTTGCCAACTGATGTCATTTTGAAATTTTGCTCGAAAAGTGTTATAAGTTTTTGACCATGTGTCATAGGTGGAGCAAGGTGTCCTGTAGATCAGTTTTCAAATAAATGTATTGTTTATTATTCTTAGCAGGAAGGACTTTTGTCAAAAGTGTCATCCTTTAGTTCACTGTCGAGCATTAGTGCCTTTACCTTACCAACTATTTATAATATTAACTATATTGTACCTTAGAGACTGAGGCTGACGGACAAACCGAATTACGGTTTATGTTAGCTGTAGATAAAATAAGTTAATAATTATGTAACATAAATAAATGAAAAAAAAAAGGTAAAACAGCGAAAAAAATATCAAAGGAAAAGTGTTTTACTAGTATTTACTGCATTTGTTTTTTTTTCTAAGTCTATTGTGGGGTCCCCACTTTTGTGGAGGCCACGGGGCTGTAGCCCCGGATGCCCTCTCCTAAATCCGGGCCTGCTTATAAATCAACGCAGGCATCATCACCATCTCCGCACGTCAGTATCTGCTGCTTGGTATAGGTCCCTTTTACACACCAGCTTAATCGGTTATGTGCGATTGCGAGTCTCATCTAGTCTTCCGTCCACCCTGACGATATCATCAGACCATTCGGTACCACGCAGGTGGTCTACTTCCTACCGGGCTTCACTTAGACCACCCTGGCCCATCCCTCGTGTCCTACCTAGCAACGTCTTCTACGTGTCCTACCCATCTCCACTTTAGACCTGCGACTTGCTTTACTCAGAACGTTGTTGATGTTGACTCTTGACTTGAAATTAATATTCTGGGGTTTTATCCACAGGTATAGGAATCCTTAAGATCAATGACTAAACCCTCTTGGTATTTCTAGATATAAATTTCCTGAGGAAATTTATTAAAAAACTAAGTATACCTACCCAAATAATTTTATTCAAAGTGAAGGGGAAATGCATAGAACATTTTTACCTGCAGACTTCACCAGACATCCTTATACAATCATCTACATTATGGTGGCACAAAATGGTCATCAATAGCATAATAATTTAGCAATGTTCAACGTGAAGACAAAAAGAAATATAGGTAAGTAAGTATTATGTATAGGAATTGAATGGCAACCCCAAAAGTATCTGATAGGTAAGGTCCCTTACATAATATGGAATTGAATATTATAAATGCGAAAGTTTAGATTGGTTACCTCCGACGATTAATGTTTGATCTCGTCAATCTAAACCTGTCCAACGGATCGGGCTGAAACTGTGCATTAGTGTGGCTGGAGATCTGGAATGACTTTTAAGCTTCTTTTTAAAGGAAACACGCGCTAAGTCGTGGGGTACTATAGAAGGTGTCCCACGCCATGGGACATGAAGGCAAGCGCCAGAAATATTGAAGATAGGAAGTTTTACTGACCAGTGTTATTTTTTGTAATTTAGTAAGTTCGATTATTTAGTAAGTACGGAAAGGGCAAGTTATTTTTTAAAATTCTGTGAATGTCGTTTTACATAATAAAAGAAATAAAGGAATGTTTCTTTTCAGTAAAACTTCTCTCCAATATTTCTGGTTCCCATGACCGAGGGACACCCTGTATTCTGGTCTGGACTGCAAGCAAGCACCTAGAAAATAATAAGCAAACATAAGCTTGTGTTCACATGTCTGGGGAAGACTGAATCCACCCTGATTTATTTATTTATAGTTTCCCTATTTTATATAATTTATCACCGGTAGATTAAATCCATTTAAATCATAATAAATTTAGTTTTACCAGAGGTCGTTATACCGAAAACATGACTGACTGTATAAAAGTTACAAAGTAAACTTTCTGACATTAGTTTCTTTACATTCCTGAATTTATTATTTTCCTGTTTAAGTTTTCTCTGGTGTATAAACGATTTTCTTATGTAAGTTTAATCATCAGTATTATTCATATTAATCACTGTGAATTTTATAAGTAACCGAAAGATTTCAGACTTTTTTAGAGCATACCAAAGTTTGGCAGTGTTTTGAAACTACGCAATATTTTTTTACAGAAGTACTATTTTATTTCGTAATTTTTTCGAGTCCAGAAATACAGTGTAAAAGTAGGTAAATCACGTCAGTTAAGATACTAATTTTATACTTACGTTCAAACACAATCTAATCGGTTACAAGCAAGTCAAACTGCGATCAAACACCCAAACCTTTTCACTATAAGGGAAACATATCCTACAAACTACTTAGCAAAAATTCATAGAAATCTAGTAGTGTGTACCTAATTAGTAGGTACATGTTTAAAGGCGGAATTGGGTTAGTTAAGCCTTTTAAAGCCCTTCTAATGAGTGCCACTTGCGCTACTTTTCAAACCTATCCTACTTTTGCTTGAAAATCGGCTTGAGTAATGTGAACCTCGTGCACATATTGATTGGTGATGTTTCTTAGGGAAAGGGAGGTATATTTCCCTTTGCCTTAGAAACATCATGTTCGTGTCTTTGATAGAGTGTCAGACATAATATGGCCAATCACAGGGATGGTTTTCTAGAGTAGAAGATAAAAAAATTACTTACATCGTCATCGAATGCGTATAATATTTCAAATTCATCTTTTTAACTGTAATAATTTACACATACAACAATGTCATTATTTTTTGCCTATTCTACTCTAAACAACCATCTCTGTGCCTGGCCTACTGTCGCAAAAACAGAACTGTACCTACCAGGTAAAGTGCTTTGCGATTTCTGACTTTTTTAGTAGGTACTCAGATGGTCCGATATAAGTTTTTGATCGAAAACAGGATTGATTGGCATCAAAATAAGTTTTTATGTAATCTGGCAATTTTCATGCTTTTTTCAACATTTTTTTCAAATCTTGTGTATGAAAATTTGGCTAAAACTTATGGATCTTTGTGACCATTTTCCTGTAGCTAAACCGGTTAGGGTGGTTACTGCACCGCCCAAAAACCACCTGTATAAACTAACTAGTTTCTTCCCGCGGCTTCGCTCGCGTTGTTTCTATGGAAAGGTTTAAAAGTTCTTTCTATCCCATGGGAACTGATCTATGGGATAAAACGTAGCCTATGTTTTATTCCAGGCCAAGAACTACATGTATGCAAGATTATATTTGTAATTGGTATGACAAAACTAACGTACAACCCTGAAGAAAATTTCGACATTCCGTACTTTCGATTTCGTGATCTTTCGATATAGCGTGCATTAGAGATTGTGTTCGTCCGGTCTACAGTTTTTCGGTGTTGTGTGCTTTCGGTATTCCGTTATGCGGTTTCATGTGCTTTCGGTATTTCGATCTGCGGTTTCATGTACTTTCGACATACCGTTCTCCGGTATTTTGACTTCCGGTATTCCGTAGTACAGTCTTGGCAAACATTAGGATCCGCTGGGGCGTGAAAATAATACAGAGAGACAGACGAGATACCATCCAAATTTGTAACATTAGTATGGATAATCGTCGCACGCTTACAAAGAACCGTGTCAATATTCATTTATCTTCAAACGGCTACTTAGGCCTACAATCTAGTACTCTATGCGATAAGGACATCAAAAGATGTTTATCTACTTCGCCGCTAATATATCATTCGCTTGCCAATACCTAGATAAAATGAATTAAGTACCCGGGTATTTATCGCGTTTGTTTACCTATTTTTCCCGACGTTTTATAATTTGTTGTGCTGTCAAATCGCACTAATATTATAAATGCAAAAGTTTGGATGTATGTTTGTCACTTCTTCACGCCAGAAATACTAAGCGGATCGGGCAGACATATGACTATTAATTTGATTGTCAGTGGAACTACCAAACAAAAAATAAGAGATTGGAATAACTCATAGTGGAGGTCCATGTCAGTGATTTTAATGGGCTGGTGGTGATGATGATGATTGCCGTGTGGTGCTGGCTTAGAATTTTCACCCCAACTCTTCGCCTCAACTCTTCCCGCGGATGTCGTAAGATGAAGTCGTAAAGCCTAAGGGATCCACCGAGGGCGAACAGCAGCGCCTCCTGCAGAACAATTCCACCATCGAACTGCGTCACCCAACCCGCATGCCCAGCGTGGATTATGGGCACCCCCCATGAGATAAAAGCCAACAAAGCACTTGTATATCAGGGAGGCTTGCGTCCAGCAGTGAACCAATATAGGTTGTTGAAGTGATGATGATAATGTCGTACGTGCGCGCCATTTACAATATTTACGGAACTTTAGAATTTAAGATTATCTATATATCAGACGTCATTGCTTGATCAAGATACTTATTTACATTTCTCGCAGGAACTTCCTTCAAAATTGCCATTGCCAATTATTTGACCCCGTCAATTGAGCTGTCCGCTCGCAGCGATCTACGTCGTGGAACGCAGGCGGCTGCGGGGTGTGTTCGTGCCTACGTGACTATGATAACTTACACTAACTTCTAAGAAGTTATCTCAATGTTGCTATTACTATCTACAGTAAAAATTACCTAATAGCTTAAAGATTTGACTCTAAACCTGTTTAAAACGAAATTTTAACACTGGCTACTAGAAAATTGTTAGTGTTTTTTGATATTTAGAATCATTTATTTTTAAAATTTTAAAATCAAAGTATAAAACTTTGCATAAAGTATTGATTGATTGTATTTAAACGCAAATCCAAAAATTACCGTTCATTGATAGGTGATCAAGATTATTTGAATTTGATCATGTGCAATTAATAATATCCCGATTGTAAATGGACATAATTTTTTAATATTTGTACATAATTCTGGCAAATAAATGATTTTGGTTAGGTAATCCGGGTTGGCTGCACTTCGGCCCGCGTGATTACGGATAGCACGGACCGAAGTCATTACAATAATGATAACTATTATTGTCCTTTTGTATGCTGTCGCTTGGCTATCTGATTTTTAAATTAATAATTCAGTCTGCTGTTCGATTCTATCTGTTCTGTGTCATTTAGAGAGAGTGTTAATTCATTCATCATAGATACCTATCTAATAGTTATTTAAAAATTATGTAGTAGAACACCCTGTCTGTGAGGAGGGCGATGGTGTCTGCGACACAGTTTTATCAAAAACTACTGCGGGCATCATCGAATTCCAATAGTTACTACAACCATGTAATTCGTTACTAAATAAACTACTTAAACTACTAAAAAAAAAGTGTAGTCCAGTGAGTCAATTCTCGATCTTTGTTTGTCTAAGTATGTAGTTGCCAGGTCAGGGATGCAATGTCTTTTCAGCTTGGAAAATTTGAGCCAGATCCTTGGAACGGCGGCGAGGTCAGATAATTTATTAAATAAATATTAATAATAATGCTGGACAGTTCACAAAGTTATCTAGCCCCAAGATAAGCACAGCTTGTGTAATGGGTACTAGGATAACTAAAATACACCACACAGATAGATATTCTAAGGCAACAGTCAATAAATAAATTATGATTCACAGATATTTCACTTAGCCATGAGTTACGACGCAGATTTTTCTAAGTAGTTTTGTTATTATAGTGCGTAAACGCTCACCCTTTTTTTTTTTTTTCACATTCGGGGTAGTTTCTAAGAAATCAAATAATATCCCACTTGACCTGGTGGTGTAGTTTGTCAGCACATTCCCGTACTGAAGGAAGGATGCGGGTTCAAGTCCCGTCGAAGTCGATAGGTTTTGGGATTTTATTTGATTTCTTAGTTATCTAGTGCCCATAACACCAGCTCTGCTTAGCTTGGGGCTAGATGATGCTGTGTTATTTGTCCAGCATGATTTATTATTATTTATACAATATGATTAGACTCTGAGTAAGTTTATGAAAGAGCACGGAATCGTTTGAATAGTTCATGTAGAACCCACATAGATTTTTTATGCGCTTAGAGCAAGCGTTTCAATTTGACTTGTGCTCTCGGCAAGAAGGAACAAGGCAATCGACAAGAGAGCAAACAAATCTTAACATCTAGTGGATTTGTAAGCGGTTCGTCCAAAACGCGTATCCAATAAGCGGTTCGTCAGGAATCCATGCGCAATTCGTCCAATTTTTAATATGTATAATGTGTTTTAGTTTAGAACAAAATAGCTTACGTTTCATATATTTTATTGTTTCATTGTGCCCGCGGCTTCTCAAGCATTGTTTCTAAGGAAACGTTAAATGGTTATTTCTATGCTGTGTGTGAGAACTAATTCATGTTATAAAAGGAGTCTATTATGAGGTTAGGTAATAGCCTATTATTTATCCCAGGGTAGACTTACATGTATGCAAAACTTCAGGCCTATTTTACAGGAGAAACTTTGAAGTTTATCCAATCCTGTTCATAGACTAAAGTTACATTTAGTTCGTTACATTCATTCAATGCCGTGAGTGTGGGGGCTTACTCACTGTAATGAAAAAAACCTTAGGATGTAATGATCTTAGATTTCCGTACCTTACATAATAGGGTGACAACAGGGGTGACATATTTTCCGAGGTATTTTTACTATGTACTATAAATAAGTTAAACTGTCACTTCCGACTGGTAGTGATATGGATCAGTTGAGCTATCTGTAGATAGTTTGTAACAGTCTGCAGTTAGCTCAATGGTTTCAATTAAATACTTGTTCCATTTTGTTTCTATTATTGGAGTTGACCAGAACCTGTATCTTGTAGGTATACAAACACAATTAATATTTTCTTTTGTTTCCCGAGCTTCTGAAAGCACTTTAAGCTGTTGGCCCTGCACCTCACCTCTCCCCGATCGTCAGTCTGCTGTCCCATCGGACTATGAAAGTGAGGGAATAGGGAGTGCATCTGTGTATGCGCGAACACTGGTGCACTATAATATGTACTGCGCACCTGGCTAGTCTTCGTGGCCGCCGTGGCCAAAATTCGGCTAGGAGTAGGTGCATAATATGTTACATATTTTGAGAAATCTATAAATTGCAATCTTTCTGAGAAATAATGTTTTATTTTTAACCAATTATAATAGCCCATCGGTCACCTGACCCATTCATCTATTCATCCGGTGTATCACAGATTAACAGCAGTTAGTACGGCGCCCATCATGTGACAGTGTCACATGTGCGATGTTAATAAACTGTTATAAAACGCTGTGGAAAATAATAGAATTGTTGAATGGTGAAGAAACACTGACTATTTCACGACTCTAGGGCCGGACTCCACCAAAGCGAAGATGTGACGAGAGGTGAGGAGATGTTGCAAACAACCAATACACAGTCGTCATTCACACATCTCGTCCCGCTCAGCTTGGATACCACCGAGCGGAGATGTATCATATTTGTATGACGCGATCGAAGCGGAGATGTGAACTGGGCCTCGCAAGCTGACGACGGCACGCAGCGTGCCATCTCAACAAACTCGCCGCACGCAGCTCAGTTCCGCTCTAGCCAGCACACATCTCCGCTCCAGTCTAGCCAGTACGCATCTCTCCACAGCTTCGGTGGAGACACCCTAGCTAAAAAACGACTCTTCGCGTCTCCGCTTTGGACATCTCCGCTTTGGTGGGATCCGGGCTTAGCTAGAGACATGAACCTAAGTTTTTACAATTGTCTATAGAACTAAAACCCATAAATTGCATAAATTGAACTGACAAAATGACAATTCCGACGCCTAAAACGTAACATTACAAAAATATCAAATATCAGTTATTTCCTCTTGACCTTACAGGACTCTTGGACACGTCACAAAATTCAAATTACGAGTAAAACTAGGAAATAAAGTGATCACTCTTTATAATATTTTGTTCATTTCAATCAACGTTTGTCGAGATTCCGAGCATCGATCTAACGTTTGTCGATATTTGTCGAGATTTCGTGCATCGAGATAACGTGCGTCGAGATGCCGTAGTTCACTCATATTTTTAAGGTAAAGTAAAGAAGCGAACTATACAAAAAAAAACATCTTCGAGCATTAATTTCTCAGCTGACCTGTAGATTGTAAAATCACGATACTGACTCTCGTGGGACGTTGGGCATAATTACTTTTTGTAAGACGTCGGGAATAGCTGAATCTCACGTGAGACGCCAGGAATAGTCATACAAGAGACGTTGCTAATAGGCGCGTCTTGACACGTCAGGAATAGCTACTAATTTGGGTCACAATTTTGTTGCACTTCCCCTCCCCTCTCGCCGCTCGCACGCCTTTTACGCCTAGAAGCTGACTAGCTCTCGTGCGAGGACTATATCTCTTGTGTCTTGCTGAAACCAGGAAGGAAACCCATCACAAGTCCCTCCAATTGTATCCGTCAGGCGCCTTGCCTACGTGCTCTAAAGGTTGTTGCACCCATTGCAAATAATCAAAACTTTAATTTGCGAACAAGACAACTCGTCTGCACCATTCAACCAAAATGACACCGTATCTGTTTGATTCTAAATCTATTTTAGATGGAACTACAGCTGTTCAAAGGCTGTTATTGAGGGAGAGGCTTCAAATCGGTGTCTTCCCGCTCCGGCCCTTCGGTAGTATGTCATTTGATCGGGCCGGGAGCGATGAAGGTATGTGGAGTCAGTAATAACTGCATGTCCTTATTTGAAGTAAGTACATTCCATTTTTTAAATTTTTTGACGTGACAACGTCTTATAATTCGATAGAGCCGGCTGCACGCACGAAAAAACATGACATCATGCGGCGTTACCTCGTCATGCGGCGTTACCTCGCTCTGAGGCGTTCCATGTAAGGCTTGAAGTGCAAGCGAGAGCGCTCGACATCCGTCTCTCTCCTACTTGAGTGAGCGATGCGTCTGCGTTGTCACGTTCAACTATCGTCAGTAAACCGACTTTACAGACAACCAATTTTTTTTGCTGGACAATCCACACAGCATCGTCCAGCCCCAAGCTAAGCAGAGCTGTTTTGTGAGTACTAGATGACTGGTACATTTAATACTTACAATATATTAATGACATGGGTGGATATTTTTTATTATACATATAAATCCAGGACACCCGGAACAAATATTTGCAGATCGTACAAACATTTGTCCCAAGGCGGGAATCGAAACCGCAACCTCCTGCGTCGTCAATATGGAAAATATAAAATGCATGAGTCGAGACGACCTCAGCGTGCGAATTCGATTCCCGCCTCGGGACAAAGTATTGTACGATCTGTTGTTCTGGTGTTTTCTATGTATAATAACTAAAATATCTATCCATCGTCAGTTCATCTTAGATTGGGGCTCGATGCTGTGTGGTAAGGAGAGCTCACTACCTTTTTCCATAGGTTTTCCGACAGCACAGTATACGAAAGAAAAGAAAGAAAGAAAATATACAGTAAGTAAAGAAAGGCCTAAAAAATCAATGGGCACTGTTGATAAGTAACCTTCACTTGTAATCAAAATACCTTGAACATTACAAGAAACACAAATCCTATATAATAAAATAATACTATAAAACCGAAAGTAGTTCCGTCCGTCTGTCTTACTCTTAGTGACCGAATCCTAATGAAATTTGGCAAAGGAAGATAGCCCGGGAAATACATAGGCTTCTTCTTATCCAGAAAATCACGTGCAAAGCCCCGGGCAGAAGCTAATAAATGATAATAAACCAATGTTCCATTAGGTAGGAATAATCTCTACAATTTTCTTATAACAACCGTGCCACTTTTTGTGCTCCATTCCACCTACTTATAATGTAGATTGTAGACTTTGTGTTACGAAGTATTCCACTGTCCATATATCTCTCTTGTGTGAAGTTGTGTGTTCCGTTAGTTAGATAAAGCTTTATGTACCTATTCAAAGTAATTTGTTTAGTGACGAGTAACATGGTTGTAATAACTATTGGAATTCGATGATGCCCGCAGTAGTTTTTAGTAAAACTGTGTCGTAGACACTATCGCCCTCCTCACAGACAGGGTGTTCCATTTATCCACGTTCTATCAACGTATAGTAAAGTTATTTACTTACTTTACTTATCGCCTATCTTGGCGGGCTGATAGAAAAAAAATAGTAAATCCAACGACAGAAAACGAGAATTTATGCTTCAGAGCTCTGTTTAACACTTTTATTGCCCATGACGTACATCTAGTTCTGCGAGCCCTACTGCCTGGGCCCCTGCTACCTCGGGTGAATGCGTTGTGAAACTACAATTGCGAAAACGGACTAAACCGTTAAGTCGCCTGCCTAAAGAAAGAAAGTTTTTCGTCAACAAGCCATTACAATTGCGAAAACGGACTAAACCGTTAAGTCGCCTGCCTAAAGAAAGAAAGTTTTTCGTCAACAAGCCATTACGGATGCCGTCATTCGGATTGCCGATCAGTGGACAATCTCGCACGCCCGCTCCGTCCGCCTTTCCTACCCTCCCTCGCTATTTGTCGCCGAGAATGGCGATTCTCATTCGTATAAAATTCATCCGTATGCTACAAGAATCCGGATATCAATGTTAAAAATTCGTTTGCAAATGGCGGTCGCGTCGGTAATCCAGTAACTGCGGTTACAGTGGACACACTACCCGGCATTATGCTCAAAGATTCCGTCTGATGCGATTATCGCGGAGAGTCCGAAGCCAGTGTCGAAGATTGATAGAGACTAATTGACAGCATATGGAATGCTCTGACGTGCAAGGCAAGCGTCGTAAAAGGTAGATCCCAGCCGGGGAAGTTCCTTAACTTAAGATAAACCTGTGACTCGTCTCGATTCTAGGGAGATAGGTATTTATTTAGCAGGAATTAAAGGTGGAATTTCTGAATCACTTGCGGTCTTTAAAAACAACTTTCGAAATAATAATGGTTGTTCCTACTAAAAGCACTTGTTTGTTAATAGCTTAGAGCACAAAGCGATTATGTCGCTCTCGGGATTTTTGATTTTATGATTTGCGGAGTTTTGAGTTATCCTGTATTTCGTTACGCAATGATCATCGAGTACCTAAACTGAATTCAGGCACATGTAATGTAGGGTTGTTCAATAACAAAGCATAGTAAATATACTATATTATATTACTTAAAATAAGTGTATGTACGTTATAAGTAGTTATCGTAACCATGTGCTTAATATACGGGTTGCTTTTCCATTATTTTTATTAAGTGCCGGTCTTCCGAATATTCAAACGCATCGCAAACGAATTCTCGAAAAATAGAATAGAATAGAATAGAATAGAATATAAATTTATTCGTTACAGAACTTACACAGCTTAGACTAAAATACATAATTAACCTAAATTAAAATTAAGTGTAAACCCAGTAACAAAATGGCTCTGCCTCAGCATGGGTTGGTTGACTAGCAAGCTAGCAACCAACGCTGGTCTTCCGTCAGAGCCACATGTTGGCTTTACGGACTAACTACTCAAACAGACAAATATAAAAAAATCAAACATAAAAATCAAACAGAGACAAACTTGAAAAGACAAATATAAAAACTTCCAATATAAAAATAAAAAATAACAAATGTGGGATATGCTCGTACCTATTTTAATAAAGTATAGTAAGTATTTAATGACTAAGTATATAACTAATAATAAGAGAAATTTAGGAGATGAAAGTTATTTAATAAGTAATAATGTTATTTAACTAGTAGGTATTAATACAATATTTCTAAAGAACACTTGTGTCGTGTCTAAGACTTTCCTGTTCCTGCTGATGGTTAAGCAGAAAATTCTTTAATTTAAATCTAAAACTATGTAAACTTTGCAGGTTCCTTATCGGTGGCGGGATATTGTTCCAGCACTTTGAAGCTGCATAGCGGAAGCTGCCTCTGAAGCAGGCTGAGCTATGCCGCTGTGTCTCGAGCTGCTTCGAGCACTGGCGAGATTTACAAGATCTGGAACTGGACAACCATGACAACTTCTCGTAGAGATAAGACGGCGATTTGTATTTTATAACACCAAACATAAGACATGCAAGGTGCAATTTGCGACGATGTTTCATTTTCAGTATCAAATGTTTATTTAAAAACGGTGTCACATGGGCTCTAAACGGAACATCAAAACAGAAACGGGCACAGGCATTTTGGACTCGCTGTACTAGTCTTTGCGTCCTAGAGAGTAATCGGGGTCCTATTACCACGTCTGCATAGTTCAGCTTTGACAGAACAATAGACTCTACCAGCCGGATACGTAAATCGGGACTGAGGTACGGTCTCATTCGGTAGAGCACCTTCAGTCTATAGAAACACTTCCTGACAGAGTCAGCAACATGCTTCTCATAGCGAAGGTGACTATCCACCAGTAGGCCAAGGTTCCGTGCCTCGTAGAAATTCGTCAAAAAAAGTCGAAAAAAAAAAAAAAATTCGTTCTAAACTATCATTGACATGAGACATTCTTAAATGAGTTGCCTTTATATTCGGTGGTATAAGGTCTTCAAACGAAAATTTAGCGCAATATTTAAAACTAAAAAACCCAACACTGAGATAGGTATACCGAGGCCTACAATACAACACTCGGCAGTAAGTACCTGTATGTAAGACAGGTACAGACACGTACTGATAATGATGGTAAGAGTAACTGTTGCGCTAGAATTAGTCGACAACAACAATTCACACGTAATCTAGATTTTTCAGGGTAAATATTGAGTCAATATTGATTTGCGATGACTAATGACGCACTTAACGATTCGTAGATAAGAAAACCACTCTTCGAACTATCAAAACTTTTTGCGTAATTTGTCAGGGACAAAGGTTAGCTCATTAATGTCTATATATACAGATATACTTGATTATTGTGTATGCTTGATTGGTTATTGTTTATTATTTGACATAGGTGTGTAACTATTTTTAGCATTATGTACCTACTTAGGTAATCTAATTACACTAATGTTTAATTTTAAAACCTACTGTAATTAGTAGGTATAATTCAAAAAAAATCAAAATCAAAAACTCTTTATTTCCATAAATACAATAAATGTACACTTAGAAAAGGTCAAATCATAAAACTAAGCACTGACACGGAAATAAAGTGATATTTTTTGATTTCTGTCGCTTCGGTATGTAGACTAAAGTAAAGAAGCGACGAAGAAACCTTTAGCCTGTTAGTTGTTATTTTTCGAGTTGGAGCAAAACCCGTCCCAAGCTTTTTTATCCTCTAGATAATCTGATATTTTATAGTAAGCCTTTTTGCACAGCAAGGTTTTGACAATTTGTTTGAATTTATTTACTGATAATTTTTGCAACTCACTAGGAGTTTTGTTGTAGAAGCGTATACATTGCCCTTTAAAAGATACATTAATTTTGTGTAGCCTAGTTGTGGGCACAGCGATCTTATGTTTGTTTCTGGTATTCAAATTATGTTTATCGCTATTTTTAGGGAACCGATTTATATTTTTGTGAGTGTACAATAAGTTTTCATAAATATATTGACATGGTACTGTCATTATGTTTATTTCTTTGAATTTATCACGCAGGGATTCTCTGGGACCCATATTATAGATTGCACGAACAGCCCTCTTCTGCAGCACAAATACGGTGTTAATATCTGCAGCGTTCCCCCACAGCAGTATACCATAAGACATAATACTATGGAAGTAGCTGAAATAAACAAGTCTAGATGTGTCCACGTCTGTAAGATGACGGATTTTTTTGACTGCATACGCTGCAGAACTGAGTCTCTTCGATAGCTTATCTATGTGTGGGCCCCATTGAAGTTTATTATCTAAGGTGATTCCTAAGAATACGGTGCTTTCTACCATTTCTAAAGTTTCTCCTTTAACGTTTACATCAGCCTTAACTTGTTTAACATTAGGTAGAATAAATCTAATACATTTTGTTTTGGTTTCATTTAACAAAAGATTATTGACACTAAACCAATGAACTACTTTTGAGATTGCACTATTCACATCGTCGAAATTTGTGTTTTGTCGTTTCATTTTAAAAATTAATGAAGTATCATCAGCAAACAATACAATCTCGTGATTATTCTTGACAAGATGAGGCAGGTCGTTAATATAAACTAAGAATAGGAAAGGACCGAGGATAGAACCCTGTGGTACACCCATTGTAACTACAGACCCCGAAGACCGTTTCCCATTAATGTCAACTCTTTGTATCCTATCACTCAAATAAGATGTAAGAAGATCCAAAGAGGTGTTTCTTATTCCATAGTGATGTAGTTTCCTGATTAATGTTTCATGGTGTACGCAGTCGAACGCTTTTGACAAGTCGCAAAAAACGCCTAAAGCGTCTTGCGACTTCTCCCAAGCATCAAAAATATGCGATACTAACTCTACACCAGCATCAGTAGTTGACCTGCCGCGAGTAAACCCAAATTTCTTACAATGCAGCAGGTCATTGCCATTGAAATGCCTAAGCAATTGATGTAGAATAAGTTTTTCAAAAACTTTGCTGAATGTTGGCAGTACTGATATTGGTCTAAAGTTAGTGGGGTCAGACCTACTACCCGATTTAAACAGTGGGATTATTTTACTACATTTCATTAGATCAGGAAATACGCCACAATCAATAGATTCATTAAATATAAAAGCTAGATCTGTTGCAATGGTATCAATCAATGGTTTAATAATTGTAACGGAAATGCCCCAGAGATCTGCAGTTTTCTTTATATTTAAAAGTTTAAAGGTTTTTTTAATATCTTTTTCATCAACATGGGTGAAATTAAATTTATTTTTGCATTTAGATACATTTTCTATAAGCAACGACTCAGCAATTACCTGAGAAGAGTTTAAACACTTTGTAGTTGAGATTGGAATTTCAGTAAAAAAGTTTTCAAATGCTTGGGCCACTTCGACATCATTTTTAACTGAGCAATCATTGATCTTTAAATTGTAATCATTAACGTATGTACTGACCTTTCCAGTCTCACTTTTTATTATATTCCAAGTTGATTTTATTACATTATCACTATTTCTAATTTTCGAGCTAATATAATTTGATTTTGCTATTTGACAAACTTTTCTAAATATTTTTGAGTAATTTTTTACTTTTTCTTTGAACTCCTGGCTAAAATTGTATTGTTTTTCACTATACAGTTCATACAACTTTTGTCTACTTTTATGTATACCCACTGTTGCCCACTCACTAAAGGTAAGTTTTTCTGAGACCATAATCGATTTGGGTGTGAATATTGAATTGAATGCATTGGTAAATGTGTTAAAAAAATTGCAATATGACTCATTTGGGTTGTTAAGTGAGTGATAAGGTGATGGTTTACACTCCCAATCCAATTTCAACCGTTCAAATCGATTTGTGGTTACAGGTATGTATGTTATTTTCTTTTTAGAATTATTATTTTTTACTTGAATTTCTAGTTTTATTATTGGCCTAAGCTGTTCTAAATACATCAATACAAATACTCATGACATACCTTGATTGAGAGAAATATCAGGTAGGTACCTAGGTACTTTATTTCGTAAGTAGGTTAGGTAGGTACCTTCTTCGTTTTATAAGTATTTGACAATTCTTAGGTTTCGGCCACACCTGCGCGCCAAGCGTGCCTCGGACGCGGCACGCTAAGCGGGAGCGCAGCCGCGCGGCGGAGGACGAAGTCTATTTTGATAAGTTCTAAAGGGTCTTATCAAAATATATTTCCTACCTAATCCTACCTATACTACAAAGGTGAAAATGTGATTGTGATCCGAGACAACGCCAAACCTACCAAAAGGGTCGTGCTAAAATTTTGCACGCATGATTTTCCCGCCCAGGAATAACATAAAGGCTACTTGCAATAATATAAAGGTACCGGTAAGAAATATCGCTATTTGATGAATACCTAAAAATAGTAGGTACCAAACTACATTTTAGATGGATCGCTCTTACTCCGGAGAGGTACTTCGGAGGTTACTAGGTACTTTGGAGATTAGGTAATTTTTTTTTTTAATATTTTAAAAAGTATGAAACCTAGAAACTCGTGTGCGGGCAGAAGCTCGTTCACTTTAAGGCCTTAGTACCCATTCCAGATGCAGTAATGTGTGTAAACTCGCTCATACAATTCATAGCGTTTCGTTTTCATTCAACCTTATTTGTAGGGACATCTTCAGGGTGAGTGCGGTTCTAGACGCTTTTACAACTACATCCGCCATCGCCGAATAAATACGAAACGTAACGTAACGAAATATAAAACGATAAACGTGCCTGTAAAACGGACTGCTGTGAACGTACACTTGTGAATCAAACATGAAACCCTTTATCGATGACACGTGGTGTTTGCATGTGTCCCGTTATCTTTGCGTCATCGTAGAACCTTATTGTTGCGCTGATAATGCATCTGGAAGATTGATGTGGCATCTGTGTTCTAAGTTTATGAATGTATCATCATTTTTTTTCTTTGTTTTGTCATCTCCAGATAAGCTGAAAGATTTCGGCTGACTGTACTATAGGAATCTGAGTGACACAAGAAACGCTTTACGGAAAAAAATGCTGGAAGTGGTGAAACGCGACATCTCGCTGGAAGGAAGATTCAGATTCAGATTTCTTTATTGTCATACATCATACAAATAAATAAAAAAAATACAAATTATTGTTCATCATCATCATCATCAGCCTATATTAGTCCACTGCTGGACATAGGCCTCCCCTAATGAGCCAAATTATTGTTGTTTAAATTAAATGATGAGGCTATGACTCGTCCAAAGTACACTAAATACAATTTTGCTGAGGGGCAATGGTGGGTAAATGTACATAATTATGCTTAAAAACGAATTACTAACCCTAAGGCTAGTGGCACTACTAACTAACCGAATATAAAGATACATTTATTTGGCCAAAACAGGTTTGACACGGAATACAAATAAATAGTAATAAGTAGGCAGGTAGGTACATACATGGACACAAATACAGCAGAGAGTAGGTAGCAGCTATAGGTAATTTTTATTCTATTGTATGAGTAGGTACGTAAGTACTCGTATCTACAGGCATCAAAAAAATTATGACATAATAAAAAGAGAATAAAAATAAATAGAACAAAACAAACACAGTTGTTTTGTTACCAAAATAAAATAATCTTTCTAAGTGATGTATAGTAACTTCCTTCCAGAGAAGACTGGCTGAACAGCGAGCCACTCTGCAAGGACGGGTGCCTAAACTGGTACACGGATGGTTCCAAAATGGGACTGGATGTAGGCTGTGGAGTGTATGGAGAGCGACCCAGGCTTGGCAAAAGCATAAACCTAGGTAACCACGCCTCCATCTTCCAAGCAGAGGTATTCGCCATTCTAGAATGTGCCGATATAAATCTGGGAAAGCGCTACACCAATCAAACTATCTACATCAACTCTGACAGCCAGGCGGCCCTCCTAGCACTGAACTCGAAGGTTATCACGTCCAAGCTAGTCGAGGACTGTCTGTCACGCCTAAACGCGCTGGGCTCGAACAACAGAGTCGTCCTAAGATGGGTACCGGGGCACGCGGGAGTCAACGGCAACGAGTGTGCCGACGAACTCGCGCGCTCCGGGGTCAAGGGGACTCAGCTGGGCCCCGAGCCGTTCTGTGGCATACCGAAAAGCCTGGCTCTCAGAACTCTCTTGGATTCCTGCTACGAGGAATCTTCCAAGCTCTGGAGGATTTCCTCGGGTATGAGCCACTCAAAATCATTGATAAAAGCCTTCGATAAGCGGTGCACCAACCGCATCCTAGCGCTAAGCAGAAGCAACCTTCGCATCATGACAAGAGCCCTAACTGGACACTGTCGCCTCAACAAGCACATGTTCAAATTAGGGCTAAGCGACACACAATCCTGCAGGTTCTGTGAGGAGGCGGAGGAAACGCCTCTCCATCTTCTAGGAGAGTGCGGAGCACTGATGCAAAAACGTAGCATCCATCTGGGCAAGCACCTGCTTAGTCCAGACGAGCTAAAAGACTCCACCCCGAAGAAAATCCTACAGTTCCTAGCAGCTGCAAGGGTTAGCGGCGAACTGTGAACGCCGCTGCTTCGAGGCTGAACACACAAAGTGGCGATCACAATAGGCCAATCATGGCCGCAGTGATACGAAAGCCACGAAAAGTAAAAAAAAAAAAAAAAAAAAACGAATCGTAACCCGCAGCCTACAATTAAAAATCGAAAAGCGTTTATTTCAGGATTATTCTAGAGAGCCTATTTAATTATCATCGTGCTATATGATGAAGACTCTGGTTTGCGAGACGAGGCGCAACGACAAAGTTCAAAATGCATTATTGACGATTGAGAATTGACAAAAATAAATTATGGAACCGAGATCTCTGTACAAATGTGCATGACACTCATATTTGTCCAATTTTTGTTAGAAAGAGACACAGGAGGTATTTTTCTTATTCCGTTGTTTATAAACCCCATTCAAGATAATAACATCAAACAACAATCAGCGCTTCGCAAACACTCGACTTGTAAACAGTTACGAAAGTATTTACTTCAGTAATATTTACTTTTTCCATCCACACCTTTCTATACTCTGGTCTAAGCTTAGGCAATCATGTGGCAATAGCAGATGCACTGATGGATCAGAGAGATGATCTATCTAATATCACAGGATTGTTGTCTAGGGTAGAATATAGAAAGATTATATATTACATCGTCATCGAATGCGCAAAATATTTGAAATTCTTTACTTTAACTTCAATAATTTACGCAATGTCCTGGGGTAACGTCGACTTTCCCCATTCATATTCGGCTTTGAAATCGTTCGTATCAATTGTTACGTTAGGTACTTACAATAGAAGTAATGTCTCTATGAATCAGCATAATTCTTATGATCAATCATTCCCGCTATCAGTTTACTCACTGGATTCAAAGATCATTGCGATCATCGAAAAAAATGTTGTTTACTGCATTGACTCACTAAAAATAATTTATCGTTTTGTAATGCTTAGGGATCATCTCTATGAGTGACGATGCAGCGATGTAAGCAATCATCACTGCACCACTTTAACACTTTCACTGCCGCTGACGCACATGGACGCTGGTTATCTCTCTACGTGACGTAATCGCAGCGACAATCTTAACATTTTTTTTATTGCAAACCATAGAAATGATCCCTTAGCTGATAAAGGCAACTACCGGCGCCAGCAAAGTATTTATTACATGCTGAACCAATTAGAGAAAACTTGAAACAACCAGGCTCAAGTTACTGAATAAAAACTAGATAGTCTTGGTATTTTTAGATTAAATGAACGAACAGCTATTAATTTACGATCCGTAATCTCCAGGATGGGAGTGGCAAAAGATGACAAGGACCGGATCATAATTTCATAGATTGGGTTTGAATATGATTGAGATGAAGATAAAGTGGTTTTTCATGCAAAAACATACCTTTATGAAGGTGTTTTAACGCAACCAGCTTATCTCTAGGGTGACTTGTAGAAGGCTGCGTTTTTGGTGGAGAGGGGAAGCGGATCAATGCTGCTGTAAGCGATAAATGATAAGTTTAAACAACCCGGCTCGACCCTCGCTTTTTGCTTAATTAGAGGGCCTTCTTCTAGTTCTAATTCTTCTTCAACTAGTGGACAAAAAAAATTAAGTGAAGAGAAAATCAATACCACCTCATTTCTTCTTTGATAATGATAATACTGTGTAACATACAATTTGACTTGTCTAAGTGCTTATTTTGTATCTTAGCCTAAAGAAATAAAGTAGATTAGGTAATTTTATCTTAAAACTACAAAATATCTCTAAAAACCATCAACCCAGACGAGTATTTTGATAGATAGGTATGTCATCAAAATCGCTTTAGTCGTTTTGCTGCTTGGAGGTAGTAAAAAGTGTCTGCCAACCACATAGGAACACTCGTAAAACAAAACCCACGCCTCAACGGTAATAAAATACGTTTCCGCTGAAAATGCACCCTAGAGGCATAACGCAAAAAAGCGATAATACTTTGTCCTATAGACCTAGCCAAGTGTTTTACCTAGGTCAGAGTCAAGTAGCCAAAAGTATAAATCCGGGTTTTATAACACAGAATAACGAATTATACCTAAAGTATTATATCTGCTATAGGTGTTGTCTTCCACTTGAGATGTTTATTTATATGTAGGAAGCAAACACAGCGGCAAACGCATAACAAAATTTACATACCCACAAATAGCTTCTATTCATTCATAAATCCATCGAAACATTTACATACGTGTTGGTACAACGGGTTTGCTGCGAACCTCTATTGTAGACCAACATCGTTTTAAATGTATTCGACAAATCACGGAAGTTATTCATCATCATGTCCAGCATTATGATATGGATTTATATCATCATCATTCTACCTGCTGCTTCTCCGGCCAATTACATCCTGGGGCTCTTCACGACCTGACACCTGTGTGAACAGGTGTTCCTGACAACAAGACCTTCGCGATAGGTACATAACCACATCGTCAATTTTCATCAGGTTAGGTCAAGCCAAGGTATATTGATTATTTATTTTCAGCAGTTACTGCCCCACTGCACGGCAAAGGCCTCTGTTTTCTCCTTCCACTCGTCGCGATGTAACGCCGACACACGCCATGATGGATGATGTGCGTCAAGCTCGTCTAGTCATCTGATTCTTCCAAGTCTAATTGATAATAAAAAAATAGAAGTAATATTTTATCCATCGCTAGGCAGCGACCTTCAGAAGCTTGCGCCACGCCACCCACCAAGTTCCTGGATTTGTAATTACATTTACATACATTCAATTTCATGTAATCTGTTCAGACAGAACCAATTGAAATTTAAATAGCAATCCATACCTAAGCAGAATGAAGTGGAATTGAGTGTATTTATTCCGTAAAACCAATTTTATATTCATGACATTTCCATAAAGTTGGTAATCCTTGATTGCTACTCCATTAAGCTTTGATGTCTTTTATAGAACGGCTCGAATCCTCTCGATTAAACAGGTACTTATAATACAGAGAGGTACTAGTATAATCCATGCGCGATCAGAATGGGATAGAACCATTTCGAACTGACACAAGCGCAGTCGGATATTTACTTTGTCAAGGTTACATATTTGGGTTACTCCCATTTTGACTACACGCGGATTCAACCAGAAATGTGATTTAACATAATTTACTTCGACAAGGTTCCGTCCCTTTGTAATCGCGGATTATAGGTACGTTTAAAGAGAAGGTCTTTGCAGGTAGAAACAGTATAATGTTGCGAATTCGCGCTAATGCCCCGGCAGAATGGGAGCGAGATCGTTGCCATTTCGCAGAGATAAATGCGTGGTTCCATTGTCGTGCGGGACGGTGAAGGCCGAAGGAATCATCATGACGTCATAACGTTCATCGTTACACTGACGGAAACACTAGCTGCAAGATAAGTTTTCTAGCGATTTGTACTATCCACGTATAATGAAAGCGCCTAAACTCTAGTAGACTGAACGTAGCACTTGCTACGCGTGATGTAGACAAGTTACGCACGTCGTAGCGCTTGCTACGAGTTATGTAGCGATTACTACGCATTGCGTAGACCTTGCTTTGTACGGCGAAGGTAGACACGTAGCACGTTTACGTCGCTAGCGAATAAGTGTACGTTTTGCGTAGCGATTGCTACGAATAATTGAACGATACAGAACGACGCGATGAAAAACTGAAATGAAAATTCCTTATTATTTATATTTTACGCAGAAGCTTGTGAATATGTGACTGTGTACGATTAAAATAACAACTACTAAGGGGCTGAATTTTTGCATGAAAGTAATTCTAGATCTTAGAATAACTAAGATTCAAGGTCTAAGATATTATTGTCTCGGAAAAGCATTTCCTGCATAACGAATACATATAAAAACTAAATGTAATTATCGTTTCACATCACGACTTCTATAATAGCTCAACTCTTACACGATATTTCCGTCCCCCGCACCGCGTATCAATGGAAACGCACTACCGAGTGGCGTACGTGCGCGCGCGCACGTCTCGTGCCGTCTCCCATTCCAGCCGGGTTCATCAAGGCGATATCTGCCTGGCACCTATTGGAACTCACCTAACTTGATTCGCGCCAATCCGTCATTTGCGCATTGTTTTGTTTTTGTTACGACTTGTTTGTGTCGTTGCTATGTGGAAGAAATGATGAATAGTAGTCTGGTAGTGTATCATGACATGACCTTTGTTTATATGATGTAAGTACCTATTCATTGACAACCTCCATAGGCGGGCAGCAAGTGAAGATGACGTGGAATCTTTCTACACAGCAGAGAAATCTGGAGGAGGCCATCACCCTCACAAAAGAGGATCTTGGACGTAATCCACTTGAACTGATTTTTTTGACTGTGATACTGATATAGTGTAAATGAAATAGTATAGTAGATAACTTTAAAATTAAACTTTGAACCTAGAATGTTATGAACCCATTAGGAATTGCAATAAAATAAAACGCATTTTTTGTTTTATTTTATTTGGTTATTATTTATTAATTGTTAATAGGCGGGCGTTATGAGCCGTTTCTATCAAGCCAGAATAGAGCGGAGACAGTAACAGTTTTTAGGTAAGTACGAGTTTTTTAGCTCCATGGTGTGCAAATAACGGCACATACCTAATCTGATACGTACAAATGTCACATGTTATTCGAGATTCTTACGAGAGATTTTACACATTTTCGCCCAATTCGCTACGGTAAGTCCAGTTTGGGCGACATCTGAAATGACACCAACGAAGCGGCTATCATGCATGAGCGGCGTTTGCTCGCGGTGAGGGAGCGCCCTAAGTTGCCGGTTTGATTTCCGTCACGACAAATATTTGAATAGTCTTGAAGACTAGGTATTGCCGATATAGATGGAAAGATACTGTCGCGAAGAAGATGTAGCATCTGGTTTTCACGCTGTCACTTATCTTGTTTTGTTATAACTGCGCAGTGGTTTAGGTGCCTTATCTTAAAAACAGTTCCTATCTCGACTCTATTTCCAACTTCAATCTCACAAAAACTTTGAATTGTAAAACATGGGTAATGGATTTTAATCAGCCATATAAAGTTTTTATTGATATTCTCTACGCCGTACACCGCTAAAAAAACGAGATCGCAGTGGAGGGAATTCAGGCGCGGTCGCCTTTACAAGAATCGTCGTTAGGGGAAAAGGCGTGCGAGAAACAATTCAAAAGTTTGAAGGCTCCTTTGGAATAGGTAAATTAAGTAAATTTCATAATGGTGCAAACGTAACCGCGGGTAATATCCGATCTTAATCGAGCAGTACTTAAGCATTCCTTATCAGCACACATGAATCCACAGCTGAACCTGCTTCCTCTAAATGGAAAAGGATGTTGGCAACATCACCTCACTTGGCAGGTGGATGGGTGATCGCAGTTGAGGTGTGAGGTATACACAGAAGGAAACAGCTGTCCTTCCAAGATAGGTTTCCATAGGGAAACCTATTATAGGAAACAATTAAAAGCTACACCAAAAACAGTTTTATAAGAATGGTAAAACATACACCAAATCAAGAAAGAAGCATGTGTCTAGGTTTAACAGATTTTTTGCAAATTTAGAGTTATTCAGACATGCATATTTTATCTGTTTTCCGATTCAACTTCAATAATTTATTTTGCATGAACTGTGTGATCATGATCACACTGGTAAGTCATCATATCACAAGATGGCTGCACAAATCAGAGTACCTGGTGAAACTTTTGACTGCGTTTCGTTTCAAGAAAGTTATGGAGCAGAATGTAAAATAAAAAATAATCATCATGTTTGCCCGATCATTTGAAAGTCACCCCATTCTACGGTAGCTTTTAATAGTCGCCAAATTACACAAAACGGAATTCAGGATTGAAATTGATAGTGAAGCTATTTTCAACATCATCCTGCTTTGAATAGACATGTTGTCTTATAAATTTATCCGATATCATAAAGTATCTGACAGTACAAAGGTAGCTAAAAAACCTACAAGTCAGTATGATCAACTCATAACCATTATTTTCAGTTTCCTTTCGTTTTGAAAACTCACCATTACCTTTTACAAAATATTTTTAAAGTAAATAAAAATAGAGATACCTGTAAAGATTACGATAATATTCGATTTAAGAACTATAAGAAATTAAAAGACGCTTTATAATTCTGAAGATTTCTACAGAAACAGTATATAATTACTTTATTCACAAAGAAAATTACAATCAAATAATATAAATGAATTAGAACTAGTATTTTCAATTGAAACAATTGAGCTGTTGCAAACAATCTACAGAGCTCAACTCAGAAAAAGTTAAACCATAGCTATACTTGTGTACCTATGACGTAGATAAATGACGTATTCTGACAAAACGGAAGGTACCTATATAGGTATGTTTATCTATACATATACACACAAAGACAGGAAACAATATAAAGAAAAAGCTTATAATAGAGGAAGTATAAAGGGCGGTCTTATCGCTGAGAGCGATCTCTTCCAGGCAACTTTGGGATGGACTGGACATGAAAAAACAAAATAGATGGTGGCACTGAATAAATCTATTAAGATACTACTCAAAGAAACCAAATTCATAAACACCATACTGTAAACCTACATAACCTACAAACATTCTAATAAACTTACATAAACATAAAATAAGATCGTCAAAATTTTTATTATACCTATATTTATTTTTAATTTTACATGGATAAATAATGCTGATGAAGCAGTTTCTTGATGATAGGGAGTGATTTTGCACGTCTGATGTCCAGAGGGAGAGCATTCCACAGACTGGTAGCTTGTACTGTACAGTGAAATATTTGTCATAGAAAGAGGTAGGTGAGAGTTTCAGGGGAACGCAAAGAGAGCGAGTGGTAGTTTGAGAGGACTGTACACTGTAGAGTGAACTTCCGCCTGCAGAACACATTACGCCCACTGCTGAACATCGCTTCCCAAACGAGAAGGGGCTTGCCATTCAGGCGCGGTCGCCTTTACAACAATCGACGTTAAGGGAACCGACGTAGAGGGAATCGGCGTTCTGGTCTGGGGGGGGGGGGGGGGGGCAGAATTATGTGGGACTTGACGCCCTGAGAAGGACGTAATACCCACTAAAACCTCTCCGGTGTCCCTCTCTCGCCATATTCGCGGCAGGCCAAAGTGCCTAGATATTGGTATGTTTATCTTGTTGGTTACGCGTAACGGCAGAGCTATTACGTAAAACTTTGTAGTAGCGACAGCAACAGCAAAGCCAAGGTAATATTATCCTATAAGTAATCCGACTTCATACAAACGGGCGAAACGCGAGCTATACCTACGCGCCTCGATCTCGGCATGCGCTCAGCATGCAGACAGTCGCGGCTGTGCCTCAGTGACGAACGGATGGTGTGATGTTTTTTTAACAATAACCGCGCGATTTTTTCTCTAAAAATAAGTTCAGGTACATATTTAATAAAGTAGCTACAGGTATCTATAACCAAGTAAAAGATATTCCTTTTTCTCCAAAAAAATCTCCTAAAATTTAATAATAAAGCATTTCGTAGGTACGTCTCAGTCGAGGCGCAAATATTTTTCGGTTGCAAATTTATAAGACCGATTTGTTATTCAAACATAAAAAGGTTTTTTAATTAAATCTACCAATCAAAAAACAACACGCATTTTTATTGAAAGTGTTCCCATTCAATTCACAAAGTATTTTATTTGTTTATATAAAAAAAGTACCTTCCTATATTTACAATCACAAAACTAAATGGAAACACAAAGTAGGCAAATGTAATTAAAATGGTGGAGGCGGGCAGCCCTATCGCATGTTTACCTACCGCGCGGCTGTAGGCATTTATTTCAAAGATACGGCCGAGTCCAAATACTGTTGGATAATATTACCGTGGCAAAGCGAAGCGACCGCTCCGCGATCGGTTGCAAAATATTACTAGAAACCGTATTATGGAAGCCTAGCGCCTGCCAATCGCAAAGTTCTTGTTGAATGCACATTGCCCATGACCACTAGCCCCACTAGCGACAGATCAGCAATAGGTGGAAACAAATAATGAAGTAAGTAGTTTTTATCGTTATCTGTGGTTTAATTTTTAATCCGTGCGTCTCATCATTTGTTTGTTGTTGTTGATTGTAGCTTCGATGTTCGGTAATTTTTTCTAAGTTTTCAAGTGGTTCTCCAAGATTTTATACATTCCCTTGGATTTTGAATCTAAAAGTAAGTTATCAATCAGTTATAATGCGTTGTTTTGTTATCTGTCTCTATCATGTTCTTTTAATTTCAGTGGAACATCGAGTTTCAGCCGACCAGCTAGACGAGTTTCTGTGGTAGGTAACGGTTTCACCAGGAAGTTACTTTGAACTTTGAATTGAACCATGGAATGGAACACGTTTGTGACGTCACTGATTCTTACTTTTCTCTTTTCCTAATGTAAGATAAATATTTATAGAAGGTAGATATTGCTAGAGTGTTGGTTGGAGATACCTTAACAAGACAGTACATACAGTTATTTTATTGGTCTTATACCAAAGGCAGGCAGGTACAGTATAGGTCATTTCTCGATCGTCGATCTTTGACTAATAGGCATAGATTTAAGTAAAACACTAAGATTAGGGCATGCAGAATCGGAAAACCGGAAATCGAAAAAATCGGAAATCGGTAAATATTGCTGGATTTTTTAAAACCGATTTTCAAAGTCAAAATCGATGTTTTTCGATTTTTCCGATCTTTACCATTTTTGTTATGAAAAACGCCTATAGCAACGGCTCATTCATATGAGTTTGTTCCTGAAAGAAAGAGACATTGAAGAAATCTATTCATGCCTAATGGTTAGTTTCACGTTACCACGAGATGTTATTATATTGCGTTTTTTAATACGTTTTTCCTTCTACAAGGAATAAAACTACCGGAAAAGTAATTTCTTTTGTTGACTGCGGCCAAAAAAGTCTCCGAAATGGTCACGGCCTCTGCGCTTGCTTGCTATTTTGGGCAACAGAACCTACAAGCCTGAAAATTATGCGTTGGTCACTCTCCTCGTCATTATTTTCTTTCAATTTTTCTCATCAGCCACGAAAGACTCTGTTTTTTTCTCTTTTCATTTTGGCCAGTTTCCACTAAAGTCTGAAAAATTTTCGAGGCTCGCTCCGCTCGCCGTAATTTCTTTTAGGTTTGTTTGCTTGCCGTTTTGGCCAACAGCCACTCTAAATTCTAAAAAACATCAAAATAAATTAGTAGGTATTCTATTTTTACATGGCGTACTTTTTTTTAACCCCCGTACCAGGTAAATTTATACTCTATTTGCTCGAAAAAAAGGTGAGCACCCTATTCATAAAGCTCTATAGACTATAGATAAGTATTTCCGAAAATGAATTTGAACAATTACGTTATTTGCATTCGAGTTTGGAAATAGTAAAATTTACAGTAGAAGCAATGTGCAGACGTGACGCCAACCTTCTCACCGATGCAGAATTAAAATTTATGGTTCGAAAATTAAAAGAAAAAACAAATACTCTTGCACAGAGACTGTTAACAGCGTTGATTAGTAGGATCAATGCAAGACGCACAACTTATTCATCATTAGCAGAATATCTACACGGCTTAGCCAGGGATTCAGAACTTTCAGAAATATTTTCATGACCCGATAATGACATTTTAATGGACCAGATTGTTGCAATATATAGATGCCTAATTAAAGAACATACTAGCAGGCATAATAACGACTACCAAGATGACTTACGTCAAGATGCTCCTCCAATGGAAGATAGTGTGGTAAGCATCGAAGAAGAAGTTACTTTAAATCCGGCAGAAGAACTAAACAGAGAATTTATAAATACTCTAAGAAATGTTGAGAAACCCACCACCTTAGAAAACATTACAGATTTGGTAAGAGTGGAAATGATTATTTTCGAAAATAGTGATGAAAAGGCCACTACCTCAATGCCGTATATAAATATCTATTAAATATACCTCCGACCTCCGTCGAAGCTGAACTTGCTTTTTCTGCGGCGGGATATCTTTCAAAGCATATACGTAGTTCGCTTAGCGATGAAAGTTTGGACTCACTTTGCTTTTTGAGATCGTATTTTCAGCAAGCGCGGGGTTAGATTTAATGTTTTATTAAATGACTACAAAAATAATCAAGCATTTTTATTTGTATTGAAACGATAAAAATCGAAAAAATCGAAAAAACCGAAAAAACCGATTTTAAAAATCAAAAATCGAACAAAAATCGGTTTTGTGTATTCTTCCGATTCTGCATGCCCTAACTAAGATCGATGCTGATAGATAGGTACACTTTTTTCATGTTCTGACTTGAGTTGTTAAGAGAATTTCTAGTAGGTTAGGGATCTACTTATAGTCAACGACTAAACATGCTGTAAATATCAATGATCGTATGTCTCACATTGTATATCAAACCTTGGCCCTGTCCAAGGTTCAAACGTGTCCTAATCTACGTTTCCTCGTGGCCAACTAGTTTGGCACTTGACTGTGTACAGTGTGTTATTTGTTGTAGTTTTGCGGATGATTGTTAAACTATGATTTCGGTTTGGGCACGAGGAATTAAGTTTCCTCTTTCTTGTTTTAGTACAATAAAGTATATTTTATCTATCTATTTATCTCGTGGCCATACTAGTTTGCCATCCTAGTTTGGCCACGAGGAAACGGCCATCCTAACGAGTTCAAGTCTCCAAGCGGATAAACTCACAAGCACAAGCTAGTTTCCTTCTTCATGTCCAAGGTCATGGTTCGATGGTATAACAAACGTCCTTCGGCAAGTTCAGTTACGTCATCGCCACAGTGGTACAGGGTGTCCCACGCTACGACGTCAGTAAAACAGCTCAGCAATGACTTTTATCAAAGGAAAATGACTTTTATCTACAGAGCAATGTCAATATTAGCGTAAGGATAATGCTAATTCGGTTATGTTAATTACTTTTCTTAGCTAACTTGTAGCTATAGAGCTCCAGCTTACAGACTAGGTACCTAACTTACGCTTGAGTATAAATAAGGTGACCCACCTATAATGTAATATAAATACGACAGCAACTCGGGGCTTGATGATGTTGCGTGGTTTGTTCAGTGTTATTTATTATTAGTTTATGCCCGCGGCTCCACACGCGTTGATAATTTACAAAAGGTGGGGCTACACCGCTGAGTGGGGTATCAAATAAAAGGTTTGGACATTCCGAAACAGTTTTTGAAATTTCTATAGGTTTCATACTTCACACTATCACACTAACATTATAAATGCGAAAGTTTGGATGGATGTTTAGATAGATGGATGGATGTTTGTTACCTCTTCACGCCAAAACTACTGAACGGATTCAGCTGAAATTTTGCATACAGGTAAGTCTAACCCTGGAATCAAACATAGGCGACTATTGCGATTTTTATCCCATAAATCAGTTCCCATGGGATAGAAATAACCTCAAAACGTTTCCATAGAAACAACGCGTGCGAAGTCGCGGGCAGAAGCAAGTTTTGAAAATAGTCGAAAAAATACCCATTCCGTCAAAATTTGACTCAAGCATCGAGAAAAAAATCTATTGTTGTGAACCAGGGACATGGTTTCAAAGATCCTATGACTAGGTACGTTCCGTGTATATATCTACTACGTACAACTAGACTGATTACTCGGTGAAAAAGTTGAGTCGAAAACCGACCTTTACTTCCATAAAAAGAAAAATTTAATTTGGAAAGCAAACCATTACGGACCATACATACAGAGAGGTTTGCATACGTCATGTCATCATGTGTCCCTGTCACACAAGTTGCATTTTTCCACGCCAACATAATTTTGAAGTTCATCTGACGTAAGTAGATATTACTTTGCTCTTTAATCTGACGTTTGATACCGTTTTTCTTAAAATTTTATTATTAATAATATTTTCTGTTTAAAATGGTAAATGGTTGCAGTATTTAGCGTTTCGAGATCGGTTTCGAAACCCCTATGGACTCACTTTGTCTATCCCCTTTTCCTTCGTTAATATCTCAGCAACTACCGCAGCTATTAACTTGAAATTTAAACTGATAATACATTTCGTGCGCCTGTACAGATTTAAAGATCAGATATTAATGGTACAGATAAGTTTGAAATACTTATATAAAAATTAATATTTTCAGTAGGTAATACAAATTTTGTGAAGTTTAAATTAAAAAAAATGTCATACCGGGCCATGTGGGGTATCAAATGAAATGTATCAGTTTGTACATTTTAAAATAGTTTTTATTAAAATATATGTTTGTATTTATATAAATATATGTTTTTATTAATAGGGACATAACTACATTAGCTATGCATAATTATTATGCCCCCTCCAAAAATATATAAACTTTTACTTGGGCCACGACAAGTACCTAACGTTTACAACAGGCAGTAAGAATAGCGCGAGATGAACTAGCAATCAGGTGGCTTGGGAGGACATAGTCTCTACATATAAGGAAGAAAAACGGAGGGTTGGGGGGACGGAGCCCAGCCGTTAAAAAATAAAAAAGGTTTAATTTGGCCACGTCTACTCACATTTACAAAGGTAGTAAGTAAATAAAAACTGTTGTTGAGACTTTCGAGATCAACTAGCTATCTATAGATAATAGTTATGCATTATTGCCAATAGGTTCGCCACCCTACCTACCACGCTAATGAAGTTGCGGTAACAGCTAGTTTTTATACATACTCGTTCACATGAACACGAGCGCAACACGGCATGGCGAGCCCCCGGAATGCGATTCCTCTATGTAAAAAGCTATATACTTTTTTATTATAAGTATATTTATTATTCTTAGCAATAGGAGTCAGGCTATATAGATATTTTAACGACCTCGGTGGCGCGGCGGGCGAAGGTCCGCCTATGGCGCAGGAGGTTGCGGGTTCGATTCCCGGACTAATGTTTGCACGATCTACAAATATTTGTTCCGGGTGTTCTGGTCGTTTCTATGTACCTATAATAAAAAATATCTATCTATATAATGTATTATATTATGTATATCAGTCATCTAGTACCCATAACACAAGCTCAGCTTAGCTTGGGGCTAGATGATGCTGTGTGGATTGTCCAGCATTACTTATTTATTTTATTTTGTTTCATAAAAATGATCGACGTAACGTCTTCATTCTGCCGCCGCCGCCGCTGCAGCGCCGGCCGTGCGTAAACAGCGTACATGTGAAAGCGCTTACACGGTACGGCGGTGTGACGGCGGCATCGCGCGCGCCGCCGCCGCCGTTTTGACGGCCAAACCTTATGCATGTGAAAAGGGCCTTAGGTTCGAGTGATGGAAATACTTTCATTTGTTTCGTCCGGCTCGGTGAAATGTTGGATGACGCATGCACTGTGCGAATCGATTGCGATAGGTAGGTTATCAATATAATCATACGCCGCGCTCACCGCTAAGGTAACCTCGGTTGGAGTGGAAGCTGTCGGGGGGGAGGGGGACGTTTTGGATTGCGACGCGCGCTCTGAGACCTAACTGCGTGGGTATTTGTTTGTTTGTTTGATTAAGTTATAATCCCGTCTTCCGAGGACATCCGTGAGGGCGGGTGCGGCGGTAGATAGGGCCGAGGATCCAAAGAGGTGCAAATATGCAGGTCTCGACAGAGCCTACGCAGGGTCGAGGCCCCCCTTGGAGTACCTGTAGATTGTTTGTAACAGTCTGCAGTTAGCTCAATTGTTTCAACTGTAGTTTTAATTTATTTCTATTTTTTATTGTAATTTTCTGTGTGAGTAAAGATAATAAAGATATAGGTAATACATACGTTTTTCATTATTTACTTAAAGGTTTAGTTTTACCATGTTTTTAGTGAATGTGCGAACCAAGAAATTTATTTTTTGTTACAAATTTGCACACGCCCTGGGTAGTTTTGTTAAAATAAAAAATACGTGATTCATTATTTACTTTAAAGTTTATTTCAAGGAATAATAATTTTCCATATAGGTACATAAAGGTACATAAACTTTACCACCGCTTTTAAAACCCTCACAAAAAAAGGATCAAAAAGGGAGGGTTACCCCGCTGAGTAAGGTATCAAAAGAAAGGTATCGGTTTAGACATTTCAAAACAGTTTTTGAAATTTCTGTAAATAACCAAGGTTATTTTTTAAAAATTAGATTAGCTTATGTGTTATTCTCAAACCTAAACTATCTACTTAGCAAACTTCATCTAAATCGGTTAAGTAGTTACGGAAACGCGTGTAACAAACATTCACTCAAATTTTCGCATTTATAATATAAGTAGAAAGTAGGATTAGTAGGACGTAGGAAACAAGTCAACACACAACTGTAAAGACGGTTGCCGCGTCGAAACCGTGTGTATAGTGGCTACGGACGGGCGACACACGGCACGGCATGCTCTCAATGCCGTATGCATGTGAAAAGGGCCGAAAACGACATTATTTCATTATGTCAGAAGCGGCTCTGCATAACGTTTATTCCCATTTGTTCCTTTGACAGTTCCTTTAAAGGGCCAAATGAGACTTTTTCTTCCCATTAGTTCCTTTAATAATTTTGAAAGAACTAATGGGAAGAAAAAGTCTCATTTGGCCCTTTAAAGGAACTGTCAAAGGAACAAATGGGAATACACGCTGCATAATTCATGCAGACAAGTGCGAAAGTGCAGGCGCTGCAGTAAACTTTCGACATCCGAGCGCGAGCGTGCAGAAGTCGCGTCGCGTCGTACCGAAACCTTACCGACTAATCAGAAAACGGCCTAAGGTTGTCAGTTGTGCCAACTTATGTCAGCTGTTAAAATGATTGATCGGTTGCTCGAGCGCAAGCGCCATAAGATAATAATAGATTTTCTTCTAATTTTCATGTCCACAATTTACGTGAACTTTTCCCTAAATTCTTAATAAGAGTTACCTCCTGACCCCTTGTCACATTCTGCTAAAATTATTTGATCTAACTTGGTCATTAGAACGAATTTATCCATGTTTAACATTACCAAGGTTTCTTCGGCGAACGCTGGAGAAAAGAAAAGAAAGGTGAGAGCTGATGTGATCATCCTGGGATGCACCCTGCCCGGCATCGTGACAGCTCACAAGCTGAAGAAGCGTTTCGGAGACACCATGGACATCGTGGTGCTCGACCTCGCAGCGCCAGCCAAGGCTACCTCCAAATGTAACGTCTCCTTTCAAAAAGGCGTTGAAGTAGACGACGCTGGCAAAGGCATTTATATGGATACAGAAGAATACCAACAAACAGCCAAGAACTTCGTAGACAACGTCGCAAGGTATTACCTAGCCAAATATGCAACGGAGCTACACCTTCCCCTACCAGAATCTATCATGAACCCAGAAAGAGTGAACCAGAAGCTCAACAAACTCTTCCAACACATCAACGGCAGCACCGTGGAATGCAAGACAGATTACCATGATTTTCACTATCTTAGTTTTGTTGAGAAGTTCGAATTGACCCAGTACCAATCAGTCCTCGATATAAACATGAAACATCTTTTTCATAAAAATAGAGTTAACACTGTAGAAGATAGAAATAAGCTGATGTTCTATGACAGAACAACGATGGAGCAACACATTTGCGGCGCTTTACTCTTTGCGAATTGCAGAGATATAATGCGTCTGACCGTCAGACTGGTTTGTGGAGCCTCCCCAAAAACTGTATCTGTCCTGTTCTATCTTCATCAATGCTACAGAACTAACGGTGCTAAAAACCATCTTGACGGAGATAACACGAGGTTTCGAGAGAAATTGATGGGCTACTGTAGAAAACGACTCGCGGCCAGGCTTCTACATAGCATAGCTGACATCACTTACGAATCGAAGCCGATCAAACGGATAAAATCGCGCCCGGATGAACGAGTTGTTCTGGAGACCATGAAAGGAGGAACCACTTACGTCTGCAATTTGTTAGCGATGGCTTTGAGACCTGATGACCTTCATCAGATTATATTGGATGGGCAGTTGCTATCACAGGAAGACATAAACTTAGTTAGAAACATGAGTCCCGGGCGGGCGAGGAAGTTTCTCGTTCAATACAAAGAAAACTTCTGGGCGAGGCAGGGCTACAGCGGCGACATCCTCAGCGTGCGCGGGCCCATTATATGGGCCATGGAGCGGCCCGAGATGTCCGACACAGGCAGCCTGGACCGGTATTCGTCTCTAATGGGCTACCTGATGGTGGATGAGGACGACGAGAGCATGAATAGCAGAAAAGGAGTTTTGGAGCAGCTCGTGAAATTATTCGGAGAGGAAGCAGCCAATCCAGTGAGCTACAGAGAGACGAACATAGCCGATGTCTTCGTTCCTAAGTGCGGCGACTACGTGGCTCTGAGGGGACTGACTACAGGGTGGGAGACTCCAAAACATGTGGAGTGGGGAGCCTTGGACGTATTCGCGGATGGAGACGTGGCAGCTGCGCTTGAGGCCGGCCACACAGCATATTTGCACCTGCTGACCTGTCTCCGGCCTCAGGCCCAGACCTTCGAGGACCTCTGCGCGCACCAGTGGTGGACCCTGGACGGCGGCGAGAGCGTAGTGCATAGATGGCTTTCGAAAGTCAATCTAATCAGTAGTATGAAATGGACGTTTTTTCTCGCGGCCTCGATATTGACAGCGCGTGTAGTGCGATCGTACTTTTTAAAATGATGCATTCTTTGTGTATTCTGTGAGGCGATGAAACTGATGAAATAATTAAGTACGATTTTGGCGTTTGGAAAATATTTTATACGTTAACTAATTTACTGTCACATTCAATACAACTATAATTACCACACACGTTGTCATTTCATAACCTGTATTCATACATAATATTGAATGAGGAAACGGTTAAGGATAGCGAAGGGAACGCGAGTCACATCACATTATTGCTTGTATTATCTATGCATGGTGCCATATGACATTCAACAGGCCAAGTTCACATGAATCAGGCCAAGTTCGTTCTCATTTACCGATGAACATAATTATGATTTCAATAAGTCCAACGGCAGTTACTCATCATGGTTAATAATGTAAGTGTATGTAGGTTGAATGAGAAAACAAATTATGTTTAGGTTGCCAATGTTGCGGAATGAGTCGAACAAGGTATACCTATGGTAATGACTTAATGACGGAACCTACTTTTATATGCAGTGATTTTCTGCTTGTGTTACCTGTCTTAGAAGTAGTTGCAATCCGATACACTTGCTATAATTATTCTAGTAGGCATCTCCGATTTTTTTAATCATAACGAAACTTGTAAAACCAACAATAATGGGAGTAGGTATTTTTTTCGAATTTAATGTAGATCACTGATAGGATTCTAGTTGCTAACAATAAGCGAATATTCTTAAATAATAAATGAAATCATCTTATTGACATTGACATCTTTGTTAGTAGGTATTTATATTATTTATCAGTAGGTAAGGACGGACCAATAATGCCGTATGTAGGTACTGGATGGATCTCTCCTCAATATTCAAGTTTCAAAACCTTGAAACTAAGAATCTGTTTATTTTCTTAGTTTTTGTTGTAGGAATTTGCCTATTCATCAAAATCAGTTTTTACGATTTAAACCTACATCGTAATCATTGTCACCATTTATTGAGTTGTAACAGTATTGTTCTTTATCTTTATTTCAACCAAGGCTTAGAAGAACTTCCGAGGCAAAAAGTAGTGACAACTAGGAAATGTGGTTTTCTATTCATTCCGCTTCGCTGCACGGCCAGCAAATTGGTAAATAGACTTATTTATGTAGTACTTACCATAGCATTCAAACTATTTCCTCTTTGTATCTAGCTATTATTCAGTTATCAATATGATAAGTTAGTTCCTAACAATGCAAAAAAGAAATTGGTCCATTTGATGTTTACCTACCGTACCTATGTATGGCGCTCATTAGGGGAGGCCTATGTCTAGCATTGTACTATTATGAGCTGATTATCCACTGAAAATCGTCGCCCCTGGGAAGCAACCTTGAAACTTGTAGGTGTGCTCTTTTACCCTCGCCTATAACTTTTTAGTCAAAAATGGCAACTAGGTCACGCACATTAGGAAGGTGCCCTACGAATAAGAAACTTATATTTCTCAATCAAAACTTCCAGTGTGATTTGTGGCGGAAATAAAGAGTCGCTTTTGTCGGCTCTACCACTAAGAACTGCCTAGTTATTAAAATTGAATTGCAATGTTACCCACTATCTCCTAAAACGTTACTAAAACAACGTGTAGATTATGTATATAATAACTTAAGTTGCTTCACAATGGAATTGTAACAGGCTTGTGGGTCACTACCACACACGCGACGTAGGAGGCATGACAAACACTGCCGTAATACACTTTCCATTTGTCATACTCAAACACGTTGTATTACATAGTCGGTAAGGTGTAGGGTGGACGGAGATATTTTGGAGGTTTTGCCTCTCTGTTGCCGTTTGGGGTGTTGAAAGAGGCGACTAAGGGACATCCACCGGGGGCGGGCAGCGGCGCCCCCTGCAGAACAATTCTACCATCGAACTGCGATCCCCAACCCTACCTGGCCTGAACCTGGCGTGGGGGTTCTGGGCATTACCCTCCATGAGATAGAAGCCAATACGACGGTTATCGGGGAGGCAAGCGTTCAGCAGTGGACCAATATAGACTGTTCGGGGTGAGGTGAGGTGATACATCTTAAAACTACTAACTACGCCGCGTCTACGAAAGTACTACGTTCTTTGAACGAAAGTGACGCACGTTTTAAAACTGCTACGCCACGTCTACGGAATTGCTACGCACCGTCTACGAAACTGCTACGCTGTGCCTTAAAACAGCTACGCCGCGTCTCCAAAAGTGCTACACTCCGTCCACGAAAATGCTAAGCTAAGCTCCGTCTACGGAAGTGTTACGCTGTGCCTTAAGGCTCCTCATCCCCGAAATAATAATTTTTTTAGTTTTTTTTATGTTGGCAGAGATGCGAAGTTGCTCTTTTTTGCCACCATGGTGGCAAAAAACAGCAACTTCGCAACTCTGCTTAAAGTATACAAAATAAAAAAATTACAGATGCATAAAAAAAAAGCCCCAACGTAATTTTTGGAATTTCCTTTCTTCGACGTAATAATAAGATAAAATATGTGGCGGCGCTAGTGTTCGGGGAGGAGGAGCCTTAAACAGCTACGCCAAAAGTGCTACGTTCTGTGTACGAAAGTGATGCTACGTCTAAAACCTACTGCGCCGCGTCTACGGAAACGCTACGCACCGTCTACGCCGCGGAGGGAGGCAATGGATGGAGGTGGTTCAGAACCTTCATGGCTTCATCGTTTGGGGAAGGGCGGGCGGCGCGCCCTGCGGGACGATAATGACGTGACTCTCTTTAACTAAGGATGTCCTTGGTTGGAAAAAAGATGATAATCCCACTGATATTATAAATGCGAAAGTTTAGTTACCGCTTTACGCCAAAAGTACTTAACATACTGAGCAGAAATTTTGCATAGATGTAGTTCTAAATCTTTTATTCTGTAGCAGAGTACTACGCATTATCGATTATTTTAATAAATTAAATAAAAAATTATTATTATTATGGTATACTTATTATAACCGGTAATATATTAACTGTTATATTGCATATCCTTTTCTGATCCGTAACCTGGAGTTATGAATAAATGATTCGTAAACCTGGAATACCATAATATAGGCTACGTTTTCTTTCGGGAAAACACGAGTGAAGCCACGGGCAGAAGATTATAGGTATTATTGGACGACCGATGTGGCGCGGCGGGCGAAGGTCCGCCTGCGACGTAGGAGGTTTCGGGTTCGATTCCCGCCTAGGGACAAATGGTTGTACGATCTGCAAATTAATATTTGTTCCGGATGTTCTGGGCATTCTCTATGTATAATTAGAAAAAAAACTGTCTGTGTCTTTTTACCTAAAGTCATTGCCCCCTGATATGCGACACGTTGATCTGCGCACAAAATCTTTTTAGCTAATATCCATAATTATCAATTTTCAATTATTCACTATAATAATCGGAAAAATATGAGAAAAGTCATTTCAAATGCTTGAAATAAGTTTCCTTATTTTCGACGGTATCAACTAGGTAAGTATAAATTCCGTTTTCGCATATAAATGACCTATAAAGTACCAACTTTTGTAATATTTTGAGAGCTACGGAACCCATAAATTTTCAAAATTACCAAGAAGTTATCCAGTCTGGGTTATGTATTTTTTTTTCAAGTTGCAATCAAGCAGGTAAAAATTTCTCTCAAACAGAAATTTTAATTTCGTGAATAAAATTTGAGCTACTAGTAGTTAGTATTTTGGTGTTTAGTGTTTTTACAGACGAACAAGCATGCTAGCCATGATACAAACAAAAAAATCTCAAAGAATCACTTCTCACAATAAAATATAGCTTAAACCGTCCAAAATTAGAAAAACTGAAAATAAAACATAAAAAACAACACATTTCGCAAACTACAAAAAATCGCAGAACATACATGGGGGTCCAATTGATAGGTATTGGTGTCCCCAGACCACAGACCTTCGCTGGTACAGGTTGCGTGGGACACCCTGTATAAGTCATCTAGTACCTACCCATAACGCAAGCTCTGCTTAGCTTGGGGCTAGATGATGCCGTGTGAATTGTTCAGCATTATTTATTTATTAATGCAAAAGTTTGGATGGACGAGTGACCTTTTCACGCCAAAACCACAGTCCAAAACAATTAAACGGATGGAGCTGAAATATTGCATATTTTGTAGTTTTTGACCAGGAATAACACATTGCTACTTTTTTAATTTGAAACAAGGTTAAACAATTCCTCTAGGGGAGAAGGAGGCACCTTTGAACATTTTTTACATTAGAGTCTGTAATATCTAAGATAGTTATTTTTATTTCGTTATTTTTGCTATATAAGACATTAAGATGATCTAGCTACATAAATCAATTAAAATTATAATCAATTTTTACATGGTTTAGTCAGAATTGATCTTTTAGTGAAGTAACTCAAATGTTCAAAGCTGCCCCTTTCCTGGGGCAGCTTTGAACATACCAGGGACACCTTTGAATTGATGAATTTAAACAAAAAATACATTGTTTAAGTAAAATATTTTTATTAAATAAAGTTATTTAAAATGTTATGATTGTGTTATTAAAGGAACTGTACAGTATTAAAGGAACTATGTGAATTATTCAAATGTTAAATATTGAAGTAATAAACTCTTATAAAAAACAATAAAAAGTAACTTTTAAAAAGAAAATTATAATATTAACACAGTTTTACTTTCTAAATCTGAAATCAGATTAAATTACGTTCAGACGCAATCACTATAGAAGACAACAATATAAGTAGACTTCCTCTGATAAAATCAGTTATATAGGGTTACTTCCTAATTTGAACACTATTGAACATAAACGACTAGTTTTATTGACCTAGTTTAAACAAAGAGATATCAAATTTGAAACAAACAAACACATATAAAAGAAACACACAAATTTTTGCACTTATAATTTAGTGATGGATCTATTGAGCCACCTTTGAACATGTTCAAAAGTGCCCCCTTTGTTTTGTTCAAATCTGCCCCAATGGGTTCGAAGAAATTAACTGGTAATTTTATATTCGAAAAACCACTCAATGCTGGTGAACCAGAACGTAAAAATATTTAAAATGAATTTATCCATACAATAAATCAAGTTCCGCTTACCAATGTCTTCAAATCTTTCATCAACACCCTTACAACTTTTTTCCGTAATGTTTACTTCGGGGTGCCGAAAACAGACATGGCCTATTATTCAATTTTTCGCGCGCGCACATGTGCGCCACTAATGACAGACATGGGGGTCGGTACTGCCGTGTTATACTTAAATACAATTTTCGCCACAATTGGCCTAGAACTAACCTCGTAAACTCGTTTGTTCTAAGGTGCCCCTGTTCAAAGCTGCCTCCTTCTCCCCTACATATGTATATAACAGTAGGTAGGTATCTACTCATGATAATAAACTGCCTAGGCAGGCAAGGCACCTACCAAAATACTTATTTTTTTCTTGGTAGAATGCGATGTTCAGGAGTTAGGCAGGGACGTAATCAGGCAACTTAGTCGATTTGTATACCTACATAACATTACTATGGCAAAGTTAGCAGAAAAGAAAACGAGCATACTGCCTTACTAAAATCTATGTACAAACTTACCAATACCAGGTAGATCTGTCTCAATGTGTGTCTATCTTATACACTTGGAAACCTACTGGTAGCTACGGGTAGCTTTCTATCTATTTCTGAAGCTATATTTCACACATCATGTAGCTCTAAGCTTGCCGTGTGGTGCCGTCTTAGAATTTGCACCACCCCAACTCTTCCCGCGGGTGTCGCAAGAGGCCACTAAGGGATAACCACCGGGGGCGGGCAGGAGCGCCCCCTGCAGAACGATTCTACCACTGAACTGCGATCCCCAACCCGCATGCCCAGCGTTGGGATTATGGGCATTACTCCCCTGAGATAAAAGCCAACAAGGCGCTTATCAGGGGGAGGCCTGCATCCAGCAGTGCACCAACACAAACTGTTGAGGTATACAAGTCAAAATTGGTATAAATAATTTAAATACCTACATACAACTGTTGAAATACATTTTATGGTAAAAAAAATATTAAATTGATCAAATTTAATAAAATGATGGTTTGTTCCGCCCAGACAACCAAACTTGACAACTGGTTGTCTACGCGGAAGAAATTTTCCGCGGGGACAACCAGTTACATGGGCGGAATTACAGGTGGTTTTTGAGAATTATTTTAAAGTGAAACATTAAATAAGCAGTTATTGTTTTCTTATAAATCAAGGGCATGACTCCTTTCACGACTTTTCTTTAACTCGCGTGGATTCGGACTTGGCCATCACCGCCCTTCTAAAAAAAAAATTGGTTGTCTGTAAAGTCGGTTTACTGACGATAGTTGAACGTGACAACGTCTTAAGAAAATACTGATGGAATGGTAGCATTTGATACTCGATCAAAACATGTAAATGTACTATAGTATAGCAGCTGTCCACGCAGACGCATCGCTCACTCAAGTAGGAGAGAGACGGATGTCGAGCGCTCTCGCTTGCACTTCAAGCCTTACATGGAACGCCTCAGAGCGAGGTAACGCCGCATGACGTCATGTTTTTTCGTGCGTGCAGCCGGCTCTATCGAATTATAAGACGTTGTCACGTCAAACACCACCCTGTATAGTTTCACAAGTAACAAGTTCAAAGTAACAAAGTAGGTACATATTAATGTACAATTCGTAGAAAACGCCCAGAACCGGAACAAGTAATGGCAGATACATAACTTCATAATGATGTTTCCATCCTAGTAAGTGCCATGCACTGATTCTCCAACAACGTTATCTACCCAGCTACCACATGGCTGACATGGCATTTCCTAGATCGGTATCTACCTGTTCCACTTGCAAAGGATATAAATAAATAAATAATGCTGGACAATTCACACAGCATTATCAAGCCCCAAGGTAAGCAGAGCTTGTGTTATGGGTACTAGATAACTGATATACATTATAATATACGAGTACATAGATAGATATTTTTTATTATACATAGAAAACGACCAGAACACCCTGAACAAATATCTGCAGATCGTACAAATATTTGTCCCGAGGCGGGAATCGAACCCGCAACCTCCTGCGTCGCAGGCGGACCTTCGCCCACCGCTCCACAGAGGTCGTCACATACGGCGATACATATGGCATGACATAAAATATGGCGTTTAAATTATACTCCAGCCAAATTCGATCTGAAATGTTTGTAAAGAAACCACAAAAAGTTACCTGCTTGGCGTCGAGTTTCCGACATTATTGTCTACATTGTTTGTTGAAGTTGTGTGTTGAGATGTTAAATCGACAAGGAATCTTAGATGCGTAAAATGAAAAAAACATGGCAACAAAGTGAATTTTAGCGTAGGTGCATGGCTACCTGGCTTATTGTGCTAACATAAAAACAGAGGAATATGAACTTATGTAATAATAATATTTGCTTTAACAATAAATTCTATAGGTACATAACTTACCTACCTAAGACAAAAGCTTTTAAATAAGCGTTCTGTTCTTGGTACCTAACCCAATTTTATAGTCATTTTGTGATGATGATGATTATGATTGATCGTGTCCGCGAACAACCAATCTTTGTAGGTAGGTACCATACATACTATGTAGGTAGTCATAATAGGTAGGAAGGTGGTTACTTTTAATTGGCGTGCGATTACTTACTACCTACTACCTAGTTACCACTCTTTAATACTTTAAAATCACATGAGATTACCTCTGCCACAGATTTGTAGAAGCGCACTTGTTGCGCGTTGTCTATAAATAGGTGTATTGTATAGGTACCTACCTACATACTTACTTACCTTCCTTTTGTAGGCACAGATTACAGAAATACTCGTATGATCTGTGTACCTACCTACTAATTTAATTTTCTTACCTACTACTACGTGACAGGTGATTCAATAAAGTTCATGTCTATTGGTAGGTAAGTAGTTCTCAATGAAAATACCTAGTTTCAAATCGAACTCGTAGCCTGTTATTAATTCAATGTGAGTGTTGAATACGCATCACGTAGGCAGAGGTCAAGTGTCCAGCCTCGGGGTACCTATGCGGTTGCAGCATTTCAATTCCCATGTACCTAGGTATAATGTACTAGTAATGATTCAGTTTAGTAATGTAGGTAGGTACTTAATGAATGAATGATTCAAGAGCTTAGGCTAGTTTACGTAGGTACCTACATAATATGTCCTGCCTACCTACTCGGAAAATAATATAGGTACCTACCTAGTCTCGGAATTACCTAAATATAATATAGGTAGGTAGGTACTTACATAAAACTAATCCGCATGCCGCGGTGCCCGACACGCCGTCGCGTCGGTCGCCGCCGCCGCCCCCGCCCCGGTCGGGTTCTAGTTTCAGCCCTGTCTGAAAACGTTCCGTTTATGTTTAGCTTCATGATCTATCTAGCTCTATATTGAATGAACATGAAAAAGAGCAGAAATCACTGTAGGTACCTACCTATTTAAATCGGTCCGCAAGTTTTAATTTTAAACAGTAGGTAAGTCACTATTATTTTCTACCATGCCCTAATGAATGGGTCCATTGTTCTTGTTTTCGCACACTCACAACACAACACTACGTACGATGCAGAGTAGCCGCATTAACCTTCTTTCATGAATCCCGAGAGGTTTTTTTTGCGCTGTAAAAGTTCAAATCACACTACAATTACTACAAAATGGTCTAATTGACGCCAATCGGCTAAATTAAATATTCAACCAAGGTTTGAGTAACAAACGACTTCAATGTGCTTCTGCAACAGGTAGAGTGTTATTGTTTTTTTGTCCATCCAATATTTGCTGGCAAAACGTAGTGCCCGCGTTTTGGAACGTCAGTCGGCGCGCGGCTCAGCTGAGATTGACATCTGGCGTTGACGTGCATCAGTGTTCTATTTTGTAAACAAAATGTCAGGCAATTTAATTAGCGAAAAACAACCTAACGATGGAAAATTTAACGGTCTAAGTGCTTTTACTGATAAAAGTTTGGCTCCCTTGAACGGGAGATATCGGTCGAAGAGTTTATCTAGTGATAAGTTGAATAAAACGAACGAGGACCGTGCCGCGATCTTAGAAGATGTGGAGGCTCACCACATCACAGCCAAGTCAGAAACGCCTGGCTGCCTGATCGGGAATTGCGTGATGGACCAAGGAGGACAGCCTACAGTCAATGGGTAAGTTGTAACATTATATTTCTTGACGTAAACCTATTCCACTTAATCTGGAGGGGCGTATCATAAGCTACCCTGGAAATTCTTTCAGAAGATCCTGCGGGCAATTTTCTAAACTCACAAATGCTACATGCACTATAGGGCTACAGTAGGAGGTGCAAATAAAGTAGTAAGTATCATTTCTTTTTTAAAATTCTGGCTACCTGTTGATTAAATCATTCCTACCTATTTTAGAAGGTATCAAAAATTTATAAGGGAAATGTTATGATTAAATTGAGTAAGCAGAGTTTTCCTAAGTTATTTCCTGTTGTATTTAAGGTAGAAGTACATTTTATACTTAAGCGCATAGCCTGAGTCATACAATGGTGGGTTGGAATTTCATATTATGTAAACGAACTGTATTTATAAAAATACTTGAATTTCCTCTCATATCACTGACGATTTTCACAACTTGTTTCAAGATAAGTACCTACATTAATAAATGCCAGATTTACTCGAGCATGGTACCTAGTTAATTAACTTGATAATAAAAGGTAGATTCTCTGACACTTCTAACAAATTGTATTTATCTCAATTGGTTGGTACTGCACAATAGAACAAAATAAGTGGAACTCACCTAGATAAAGGGTCCTACTGTAATGTTAATCTTGAGTGAATAATATTATTTTGTTTTAAATAGGTTTTTAAATGAACAATCATGTCATATGTGAGTCATATGTGGAATGGCGAATCTCATCTTTTTAACATTATTTTATTTACTTTACATTAGCACCTGACTTAACGCTGGTTTGTTTCTTCTAAGATAATAAATTGGTGCCATTAACATAAGAATCTCTTTCATTGATAAATTAATAATTAATCTTTATTTCAAGTTTTTATGTAGGTTTAAAGTCAAAATAATGAGGTGACCTGGATATCTAGAATCAAATAATGAATTTCAGGGTCATTTAAAACTAGTTTTATAAAATAGGTTAATAGTTAATTTATGTCTGCTTAAATTAACAAACATAATTACTAAGCAGTGTATAATACTTCTTTGCCTTTTTAAAATAAAACTTAAACCAAAATGTAACTGATGTATAAGAAAAATTTCAGAAGGTACCTTCCTAAATTTTTTTTCAAGAAGGCATCTTTCTGTATCTAACTTAACTATCTACTTACTACTATTTTAAAAGGGATATCCAAATATAAATTTTATTTTAAAATTGTAATACTAGGTATGTTATTTTGTTATTGAAGCCACATTGATAGTGAAGCCAATATTTGCGGTAGATAGCAGTCCGGCCATGCTGTTTGTGGCTGTCCAAACAGTACCATTACTCCAACTTTATATTTTCTCATACTTATATGTTTTTTTATTTTTGTAGTAGGTACTAGATTAGGCTGGAATGCTAAATATATTTTATCAAACACTGGGTACAAATCCTACTAGGTATCCTACTAATATTATAAAGCCGAAAGTTTGTGATCAACTTTTTGTTACCAAAACTACTGAACAGATGAAGATGAAATTTGGAGTAGTAAAGCCTAACTTAGATATTAGGCTATTTATTATACTGAAAATACGTTAACATTATTCTGATAGTAAACATAATTTTTTTATTTGTTTTTTGTTTACAAATTTAAATGCACAAATAAATAAAATTAATATTGCTGGACAATTCACACAGCATTATCTAGACCCAAGATAAGTGATGTAAGTACATACTTATTAGAATACATTACATATTATGTACTTAGTATATATTTTATAACACAGAAAATACCCAGAAAAAATCAACTTTAAATTAGAATAATTTCATATTTCCTGAATAAAACATGCTACGTTAGTATAGTAAAGTGTTCCTTATATGATGAATGTGATGATGTAGTGCAGGCGGCGACCGACGAACTGTACACCTGCCTGTACACTAGCCAAACTCGATGTAGAATGTTTGTTAACAAACCGCCCATACTTACCTAAAATTCACTCGGTTGCCGCGTCTTTTTATACGCAATTTACATTAACTATTTGTCAATTTGAGATCCTTCAAATAGATATTTACTTACAATTATATCTGAAACTTGAGACCAAGCAAGTGAGTTTTATTTAGTTGGTTTGACTACTGTATAGCAGCACTCTGCTACACTAGTAAACGAAGGCTTTTAATATACCGAAATGATAAGATAAATAAAATGCTTAGCTGCAACCATGGACGAAATAATAACCATAGTTTCAATAATCTAGGCTATATGTATGTGTAATCTACTCATATGATTTAAAAGGGGCTTACCCGAGAGTGTTGCCCTGAGAAATTAAGATTCATTGTATCCTCTAAAAAGGTTATGATCATAACATAACATAATAAATGCAGACCTCAGTGGTGTCTATAGGACGTTATACATTACGTTTTCAGGCCTATCTATCTGGGCCTGGAAAAAATATATTTTAGATTCTAATTGCAACGCAACAAGTTGATTTCAGCTTGTACCAGAGGGCTATTTGTCTAACAACATTGACATAGGGCATATCTTTCTGCACTATGCAAACTGACCGAGACTTCAGACTCAGATAGATAGATAACGCACTGCAAGTATAAAACCACTATAACTTTGCTACAACTTAAACACGTCACTTTCAACCAATTTTTGTTTTTTTCTATACCAGCGTAAATGCAACTGTTGATAATGCCTACCCTCGGATACATCAAATAATCACCCAGATACCACAAACTGTTTGCACGGCCTATCTTATCAGAGCTACCTACAACTCGACATTATTGATAACTTATTAGATTCAAATTAGTGCTTACGCGGTACTGGTGTGAAGTGCCGTGACCTAAAATGAAGTAGTGCTTGAAATATCAATTCTGTACCTGAGTGTATGTAATCAGTGATTTGTTTAGATTTTATAGCTGTGTTTAAGAATATTTTGTGCAATGGACGGATCGGATAAAAGGCCGCTGTTGTCGTAAGTAACTATAATAGGTACAAAATATAGCTAAAAATATGATAAATTAAGACTAGGTAGTGTAGGTACGTATGGGTATGACGGTAAATCTATTTTTTATTACGTAATTAAATAAGTTATTGGTTAATAAGGGACCTACTGAAACTTATTATCAAAAAAAAATAACAGCCTTTAATTAATGTATAGGTAGTTTATTTAATTAATGTACAGGGCAAACAGGGATTGAAACTTAACTGACTAACTTTAATTGTTAACGCATTTACTGCCCAGCCTTGGCGGTGCGACCCGGCGCGCGCCGCCCCGCCGCCGCCGCCGTTCCTCTGGGCTGCAGTAGGACATCTGCGTCTTGCTCTTGGGCCATGAGAGTGATGAGTAGTTCATTAGTATTTTGGTAATTCATATTTTAAAAATATGACTCGAACTTGATACTCCTATACATTATCAACAGCTAAAGGGGAAATAGTTTCTAGTGCTGGTGTATACCTGTACCCACTGGTGTTTTTGCGAAGTGGTCGTTTAATGTGATCGAAAATAGGTGTAGATTTGGCGCACCTGGTGCATCAGCAGATTGATGTTTACGAGGTAGGTACCTATGATAATAATCTATATCATAGAAGTTGCTTGCTTGTTTGTGTATGGTGATTAGCTAGTATATTGCCAAAAACAATATAGAAAGCAAATTCTTATCAAAACGACAAGGTTTCGAAGTAGTTAGCCATTTACGACTACCTGCCGTAAATGGCAACCTACTGCGGTCTTCTGCAATGGTCTTCTATTACTAAAGTAGGTAGGTAGTCTGTTATTCAATAATGCGTATTCTCAGAGTTGGCGGATCTTTCAACACAACATACACTATTTGGCATTCCTAACCAAAATACAACAGAAATGGAACCATGTCGATAATTATCGCGTCTCCTTTTGTAGATTTTGGCAATACAAACATTTGGATAACTTAAGAAATGTTCAATCTGAAATCATTTAAAAATATTGCCTAAGTTTACAGCTTAAAACCCATCCAGTGGCTCTAACAAAGTCTCAAGATGTTGTATGACGTAGAAGATGACGGAAGAATTACCACCAGGCTATATCACATTGTCCACTTTACAAAGTGGCTACCATTGATAGACACAGCCTCTAGAGGCAGCCTGATAATTATACTACAAATAAATAAATAAATAATTAATGCTGGACAATTCACACAGCATTATCTATTATCTATCTATTAAATACACTAGCCAAAGCCTCTATGTAAAATGTTTGTAAACAAACCGCCCATAATTAACATAAAATTCAATCTGTTGCCGCGTTTTTTAATACCCAATTTACATTACTTGTCGATTCAATAAATATTGCTTACTTATGTCTGACACTCGATGCCAAGCGAGTGAGTTTTAGTTATTCGTGTCGTAGTTTGTTTACAAACATTTTAAATCGAGTTTGGCTACTGTATAGTACAGTGTTGCTTCGTCCGGGTGCCTTGCGCGGTGGTTGCCCATTCTAGGGTGTTGTAATTAAATTAGCCTCCAGTTTCAGATTGTAATTCCCATCCGATTATAAGGTAGCTTAAGTTCCTACTTTCATTGGGTACATTATCTGTATTTTCAGTACCTATTTTTATTTATTGCAGTCATACAAGCAGATCTTATAGTATCTTTTATAAACTAGGTGAGTTTAGAATTATGGTTACATACCATAATAGTGACCATAATTCTAAACCAATTTAAATAGGGTGTTGCAATGGAAGACTGGCCTGCGTGCGATTACGCTAAAATCTCCAATCCCGGTCCCATGACAATCGCCATCTGGGGAGACTGGGTATAAACGATTTCGAATTCCATCACATGGTACAAAAACAAATACATACAGACGTTAAAATTTTCATCGTCGGTCGGCTCCATACCGCTAGAAAGTTATGTATTTTTTTAGTAAGTACCATATTGGAAACTGAAATGGGAGATTTTAGCATAGGTAATCGCGCCGCAGGTATCATGCCTTTCCACATAAAGTGATCTTACTCCACACTAGTTTCTCACAGTTAAAGTACATCATTATATGATTACCTGAACCGGATATGAATTGAATTTGAATTTTACACATAGAAACACTCATGCTAACTACTTGAGCAAAATTCAAACTAAGAAAGTCCTTCCTTTAGTGTTTCTTAGTTTGAATTATTGCAACTTTTTATTTCCCATTTGTTAACAGTGTTAACGACAGGGTGTTACCGAGCGGGAATGACTTATTAAATCAGCCTTCGGTATCAATAAAAATAAATACGAGATCAAATTAAATCTAGAAAATCGATCTACAGTGAAATCATAAGTGCCTATGCATCCCTAATTCACTTCCCTCACTTAATAAATTATACTATTTAATGTTTCATTGCCCAGCAGTGGTATAAATTTGGCTAATAATAATAATAATGTTTCATTTTATCTATAGGTTTTCTATTTAAATACTTTTACAGATATCTATACATATTGAGTATT